>JANCRC010000002.1:24707500-25957500 GCA_024362995.1 Heteromeles arbutifolia
TTTTTAGCTAATTTATGGCTTAATATTCCATTGATATGCGAGAAAATATATTAAAAAAAAGGGGTTTTTGCTGCATTATTTTAACGTTCAACTAGATGATAGATCCAACCCCCATCTGAAAAAGGTCTTCACAATATTCTCCTTCTTTTGATAACTTAATGGAAATAGTTTTGAATTGTGCTATGTTTTCTCCTTTTTTGAATCATTGTTTTCACACTCTGGTTTTGTACATTTGCATCCCTCACTTTGTTTTTTGGTCGTTTATTAACAGGTTGGATTTAAAAATTGGCATATTTGCAAACCTTGAGAAGAAAAAGAGAGACGATTTTCACACTATTTTTATTTTTTCCGCATAGACACCCTATTCATTTTTGGCATGCTGGCATGATAAATTTAAAGCAAGAAGGAATTAATGTATAGAGATACACATGAATATGTAAAAAGAGAGAGAGGATGTGCGGTAGACCTGTTGATGGATTGAATTTTGACCCGGATCTAGTGTAACTAATAGGATATGGATCATGACTTTCAATCCGATTATCCGAAGAATATCTTAATCCGATAATCCGATTATAAATAGATCCAAATATGTGTTGAGGTTGATCCGATTTGATAATGATCTGATCCGACTTAATATAACTTATTTTTTAATTTTTATATTATTTATACTTTTGTGTAATGGTAGTTTAAGTTTTCTATACAACAAAAATACTCTGATATCCTATTTTCTTACTATTCAACATGAAAATTTAAGTTAAAAATAATATAATATAATAAGAGAATGAGATTATTAATGATATTTTAATCTTTTCCATGTCTTTGTTGAATATGACTTTTTTTATTTCATAGTACGATCTTGAAAATTATCCTTGACACACTCCGATCCAAAGAGTTCACGTACACACCCGAATCGAATGCGATGGGCGACACCTGGAAGGTGATGAAGCTATAGAGTGTACTAATGTGAAAAATGTGAAAGGAAAATTGAGATCCACGTAGAAGGCTTACGTGGCATCTCAGGATATTTTAGGAATTTCATTGCTATCGAAAATAAAATATATAAAATTTCGAGACGGGATGTCACAACCCTTACCCATGATCAAGGTTCTAAAAGACGCTAGGCGCTAGTCGGGCGACGGGCTGGAGCCTAGGGCCTAGGCAGGGTATAGGCGGGCTAGGCGGATTTAAGTAAATCAATTATATTTCATGTAAGTAAGTGTCTGTTTATACTTAAAAATATATATAATTTCATCATAAACTACAAAATAGAATGACATATGTATTATGAAGTATTGGAACATAATGAAAACATGGGGAACACGCATATAGTGTGTGCTCATTTAAGTATTCAACAAGTCTCTTACAATTTATTGAAAAAAATTAAATGCAAATTGAAAGTTATCTATTTTCTGTCTAAATGAGTCGCAACCTAGGCAGGTGCCTAGGCGGGTCTGGGCGGGCGCCTCAGCTGGTCTAAGTGCCATTTCTTAATTTTCAAACACCTAGGCATTAATCGGGGCCGTGACCAGCCGCCTAACACCTAGGCGGGGATTTTTAGAACAATGCCCATGATAACTACGAGTTTACGTCTATGCATGGGTAAGGATAATTTTCAAGAACATAATTGGGCCCTCGTTAATCGTAAAGGCCACATCTCTAAGCACATGTCTTCTTCCTGAAAAAAAAAAAAAAAAAAAAAAAAAAAAAAAAAAAAAAAAACCCTTAGCTTTGGAAATTTCACAACCATCGATCCCTTGCTCCGGCTTGGGGCCGATGGCTGCCCTTCCCACCTTCCTCCTAGTCTCCTTTTGTCCTCCCCCTTGCCCCTCCCCTCCACTGCTCCACCCTTTCTGTTTCCTCCATCCCCTTTTATCTTTCTTGCCGCCACTCCCTCACTTCCCATTTTCTCTTTCCTCGGTCTAAGGGTGTCTCAAACACTTTTCTTTAGCTGAGTCTGGTCATCATCATTCTTAATGATAATGGCCCAATTTTTTTTTTGCTCCTAAACTATCGAGGGTGTTGGCCATGGGGTTATACCAGCGATGGTTTGATTGGGTGCTCGAGGTGGTTTGATGTGCATATTTGATGTCGAGACTTCCTCTCATCGGCTTGGGCTGACATGGGGCTTCCCCTTGGAAGCTATCATTAAGTCCTTTGCTTATGGGTAGTGGCAGATCTAGGAAATAATATTAGGGAGGTTAGTAAGAATAGCGTGCGCAACGGGAAATTTCTTTTTAGCAGAAATAGCATGCATATCGTCATTTCATCGAGTCTTGATAGGCCTGAAGTCATTTGGAAAGGCATACTGCACACCTATTAATGCCTCATTTGCGTGGGTAACTAACATGTTCCAAGGCTGCTCCCATATGAATGCTTAACAAAGAAACACACTTATCTTGAACACACTAACAATGTTTGATATCATTGCATCCCATTAATATGTTTGTCCAAGAATGATGATGCTTTGTTATTCTTTGAGATCACCATTTCATTTACTTTGCATTTTTGGATAGTTTTTAACTTGGTTCTTTTTTTTTTTTGCCAACAATTGTAATCACAACCAACAAATAAGCTAGAGGTAAATAATATTAGGACTAGACTGTAAAGGGGCAACACCTCTCTTATGCATTTTATCAAGCAGTTGAAGGGCATATATGAAGGGCAACTCTAACCTTTAAAGGGGCAGCACCCAAGTCATCCATGGACAGTCACTGAAGTTCGGAAGGTCAGCACCTAAGATGTCCATGGATGTTCTTTGAAGTTCAGGGGGTCAGTTGACCCCCTTACCCCTTAGTGCATCCGCCAGTGCTTATGGGTTCGTAGTGGTGGCAGAAAACGGCAATACAACGTCGTCGACGGCTTCGGCTTGGCAACTCCTCTACCATACATGCCACTGTTATTGTCCTTGCTACAAATGTGAACCATGTCGGCCAACAGAAACTCTTGATGGCTTATGGCGCAATAGAATTTAATTTTATGTAGGTCAATGGTTCGTGGTGGTAGCATTGTATTGAGGTCGATGGCGGTGACTCAAGCAAGGGTTTCCCCTACAACCCACCTCTTTTTGCGTTGTTCTTGTTAAAATTGACAACCCACGTTCCCCTACTACTCACACCTTCTGCCACCTCTGCACCAGTGGTCTCCTCAACAGATACATACCCGTGGTCTCCTCCACTGAACCGTCATCGACTTTAGCTTTTTAATTTAGTTTAGTTTCTATGTTTCGTGTTTGTACTGCCAAGTCGGGATTGTGTCGCCTAGGCGATCTGTTGTGGCCTCGATGTTTACGATGATTTTTATAAGAGATCAGTGCCCGGTTTATCGTGTTTATTGTCTTTTGTGATAAATTTGTTCCGGAACCCTCTTAGTTCTAGTGGTCTCTTGTGGTAGCCTTATAGGGATTTAAAATTTTTGGCGTTTTGTACAAATCATTTTCAGATCATGAAATTAGTCATTGTATAATATATGCGGTGCTGACACATTTTCTACTTATTGTTCTTGTAATGAAACACTCTATCACTTTTGTGAATAAAAAAAATTTCAAAGTAATTTTACGATTGAATAGTATTTCTCTTTCACTTATAGACGAGAAGTATTCAAATCTATAAAAAAAAAAAAAATTATGTTGGAGGATTTCTCTAGTGCGTAAGAGAATTGCACAACTACTTCGCACACTTGAACAAAACGGTCCTAAGCTAAATCTCAAAAGAGAAAAGTAAAAAAACTGTCTGTAGAGCCCAAGCACCAGCCCCAGCCCAAATCTTAACATTTGTAGAAGGAAGCAAATCGCAACATATAAAATCCTCCTCGAATCTGCGACTGGGGCAAAATAAACCCCCAAATCGGGTTTTCCGGATCTCAAATCTACAAATTCCGATACCAACCTCCGAATCCGAAATTAGGGCTTCTCTTGCACGAAATGTCGTCGGGAAGACCCAAAGATGGGGACATGCAACTGGTGGCGACGCCGGAGAGGAAACTAGCCCAGCTGCCTGACAGGAAACTAATGCTACCGCCAAGGCCACCGACGGCAGCCGGCTCGACGGCGCTTGTGGAGTATACGCCGCCGGTGTTCAAGGAGGAGGAAGAGGACCTCGAGATCAAGCTCCGGAGGATTCTCGAAAATGTACCGGTTCGCGTCAGTAACACCTCCGGTAGCTCCGCCGGTTCGGGCTCTGGCGACTTCCATCAGGTATTATATTTGGATGCAGTATCGCAATGGTGACTCTGATTTTCTTGGGATTGTAGTTATTGGATAATGATGCTTATTTGAGTAAATTACGGGATAAATTGGAGTAGATTGAGTGAGGATATAGCCATATAGGGTTGATTATCTTAGGGTGTCTATAGAAATTAGGGTATTCAGGACTTAGACAGCTGAGGGTAGAACATGAGTAGTACAGTAGTTAGGGGCCCTTGGTTTCGATCTCGACAAGAACATGAATTATTAAATTTGAATTTACTTGTTGGGCATATAATTCCAATACTAAAACACTTACCTATGCCCATAGCAAGAGAACGATAACTTACAATTAGCAGGAAAAAAAATGGAATTCAATTCGATAAGGTGGTATATGAGCTTGCCGGGGATTAGGGATATTCAAGTTTGGGATTGAGCAAGTCTTTTCTTTTGTTGGTCAGACTCAATGCTAGATTGCTAGAATGTTGAGGGGGTTAGTCGATTTGTGTATGCCTACGTTAGGGCCAACTGTGTACCATAAAGTAGAAGAATGTGTTTATAAGAGTCAAGCACTGTAACTGAGTTGTTCCTGTCTTTTTGGTTTGAGAGATTTTGCAAGGAAGTAAAGCGATTTTTCTTATTTAGTGTTATTTTGGAATTGGTGGGAACATTTTGGTACCCATGTTGGCTGAATGGATATGGAGTATGGTTGCTCTCTTATACGGATTATGCGGACTGCAGTACTTAATAGATATTGACTAACTAATCCTTCAGTTAGCAGAATTGTTTCTCTTGTTGATGAATCTCTGTCCTTTTCTCTACGTTGAATTAGTTTTTTCTGCTTGAACTTGGGGTTCATTTATGATTAAACAATGTAGTATTCTTTGAAAAACTGTAGCTTGATATTATACGCATAAGGATAGCGAAACCTTCAATCTTGAGCAGTGAAATAGAATGCAGTGTTGTCTCCTTTCAAGTTTAAACTTTGGGACAAGAGATGCCTGGAATTGTCTTGTTTGTCTTGCTGCAATAAAATAGCTTCTTTCTCAACAAAAACAAAGTGCCCGGATTTTCATGTACTGCAATACAATGTAGCCAGGTGCAAGCTGAAACTGCTATTTTTCTCTATGATTTTGAGTTTGAGTTTGATGTTGAATCAATCTTAAATGATAAATAGTTAATACCAATTAGATAAGGACTGAAGTTCTGAACACGTTAAAAAATATAATTGCCTTTTCATACTCCTGCTTTAGTGACATTGGAATATTTGATTGGTTATGATCCGTTGGACTCATTAAGATGGCCGCTAAATTTCATGTAAACTTTTTTTGCGCTTGTACATCCACAGTATCGGCAAATGAGACGGAAAGAGCAAGACAGGATTGCTAGGATGGACGTGGACTATCAAAGAAGGAAAGAAGAGGCCGAGTTCAATATGAGAAGGGAGGAAAGACTGAGACAGGCTGAAGAAAAGACAGCAAAGAAGCGTTTGAAACGTCAAAAGAAAAAGCAGAGAAAAAATGAGAAGAAGATGAAAACAAATTCAGGTGGCGAAGAAAAACAGAAAGAAGAGCCCTCGGACGATGAGGGGAACTCTGATGATCAAACTGAACAAGCTTGTACCAAGTTTTAATTCTTGATGCATCGGTTCAAATCCTGGTATCCATGGGCATTGCAAAGTCAAGGAGCAAGTATGGACCAACTTAATTGGGATTTTATTTTTCTGAAATCTGGACTTTGTCATGTTTGCGACCTAAGTTCGATTGTATATAATCCGAGATGTAACAACCCAAGGGGTTAGAACAAATTAAATTTTGATTTAGTTCAACTATTTTCTTGATATAAAAATGCAATGTTGAACACGAACGATGTAGTCTACGTCGTGATCGGGTGCTCTGTTCTCCTCTAAAATGGCATGTAGCATTTGTTTGCTTGCTTGCCATTGCATCATGCTTGTGAAAGGGTTGGCTACGCACTGCACCAAAAATTCATGTATGATAATTTGGCAGTTGATCCACATCACATAACCCTGTGAATTTCAAGTTTCAACTAATGCACTACAAAGCGATAGATCCTAGTGGAAACATAACCCACAAGATTCTATCGTCAACTTCATTTTCTAGAGTTATTCATTTCGTTTTTAATTTTTTTTTTTTGTAGTTAAATTTAGTGGGGGATTGAGCAATGAAATATGGGGTCGGAGGGTATTAAAAAATGGCGTCGGAACAATAGATGAAAAAAGTTAAGATTCCACTATAAGACCAATAAAAAATATATGAAGGAGTTTAACTACTTATAAGCCTATGTCATTCTCATTAATGTGGAATTCATTCTCCAACAATGGCCAAAGAGATGCGCAAGAAATGCATATGACATGATGAATGAAATGAAAAACCAAAAAATAGAAAACAATTTCAAAATAGCTGTTTCTCAAAAAAAGAAAAAAAAACATGATCAATAGCGTATTGAACTTAATCGAACTTATTTGGAAACCCCTCTTTATGATAAGTAGGTAAGATTAGAGTTGAGAGTTAAGACCACATGTTGCCCTCAACAAAATTGGTTAGGAGGAGGATACTTATTTACTTGTAAAGGACAATTGAATTAAGGCTTAGTTTTTGGTATATCCTAAAACTTGAACTTAATTCCACTTTCTCTTCTGGAACAAAGATATGTCATTTTGCACCATGAAACTCAATACTCGACGGATTCCACTTCCACTTGTGTTGGAGTCGAAATTAGACGCCTTGAACACAAAGTTCCTAAATCCTTTAAGCTATAACATTTCAGGGTACCATTTGGTGGGCTGGATGGGATTGAGCCTTAGAGATATGATTGGATTGGCAAAGACTTGTGCCACATGACTTGTAAGGATAAGTTAGATAACTTACTTTATTGTGAATTCATAATATATTATGTCTAGTCATATACATCTTACATTTTGACACAAAAAAAAAAAAAAAAGTCCATTTTGATTGATCACAACCCATCATATCCAGCCCACCAAACAGGGCTTTAGTTCTTCTTTAGTCCTTGTATGAACCCAATTGACGACTAAGGGCAGAGATGTCCAATTCAATGGTATTGGTATTTTGTTTTTAGAGTAAATTTTAGCAATAATCTCTCAACTTTAACTCAATTGGAGCAATGACTCCTCAACTTTAACTCAATTGGAGTAATGGTCTCTCAACTAAAAATCTATTACCATTGGTCCCTCAACTCATCAAAACGTGCAGCTATAGTCATTTTTGTCAACTCCGTTAGAACTTCAGTCAAAATGAGTCATGTGCCATGTACATGACGCTAAATCAAGGAGCAAATATGGAAATCAAATAAGAAAAATTGTATCAATGGCCCTCAACTTTAATCCAATTAGAGAAATAGTCCATCAACTTTAACCCAATTGGAGTAATGGTTCATCAACTTTAACCCAATTGTAGCAATGGTCATTCCAACATAACTCATTTTGACAAAATTTTGACGAAGTTGACGTAAATGACCATAGTTACACGTTTTGATGAGTTAAGGGACCAATGGTAATGAGTTTTTAGTTGAGTAACCATTGCTCTAGTTTGATTAAAATTGAGGGACTATTGTTACAATTTACTCTTGTTTTCAAGTACGTGAGTCCTTACAAGAAGGAAGGCAACTTACTGATTTGATCATTATACCCTTCTCCCTCCCTTATGACAGGTGAACAATGACATTGGCAAAATTCCTTCCACTTTAGCATTTTTTTTCAAGAATATTAGCAAAGTGAAGTGAATATTTAGTTTTAAGTACAAAGCAACGATATTTTATTTAAAAAATAAAAATAAATTCAAGTTCTAGATGCATACGGAAACCAATAGGATCCTCTCTGGATCTTTTTGGTGGGGATCCTAGAGTCTATAAATCGTGTTTGTTCATCGTACATTGTGCAATCAGTTTTTGTCAGGTATTGTTTGTATTTAATTTGAAATAAAAAAATTTAGAATGATTTCTAACCGGACGATGTACGATAAATAAATATGATTCACGGATATTCATAATCCTCACAAAAAAAGATTCGGATTCATACGAAAAAATGAGCCTTAAATTAAAGTGCATTATTTTATGGGAGGGCAGGTAATAAAATACAAAGAGAGACCCACATTAGCAATTTTGGGCTTTTGTCTTAGTACGAGTTAATTACAGTACAAAAAAATTAAGGGAGTCATTGCCATTTCGTCTTCTTGTTAATATTTCATTTCATTTTGTAATTCCCATCTCCCTCCCTATCCAATTCCATCTCTTCTCTCTGAAACCCTAAATCTCCATGGGAGAATCTATGCCTCCTCGTCGCATTTCCGTTCATCAAGCTCTCGGAGGTGGCCATGGTACTCTCTCTCTCTCTCTCATATATATATATATATATATACACATATATACACATATATATATACACATACTCATGCACACACATACTTTACACAGATTGATTTTTAATTCCATAGAATTATTTGCGATTCCGATGTGGTATGGATCGATTCTACCATTGTCGACGGCTAAACAATAATCTCGTTTTTAACATTCGGTAGATTTGAATTATGGAATAATCACTACATTGTTCTTGATCTTAATTTTGTAAATAATTATGTTAATTTTGGGGTTTAATGGTAGTTGCTGATGTGCTGCTGTGGAAGAAATGGAGTGGAGGAGTTTTACTGCTGACCTCTACGACGGCGTCGTGGTTGCTGTTTGAGCGAGCTGGCTACAATCTCTTGTCCTTTGTGGCTAATGTTCTACTGCTACTTGTAGTCATCCTCTTCCTCTGGGCCAAATCGGCTTCTCTTCTCAACAGGTAACCCTCTAATTCTTGGCAATTTTTCGCTGCGTTTCTTGTATACTTTTTACGGATCTTGTTATCCCACCGAGAATTTCCGGGTTCTTTTAGCTTCGATTAGAAGTACATTTACTTGGAAAATGTTGTATTTGATCATTGAACTTTTTTTTCCCAAATGCGTTGCAAACAAAGTAACTAATAAGTAAGAAGTAAGAACACAAGATTGGTTGGGAGAATAGAATTGATGTTTCTGGGAAAGATTGGTGATGTTTATACAGTTTGGCACATTGGTTTTAGTTTTGAGGTTATTCTAATGAAAAACGGCGTATGCGGTCATTCAGACCTTTGCCTCCTCTCCCCGATATGGAAATCTCAGAGGCCAATGTAGTGAAGGCTGCTGATGCACTGCATGCTGGGATTAATCGTGGACTGTCTATTGCACGAGACATTGCTATTGGGAGAAATTGGAAACTCTTCCTTCAGGTGAGGTGTAGTTGCTTCATTCTAGGTTTATGGTTTGAATGAGGTGAATAGGTTTTGTAGAATACATAGAACAGGACTTTATTAATATTACTAATTGGAAGTTTTGATCTGCTTCTGCAGGTCGCTTTCTGCTTGTGGCTAGCTTCTTACATCGGAAGTTTCTTCAACTTCCTTACTCTTGTCTACATTGGTAAGCCCTTTACTGCACATTGTATCTATTTATGTTTGGGTGCATGTTCTTGAAAGATTTACGATATTTATGCATGGACATTTCTTTAACTCTTATGCAGGGGTTCTCCTAAGTCTTTCAGTGCCCGCGTTGTATGATAAGTATCAGGACCTCATTGATGATAAGCTGCATGTAGCAAACAGAGTAATACAAGCACAGTACAGGAAAATTGATGATAGCATCCGAAAGAAAATTCCACTGCGGTCAAACAAGGAGAAAAAGCTACAGTAGGTAAGTGTGACGATTTTCGCTCTCCGATATACTTCTGTTTATCTATTCATATTATTTCTTCTTCCCCATCCCTGACAGCTAGAGTATCAAGGCACTGGTGGAATTAATTCAGGCCATATTTGTTATATATGCTGGTTTGCTGAATCTATGTGCACAGTGGATTTGAAGGATGTGATTAGTGTTTTCAGTTAAAGCATCTTGTGAACTATTGAAGTGTGAAAATCTGTAGCTTCATTATGCTTTAGGATGTTCAATATTTGTATTGAGAAATGAAGCTATAATATCGCGTAACCAAGTTTACTGTTATGGTCTTTGGTAGGAAATTATAAGCAAAACATACTAGTAAAGAAAAGGAGTTTAGTAGTGTGCTCTCTGCCTTTGACTCTTTGGATGTTCCTCCCAACTCGGAAGGACAGAACTTTAAGTGGCTAGAGAGGAATGGGGGATAATCTTTACAATGGGTCGAGTGAGTATGTATAATTGATTTCTGGGTATGGGTTTGTGTCGAATGAATGGGTGCCTTATTTAGATGCGATGATTGAACGAATACATGTCTTATGTTGTGGCGTCTGTTTTTAGAAACTGCATTGTTTTGATTGAAAATTTTGTCTAATGGAAGTCTGAATAGACACAAGGGCAGAACCCAGACATTCCTTGGGCCATTGCCTGGGGAAACCTTTACTCCAAAACAATTTGTTACATTTATTTACACCTTTAAGACATTTAAATTAGCCCTTTTTTTCCCGGTGAAGATTAAACAACACTTCCTTTTCTCTCACTGTCATTCTGGCTCTCTATCCTTTTGTAAATCTTTCTAAAATAAAAAATTGTACCTGTCTATCTAAAAAAGAAGAAAACTCTCTCGCACGAATGAATTATTTTAGATACCATGTTTTCACTTGGATTAGTTTTGGGCAATTAGTAAACTGTACGTATTTTCAAACAGAGTATTATTGTTTTAGTTTGTTTTCACTTTGATGAATAAAGTGAAAGTCATTTTGAAGTATGAAATCTCCGTTGTACGAGAAAGCTTCTTACCTATGGTATTGATTTAGAAAGCACGAAATCTCTATTGCTCGAGAAAACTGAGGCAGTATTGATTGTATGACATGCATTTGCGTATGAAATACATTAACTATAAATTTTGTTTTGATTGTCTGTGGAGACCCATAATGAAATCTGTGTTATTCATATGATATTGCCTTTAAAATGTATTTGGTGGCAACAAAGTCAGTTCATTTAAATTTAAAGGAAAACTAATGAAAAGTCCAAAAAAACTTTATCTTTTAACGAAAAGCCCTTTTTAAAGGTATAGTGAATAGTGTCAGGTAAAGGTAAAAAAGTGGTTTTTCGTTAAAAGTGAACAGTACCGGGAGTGTTTCGTTAAAACTCCCTAAATTTAATGAATGTAATTTCTTACATATTGCATTATCTAATATACACCAGGATCTAAACAACTTGGTTTTTCTTATGGCGATTAGCCTAATTTCGTATGGCATTATCCATCTCTCTAAAGTTTGCTGGTTTCTCTTTGAATGGATTACCCGTTCATTTTCCTCACTGTCTATCTGTGTACACTGGAATCCAAATTGGTGTAGTTGCGGTTGATTTTTGTGCTTTACTCAAATCATCTGAATACAGATGTTACCTGTGTTCGATTCTATTAGTTGCTGCTGATTTTTACTAAAACACATGTATATACGATGCAGGGTATTATGGAGCGACGAAAAGTGTGATAACAGCCTTTTATGGATGGTTTCGAACATTCCGAGTGGCGTACTTGGGTTATGTTTTTGTTGACATGCTGCGGCTATACGTATGGACAGGGGAACGGCATAGTTGACAAGATTTGGGTGGATCCCGTGAGTGTCTACATTGTTTTTGGCTCTGGACCTTATAATATTGTTAGGTTTCTCGGCAAATCTTGGTGGTTAAAACTTTACGCGTTCGTCTCTATGGGATGAAAGAGACAATCTTAATCCTTCTAATGAAATATAGAATGTTTTTGCTTGCCTTTGCCAACCTATATGTTTCATTATTTTCATTATTTTCGTTGCGGAAATTGCAAAACTTGTGGCACTTGCTACGAGCGATGCTCTGGACTGAATGGTGACCGTGCGGTATCATTTTATTTGTATTCAGTGCTAACACCCGATGCCCCACCATAATTCTCGTAATCAAATAACACGCAATTGAAAGAGGCAGCAAAACCTACGAAAAGAATAGAGACGCATTTGTCCTCTAACATCACGGAGGTCAGAAAACACTTCCAAAACTGCGGCTTCAAAGCATCTTCAACATGATACACCAACGGTAGAGGTGAAACTTATGCGAATCTGGGAATGGGAATGCCTTCTGAAGGTGGCAATGTCACTGAGCGCAACAGCTCTAGCGAGAAGACAAGTCCCAAGAAGTGAGAAAGGATGGTGTTTGCCGATGCCTGCAACAGAAACGCCGAACGGGGTGAATAGAAATGTCAGTCTTCTCCCAATGAAAGATTCTTTTTTAGATATCATGCCCAAACTTGTATGACAATATTGGATTATACCGAACTAAAAGAAAACTGTAATCTACAGAGTTCTGAAACTAAAGTGAGATATATGAACACACCTGAACCAAGAATACATCCAAGGCAAGAACAGGACTGTAACCAGGAGTGAGACCCTGATACGGATTCGCAGAGGTAGTAAGAGCTTTAGCAACCAACAGTCCCACCGTTGCTTGCATGCCAAGAACAGCAGCACCCATACCCAAAAGGTTCAGAATGATGCCATTCTTTAAGCTTTTTATAACATCAGCACGTGGAGGAGCCTGTATATTATAAGCAGTGAAACACAGATGTAATAGGTAAAATAAATGGTGCCACCGGAGGAAAATTGCAGACAATTATCAGATGCAAACACATATTTCAAAGCATTCGAGTAGAATATAAGCTAATTTCAATAAGATGCCCAAAAAAGGGGTGCTAATGATGGAAGAAGATAAAGAAGAAGGAAAACAGATTAAGTGCTCACAGGCAATTATAGTTACAACTTACAAGGATTCCAATTCATTGAAATGCGACTGGAAGTAAAATATCTTTGGGTGACTGACAGAAAACAGCATTGTTATCCTATCCTGGTGAATGAAACACTTCTGATATAAGTTCCGCCTAACTTTTCCTCGTAATATACTATCGCAGAGTAGTTAACTGATTTGATACGGGATACTGGGATAGATGAAAACACTCGTTGGAATCAGTCAAGCATTGTGTCAAAAGTTGAGCATATCAACATCCCATGGAACTTCACATCAAGCACAAAGTCCAGGCAACATCATTTGTCCGAAGACAGTAAAATCGCTTATATGGAATCAATTTCAAGAAGCACGTACAATTCAATCACAAACACATTAGCTTTTCCAAAATTCAAAATTTCACAATACCTTTGCAGGGTCACTTGCAGTTCTTCGAAGCTTATCCGAGAGGCGAATGTACCCAAATGACCAAAACACGGAGATGAAACCCGCCACAATCCCACCGGCAGTGGCATAAAAAGTAGGCGGTGACGAAACCTTGCCGGTGATAACAACCGAAAACGAAAGAATCACTGCCGCCACAACAGTGCTCACCAGCTGCCCCCAAAAACCTAAACTACCCAACCTCTTGAAATACCTCGCTGTGCTCTCTAACCTTTTGGCTACCTACACAGTACAAACCACCCAAAGCTTCACTTTTCAATCAAACCATCAACAATGCAATGCAAAATTTCAAATTCTATGGATCCGAATTGGGTCAATCTAGTAACAATTTCTGTAAGTTCATTTCATGCTCTTACATTTTCCTACATTTTCTCGGTAACCAAACAGAAAAAAGAATAAATTGGGCAAAGTTGAAGGAGAACCTGAAGGAGCTTGGCCTTTTCGGTGTCGTCGTTTGGGGAGGTGAAGGTCTGAGAAATTGGAGTGGAAGAAGCCCTTATGGTGCTGAAGGAGAGCTTTGATCCTCTGTGGGTGGGAGCAGCGTATGAGGAAAGAGACGGAGAAGAAAACGAAGAAGAAGAGAGGGGGAGGCTGGGCACGTGGCGGTCGGAGAATGACCGAAGAGGAAGGTGATAAGCTAGGGGCCGAGTCGTGACAGCTGGAGGGGGCGCCGCCGTGAAGTAGCCGGCGCGTGCCGCAGGCGATAGTAGAGTTTGCATAATTAAACGGTTAGTAGAAAGAGAGGGTGGGAGAGGAAGCGACTTCGGCTCTGCTGGTGACCTGGTAGCTTTTGGTTTGGGGAGCTACCAGCTAGTGAGGTGAGGCTATTAATGGTCATGGGCTTTTCCGTTGGGCTTGAGAGGGCATTTGTTTGGGCCATAAATATTTGACATCCTAATTTCGAAAACTTTGGGCAGAAGAGCCCAAAAGTTGAAAATGTTGAACCCAGGTTGATGGATTGCCCAGCTCAGTAATTAGACAAGAAATTATGTTCGAGGCTATGGCCGATTCGTGTTTATTGACTCGACTGAATATTTAGGGTACATATATCCCTTTAGAGCTTCGTTAACCAGTTTGAGACCAGGATACTAAACATTAAGTTCTAAATGACGATTTTGCACCCTAAAGCAATTAATCATGTCAATAAATCATATCAAAGCTGAAGAAAATTAAGCTAAAACAAGGTTTGTTTAAAGAACAAACACCTTGGTTTACGAAAAAGTAAACTCAAGTAAACAAGGTTTTTGTCTATCGTAACACTTTGGTTTTGTGTTCTAAACCGACTTTATTTGGTTCAAAGAATCAAACCAAACTAAACAAATGAAATGTAGACATTCAGTTGACACGTCATATGCACCCGAAATATACGACAACTATATATATACGATCCACCTTATCCTTGTAAATTTCTTACATTATCCTGTGAAGTAAAATGAAAATGAAGTAAGTGAAACTTTGAAGTTTGCATTATAACAAAACTGGCCATGAATGATAATAAAAGACAACGCTGGACTTGTAATGATCGTTTAAAAGTGTATATATGTTGTGAACTAGGAGGAAACATGAGCATATATAATATTAAGATTTAAGGAGCCTGCAGGTTGAGCATGGATTTCTAGCAATCATGAGTTTCTAACTTTGTACCAAATGTGATTGATTTATTGGGGGTTCGCTTAAAGGAAGGGGAAAAACTCCATCTGCAAATATCCTTGCATAAATGAGTTGGAATATTACACATACATACATACATACATACATGCATGTGTGTGTGTGTGTGTGTGTATATATATATATCTATATATTCCCCCATGTCTATGCTTCACTCGTCGAGCGAGGAGGAGTGAGATAAAGACATGAAAATATACTTGCGTGATAGGGAACTCTTTCTCTCTAACATGGGTTAAGTTTTTAATATTTAATGTTTGTCTAATATGTTATCAGAGTCTTTAATTCAAAGATATCATGCGGTCAAAATGCTCATCCTCACAGAATTTCAGTTATTTTGCACAAGGTAGGACTGCACTTAATCTGTTGCACTTTGGACGTGTCTCTCTACGTCCATGGTTGGACAACATGTAATAGAGATATGTTAGCTTGATATATATTGTTGACTCAACTCAAGCTTTCGAGGCCAAGTAATTATCAAAGAACTTAAGTAATTAAGAATTTACTAATGCTTTTAATTTCCTCGTACTCTAATATCGCTTTAACTATAAAATTAAAAAAAAGAAAAAATCAGCTCCAGTAACTGAATCACGGGAAAGTTTTATTTGGACAAGACACATGACACACATGCAACCCCAATAATCAAATCTGCACTTGAAATGCTGACCTTTTTATTCACTCGAAAGAAGTTTTCACCTCATAAGAAATGTCCAAACTCTCGTGTCACTTCAAAACAAAATGCTCACACTGATTTGAGTCTAATTTTTGGTCCTATGAAAAACTTGATTCTTTAATCTCTCCCAACATATTCAGGACAAACAAGTCCCGACGAATAATGGCTGTTTTTATAACAATTTATTAGCAGAGACAAAAGTGGTTAACTGTACAATTACCCATATAATATTATTTGGTTAACAATGATTATAATTTGGTTTAGTACCAAGTCCTTTCTGAGATCAAATTTTCTGCACCCAAAATGGGTGTAGCCTCTCTGTGGCCCCAATAAATATTTGACACCTATTAAATTCATGACAACAAAATCAAGAAAAGTTAAGATATTGAATACGTGTCAGACACTTATTGGGGCCACATAGAGGCCACACCCATTTTAGGTGCAGAAGATTTGATCTCGTCCTTTCCACAACATAATATTAATGAGAGGGTCGACTCCATTAATCAAAGTAACCACACCTAATCACTTTTCTTCTCCGGTAAAGAAATATGATGCCCTCCAAATTCTCCTGTCATGCCCCGATCCCTAGATACACCTAAAATTGACATGTGTCAATGTTCTAATTATACACAATATAGCTCAGACGTTCAGTGGAAATAATATTACAATAAAAGTAGGCAACCCTACTCTCTCGAGTGCATTGCCCACACTAGCTAAATCACTTGAAATCCTCTTCTCTAACCGCTAACTGTACTCTGCAAGAAATTGTCCCACATCGAGAGAATGGTGCACTGAGCAAAACAAAAACCCGAATAAGATGCGAAGCTCGTGAGAGACAATAATACAACATATGTGATTTAATAAAGTCAGTCCATCTCATCTATAAAACATTTCACAAATCCTTTGCATATAAAAGAGAACCCGAATCACAAAACTTAATTGAATCCACATATGCATTCAATCATCTCTTTCATGTATAATAAAATAGTAGAGCTAGTAGGCTAACACAAAGTACAATGTTATGCATTCCAGACGCAATCATGGAATCAGATAGAAATGATATAGAAATATAGGAAGTAGGATTCTATACTCACTCCATGGAATCAGAAAGAAAGGAAGTACTCTAAGAAATTCATATCTACACATGAAACGAGAAAGAAGTATTCCAACGTAATGGTCCTTTACTAGTTGTCCTAGTTGGAGCGAGTCACTGTTCCGATTCCATTTGAACGAACAATCCAACCAATTCCATTTGAAGGGGTAGATCATGTCGATTAACTTGGTCCAGCAGCTGTTCTGGGTCCAACACCGACATCAATAGCACTACCATGAGTTGACTAAGCGAATGTTGCACTAGTAGATCAAAATCCATACCCACTTCTTCTGGATTAGATCCAACAAGAGTCCTTTTCAATTTGCAAACTTTACATACATACTAGCCCTTCTAGACTACTACGAACTAGCATAAAGATCGAAGTGCTCAGACACGATCAATGCCTATGAAAATACACAAGTCATATTTTAGAATCTAATAAATTATGAGACACCAGAATAATCCGGGCCACGTTGACTAAAAAGTCAATCGTCAGTCAAAGTAGCCCTACTAGGGTCAACAACACTAGATTCTTCGATTCGGAAGATACAAATGAAGTTTTTCGCTCCACAAGTTCTCAAAGGTCCGACAATCAATAAATATCATACAAGCAAAAGTGCACGAGGATCCAACAGTCAGATTGTTGTTAATTACGAAAAACGAGTGGCAGTATAATTATCCTAAAAATTGAATAACAAAACCATCGCATCGAATTTCAACAAACGAACCTTAAATATGGGTTCAGGGCATTGAGAATGTCTCGCTGTCCAAAATACATTTGCTAACTACTTGGTTTATGGCTTTAATTTGAGCAGTGGATCCTACCTTTCAAACCAAAATACCCACATTAATGGCCGATCTTATTCCAAAATTGAATAAATTGGCAGATAGGAATATTTGTCCATTTGTAATGGAAATTATATTAGTAGAAATATAAGTTGAAACATCTCCTGATTGGGTCTTAATACTATTGGTAAAGCAGTCATACTTCCTTCACCTAAACGAGAACCTGATTTAGCGGCTCTTTCCAAAAAGTGTGAATGTAGATAGAAAACATCTCTCGGATAAGCTTTGTGGTCTACAGTCTTCGTAATAAAAGAGACATGATACACCTATGCTTGTTTGGAGAGATCGTCATAAATGATTGAAGATCGCCGGAGTCGAGAAAGAGGGAAATGAGAGACAAAATAGGGAAATGAAAAATAGGGTTCCTAGAAATTCACTAAATACCTCAATCTAAAAAAAAAACTTAATCCCTAAATCTAGAAACCCCTAATTTTGTTCTTCATTCCTAAATCTCTAAAACTGAAGATAGATTGTTTATGTTAGAATCTAGAGAGACATTTAAAAAGAGAGATGTAGAGAGAGAGAGAAATAAAATTGTGAATTGTTTTATTGAATAAGATTACACTTAGGTATATATATACCATCATTTACATGTAGAGTAACTACCTACCTTATTGACTAAGTAAGGTATAACAAACTCCCATAACAAACTCTAACAATACTACTTAGCATCATTTTACATTACTACCCTTAATATCCCCCCTCAAACTAAGCTGAGGTAGCCGAAGAAAGTTTGTCTCTGAGAAGAAGGAAGCGATCATTGGATAATGCCTTTGTGCAGATATCTGCTGTTTGATCATGTGTACAAACAAAGTGCACTGTGACAGAATTTGCCAAGACTTTCTCCCTAATGTAATGATAGTCAATCTCCACATGCTTGGTTCGAGCATGAAAAAGTGGATTCTTAGCAAGAGATATAGCAGATATGTTGTCACACCAAAGTTTGGGAGGACATGGAAGAACAAGCCCGATATCAACTAATAATTTGCAAATCCAAGCCAATTCAGCAGCAGTGTTAGCTAAGGATCTGTATTATGCTTCAGTTGATGATCTAGCCACAGTAGGGTGTTTCTTAGCACTCCAACTGATGAGTGAATCACCTAGAAAAATACATAAACCACATATGGATCGTTGATCGATAGGGCAACCTGCCCAATCTGCATCTAAAAAACTATTAATGCTGAGTGGTGCAAAAGATTTTGGAAACCAAAGCCCAAGAGAGATATAATCTTTCAAATATCTGAAAATTCTTTTAACAGCCTAAAAATGGGATTGTAGGGACTTTGCATGAATTGACAGACAAGATTAACAGCAAAAGATAAATCTGGTCTAGTCCAGGTTAAGTATTGAAGCCATCCAACTAAGGATCTGTACTCTTTTGGATTTGACAGTAATAGAGAAGAGTGATCTAAATTAGATGTGCTCAGTGGAGTGGCACAGGGTTTGGCACAATCCATGTTTGCCTTTTTGAGAAGATCCAATATGTATTTAGTTTGAGAAATGAATATACCCTTGGAAGACTTCTTAACCTCAATTCCCAGAAAATAATGAAGTGATCCCAAATCCTTGACAGGAAATATTGCACAGAGTTGAGCGCATGCTGCAGAATTTGGTCCTGTAACTAGGATATCATCAACATATACCAAGACATACATCACTAAAGCATCTTGCTTGACAAACAGAGAGTGATCATTTTGGGAACTAGATAATCCAATAGACTGTAATGCAGCCGTTAACTTGGCATACTAGGCTCTGGGAGCCTGTTTCAGACCATACAGAGACTTATGCAATTTACAAACATGATGTGGTTGAACAAGATCTTCAAAACCGGGAGGTTGAACCATAAACACAGACTCAATGAGATTCCCATGCAGAAAAACATTGTTGACATTTACTTGATTTAAAACCAATCAAATTTAGCTGCTAGAGTGAGGAAAAGTCGAATGGTGACTGGTTTTGCAACCAGACTGAAAGTTTCATTGTATTCCATACCTTGTTGATGATGAAACCCTTTGGCAACAAGTCTGGCTTTGTACCTGTAAACTGAGCCATCAAGTTTTCTTTTAATACGGAAAACCTATTTACACCCCACCAAGTTTTGAGATGAATGATGCGGTACCAGAGACCATGTACTAGTTTGAAGCAGGGCATTAGACTTTTCCTGCATAGCTTGTCTCAACTGAAGATATTTAGATGCTTGAAGATATGTAGGTGTGTAATTAGGAGAGAGATGAGATGGAAGAGGATGCTTGGTAGCTAAGAGATCATTAGGTTTGAAGATACCAGATTTAGACCGAGTGGTCATATGATGAATATTAGTGATGGTGGGAGGAGGTTGTATAGGTGATGTGATAGGTAAGGGAGTGGGATCTGAGGGTGCAAGAGTAGTTGAAGGAGATAAAGATACATGATCAGGATTTGATGAAGAAGAAGATGAAGGAATATTGGAGGAATTGGTAAAGGTTAATGAGGTTGGTATAGAAGGTGAATTAGAGATTGGTTGAACTGGAGAAATGTGACTCACAGTAGGTTGGGGATGATGAAAGGGAAATGTGTGTTCATCGCACTGTTCTAAAAATCTCTGCCTAGCGCCGCCTAGGCCCTGCCTAGGCGCTAGGCGGCTGACCACCACCCCGATTAATGCTAAGGGTGCCTAGACCTACTGAGGCACCGCCTAAACCGCCTAGACCCACCTAAACACTCGCCTAGGTTGCAACTCACTTAGACAGAAAATAGATAACTTTCATTTTGCATTTTGTTTTTTTCTAATAAATTGTAAGAGACTTGTTGCATACTTAAATGAACACACATTATATCCTTATTTCACATGTTTTCATTATGTTCCAATACTTCATAATATATATGCATTCTATTTTGTAGTTTATGACGAAATTATATATATTTCAAGTATAAGCAGACACTTATTTACACGAAATATGATTGATTTACTTAAATCCGCCTAGGCACCCGCCTAGCCGCCTAGGTGCTAGGCTCCAGCCTGCCACCCGACTAGCGCCTAGCGACTTTTAGAACCTTCAAAGATGACATGTCTGGAAATGTAAACCTTCCATGTTTGAGCATCCAAACACCTATAGCCTTTGTGATTGAGGCTATATCCCAAGAATACACAAGGTTTTCTTTTAGGATCAAGCTTAGATGATGTAAGGTTTTAACCAAGGGAAACACCTACATCCAAAGACCTTGAGAGTTATGTAATCTGGGGGTTTATGAAATAATGATTCCCAATGAGAAGGTTTGACACTAGTGGGCATTCGATTGATGAGATAAAAGGCTATTGAGAAAGCCTCAACCCAATAGATGTGAGGAACCTGAGATGCTGCAAGAATGGTTCTGGCAGTTTTAACTAAATGCCCATGCTTTCTTTCAGCACATCCATTTTGTTTTGGAGTGTGGGGACAACTGAGTTGGTGAGAGATCCTATGTGTTTTGAGGAAATTAGAAAAAGGTATGATTGACAAATTCACCAGCAGAGTATGATCTCACAGTGATAATCTTGAATCCCAACATGTTTTCAACGACACATTTGAAATCAACAAATGTGCTATAAACTTCAGATTTGTACTTTAGTAGAAAGAACCAAGAATACTTGGTAAAATCATCAACTAAGATGAGATAATATCGATATCCATTAACATAAGAAATAGGTGTATGACCCCACACATTAATGTGTAATAGCTCAAGAGGTTTGCTTGTGTTACAAGGAACAGAAGTAAATGATTTTCAAGAACATTTACCTAGAGCACAACTGGAACACACAAACTTATTGATCCTATCTGAAAGAGAAATACTAGATTGAGAAGCTAGTTTATTTAAAATTTTGAGAGAGGGATGGCCCAAACGTTGATGCCAGATACTCTGAGAAGCTTTAGTACTAGTTACATAAGCATGGTGATTTCCAACAACAAAAGGTGTAAGAAATGGATAGAATCTAGCTTTGACAAGGCCTTTTAAAAGCTCATTCCCTGAAGTAAGATCCTTCACAATGAAGTAACAAGGATATAGATAAATGGAGCACCAGTTATCAATTATAAAGCGATCTTGTTTCAGATCAAAAACATGCATCACATTGTTCAAATCAAATGTATGAGTAGATGTATGAAGACTGAAAAAACCAAAGTGAATGATAGGCAAACCTTTGCCGTTGCCGATATAGACTTGCTCAGAACCATTGTAGGTTTTAGGGCTTTGAAGATTATTGTAAGAATTTGTCATGTGAGAACTTGCACCGGTTTCAAGAAGCCATGTATGAGTAGTGGAAAAGGTATTAGCATGACGTGCTGTCTAAGAATTCTTATTGTCATAACCAAGATTCATACGATAAGGACAATCAATTGCTTCATGATCAAATTGACGACAGATTTGACATGCATTTCTTCTGTTGAAATTGTTGAAGTTAGACCTTGAGCCTCGATTATTCTTCTGATGACCTTGGCGAGAAAAATTCTGACGAGAATTGTAAGATCGAGAATTATTGGGGCGTTTATGAGAATTTCTAGGGTTAGAAAAATTCTGATCCATGCCGCGGCCTTGTGAGGAGTTGAAATTCAAGCTTTGTTGAACATAATATGCCTAAGAATTAGAGTCACTAAGTGGTGTAGAAAGAATGTCGGTGGATGAATTATAGGCTTGAAATGGCGTTGATAGAGAAACCTTCTTGCGATTTGTCAATTGAATCTCCTTACTGAGCAACAAGCCATGTCACTCATCAATGGTAGTTGAACCAAGACGAAACTGAATGGCATCCACAAAAAAATCATATTCAGGCGGTAATCCATGAATAGTGACAAAGATGAGTTTCAAATCATCAACCAGAGCACCAGCACTCGCAAGAGCATTAGCGATTTCTTCGATTTGTTGAAGATAAACTGCCGCAATGGAATCACGTTTAGTGATTGTCCGGAGCCGAGAACGAAGTTCATGGATGTGTGAATAAGACGCCGTCGCAAGATGAGATTCCAATTTTGCCCAGAGTTCTCGAGCAGAGGTAACTCCAACAGTGTAGGGAATCAGAGAGTCCGAGAATGTCGAATTAATCCAAATCAGAATGTTTTGATCATTCTCAAACCACGTCACATACTAAGGATTCACAGTTGAAGTGCGATTTCCTGAAGAATCAAGAAGATACTTGGGCGGCACCACTATGGAACCATCAATAATTCCGGTAAGATTATACCGACGAAAGATCGGTGCAAACAAAACACTCCAGGTGAGCCTCAATTTGATCAGAATCAGCGAGCCAATGTTCTGGATTGTGATCGAAGAACTGAACGAATTAGGGCACAAATTTGGGACTGAAGAATTCGCTTGAGGATGAAGCTGCGATGTAGAATCAGAGGAAGGCGAATAAGGTGCCGTCATTGTTTGTGGCTTAGGGTTTCAAGAAGAGAAGGCACAGAGAACTCAGAGAAACGAAAGATAAGGATCGTTGGAGGTCGTTAGACACCAGCGATAGATACCATGTTAGAATCTAGAGAGAGATTCAGTAAGAGAAGTCTAGAGAGAAAGTGAAATAAAATTATGAATTGTATTATTGAATAAGATTACACTTAGGTATATATATACCATCATTTACATGTAAAGTAACTACCTACCTTATTGACTAAGTAAGGTATAACAAACTTCCATAACAAACTCTAACAATACTTCTCAGCATTATTTTACATTACTACCCTTAATAGTTTAGCATACCTTAAAAGTTAGTAAATTACCTTAAGTTCGGATAGAGACAAAGATGGTGGGAGGGACTTTGCGAGGTGGGAGGGACCTTGAATTGAAAGGAGATGATGGTGGTGGTCGGAGTCGAGAAAGAGACCTCGATTTGGGATTGGGAGAGATGGGGACGGGGACGGAGGAAGTAGCTCGATCAAGTTGGGACTTGGGAGCAAGAGAAATGACTGACGAAGTCATGAACACGAAGTTGGCTGCATCGCTGCAAATGTGATGCGAGTTTGAGAGAGAGAAAGAGAGACAAAGAGTATGATAGGGGTGTGATTCAAATGTGGAGGTGAGACTAAATCAACGGTGAAAACGGTCCGTGCCAGGCCCATTTTCTGATGATTTTTGGAACTGCCCTGCCTCGCTATTTTCGTGGACCCGCCCTATGAAGGAAAAAAAATTTCCTAGCTAAGAACATGTGAGAACATTTGAACACATAAGCAAACTAATAACACTGTAAAGTAGGCATGCATTAAAAAACAATTCTAAAACCCATGACTTTCAAAGCCTAGTGAATGGTGAACCATAAAACTCTTTAACAACATTAAAGAGAAGAAAGGATTTTGAGATTCATTACCCTTGAAGCTCATCCTTGTTTACACAAGGGATTCACCCAAGTGGAGGGCCTTCAAGTCACCTCTTAGCTCTTTATAGATCTTCCTTGTGATTTTCTTCCTTTTGATACTCCCTTGCTCCTTGAGGATGTGAGGAAAGGATCTCCAAGAACACCAAAGGTTTGGTGTCTCTAAGTCTCCACACCAAGGATGAGGTGTGAAGATGAAATGGATGACTTAGAGGAAGAAAAGATTGCTAGCTATTTTTCCCCTAAGTGGCCGACCTCTATAGAGAAAAAGGGAGAAAAAGTTTCTCTTCTTTTCTTCAAGAAAACCCTAGTGAGAGAATGTCTATAAAGTTGCCTTTAAACCACCTCACATGTGAGTGGCAAACTTGCAATTAAGCCAAGTTCTTTACCACTTACCCTATGGCCGGCCATCCTATAGGTATTGGGCTAATTTCCCATTTTGTTTTAGTTGTCATACAACTTAAACATAATGGCCTTTGTGGACCAAAACCATTTTGGGCCCCGAGACCCGAAACTAACTTGAAAGCCCAATACGAACCTTTTGCATACTTAATTAATGTTGACCATTCCCAATTAAACCATTTAATTGCTTATCCATCTCATTTATATTTCTTCACTTTCATCCTTACTCGGTGTATGATCCATTAGGTTCCAATTAACGAGGCAGTGGGCAATTGTTACTCTTAACGATCGATTGTGAATTGAAACTACATTTCAATACTCCTGATGATGAAGATTAGTGTTTGCTAATCTTCAGGGCTTCCACAAACCATGAGTGACACCTAGCAGTATGTCATGGCTACCCAAGCTAAATAGAAGTGGTTGGAGAACCTATCCAGTTACAATTACAATGCAATACGGTCATTCTCTAATACAATACTCTTAATCACATTGTTTGAGTGATAGTTTGTTTCATGTCTACTGTCCAATGTGATACTTCTCTATATGATTCAGTTGAATATGATTTGGAACAAACATCCTAAGTCATATTCGTATGCTTTGGCCAAAGACTCCCGAATCATATCTCAGAGTATTCTCCCTTCACCATGGAAGGTTAGAGATCCATTGTTGTGCATTCATATGCCTACATGACTAGATAGCTTGACCCCAACAATGTCGTGGACACTCTCGATGGAATGCCTTTGACATGATCAAAGATCAAGGACCTAACCATTAGACATCTATGATGCCTCAGGTCAAATGACTACTTTGCATATTGCAACTTACAAGTTCTTACATGACATGTATGTTCGAACTCTCTTTTGATCGTTGTTCAGTGTACTCGATTACCTTTTGAGCACCTATGTGTTTATCTCAGTGTCCAACACTAAATGACTTGAGACTAGTCATACTCACGCTTGAGTTAACATAACACATACTAACCTTAGCAGATTGTCAATGCCCAATTGGCAATCCTATGACTATGAACGTTTTAGGAATGAACATAAGAGAAAGGTCTCGTTAATCTAACTTACTTAGATCACTTCTCTCTTAGATTAAATATATTCATTGGATTCCCTTATTGCTTAAACACATAATACAATAAATAGCGATTAATAATAAGCTTTGCCCTTCATTAAACATATAATAGTTTAACACAGTAAATATTCCAAAAGCTATTACATCAAATGAGTGGTTTTGTGGGCATATTTCCAACACCCGCTCGCCCCATTTTGTGTTTAGAATTTTTAGACCTGCCATGTACCTGCCCCAAACTGCATGAACTTGCCCCGACCGACGAGTTGAGGGCCCGTTTTACCCTTAGTCCCCCACCCACCCAGAACAGTGGTGATTAATGCTTACCCGCATGGTTGAAAGGGATTGCATGGCATTCTCTGTGCGGCTTGTCTAAGTAGAGCTTAATTCTATACGTAACTTTTTTTTCAATCTATCATAATCTCGAAATCTTGAAACCTAATCTACCATGTTTTTATTCTCAGCAACCATATCTTGAGAATGAGGGAAAAACTTGAGTAAGGATGTCCAATCATGCCATTTGTAAAATTTTACAACAACATGAAACTTCATGTATTCTAGTCTCGCTCAGCTTTACGTTGGTTCCACCAAGTGTAGGATTAAGTATCTCAACTTTTTCTTACTAGAAATAAAAAAAGCACATGGTCATGGGATTATGGTGAGATTAATACCAAACATGAGACTGAATTAAGCTAAACCAGGTTAATTAACTTGATGGTCTTATTTTAAGTTTCCCCTATTTGTTGGATCTGTCAAAGGTATCAACATCTGAACTCATAAAGTAAATCAAAAGGAAAGCTTCCTTAATTAAAGAGAAACGTGAATGAGAATAAGGTGGAACTGTCATAGTTTAAAGGTAGATTCACTCTACAACTTCTCTCGGACCATTCTTTTGACAAAGAATATATATGAGGAAAAGGAATACAAAGTGCAATGGCAATCAGCATTTTATTAGGCATTTTCTTTTCATCTCTTTTTCTGGTGAGGAATTCTGAGTTCTTTCTCGAAAATACTTCCTCATATATGTAACGAGTTATCTTGCTTGCAGACGGACATATGCGTATAAATTTTATTTTCGTAATCGATCTTAACGATTTTAAGGATGGATGGCTTATTCTGCAAGGTCTTAAAAGTTACGTACGCGTGGATTGATATGGAATAGTAAGTAAAAAAATATTAAGATAAATAGGCAAACAACAAAAATGGGAAACAAATAGCAGTTTGGGTGGATTAAATTTGACACTATATTGAACGTATCTTGTTTTGGGTCTTGGAAGCATTACAATTTAAGTTTAGGGTCCCCTCGTGAGAGTATTTGCAATGGCCCCATATATTCTTGTGTACCTCTCTCGAGTTTGATCAACCAACTTCCAATAGTCCAACTAACTTTTGTACATTACATATGGTGTATTGATCAATGCATGGATCTGACTCTGATAGGGATATGGAAGGACAACTGCCTCTGAGTGGTGCAGTGAGTCCTACAAGTTTGGGGCCAGCAAAAGCATAAACAATCTATTATTTCAGTTATAATATGTTGCCATCTGAGATTGTTTACGAACTAAGACCATTCAATCATCTCACAACCCTATCAACAAATTCATATTACCATCCAACGTGTTGTGTTCCATGTTTGTTAGCTCTAATGCGTTTAGTGGTTCTAAATTTAGAAAGCGCTTTCATAGTTACGAGAATATTTGTTTTCATGTTAGGTTGATAGAATATGCTCCTTAAGTCACTTCAACACTTTAATTATAACCCTCTATGCGTTTAGTGGTGCATCCCGGCTTGCCTATTTTTTGTATATATAAAACAAAAACTAGGATTGTAAGTCGGCTCAAAACAATTAAAACTTATGTTCAGTTTGGTTAGGGTTCATGAAAGAAACAACCAATCTTACTCGTTGGTATTTTTTCACAAGACAACTCTAACTAGATTCTATTTGCTTGAAATGAAAATTCATGTTTGAAAATTTTCTTTTAGAGAATTATGTGTACTTTTTTTTTACTCGGTTCGTTTCTATTGAAGCTCGTGCATCATGTTAAGCATATATTCTACTAATTATCAATTAATTTTAGATTGAATATCCGTTTCTAACTCGTGACATGCAATTATTATTATTATTTGTTTGAGAAACTAAAATACTTCATAAAGACTTGCAGGAACCACCTTCTGACCTTGTTTCCCTCTTAAACAACATCCCTATAAGAAACTCTTTAATTAATAATAATAAATAAATACATTGAGTCTCTTGTGCCTTTCCCCATAATTTATTTAATTAATATAAGCACATATGATAGGAGCATATGAGTAACATAAGTTTAGAGGTCATATGAGTAACATCTGAAGCCAAGGATCAAATAATTCTAGCTTTTAAAATTTGATCTTACGGTTAAAAACTATTCTAGCTTTCAAAAGTTTTTAGCAAATTCTTTGTTTTTGACCGTGAGATCAAATTTTAAAGATCCGAATCATTTGATCATTGGGCTTCGGAGGTATAGATTCAGAGAGGATTTGCTTCAAGGTCATATGACTCAACAAAGCAACAAACCAGATCAGTCTGGCCTTATTTTGTAGGATTAAGTACATTGTTATGTTTAATTTAGAATTAAGTACCCAAAATCTACCTTTTCCCAATAACAATGTATAATTAGAATAATGGGGAAACATGAGGTGAGATGAGCCTATTATTAAAAGGGAAGTTGGAGAATGAGAGGAGTAGATTAGTCAATAAAGGGAAAAGTTGGGAGCAGTGGATTAGCTATTGGGGTTGGGATGCTACGTTTCTGGTGAGAACAAAGGTTTGTTGCAGTGGCTCAAGTCTCATCTTTAAAGCTTAGCTACTACCAATCCCCTCCAATTAAGAAAAAGCACTGATATAGGTCCATCCTCATGGTGAATAATTGTCCTCTTATCAATTTTACCAAAGATTATTAGATGTCACACGTTGTATACGCTTAATGTGTATGTTCATGAGTTTATCTCTCTCGTCACATGATGAGATTTGTGAGTGTTACACTTGGTGATAGAATTGATTCTCTCTCGTTTTACACCGGACCTCAATAGTACAGTTTATAATTCATTGAGCATCTGTCATATTAAACTTGTGCCCTGTGGTCACTCTTGGATTTTTATGTAGTGTGCATAAATTGTGCAACAAGCTTTTGGTCAAGTCACCAGTCAAGCCAGACTGCAAGAGTAGTCTACACTGCAAAAATAATACAATTAGACAAATAAAAAGGGTCAATAAAGAGAGAAAAAAAATGAAATCCCAATAAACTCAGTTTCCCACAAGAAGGATTTATTAACCGGATATGATAACCGCACACAATTTTTCTCCTCATCGCGCATATTTTTATTTTATTTCTGGTATTGAAATAATTAAATAGAACAATGGACATAATTAAATAGAACTGTCCAAGGACAGAAAAGAGGCGTGTAGTTATCGTTTTTCTTTGGTAGATGATACTATGATAACACCGTGACATTTTGTACGATAACACGATACTATGTGGTTTAAATTTGTCAGAAAATGCTGACCTGATTGGTTATAAATACAACCACTTTAACATTTTCGTTTCATGCAAGTTATTCACGATTTCTCAGTTAAAAAGTGGGAAGCCAGTACAGATGGATCAAATTTCCTTGTGAATGCCCAAACAGGATGGTAGAATTTAACGCCTCTGCAAAACACGTTATGGGCTCCAACTCACTTCCGTGTCCTCTGCCCTACACTCTCCTATAATTACCAGAAACAATATTCCCCCTCCCTCCTTTCCCTTCCTAATTATTTCCAATTTTCACAAACTCCACCTCAACTCTCACTCAGAGTTGGCAGAAAGTAACCATCTCTTCTGCTCAAACCCCCAACTTCTCAGTTTCCTTAATTAATCCCTTTAGATTTGTTCACCAAAACAACAATCTGTAGTTGGTCACCATCTCTCTCTCTCTAAACCTTTTTCTACCCCATGAACCTGTAAACCCTGCATCTCATCTTCACCCAGCTCAAGAAACAATCATGACCTGGTGGAGGGTTGCTTTCATTTTTCTTCTTCTTCTTCTTCCTGCAACATTTGCTCTCAACTCAGATGGGGTTCTTCTGCTTTCCTTCAAGTACTCAATCCTCAGCGACCCGCTCTCAGTCCTCGACACCTGGAACTACGAAGACGAAACCCCATGTTCCTGGACTGGCGTCACGTGCACCCAGCTGGGAAGCCCAGGTACCCCAGACATGTTCAGAGTCACCAGCTTAGCCCTCCCCAACAGCCAGCTGCTGGGTTCAATCTCACCCGAGCTGGGTTCACTCCAACACCTTCAAAGACTCGATCTTTCCAACAATTTCTTCAATGGGTCTCTGCCTGTCGCCCTCTTCAATGCCTCGGAGCTTCAGGTCCTCTCTCTCTCCAGCAATGTGATCTCCGGCGACCTGCCGGATCAGGTGGTCTCCGGCCTCAAAGGCCTCCAGTTTCTCAATGTCTCCGACAATGCATTGGCCGGAAGAATCCCAGAAACTCTCACTTCTTTACAAAACCTCACTGTAATTTCTCTGAGGAGTAACTACTTTTCTGGGAATCTACCCACTGGTTTTAAGTCCGTTGAGGTTTTGGATCTCTCCTCCAACCTCCTCAACGGGACTCTGCCTCTCGACTTCGGCGGTGAAAACCTGCGCTACTTGAACCTCTCCTACAACAAAATCTCTGGGAAATTTCCAGTTGGTTTCGCGAAAGGGGTTTCGGAGAACTCCACTATTGATCTCTCCTTCAACAATTTGACCGGACCGATACCGGACTCGCGGGCTCTGCTCAGTCAGAAAACAGAGCAGTTTGCAGGAAACAGTGAGCTTTGTGGGAAGCCATTGAAGACCCTCTGTCCCATTCCTTCTACTCTGTCCACACCGCCGAATATGACAAGTAGTTCCAGTTCTTCTCCGGCGATTGCTGCCATTCCCAGAACGTTTGATACCGGCCCCAAAACGAACACTTCTGGGGGAGCAAATGGGAATCGGAATCAGTCGCAGAGCGGGTTGAAACCTGGCACGATCGCCGGCATTGCCGTCGGAGACTTGGCCGGAATAGCTGTACTAGGATTGGTGATTCTCTATGTCTACCAAGTTAGGAAGAGAAAAAGTCTCAAGTCAAAAGGTGGTAGTGCCAAAGACCTGGAAAAGAAGCCAGAAATTGTCACAAAACTAGACCCAGATGAAAAAGGTATGCACTTTCAGTTTTGGAATTGATATTAGATAGATACAATTTAATTTAGTACATTTTACTCAAAACTCTCATATGATTTCTCTCAATATTTGATATATTGTATATTTTCGTTAGGCGTAGTGATTGTCACACTCTCGGTTTCTCCTTTAATTTATGAAAATTAAGCCTAGAAAAAAAAAAGCATGAGCAGAGAAAGCAGTGCGAAAATCACTTCCCTTCCCCTCACATCAATATTCACGATATCAGATACAATTTAGAGCATTTCAATATTTTGCGCATTTTTGTATTTTCAGACAGTTGATATTTCTGTTGACATCGAAATATACGATTTTGGATACAATCTAGTACATTTTACACAAAATTTTCCTTTAATTTTTCTCCAAATCAATATTGTGTGTAATTCTGTATTTTCGAACTCTCGATAGTTCTGTGAACACCGCTACTTAATACGTTTGACACAATGCAGCAAAATCCGCAGCATGGTCATGCCTAACAATCAAAGGGGAAGAAACATCAGAGGCAACAAGCTCAGACAGTGACCATGATGATAAAAATGAACAAATGGGTTGTCTGCAGAATCAGAACGGGGAGTCTCAGAAAAGTGGCATCTTAGTGACCATAGAAGGCGGGGACCAACCGGAGCTGGAACTTGAGACACTGCTGAAAGCATCAGCTTATATATTGGGAGCCAGCGGCCCAAGCATTGTGTACAAGGCAGTGCTGGAGAACAAGACTGAGCTTGCAGTGAGGAGGATAGGAGAGTGTAGGGTTTTGAAGATGAGGGATTTCGAGAGCCAAGTGCGTGCCATTGCGAAGGTGAGACATCCGAATCTGGTTAGGGTTCGTGGGTTTTACTGGGGAGACGATGAGAAACTTGTTATCTATGACTATGTCTCCAATGGCAGCCTTGCCACCACCACCAACAGTAAGCTCTGTTTCCTCTCTGTTTTTTGGCGTATGTTAGTTAAATTATATATTGTTTTGCTAGGAGCTAGCAAGTTGCCTTCCAAGTTTAATTGAAAATCAAGCCAACAACTTTATGTTTTATAAGAACAATTTTATATAAATGAATTGTCATGATTCTTTGTTGTCTTGTACCTCTGTTTTCCTAAACTAATCAACTTGTTTTGTCCATTTTCAAGCTTTATTAGCTAATCTTTCATTAAAATAAGTTAAAAAAATTTGTATCAATCTCTGTTTTCAGTTTCTTAATCACCATACACTGTTTAATCACAAGTTCCAACTTCCAAATTAGTGAACCATGATATACAAAGATTCATGGAAATCTTGCTACAAAGTGTTGAAATAGTTACCCGCGTCTTATGGTCACACTGAAAAATTTCTGTATTTGTAGTCAATAGTTCAATTGTGGTATGTTCCGGTGTGGAACTTTGCTTAATTAGTGTTACTTATCCCTTGTGTTTTCGGTGTGCCAATTCTTATAGAGTGTCATTGATCTCAAACATGTTTGAAAATTTTGTAGGAAGAGCAGGGTTGTCGCCGTGTCATCTACCTCTCCAAACTCGGATGAAGATCGCAAGAGGGGTTGCGATGGGGCTGGCTTACATCCATGAGAAGAAGCATGTTCACGGAAACATCAAACCTAGCAACATCCTTTTAAATCCTGATATGGAGCCCATAATTAGTGATTTCGGCCTTGATAAGCTGATGTTAGGCGACATGATTAGTCATAAAGCTAGCGGGTCAGCTCGGGGGTACTTCGGAAGCCTAAAATCCACGGCCACTCGTGAAGGTACGCATGACGCGCTCCCAATAGTCAGCAGCCCCGCGGCAATGCCATCTGCGGGGAATGCATCTTCGCCTTATCAAGCGCCGGAGTCCCTAAAGAACTTGAAGCCAAACCCCAAGTGGGATGTGTATTCATTTGGTATAGTCTTGCTTGAGCTTCTCATGGGAAGGTTACCTTCAGAACGAGAGTTGATTGCCCAATGGACACCCGGTTCGCTGACGGAAGAGAAAATTCAGATTTTAGTAATGGTTGACGTGGCGATTAGGGCTGAGGTGGAGGGGAGAGAAGATGCCTTGCTGGCTTGTTTGAAATTAGGGTTTAGTTGTGCTAGTTTTAGTCCACAAAAAAGACCAACCATGAAAGAAGCCTTCCAAACCCTAGACAAAAGTACTCGTCCTTGTTCCACATCTTCAAACTAATGATGTATTGAGTCCCACAAAAGTGGCTTTGTGTTATGTTAAAGCATGCGTTTTGCTTTTATTTTGCTTCCGTTGAGTTGAACGTTGCATGAAAAGCATTAGAAATATTGTTGATATAGTTTAATAAGTATTAAGTTTCCGTCAAAGTTTCTGTTACTGTTAGTGTTGTAATTCACAATGTAATCTCTAAACGTAATATGAAATCGTTTAACGTTTTGTTCTTTGTTCGACGATGGTGACGGAATTCTTGTTTGCTTGTCAAATTGAATACTTGTAGAATTGTTCATTCTCCTCAGTGAAAGTAGCAAGCAGCAATCAAGAGATGTCTTTTTTCATCTTGTTCAATTTTGTTCTTCCTCTTTTTGTAAGGTGGTCTCTTTTTTTTTTTTTTTTTTTTAAGAAACGATATTATCTTACACTAAGGGGGAAATGGTGGGCTGGCAATAATGTGGTTCAAATTCGCATTTAGCCAGAATCAAACATAAAACCTCGTACTTACAAATGAAGAGAAATACTCCTAGACCGTAGTACTAAATAATCATATATCATGAATGGAGAGGAAACAACACGTTAGGTTATGGTCTTTGCCAGTACGTTCTATCGTTTTGGATCGATCACATTTTGAGCCGAAGTAGAGCTAAAGCCCATAAATTATACTTCATTGTTCTGACTTTCATAATTGATACTAGACGAAGCACGCTCACTATGTTACGTGGGTGATGTAAAAAAAAAAAAGCAAAATTTAGTTTGTGCAAAATTATATTATTGTCCATGAGTTTATTTCGTGATAGAATTTTTTTTGTTAATAAGTAGTTTAAATCAAGGTTCTAAAAGACGCTAGATGCTAGTCGGGCGGCGGACTGAGGCCTAGCACCTAGGTGGCTAAGTGGAGCTTAGGTGGGGGCCTAAGCGGACTAGGCATATTTAAGTAAATTTATTATATGTTGTGTAAATAAATGTCTATTTATACTTAAAAACACACAATTGTATACAAATTGCAAAATAAAATGATCTATAAATTATTAAATATTAGAACATATTGAAAACATGGGGAACAAGCATAAAATGAGTGTTCATCTAAGTACTCAATTTACATATTATTAAAAAAATAAAATGCAAAATGAAAGAAATCGATTTTCGGTTTAAGTCAGAGTCGGGACCCAGACAAGTGCCTAAGCGTGTTCAGGCGGGCTAGGCGGAAGCCTAAGCGGGTATAGACACACTTTCTTAATTTTCAAACGCCTAGGGACTAATCGGGGCGGTTGCCAGCTGTCTAGCGCCTAACGGGGTCTAGTCGGCTCTAAGCGGACATTTTTAGAACAGTGGTTTGAATTAATGATTATCACATTATCATTCTTACTTTTAAAATTGTTTTTGTGAGCATATAAAAATTATAAAAATGCCCTATTTGAACGGTCAAAACTTAAGTTGGGAGTGCAAACATCACTACCGACAATTTATAAGCCTATGATATATTTGCTTACTTATTGGAAACGTCATGAATGAAAATGATTAATGGGTATCTTAGGAGTCATTAAATATTTAAAATCCTTTTAGGATAATATAGTAAGAATTTTGAGACTTAATAATCAGGTTCCAAGTATTGTCATTCTTTTTGTTTTCTTCAGTGAAAGGTAAATTTCATTAAAATGTCCGGTTACAATGAAAATACAAAACTTAAAAATTCACCCCAAAGCACCACCAAATCACCCAAAAGCACCACCGAAAAAGAGCCCAACCGAAAGTTTAAGCCCAAAACAGACAAACATAAAGCAAAAACGCCAGTAACTCGACCGTCGCTGACCACGAACTATCACCACATGTAGCCACCAGAGGTCTAACCAAACAAAGCCTCTTCATTGGAAAAGAAGAAAGTTCCACCCTCCACCACCAAGCCCCACAAAACCCAAATCCGCAACGAGCAAGGAAAATACTTCCCACCGGCAACGGTGCAAACAACACACAAATGGAAGGTGGTGGTGTGACCACCCGAGCACCAAGCAGGAGCTAGAGCTCTACACAACTTCCGACAAGGCCGCGAAACACGGTGAAAAGAATTGATCGCAGATTAAAAAATTATAAGATAGAGGGAGGTTGGAACTGGAGATAGGTAGAAAACGGATTGAGTCAAGGCATGGATGGAAAAAAAACTGGAGGGAGAAAGGGAACAAAGGTCGGAATTTGGCCTTTCCAATTGAGGCCTAAGAACAGTTGGGAAGCAATGTGGCCTTTCCAATTTCGTCAACTCTCTGTTAAGTGTTAGGGCATAAATGCTCACATGTGAGACTAAAAAGATAAAGTTAGCCTTACATGTAGCCCCACGGGCTAACAATTAACGGAGAGTTTCGTTTTAGCCTAATATGTGTGGCTTATGTGTTAATAATTAACGAAGATGTGACATAATTTTCAATTTTGGGCCTAAATCATAACAGACTTCATCACAGAGACTTAAATTATAATTTTTTTTAACCACATGAGCTATCTTCCAACTATCCTATCATGATGGAGACTAATAATCCAATTAATTAGGCCATATTTTCTTAGCATTGGGTGTGAGAAAAATGTTAGTTTTTTATTATTAAATACTTAGGTTGAGAGTTCAGACCATCATAATTTCATATTCTTACCTAATGATTAAGCTTATATTAATACATTGTTTGTTATTATAGTTTTTATTTTATTTTTAAATGACGTATACTCAAGTCGAGTGAAAAATGACCAAAGGTTTAATACTGGACATATACTCAAGTATGAACTCCAAGAAATGCATTTTTAGGATTATCGACTCAACTTTAACGTAGTATTTGGTCAAGGGCAAAAAGTGCATTGCGGCCTCATAAGTGAGGCAAGGCTGAATGGAGAAGAGTTGGTGAATCATCAAATAATGCTCCAAGTCAATAATAGTCGCCAAAAAAACAACAGAATTTCAATGGCAAATTCCCCACCAAAATGAAATATATTCAGTTGCATTTTGTTTCGTGATAGGAATTGCAATGCTTAAATTTTCAAACCCATATATAAATAAGATTGTGCCCTTTTTCATTTTCACCACACCCCCAAACTAGTTTCTTTGAAATACTTTTAAACTCCATTTCTTCTGAAAATTACACCTTTCCATTCATGGATGACTCTTCTTCTTCTTCCGACTCAGATGTTGATGATTTTATGCTGTTAATTTTTCCGTTATTACTTCTAGCTGCTAGAGAAGTAGAAGAAGAAGAAGAAGATGAAAGACTCGCCAGCTGCAGGAGGACCCGGAAACGACGCCGTCGTGCCCCACAAACACTGAGCCCCACCCCTCCATCCACCGCCTCGACATCGACTCCAAGAAGGTTTGCGGCGTGGGGCCGGGGATTGCGTTCGCGAACAGGGTGTGGGAGTGCGCGGGAGAGGTGGGGCTGGCGCCGTGCGCGGTGGGCGGGACGGCGATCAAGGAGTGGGCGCGTGGGGAGCACTTGTACGAGAATACGATCAAGCGGGCGAGGGCGAGCGTTGAAGGCGGGGGTGAGATCAAAGGGTTGTTATGGTACCAAGGGGAAAGCGACACGTCTACGCAGCATGATGCGGACGCGTACCATGGGAACATGATGAAGCTTATTGAGAATGTGCACGAGGATCTTGGTATGCCTTCGCTTCCAATTATCCAGGTTCGTGAGCTGACTAGTTTTTAGTGAGTCTTGCTTTGAGGGGCATTTTTTTTTTTTTGCCTTTGTTTTTTTGGAAAATACGTGTAACGCATTTTTAGTAAATTATAAGCACATAATTTACCAACAATTGCATTTCAAACGCAATATGTAGTTCGATTTTGTCGATAATTTTAACGAAATTAACACATTACAAACCCGCATGGTGATTTTGCTGAAAAGGTTGTTGGAACTAAGCTATTGTCCTTGAATTGTAACAAGTAGTAAATTACAACTTTGAACTTGCACATTACAACCTCACATGGTAACTAATGATACGTTGTCGATAATTTTTTCATTTTAAACTCTCGATTGTGTTGATTAAAAACGACACTAATATTTTGTCCGGAGACAACAAGTATATGGAGAAAGTGAGGGAGGCCCAATTGGGAATGGAAATCCCAAATGTTGTGTGTGTCGATGCTAAGGGATTGGAGCTCAAAGATGATCATCTGCACCTCACCTCCAAGTCCCAGGTTCAGTTGGGGGCATGTTGGCTGATGCATACCTCCAGCGTTTTGGACCCTCAGAACCCGATTCTCATGCTGCCATTTGAAGTAAATACGCTAATATTACGACGTTACTTATTTTAAGGTGCGTTTGGACGAGGAACTTTGAACCTAATTATTGATACTATGACTCTGTTGGGATTGTGTTTGTCATTTGGTCGTCTGGTTTGGTGAGGCCTTAGAGTGAATTGAATGCAGCTTTTGGGATTTAAACCAATGGGCCTAATAGCCTTGCACTAATCAATACTAGGGGTGCAACTTGGGTTGTACCAATCCGAACCCGTTCATGTCCAACTTGATTTTAAACCCGAACAAGCGGATTTTTTTATAGTTATAATCTGTCCGAACCCAACCCAATTTTAACCTGTTCATTGATTGAGTTGACTGGGCTTGATCATTTGTCTGTTCATTCTCAACTCAACCCGACTGTGGCCCATATTAATTAATAATACTCATATTAAACCCAAGTAGGCCAAGTCCAAAAACCCACATCATTTCTAATATTTTTTTAATAAATTACCCCTTAAATCCATAATCCAATTTGGTGCGTCATCTTCTTTCCTAATTGATTTCTTGATTGATCGTAAAGGATTTTGGGTCCGACCTGAAAAAAATCTGTTCTTGTCATTAAAAAAATAAGAAAAGAATAAGAGGTTTTGATTAGTCAGCCTATACTTGCAGTCTTTAAACCCTAAAGCTATATATTAAATTGTTAGTCTCCAAACCCTAAATTCTTTGTGCCTAGAAGCAATTGCTCAGCAACTCAGTCTACCTCCTTCATTCTGCCTAAACAAAACAGTAAGCCTTTTCTCCTTGATCAATGGACCTATTGGTTTAATCATATATATAATATACATATATATTACATAATATAATATTATATACACTAAAAGTTTGATTAGGGAGCTCTTTCGAATCATATCGCATGAAAGTGAAGAAAGAATTAAAAAAAAAAGAAAGTATTCTAGGTAATCATGCATTCATATCTGATAAAATCTCAATTAATTAGTTCCTATACAAACTTAATTAAAATTTTGACATCTTTCTGTCTTATATGTTTATGTTACTTCCTATCAGCTATTTTTGTTGTCATATGTTAATATTTTGTTTCATGTGTTAATTGTTCAAGTCCATTTGATTGTCATATATGGTAGAACATAATCAGACTACTCCAAGAGAGCCTTTGCTAGCTGCCCCTGTAGAGCCTCAAAATGCTACAATTAAACCTTAGGTACCATCTAAACACAAAAGAGTATATGAACCCGTCTAAAGTTTGGGCACATTATGAAAGAGTTGGGCAACCTGAACCCAATTAAACCCGAGCCCAAATAAACCCAATTGAAATCCAACCTGAACCCGATCTTGAATTGTAAAAGTTGGGTTAGGATTGGGTTGACCTTCCAACCCGTTCAACCAGCTCGAGTTGCATCCCTAACCAATACATCTTTCTGTTGATGAAAAAACAAACCCCTATCACGTTAAGATGTGGTGACTTTTTATTTCACGTAATTGATTCCGTTTATTAAGTTAACTTGAAAATTATGGAGTAGTCAATTCTAAGTAATTTTATTGTTTGACTTTGAAGTTCTGATTCCTCTCATGAAGTCTACTTAGAAAATTAAATAAGTACTTTTTTTTGGATTAAACGATAGCTTTTGTTAAATTAGATATTAGATTAGCCATTGATGGGATTCGATCTCACGCCGTTATATAAGGACTCAACATTTTTCCACCATTGTGGTAAATGGCCACTTGCGATAGAGTATTATAGTATATTATTTATGTTAAGTTGCTAATCAAGATCACATAATCGTATATGATTTACCTCTTAATTTATAATTAGACAACATAGGGTTAGCTAACTTAGGTTACACCATACTACAGCAGATTTTCGTGTGTTGCCATCTTATCTCTGATTTTCATGTAATGTAATAAAGGCTATTTACATATAATTTGTAAGAAAAGAAATAACGAATGGAATATGAACAAATGGTACTAAGATATAGCTTTAGTGACGCTATTCGTGCAACAGATGTTGAGCTATTACCTTTACCTGTCCCATTGGTCGTTTAACTTACTACAATCAGTAATGTACAGTTATCTTGCAAAAGTCTGTTTTTTTTTTTTTTTTTTTTTTTAACAAATGATATTAGCTTTAAAATAGGCTAATAATAATATGATTCAAATTCGTGTTTGGCGAGAATCAAACTTAAAACTTTTCATTTACAAATAAAGAAGAATACTACTAAACTATAGTATTACTTGATTGCAAAAGTCACTACTAGAATAACCCGTTGATCTTTTTCGAAAGAAGTTTTAGTAAATGTTCATGTAAACCACTTATCTAATGAGTCCACGTGGGGAATGGGTGATAGAAAATTGTCTCATTGAGAGCTCATGAGCTCACATCCACTTAAAAGTTTGTAACCTTTTTTTTCTTTCGCTAAAGCCATGCTGATTTGCGATTAAATTACAATATAAAGTTTTGACAGAATAATAAGAAGAAGAATATGATGAACTATCAATTTAATTTTTGAATTACTACTTGAGTAAAAATTAGGTTTTTAAACTATATTTTAGAAAATCAGTTTTTGAATTATAAAAATTTGTCAATTACATCTTTTATATTATATTTGAATCTATTATATTCAATTTTCTGTTAATTTAAGTCACGTTATTTGTATTAGATACACATTAGATGGTAGATTGATAATTTTTATAAAGAAATAGTGTATGAAGTTAACTTTTAAGGGTAAATAAAATGTTAGATTCACAACTTATATAAAATGTTAAGGGCTTATAGGCGAGAAATGAATGATATTACATTTTAAAGTGTGTCAAGTGATTTAAGTTGGCGAAAAATTAGATAAAATAGTCTTGAATATAATAGTAGGAATGAAATTAATAATTTTTAATGAATTTAAGAATTTATTTTATCGAAAAAGTAATTTAAGGATTTAATTTTCATTGAGATGATAATTTAAGTACTAAATCGATACTTTATTTATAATAATAATAATAGTAATAATAATAAAGTGGAGGGCATAGCTTCAACTTGGTTTCTGCTTCTGCAAAGTTTAATATAAAAGTACATTGATTTCTTTTAATCGAAGCAAAAACGAATTTGTATTCAAACACTCACTCACCAACACACCAACCAACTCAGAAATCATGTAACATATGTGGTCCCCACCTATGATTCTCATTCTGGATCTGAGAGAGCATATCCTGATATGTTTTTCTATTATTTTTATATTTATTTCGTTTTCAATAGATTGTCTGCTCTCTTGTTACCGTGCCTTTCCCATCCTCTCCTATTTGTTCGGTTACGGTTACGTCATGTCAACATTTTATATTCTTATTATTTTTTATCTTATTATCTCCATAAAAAAATTAATATAAAATGTTAACAAGGCTTAACTGTGACCGCACAAATAGGAGGGGATGAGAATGACACACTAACAAGAGGGCAGACAATCTACCTCCCCAACACTATCCCTGATTTGAGCTCAAGACCCCTGATTTGGGAAAAGGATCTCATTGGATTTTTTTTTTCTAGGATCCTAGGGATTTCATGATATTGATCGTTCATTGTACATCGTGCAGTTAGAAATCATTTTAAAATTTAAAATTTAAAATTAAATATAAATAGTATTTAACGAAAACTGACCACACGATCTACGATGAACGGTTATGATCACGGGATTCCTAAGATCCTCAAGAAAAGGATCAATCTCTCTTCAAATCTCCTAGAAATTCAACTCTGTTTCAATCTTGAATTTCTGAACATCCAAAAAGACCTCAAAGTCGTACTGATTCAAGCAAATGAAGTTGGAGATTAACAAGGTATGTGATTTCAGCTCCATCCTGGTCCTTCCTCCTCACTCAAGGATCGGTTATTAATTCTTTGGAATTTCAATCGCAAAGTGTTGTTTGGTTCCCAAGAAAATGCATGAAAATGATTTGCAGAAATGTCCAAGTTTTTCATCTTTAACTTTCACCGTTTAATGAAGTTTCCACTTAATCCAGCTTGTTAGATTCAATTTTTTGCCTACTTCTTATATTTGGATGACATTCTCTAGGTTTGATCTTAGTTCTACATGCTTTCATGCACGAGAGTTCTGTTTGGCTGGCGAAAATGTAGGAAAATTGTTGAGAAAATTGAGTTTTGAATCTGAAGCTTCTTATCATCTAGGATTCTCAATTATTTGAATAAAATATGATAATATATCCTTGTACTAAAAAAAAAAAATAATATATACATTATTTGACACACCTCGACCTAAATCAGGGCGTGCTGGTCATCACGTGGAAGTGACGTAACCATATGCACAGTGCGGAAGAAAAGATTAATGAAGAGGAATACGAATAATTAAGAACCAAGCTCCTAGCAGTACTAACTAAGATAACGTGCTAGCGCAAGATTAAGTGTGTAATACACAACCAGAGCATAAATAGTCTAAGTGCAGTCAAGGAGAACAAAGCACTAATTAAACAACATCCAAAGGTGATCCTACATTTGGTGAAATATGTCAAAACTGCCCTGAAGCCCTCGCAATGCCACCAACGATAATTCATACTTAGTACCTGGAGGGGTAAAAAACAGAAAGCGTGAGTGGGCAAAAACAAAGCTTTTCAAATTCAATTCTTTCTAAAAAGTTCTAACCCCTCGTCGTAAAACCTGTATAGTTTTCCCAGAAAATAGTATATGTAAGTACATATCTCAAATCATGCTCAAAAATATCAAAATCCGCATATAAAAATGCCATGCATATGCCATGTCTACTATCACAATATCACATAAGTAAGCCAGGTAATATAATTCAATGTTAATAACTAATCTAGCCGGGAGTCACCTTTTGTGACCTGCACACGAGTTGGGAACCACCTCGAGTGGTCTGTACGACAAGATTGGGTGTAATAAATACGCTTTAGTGCTACGATCACGTGAAGACTGTGCAAATAATTACGGGTCACCTACGAGTCGGGAACCACCTATAGTGGTTTGTACGACAGGACTATGCACCTAACTTGGATCCAAGGTGAGCGTATGGTGCGGGAGGTGAACATCACGTGAAGGACTGTGCCCTACTCTGGGCGGGAGCACTAACACCGGGGTGCAGGTTTATGAGCTCAATATATCTCAACATCATCATTCTATTTACAACCACTAATATCATAATGTACTCACCTGTGGCTTAACTGGGCCTTCATAGCATCATGCGACAATATGCATATTTATACTAATGCATATGCTCAAATACCATGCATGTATGACATGGCATTTCAATCACATTTCATTTAAATATGGTTCTGGGAAAAACATCAAGTGTGTATATATATATATATATATATATATATATATATATATATATATATACTGAAAAACCAAAAGCCCACTCACTGGTATGTCGAAGTGTCGTAGCCCCCTTGCCTTGAATGATTACGCTTGTTCTTCGTTTCTCAGACTTGTCTTATCTTACAAGTCTTCGTTCGGGGTATGTTTTTTTGCGGCAAGGAGATCGATGTATTGTTCAGCCGTACAATCCTCATCGTTTCAGCATGCAGTTTGGCTTTGTCCAACATCCGTCAAGCAAGTTGAAGGAAAACGCACAATCGAAATCCTTGTAAGCCGTGTATATGCATTGAGAGTCTTGTACCCGTTCACGCACAAATGCTTCTTTCACCCTGCCAGCCAAGGACGAGTTCAAGAGTAATCTAGTAACCCGTGCCTACGTAGGTTGGTGGTCAAAGGTACATTGTGAAGACTTGGGGACAGAAAGTGGCGCCAATTCTTCTCATTCACGTAATTATGCGTCGAGAGAGGGTTGTTCTGGGGTTTCTACGCAGCTGGCACCTTGTGATTGTGCGAGTGCAGCTCATTTGCAAGATGGACCTGCAGCTTTAGCTTCTCAACACCTATGTTTATCTTTTCTTCTTTCGGATGCTTCTGAAGAGACGGGTGACAAGGTTGACTCGTATGAGGATGAACTTGTTTTGTGGCAGCGTCAACAAGTTTTGAACAAGTGATCGCTTGAAGGTGCTCTGGATGACAGGGACATTAATTTCCGTCATAAGAAGAAGAAAGTGTTTAGACCTCCTCAGTTTAATGGTTGTGTGTCGCTTGAGAAAGATGTATGTATTTCCTTCTTTTCTTGTGATTTCTTTTGTTTTTTTTATTAGTTTAGCTTTTTGTTTCTAACACCTTTCTTTGTCTTCTTTAGGCTGGGCCCTCTTGTTCTTTCGACTTGGCGAACATGGGCGTTCATTCCTTTACGGAGATGCTATTTGGAGGTAATCTCCCTACAGACGAGGAGATTGGGGTCCAGCGCGGTGCAGAGCTTATTCAAAATCCGTCTAGAAGCGTTGGCGCGTAAGCGAGAGCAGTTGGAAATCGAAGCATCACGTCTTCAAGGTGTTCTCTCAGAGTAGGAAGGTACACTTTCTCAGCATCAAATAGAGGTTTCACGCCTAGAGTAAGAGAAAGGTGCGGCCATGGGAATGCCCACCTTGTCTCCCATTGATGTAGAGACTTTGAAGACTTTGGAAGGCTTTCTCGAAGATCGTCGTCATAGTTTTAGGGACATAGCCCTTAAGTAGTGTCTTCCATTTTTTGTGCTTGAAGCTTTCTTTGTTTTTTTTTTGCTCATTTTGTAATAAGGCTTTGTAGCCAAATTCTTCATTTAAAGAAATAAAGTATTCATATTCTTGAATTTGCTCTTTATTCTTCAAAGTGTTTATGTTTTTGTTGATGATGTGACTGTACTTGAAGTTTTGAAGTTTCAAGTTGCCTACGTACCCTCGGTTAAGGAGGGATCAAGTCATGACGTAGTTTAAAGAAGTGATGTATTGTTTTGATGGTGATTTTACTGTACATAGTTTATGCTCTTGCGGGCCAGAAAAGTTGGGTGTCGCCTTTTAAGCTAGTGCGGACAATGAGCATTGTTGCCGTGTGCATATTAGGCTCATGCAGGTGATGAGCATTGAGTGTCGCATTTTAAGCTCGTGCAAACAATGAGCATTATGCTGTGTGCAGTTTAGGCTCATGGAGTCAATGAGCTTTGTTTGTTTGGTTTAGGGGTAGTAACACTTCAAGAATCTGCTGTTGATGAGGCCGATCTTTAAGCCGTCTTCTACCATGATTAGGTAGGCACCGTTGGTGTAGACCTCTTGTATTACATAAGGTCTATCCCATTTTAACGTGAACTTGCTTTTTGTCTTGTGAGTTGTGATGATAGGTCTTCGTAATGCCAAGATAAGATTTCTAGTTTGGAAAGACCTTGGGCGGACCTTCTTGTTGAATGCCTTGGATAGCCGTGCTTGGTAGCATTCCAAGTGTTGTTGAGCTTTGAGCCTCATTTCGTTGTGTGCTTCCAACTCTTGAAGTCGTAGCTTTGCGTTTTCCTCTTCAGGCAAGCCTTCTTGTATAGCTATCCTTAGTGAGGGGATTTGACTTTCTAGTGGCAGAACAACTTCCACGTTATATACGAGATAATAAGGCGTAGCTTGGGTAGCAGCCTTATGTGTCGTCCTATATGTCCAAAGTGTTTCGCTTACTCTTTCATGCCAGTCTCTCTTTGTTTGGTCGATCACCTTTTTTAGGAGGTTACACAACGTTTTGTTGAATGCTTTCGCAAGACCGTTGGCCGGAGCATGATACAAGGAAGACTTGTGCTGCCTGAACTTGTATTTCTTGTAGAACTCGTCCATGAGAATGCGTGGCTCTTGGTTATACCCATTACTCTTTGTCCTCCTTGGTTAAAACCTTGAATTAGAAGGCGGCTTCGGGATAGTTCATCCACCTTGATGCCGATTGTGGTCATTGTTGACTTTGGCATGATGTTTATGGCTGATCCACCATCCACAAGCATGCAGTTGATTTTGTTCTCTCTTACGTACCCATAGATGAAGAGATGACGGTTGTGAGGCTTTGACCCTAGCAACAAGTCTTCGTTAGTAAAGTTAATTGCGTTATGGGTGGCACATCAAATGGCATATTCATGTGGCCGAAGATTTAAGCCTTCGTCCTTGCTTTCTTGCACCTTGTGGTCGTCGGGACTCGCCAAGATCGTTACTAGTGCTTTTCGCATCTCCTTGGGTAGCCGTAGCGCTTCCTTGATGCTAAAGTGTACCAGCAGGCTTTCTTTGGGTGTGTGAGTTTTCTCTTCCTCAATGGCGATAGCTTTGCCTTTCGAGGGCTTTTCAATCTTTATTTCAACCATGTGGCAGGTAACGGTAAAGGGTACATTGGCTTAACAACTATTCTGTTTCTTTTGGGTTTCCTATTATTGCGGCGGATATGCTTTCTCCCTTGTTCCACTTTTGACAGTATGGCTTGTGGTCTTGGCTTCTTTTTTTTTTTGTAGGTTACCAACGTCCACCCTTCTTCATCGTCGGTATGTGCATCTTGGTCATTTTTCCCTAGCGATGGTTGTGCAAAAGGTGCCGTGTAGCTTGAGCATGGTCGGGAATGGTTAGGCGTCACTTGGAGAGGCACGGGATCGAAGGATCCAAACACAATTGTAGTAGTATGTGTTACGGTTGTGTCTTCAAGGTCAAGTTCGATCTGCCCTTGTTGTGCTAGCTTTATGATGAGCTCCTTGAGGACAAAGCACTTGCCAACATGATGACTCACGATACGATGTACTTGTAGTACCTAGGATCATTAAAGCGATTTATCTCTTTGGGGTGCTTGCATTCAGGTAGCTCGATCACCTTCTTTTCCAGCTAGTCGTCTAGCATTACAACCACGTCAGAGTTCGGAAAAGGGTACATCTTCTGCTTTAGTTCCCTCAAGGTGTTTTTGTACCTATCTTGGATGCAAGAAGGCTCACCTTTCTTTATCTCATTCGTTTTGTTCCTGTAGGAGATCTTGACGGGTGAGGATGAGGTCTTGATGGAGGTAGTGTTGATGGTAAAAGCTTTCTTGACGGGCTTCTTCCCAGTCTTATCCACATTCGGAGCAAACACCTTGTCTTTCTTGAAGTTGGTGATTGGCTTATTTTTCCTATGATTGGCTGTACTTAGCTCCATGTCGTGGGATCGAGTTGCCAACTCCTCAAACGTTCTCGATTTTATGCCTTGGAGGATGTAATGTAACCCTTAGTGCATGCCTTAAACACACATCTTAATGGCGGAGGTTTCAAAAAGCCGATATTTGCAATCCAGATTGAATGAACGCCATCAGCTCTAGCATACTTATGGTGTAGTGAGTATTGTAGAAGCGGTTGAAGAATTCATTTTCAAGGTAATCCTAACTGTTAATAGATTTGGGCTCGAGGTCGGTGTATCAGTCAAATGCGTTACCTTTCAGCGAGCGCACAAGTTGCTTGATGAGGTGGTCTCCCTCCGTCCCAGCGTTGTTTCAAGTTTCAATGAAATGGGTAATATGTTGTTTGGGATTGCCTTTTCCATCAAATTGCATGAATTTTGGCGGCTTATAACACCTTGGCATCCTCAAGGTGTTAATCTTCTTAGAGTAAGGCTTTGACTTCAGCATGGAGTCATGTGAGCTCCCTTTGTACTGCACCTTGATGGTGTTTGTGATCATCTCTTGCAGCTGTTGGATAGAAAAAGATCCCATAAGCGTGGTAGCTCGGTCCACCTCCAGCTTATCTTCGGCTTTCTCCACCAGAGGCTCCTCATTCTCGTCGATTTCCTTATTTGGTTGATCAACCTTTGGGTTAGCTTTCTTGTCGTGCTGCGCCTCCAGACAGTTGACAAGTGTAGCAATCTGTAAGTTATTTTCCTCCACGGTCCTTGTTAGCCTTGCAATTGCTTCATTTATTTGAGCCAGTTGCTCCTTAATGGAAATCGCACTAATAGTCATGACTTGCATGGCTACGGGATACGAGCTACTGCTTGAGTCGGCATCGAAAGTCAAGGACTCAGAGTACCTCGTTGGGCTTTCTTCCCTTGGTGCCCTTAGCGAGGTTAAGGTGATCGCGGGCTCGTGCCTCGGGTGTTCTTGCTCCTTCAATAGAGTTGATGTAGGGGTGGAAGGCACAACAGAGAGAGCTTTTGCCTTGCTTCGGGTTGTGACGCCCAAAGTGCCACCACTTGCGGCAATGATGTTTTTATTCTTTGCGTTGGTTGCGGGAACAGCTTGATCATTTCTCGATGCCATGTGCGTTTCTTGTGGATTTGAAGACAGAGATGAGAGGCAGAAATGTCCCACTGGGCGTGCCAAATTTGTAAACACAAAAATTCTGTAACGAATGAAATGAGAACACGTGTACAAAGTAGATTTGTATTGATTTGAATTTGTAGGTTACAATCTCTATTTACAATTTTCCTCTGATTCAATCTTCAAATTTGACGTAGATGCATAAGTTGTTGATCCAAGGGTCATGATGACTTGATCTCGGAAGAACGAATGAACGATTGCTTCAAGTTTTAAGCTTGAAACGATGCTTGGATGATCTTCACCTCAAAGATGCGGAAAAGGGTGATGTTGATGCAGGATTTCGTTGATTCAAGGGTCTTGGCAACTTGATCTTGAAACGAACGGCGTTACAAGTTTTGAGCTTGCAACAAAGTTTTGAAGGAGTCGGCACGAGTGCTTGTTGATTCTTCAAGGGCAGTTCTTCAGCTTTGGTCAAAAGAAAGCTTTGGCTTTGGTTGTACGTTCTTCAAAGAGAGTTTTGGCAGCGTATTAGTCTTCAAATATTTGTGCAGAGGTTCTTCTCAATGTGCAATTTTCGACCCCTTTGTGTGTCTTGGATCCTTGTATTTATAAACTTCCAAAGCCATGCATTGGGATGGATTTGGCTTTGATTTGCATGTTGATTCGTCCATGGGAGAATTTAGGCATGTTTTGTGTCTCAATTTCAGCCACCTTTCTCATATTGGCCGAACTTTACAGGCCTTGTTGCCTATTTGTGAGCAATATTCAATTCTTGCTTATTTTGTGAAGATGCTTTAACTTTCTTTCTGGTTTTGAGAGATTTTGGGCCCCTTGCCGATTTAAAGGGGAATTTTCTCCCTTTTGCCGAATTTTGGGAATGCTTTACACTTCCTTTGCTTGATTTGTACCACATGTCATTGATGACTTGTCCGTTTGTGATGAGTCATATGTCACGTGGAGCTTTGTGATGCACATTTTGTATGCAACGAAATTTACATGTCTACAAAAAGACCTCGAGAAAGCTCAAATCGATGAAAAGAAAACCAATTTGAGGGTTCTTGTTTGGTTCTTACACTAAAAAGAGGTTTTGGACTTAACCGAATCAAATAACAATTAGTTTGACAATTATAGAATATTAGGTTTTTATCACAAATGGGCTTTGAAATTGACCTACCTCATCAACATGGTCCCTGAAATTGAAAATCAATTAATGTCGTCCCTGAATTTTGGTGTCACAAATCAATGTAGTCATTCCATTAGAATTTCGTCAAATAATATGTTAGTGTGCTAATGTGGCACACGTATGAATTCATATATCCAATTAAAATGAGCCATGTGGATTATGTTTTATTTTTTAAATAGAAATGAGTTTTTTTTTCAAAGCTAAAAAAAAAAAAGAACAACAAGCCACAGCCACCCCAACCACTCAAAGTTGCCGTTCCCATCCCTCCCCAGCCACCCAACCCATTCAAAGCTGCCAAAGTCTACCACAACGTGACGACTTATTTCTCCCTCTTTCACGCCTTCCCCTTTCATTCTTTCTCCCTCCTCCCTGATCGAACCTCCCATCTGCTCACACCCATTTTCCCTTCCCCGGCGCCTCACCTTCTTCCACGACCCCCCACTCGCAATTTCTAGTTTTGATTTTCAAGATTTTTTTGTTTGTTTAGACATCACCAATAATCCCATAGCTATAGAGATACAACAATTTTCTGTAATCTTCATAACAAAATGAGAATAAAATTTTAAACACATGCTGGCATCACCCTCTTGTTCCATTGACCATGGTCAAAACCGAGAGGATATGATACCAAGTCTGAGGGAGAATCGATTACGATCCAAAAGATAAAAAGCAATGGAAGGAACCAGAGAGTCGAGAGATCCTAAAAGCCAGAACGACAAAACTTTTGTTTATTTCTTTCTATTTACTCAGGTTTATTGTTTTCAGAATTTTGATCATTCTTAAAAATAATAACTTGATATAATCCACGTGTTGCTATTTAATAGGGTACATGGGTCTATAAATGTGCCACATCAACACACTAACATGTTATTTGATGGAATACTAACGGAAGTACTACATTGATTTGCAGCACCAATATTTAGGGACGACATTGATCGATTTTCAATTTCAAGGACCATCTTGATGGGATGGGCTAATTCCAAGGACCATTTGTGATAAAAACCCTAGAATATTTGATTAAATTGGTTTGGTTCAAAAGTTTGGTACTTGTGAGAGTTTTACTCGTTTATGCATCACCTTTGAACAAAAGTTAAAAAAAAAAAAACACATAACAAAAGTATCGTACCTAAGGTTCTAAAAGACGCTAGGCGCTAGTCGAGTGACGGTCTGGGGTTTAGTGCCTAGGCGGGGCTTAGGCGGACTAGGTGGATTTAAGTAAATCTATTATATTTCGTTTAAATAAGTATATGCTTATACTTAATATATATATATATATATATATATATATATATATATAATTTCATCATAAACTATAAAATAGAATGACATACATATTATTAAGTATTGGAACATAATGAAAACATGGGGAACAATGATATAAGTGTGTTAATTTAAGTATGCAACAAGTCTTACAATTTATTGAAAAAAATAAAAATGCAAAATGAAACGCTATCTATTTTCTGTCTAAGTGAGTTGCGACGTAGGTGGGTGCCTAGGCGGGCTAGGCGGTCTAGGCTCTTTTTCTTAATTTTCAAACACCTAGACATTAATCGAAGCAGTGGTTAGCCACTTAGCGCCTAAAAAGATCTACATGGCGCTAGTCAAGGATTTTTAGAAGAGTGCTAATACCTACACTTGTATCACTAGCCGTGCATATTGATGTACAGTAATTTATTTAAGCCAATATCTTAAATCTCATGATATGACAATACATTATTGTTCAAATCAAATGCCACTTAACAGTAAGATTGACCTCATTTGATTTGTTTAAACCCCAGATGACACGCTTAACTATTGTAGTGTAAATTAATTTTTAAAAATATTTATGGAAATGAAATCAAGTTCATGCGAAATTATTAATTTTTTTATCAAAAAGAGAAAAATTTATTATAGCTGAATGACAAAGAAATTTAATCTAGTAAGCAAAAGAAATAAAAGGGAAAAACAGCTTCCAAACATGACGTGGCCGTGGTGTTTTTGGAATCCGATTTCCTCCGAATCCTAAAAAACTGAGCAACCTGTAGAATGATCCTAGACCGTTAAAATTTAATTCAACGACTACAAATAGAGAGTTTTTCTAAAAGTTATAATAATTATAACTGTTAATCTAAATTTTAACGATCTTGATTTATTGCTTAGGATGCTCAATTTTTTGGGATCCGAAGGGGATCCGATTTTGGTGTTTTTACCAAAAACCAAACTTATTGGAGAAAATTGACCAAAAAATGAAAACTTATTGGAGAAAAGTCCAATCCCGAAACACCCTCCCCCACTCTCGCTCCCTACACGCTGTCCCACTCTTCCCCCACTTTCCCCGGTCGATAAACCAGCGCGTGAAAGTACCCGCCTGTCTTAAACGACAACGCTCCCAGTCCCTGATTCTGAGGGCTGACCTCACTCTCTCTCTCTCTCTCTCCCTCTCTCGGATCTCAATCTCACTCTCTCTCCTCCCACCCACCAAACCCACCCACCCCCACACCCAGCTATATATAAATTACACCCAGCAATGTCTACACTTGACACACCTATACATAAAATAACACCACCGTCGCCGCCACCTCTAGCCTCACCGCCGGCCCGACCCGACTATGGCCACATCAGCGTTCCAAATCCGCTCCCCTTTTTCCCGAAACCCCGCCCTCTCTCTCTCCTCCAAGCCCTCCTTCTCCGCTTTCTCAGCAACTCCCGCCTCGCGCCGCCGGGCTCCTCCGCGGCTGGTCGTGGTGCTGTCTGCTGCGAATCTCGACGCCAAGCCCACCGTCCTCGTCTCAGAGAAGCTCGGAGAGCCCGGAATCAACCTCCTCAAGCAGTTCGCTAATGTCGACTGCTCCTACAATCTCAGCCCCGAGGAGCTCTGCACCAAGATCTCGCTCTGCGACGCGTTGATCGTGCGTAGCGGGACCAAGGTCACCCGCGAGGTGTTCGAGTCCTCCGGCGGGAGGTTGAAGGTTGTGGGAAGAGCTGGCGTCGGCATCGACAACGTGGATCTGGCTGCGGCGACTGAGTTCGGGTGCTTGGTGGTGAACGCCCCCACGGCCAACACCGTTGCGGCCGCCGAGCATGGGATTGCTCTCTTGACAGCCATGGCTCGCAACGTCGCTCAGGCCGACGCGTCTGTGAAAGCCGGTGAGTAATTGCAACTCTGTTGTGGGAAATGAAAGTTCGTTGAGGTATTTCGTCGAACAGTTGTGATTCAATTTCGTTGTGTTGCAGGGAAATGGGAGAGGAACAAGTATGTAGGTGTTTCCCTTGTTGGGAAGACCTTAGCCGTGATGGGGTTCGGGAAAGTTGGATCTGAAGTGGCTCGGCGTGCCAAGGGGCTCGGTATGCACGTGATTTCCCACGACCCGTACGCCCCGGCGGATCGTGCTCGTGCCATTGGTGTGGAGCTTGTGAGCTTCGATGAGGCTTTGGCCACCGCCGATTTCATATCTTTGCACATGCCTCTCACTCCCGCCACCAATAAGGTTCTCAATGATGACACGTTTGCTAAGATGAAGAAGGGAGTTCGAATCGTGAACGTCGCTCGTGGTGGTGTCATTGATGAGGATGCACTCCTCAGGGCACTCGATGCCGGAATTGTTGCTCAGGTTTGTTTCTTACCCTTTACATATTCAAATGCCATATGCATTTTAATATTGTGCAGGAAAGTTAGAAAAGTCATATATTTTTTTCGTTTGTAGGCTGCTCTTGATGTGTTCACGGTGGAGCCACCGCCACAGGGCAACAAGTTGGTGTTGCACGAGAGAGTTACCGCCACTCCTCACCTTGGTGCCAGTACCATGGAAGCACAGGTAGCCTTTGCTGGTTTGCATCTACATCTTAATGCCTAGTTTTTGTTTCACCTGGTATCTTATGATTTTTGAATTTGATGTACAGGAAGGTGTGGCCGTTGAAATTGCTGAAGCTGTTGTCGGAGCCTTGAAAGGGGAGCTTGCCGCCACTGCAGTCAATGCACCAATGGTTCCGGCTGAGGTATCATCTCAATTCCCCAATATATTAGTCTCTTCCATTTTTTAGTGGTTTGTTTTGTTTTGTGCGTTTTCCTGCAGACTTCTAAGAAGTCTCTGGGTAGTTTATTTACTGTCTGCTCTGGAAATGTTATAATTGAATTGGATAAATGAAAATCTGATTCTTCATCTGCAGAGCTACTTGTTATGTTTCTGAGTGTACGAATTTTACAAGATTCACATACCAAATCTAAAATGTTTCTATCGCGTTAGTGTATGGCAAAAAAGGGGATGTGGGGATTTGGTCCTGCGCTTTTGAAACCCAGCACTTAAAACTTCAATTGTTATTCTTACCGATGCAATATTTAGATTAAATTCTTCAGGCTCTTGCAACAATTTACAATTTATCTTGCCATTCTCGATTGTAGGTTTTGACGGAACTGAAGCCGTATGTTGTACTTGCTGAGAAGCTTGGAAGACTGGCTGTCCAGTTAGTGGCAGGAGGTAGCGGTGTGAAAAATGTCAAGGTCTCATATGCGTCAGCTAGGGCTCCTGATGACCTTGACACTAGGTTGCTCCGAGCCATGATTACCAAGGGTCTCATTGAGCCCATATCCAGCGTTTTCGTGAATCTGGTTAATGCAGATTTCACTGCTAAACAGAGAGGACTCAGGATAACAGAAGAGCGAACAATTCTCGATGGATCACCCGAGAGTCCACTTGATTCAATCCAAGTGCAGATTGCCAACGTGGAATCCAAATTCGCCAGTGCGATATCAGAGAGCGGAGAGATCACGGTGGAGGGTCGGGTTAAGGATGGGGTTCCTCACTTGACAAAGGTTGGATCATTCGAAGTTGATGTGAGTTTGGAAGGTAGCATAATCCTCTGCAGACAGGTTGATCAGCCGGGTATGATAGGACTGGTCGGAAGCATTTTAGGAGAGGAGAATGTGAATGTCAGTTTCATGAGCGTTGGAAGGATTGCCCCGCGAAAGCAGGCTGTGATGGCAATTGGAGTGGATGAACAACCCAGCAAGCAGTCTTTGAAAAGGATTGGGGATGTTCCAGCCATTGAAGAGTTTGTTTTCCTCAAGTTGTAGACTCTGCCTGCCTTATGTTGTGCTTCACTTTTGGTGGCATTGCTACATGTTACCTGCCCGATTTTGGAAATCCGTATGATTTTGTGGTAGATTTAGGTGAGAACGATGAATAATTCGGTTTGCGACTAGAAGGATGTGCTTTATTTTAGCTTTTATTGCCCCCAAATTTCTAGTTCCATTATAGTTTGCCCTATTGAGATGAAATCACCATGCTGTGTGCTCTGTTTTCTTTGGAATGCTATAAATTGTTCTGCAGTTTCAAAAGTGAATTATCATTTACTATATGAATTGCTTTCATCGCAATAAGAGAATGTGTCCTTCCCCCTGCTGGAACTAAAAGCACTTCTGCATTTCTTAAAAGCACTTACATTTGTCGTTGAACTCATCGTCGCACGGATCTTATTTCCATAACTTGTGAAACTTGCGATGTATTATATGCGCGAGAATCATTTTTCCAGCATTCATTCGATGCCAGAGATTCCAAAGCTTGAACTCTTTAATTCATGAACCAGAAATGAAAGGAAGCTGAGCTACTGTCGTCGGTAGGGAGATGAGGAGGTTTTTACTTGCAGCGGATAACTTTTGCATAGTGTACGTAGAAAGATAAATATAGGATGCTAAGCCGTGATCGACTTGAAACTTATTGACTGCTTAATTATTTAATATTGATTTTTGCAATTGCAAGAAAAAGAAGTTTACGATTCACCTGCTAACAGACAATAGGATGCCAAGGAAGAAGAGTGCTCCTTGAGTGTCAATCCGGGACAAGGCCTGCGGTACTTTTAACTTCTGTCTTTCCGATTCACCGTAATGAATAGAGGATGAAAAGCACAATGAGCACACATATAACAATGCATGCAGACAAGACAACACACACATCCATTATATAAAAAAATAAAAATCAGAAAATAAAGGCAGAGAGACGATAGTGTAAGGAAGAGGAATGAGGCAGTTAAAACCTACCCAAAATTTGGGTTTGGGAGTAATAAAAAAAAAAAAAAAAAAAAAAAACGCCCCTGAGGCGGCTCCGGCGACGCCTTCCGCCCACTCCCTCAAAACAGAGGTGGCAACCCTCACGCCCAGCCTCAGAGGATGCCTAAGCACACGTTAAGGCGAGCCTTTTAAAACATACAAAAGATCGATGGAAGATAAAAAACCAATAGACCTATCATCCAATTGTAACAGATTTGCAGTTCAACCTTTCCATATTCAGCATAGAACTAACATACATCATATAGCATAAATCCCTAGTCAACAGATAATAGGACAATGCGAAAAAAAGAAGTTATTTGGAACGAAGAAAAAGACTTCATTGTCTCCAATGTGGATATCTGACCATGTATCCACAGCATAGTAGTGGTAACATCACCAATAGGAGTCCATGCACCACCGGCATTTGCTGCTATGACAACAACAGCTCCAAAAAGCCTGTCAATAAAATACAATTCAGTAAACAAAGCAGAAAATCACGCATCTATTTGAGCGCCATTACTGTACAGAAAATATAGTACAACTTCATAAATGACCGAATCGGCTAGGAACTACGAACATGCTAAAGTGGTGCTTAAAGAAACAATATTATGAGTACCACAAAAAGTTCACTCTCAATGTGCATGTCCAAACATAGTTCTAGTTAACTGTCAGTATGGTTTTGGGCTTGTGTCATTTTCCCATTTTGCCATCTCGATTTTCAGTTTTAGTTGTAATCTTCCTTAGTTCTTTTAGAGAGAAATGCTAAGGAAAATTCTTTCAATCTTCCTTGGTTCTTTCAGAGATCTTAAAAAAGACTCTTACATACAAAAGATATATAGTAGATGGTTAGAACATACTTGCGAAATTCTGACTGAGGAACTAATTTTCGCAATAAAGAAACCATGACAATGGTAGACGTCAAGTTGTCAAGAATTGAACTAAGGAGAAAAGTGACAACCCACCTGAAAAAATTTCAACAATAACTTGTTATTGCTTGATACTTGATACATAAAGTAATGTAAGCAGTAAAAGAACAAGCTTGTCATAAAAAGTTTAATTTGGAATTTCCCTGTGGTTTCTATTGAACTCTCTTATCTGTTTGAATTTTAGAGGACAAAATATCTCTAATACCACAGAAAATACAGTGAAATATGATATGTTCCAAGAAGTTGATTGAATATTCCAAATGTGCAGTAGAAAGGATTATTCGCATGACAGCAGAAGCAAAGAACTCACCACCCAAAGAAGCGTCCTTGGCTTTCGAGTGGTTATATTGTCAGTAACCAGCTTAAATCCTTGATGTGAATCAACTATCTCGACAATGGTCATTGCACCAAGCAAGAAAAACACTATTTCACTGACTTCAGCAAATGCATGTTGTAACTCTGAAACAGCTATATCAGTTGAAGGAGCCTACAGAAGTATCAAAATTAGGTTTGGGAGAAGGAACTGTGTACAAGATATTGCAAACCTGGTTGCAGTTTCAAGTAGTAAATATAAATCTTACCCCAATACTTCTTACTACCCACAAGCTCACAGCCATTAACAGACCTACTCCACTTTTGTTGAAGGCCAGCGATTCTTAAAAAATGATGCCCACATATCCTATTCCAAACAGCAATGCCATGGCAACATCCTGTATCATGAGTTTGTCTTATCAACTTAGTGTTGTAACAAAGCATCCTTTCTAAATGTGTACAATTATATGCTTAATATGCTTAAGAAGCACTTATGATATCATGGGAAGGGCACCTTTAAACAATGACGCTGCAAATAAAATGTTACCTGATTGGCAGCAACCCAGGAGTGATAAATTGCCACTGCCCCTGTTCCAGCTGCTGCAAATACTGCAATAGCTTTCAGCAAATCAGTCTTTGGCCGGTACCTGGCCTTAAATTCTTCCGAGCTTGTATCGTCAACCGAACATAGAGGATCACATGGGTTCAACACCTGATAATATGCTAAAAGGTGATTCAAAACTTTCGAGTTTCGACAATTTAGTTTCCAAACAGCAACTAATAGGCAATCCAAGAGAAACCCATGTCTTATCCTATTAGGCAATTCCATTCCCACGAACTAATTACTAAAATTATGTGCAGTGCAACCGATGCATTTCAAATACTAATATCAACAAATTAATCCAATGGGCTTTCAAAGTTGCTAATGTTCACAAATTTATCCGATTATATTAAACTTTTCAGGATTTAACCAAGTCAAATTTGCTCATACTTTGTCAAGATAAACCAACCAAATTGAAAAACTAGGAAAACTAACAACTGGGTACAGTTAAAATACGAAACTTTCGCCAAAGAAGAACCTGCAACTCTCTGTCGGAGCTGGATTTAACTTTCTGCTTCCTGAAATGGGGCAAATGGGCCCCAATCGCGAGGGCAGCCATCAGAGCTGCCTATCAGCGAGCTAGGGCTGCTGAAGAAGCAGATGAAGGGGAGGCTGGTAGGAGTCTGCAGTGGTTCTTGTTTGTGAGTGTTTGGCCAGTTGCATGGAAATTGAAAAGGATTTACAGAGGTGTGGAGGGAGTGGAAATGGGAGTTGAAGTAGTGTTTCTTGGTGGGTTTGTCGTATTATTATTACCGGAAACTGGAAAAGTATGGAACCACTCACTCGATCGTCTCTCTAAATCTCTCTAGTCTGCAATCAGTTTTTACGATCTGGGCCGTCGCTCTCATCCAACGGTCGACATAAAAAATAATTTTTCTTATTTTTATAATTTCTCTTAATATTTATCCATGTTTTTATTGGCTAAAATACTATTGGAGAGAAAAGAAAATGGTAGTCAACATATATTATTTCAAGATGTGGGTTTACCATATGTAAAAGAAAAATACGGGTCTTGTCTCCGCCGTGAGAGTGCTTATCTCCTCTGTGAGTATCTTCTCTCCGCTGTGAGTGGCGTGGAGCTTCCACGTTTGAAAATACATGCAGCTGCTAGGCTTGCGCATTAAAAGCCAACTAAATACTTGGATTTTCCAACAAACCAGAACCTTTCGTGTCTGCTCTTCCTTCCCCAGATCTGCTGTGGGAATTTAAGGTCGTGGTGGCAGGTGCGATAGGTGGAAAGTAGATCGAGACTCGTCCGCCAGATGGAATTACAGAGAACAACAGAGTGAGGTGCAGAATGGGAAGTAAACGCAAAAGGAATATCAATAAATACCCCTAACAAGAACATAGCGGAAGGGAGAGAGTTAATAACCCACAACCACCCAACTTCTCAGAGGTAAATTTACTTTACTCAACTAACAGGAATATGTGCATTAATGGTATATTTTGCTTTAGATTTGGAATTATTAGCAAATTTCGAAATACATTTGTCTTAGTGGTCCTTCTGTACGTTTAACTGGTTTATGAGAAGTGTGCGGTAAGAAGAAGACAAGAAAGGAAACTGAGCAAAGATCCTGGGAAACTTTACACTAAATCCACTGGGTAAGAAGAAGACAAGAAAGGAAACTGAGCAAAGATCATGGTAAAGTTTCCCAAGATCTTTGCTTAGTTTCCTTTCTTGTCTTCTTCTTACCCAGTGGATTTAGTGTAAAGTTTCTCAGGATCTTTGCTCAGTTTCCTTTACCCAGACTTCCCTTCAAACATCGTAAAATCCTCATGATTGCATTCATAAGTTGTTCTCCAGGATCATGCATATATTGACTTACTACACTCAAGGAATAAGCAAGGTTCGGTCTTGTATGTGCCAAGTACATTAAACGACCTACTAACCTTTGGTATCTCCCTTTGTCAACTGGTACTTGATTAGATTCAATAGAAAGTTTTAACCCTTCCTCTAATGGTGTAGCTACTGGCTGACAAGCTAACATGCCAGTTTCGTGCAACAAATCAATAATATACTTCCTTTGTGACAAGAAAATTCCAGAATTACTTCTCGATACCTCAATACCTAGAAAATATTTTAGGGATCCAAGATCTTTCAGCTCAAATTTTGTAGACAAGTATCTTTGCAAGGCCACACGTTCTTCTGGATCATTCCCTGTTACCACCATATCATCTACACACACAATAAGTGCAATCAACTTCCATTTCTTCTTTTCAGAAACAGAGTATGATCAGAGTTACTTTGCTTGTAACCAAACGCTCTCATAGATTTTGTGAATCTTCCAAACCATGCTCGAGGGGACTGCTTCAAACCATATAAGGATTTCTTCAACTTACAAACCTTTCTTTTGTATTTATCTGGAGCATTACATCTTGGTGGAAGATCCATATAAATCTCTTCTATCAAATCTCCATGCAAGAAGGCATTCTTCACATCAAACTTGTGTAAGGGCCAATTAAGATTTGCAACCAAAGACAACAAAACACGGACTGTGTTGATTTTGGCCACAGGAGCAAAAGTATCCGTATAATCGATTCCATATTTTTTAGTGTACCCTTTTGCTACCAGTCTTGCCTTGAAGCGATCCACCGTCCCATCAACTTTATACTTCACAGTATAAACCCATTTACATCCCACAGGTTTTTTGCCAGCTGGCAAGTCTGTGATCTCCCAGGTAGCATTCTTCTTCAAAGACTTCAATTCTTCATTCATTGTTGCTTGCCAACGTGGATCAACTAAAGCCTCCTGCACACTGTTAGGAATAGATACAATAGATAATTGATGCACAAATGACTTGTTTGATTCTGACAGGTAACTGGTAGACACATAATTGCTTAACGGGTATAACACATTAGGCTGAGGGTTGGGTTTATTCGTTGAATATCTAGTATTGCATTTAGGGTCAGCTTCATAAGTAAGTTTAGAAATACCTCGGGTGACACGGTTAAGGAGACGACGTGGTGATGGTGCATCTGGGATAAAAAATGATTGGTTATGGTCATTAGGGCTCAAGAGTGCCGAGACTGACTATGAGATAGCATGCGGCATTGGATTGTCAGGTGGTGAAGAAGGCAATGAGTTGTCTGGTGACGTCGGCTCGTCCCTTGCAAGGCTTTCAACATCGTTTTCATGTGAATAATCACCACTTGTCTTTAAGACATTACCACTTAATTTCACATCATTCACATCACTAGTCTCATGTGAATGATCACCACTTGTCTCCAAAACATTACCACTTAATTCCACATCATTCACAATATCTGTATCCGGAATTGTATAATAAAGAGTTTGAACTTCTATTGGATTCTCTCCCTTGAAGTGAAGACTTGGGATTGGCAAAGTACATCTCATGCTCACGAAATGCAACATCTATAGTTATGAACAGCTTTTTTGTTGGAGGATGATAACATCGATATCCTTTTTTTACTGGAGGCATATCCTACAAACACACGTTGTAAGGCCCGAGGTTCAAGCTTAGTCCTCTGTTGTTTGTGGAGATGAACAAATGCCACACAGCAAAACACGTGAGGTGGAATATTGGGGATTGCATGAGGATCAACATGTGAAGAGAGAGCTTGAAGTGGTGTCTGAAAATCAACTGATCGAGATGGAACACGATTAATAAGATACCCAGCCGAAGTGAAAGCTTCACCCTAATAGGATAACGGGAGATGCGCCTCGAGCAAGGAAACACGAATAACCTCTAGAAGTTGACGGTTCTTGCGTTATGCAACTCCATTTTGTTATGGAGTATATGGGGATGTAGTTTGATGAACAATACCATGATGATCAAGAAAGGCATGAAGTCCAGAGTTCATATACTCGCCACCATTATCACTCACGAGAACCTTTATTTGTGACTTATACTGTACTTACACCATTTGGTGAAATCGTTGAAATAAAGAAGGAACTTCACTTTTGGACTTCATTAAACGAACCCAAGTCATATGTGTGCAATCATCAATAAAAGTAACGAACCAATGAGCACCACCAAATGTAGCAGTTTTAAAGGGCCCCTGCACATCAGAATGAATTATCATAAATAGAACTGAACTTTTACTCAAACTGGACGGAAATGAAGTACGATGACTTTTAGCCAATTCACAAACACCACATTCAAAGCTAGAAACATCGTTATGAACAAATAAGCTAGGAAACAACCTTCGTAGATAATCGAAAGAAGCATGTCTAAGTCGACGGTACCACAACCAAACATCCGAAGCTTTATTCTTCTCCCCCTGAGATCCTTCCACGGCAAGAGCTTAAGTCAACATTTGGGTACTATTCGATGTCAGCTCTAAGTAGTAGAGCTTCCCATTCCTAATACCATAACCAATCGTCTTGCGAGTTCGAATGTCCTTAAAAACACAAAAGGAAGGCCAAAAAATCACAAGGCAATGTAGGGTGACAATTATTTGAGCAACAGATAATAAATTATAGTCAAGAGAAGGAACAACAAGTATAGAATCAAGATTAAGGGTATTAGAAAGAAAGATAGCACCTTCCCCAATAATGGGGGCAACATTACCATTAGCAACACTCACGTTAATTTTGGGGGATGAGTTTAGTGTTTGTACCTGTCTAAAATTACAAGTCATATGTTCAGTAGCACCAGAATCAATTACCCATATATTATTTGGAACAGATGCAAAAACCTTTAAAGCCTTACCATCATTACTTATATGATCAAAATCTACCTTAGCTTTGGCAATCAATGCACACGACTCATTATAACGGGGATGACGAGTCCAGCGTGTCATTGCTTCATGTGAGTTGAGTGCAACGTCTGATGTGATTGATAGGGCCAAGATTCCAAATCAACTAGGTCAAACAATGCAACACCCCTGGAAAAACAAACAGTAACCCCAAAAAAGCAAACTATTTTTTTCTTTTTTCTTTCCTTACTCCTGGGACTTCATTCGAAGCATGGCAAAACAAAAAAATTATGGGGACTTCATTCGATGCACGGCAAAGCAAGAAAATTGCAAATCACACAAAAAATTAGTTTCGCGAAACACGGGTTGGATTGCAGATTGGTATGTGTGCACATGGGTTTATGATTCTGGTGTAAGTTTTAGGTAGTAGTGGTGTTTATTTGATAGAGACAAGTGTGACTGGAACAGATCAGGCGTGGGTGCGAGAGTGATATGTTCAAGGTGGTTAGCAGCCGTTTCGCGAGTCTCGTCTCTAGTGCAAACGGAATTGCCGACATAGGTAGTGGTTCTCAATCAGGATTTGCAGTGGTAATTTCTGGGTTTTGGACCTCGGTTTGTGGCCACATGATGCAACAGTGGGTAATGGTAGGTGGCTGCAACGATCGGCTTGGTGAACTTGGGTCAGCAACGATCGACTTGGTGAACTTGGGTCAGCAATGACGGCGTCGCTCGCTGGTCTGGGTGGATGCGAGAATTGGCTCGGTGAACTCGGGTCAGCAACGATGGCGTCGTTCGCTAGTCTGACGGTGTGCTGCATAATTGGCTATGCAATTGGTGCTTCTCGATTCTCCGCACAACGCGACTTCTATATTCATTTTTTTATTTTTTTATTTTATTTTTTATTTTTTAACCTAGGCTCTGGTGCCAAGAAGAGAATGCTTTTGGAATAGTATTGTATGTCTATTCATATCTCAAGGATGAATTTATAGGATGTTACAATCATATCAATAAAGAAAGAAATAATTACATGGAATCATACTATGCTAAGAATCCCAAGATTACATGAATATATACAAAAGTCAACATACTGTTGGGAAAGGCAGTAATGTTGGAACCCACACGAAGAGACAGATGGTTAGTGCTGAGGTGGAGGAATTGGTGGTTCACCTTGAGAGGACTAATGAGTCGATTTTATACTATATTATTCCCTATTCTTGGTATATTTTGATTATTATTTTGGTGAGATTTTGATGCTTTGCTATGTGTTTTTAATGTAGGACATGCGAACTTGTTATGAGCATAAAGTAATCAAACGGTGGGATTTTTTAGTGATTCCAATTGGAGTAGGTTCGTGGATCTGTCAAGAAGATTGTAACAAAATTTCATAATTTTAATCTCAAAGCATCTGATCGTGGAGAATTAATTTATGCCCAGCGCGCGGTGCTGGCAGATTCGGCTACGGGGCTTATTTGCGACTTTTGGGCTAGAAGATGATGGATTTTGGATTTGGGCTCTTCTTGGAACTTGAAGAGGAGGTCCTAATCCTTAATTCAAGTCATTTTGGGCCTATTTTAGAGCCCTGGAAGTCCAAAAACGTGGCTGATTTGTGGTTGGGCAGATTTCCCATATTTGATTAGGATTATGTTTCCTAATTTATTTTAATTTATTTGGTTTCCTTGTATTATTCTAAGACATTTTCTAGTTAGGGTTTTAATTTGGAGTAGTATAAATCAAGATATTTAGCCATTAGTAGTTGAAGTTATTTTAGATAACTTCAGACTTTTTACCTTTAAGGTGTTTTTAATCATTTTTCTATTTAATGATATATTCTTTAGTTTTTATTATGATTGTTCGTAACTAGTTCTTTTGCGAGGGTGAAGCCATAAGCCCTAGCATGAATATATGATTTTATTAATTTGCTTATGAATGGATGCATGCTTGTTTTGAATTATTAATCACTGCGATTAAACTATTTAATTGTCTTAGTGATTCGCGACCATTAGAGTTTTTAGACAAGTAATTTGATGCAATTTTTGTTGGAACATCACCCTGAAATTGAGGAGGGCTTCTTGTGATTAGTAATTGTAAGTTCACTTAAGGCGAACATTACACTCTTAAAGGTTGCATGGTTTTTCAAAGGGTTTTCACAAAACTTAATGAGTCTTGCATGTTTATATTTGATCTGAACATCACAGACATATTGCATGTTAGATATACGTTTTCGCTTGAACGTCACGAGGAAAATATGTATTAGGAAAGCCTAACCTTCAAAGCATGTATGTAGAAATTCATAAGTAATTGGTAAAATTGCATAAGATTGTTAATGGTGACGACAGAACCCTAATGTTTAAATAGTTTTCCAAAACTTTTGTCTTATGCTTTCTTTACTTTGCCAATTATTTATTCAAATTCATTTCTATTATTTTAAATTCCAAAATCAACATTTTCGAAACTTTGTTCTAAATAATTAGCTAAGAATTAGTTTAAATACAAATTATTTGTTCAATCCCTGCGGAAAACAACATTGCTTGAGCTGCTATACTACGACAACCTTGTACTCTTGCAAGTATTTTGTGTGTTTTTATCCCTATCTTTGCAGGTGATAAAATCCCTATCAAGAAATTGGCGTTGTTGCCAGGGATTGTTTCAAATAATTTGTGTTTATCATATTCTTAGTTAATTATTTTTGTATATATCTTTTTTCTTGTTGATTTTATTTTTATTTTTGTAGGCTATGTTTTGTTGGTTTTAAGAACAGTTAAACGATGGGCTGGAATCTACAACCAACATGAGGGTTGCCTTCATGGAATTATATCAATATGAGGAACTCTCAAAGGCCTAGGTGCGATGCATACTCAAAATTTTACAATCCAAGGTGGACAGAGCAGCCTAGTTCTATGTGGATGGGTAATCAAGAGCCCTTTGAATTGCCAAGTGCGCCGCAAAGATCTTCTCTAGATGACAAACTTGTTGAATTGGCAGTGTGTCAAGCAATTTGTTGATAGCATACCAAACCATCAACAAAGATAATTGAAGAGCAAGATGAGCAGCTTGCGTATCAATTCACAGAAAACGAGAACGATTCATATTCAAACTCTTACACTCGGTGGACAGAGCATCCTATTTTGTGGGTAAGCAATCAACAGGCTTTTCAGCAGCCCTGTGTGCCACAAAAACTTTCTTTGGAGGACCAGATTGCTAAGTTGGAGGAGTCCACTAGGTTGTTTATGGAGAGTACCCCAAAGTTGCAGAAAATAAAATCAATCAACAATCTGGAGCAGCAAATGGGGCAGCTCACATACCAATTAGCAGAACAAGAAGACGATTCCGATTCAATTCTTCCTACTCAACCAATTGCTAACCAGCAAGTTTCAGAAGAGTGCTATGTTGATCAAAGTTTGAGCTGGGAAAAAAACCAACGATAGGATGGAGGAATCTGCATTAGAAGTGCCACCAGCCAGTGACACATGCCCAAAGGAGGAAACAGCCCCAGCTGACCCCTAAACTTTCCCCTGACCTGTTATTCCACAAGTTATTGAGCCACCTATGCCTTTTTCCCAAAGGCTGCCGCAGACCACAATAGATTAGCACACTCAAGATTCTATGCAGACACATGCAAAAGTGCACATTAATCTGCCGTTACGGGATGCGACTGAGAAAGCTCCAAAGCAATCACTAAATTCCAATTTATATGAGGCTCCAAGGCAACCCGCTAAGCAGCAGGAATGCATTAATACTCAAACAGATTGGGCTACAGGGCAGACGGGTGGTGATGAGAAAATTTTAAATGCTGTACTGGACCGTACACCAACATAGCCGATCATATTTAGAGAAATTTGGGGAAAGCCCTACAAGCAAGCTAAGATCTGCATGGGAAAGAAGAAAAAGCTTAATGGCAGCCGCATTCTTCGTCAACAAATTCTACTAGTGCAAAGGTTGTGGGTGTTAAATACAAGGTTCAAGTCAAGTCAATTCAACAGAGACGTAAGCCTCGCTGGAAGGGACCCAATTTGATTACAAAGATTCATTCACATAGAAGGGCAGATTTGACAGCTTCAACTTCTAAATTTCAATGCATAATTGATAAACATCAGCACATTCCGTACCTACTGTTGCTTTATAACGCTGCTAAAGAGTGATTAATTCTAAAGGAACAAGTGACGTGATCACCACTTTCTTCCGTTCTGTCTAGCTATAGACATTAACTAAAACGCTAATTAGGAGGCAACCCAATTTTTCTAACTCTCTTTTATTTTATTTTCGTTTGTTTGGTTTCTTGCCTTATTTTTTTTTTATAAAAAAAAAAAGAAAATGGAAAAAAAAAATTTGCACTTTCTAGTTTTTATTTTTTTATTTTTGGCCTTTGCAGATTACGTTTGGAGTTGATTCGGTCCTAAATTCCACTGCGCGAAATCAAAGCAGCATTGATGCATTCACATCCACAACATTCATCAGAGATTTCATTATCAGTAGTAAAGTGCAGAAATTACACGAATGCAGAAAAGAATGAGGCAGAGTTTAAGAATGCTTACAGTGGGGATTGCCAAGGCCTCAATGCTAATTGGATCCCTTTTACTCTCTTTCTCACATTTCATTACAAAAAATTTATTTTACAGACCAAGTTTGGGGGTGGGATCCAAGAAGCACAGCGGTCAGACCGTTGTTCATGACCAAGTTCAGATGCAGATTCATGCGAAAATTTGGTTCAATATTCCTCATATGGAAAACATGCAAAGCACATACAGAAACCAAGCACATGAGCATAGTGGGTAAATCAAGAGATACATGGATGCAGGCATGTAATAGCACAGAGAATAAGACATGATGAATTTGTAGAGCTCTGCATGCATGACGAACAAGCCAACACACTGAGACCACATAGTTGCAAGGATATAGAAGCATACCCTTTCAATGCGGATCCATGAGTCTCAGTTTCTCCATGGTCTGTATTTCTTCCGCATTTGGGAGACGTGCTAGGTGGTTGCATCTCCTTCTCTCTGTCGTCTTCTTCGTTTCCGATCAAACACTACAACATAGGAAGCACACATGCATTAGGTAATTTTCATTCATTTTCCCCTAATCTAAGCATCTGAGACAAAATCGAACGGAAATGGGGATAAAAAAAATACCTGTGAGTGTGTCAGACTCAGAGAAGGATGCGATTTGCGGTTTCATCTTCGTAGGCTAAGGGTCTTGTTGCTCGAGGGAGCTGGATTTCTGAGACATGGAGGCATCAAGAAGATAGACGAGGACATCGCAGAGGAGTGGTGACTGAATTCGAATGATTTTGGTTTGGATAGGTTCTGAAACGGAAGGCCTTCATGGCGCTGGGCTCGAGGTCAGTGGGAACTGAAGAGAACTATAAGAGCAGTTTCACCGTGGGAAACGCCCAGGCAATACACTATCTTATCCACTCAGTGAACAGTAACTGCCCTTAATAAACAGTAATCATCTTTTGCATCTTCACCGTTGCACTTCAATAGCCTTGGCAATAGGTAATAAAATATTAGTATTTTTTTATTAAATAATAAAAAATAATTTTATTTGTAATTTCGGATAGGATTTTTAATCGGTCTCGTTGTACCATTTTATATTAAAAATTTTATTTTTATTTTTTTAATTTTTTCTTTTGACATGGTGTAGCACACCATTCCAAAACCTTTGTTTTTTTCACATGGTGCCGATGCCATTCCAAAACCTTTATTTATTTATTTATTTTTCTTCTTTTCACATTATGCCTAAAAGCTGTGTTTGTTTTTCTTTCTTTTTCAATCTCAGCAGCTCTCTCTCACTTGAGCTCCGGAGGCAGGGCCTTAGACTCTCTCTCTCTCTCTCTCCCCCAAAAACAAATCCCAAATCGTGCGATCTGGGCGCACGAGTGGAAGGAGGGGGATCGCGAGTGCGTGCAGGCGAAGGCGGTGTGGGGTGCGGCAGCAGCTGCGGTGGAGGAGAGACTGGATCTCTTCCATTTATCTGTGGGTGTATCATCAGTCTTGGCGACGAACTCCGGCGAGAGCCGTTGAGTTCGAAGCCAGAGTTTTACATTTTTTACATTTTTTTATTAATTTTTAATTGATATTTAATATTTTTATTAATTTTATATTATGGCTGACGTCAGCCCACGTCACATGGCCTTCGGGCTCTCAGGCTGGCAACTCGTGCCAGACCTCTCCCTCTGGTCGGGCCTGTCCCTCGAGCCGCCACACGCTGGACCAAATCCGTCGGGCTCTCTGGCCCTGTTCACCCCCTGTCCCTCGAGCAAGAGCTCCCGCTGGAGCTGCTCTAAGGCACGGATAGGGTTTGTTAGATGAGCATCTGAAATGCTAATGGAGCTTATATAGCAAAGTGCTAGGGTACTTGACACGTGAAGGCTGCACGTGTGGCTTCGTGTGTGTGTGCAAGGAGAGCCTCATGCTACTTTCAAGTTTCGAGTTCGACTCCAGGTCAACTCGTTCTTTTTCTTGTTTTTCTATTTTATTCACTGTTCTAAAAATCCCCGCCTAGCGCCGCCTAGGCCCCGCCTAGGCGCTAGACGGTTGGTCACCGCCCCGATTAATGCTAAGGGTGCCTAGACCTACTGAGGCACCGCCTAGACCGCCTAGACCGCCTAGACCCTCCTAAACACTCGCCTAGGTCGCAACTCACTTAGATAGAAAATAGATAACTTTCATTTTGCATTTTGTTTTTTTTTTCTAATAAATTATAAGGGACTTGTTGCATACTTAAATGAACACACATTATATCCTTATTTCACATGTTTTCATTATGTTCCAATACTTCATAATATATATGCATTCTATTTTGTAGTTTATTATGAAATTATATATATTTCAAGTATAAGCAGACACTTATTTATACGAAATATGATTGATTTACTTAAATCTGCCTAGTCCGCCTAGGCGCTAGGCCCCAGCCCGCCGCCCGACTAGCGCCTAGCAACTTTTAGAACCTTGATTTTATTTGTTTTATTATATTTTCCGCTGTCTCTTTGCCTATGTTATGTTTTGGTTCATTTCAGTATTTCTTTTATTTGTCTAGATTCATTGATTGTTTGTGTCTTAGGTAGTCATTTTGTTTTATTTTTATTTATTTTCCACATCTTGAGGACAATGTGTGATTTAAGTTTGGGGGTGTGAAATAAGAAATTTTAGGATTTTAATTTTTGTGTCAGTTAAATTTTTTCGTTTTTAAGTTAATATCCATAGATTATTTTAAACATTAGAACAAATGGACAGGGTGAAGATTAATCCCACAATAGAGTCTTTTCTATTTATCGTTGCTTAGACACTAATTCATGAGTTATACTTTGAAAATTTGCACATTCACACCAACATGGTTTGTGGGGAGTGAGATTGAAACACTTACTTTTTGTCTAAGTGTATTTTAATTTTTGTTCTATTTAAAATAAAGTTTGTTATGTGTAATAAAGTAATAATTGTTTCATCCGAGACTTTGCTTATTAACAGGGCTAGTCTTGCCTGATCAGCAGTGATTCTCGCGTCAAACTGAAAGTCTTGGCATGAGATAGGGTGGTTAGTTGGTTTCGTAGCCTTTTCAGCTCGAGTTAGTAAGTCCTTAGGGGTGTTCTACACCTAGTGCCCTAAAACCCTTGTGGTTTGGGAGTCATTGACCTAAAGCTTGTTACATGGGTTGGATAGAAAGTTTAATGGAACTGACATTGCTCGACCACTGCTATTACTGAAAGAAAATGTGTGAAAAAAAAAGTTGAAAAATTCAAAAAAAAAAAAAAGAAGTTAATATGTGTAAAGTATTAAATAAAAAAAGATGAGTGGTAAGGGTTTTTGTCGAGTCTATTTCTTGACAGAGATTTTACCACCTGCAAAGGTAGGGATAAAAATACACAAAATACTTGTAAGAGTACAAGGTTGTAGTAGTATAGCATCTCAAGCAAAATCGTTTTCTGCAGGGATTGAAGGAATAATTTGTATTTAAACTAATTCTTAGCTAATTATTTAGAACAAAGTTTCGAAAAAGTTGATTTTGGAATTTAAAATAATAAAAACGAATTTAAATAAAATAATTAAATAATTGGCAAAGTAAAGAAAGCAAAAGACAAAAGTTTTGGAAAACAATTTAAACACTAGGGTTTTGCCGTCACCATTAGCAATCCTACACAATTTTACCAATTACTTATGAATTTCTACATACATGCTTTGAATGTTAGGCTTTCCTAATACATATTCCTCGTGATGTTCAAGTGAAAATGTATATCTAACATGCAATCTGTCTGTGATGTTCAGATCAAATATAAACATGCAAGACTCATTAAGTTTTGTGAAAACCCTTTGAAAAACTATGCAACCCTAAGAGCGTGATGTTTGCCTTAAGTGAACTTACAATTACTAATCATAAGAAGCCCTCCTCAATTTCAGGGTGATTTTCCAACATAAATTGCATCAAATTACTTGTCTAAAAACCCTAATGGTCGCGAATCACTAAGACAATTAGATAGTTTGATCGTGGTGATTAATAATTCAAAGCAAGCATGCATCCATTCATAAGCAAAGTAATAAAATCACATATTCATGCTAAGGGTTATGGCTTCGCCCTAGCGAAAGAACTAGTTACGAACAAGCATAATAAAAACTAAAGAAAATATCATTAAATAGAAAAATGATTAAAAACACCTTGAAGGTAAAACGTTTGAAGTTCTCCAAAATAATGTGTCTCCTCCTAATGTTGTGTCCCCCCAACCCTAATGGCTAAATATCTTGATTTATACTACTCCAAATTAAAACCCTACCTAGAAAATGTCTTAGAATAATACCAGGAAACCAAATAAATTAAAATAAATTAGGAAACATAATCCTAATCAAATATGGGAAATCTGCCAAGCCACAAATCAGCCACGTTTTTGGACTTCCAAGGCTCTAAAACAGGCCAAAAATGACTTGATTTAAGGATGAGGACCTCCTCTTCAAGTTCCAAGAAGAGCCCATATCCAAAATCCATAATCTTCTAGCCCAAAAGTCGCAAATAAGCTCTGTAGCCCAATCTGCCAGCACCACGCGTTGGGCATAAATTAATTCGCCACGATCAGATGCTTCGAGATAAAATTATGAAATTTTGATACAATCTTCTTGATAGATCCACAAACCTGCTTCAATTGGAATCACTCAAAAATCCCACCGTTTGATTACTTTATGCTTAGAACAAGTTCACATGTCCTACATTAAAAACACATAGCAAAGCATCAAAATCTCACCAAAATAATAATCAAAATATACCAAGAATAGGGAATAATATATTGTATAAAATCAACTCATCAAGGACCATGGATTTGTAGACAATGGAGTAAGGAGTGAAGCTTGTGGGCCTGCTTTGGTCAACAAAACCCTCATTAAATGGGGGGTTAGAAACATTCTAAGATCTTCTTGGAAGGAGTTAGGTGAGGTGGAAGTGAAGTGGGTTAGGGATAACACCTACATTATCAGTGTTCAAGACGAAGACACGGCTGCAAGAATTCTAAACCAGGTCTCATGGGCAGTAATGAAACAGAACTTCTCTGTCAAAAAATGGCCACATGAGCTAACACTGGAGGAAGTTTGGACGGAGTTGGTGCCATTTTGGGTCCAAATAAGAGGTGTCCCACTATACCTTGCTCGGTGGAGAATGTTAGAAGGTTGGTTGAAAAAATTGGGGAGGTTGAGGAGATAGAAGATTCGGGAAAAGCTAAAGGGTTCCTCAGGGTGAAGGTAATAGTTAACACGGCAAACCCTCTCACTAATGGGTGTTGTCTTCCAAGAGAGAATCACAATGATACCTGGATTGAGTTTCGCTACGAAAGGCTACAAGACTTTTGTTATAGGTGTGGAAGGATTGGACATTTGAACAACGAGTGTTCATTTGAACCAACGAAAGGAGGTGCAGCTGGGTACAGGGACTGGACAAAAGCGCATCCAATTCGTGAGTATGTGGAGACACCTAAACCCTTGGCGATTACATCGAGAGAAAGATGATGGGCGGGTGTGGTAAGGGCAGGACCCCGTCTAAACAGCAGCAAAGGAAGGAAAATGCACACGGGAATGACAACTTGGAGCGGACTAGGGACAGTGAAACTCAAGAATCGATGGTGGTTATGAAGGAAAAAGGAAAAGGAAAAAGATGGCATAGTAAAAAAGCCAACCGTTACAATTGAAGAAATACAAAAGAAGAATACGAATCTGGGTGGAGAGGGGGTGACGGCTCCCTCGACGAGAACTCACACACAACTTGCAAAGCAGAGGGCGGAGCTAGTTATGGAGGGGACCTTTGAGGATAGCTATGTGGGTTGCCATGAGATGGGTAGTGGAAGTAGCTCTATAAGGGAGATGGCTATAGAAGAGCAAGAGATGATGCACTTCCCACAGAAGAAAGCCAAAAGTGAGGAGATTAACATGAGCACAAAGAAGGGAAAAAAAAGAGCCATATAGAAGCTGAGAAGAATGAGCATAAGGGAGAGATGCTTGATGATGGAGAAAGCAATCTATGCGAAGGATGAGCTGCAGGAAATCCTGATAGAGTATCAGGATATGTGGGATTACATGGAGGATATTCCTGCGGCGAGGAAGAAGTCCTTGGTAGAAAAGAAAGCGGGAAGTCAATCTCGGGGTGGTGGCGGCTGGCCTTCAACAGCCGCACATTCGCCATGATACATCTATTTTGGAACTGCCGTGGTCTTGGGTAAGACATGGTAGTTCGAGCCTTACATAGGCTCATCAAGAAATATAGGCCCTCTATGATCTTTCTATCGAAACGAAAATGAAAGATCATAGAATCGTAGGTGTGAGGCGGTGTACAAGGTATTCGAATGGTTTCAATGTGGCTCCGGTAGGGAGAGCGGGTGGCTTGAGTCTATGGTGTGACGATTCAATCACAGTTGAAGTAATGGAATCCTCGAACACTTTATTGATGCTAGATGCAGTTTCAGTGACTCTCATGGTGCTTTTCGATTTTATGGAACTTCTTACCGAGCGGAAAAAGATGAGTTTTGGAGAGGGATGATTCAGAAATTTAGCCCATAAAATATCCCTTGGATATGTGGAGGTGATTTTAATGAATTCTTATGAGATTGGGCAAAGTCGAGTGGAGCATAAGTGAGATACAATTGAACTCGATACTTAGAAGATTTCATGAGTAAAGTGGAGGTGGTGGGTTTGGGCTTCAATGGATCGTTGTTCACGTGGAGAGGGACGAGAAATGGGCAATTGGTAGAAGCTTGACTTGATCGGGGTTTAGTTAACAGACATTGGCAGTCATTATGGCCAAACACCATTGCCACTCATGGCATGGTGCTGGGATCTTACCACTGCCCTGTTTTGGTCCATTGTGAACCAAATGAGGTAAGAAGAAAGAAAATCTTTCGATTCGAGGCTTTTTGGGCAAAGGAAGCTGATTGCCGTGAGGTAGTAAAAAGAAGTTGGGAAGTGAGGCGGAATGGAGATAGTATAGATAGTTGGAATCGAAGATCAACGATTATCGTGATAAGTTATTAAGATGGAGTAAAGGAAAATTCAAACAGAGGGGTAGACAAATTGAAAAGATGATGGAGAAACTTGGGTCCCTTCAAGAGGATTGGGAAGGCAATGCTCACGAGATCGAAGTGCTTATGAAAAGGGTGGACCGGCTATGGAGTCAAGATGAGAGCTTCTAGCAACAAAGGTCGAGAATAAAATGGCTACAAGAGAGGGACACCAATATTTCGTTCTTCCATCAATCCACTATGCAAAGATGAAGGCGGAACAAAGTAGTTTCTCTAAAGGATGGTAGCAGGGAATGGGTTGACAACCCACGAGTGGTTCAGAGCATTATTGATAGCCATTTCATCAACCTGTTTACTTCGATGGGACAGAGGGAGTGGGGTTCGGTCTTAGATTGCGTCACCCCCAAAGTCACAGAGGAGATGAATGAGACCTTCACAACGCCGATTTCGGTGGAGGAAATTAAGGATGCAGATTTACAGATGAGGGGTCTGAAGACCCCGGGTCCCGATGGTTTTCAGGGTATATTCTACCACTCTTACTGGGATATCATTGTGAAGGATGTGAATGAGTTAATTGAAGACTTGATGAATGGTAGATAGAACACCAACTGCCTGAATGCTACTCATGCAGTGTTGATCCCCAAGGTGCAAAACCTGAAAAATGTAAATTAGTTCCGCCCTATCAGCTTGTGCAACTACTCATACAAGGTTCTTTCAAAAGTGATGGCAAACCGGCTAAAGCCACTTCTGCCGACCTTGATCTCCACAACGCAAAATGCGTTTGTAGCAGGAAGACAAATACAAGATAACATTGGTATTGCGCATGAGATCTTCAACTTTCTCAAGCTGAGGAAAACAAAAAGGAAGTTCAAACTTAGAATCAAGCTGGATATGCATAAAGCTTATGACCGTGTTGAGTGGGATTTCTTAATGGCGGTGATGGAAAAAATGGGTTTTGATAATAGATGAAGAAATCTCATTATGGGATGTATATCCTCGGTGAACTTTGCCATTCTCCTCAATGGTTAACCCAACTCCAAATTTGCTCCTTCATGAGGCCTTCGTCTGGGAGACCCTCTGTCCCCCTACTTATTTTTATTGGTGAGTGAGGTATTATCATTACTTATGCAGTAGGCAAGTGAGACGAAGAAAATTGTGCACCACAATGGTCCGGTCATATCTCATTTATATTTTGCGGATGATACACTTATTTTTCTAAAGGCGGAGAAAGATAATTGCATAAATCTTGTCCGAATAATTGATGAGTATTGCTCTGCGTCGGGCCAACAAGTTAACTTACACAAGTCAAATGTGTTCTTCGGAAGAAAGGTACTAACGATTTTGGCGGATGAGTTAACTAGTATTCTGGGAATGGAAAAGGTGGAAGACCCCGGGGTGTACCTGGGAGTTCCAGCTATTTGGGGTCGATCAAAGAAATGTGGGCTGGCTTATGTGAAAGGGCGTCTATTGGGGAAAATACAAGGTTGGAAGAAGTATACTCTATCAATTGCAGGGAAATAGGTGTTGATCAAGGCTGTGGTACAAGCTATTCCGGCATATCCGATGAACCTTTTTAAATTCCCCACGACATTCTGTAAGGAGTTAGATGCTATGATAGCTGACTTTTGGTGGGGGCAAAAATAAGGAGAACGCCGGATCCATTGGGTATCTAAAGAGAAACTGTGCAGGTCAAAAGCTGATGAAAGGCTTGGGTTCAGAAATTTTGTGGATTTTAATGATGCCCTTTTGGCGAAGCAATGTTGGAGATTAATTTCTGGGCCGAACTCTAAGAGGGCTGAGGTTCTTAAAGCACATTATTTCCCCAATTGCTCATTCTTCGATGTGAAACGAGGTGGAAGAGTGTCATGGGCTTGGTCTAGCCTCCTAGCTGGATAAGATATATTGCTTGGAGGAGTATATTGGCAGATTATGAATGGTAGAGATGTGCAAGTTTGGATCGACTGATGGATTCCCTCCATTCATTCGAGACAACCAATGCCGATGAGAGAGGTAAGAGTCAGCCCCAACACCAGGGTGAACTCACCAATATGTCTAGAGAATGGTGAATGACACATTGACTTTTTACAACCGATTGTATCGGAAGAGGATTATGGTGCGATGCTCGCGGTTTCGATAAATGGCCATTTAAAAAATGAGAATTTTTTCTGTCAAATCGGGATACCATTGGACTGCTTCGAAGAGACCAACTCGTGGAAGCCTTGGGCCGTCATCCTCTACTTCCATTCCCAGCTCTGTTTAGAAGGTTATCTGGAAATTGAAAACAACACCAAAAATTCGGTGTTTCATGTGGAAATCCATTCACTCGGCCATTGCAACCATGGAGAATTTATTCAAGAGGAGATCGGCGTAATCACATGTATGCCCATTATGTAATACTCACGAGGAGTTGGTGGAGCACATGTTCATCCTATGTCATTGGGTAGAATTGGTTTGGTTTGGTGGTGTTCTCAACTTGAAAATTAACCGAGATCAGATTACTACGTGGGCATATTGGCTAATAGACATATTTGAGATTGCTAAAGGGTCTAAGCCAGAGGTTAATAGGAAACTTTCCTATATCGGCTTCACATGTTGACAAATTTGGAAGGCCAGAAGCAATGCGCTCTTCAATCAAGTTTCGGTTAACCCAAGACAGGTTGTCATCTCAATCTCCAACATGGCAGGTGCATTCACTAAAGCATCGAGCTTATTAATCAACACCTCTCGGCTCAGTAACCCCGCTGTTAATGCGGTCCAGTGTATTTCGCCTTGTTTGAAGTTTATAAAAATCAACGTGGATGCCAGTTGAATGCCAAATTTGAGATCTGGTTTTGCAGGTGTGGTTACTCGGGATACTGAAGGGAATTTTATGGCAGCATGTAGATACAGGATTAATGCAATAATGCAGCCATGGAGGAGGCAAAGACGATTCTCCATGGGTGTGAGTTGGGTATCTCCCGAGGTTGGACTTCCATGATTATTGAGTCTGATTCGTCGAATTCTATTGCTGGCCTCAGGAATACGCCAACTCTTGGCAGTTGGGAAGTCTTCCCCATTTGCATGAAATGCAAAAGACTGGGGGATACTTTCCAAGCCTGTCGTTGGTCTTGGATCCCAAGATCGGCCAATTGTGTGGCAGACTTCATGACGTCAAGACAATGTAGGGAGATGTGTGATGTTATTTAGGTCGATCGACCCCCATCTTCCTTTGTTCATGTACTATGTAATGATGGACTCTCATGCCCTCCCTAAACCCCCCGGTAGTGTGAGTGGTGACGTTTTTAGCATTTGATGCAGTGTCTTCGACTCTTGGACCCTTCACACAACCACCTGTTTATGTTGTTTCTCGGCTGTTTGCCTCACTGTAGGCTTTCTGTGTATCTTTCTAGCATCTTTGCCCTAGTTTTTATGGATTCCAGTTTACCAAAAAAAAGAAAAATACGAGATAGTATTATATTTTAGGTAGAATGAAAAACGTTCAAACATACTGTATTTTGAACAAAATTTCCCTCGTTTTCAATGATGAGAAAGTTTGCATTTTTCACTAATGTGATGTTAATGATAATTTCAACTGTATTATGGCTTATTTTAATTTTAATCTGATAGAGAGAAGGGCTGGCGATACAGATAGAGAATAGAGAGAGATGTGTTTGTAGGGTTGTGTAGAGGATATGCGATTCCCCTTACGCAATGCCTTTATTTATAGTAATAAGGGATGGAAGAATCTTTCTCCTCCAAGGAATAAAAGTCCTTATAGGGAAGAATAACTAGTATGAAATCCAATCTAGGATTTATACAATCACACTTAAATAATAAGTTTATAACACTCCCTCTTGAGTGTGTAAATACTCAAGTAGATTCGGTGTCATGTAGAGTTGAGGAAGTCGACTCATCGACATTGATTCTAGGAACACGCTAGTCTCAAAGTAAAGTAGGAACTTGTATAAGGAACTAAGTCTCACAAAAAACCCAACGGCTATGGTAAAACCCAAGTAGGGACAAAAACCCATAATCTAAGGAAAAATGCGTGAGAAATGCAAAATCAAATGAAACATCCACGAGACGTCATTAGGGATATGATCAACCCAGGGTGGGTGTCTCGTCAAAACCTCGTCAGTTAGCAAAAACCCAAAGGGAAAAATGCTCCTAATTGTAGGAAAAAGAGTACATTAAGATCAAGTAAGTATACTTTAGGATACTCCCCCTGAGTTCAACATAATTCCAAAGAGAACGAACTATGTTACAACTCAAAAAGTTTACGCATACCAATTCTTTGAACAAGCTTCTGAAACGTCACCTTCAGTAGTGTTTTGGTGAAGAGGTTGGCTAGATTGTCTTGTGAACGGATTTGCGTGACTTCAATCTTCTGATGCTCCTGCTGTTGATGTGAAAAGAAGAACTTCGGCGTAATGTGCTTGGTGTTGTCTCATTTGATGTAACTTTTCTTGAATTGTTCGATACATGCTGTGTTGTCTTCATAGATCATCATCGAGACGTCAACAATAAGGTAAAGATCGCAGGAGCTTCGAATATGGCCCATAATTGCTCTCAGCCAGAAGCATTCCCGAGTTGCTTCGTGTAAGGCGAGAATTTCAGCATGGTTAGATGAAATGGCAACTAAGGTCTGTTTAGTTGATCTCCAAGAGATTGCGGTGCCTCAACCAGTAAAGACATAACCTGTTTGAGAATGCGCCTTAGGCGAATCATATAAGTATCTTGCGTTAGCATAACCAACAAGGCGAGAATCGATTCGAGATAAGGGGGTGCCGCATCACTCGAGGATTCGTAGGGATAGAACAAGCCCAAATCTGTAGTACCCTTAAGGTAACGAAAGATGTCTTTAACACCAGTCTAGTGTCTGCGTGTTGGTGTATTACTGTATCTTACCAAAAGTTAACATCGAATGAGATGTCGGGTCTAGTGAATTGAGCTAAGTACAATAAAGTGCCTATCGCACTTAGATAAAGAACTTTAGGCTCAAAATCTCTTCATCATCTCATTCGGATGGAAGGGATCTATTTTTGCATTTAGCGATCGAACGACTATAGGAGTACTCGAAGGCTTTGCTTTATCCTCGTTAAAATGGAGTAACACTTCTAGGTGTAGTTCAATTGATGTACTACAACTTCATTCGAACGGTGCTCTATCTCGAGATCGAGATAGCATCAAGTCTTTCCTAGATCTTTCATCTTAAATCCCTACTTAAGGTGCGCATAAATTCTCTCGAGCTTTTCAGGAGTTCCGATGAGGTTCATGTCATCGACATAAACTATAACAATTGCAAAATCGGAATGTGACTTCTTAATAAACACATAATGGCATAGTTCATTGTTCACATATCCCTGACTAGTCAAATACTCACTTAGACAGTTATACCTTCTGAATTGCTTTAAACCGTATAATGAACGCCTCAGCCGAATCAAGATCGTGTTCTGGGGTTTAGAAATATTTAATCCAGTCAATGTAAGTCCTTCGGGAACTTTCATATAAGGTAGTTTTTCAGAAACTACCAAACTAATAAGGTAGCGAAAAGTAATCACATCCATAACCCGTGACTAAGTTACATTGTAGTCAATCCTGAGGCGTTGTGAGAAACCTTGCGCAACAAGACGAGCTTTGTAACGTAAAATTTCGTTCTTCTCATTACGCTTCCAAACAAAAACCCACTTGTAGGCAATGAACTTCACATGTGGAGGAGTATGAGCTACAGGTCTAAACACCTTACGTTTCATAAACGAATCAAGTTCGACTTGGATTGCTTATTTCTAGTTTGACCAATCAATTTTACGTCGGCATTCATCAACGAAACGGGGTTCAGTGTCATCGCTCAACATGATCTCAGTAGCTACTACATATTCTAACGCATCGTCGATGACAATCTCATTTCTACACAAAACATCATCCAAGCTAGCATAATGGACCGATGTCTCACGATTCTCGGGAGGTGGATTCGTCTCTTCATGGACACTTCTGTAATCTAGAATTTCCTCATGAGTTGGATAGAATTAGTAGATGACATTCAGATTCACAGAAGGCTCAAGAAGAGCTTGTGCCGTGCGTTTCGTCTTCTAGGAGTGTGAATCCTTTGAACCAAGTGGTCTGCCACGTTGTTGTGTAGGGGCAGATAACTGGCTCGCCACTATTGTACGTGGATCGGCCAAAATGGCGTCCTGGGCCTCTATGGGGGAAGTCCGTTGTACATTTGGTACATTGATCTTTGTAGGCACATTCACAGTTGGAATATATGATCTTGTCACTCGCACTAGATCTGTGAAAGCATCTGGCATACTCTGAGCTACATTCTGAAGATCTAATATGCACTGCACTTCAGTTTCAGACTGAGCGATACTGGAATCTAAATGAGACAAAGTGGGAGTCGTCTACAATAATTCGCATTGTTCTTCAGGAACGTTGACGTTCTTATCTCCTTCTAACGACGAGAAGATTGGCTTATAGAAGTGACAATCCGCGAAACAAGCGGTAAACAAATCGCAAGGTTCTAAGGAACGAATGATTGAAGGAGAATCATATCCGACATAGATTTTCATCCTTCACTGAGGCTCTATTTTTGTACATAAGGGCGGCAAAATTGGCACATAGACCGCACAACCAAAATGCGTAGATACGATATGTCGGGTTCGTATCCGGTAACAACATGAAGGGCACTATATGGTTGGTTTGCTACAGGCCTCAGGCGGACCAACATGGCTGTGTGCAATATTGAATGACACCAAGCAGCGATCGGGATCTTGGTACGTATGACTAACGATTAAGCAATTATTTGTAAGCGTTTAATGAATGCCTCTGCTAGGCCGTTCTAGGTGTGAACATGAGGTACTGGATGTTCAACTTCAACCTCAACCGACATGCAATAGTCATCAAAATTTTAGATGTGAATTCTCTAGCATTATCTAATCGAGTTGATTTAATTGGATAATCAAGGTGGTGAGCCTAGGGCTTGATAACCTGAGCCAACAGTTTAGAGAATACAGCGTTCCTTGTGGATAACAAGCACACGTGTGACCAACGTGTGGAAGCGTCAACCAAAACTATAAAATATCTAAATGGTCCACAGAGAGGGTGAATCGATCCATAAATGTCCCCCTGAATCCTTTGTAGAAAAGTAGGAGGATTCGAACAAATCTCGTCATAAGAAGGCTTAATAATAAGTTTTCCGATGGAGCAGGTTTGACATGTGATTCGTTAAATCGAACTTAAACTTCGTGTTAGTGGATGCTCGTGTGATGATTTGAAGATATGGCGCATCACTGTTCGTCCAGGGTGTCCCAAACGGTCATGCCAAAGTGTAATTTCGTGCGTGGTCCCAAAGGTTGGGCCGGCCATATAGTGGCTTTCTATAGGGTGTATGGTCGTAATATATAGACCACTCGGGATACGCTTCATCTTCTCTGCAATACGCTTCTGGCCATATTCGTAGGAAGTGATGCACATAAATTTAACTCCATTTTCTACATAGGTTTCAGTGTGATAATTATTATTTCTAATGTCCTTGAAACTCAACAATGTTCTTCCAGAACGTAGAGAATAAAGTGCCTCAGCAATGGTCAAGATTGTACCATTGGACAACATTATACGTGCCTTACTGTATCCTTCGATCATGTTGGATGGGCCTGAGAGAGTTGTCAGAGGTGCACTCTTAGGTATGAAGTTAGTGAAATAGATGCGTTCACGTAAAACGGTGTGCACGGTTGCACTATCTGCCAGACAACTAACTTTCCCACTAGTCATACCTAGAAATACAAATTAATTTGAATCGGTCACATGCATAAAAGTTCTAATAATAAATATCCATTCAAAATAATTTAAGTATTCAAGGATGGTAATTAAAAAAACTTAATATCCAAAAACAAATCACCAACAAATAATCCAAACTAATGGGAAATTGTTCAAACTTAAACAAAAAACAAGAGAGGCAATTCGGCCACTATGTGGAATTCGGCCTTATTGTCCTAAAATTTAATTAAAAATAGTTTATGTCTAAGATTCTAATCTTCTATAAAGGTAATAGCTTCTTGAAAGTCAGAAACCTTCATCTTGGTACTCACCGGTTCATCCACTTGCATAAAGTTTGATTCAAACTTCGTACAACGAGAATGATTTTCAGCTACAATCTTCTAGGGAGCACGGCAAACATGGGACCAATGGTCATTTGAACCATAACGGTAGCACATGTTCGCATTCATGGTTTCAGGTGCTTTGCCTTTATTGTTGAAGTTTGGGGCATTGTGAGCGAGGTTAAGGCGCTTATGGGCTCGGTTTCTTACCTTGGATGGGCCTTGGCTCTATTGCCCGTGATGGGGTGGCTTTTGGCCTCCCCTACGACGTCTATGTTAACGTTTTGGGCGTTGGTTTGTGCTATAATGTGCTTCAGGCACAACAGACGCCCCAGTAGGTCAAGCTTGATGATTTTTCATCAACAACTGATTCTGCTTTTCAGCAATAAATAAAACAAAGATCAAATCTGAAAACTTAGTGAACTTTTGAGCCCTATATTATTGCTACAAAACAATATTAGTAGCAAAAAAGGTCGAATAGGTCTTTTTCAGGGTATTTTCTTCGATCAAATTCTTGTTACAAAACTTGAGAAGTGATCAGATTTGACAAACTTCAGAAGTATATTCATTCACAGACTTAAAGTTTTAGAAGCACAGATGCTGCCAGTCATGTCTTGCTTTAGGCAAGAAGATGTCTTTTTGGTGATCAAAGCGATCAGCCAAAGCAATCCAAAGTGCTCGTGGATCTTCCTTAGCAAGGTACTCAATTTGTAGTGCATCATGAATGTGTCTTCGGATGAAGATCATGGCAGTGGCTTTCTCAGCTTCGCCAACTGGGTTGTCCATCTCATCTTCAATGGTGGGATGCAAATTCTTTGCGGTGAGGTGGAGCTTCACATCTTGGACCCACTTGAGGTAGTTTCTTCCAGAGACCTCTAAAGCGGTGAAGTCAAGTTTGTTCAAATTCGACATGTCCCTATCACAAAATAAGTGGACAAGAATGCGGTTAGTGTAATGGAGAAAAATCAATCCATTCACATAAGAGTAGAACATTCAGGTTATAATAGACATTTATTGGTTTAAATTTACATGAAAAAAACTTCAAGTTTTTATGGGTGATGTTTTTAAGGAAAACTTCAGGTTTTCAAACAAGACATGTTTCTAGAAACTTCAGGTTTCAAAAGAAATATGAACTTCAAGTTCATATGTTCCTGTAGACAAACACAAATATATATATATATATATATATATAGATATATAGACACACACATAAATATGCAACAATAAAATATACAAATAGATTTTTAGGTATAGAATTATAATTGAATTAATTATTTGGACTTCCAGCCAAATTAAAGTGCGAGTGAAAAATAAAAAAACCCATAAGGCCTAAAAAAAATAGGCATTTAATTTCAGGGCCCAAAATAATAGGCCAAAAGTCTAGGGTGGGCTGAGTAAATTGAAACCATGAGTTCCAGGCCCAGATATTGGGCTGGGGTTAGGCACGGACTAATCAGGCCTAAAAAAAAATTTAGGCTAGAGGCCTAAGGCAAAAGATGGGCTAGAAGGAGGCCGAGTCCAAAATAATATAGGCCCAGACAAGGTGTTGATCAGATGCGGCGCAGTGCAGGTGCACCGATGCACTAGCTGTTGGCTGGGAACGCATGCAAGCGGGGACACAGATGCACCAGCGCAGGGCTAGGGTCCGGTGCAACGCAGGTGCAGGGACACCATAGCCCTACGGGCTGGTGTCGCGCATGAGCTGGGCAGCAGATTATTGGCTATAACCTTGTGAGCCTAGATTAACAAATCTATCCAGTGGGCTAAAAAGAACACCAAAGCCCAAAGGGCTGGTGTTTGGACCAAAGGTTAGCCAAGCCAAGATGGGCATGGGTAAGGACCAAAGAACATCCTAGTGTTGCTGCGTAAGGTTGCTAAAGTTAAGTCCAACGCCGCCACTTCTGGCGGCCATGCTTTAGGTTGATTTTGGTCGGGGGAAGCACGGGTTTGACATGGAACCCTATTTTGAACAGAGAAATTTGATTTCTCGACGTTGGGTGTGAAAACCATGGAGATTTCCAATTGAAATCCTCAAAAACTCAATGAAATTCGTCAGAAATTTCAATAATCATCGTTAGAGACGATGGGTTTGTCCCAAAAACATGACTATAGTTCATGATTCCCGATGGAAATCGGTGTTAGTGCTGTGGCTCGTCTGCAGGCGAGTGTGGGTTTTGGGACAATTCCATGGATGACGTCGTTTTGGTTTTCAGGGAAAGAGACATAGTTGCTGACTCTTGGCTTCATGGCTTACGGCTCAGCTTAATGACGCAGGCTACAGGCCTTGGGATGGTGGTTTGACGCGGTGCGTCTTGGAAGTCAGCGACTCGCGATGTGACGGGATGAGTTTTGTGAGAAACCCTAATTTTTATTTATTTTTCTTAATTCCAGATTATAAATTTAATTCAATTGCATGGATATTCAATCAAATAATTCAATGCATGGACATATATGTGATGCAATTTATGGCAATATCAAATTTACATAATTCAACAATTTATGTAGAATTTAAAATTCGAAAAACGTAAAGTTGGGTTATGCACTATGGTGAATGTTCATGCTATCAGGGCTGCAAAAATATCAAGATTAAAACTGTTGTTTTGAAAGAACCTGATTGCGTGATGATATTAGTGAATTGGTTTGATGCATAATACTTCCACGTCAGATTCCTAATCGCAGGGGTAAGAGCGTGCTAATAACATGTTGTGACTTATTTTAATCTCATAGGGAGAAAGAGGGGCTGACAATACAGAGAGAAAATAGAGAGAGATATGTGTTTGTAGGATTGTGTAGAGGATTTGTTATTCCCCCTACGCAGTGTCTTTATTTATAGTAATAAGGGAGGCAAGAATCCTCCAAGGAATACAAGTCCTAATAAGGAAGAATAAATAGTATCAAATCTAATCTAGGATTTACACAATCACACTTGAATAAGAAGTTTATAACAAACTGTTTATTTGATTTATCACAATTTAAAGATTATTCTAAAAAAATTCATTCAATTTGGAAAATAACAAACAAATCGATTGTAATGGTACAAAGTAATATTCTCTTAGTGAAACGTTAATATCTTGTTTAATATAATGACTAAACAGTCTCTAAATCGAATAAAAGTTTTAGAGAAAAAGATAATAAAAACAAAAAATTTTGATTATGAAGTTTGTATGATTAAATGATGATACAATAGTCTAGTAACAATATAGAGAAGAACACCAAACAAAATTTGCAACAAAAAATTGGTTAGAATGTAGCTAGTGCCTAGTGGGTAGGTACGGGATTTTTCTTCGATTAAACTCCGTGATGTATTTTGTCATAAAACTTATAATTATTTTTTCACTCTTAAGCCTACTCTAATTGTTGGGTTAGAACCTAAAATTTAAATTTAAAACACCCTCTCCCCCCACTTGTTCCAATCCTTGGGCCAAAAGTCAGTTGTGGGTAAAAATTGATTTTTGGGCAAATCCCAGCCAAGATTTAGGCCTGGGTTAGTGGGTTGGCCACTGTGCGTGTGGACACACCTAGTAGAGGGAAGACGCAAGACAATGACGTGCCCTACGTGCCAAACGAGTGAGGCATTGATATAATGGGGACCAACCATGCTAGGTTTATTGGCCACGTCAAATGAGCCCAACGACTCTTTGCTTGATTAGATGACTATGATAAATAAACTGTTGGTTGATCCAACGGTCCAAATTCAACTTTATTTAATTTTTAGTTTTATATTAATTTTCATTGAACCTAATGTTTGAGATTCAATATGATCACATGTAATGGTACAAAAAATCTAATGGCCGAAAATTAAATCTAACGACTAAAACAATTAAAAAATTATACAAAATTCACCCAAAAACTCTATAAATACCTATGTATTTGTTCAAACATCCACACATAATTCACCTTTCTCTACAATTCTTCAAATTTTTCTTTCTACCATCTTCCAAAACCATTTCTTCCCATTTCCAATTTTTCAAGATGACAGAAGATCATATTACAGGACCTACTCCAACCTTTGTGTTTCATGTGTTTCACATTTGTTTCAGGTGTTTCATGTGTTTCATAATCTTTTATTGTTTCATATCCTTTCCTAGTGTTCCATGAGTTTTATGGTGTCGGTTTAGTGATTTTTCAATATTCATCGGAATCTAAATAATTTTAGGTCAAAGTATTCATAAAATTAAATTAGGATAGTCTACATAATTTTTATTTTTTTAAAAAGTTACTTTAAAAAACAATTTAGCCTAAACTCATTCTTTAATAATCTTGAGCTAAAAATTTAACCTAGAAGGGTTGGAGGAAAAAAATTATTTCTGAGTTAAAACCTAAATTTTCTGTGTTAAAAATGTTGGAAATGGTTTTACATAGTATTGTTTTGTTTAGAGGAAATTTAGTAAGAACACCTAAGCAACCCTTGTAATTTTGTAAAGAGATGACTTTCACATGCTATTTTTTATTTCTTATATATTTCTGCTAATTTTTTTTTTATCATATTAAAAAAAATCAAACAAGTCAAGATTAAACCGGGAATGCGTTTTTATCATTTCTATTTTCTTATATCAGCAAAACTCTATCCGCTTCGGAATTGTTGGGTCTCCCTGGGCGACACGTGTCACCTTACCCCCTTCTAAAAGTATGGTGACAACTTCCACTACCCACTTTGCGATTTCCACAAATTTAGCTCTCTTTCCCCTCCTGCAAAAATGGCTGTAGCTCAAATCCCCGCCTCACTCTCCCTTTCAATCAGGGGTACTCTCTCTCTCTCTCTCTCTCTCTCTCTCTCTCTCTCATTGAATATTGAATTTACTTTTTTTTAAATATTGAAACTTCAAAATTTATAATTTGTTTGATAAATTCAACAGATGCAAGTGGAATTAGCTCAGCAGCAGGTCCTGCTCGGCTTCCCCATTTTAATTCCGGTAGAATTGGGACGACCTTTGCTTCTGGTTCTCCACTCAGTAAGCCTTTGACTCTTCTTTCTCCTTAGTTACTTTTAAGGGATATTTTCATTTTTTGTTTTTTAACTACGTGCTATTCCTCTTCACTTAAAATGAGAAGTCTTATGTTCGAATTTCGTGGATAAAAAATTCTATACTAAATTAGGTTGTCTATTATGTAGCTTAACCGAACTCCCCCTCTCCTTAGTGTAAAATATCGATGTACTAAAAAAAAAAAAAAAAAACTAAAGAAATACGGTTACTAACTTGCAGCTTAAGTGGCTTCAGTTTTCTTTTCTTAAATGTAAATTAAATTCGAAATGGTTATCGAACGGACCCTGAAATCTATCATTGCTGGAAAGAGTTCAAGAACCTGGAATTATTTTTAGTTTTTGGAATAAGAGTAATGTAGCCCAATTGACACAACTCAAAGTTTACAGATTCTTGTATGAGTAAGAGTTTAATTGACACATAACCTTATACTCTGGGGTTGCTCGACTTCGAAAGTATTAGGACTATTGGGTTTTTGTTTGCTGTATTTAGTTGCTTAAGAGTTGATGTTTGATTTTGTTTTCAGTTATTAAAAGAGCATACCAACAAAGGAATGCTGCATGTAAATCGATGTCAATTTCCATAAGGTGTGAGCAAAGCACCAAGGAGGGAGGTTTGGATGTATGGCTTGGCCGGCTCGCCATGATTGGCTTTGCTGTGGCTATTGGCGTTGAGGTATCAACCGGAAAGGGACTTCTGGAGGTATGACACAAACTATGGCTTTTAACATCCAAACCAAGATTTCCAGTTTATTTTCAGTTGCATCCGTGTTTATGGGAATTAGTGTTGGTTTCCATTTGTTGAACAGTTGACTTACTTGTGCCATTGATGATTTAGCAAGTATATAGAAGATATTGAAAGGCGTAGACATTAGCATCTTGCGTTGTCCTAAAAGTCATCCTTCATGTTTGCTTTAAGTGTTGTTTACTAGGGTAGGAAACTTACTGAAATTCCAATTAGAAGTACCATCTATAGATTATTGTTAGAATAAACTTTCTAATACTCGAGAGACTTGGAATCAAACTCAGTTAAAATCTTGTCGATTTGAGTGGGTTCTTCCTATGTACACCAAGCCTCAGGGTTACAATGACCATCCATTGCAGCTGTGCTCCTTGACCAATTGAGCCTTTTGCTTCCTTGTTTATGACCTTTTGTTAGCTCCTACCTGACAGACGATAATTATGATTCCTGATTTATTGTGATCTTTGCTTGATTTTCCTGTATATATCAAATCTCTTAAGATTAGCCTTCCTTTTATGTATTTCTTGTGTAGATAGAAAGTATACTTGTAAATCAAGGCTTTGTAGACCTACATAATGAACAAGAATCAATCCTCAAATCATCGAGGAATTCAGCGACATACCTTTTATGTTCTTAAAGTGATGAAACCTTCACGTCTAAAGCTGTCTTGTGATGAAATTTTTTCCAACTTTTTGATTGGGGTACGCCACTGCTCATGCAAACTTTTGTTGCCAAAGACCGTCTAACACACGAGTTTTGAAGAATTTTTAGTTAAATTTCTCAGATGTCCAGCTTCTTTTCGGTCTAGTTATTTTTGGTGCTGGCAGACTTCCATGGGAATTGTTGTTGATGTCTCGGTTAATCACTTCAAAGCTTAATCGTTCCTGACTAAGTTCTCCCTGTTCCATCCCTTAGAATGTTGTACTTGAAATGAAATGACCTCTTATTTAACTGATAAGAAACAAAGAAGCTTCCCATTTTACCATGTAACTCAATGAAATCGAGCTTTATTTGACATTGTTCCTCGTCTTCTTTGTGAGTTATCATTCTCGAATCTCAACAAGTACAATTTATAGTAAGTTCCCGTTGTGATTGTGCAGAACTTTGGGCTTACAAGCCCCCTACCTACAGCTGCCTTGGGTGTTACAGCATTGGTGGGAGTTTTGACAGCAGTTTTCATCTTCCAATCCGGCTCAGAAAAGTGAACACAGTTTCGGTTGCTTGGAAGTTGTTGTATAGTTTGTAATACTGACATGTATTCCAAATTCAACACTTGTTCATCACTGTAATTTTGTCAGAGTGCCAACACTTTCGGCGATACTTAAGGTTAAGGATATATTATAATTTATCCATCTCAATGATGACATGCTCCCTAAAGCAAAATTAACTTTCTCATAGTGGAAATGCTTCTGAACTGTTTGGACTGGATAGCAACAAAGCATTTTGTCATCGACAAGCAAATGTGTGGTAGGCCGGCGGCGTGCCCACACTTAGCACCCAAGTTTGAATCTCTTTATCATTAATTAGAGTGTATTAGAATCAATGTTATAAAGGCGAAGGTGTGAGTGAGGTGTTATATGGATAGCCCCTCCTAGGTGAAAGCCTTGAGGCGTGAGACCTAAATTTTTTAATGTATATTATATATAATGTATAAAAAAATATAATACTTTGCAAAAACTCTTAGCTAAAACGTGAACAGAAAAGAAGATGGTGGGGTAATGTACATCAGCACAGTGGGGTAATAAATGTTAGGAAAGTTGGGTAATAAAAAGTATATTAAAATGAAAGGTGAAGAGAAAGGAAGACAATGGGGTAATAAATATCAGTAAAGAAGGGTAATAAATGTTAGCAAAACTGGAAATAAAAAGTTTAGAAAAATGAAAAGTTGAAAAAAAACCTAGCTTCTTCATCTTGTTCGCTATGCAGACTCTGCAACTCAAAGAAATTCATATTTCTACAACTTAAAAATGAAAAAGGGACACCTCAGGTGCACCTCAACCGCCTAGGCGCACCCCACGAAGTCTAGGCGAGTATTTCGCCGACTCCCACAAAATAGAGGCGAAATTGTTGTTGAAGCCCCACCTCCAAGGCTGCCTAGGCGCTCCCTGAGGTGTGTTTTTTGAAACATTGATTAGAATATCGCGTTGTCGGATTCCTATTAATTAGAAACTGATATGGAAAAGAAATATTTTCTCCTAGAAGGAACATCATTTGTAATGATTTGTGAGAAGGATCTTAAAAAAAATTAATTAGATGCAGACACAAATGAGTGGATATAAGCTTTTTTCAAAAGTTGAAATATTATCTTTGTAATTTCCAGGAAACAAGCCAACAGAATATTGGCCTTGCCCACTTATGTTGCATCAATGTTCCCTTATGATGCCAACAATTCCTGTTGCAGGTAAAATTAAAATAATTAATTTCTTTTCCCTCTTTTATAATTTAGAATTTATTCTCTTCACCCTTTGCATCAACCACCACTAATATTGTCCCATCTGGGCTTTTGCTTTCAACACAAGAAATCTCTTTCCCTGTGCTTGTACATAAACTGATTGCAACCCTTGATGTATTTTCCTTCTCAGATTCTAAATCTTGTTTAAATTCACTCCTAATAACTTTGTTGAACTTCTGTTTTTGGAATGGGAGGAGCGGTTTCGCGAATCGCAAAGAGGTTCTTCCCAAAGAATGGAGTGAGGATTCTAATGGTGGGTCTTGATGCTTCAGGAAAGACAACCATCCTCTACAAGCTGAAGCTTGGAGACATCGTTAACACCATACCCACCATCGGTATTTATCCTTAAAATCCATCCTGGATGAAGCATTTGGTTTATGATTCTGTTGCAGTTCAATTATCTTTGGTTTACACACTTGAGCCACTATATTTTGATCAGAAATTCTCCGTGCAGGACGTTCGTTGTTTTATTAAAGAACTAACGCGTATTGGTAGTGTTGAAATGTATCAATTTACATAGAATATGACACTGCCTTCACTTTTATGGAGCAGGTTTCAATGTGGAGACAATAGAGTACAAAAATATTACCTTCACTATTTGGGATGTTGGTGGACAAGACAAGGTACCAAGCTCTTTCACTCTTCTATCCGTGCGCACAAGGATGACTGATTTTATACATTTCTGGACATAGTTGGAAATAGTATTGGTTTTGATTCAATTATGCGTTTAAATATGGATCAATTAAACTCTATGGAGCTTTGTATTGTGATCGCTAACTAATCTGTTCATCATCTCCTTGCTGCTCACCAGATACGGCCTTTGTGGAGGCACTACTTTCAGAATACTCAAGGCATTATATTTGTTGTGGACAGCATTGACAGGGAAAGAATCTCAGAAGCCCGCAATGAGCTTCATCGTATTTTAAGTGAGGTCTGTGAGGTTTATATGTGAGGAATACGATACCTGTTACAAAAAGGATTACAACTGTGTTGAACAAAAGGAAAGAAAGAGGTTTATAATTGTTGTCTGTTTTTGCAGAGTGAACTAAGCAATGCAACACTTCTTGTCTTTGCTAATAAGCAAGACCTTCCACATGCTATGAGTTCTTCTGAGGTTGCTGACAAACTTGCCCTGCACTTACTTGGGAATCGTTTCTGGTATGCGTACAACTTCTCTACTGTACATAAGTAGCTAGAAGAAAAGGGGTTGCTTAATTTTAAAAACCTGCTACTGAAACTTCAAACAAAAGCCAACATAACGCAACTCAAACGTGTTACAATCTGATCGCGTATTGATTCTGAGTTTTCAATGGAATTTTAATGAGTTTTATTGCATAGGTACATCCAAAGTACTTCTGCCACCACTGGCCAAGGACTCTACGAAGGTCTTGATTGGCTATCTGATAATATTGTCAATAACAAGGCATGATGCAAGGGGGCTTCTACAACATTCAGACCATTCACATTCATACTCGATACATTTTAGTGGAATCAAATTGGTTAGCAATGGAAAGTGAACACATCATTTCTTTGCAAAACCCTGCCTATTTGGTTTGAATGGAGCTTCAGTAGAACCTGTCGGTTTACGAAATGAGGGAAATTCAAGCCTGTCTTCCTGTCTTGGGGAGGTATAGAATCCCAGTTAGCACTACTCACTACTGTATTGATGAAGTAACCTGTATTCATTAGTACAATCTCAGAATAAATGTTGATAGGTTATTTTTGGTCTGCTCCTTTTGGTTTTGATTTGAAGCATGTTGACGTCAAATTCAATTTTACTCTTAATTTCAAGTTGCCTGACCAAGAAAAATATCTAATCTTTCGGAATAAGAGGCAAAGATACAATTGCAATTAAAAATTGTTCCAATCCAGAAAGACAAAAGATTTTATGCTCAAATTTCGCTTCCTGGTTGCACCTATATAATCAACAGAGTCCTCAAAGGCGGATGGATGAAATTCCACCGTTCAAGGTCGATAGATGAAAATCCATAGATTGGTGCCCGGCTGGAGCCTCAGATTTCTTCTGATTCCTCTTCTTGCTTCCACATTTGTTCCTTTTATTCGGTTTCTCATCCACCACAGGCTGTGTGCTTATTATGTCTTGATAAATTGCACCTAGCGGATCCGCCTGGAAAGCAGGATGATTAACAAGTGCACTCAGACGCTTTCCTTCCTTCAATCTGATGAAAACGTAACAATATCAGTCTATTATTCCCCTCGAGTTTCCGTGATCTACTGAGAATAAAAATTTTAGAATAAAAAAATTGGAAAACTTACATTAGCTTGAACTTTGCAGCAGGAGTTAGTTCTAGTGAATCTTTCAACTCAGGCAGAAACTCTGAGAGGGAAGAGATATCATATGCATTCAGTTTCTTCTGTCGGATATGAAATTTCTTCTTCTGGTACAAGTGAAATTCACTCATTAGCATACATGATGGATTTTATTCAAAAGTAAAGCAATGGAGAAATCTGAAGAATGCCAAAAACCTAATCATGTTACTGCAACAAACAGTATGCCTTGTGAAGGTCTTGCTAGCACAAGGAGGGGGAATTCAAGACTCACTTGAAAACTGAAATATCTCTATTTTTCGAAGACATGGGTTAAGACCAGTTGTCCAAGGCAATGTGCCCTCCCCTTGCATCCAAGTTCAAATTTCCCCTCCCCATAGCAAATGTGAAATAAATCATAATTTCCAGTTGCAAATTCACAGAAATTGCAAATTCATAAACAACCAATCCTGCTTAAAAAAATTACCAACCATGATCACCACGAAAAATTAGATTCTCACCTTGAAAAAACCCTTCTTTGTACTCGAGGCAAGGGTTTCTTTATCTGAATTTTCACCCATGTCTGAGTTTGCTTCTTGAAATATTATTCCACTCCTCTAAAGTAGGACGAAATTTATGAGCAAACTTTGCTAGTTCGGAAGAAGGGGGTCACCGGTGTGGCTCAAGGAACTTTCCCACGGTCAAGCCAGTAAACTTGTAAATTTTAAACCAGTCGTCGGCTTAGAGCTCAAGGTATTATGGACTTTTTTTGTTGCTGGTATTTTGGACCTTGGTTTGTTCGTGAAGGGAGGATTTATACTGGCTCTAATGGAGTAAGAGCAAACCATTTTAGGCATGTGTATATTGTTCTTAGCCGTTTTGGCAGCGCTCAATTGTAGGCATATCTAGGTTGTCCTTTCCCTTTTCAAATTCCTTGGATTCTTAGCCCTTTTTCTTTGGGTCCAAAGCCATGTTTTATATTCGGTTTTTTGGGACAACCTCTATGTGCTTAGTTCTTATTTCCTTACTTGCGTTGCGAGTGAAGGCACTTTGTTTTTCTTCTCAAAATGAGAGATTTGTTTCCAAAAATTTTATCTTAATTTGCTCGAGAATTTTTCTTTTTTGATGCAAGCAATATTAGTGGAGAGAGGAATCAAACTCAAGATCATCTTCGATCTGCATCAGCCATCATCTACCATCACCATTGTTGCTATCAGGAATGCGTTTGATTGCTTCTCAACGGTGACGTGCAGCACCCTCATGCCCCCTCCTCTGTGTGCCCCAGTGATGAATCGATCTCCTCCATGGTCCGCTCCACCTATATGTGGGGTTAAGGTGAATGCGGATGCTAGCTAGAGGATGGGTGAGGATCGGGGTTTTGTGGGCATGGTAATTCGCGATGCCCAGGGCCGGTGTGTCGAGGTGTGCTGGCTGGAGGTCGCTGCCTCAAGTGCTCTAATGGCGGAGGCTTTGGCTGTCTGGGAGGGTTGTGCTCTTGCTCGCCAGAGGAATTTCCATCAGATTTTGGTGGAATCAGATTCCAAACTAGTCATCTCATCCTTGGGGGTTGGCTTGGAGTGCACCCCTTGGGAAGTTCTTCCTATTCTAAGCCGTGTCCTGGAGTTGGGTAGATCTTTTCAAGTGTGCACCTGGTCTTGGATTCCAATGTTGCAGCATATTATGTGGCGTCGCATTCGGTAGCTGGGATGTGCAATTCTGTGTGGGTCGCCAGACCTCCATCCTCGCTTGTGGGAATCCTCAACAAGGAAGGTCTCCCTTGCCTCCCTCAAGGGTTATAGGTGGCTTGGAAAGCGTTGGATTTGACGCATTCGCCGAGGCCCGACTGCGTCTTGTATTTCTTTGTCCTCCTTGCTTTCTCAATGTTTGTGGGTGTTAGTCCTTCATGGCTTTCCTATGCTCTTCGGCTTTTGGCCCTGGTTAATGAATTTCCAATTACCTCAACAAAAAAAAAAAAAAAACCTTAGTGCTCTTTAATGAGCTAAACTATATGATACGTTTGGTAATCAACTTAGTTTTCAGGTTCTTGAATTTCCCCATAATAATTAGTCTAAAAATTATGTATGATAGGAAGATTCTAGGGATCCTAAAGCGATCTCATTTGCAGGTTGCTTTTGTTTCTTGACAAAATGAATTTAAGGGGAGAGTAGTCAAACTAAGATTTGATAGCATTTTAATGGATTTTGAAATCTGGGCGTAGTTTTGAATTTTAAAAGATCTTGAAATCATGTTGTAGTCAAATTAAGATTTTAAAGGATTTTAAAAAGGGTTTTTTAAAGGGAGCTTTAATGAAAAGGGCTTGGACCAACAAATATTTAATCAAAAACCATCCCAAAATGTTATTTAACCAAAAGGACTCAAAGTTTAATAAAAAAACCATCCAAAACTATTGTCCACATGCCAAACTTACAAGCCCAACCCACTACAAATTTACACTTCCGTAAATACCCCTAAATGATTCGATATTTCCTGACTCTTCACCAACCTCAAACCAGCACGAAACCGCCATAATAACTCCCTGTCTTCCTATCAAATCAAATTCCCCCATTTCAAAAACCACCAAATCAAAGTTGAAAAAAGAAGCATTCTTAGGAACAAAACCGCAGAAACAAGTACAAAGAAGTTCAATGGCAGAAGCTCCATTGAAACAAACCGGCGAAAAAGCAGTGCAAAACGTACCAGAACCTCCGTCGGAACAAACCGGCGAAAAAGATGTGGAAAACGAACTAGAACCTCCGTGTGAACAACTAGAGAAAAAGAAGTGCAAAGCGCACCAGAATCACCGTCGAAACAAATCAAAGAAAAACTAACACTGTTTCTGGAAAAAAAACTAACACTGTCTCTGGAAAAAGAAAAAAAAACCAAAATATGAAACTGTTTCTAGAAAAATCAAAACATAACACTGCTTTTGGAAACAAAAAAAATAACACTGTTTCTGGAAAAAAAATCGGATACAATGTTTGTGTAAAAACTAACACTATTTCTGAAAAATTAAAACTGTTTATGGAAAAAAATTAAAACCACTGTCGGAACAAATCGGCGAAAAACTAACACTGTTTCTGGAAAAAAAAAAAAAAAAACTAACACTGTCCCTGGAAAAAAAAACCAAAATATAAATTGTTTCTGGAAAAACAAAAAAATAACATTGTTCGTGGAAAAAACTAACACTATTTCTGAAAAAACTAACACTGGTCTGGAAAAAAAGAGCCAAACATAAAACTATTTCTGGAAAAACAAAAAAATAACACTGTTTTTTGAAAAAACTAACACTGTCTCTGGGAAAAAAAAACCAAAACATAAAACTGTTTCTGGAAAAATAATCTGATACAGTGTTTGTTTTGTTTGTGTACAAACAAATACTGTATCTAAAAAAAAAAAATCTAAAATATAACACTGTTTCTGGAAAACAAAAAAATAACACTGTTTTTGGAAAAAAAAATGTTGGCAAAGCTGTATTTGGAAAAAAAAATACATTGTATTGAAAAAAAACTGAACAAAAAGCTAACAGATCTCAAATTTATTTTTTTGAGAAACAAACGATGAACTCCATTGAAGAAGAAAAATTGAAAAACAGTATCTCAAATACACTATGAAAAATTGAAAGGTTAATAATCAGATGAATGAGGAGGGAAGGGCAGAAATTCACCTTTGGCTTTTTTGCCGATGTCGGTGAAAGTGCAGATCCCTTGCTCATCTTTACAGAGAAGAGAGAGAGAGAGAGAGTGACAAAACCATACTGTTTTGCTTGTAAGAGATCGTTTCCGATTTTCATAGAGATGGAGACGGCTCAAAATTAGGTTTGGGGTCGAAGCTGTGGTTTTTACATAGTGATAGAAATGGAGTTGCTATGCGAGATTAGAAAGAAAAATGGAAGGTTTTGATTGTCAGGAAAAAATGGGAGAGAGAATATGAGAGAGATCCGTAATGAAGATAGATTAACGGACAAAAGCTTGCCGCTACGGATGATTTAGTATTGGGTTTTATCCTAACCATTAAATAAAGTTATTACATGGTTTTTTGTTAAAACTCAAAGTTTTTAAGCCATTTTCATTAGTTTTCCTTTTTTTAAACTTTAATCCTTGAAGAACATTGAAATTTAAAATAAACCTGGTGTTAGATTACATATTGATTATAATCCCTTGATGTGTCCTTAATTCAAAATAATTAATGTGCATTTTATTTAATGTCTCCCATTAAATATTTAAATTTTTTAATATACAAATTTTAATTTATTTTTTGACCAAAAAAGAGTTTTTTAATTTATTAATTTTATTTAACATTCTTCAAACTTGAAAGACTCAATTAATGTACCTAAATGTTAGTATCGAAATGTATTAATGTATTTAAATGTTAGTACCGAAATGTATGTACCGAAATATATGCACCGAAATATATTATATTAAATTAATGTACCGAAATGCATGCACCGAAATGTATTATATTGAATTAATGTATCTAAATGTTTATATCGAAATGTATATACCGAAATGTGTGTACCTAAATCTATGTACCGAAATGTATTATAATAAATTTAATGTACCCAAATGAAGGAAACAAAGTACATCGAAATATATTGTATAACAAAAATTAGTTTATCTAAATGTTTACAACAAAATATATTACAATAAATAAAATGAAAATAAAAATTATAATGAAATAAAATTAATACATTAAAAATTAGGAAGAAAAAGAGAAATAATTAAAAAATCAAAATATAATTAATAAATGAGGTTATTAGTGTATTAAGGGACTAAAATTAGATTTTGATCTTACTCATGGTTTTAATCTAAAAGTCATCTTTGCCAAGGATTAAAATGAAGTTTTCTAAATCCATCAAAATCCAAGCATGGTCAATTAGGATTTGTAAATGAGTTTGCATATGTCTAGGTGTAGTGAAAATACCAAGGATTTGCTAGGATTTTGATGAGTGATGGATTTTGATGGATTTGAGGGTGTGTGGGTATAAATACCAAATGCCATCAAGAATCCAATCCTCAGCCCTCAGATTTCTTTTCACGCCAAAGGAACAGTCTTCTCTATTTGAGAGGACCTGCTGTGAACTCAGCTGTCTTAGACTTCCATGGCTGCCGTGAAATCTTCGCAGGCATGAGAAGATGGGTCTCGCGTTTTGCAAGCTTCAACGAAGGCCACATGGAATATATTTTATGGAGTGGGAGTCCAATTGCTTTAGGTATGATGTTCGAGTCTCCAATGTCCTTCTTGGTGCATATATGTGGAATGGAATTGACATGGGAGAGAGGCGGTCAACCAAATTTTAAGACATGGGAGATCCTTATGGAAGAAAGGTTGACAAGCAGGAACATATACAAATCCATTGAAGCGATGAAAAATGGGTTTAGTATGTTGCAAGATTGTCATTGGAGACCATCGGACAATACTGTAATGGCCTTTGCTAATTTATTTTGAAAAGCATGGGAACATTGAGGATGCCAATTGGTATATCGGATTGGACACTGAAATAAATTCGTTTTATGTTGTAGGAGTCAACTAATAAAAATTCATATCAATGTATAACTGTCTTTTAAATTGTCCACTAAAAAATTATGCAATGAAAGAAATTCCTTTAGATTTTACACCAAAAGAAATCCTAAGAAATTCATAAAAAAAGTCATCTCCATATAAATTTATAATAAAAATACATGTAAATCTGCCAAAATCCATATAAAATTGTAAAGTCTATAAAAATCTTTTGAAATGTGTCACTTAAAGAGAACCTATACAAATCATCTAAAGTCCAATTTGAGGAAAAGTGCTAGAAAGTAGCTAGGTGATAAAGGATCTCACCACAAGTTCCTACTAGCCACATTCCTCCCCGTTTGGGCTCAAATCTTCTACACCCAAAACCTCATGTGGCCTATTTCAGAATAGGTAAAGATAGGGGGATTAAATTTGTAGACAAAATTTTGTAAACTAAATGACATAGAAATTGATGATTAGATTATTACTTAAATGTTAATAAACGTGCTAATTCCTATTGATGACATATCATTTAGTTTGCAAATTTAATCTCTCTAACATTATTCATTTCAGAATTTGACATATGTCTACAACTAACTCCACTTCTAAACACGATTAACTCTCTAAAAAAGATTAAAAAAACAAAAATAAAACTTGAAACTCAGAAGCCCAACGGTTCCCCCCTCTCACTCAACGTCGACCACCACAAACACAGAAAAATCCCATAAACACGTCAAGCACAAAAATCCTGAAAAAAAATATGAATACCCACAAAAATTCTAGAAAACGCAAACACGGCAAGCACAAAAATCCCCCCCCCCCCAAAAAAAGAGAGAAAAGAATCCCACAAACAGATGTACTACAATCGCAAAAGCATCCACACAATAATATAAGAAAAAGAAATTTACGGTCACGAATCTCACTATAAAGTTGTCGTTGGGGTTCAAGGATCTGGATCTGGATATGTCAAGACGACGAGATTCTCAGTGAGGAGAAAAGGGACGGTTGTGGGATGCAATGGTGGTGGTTGGCATGTGGGAGGGGTAATGTTTGGGTTTCTGAGTTTCACGTTAACTTTTATTTTTAAGCAAAACTAACGAAAATCCAAAAAAACTTCATTTTTAATGAAAAGTCATTTTTAAAAGTATAGTGAATAGTACCAGGGAAAGGTAAAAATATGGTTTTTCGTTAAAAGTGAACAGTACCGGAAGTGTTTCATTAAAATTCTCTTATTTTTAATGTTTTTCAAAGGGTTAACAATGTTTAAAAGTGGAGTTAGCGGTGAGATAGACCATAGAAAAGTCACATATGATTTTAGGCGTAGAAGATTTAAACCCTATCCAACAAACTCTAATTTTTTATTTATGAGGATCCATGTTTAACCGGTTACATACAACGCTAGGTTTCTTTTCTGAACAAATAGTATTATCTATACTTAAAAAAAGAAAATAAACTTAATCTCACAATGAGATAGCACACACAAAACTAGGTTATTATTCAAACCATTCAACACTTTTGTGCAGTTTAAAGGAGAATCTTTGGATTTTGATCCAAGGGTAAAACCAACTTTTGACGACTTTTCTTATGGTACAACTCACTTTGGATTTGAGTCCATACATTCCCCAAACATAAAACAGAAACACCTTTTTTAACTTTTCGGGAAAAGTGAAATTAAATTGTAAAATAAACAAAGTGGTTCATGTATTACGTAAGCGCCTGGGATTATTCTCCAACAAGATAGCCGACAACCACAACAGTCTGTTTTGCAGTTTCTGTAACTAAAGATTTCTGCGACGAAGGATCCAAAGCTCATTCAATTTCAAGTTTCAACTCCATCAGCTTGGCCTTCGAACAAAAATGAGTTACATAGAACGAGTCTATCGTCGCTGCGGTGTTCTTGTTTAACAAATGTTATATTATATTTTTTTCTCAGGACATTGTATTACTAAATTAAAACATTATATAAAAATAAATTAATTACATGCAAGTTACTTTCATTTAAAATGCATGATAAACACGGAAATACATAATATATGCCGGCCACTCTGTCTCCACCCTACAGTATAATACAAAGTGTATTATAATGATTTTATACACTTCCACCTTGTGCTCGCTCCTCTATCTTTTTTGATAGGTGTGTGTTTGATGACACGTGTTTTTTTTGGTTTGAACAAGCGATTGACGACACGTGTTGATTCTTTCTTTGTGAAAAAGTAGTAAGGAGAACGATTGCTATTAGGATTAGTGTTTACGGAAACTAATAATAGATGTTCGGTTTAAGGTCAATTGTTTATCATTTTCATGTATGCTTTATTTGATTTAGTTTGTCGGGCAACCAACTAGCTATTGCTGCCGTGGTATATTCTCCATATTTGTTTTGACTTTGTCGTCTCTTTAGAGCAAGTTCACCCCTAAAAAAATGCGATAGTACTCAGCCTATTTAATTTACTCATTGAACAGTGATAGACCTAATGAACAATAATTGGCCAAAAGCATCTCCACCCCTACAAAATGCGCTGGCACCCAGCCCATTTAAAATATTATTAGTTTTTTTTATAAAATAATAAATTAAAAAATGTGGTTCTAATTTCGGACATGATTTTTAACCAATCTTGTCACGCCACGTGTCATGATCAGAAAGTACTATTTTGTTGATAGATGTCCGATAAGATTTTCAACCAATCCCGACGTGCCACGTGTCACTATTTGTTTACAATAATTTAGCCAAGATTTCGATATGATTTTCAACCAATCTTGTCACGCCACGTGTCATTATCCGAACGTACTATTTGATGGATAGATTTTTGATAAGATTTTTAACCAATCTCGACGCGCCACGTGTCACTATCTGTTTACAATAATTTAGCCAAGATTTCGATAAGATTTTCAACCAATCACGTAGTGCCACGTGGCATTGTCCAGAACATCATCCTTTCTTTTTTTGTCCATATAAACCCTACATCCCTATATCCATTTTCATTCACACACCAAACTCAATCCTTCTTTTTTAGCTCCAAATCCTTCTTCATCGTTTTTAAATCTGGAGTTCTTATAATGTCTTCGTCAAGGAGATTGTATGAGCAACAGAAAAAAGTGTTGGCACAACAAGAAGAATTTTTCAATCTCGAGGTAGGTGGAGATAAGGCTTTCGCAATGGAAGAGGATGAGGATGAGGAACATAGAAGGCTTCAGGCCTCACATTCTCGTCGTGTCATGGAAGTTGTGGGTCAGATAGTGATAGGAGCATATTTGTGCGACTTAGTTAGTGTGTTTTCTTGCATTTACTTAGTTATTTGTTGCTTATTATAGTGTCTTAAGTCATTTTCGTGTGTTTATAGGTCATAGAAGCAAAGTTGGCAAAAAGATGCAATTTGGAGCATTTTAGAGCAGTTTTGGGCTTGGAATGGATATCACAAGATTGGAGCAAGATGGATGGACGAATTTGAAGTTCAAGAGAGGCTAGGAATGTGCAAAAGAGTTGAAGAAATATATCCAAGTCAAAGAAGATAAGGAATCAGCTACAAAGAAGGAGAATTATCCAAAACATTATCCAAACTACCTTATCTTATCCTTATCTTATCCAAACATTATCTTATCTTATCCTAATTCCTATTGCAAAAGGGATTCAATTTCAGTTTAGGAGACCTAAAAACCTGATTTCTAGGAACCTTATCCCCTCCTACAAAGGTGCCGCACCTATCCCCTTCTAGAAACCCCAAAATCAGCCAAATAACACCCTTTCTAGAAGTCCCTAAAAAGGTGGCGCCCCAAGCCTTCTAGATGCATGATCCAGCCGCACCTTTCTCCTAATTCCCTTTGGTTTTTGGCCTTCTAGATGTCCTATTTCCTGCTAGGATTACATAAACCTTTTCCCCTTAGGATTGTGATTTTATTTTCCTACACAAACTACATTTTGTAATCCTTTTCCTACATAACTTGTTGGTGCCGCACCCTCTCCCTATATATACATATTTTCTGCACCATTCAACAGCACCACCCTCTACCACAACTCACCTACATCCATCCACCATACACTCTTGTGCCGCAGCTTGCAAGGAAGGAAGGACTCTGGAGCACTTTCTAGGTGTTTTCTATCTTTGTTCAATGTTTAAGTTTATTTATGTTTGTTCGCTTGTGGACATGAGGAACTAATTTCTTTTTAGTTAGAGGTGAATTTGAAGCCATGATTATATGTTATATATGAATTGATTACGTCCAGTTATTGTTTCTTAAGACTAGAATGTGATTTGCTTAACTGAGTTATTAAAACTTGTTTGTGTGTGTTAATTGGGGGTCGACACGTAATTTGCATGCATGAATTTGATGCTAGAGTATAAGGGAGTTTCACCTAATCGTTATGAACTTATATTCACAAGTAGTAAAGGTTGCTAGTCACAATCATGTTAAGTAAGTCCTAGGCAAGAGTATCATGCTGTCATAGTTACGAATGCCTCGTCAACACTTATGATTTTCAAAGAACGTAATGACCTTTGATATGTTTTCTGTCATGCTGTCATAGTTAGGAGACTTGATAAGGATAATTTGGTTGTAATGCGTCTTCCATTCAATTCAAAGAGTTAAGGAAAATCTAATGGTTAATTTGTGTTGTCACGGTTAACTTGGGGTGTTGTCATTCATGTCTAAAGGAATAATAACTGGAAATTGGTTCATATGCATATGTCATGTGTGGAGAAGGACCCTCTAACTAGCCTTTCACCCATCCAAAGCACCCAATTTCGTATCTTTGTTACTTTGTTTCTTTAATTTGCTTAGTTTTAGTTAATTTCGTCAAAAACCCAATCCCCTTTACTTTCTTGTGTCAACTTAGTTAGAATCTGTTTAATTTTGTGTCTTTTAGCATTTTGAGTCAAGTTAAAGTTAGAATTCGTCCAAATAACTCCCTAGAGTCTGTTTTGAGTCTAGTTGTTAGTTTTGTGCTGTTTTAAGTTGTTTTGAGTCTTTAGAGTATAGTTAAGTGTTTTTAAGTTTAATTTTGTGTTTTTGAGTCAGATTTGCGTAGATTAGCATCCCTTCTAATCCCCTGCTAGAACAATCCCTACTTACACATACTACATTGATAGGGTTTAAGTTTGAGTGCAATTTAATTTCACATCAAATTTTTGGCGCCGTTGCTGGGGATTAGCAAATTTGCTAATCCCCCGTGTTTCTGTTTGTGTTTTTGTTTTTACGTTTTAGTTTTTGATTTTGTTTTGTTTTGTTTTCTTTGTTTCAGGTACTAAACATGGCAATTGCAAACATTCAAGCTTAATTGGCGAATCTTACTTCTCAATTGTCCTAGAATGCCAAAAGAACCACAATGCACACTGCCCCTACATTTAATGTACCCTATGGGCAAGGACATCAACTTCATCAATTCACTGCGAATGGAGGTGCTTAGGGTTATCAAGGCCATAACCAATCAAGGGACAACATGTTTTCGAACACTTACAATTCCGATTGGAGAGATTATTCAGATTATATGTGGGGGGAACCTCAACAATTTCAACAAGGTGGATATTGGCAGCAAGAGGAGGAGTTCTATTCAAGATATGCGCAGCCACCACAACCTCATATACAATATGCCCAACCCAACTCAGGTTTGTCAATAGATTATGATCAAATTCTTGATGAATTAAATTCTTTGGCGCAGGGTTCACAAAATCAAGCTAAGGAGGTTCAACAAGGAGAATATTGGCAGCCATATGAGGAGTTCTATACAACGCCATATGAACCACCACAACCTCAACCATATTCGACCCAACCAAGTTCAGGTTCGTCAATGGATAATGATAAAATTCTTGAGTTACTCACTTCTTTATCTCAGGGACAAGAAAATCAAGACAAAAGGGTGGACCATTTGGAAAAGCAAATTGGACAGATAGCGGAATTCATAGGACAGATTCTAGAGCAAAGTGAACTCTCCAACTCAACTATTGCATATTCGAAGGAAGATTTTGAAATCCATGATGCTATCACTTTGGGAAGTGCTATGGAGGTTGGAGCTGACCTAAAAACGTCCAAACATACCTTAGAAGTGGACAAAGAGCTGCTGATTGAGGAGGAGGAAGAAGACACACTCACAGCAAGGGAAGAACAACCCTTGCCGCAGCCCCCTAAGCCTTCTCAACCACCCACCACAAGTAAGGACGTGCCAAATTCAATTCATTCTAATGTTATTCCTCCGAATGCACCTTTTCCTTGCAGGTTCATGATTTCCAAGAACGAAGAAAGTGAAAAAGACATCATGGAAGCCTTCCCAAAGGTGCCAACTACTATCCTGATTCTTGTTACAACAAATCCAGTTCCAGAATGTGTTGAAATTTTTGAAGAGAATTGTACCTCAAGAAGAATGATTCAAGAGAAAGAAGTGGTTGGAGAATATGTAGAATGCATCAAAGAGGCTATTTATGAGACAACAAAGCCCAAAGAAGTTGAATTTTATGACACGGGACAAGTCACAACCATCACATTCAATCTGGCTAAGTGCAAAGTTCTTGAAACTTTCAAAGATGTGGTGTTTGTCCTTGAGTTCTCATCGGAGCACACAGGTAAGCCACCTCCCCGAATTTCAATTCTTTTTTATACTAACATAATGTTAATGATTCAGGTACCCACACTAGAATTTAAACCATTGCCGAATCATTTCAAGTATCACCTTCCTTTCAAAGATCAATTCCATGCCGTGACCTCCAATGAAGCATAATTGAAGGATTCGTCTGGCTGGACGACGTTAAAGCAAGCGCTTCTTGGGAGGCAACCCATGCAAATAAAGAAGACCTAGGAACTCTACGGCTCCACAACCAGATTTGCGTTTCTAAACCCTACTCTTTATTGCTTTTACTTTGCCATCTTTGTTATGTTTGTTAGTTGTGTTGTTTGCTTGCTTGTGTGTGAGTCTATGTTTGAAACATTGAGGACAATGTTTGGTTTAAGTGTGGGGGGGGGGGGGGGTAAACAAAGTGTTTTGTTGAAAATTCGTGGGATTTTGTCACCTAGCACTTCTAAAGTTGTTTTTCATTGTTTTTGAGTGTTTTTAGGGTGTTTTGAAGTGTTTTTAATGTGTCTTGAACAGAAAATACGAAAATGGATTTGGTTAGGGTACCTTCCAACACAATGATGAGGATTTGGTTTTTAATTACATGATTGTTAAAGAAAGTTACAAACATGGATTGAAGTTTGATATGCTCTTTTGTTTATGCTTGGTTATAGTTGACATTCATGAATTCACATGTAATCACAAAAAGGATAAAATTAGTTTTTGTAACATGCTTGAAGGAAGTAACTCAAACTAACGCTACAACCTTGAGAGACTTGAGCTTATACGTTCTTTGGAGAGTTATTAATCTTGACATTCTTTGTTTTCTAAAGTCGTTGCATGATCTCATTAATTTTTTGCTTGGTTGTTATTTTAGCTTTTTGGCTGTGTTTGGTTGCTTGTATATAGGGTTTTGGGTGTTCAAATTGAACTTGTTTGGTTGTTGAGGTGGATATGAAACCCCAAAATCAGCCAAATAACACCCTTTCTAGAAGTCCCTAAAAAGGTGCCGCCCCAAGCCTTCTAGATGCATGATCCAGCCGTACCTTTCTCCTAATTCCCTTTGATTTTTGGCCTTCTAGATGTCCTATTTCCTGCTAGGATTACATAAACCTTTTCCCCTCAGGATTGTGATTTTATTTTCCTACACAAACTACATTTTGTAATCATTTTCCTACATAACTTGTTGGTGCCGCACCCTCTCCCTATATATACATATTTTCTGCACCATTCAACAGCACCACCCTCTACCATAACTCACCTACATCCATCCACCATACACTCTTGTGCTGCAGCTTACAAGGAAGGAAGGACTCTGGAGCACTTTCTAGGTGTTTTCTATCTTTGTTCAATGTTTAAGGTTATTTATGTTTGTTTGCTTATGGACATGAGGAACTAATTTCTTTTTAGTTAGAGGTGAATTTGAAGCCATGATTATATGTTATATATGAATTGATTACGTCCAGTTATTGTTTCTTAAGACTAGAATGTGATTTGCTTAACTGAGTTATTAAAACTTGTTTGTGTGTGTTAATTGGGGGTCGACACTTAATTTGCATGCATGAATTTGATGCTAGAGTATAAGGGAGTTTCACCTAATCATTATGAACTTATATTCACAAGTAGTAAAGGTTGCTAGTCACAATCATGTTAAGTAAGTCCTAGGCAAGAGTATCATGCTGTCATAGTTACGAATGCCTCGTCAACACTTATGATTTTCAAAGAACGTAATGACCTTTGATATGTTTTCTATCATGCTGTCATAGTTAGGAGACTTGATAAGGATAATTTGGTTGTAATGCGTCTTCCATTCAATTCAATGAGTTAAGGAAAATCTAATGGTTAATTTGTGCTGTCACGGTTAACTTGGGGTGTTGTCATTCATGTCTAAAGGAATAATAACTGGAAATTGGTTCATATGCATATGTCATGTGTGGAGAATGACCCTCTAACTAGCCTTTCACCCATCCAAAGCACCCAATTTCGTATCTTTGTTACTTTGTTTCTTTAATTTGCTTAGTTTTAGTTAATTTCGTCAAAAACCCAATCCCCTTTACTTTCTTGTGTCAACTTAGTTAGAATCTGTTTAATTTTGTGTCTTTTAGCATTTTGAGTCAAGTTAAAGTTAGAATTCGTCCAAATAACTCCCTAGAGTCTGTTTTGAGTCTAGTTGTTAATTTTGTGCTGTTTTAAGTTGTTTTGAGTCTTTAGAGTATAGTTAAGTGTTTTTAAGTTTAATTTTGTGTTTTTGGGTCAGATTTGCGTAGATTAGCATCCCTTCTAATCCTCGGCTAGAATGATCCCTACTTACACATACTACATTGATAGGGTTTAAGTTTGAGTGCAATTTAATTTCACATCAGATAGCCAAACCCAGACGTGCCGCAAACTTCGATAGAAAAAGGGAAAGACGAGGTAAAGATTTCTTGGAAGATTATTTTATTCCCAACAATGTATTCCCTGATCTTATTTTTAGACATCGTTTTAGAATGCAACGAAGTTTGTTCGACAAAATCATGAGTGCTATTTGCAACCATGATCCATACTTTGTGCAAAAAGAGGATGTTTTTCATGTTCTAGGTCTTCTTCTTGAGCAAAAAATTACAGCTGCCTTGTGAATGCTTGCATATGGAGCATCTACAGATCATGTGGATGAGATTGTGAGGATGGGAAAAATAACTGTTCTAGAGTCCTTGATGCGGTTTTGCTCTACAATTGAAGCCCTCTACACCAAGGGATATGCGAAGGCTTCTGAGGAAAGGTGAGATGCGAGGTTCCCTGACATGATTGGAAGCATAGACTACATGCACTGGACTTGGAAAAACAGTCCAAGTGAGTGGCAATGAGCTTATGGCGACAGAAAATGAGCCAAAAGTATCATTTTAAAAGCGGTGGCTTCATTTGATACATTGATTTGGCATGCTTTTTTTGGTGTTCCAAGAGCTCAGAATGACCTAATTGTCCTTGCCCAATCCAGTGTTCGACGAACTGCTGCAAGGAAAAGCGCCGAGATGCACATATTGGGTTAATGGCCATAAATACAACGGAGTATACTACCTTGCAAACGGCATTTACCCAAGGTGGACAACGTTTGTCAAAATAGTGCCACATCCACAGAGTGAAAAAGAAAAACACTTCGCAAAATGTCAAGAGGGGTGTAGGAAAGATGTGGAGTGTTGTTTTGGTATCCTGCAAGCTCGTTTGGCGATTGTCAGGGCTGCTGCTAGAATGTTTGATGTCAAGGCTCTTCGATCCATCATGATGACATGTATTATTCTCCACAACATGATTGTGGAGGATGTGTATGATTATGATGTTGTTGATGAATACGAGCCGGATACGATGAACAACTCAAGAACACATATGTACTATGCTCATGACCGAACCGAAGATCTCGTGCAACACGAGCCGTTACACCTCAGTGCAAGAGCCATACCGGCACATAAGCTGCCATAGTGACTTGATTGAGCACCAGTGGGGATTGCAACAAAGTGAAGATAATTAAAATGAGCTTGTGGTTGAAGAATAAAGTGTATTTTTTTAAGGTTATGTAATTTTATTTAGTGTGTTTTTTTTAAGTTTATTTGGTGAGGTTATGTAATTTTATTTGGTGTTTTTTTTTTTAGTTTATTTGGTAAGTTTATGTAATCCTATTTTGTGACAACTTATTCCACCACTTCCCCTCTACCATTTCCACCCAAGATCGAAGGGTTTTAGGTCCATTTTCGTGTAGAACTTCACTGGAGAACCCGGAGGTCCTCGGCGGCAATTCATTGTTCCGGCGAGTCTCACCACCCACCATCACCCTTAATCAAATCCCCCTGGACCCAGACCCAACCAGTTGTAGGGGCGTTGGACCACCGATGAAGGTCGAATCGAAAAACATCCATCTTAAGGTTTCCGACGGGTTTGAGTGAAATTGGGGCCTTTGTCGACCAAATTGGACTTGGCTAGAGGTATAAAAATTTCTCTACTCATTGAGATCTTCATTTCTGTGAAATTTGAGAATTTTTGGAATTTGTTAAATTTTCCGACGAGTCGGGGCTGCCAGCCGCCACGTGCGGTGGTGCATGTGGCGGCGCGTGGGTCGAGGCCTGACCTGCCAATCCTAGGCTAATTTGGATGCCCTGATTTCATATTTGACATCTGATTGTTGGAATTCCATTGTTTGGGTATAATTTCGTTAAGGTCCACCACTTGAATATTATAGCAATCGATGATCCGACCGTTGGATCGTCACCAAACTTTAGTGCGTTATAGAACGTAATATTTAAAGACCATAGAAACTTACAAATCAGGAATCTGATATACGGATCTTCCTCGAATTGGATTTGTAAGCTCGTAAATAAACGTCGGCTGTCACTTAATTTTAGTGATTGGCAAAGATCCGACCGTTGGATCGTTCCGAAACTTTAGGATGTTGTTCTAGAAGCTTATTGAAACTCTTAGGAAGTTACGGATAGGAAATCCGAGCTACGAATCTTCCGGATCGAGTTACGTAGGGTTATGGACCCTACCGTCGACCTTTGACCGACGGTTGACTTTTGGTAAACGGGTTTCAAATCATTTTAGAACGTCCTTAGGGATGTCTTTTATGTAAGTTACATGTTCCATTGATAAGAATTTTGAGATGTGATTTGATAATTGTTCTAGGCGTCGATCGTTTGTGACGCCTCGATATTCGTGGTAGGGAGTTGTTGCGTGGATCTTAGGTGAGTAGGTATTTTCCTTTTTATAGTATATATATATGATTGATAGTTTTCACAAATGATTTTAAATTGATTTATGCATATTATGCCATGATTTACCTAATTTTAAAATGCTGTTGTGGTTGAGAATTATATTTGATCATGGCATATTCATATGCATTTTACCTACTCATAAATATTGTATTGTTGTGAAATGCAAAAGTAATTCTACGGGACGCGCATGTAAGTGCATGTGAGTTTATTGTATTGGTTGGAATGATTGAATTATATGGCATGCTTATATTCATATAATGGCTCATCATTGCTACACCCAGGTGTTAGTGCTCAGCCTAGGCCAGGCTAGTCTTTCACGTGTCGTTCACATCAGCACCGCACGCTAGCCTTGGATCTAAGAAGGTGCTAGCCTTATCTTACAAATTGTAATAGGCAATTTCGACTCGTATGTGACAGCGATTAGCGCTAGCCTTCACGTGATTGTAGCACTAGAGCATATATTATTACACCTAGCCATGTCGTACATGTCACATTAGGTGACTCCGACTCGTGTGCTAGCATAGACTGATGAGTAATAGGTGTAGTTGTACAAGTCACGTTAGGCGACTTCGATTTGCGTGCACATGATTATATTTATATTGCTGTTGAGATATTATGCTGTGGCATATTTCTGGATTTACTGTTGGCATGCATTTGATTTCAGACTTATATGTAGTATGATTTTCTGGAAACTATACTTGTTTTACGGCGAGAGGTTACAATGTTTTCAAAAAGGTTTTTACAAAACTTTATTTTCAGGACCACTCGCCCTTGTTTTTCGCCCCTCCAGGTTTTAGCAGCTGAACTATCTTATCGACGAGGATTCTTGGCAAATACTGGTTTAGGTGGTTACCTTCGATGGTATAATTCTCATTTCACTTTACTGTACTTTACTTATGCTCTGTTATCACGTGTGAAATGGGTTCAATCCTGCTCATAGCGCACTCTTGTATTTAGGAACTTTTAGGTTTAAATTTATTCACATTTTCCACATCACTACACTTTATGGCTTCGTCACCTTCCAGGTGTCGGCCAGTACAGCTCGATCCAGAGTCCTAGTGGATATTCTGGGTCGGGGTGTGTCATATTTGATGTGTTTAAATAAAGTACAAAAAATAAATTTGAAATTACATAAAGTATTAAAAATAAATAAGAAATTACATAAAGTACTAATAATAAATAAGAAATTACATAAAGTACTACCAATAAATAAGAAATTACATAAAGTACTACCAATAAATAAGAAATTACATAAAGTACTAAAAATAAATAAGAAATTACATAAAGTACTACCAATAAATAAGAAATTATACAAAATATTAAAAATAAATATGAAATTACACAAAGTACTAAAAAATAAAAATGAAATTACACAAAGTACTAAAAATAAATATGAAATTACATAAAGTACTACAAATAAATAAGAAATTAAATAAAGTACTAAAAATAAATAAGAAATTATACAAAGTTTGAGGAGCTAGGATATGTGGTGCTAGGATCTTCTTTGCTACGATCTGTGTAGCTAGAACCCCCTCGACTTGATTCCTCATCTCTTGCACGCCTCATTCGCACCACGTCTTTTTTTTCGATGTCCAAAAATATTTAGAATTCGGAGACATCCCTACTAGAGACTTATTCATAGTGTCACGATCTGCTTGAGCCGTCATTTCTTCTCTAAGCATTTGATTTTCTCGATTAAGTATTTCTCTTTGTCTCTCATTAGCCGCATCACGTCTCTTAATAGTTGCTAAGATTGCTGCCATAGTCGTAGATTTTGCCTCATCTCTAGCCACTTCTCATGCCATGTTCAGTTCACTATGGCAAGCAAGTTCGTCCATATATTTAGTGTAATCATTTTTGGAAGAACAACCTTTTTTCTTTGATGCCTTTTTACCTTGAGGCCCGAGGGACTAATGAGTCGACTGGGTCTCCGGCACTTCTTCAGGCGTCCCTTCCGTCTCTTGAAATGTGCCGCATGTGTAGACCCATGCCGTGCATGACAACTTCTGGACCGGTTGCCACAATTCTGTATCTGGTGCAATCTTTGACAATTTGCCAACATTTCCATTTGTTGAATGATTTGTAGTGTCTATAAATGTGGGATAAGATAGTATTATAAAATGCGAGTGTAACACAAATAAATAAATTAAAATATTGATGCGGGCGGAATACATATAAATAAATAAAAATATTGTCACCGGATCCGCTAAACTTGTCCCACTATGCAGATTACCGGAAGCATGAGAGATAGCGTTTTTCCAACAAGTAGAGGATGCGTTGAGTTTTTTCCAGCAACCTTGAAGACCTTGACTACTTCTGGCACCATTTCCATGTACATCGCAAAACGCTTCCGTAATTTTACTCCACATTTCTCGTTTATCCATCTCATTACCCGTAATCGGGTCATGAGTAGTGTGAACCCAACATTCGCAAAACATGACATCTTCGATGAGCTTCCACGTAGTCATTTTTTTCTCTCAAAAATTATATGAAAGCTTTGGTAGAAAGTGTTGAAAATATTGAAATGTGGTGTAAGGTGGAAGATGAGGGTTAGGTATTTATAGGAAAAAGAAAACAAATTTGTAAATTTTTTCTGTATTTTTTAACAATTTTTAATTTTTTTAATTTTTTTTAAATTTTAATTTAGTTAATTAATCTGGACCATTGAATTTGAAAAATATTCAAATCCAACAGCCTATACGTTGACACGTGGCCAACGGTCATAATTCTGACCGTTGTGCCTTTTTTTTTTAAATTTTTGGGATGAAAAATGTGGACCGTTGATCTTTGGATCGGACGGTCCAGATCAAGCCACGTCACTAGCTGTTGGATGTCAAATTCAAAATTTTTTTACCGTTGGAAATCCAACGATCCAGAAAACTAGCCATTAGAAATCCAACGGCCTAGAACCAAACACGTGGCCTCCCTATCAGAGCCCTTAGTGCGCCTGCGCTGGTGGGCCACCCTATGTTTTCTTGTCGGGACGTGTGGCCAGGCGCGTGTGTTTGGCAATGCCTGGCACAAAAAAAATTTAAAATGCCCTGCGACGTCACGCTGGCATCAACATGATGTCAATCGGGCCGTCCCATAGCTTAGTCCATTTTGGGTTGGCTTGGAGACTAGCTTGGGCCGGGTGCTGTCCAATTTACTGGGTTGGAGGGGATTGGCTGGGTGCCGGCCTAAAAGTCGTTGGTGGACTTGCTCTGAAAAAAGCTCTGAACATCGAATCAGCTTACCTAAATTAAAATAATTATAAAAAAGAGGTTTACTTTTTACAATGTTGAATGAAACTCGATTTTAATCTCATTTTATTTTTTGAAATTCAATTTGTGTTGTTTTGCTCCTAAAACTCAAGTGGTGCAAAGATTGGAAATTCAGAAGATAAAGTGGTACATGTTGAGTTTTAGAAAACAAAGTGAGATTAATTGTAGTTCCAAGCGTCGTAGTGAGAAACAAGCTTTAAAAAAAAAGGAAAACTAATGAAAAACGATAAGGACAAAATAAAGGGGAAAGTGAATAGTACTAGGATTGACTTTTTAGTGTAAAAATGTGGTTTTTCGTTAAAGTGAATAGTACCGAGAGCTTTTCGTTAAAGTTCCCTTAAAAAAAAGCATAAAATGTTGTAAATAGTGGGAATGTATGCCCACATGTGAATAGTAATAAATAAGGCATAGTTTGTTGTGTTGTGTCACGGGAAGTTGTTTTCATTCATTGTAAACCTTCTATAAATAGATCACCCCATAGGTGATCAAGACACACTACGAGAGAAAAACAACTGATAATAATAATATTCCTCACTTCCTCTACAATCATTTTGTGTTGGTATAATATTTGCAACTGTTTCGCTCCTGTCCCTAGCAAAGGTTATCTCTCTAACTTTTGCCTATTTATAACACGTTATCAGCACGACTCTCTAACCATTTCTCATTTCTCTTCGCCGAAAGAAAAAAAAAAGTTTCCTCTAAAGATTTTACTCTTCTTCTTCTTCCTCTGCCTTAACTACTAGATATACCCTCGCGAAGAACTGTTTGCACCATGCCTACTTCTAGTTTTCAACCTAACAGTTACTTATAGCTTTGATTTCTTGCTTGGTGTAGCTCTTGACTACTAACCCAATGTTTATTTATGCAATCCAAGATGGTGCGGTATCATCGCCTATCTTGGACTGCAGATTTAATTTTATTGCAAATTTTAGGTGGAGCGGTATAATCGCCCACCCTATCCTGCATATTTAAATTTGCTTGCTATTTAATTTTACTGCAATTTTAGGTGGAGCGGTATAATCACCCACCCTGCTCTGCATATTTAAATTTTTCTGCTGCTGTTTGAGTGGTGCGGAATAATCACCCATCTTATGTTATTTCAATGAGAATGGTGCGGTATAATCGCCTTCCTCATTCATGATGTAAATCTCGAGCCAGAAGTTTCGAGTGCTTATTATTTTGGCCTGAAGATCAAAATGAAAAATTTGTAAGAACCAGAAGTTCTAACAATATATTCCTCCAGAATACATATTATTGCAAGTTCTTACACACCTTATTTTTCTTTCAGAAAAGAAAATGGCGAACTTGGCAAAGCTTGATTTTGTTGCCCTAGATATTACTGGAAAGAACTACCTTACATAGGTAATGGATGCTAAGATCTATCTGGAGGCAAGGAATCTTGGGGAAACTATTAAAGAGGATAATAGTGCATTCTCTCAAGATCGGGTGAAGGCCATGATCCTTATCCGTCGCCACCTTGATGAGGGACTGAAGAGCGAGTACCTCACAGTTGAAGATTGATTAACCCTTTGGAAGGCACTGAAAAATAGATACAATCACCAGAATGCAGTGATTCTTCCAAGGGCTCGTTATGAATGGGCTCACCTAAGGATCCAAGATTTCAAGACGGTGGTTGAATACAATTCTGCAATGTTCAGAATTAGCTCCCAGTTGAAGCTCTGTGGAGAAAAAGTAACTGAGAAAGATATGCTGGAAAAGACTTTCAGCACTTTTCATGCCTCCAACGTGCTCATGCAGCAGCAGTATAGAGAAATAGGCTTTACTGAGTACAACTAACTATACTCCTTGTAGCCAAGCAAAACAATAATCTTATGATGAAGAATCATCAGTCCCGACCTACCGGAACAGCACCATTCTCAGAAGTGAATGCTGCTTCCCTTGAAGGGAATACCATATCCTCTTATGGCAATAATTACAAACGAGGACATGGCCACAAGCAAGGCCGGTGGAATGGGAAAGGCAAGAACCATGGTGTCCAGCTTCACAACCAGGTTCCAAGATATAATCCAGGCCCAAGCTTTAAGAATGCAAGTCGCCAGAAAGGCAAAGCTCATATAAACACTCCTAGAAATCCTGAAGGAGTTTGCCATAGGTGTGGTGGCAATGGGCACTGGGCTCGTACCTGTCGTACCCCAAAACATCTGGTGGATCTGTATCAAGCCTCCCTCAAGGAGAAGGGTGTCGAGACCAATTTCCTCGACCAGGCTGAACCGATTGATATGCCTGATCTAGTGTTCGATTTATCAGGACAATTGAACACAACCCACCTGGATGTTTCAGACTTCATTATTGAAAGAGAGAATGAAGTGTATGGGTACAAGTGAATCATTTATGTTTGATGTACTCTTGTTATTTGTACTTGTGGTTTAATGCTTGCATTTTCAATTCAATAAAAGTAGTGTTCCAGTATGAATAAACTGCTTTTAACTGTAATTTCCTTACTCAGAGAACATGGATAAAAATTATGGTTATTCTCAAAACAAGAGCAATGATGGGGATATTTGTTTTGCAGATAGCGCAACCACGCATACAATACTTCGTGATCGAAAGTATTTCTCAAGCTTGATGCTTGCAAAAGTAAAGGTAACAACAATATCAGGGCAATAAGATGTAATTGAAGGCTCAGGAAAAGCCCAGATCATGTTACCAAATGAAACAATATTGTCCATACAAAATGCGTTGTACGCTACTCGATTCACTCGAAATTTGTTGAGTTTTAAAGACATACGTCTAAATGGATACCACATTGAAAGGAAAAGTGCAGAAAATGTGGAATATCTATGCATTACCTCTAATGATAACCAGAAGCGTATATTGGAGAAGTTGCATGGTTTATCGAGTGGATTGTATTATACATACATAAAGACAATTGAGGCACATGCTGTCATGAACGAGAAGTTCATGGATTCAAAAGTTTACATGCTTTTGCATGACCGTCTAGGTCATCCAGGATCCACCATGATGCGTAGGATCATAACAAACTCTAATGGACATCCATTATTAAGCAGACACATTGATGTCTCAAATGATAACCCTTGCAAGGCCTGTTCCCAAGGGAAGTTGGTAACTAGACCATCACAACTAAAGGTTGATGCTGAATCCCCATCATTTTTGCAAAGAATTCAAGGGGATATTTATGGACCTATTCACCCACCTTGTGGACCATTTTGATATTTTATGGTTTTGGTTGATGCATCTACCCGATGATCACATGTTTGCCTATTGTCTACTCGAAATGTAGCTTTTGCGAGACTTCTTGCTCAAATAATTAAGTTGTGAGCACAATTCCCAGATCATCCCATTAAGTCAATCCGACTTGATAATGCTGGTGAATTTACGTCTCAAACCTTTGATGATTACTGCATGGCACTAGGCATTGATGTTGAACACCATGTTCCTCATGTCCATACCCAAAAATGGTTTAGTAGAGGCATTTATCAAGCGACTTCAATTAATAGCTCGTACTCTGCTCATGAAAACGAAATTGCCAGTTTCTGCATGGGGACATGCTATCTTACATGCTGCATCATTGGTTCGATTGAGAGCCATAGCAAACCACCAATACTTTTCAATACAACTCGTGCTTGGGCATCAACCAAACATTTCACATTTACGATTTTTTGGTTGTGCTGTTTATGTGCCTATTGCACCGCCACAACACACTCAAATGGGACCTCAGAGCAGACTGGGAATTTATGTGGGTTTTGATTCACCATCTGTCATTAGATATTTGGAACCCTTGATAGGTGATATGTTTACAGCTCGTTTTGCTGATTGTCATTTTGATGAGACAGTCTTCCCGTCATTAGGGGGAGAAAAGACCGTTCTAGAAGAACGGCAAGAGCTGACATGGGTTGTTCCCACCTTATCTCATTTTGATACTGGAAGCATTCAATGTGAAAATGAAGTGAAAATGATCATTCACCTTCAAAGTATTGCTAATCAAATGCCAGATGCATTTAATGATGCTTCGAAAGTGACAAAGTCACATATACTAACTGCAAATGCACCTGCAAGAATTGATGTCCTTGTTGGACAAAATAAAGTGGCAGCGAATGATTCATCTGGTGCACGCCTGAAGCGTGGTAGACCCCGAGGTTCAAAAGATTCAGCTGCTCGAAAGAGAAAGATGAGGGCACAGTTGAACCCAAATGAAATCATTCAGGAAAAGAAAATGAATGATAAGTCCACAATTCATGATTCTGTACTTCCAAGAAAAGAAAGTGTCCTTGATGAGACATATGTCCCTGAAAAGACAAAAGTACATGAAAGCAAAGAAATATCCATAAATTATGCATGTACTAATGAATTGTGGGATCGAAATGAAATAATCATCTACGACATGTTCGCATTTGCAGTAGCCACTGAAATTATATTAAGCGATGACATTGAACCCCGCTCTGTTGATGAATGCAAACAAAGACAAGATTGGCCTAAGTGGAAAGATGCAATCCAGGCAAAATTAAATTCCTTGGAAAGGCGAAGTGTTTTTGGACCAGTAGTCCAAACCCCGCTTGATGTAAACCCTGTGGGTTACAAATGGGTATTCACAAGGAAACGTAACGAGAAAAACGAGATTGCAAGATAAAAAGCAAGACTCATTGCACAAGGTTTTTCACAAAGACCTGGAATTGATTATGAAGAGACATACTCTCCTATAATGGACGCAATTACGTTCCGTTACTTAATAAGTTTGGTGGTTTCAGAAAAACTTGACATGCGACTTATGGATGTCATCACTGCGTATCTATATGGAGAATTAGATACTGACATATTTATGAAAGTCCCAGAATGACTTAAGTTGCCTGAAACAACTAACAAACCACGAGTTATATTCTCAATCAAATTAAGGCGATCATTATATGGGCTGAAACAATCTGGACGAATGTGGTATAATCGTCTTAGCGAGTATTTGATCAAAGAATGATATACTAACAATGTCATCTGCCCTTGTGTGTTCATTAAGAAATCAAATACTGGATTTGCTATAGTGGCAGTATATGTCGATGATATGAACCTAGTTGGAACCCCTAAAGAGGTAAATAAAACTACTGAATATCTGAATAGCGAATTTGAAATGAAAGACCTTAGGAAAACAAAATATTGTCTCGGCCTGTAGATCGAGCATTGTGCTAATGGAATTTTGGTCCATCAATCAGCTTACATTAAAAAAATACTGAAGCGATTTGGCATGGACAAGGCTTATCCACTTAGCACTCAAATGGTCGTTCGTTCTTTGGACATTAAGAAAGATCCATTCCGTCCAAAAGAAGATGATGAACTGGTCCTTGGTCCAGAAGTACCATATCTTAGTACAATAGGTGTTTTATTGTATTTAGCACAATGTACTAGACCAGATATAGCTTTTTTAGTAAACTTGTTAGCAAGGTATAGCTCTGCTCCAACAATTCGTCATTGGAAGGGAGCCAAAGTTGTTCTACGATACCTTCGTGGGACAACAGACATGGGTCTCTTCTACTTAGACAAGTCCACAAATGACCAGATCCTTGTTGGATACGCAGATGCTGGTTTTCTCTTCGATCCGCACAAAGCCCGCTCACAAACTTGATATGTGTTCGCTAATGGAGATACTGCAATTTCATGGTGCTCAACAAAGCAAATATTAGTTGCTACATCTTCCAATCACTCGGAAATAATTGCTTTACATGAAGCAAGTCGTTAATGTTCTTGGTTAAGATCAATGATCCATCACATTCGGACCTCATGTGGTCTACCTTCAAAGACAGACACTCCAACTGTCATCCATGAAGATAATGCAGCCTGTGTTGCCCAAATGAAGGAAGGATTCATCAAGGGCGATAAGACTAAACACATATCTCCAAGATTTTTCAGTGCACATGAGCTTCAGAAAGCTAAAGTTATTGAAGTCAGACACATCCGTTCCAATGAAAATATGGCAGACTTGTTCACCAAATCTCTACTAAAGTGCACATTTCAGAAGTTAGTGCAGGGAATCAGATTACGTCGGCTTACAAATTTGAAGAATGCGAAATCAGGGGGAGATACAATTCAAGGGGAGCATCCATGATACATGCATGTTGTACTCTTTTTCCTTCGATTAGGATTTTTCCCACTGGGTTTTTCCTATCAAGGTTTTAACGAGGCAACATAAGTATGATTAACACTATATCAACAATCCAGATAAAGTTGTACTCTTTTTCCTTCGCTATGGTTTTTTTCCCACTGGGTTTTTCCAAGCAAGGTTTTAACGAGGCAACTGGTGTTGATATGTGGGCATCCAAGGGGGAGTGCTGTAAATAGTGGGATTGTATGCCCACATGTGAATAGTAATAAATAAGGCATAATTTGTTGTGTTGTGTCATGGGAAGTTGTTTTCATTCATTGTAAACCTTCTATAAATAGATCACCCCATAGGTGATCAAGACACACTACGAGAGAAAAACAACTGATAATAATAATATTCCTCACTTCCTCTGCAATCATTTTGTGTTGGTATAATATTTTGCAATTACTTCGCTCTTGTCCCTAGCAAATGTTATCTTTATAACTTTTGCCTATTTATAACATAAAAGCATTATTTCATTCACTTTTAGACGGACTTAAAACTATGAAAGAAAAATGGTAATCGAACCACAACCACACGATGTGGTCAAAAGCTATGTGCTCCACTAGCTGAGCTAAGACGACATTTGTGGTAGAAATTGAATACGCTAAACTACATAAATAATTTAAAGTGAGAAAGGAAACAAAACTTGTTAAGCTTGTCCCGTCGGCAATAACGTACTATCACAAATATTTGAGATGCAAAGTATGTAAACCTAGAAAAATGCTTTAAGATTATGGTAATACATTATGAGAGAACACCATATTTAAAAAGATATTTTACGCCAATACAAAGATCAAGTGATTCGTACATTTACATATTCTCACACAAGAACCAGGATCCTCTCCGGATCCATTCCCTAGGGATCCCACAATCATGTCCGTTCATCGTATATCGTACGGTCAAAAATTATTTAAAATTTAAAATTTAAAATTCAAATATAAATAGTACCTAACGAAAACTGACCGCACAATATAAAATGAATAGACAGGATTGCAGGATCCCTAGGGAAAGATCCGGCGAGGATCCTGGTTCCTCACACAATTAACCGGACATCATTACATTACATTGATAAAAGCGAGTAGTGAATACAAGAATTTCTCCTAATTTCGATTTGTTAATTATTATGTATATTTTACAAAAGAAACTATTATTAGTATTTCAAAATTTTCATTCTACTCCTCATAAGTGTATTTTTCTTTCTAATTATAGAAAATTAAGAGTGCTAAGTGAAAATTTTAAAGTGCTAATAACAATTTCCTTTACAAATTGCAACAGAAAAAAGCAATATACAATTTAGCTTATTCAACGTTAAAAATAGTTAAGAATTTAAAAATAAGTTATACTTTGGCCGACAAACCATATTTTGACGCTTCAACTTCAAGTCTTCAGGAATCAAGACCTCGGTTTTCCTCTCCCACCACCATACGCTTGCTTGCAAATGGCGTTAGGTTTCTGCGAAGGCATGCACAGATTCGAAGACGCTGGGCACGCCTGCAGACAATTATCCCCTAAGCTTCCGGACATTCCATTACCTCCGGTCACCAGTCCCGCCGGCGGCTGCCCAATCAAAAAGTTCCCGTCCAAATACAACCTCTTCAACGACTTTTTCCGCCCGTACACCACTGGGATCCTGCCACGTAGCCGGTTGTACCGAAGTGACAGCGACGACAGCACAGGATAGCTCCCGAAATTTACCGGCACGTAACCTTCGATTCTGTTAAAACCCAAATCAAGGGCCACGAGCTCGCCACGGCCATTGGGCGGGATCTCGACACCTGTCAGGCTGTTATTGCCCAAATCTACTTGCTGGAGCGACGGGAGGAGAAAGAACCACGACTTTAGAGTCCCGGAGAACGAGTTCTCACTGAGTTCTATCACTTCCAACTGAGTCAAGCCGGCGAAGGCCGATTCCGGAATCGACCCGGATAACGAATTGTGCTTCAGAGCGAGTTCAAGGAGGTTCGGGGGCAGTTTGGGGATTGTGCCGGTGAGCTTGTTGAAGCTCAGATCGAGCCGTCGTAAATTGGGTAGCGAGTTCAATGTGTTTGGGAGAAACCCAGATAGTAAATTGTGGGAAATGTCTAAGGATTCGAGGGATTTAAGGTTGGAAATGGCGGAAGGGAGCGAGCCGGAGAACGAGTTGGATTGGAGAGTTAAGGTTTGGAGGTTGGAGAGAGAGGAAATGGAGGATGGGATGGCGCCGGAGAAGGAGTTATCGGCGAGGTCGAGAGTGGTGAGGTTGGTGAGCTGAGAAATTAGCGGGGTGAGCGTCCCGGTGTAGGCGGCGGGGTCGAGGGTGATTTGGGTGACCCGGGTCGGGTCGGGTGAGCAGGTGACGCCGCACGTGAAGTGGGTTCGGCGGGGGACGGCGCAGGGGTCGGTGGTGAAGTCCCAGGAGGCGAGGCAAGACCACGGGGGAATGGAGGAGGGTTTGACGGCGGATTTGAATGCCTTGAGGGCGGAGATGTCTGAGGGGGAAGTGAGGGCTTGGATTGGAGAAATGTGATTGGTGGAGATTAGGAGGGAAATGTGAAGGAGGAGGAGGAGGAGGTGGTGGTGGAGGTTGAGGTTAGGCAGATGCATAGCTACTTGGTGGTTTGTGTTTGAAGGAGTGAATGAGTGACTTTTGAGCATTTTTATGGATGGAGAATTACGAATGATGTAATGTGAATGTGTAGTGGGGTTACTGGCCAGTTAGTAGTGAGTGGGTTTAGCTATCCAGTTGGAGAGCACTAAGATACAGGAAGACTTTTTAGTTTGGCAATCCTCTGTGTCGCTAATTCGCATGTTAAGAATTAGCATATGTATTGTCATTTAATAATATTTCACATCTTAAAAATATACCAATTTATTATTCTACTCTCTCAAAATAAATATAAATCATTGTATCCAACAAAGTAAAATCATTAGACGTCCTAATTCACTTGTTATAATATCAACGAATGACATGATTCATATATTATGTAATTAAAATATTAGATTATAATGTTAGACTACTAGCAAACAAATCTACATGTTTAAACATAAATAAACTGGTAATACCAAATGCCAATGCGAAAGTAAGACGGAAAATGTTATAAAGATTTGAGTTAGATATTTAGTGATTTGTTTATGATTTATGGAGGTGAATTTTCTGACCTGCATCACAGTTCACACACGTCTAGTAGTTGTTGACATGTTGCAATTTTTAATTTCCTTATTAGAACTTTGTTTGGCTCAAAAGCCGCAAGTGAAATTTAAAAAAGGGGTAAAAATCTGTTTTTGTTTGAGATTCTGAGCATTGAGAAATCTGGTTGCTGCCTGCTGGCATGCTTGTTTTCTAATTGCAGCGTGAAAAGGGGAGGGGTTCTTAATGGGGGTAAAAAAACACAAAAACTCGCAAATGTGCATGACGAATGATGTCCATGCAAAAGAAATGACAACAATATCTACTTACTAAAAATGCTTGACGATCGTCACTTAGCATTACGGTCTAATGATATTCAGTGGCGAAGCCTGAAATTGTCGGGAAAAATGGCGAAATGTAAAAGTGTAAAAGGCGATCACTTGAAGAAATAATTGAATTTCAATGAGACATCCTTAAACTGGTTACCCTCTTGAAGTTGTTTAACTGAATTCATAGAATCAGATTTAACTATGTTCCACTAATTCAGTGGTTTCGTTTTACCAACAAGAGACCCAAAAAACCAAGTGGATGAGGACACACTACAAGATGCACAAGGAAATTGAAGAAGATTCCCTAAACCTTTAGTCTCAAGTTCAATTTTCTCCTCAGATTTTAAAGTAAAAAATTGTCTCTGAACTTCGAGATTATACGAAGTAACTCTCCGACAATAAAAGAAGGGACAATCATTGCACTTGTAAACCCTAAAAACTTGAGTTATTTCTTCAAACCAACTCAAATTATTGAACAAAGACAGTAGTAATCTTATGAAACCAAACCTGTCTTTTGCTCATCTTCTGAACATTATCCTCCTGCCACTCATGGTACATCGAGAAGAGTTCCAATAGCACTTTCAGATCCACAATACCTACATTGTCAAAACTAATAAAATACAAGCAACAATCTTGCAAGAGAAAAAAAAAACACATGTACAAAACAACCATTTCCATTATACTAATCGCCGCGGAATTCCAAATTCAGCTAATCCAATTCCTATGTAAGGACTTCATAATGGTGTTCTATGTTTTTCAATCTCTTCTTCAACATTAACATTTGTCCCTTTCAAAAAAGATTCCTTATGTTATTATTCATTCAGTAAACAAAATACAACCTTTCCTATTCATATTCAATTATCAATTAAATAAAATTAGGGTTTTGAGAAACAGAATTCCAACACGCCTAAAACAACCCAGAATTCAGTTTTTCTTTACACCCAGATTAGAAAAACAGAAATCTTCAAACCCCAGAAAAAGTTAAAGAATTACATGTTTGAGTAAAGAGACGGAACAAACATGTTTGTGGGATGTATGGCCAAAAAAGTTGATCAGAGCAGACACGGCTGGCTGATGGCGGCTGGCTTGAAGGCTGGAAACAAGGGACAACCGGGGGCTCTCTGGTTTTCAAAAGGGAAGGGCACTGAACATGGTGTGAGGCAGCGGTAACTGGGATTTTTTTTTAATCACTAAACGGACCAGCGTCGTTTTAATTAAGGAATTTTTTAATTTTTTAATCACTAAATTACACAGTGTCGTTTTACTCAAGGGTTTTTCCAAAAAAAAAAAAAAAGAAAAGGATCACAGCTGCGCAGCGCAGCAGCAACAACCCAGAAAACTAGAGAGGAGCCATCACATGGGACCAGAGGGCCAGAACCACCGTTCCTAGGCTTGATTTTCGGCTAGGAGAGGGGCGGCCGTCCCATCTTGCTCCTTTGTAGCTTCGCAATTGGTGATATTCCTTTTTATTTGTAAGTGAAAGGTCATAAGTTCGGTTCTCACCAAAATGAAGTTGAACCACATTATTATGGCAAGCTCATTGTAAGGCATAGCCCACCTTCCCACTACCTTAGTGTAGACACTATCGTTTGTTTAAAAAAATGTTTGGCGATCATCTGGTCAAGAAACAATGGATAAATGCACTAGTTATCTCGTGGCAATTGAACATGGAGAACATTACATGGTGTATTGCTAAATTTATATGTTAAATTTTGCTCCCAAAAAAAAGTGTCATACACAAAGTTAAATCTTATGTGTCTATAAATTTAAGACCTAATCATGTTCTTCGGGAGCTTTGAACTGGTACGGGCGTGCCAATACATGTGGTGAGGGTGTGCACTGCAGTGAATTTATGATAAGCGACTAGGACTGAAGAAGGAACATTGCGGCCTTAAATTCTACGACCTGAAGCCATGCAAAATCATTGTGAATGTCTACTAGAACATGAGCATCAGATTCATTATCGGATATGATATGGGCAAATTAAAGAAGTAAGTTCTCCTATTCAAACACTAGCTTATTGGACAAAGATACTTGAAGGTTACTCTGGTTTTAAAAATGAAGGAAGTATGGCCATTCTTCAGAACGTGACTTGGGAATAACAAATTTTAAAGGACACCTTACTTGCCAAGATACTAGCAAGATGACCTCTTCGACGAAACATGACGAATGGGATTCCTTCATTGAGACTGTTTTGATCAATCAGCAATAACAAACTTCCTCAATGGTGAAACAAGTTATGTTGATTGTGGAGCGATTCCAGTTTATAAAAACACACTTTTTCAATGTTGAAACTAAAGGAAGGTTCCACCGTAAAACCAATTGATAATATAGGAAGTAGCTCAACTTACTTATATGCTCATGCAAGGTCTTTCCTCCCATCAATGTGAGATTCATTTTCAACAAACCCCCTCACGTGTGATGAACAAGCCTAACACGTGGACAACACAAATAGAGTGACGTGGAGCACGTGTGGCTGTGGGGCTTCGTACATGGGGCAACTTGCTTTGATACCATGAAGGAAGTTGAGGTTTCACTATAAACCTAATTGGAAATGTGGAGAGTAGTTGATTCAAGGGATAACATAAAACCAAAAAGCAAACTCTAGACCACAATAATTTCTTAATTCTTGTTGATTCTTACGTATGAGAATAACCAAGAACAAAGGAAATCTATGTTTGAAATATGCCCTAAAGTCAATCATAAGATGATATTTTATGAACATTTCATATTAAACTAATTTAGTTTATTGTAAGGGCAAAGATTATGGTTTAATTTGAGTTAATGGTGTGAATGACACCAAGATAAAATTGTAGGTGCTCAATAAAGAGTAAGTCCATTGATACTCATGTCATATGAGAACTCACTAGTTGGGATAATACAAAGTAGTCTTTTAACTTGAGACATCATAGTTGTCTTGTGGTTAGGTTCTTAATCGTTGACCATGTTAAAGGCATTCCATTAGATGGTGTCCACGACATAGTTGGAGTTAAGCTACTTAACCATTAGGCACGTGAATGCACTGTTGAAAATGTGCCCTAAAGCCAATCATGAGATGATGCTTTACGAAATTTCACATATTAAACTAATCTACTTTATACTAAGGGCAAAGATTATTGTCTAAAGCCGTCTCATTAAATGTCATACGCTTAAACTATAAGTCCAAGAAATATGTGATTAAAAGAATGTGATCTAAAAAGTTAGATTAATTAGACATTTCTCTTTCATTTACATATCCTAAATGTTCTTGATCATAAGATTACCAATTGGGCGTTGACGAATTGGATAGATCAGTGTATACTATGTGTTTTCCCTAGAGAGTGACTGGTCTTGTTCATTGGAGTTAATAACACCAAGACAAGTATGTAGGTGCTCAATAGAGAGACCTGCTGAACGGATCAACCAGGAGTTCTCATACTCTTGTCAAATGAGAACTCACTAGTTAGGATAATGCAAAGTTGTCATTTGCCATGAGGCATCATAGTTGTCTTATGGTTAGGTCCTTAATCTTTGACTATGTCAAAGGCAATTCATTAGAGGGTGTCCACGACATAGTTAGGGTTAAGCTACTTCATCATGTGGCCACGTGAATAAACAACAAGTGATCTTTAACCTTTAAACCGTTGAGGGAGAATACTTTATGATATGATTAAGAATCTCTGGCCTAAGTATGAATGAGGTTTAGGAAGTACTTTCCAAATCACAGTCAAGGTAATCATATAGACAACAGAATCACATTGGATAGTAGACATGTATAAAAATCTGAGTCTTTTTTGTCGTCTAGCCTTCACTCTCTTATTACCTTGGTCAAGCTAATAAACTATCACCAAATAATGTGATCATGAGTATTGTTTTAGAGAAAGACCATATTGCATTGTAATCCCAAACTGAATAGATTCTTCAACCTCTTCTACTTAGTTTGAGAGCCATGGCATACTGCTAGGTGTCACTCATGGTTTGTGGAAGCCTCGATGACTAGGGAGAATTTAAAAACGAGTTTCAATTCACAATCAACTATAAAAAGTTCTAATAGCCAATAGCTTGCTAAAGAACCTAATGGATTGCATACTGTGTAAGGTAATGATTGAAGAATACAACGAAGTTGAGTAAGAGCAGTTAAACAGTTTAATTGTATATGGCTAGGATATAAACAAAAGTAGAACATTCGCCTTCTATAGCCCTATGACAAAAGACCATCTCCAACCGAGGGGGTCAAAGGGCCTTAGGGCCAGACATAATTTATTATTTTAATTGAATTAATATGGTTACTTAAATTAAATTACCTCAAAAATTTTACGTTATGGATTGTCAATAATTTTTCGAGATGGAATCTCAATAATTTTACGTCTCGGATTTCGAGTGCCACGCGTCGATGTGTGAGTAACTTTTTATGTTGTTTAATGTTACTTAATGCTATTTAATATTGTTTACTGTTGTTTCATGCTACTTAATGTTATTTAATGTTGTTTAATGGTTTAGGAAGTTCTAGGAAAAAAAATATAATTTTCAAATTTTTTTTTTTAAAATTTGAAAAAAAAAATTGTAAAAAAAAAATTCAAATATAACGACTAGCTGACGTCAGCAACTAGCCGTTGGTTTCAAACATTTGGCCCAGCCGGGGGCTGGCTGGCTGGCTGGGTTAGGCCAGCCGGTTGGCCATTTTCTCCTTTTTTGGCCCGGTGGGGCCCATGAGCGTTTTGGCCTAGCCCTCAGTTGGAGACGATTTTCTTGTCATTTCGGGCTATTTTTGGCCCTATGGCCCTCTGGCCAGATCAGTTGGAGATGGCCTTAGGGTTTCAAAGGCACTAATTTGGAAACTACAAATTCGATTTTAGATGAACTTCAAGTTCATAAAATGGGTACCAGTAAGAGCACAAAATACAATATACAATTCAAGTGTAGTGAATTTAGGGTTGCTTCAGGAACTCAAGTGTGAGTAGTTTCAGGACTACGAAAGGATGTCAACAGTTCAAAGGAAAAAAAAAATTGAATCGTTAATTTACAAAAGTGGGTTGTTGGCCATTAATTTGTTTTTTTGTCAAATTAATGCAGGGTCACTAAATTAATTCAATAGAATTGGACCATACAGGGGTTAGTTGTGGAAGTAAGAAAATATTGACAATTAATTCATATTGATTTTGGATGGCTTCGGGCTAAGCAATTAAGAATATGGAGCCCAATTTTCGGGTTAGCTATGTCCCTACATGGTTGGGTTCGACTAGAAGCAAAACACAAGCCAAAACTAGCTTTTGGGCCGAGAATAGTGGCATCCCAGTAGGGAAAAAAGGCCAATAACATTAAGTTACTGGCTTGGGCTTGAGATAGGTTGAAAAGAGGTGGCATATCATGGGCTAATGCAGGCTGCATTATCAAGAAGCCTTAAAGAAGTTGGAGCAGGCCTGAGGAAGGGAGCAAACCCAGCATGTACCAAGCTACATGCGTTGGTAAGCTCAACTTGGGATGCATAACCCAAACACTAAACAATGTCATTATTGGGAAAAGCCAGAGCTACATGCTCGGTTCTTGGCACGGCTTAGGCGCAGCAATGCTACTTGGCTTCAGGCCAGGCACGGCTCAGTCGTAGAATTCCATTCTTCTTCTTTTCTCGGTTTTAAGGTTTTCAAAACCCTAGTTCGGGCTTGTATTTTCTTGTTTTTCTTTGATTCACTTAATGCACATAGTAGTTTATCATAATATAACATAATTTGCATAATCAAAATATTAATTGCCTATTGTGGGACCATGATTCTCTAAGACCCTGACACGTGGCATCTTGGGTGGCAAGAAGAATCGAAATGCCCATAGCCCATGAAGCATAGTCTGACAACCTTAGTTCAACATGCTAGGCTTAAGCCCATTGAAGATATTACTTGTCTCCCAAGTAAGGAAACCCTAATTCAAGTCAAATTAGGATATCTTGGGGATTTAGGCAATGTAATCATAATACTAGGAGAATGAGATATCTTATCCTAGATTGTCTGATAGATAGTCTCGCAATTTATCAAGGGGACTTCTCTTTGACTTAAGAGGAATAATTACAACTGAAGGACCTTCTCATGATTCTCCATCTTCTGCAATATACATGTAATCTCTATGCCTAACAAAGGCTTATGTTCCATATACACCACCATCTACACATAGATACGTCTATGGAGAACTCATCTCCTTAATGCCCCGCCATAGGCTATTCGTCAAGGTGGTTCACGATGTATTGCACATCACACCATTCTTTTTAGAATTACATATATAGTTTGATTCTTCTTCTGATAGATATGTAGTCAGACCAATTTAGATTCAACCACACCCCTCACCGGAATCATGGGATATTCTGACTACATTTCGCCTCCGTCTACTGATATGCCCAAATTTAATTCCAACATATATATTGAACAATATACAATATGTAATAGTAGAACTATATAATAATAGATTGGGGGTTATGCATCATAGTGAATGATTTCATGCTATCAGGGGCTCATAAAATATCAATTTTGTGTTGTAGAAGAACTTGATTTGCTAGAAACGAAATAAAGCCTTTGAATGTTAGTTGTAGAAGAACCTCATTTATGAACCTTCTGTTCCTTAGTGTCAACAAGAATACGTTGCTAACGGGTTTTAGGCCTATTTAATTAAAGAATTGTAGTGGGAGAGAGAAGATGTGATGGCAAGAGAGAAAGAAGAGAATGGGTGAATTTTGATGTGTGTATTATCTCACCCCTTGTGCCTTTATTTATAGTAGTAAGAATATCTCTAATGGGGCTTTATGCTCCTTAAGGTTACTATATTTGAAGCCCTGGTAAGAAATTTCGTCCTCAATGGGCCTGAAAATCGGCTACTTCCACCACAAGGGCTAGCATTTTCCTTTATTGGGAGCAAAAAATTAGGCTACATCCAGCCCAAAAAGTAGTGGAACTCGCACCAAATTAAAGGCATAGTCTTGTTTTTTTAGTTCACAAATGGGTGGACCCATTTCTAATTTCAAATACATGTTTCAACGGTTATTTTTTGTTGTCGTTTTTGTTTTCAACATCTATTTTTCTTCAACCGCTAGATTTTTTTTTCTTGTTCTTCTTTTTCGCTTCACATTTTTGCTATAAATACCCTTTTATTTTTCTTAAAAACTTTATATCATTCACAAACTTCTCAATTTTCATTTCATTTGCCAAATTTGTTATTTGCAATAATTTTTTTCTCTATTTTCTTCTATCCTTTTTCCACCAATGGTGGAAAATTCACAAAAGGGCACAAATTACTCGTATTCAGCATTAGTGGACCAGTGCTTACTTACAGTTCTAAAAAAGTAACGCTAGTCCAAGAAACCCGAAGAGGTTCAAAAATAGGTGGGGGTCATCCATAGTGAGTGTAGCAAGTTCGCTGAACGCATCATTCAAATAAACCGTAGGTCAAAGAATGGTACTTGCGAAGAGAACAATGTGAGTTTTTATTGATTTTACTTGTTTAGGTAATTTATTTTGTATTTTAGTATATTATTTCTTTTGCTAAATTAAAACATTAATCCACACATCCATAGATAGAAGATGCATAGTTCTCATATTATTAGAAAGAAGGCAAATCTTTCCATTTCATGAAATGTTGGGAGAGTTTACGACTTCGAGAGTGAAACACTATCCATTAATGAGTTATCTCCAATGGTGAATGATTTTTTCTGTCAACAATGAGAATCTTATTGTCACATCCTGGCCTGGGCCCCTACCACATCCCGGTCTCGACTCAATCGTAGCACGATATTGTCTGCTTTGGGGCCTGACCACGCCCTCACGGTTTTGTTTATGGGAACCCACACGAGAACTTCCCAGTGGGTTACCCATCATGGGAGTGCTCTCGCATGCTACTCGCTTAACTTCGGAGTTCCGATGGAACCCGAAGCCAGTGAGCTCCCAAAAGGCCTCGCGCTAGGTAGAGATGGGAATATACATATAAGGCTCACAGGATCCACTCCCCTGGGCGATGTGGGATCTTACAATCCACCCACCTTAAGGGCCCGACATCCTCGTCGCCACACACGTGACCAGGGTTTGGCTCTGATACCAAATTGTTACATCCCGGCTCGGGCCCCTACCACATCCCGGGCTTGACTCCACTGTAGCACGATATTATCCGCTTTAAGCCCTGACCATGCCCTCATGGTTTTGTTTTTGGGAACCCACACGAGAACTTCCCAGTAGGTCACCCATCATGGGAGTGCTCTCGCGCGCTACTCGCTCAACTTCGGAGTTCCGATGGAACCCGAACCCAGTGAGCTCCCAAAAGGTCTCACGCTAGGTAGAGATGGGAATATACATATAAGGCTCACATGATCCACTCCCCTGGGCGATATGGGATCTCACAATCACTCTGACTTGATTTCTTCGTTACGTACACATATTTTATTCTTCCTATCTTCGAGTTTTGTGTAACAAATGATTTTAAATTTTGGGGACGAAATTTTCTTAAGGGGGTAGATTGTGACCCGTCCCTAATTTTACGTTTTTATTAATTTTAAAAGCGTGAATTTACGAAAATGCCTTATAGGCGAGGATTTTGACTTCCGTTAACCATCATCTAAAGAAACGTGTGACTTATTCTTTTAGCGTATTTAAGTAGTACTCGTCGTTACGAACGCATAGGCGAAAGTAGTTTGCAAGTCTGGATTATAACGGTATAGTTACATATGTTTGAATTTGGTTATTTATATTTTAGTTTGTAAATTAATTTAACTCCTACAAGGAAGAAGACCAATAAGATTTTAGGCATATATAAGGGGACCAATCAGCTACAAGGACAAGGAACCAATCAGAAATCAGGAAAAAGAGGGATTTCTCCACTCCATTCCCGTCAACCTTTCAACCCGTGCACAACCTAAAACCACATCCGCGACCTCCCATTTTTCAAGGCCGATTCCGGCTAACTCCGGTGCAGATTTTCGCCACCACCACCATTTTGAAGCTCTCATTCCCCTCTACAAAACCCAACCAAGAACCACCTTGATTAACCACGGTATGTGGCGGTTTGAGGCCACGAAAGTTAACGAAAATCAACAGTGCTCCGACCACTCTTTTCAATTTTTCGGCGAATCGACAAAGCTATGGCCGATGCCACCACTTGGGCTTTATAGCCCATCATCCCAGGAGCAAGTCCCAACCAGCCTTAACCCCGTTGGACCACCGTAGACGACGAATTGACGCCGGGAAGCTTTAGGCACCCGCCGGCTTCGTGGGCAAAATGGACCATCTTCCGTCCATTTTTGGACTTTGTGGCAGGTATGAAAGTTGTTCTTCTCTTTGAGATCTTCATTTCTGTGAAATTTGAGAATTTGTAGAAATAGTGGAATTGTCCGGCGAACCTTGGCGGCGCGTGGGCTGAGACCCCACTTGACCACCTTAGGCTAATTTTGAAGCCCCGATTCCATATTGGACATCCATTTAGTGAAATTACGATGTTTTAATGTAGTTTCGTAGTTGACCACCTAGTTGGCCGTCACAGGGTCCTTGCATGAATTGACGATCTGATCGTTGGATCGTCACTAAACCTTAGTACCTTATAGTACGTAATATTTGAGGATCATAGGAACTTACGGATCAGGAATCCGATTTACGGATCTTTCCGAATTGGATTTGTAAGTTCGTAAAATAAAATGTCGCCAGCCACTTAATTTTAGCAATTGGCGGAGATCCAACCGTTGGATCGTTTCAAAACTTTAGGATGTTGTTCTAAAAGCATAATGTGGATCTTTGGAAGTTACGGATTGGAAATCGAACTACGTAGGGTTGTGGACCCTACTGTTGACCTTTGACGGACTGTTGGCTTTTAGTCAATGGGTTTCAAGTCATTCTAGAACGTCCTTGGGGATCTGTTTTATGTCAGTTGCGTGTTTTATCAATAAGAATCCTAAGTTGTGATTTGATAATTGTTCTAGGTGACAATCGTTTGTGACGCCTTTATATTCGTGCTAGAGTTGTAGCGCAGACTCCAGGTGAGTGGGCAGTTTATTTTATACCTATACATTTTGATAGTTTCCCTAAATGCTAGTTACTTCACTTTTACGCTTATATTGCCAAGTATTCGATATTGTGATATGAATTGTGATAAATGCTGCTATATGGTTGGGATATTACTGTCATGACATTCATACATATCTGTATATGTTCATCTTGCTGCACCTCGGTGTTAGTACTTGCCCCAGGGCAGGGCCAGTCCTTTACGTGTATGTTCACATCCGCACCATTCGCTCGCCTTGGATCCAAGTTAGGTGCCAGCCTGTCGGGTAGATTGCATTAGGCAATCTGACTTGTATGTGACCGTGCTTCTGCACCAGCTTCACATGATCGTAGTATTAGAGCGTATTGATTACACCCAGCCTGTCGGGAAGAATTGCATTAGGCAATTCCGACTTGTGTGTCAGCCTAGATTGATGAGAAATTGATTATCACATGATTATATTACTATGGCATTTATATATCATGAATTGGCATATTTCTGATGATATTGCTGTTATATTATTGTTTACATACTTACTTAGTATGTTTTGAGGAAACTATGCTTGTTTTACGGCGAGGGGTTAGTATATTCAAAAATAAAGGTTTTTACAAAACGTTGTTTTGCTGACCCACTCAACTTTGTTTTTCGCCCCTCCAGGTTTAGTAGTTATGTTTACGTGTAAACGAGGATTCTGGCAAATCTCAGTAGATGGTTATCTTTAGTGGTATAACCCTCACCCTAATTATTAAACTGTTCTTATGCTTTACCATCACGTGTGAAATGGGTGCAATCCCGCTCACCCGCACACTCTTTTGATTAGGCACTTTTAGGTTTAAATTTATTCACAATTTTTTCCACTACACTACACTTTATGGCTTTGTCACCTTCCAGGTGTCGGCCAGCACAACTCGATTTGAAGTCCAAGTGGAAATTCCGGGTCGGGTGTGTCACTTATGGAGTCGGTTCCAAAAACTCAAAATATTGCGCAAACTTCAACTCTACGTCAATGCCTATTGGAAACAAAAAAGCTAAAACGCAAAAAGAAAAAGGTTTCGTGCGTGATCTTGGCGAAGAAGCAAAGCTTTTGGCTAGCTCTTTCATTGCTTACAAAGAGAGTTATGACAACAAATAAGAGTTTAAGCTTATGATGATGGAAACTTCAAAGATTGAGACTCCGACCAGGACATAATGGATAAGATAGTAACAAAATGTGGTCCTCGAAGAAAGAACCGCACGCCATTTAAGCTTTGAATGGGACTATCACCCCCAATTGGCATAGGAGGAGTTGACAAGAATATAACTAATCTCTTAACAATTGTTGCTCAATCAACTTCAAACCCAAAAATCCCTCTCATTGTATTAGTTGATATTTGTTGTTGTAAATTTATTGTATTTATTTACTTGTCTTATTTGGGTATGCAAATCAATGGATGTAATCTGCATACATCTTTATATATAAAGCCAATAGGCCCTTTTGGGGTCACTGGCTTCACTAAAAATTTGAGGACAAAAGTGCCTTCCAAACAAAAAAGTACAAAAGCAATCCAAAATAATGCAGGGATATTTTCGTCATATAAACAATATTTTTTAATAATTAATTCTTTTTGTATAGTGTTTTTTTTTTTTTTTTTTTTTTTTTTAAAATTAGTACCTCACAATAGGTTAGCAATAATGTGATTCAATCAGTTGTTTATTAAATATTGTTTTCTCTATTTTTAAACGTGTTCAAAATATCTTAAGAGGCATGTAGTGCCGGTTATAAAAAAAGGTCTTTCGCACGGGGCATAATAATATATTTAAAATGTGTAAGTCGCGCGTAGCATGCCGTGATTGAAAAAATACCTTCTGCACGCGCTCACTGGTTATAAAAAAAGTCTTTTGCACGCGCATAATAATACATTTAAAATGTGTAAGTCGTGCATAGCACTCCGTGATTCAAACAATGTCTTCTGCACGTGCTCACCGGTTATGGAAAAGGTCTTTTGCACGCGCATAATAATACATTTAAAACGTGTAAGTCGCGCATAGCACGTTGTGATTCAAAAAATGCATTTTGCACGTGCGTGAGCGCGTGCATGACGTGCATGAAGGCTAGTATATAGAAAGGCTAGACGAAACAGAAGTCTAGTTGAAATTATCTTCCTAAGCGCGTGCATGAAGGCTAGTAAATAGAAAGGCTAGACGAAACACAAGTCAAGTTGAAATTCTCTTCCTCTAAGCTTTCTCCAATTCACTTTCTCCAAGCTTTCTCGAATCTTTCATTTCTGTATAGGAGTATCCTGGAGAGATTTGGGAGGGACTATCACTCTCAATGGGCTGATCACATAAATAAAATAACGGATGAGATTGAGATAAGATAATCCAATCTAAAATTTTATCTTGTCTGATTTTAAAGAATGTAACAATCAGAGAAATAAATCAAGGATGAGATTGAGATAAGATAATACTATGCAATGATTGTTATAAATGAAATCTTATCTTGTCTGATTTCAAAGAAACACACCAACATATGAGATTGAAATAAGAAGACTTAATTCACCGGTTCATAAGTGATGAAATCTAACTTTGTCAGAATTTGAAATTTTTTAAGTTGAAAAGTTCATAATTTTTTTTTTTTTTTAAATAACACATCTAAAAATCAATTTAATAAAGGTTAAGACAAAAATTAAATTTACCGCACAATCAAATTACTACACAAATAAATATATATTCCTAGGGGTGGTTCGGGTTGGGATCCCGAACTGAAACCCAAAGCCCGAATCCCAAACCGACTCTCTTCGGGATACGATTCTAAAACCCGAAACTGTACCCAAATTTTGGTACTCCCGAATTTCGGGAATCCCGAAATTGTTTCGGTTTTCCGGTTCGGGATCAGGAATGGATACAGTTAGAAGATATCAACCTAATTTAGGAAGATTGAATGAATGCAGTCCCCAAATAACAAATTTCCAGTCCTCTAATCCTCAAATTTGCATACAACCCATAAAAAATCAGACATTCAAGGATCGAAGAAGCCGTCGATCAAAATTCAAAAGCAGAAAAATACAAAGCAATCAAGCATGCAGTAACTGAAATTAGGGGATTTTCAAAACATAAATCCTAATTTTAATTCTAAATCCCCAAATTGAAAGTTCAAAACCCTAATCCTCAATTTCAGAATCCAAATCCAAATCAAGGTACAATAATTTCATGAAGTTTGGCACCTTCATATTATAGAAGCTTTGATTTGGAGGTCGTTGGAAGTGGAACCATGGAAGTTTGGATTTGGAATATGGTGTAGTGGTCGATGACTCGACGGCTGACATGTTGAGTTTGTGACAAAGGGAGGAGGAGGAGAGCAGAGAGTGAAGAGACGATTTGAGGGATTAGAGAGAGTGTTGATTCCGAGGATGTTGAGATAGCAGAGGAGGAGATGATAAAGTGTAGAGAGATCCGAGAGGTTAGAGAGAGTCTAAGTGAGAGAGAGAGATGCGTAGAGATTCATTTGAGAGATAAGAGAGAGAGTTGGCTCAGTGGTTAAGAATAAGTAACTAATGGTTATTAAGCATATAAATATATTTTCTGTATTATAATATCAACAATCGAGAGTTGGCTCAGTGGTGAAGTTCCATGATTCCCGAAAGTAGATAAGGGGTTCGAATCCTTGTGGCCTCATTTTTGAGGTAATAATCTAAAATCGGTTCGGTTCGGGAAAAATCGAAATTCACAAATGCCAGACCGAATACCAAACCAAACTGGGCGGTTCGGGATAAGAACTGAACCGAAAATTTCGGGATAATTTCGGTTCGGGTTCGGTCGGGATCAGGATTTTCAGGATATTTTTTCAACCCTATATATTCCCACATAGAGCCCTAAAGGTATATATCTCCTCAATGGGAGTGATTATTTTTTGGAGTCCCAAAGATTCTTCGGCGTTTTAAAATGATTTATATTCGCCACTTTATCTCACGAAATTCAAACCTAAAACCTTTCACAGCTTCATATACAGAGCCCCTCATTAAAATGGCTTTAAGAAAGGGAAATTTTTTCTTTTTTCAAGTAATACAACTGAAATAAAACAGAGACTCATATTCCTTACTAAATTAGTAGTGCAACAGTTTAGACTCGAGGGCTTTCTAGTTCTTTTTAAGCTTTTTAGCCAAAATGGTCTCTGAGATTTGCATAATTTCTCACTTTAGTCCCTGAGATTTGAAATAGATAGAATTGGTCCCTAAGTTTGTCCACAATCAACATCTTGGTCATTTGGTTAAAAATTTCCATAAAATAAGAATAAAATGACAAAAATACCCTTAATTTTGTCAAATTATTTTGGCCTATTATTTATTATATTGAGGGTAATTTTGTCATTTTGATATTTATTTAACACAATTTTTCATCGAATGATCAGAATGATTGATGGTGAACAATCTCAAGAAATGAGGATCCTCTTCGGATCATCTTTGTGAGGATTCCGAAGATCCTCAAATCGTGTCTGTTCATCGTCCATCGTGTGACCATAAATTATTTTAAATATTTTTATTTAAAATTAAATATGAATAGTACATAACGAAAGCTGATCGCACGATATACGATGAACGAACACAATTTGAGGATCCTTATGATCCTCACAAAGAGAATTCGGAGATGATCCCATTCAATCTCAATAACCATTTCTATTGATTTCAAATTTCAAAAATCAAAGTTATAAGTTAGGCAAATGTCGGACACAATTTTAGCTAAAAAAAAACCGTCCTTTTATCATTGACGAAGGTGTGTCTTCAAGTCATAAAGATCACCGGCCTACTTCTCATCCAACCTCCTCCCACTGCCACACGCACCACAATGAAGCCAATACTTTTCCTCCTCCTACTCTCCTCCCTCTCCTACTCAGTCGCCACCACAGCCTATCCTTCTATTCCGGGCACCACCTCCGTCGAATACGCCGCCGAAACCGACACCCTGATCCCTCCTCGCCGTGAAGTTTACGGCAATGGACGAATCTTCGACATCAGCCACCGGTACAGCACCACCATGCCTGCCTTTGAAACCAACGACGGCGTCGGCCAGTTCCTTTGGCTCCCCAACAGCATGAAGAACGGCTCCATCGCCAACAACTCTGAGATGAAGCTGCCCACTCACACTGGTACCCACGTCGATGCCCCCGGCCACGTCTTCGATCACTACTTCGACGCCGGCTTCGATGTCGATACCCTTGACTTGGATGTGCTTAATGGTAATTCAGTTATTGATTCTTTACTGTTTCTTTGATTTTAATCATGGCTAGTTTAGGGTTTTGAGTGTTTAATGCGGTTGAGTGAGTGCATACCAAGTGTTCGACGAAATTACCCGAGGTAATATATTTCTATGGGGGTTTGGAGTTGTTTGGGGCAAGTGGGATATTAGCGGTTTAGGTGCTTCAGAGTTGAAGATGAAATGTTAAGAGTGAATTCCGAGGAATTAAAGACTTGCGTAATAGTACTGTTCTAAAAAATTTTGCCTACAGCTAGACGGTTGGATACTGGCGTTTGAAAATTAAGAAAATGTGTCTAGACCCGCTTAGATCGTGACTCTCACTTAGATAGAAAATCAATAACTTTTATTTTGCATTTGATTTTTTTTCAATAAAATATAATACACTTGTTGGATATTTGGATGACACTCATTATATGCTTGTTTTCTATGTTTTTAATATGTTCTAATGCTTTATAATCTATATGTTCATTTTATTTTGCACTTTATGTATCTTGTACAATTATGTATTTATTAAAGTATAAATATGCACATATTTATACTAATATATAACAAATTTACTTAAATTTGCCTTAGTCTACTTAACCGCCTAGGCGCTAGACCCTAACACGCCGCCCCACTAGCGCCTAGCATCTTTTAGAATCTTACATAATAGTTTAAATGATCTTGGGCCTCTCTACTCAATTGCAATTGGTTTTGGGTTGGATCCTCACATTCTAATAGGAAAAGTGGCTTTCACCTTTTCCGGATTTCCTGTTTTGGGCATCTTGAGGTATTATCAATCTTTCTTTTCATTTCTGTTTCAGAATTTGGGTTTTCTGTTCTGTATTCTGTTTGATGTTTTGCAATTTGTGCCTTTCATGTGTATTAGCATTTGACCCTGTTTTCACAATGTAACATAGCAATAGGGGAAAAAGCTCATTGCTTGTGTGTGTTGTATCACTGATATTTTTGTGATTATTATACGTCTTTGTGTCAAAAGGTCCTGCATTGCTAGTTGACGTTCCGAGGGATAAGAACATAACCGGTATGTATTTTTCTTTCAAACTACTTTCTTCTATGTGGATGAAAGCGGAGCTTTATGACCTTATCCTTTGTTTCAATATGCATACAAAATGTAAATCATGTCTAGTGCTCAAGTAGCAACTGGAAGGCCAGATAAGTAACCTTTTGGTTTCTAAACAAACACTACTTAGAAACAATTGAACATAACATACCATGTAGTCTATTTGCTTCTTTTTTTTTTAAGGTTTTTGACTGTCCTACATGCTTATCACAGCTGAGGTTATGAAGTCCTTACATATTCCCAAGGGGGTACGTCGTGTGCTGTTCAGAACATTAAACACAGACAGGTACTGTGATAAATAAAGTCTTTGTATACTATGGGCAATATGCGCCCACACACGTGTACCTGTGCGTATACCAGTTACGTTGTATTGTTGTAAAGCTTCTTTTCTTTTCGCTGTTGAAATTTTTAGATAGCTTATAATTTGATACATTGTTCCTTAGCTCCTAGTACTCATGACAATTCCCGCAAATAAAATGCCTTATTTGTTTTACTAGACCTTTCTTCGGAAAAAAAAACAAGGGAAATTTATGCCTGAGGTGACCTTTCCTCTGTTTAATCATTCCTTCCAACCACCTTTTATTTGTCAATGGTTGGACTACTGATGTTTGTACTAATTCAATTTGATTCAGAAATCTTAAAATATTGCAGAATATTAACAAAAAAATTCAATTCAAAGAAACATTATACTAACTAGAGCTTACTTCACTTTTAGACGGCTTATGTTCCAAAAGGAGTTTGACAGCAGCTATGTGGGATTTATGAGGGATGGAGCACAGTGGTTGGTGGAGAACACTGACATTAAACTTGTCGGTGAGATATATATATTCGCACATCTATTCTTCTTTTATGACACATAGTTTTTTAACAGTCTGCATACGTAATTACGGTAATATAATCTTATACTGAGTTCTTCTCAGTGCGATATTACTGATTATATTGCTGTTCATGTTATCATTTCTGTTCTTTCTATTGAAGCTGACTACTTGGTCTTTTGTTATAGGAATTGATTACTTATCCGTTGCTGCATATGATGATTTGATTCCATCCCACCTTGTTTTTCTAGAAGGCAGGGTAAGAAATCGTTATTTGATAAGACATGAAAGGGTTTTTTCTTTAGTTCATGATCATTTTAGTTGGATGAGTTCCAGTTGGTACTTGGTGTAGATTGTTGAACAGTGGTAAATGCAGCACCAAAAAAAAGAGGCAACCAAGTTGTCTCACATGGTTCTCTGATTTAACCAGAAATTCCGTTTCAAGACTCAACACTTACACTGCTTTCATGTTCCAGGAAATCATTCTTGTTGAAGCCTTAAAACTGGATGACGTCGAACCGGGAATATATTCTGTCCACTGCTTACCTTTGAGGTTGCCGGGTGCAGAAGGGTCACCGATAAGATGCATTCTTATCAAGTGATGCATCTCCGTTAAGCATTTATCTTTGTAAGTTGTGTATCGATGTTTGGTTTTGATGCTGGCGTACATCAGCTCACAGTTAATCCTTTTATTAGTTTGAGTGTTTCAGCCTACGTTTGGGTTTTTACCTACTCCTATTTGTTGCAGGAAATGATGATCCCCCAAGGAGAAACAGCATGGAATAAGACGCTAAGAAGAGACCCAAGTTTCAGGACAGCAGGGTTCTGAAAATGAAAGTCCTCTTGAATGTTTATGTTGATAGTTTTCGTGAAACTGAAATGTAATGTCATTGCCGTATTTCCGCCGTCCACGAGACACGCAGCGAGCGCCATGAATACAGACCAAAGTGTGATAAAGAATTTTGATTCGCACTGTATAATTTGGTAGTTTAATCTCTCTTTATAACATGAAGTTTTTACGGGTTGTTGATAAAAAGTTTTGTTTATATTAATATTTCCTTGAAAGAATTAATTAGATTATATTACATTATTTAAAAAGAATTTATTAATTTTTCAATCAAATAAAAAACATTATTCAAGTGGGTTTGAAGAGTTTTAAAAATCTAAACGACAATCTAACTATCATCAAAGCGTGGGAATGCAATCATGAGCGTTTATTATTCTTTTATATTTTTCACACTTGTACATTAATTATTATACTTTTTTAATGTGTTTGGTATTTTTAAATTACTATGATATTTTTTATCTTCTAATGTGTTTTATAATGGTTTAATCTTACTTTTAAAATAATAAAACCTTTATGAGTATGATTGTAAGAGAGTGTAAAAAACTTTGTTAGGTTGTTGGCTGTACTAATACTATACTAGTTGATTTGAATTTTGGACAACAAATCAATTAAAATTTATTCTAGTAATGATAATAAGAAACTCTCATAGCCACTAGTACTACGGTCTAGTGGTATTCCTCTTCACTGATTAGTGAGAGGTCTTAGGTTCAACTCTTGCCAAAGGCGAATTTTGAACCAATTTATTGCTAGCCCATTGTGAGGCTAAGCCCACCCCCTCCCCTTAGTGTAGTTAATATCGATTGCTCCAAAAAAAAATAAAAAATAAAATAAAATCTCATAATAAAAATAAATAAAACTTAATTTTTCTTTATATAGAATAATAATACTATTATAAACTTTCTAGTTTAAGTGTGATTGTGTAAATCCTAGATTATATTTGATTCTATTTATTCTTTCCTATATGGACTTGTATTCCTTGGGGATAAATGATTTCTTCTCTCCCATATTACTATAAATAAAAGCATTACGCAAGGGAATAACACATCCTCTTAGACCTGGCATTCGTGTCGTGTTTTCCGTGTTCGTGTCGTTTTCGTGTCATACCCGATATCTTAACGGGTCGTGTCGTGTAACACCCGTTAAAATAAACGGGTAAAATGACCCGACCCGAAATCGACTCGATAATATTAACAAGTAATATGACCCGACCCGTTACCCGTTAAGGAAAATATATTTTAAACCAATAAATAATCAAATGAAAAACATAATACTAAATAAGTATAAAAAAATATATAAACCCTCGTAATGACAAGCTTTACAACTTTCATGAAGAGCTTAACTTCGAAATTCTCTACTATAATCATATAAATCATAGATCAAAATTTAACCGTTGATTGTTGTTTACATTGACGCTTCATTTTTCTCAACAAATTTTGTTTTTTCGGATTTTTCTTTTTGAAAACATGATCTAATAGAGGATGCAGGAAGATGAACGGTTTGGATCGTTAATATTATGTTTAGAGTTTTACGGTTAGTGAAAATATTGCTTGATGTTTATAAAGTTTCTACAAACTATATGACATCGTGACACACCCCGTCCCGGAGGAGGGCATGCTGGCCGTCACGTGAGAGTGACGTAACCATTTACATAGTTCGGAAGCTGAATCTTTCAAGATCCGAGAGAGCAACTTCCCAATGGGTCACCCATCCTGGGAGTGTTCTAGCCCCCTTCTCGCTTAACTTCGGAGTTCCCAGAAACAAAACCGTGAGGGAATGGTAAGCCCAAAACGGATAATATCGTGCTACGGTGGTGGAGCGGGCCCGGGAAGTGGTCCGCCCCAGGTCGGGATGTGACACATTGACTCATATTTCAGTTAACCGTAAATATCGAAACGTGATATCAAAGATCTGAACTGTTCATCTTCTTACATCCGCCAGATGATCATGTTTTCAAAAAAGAAAATTTTAAAAATGAAATTCAGTAAGAAGAATAAAGCGTAAATGACAATCGACGGTTAAATATAAATTTAAGGTTTATGGATTATAGTATTGGATTTCGAAGCTAACCCATTCATGAAAGTTGTAAAGTTTGTCATTATGAGTGATTATATATATTTTTTACATTTTTTTACACTTCTACAATAATTATTATTAATTTTTCCCTCAAATAAAAAACATTATGCATGAGGGTTTGGAGGATTTTAAAAATCTAAACGATAATGTAAGTGTAACCATTATCTACTCGTGGAGGAATAATGATGAATCACGAGTGTTTATATATTCTTTCACATTTTTCATACTTGTATGTATGTCTTCTTAGTTCTTGCCTATACAAATACTATACTAGTTTATTTTAATTTTGGACAACAACATGTTAAGTAAAATTGATCCTAGTAATGATAATAAGGAACTCTCATAATAAAAATAAATAATGACTAAAACTTTTTTTTTAAACTTATATAGAATAATAATACAAAATTATATATGTAATATAGAATATATTGTATATATTAATATGGCTATTGTATTTTATAATAAATCTTTTAGTAATTACTTTAAAATTATCAAAATAAATTTTTTCTTAACGGGTCGAAACGGGTTACCCACGTGCTACCCGCGTGTATACCCGTTAAGAACCTGTTATTAATGGGTTCTTAACGGGTCACCCGATAATGACCCGATTAGTTATCGTGTTGACCCGAAACCCATTATTTTCATGTCATGTCTGAACCTGCCAGGTCTACATCCTCTACATATTCTTTTACATAACCCTATAAACACATCTCTCTCTCCAATCTCTCTGTGACGCCAGCTCCCTTCCCTTGTCAGATAAAATAGGCTACAACACTTTATCAGCACGCTTCTACCGCTACACTTAGGAATCTGACGAGGAAGTTATCTGCATCAAACAAGTTCATCCATATCATCACGCAATTAGGTTCGTCCAAAACAACGGTTTTTATCTCGATATTTTTGCAACCCTGATAGCATGAACATTCACCATAATGCATGACCCAACTTTACATTTTTCGAATTTTAATTCTACGTAAATTGTGTATGCATTATATCCATAATTGTTGAATTATGTGAATTAGATATTGCCATGAATTGCATCAAATATATGTCCATGCATTAAATGATTGAATTGAATATGCATGCAATTGAATGTTATAATCTAAAAAAAAAAAAAAAAAAAAAAATCGCAAACTGCTAGGGTTCTTCAAACCCACGATCTGAACCGCAAACCCAAGCCACTAGTCCAGGCATGCAGCCTGTATGGTCGAGCCGCGCCGAGCCGTGAGACCACAAGCCAAAGCCAAGGGCTTTAGGTTTGAAAACCTAGAAACCCCGACGCCTTCCATGGTGTCTTCATCATCACATGTGGGAATGCGGGCCAACCTTGACCTTGGGTCATCGTACCGGCCTGAAGCTCATCCACCGACGTAGATTGACCGAGATTCCTTCGAATCTTATAGGATTTTCTTTGAAATTTCGATTCGAATTTCTAGGGTTTTGGTTGAAACGTTAAAGTTTTGGTTGAAATGTTAGGATTCCTCTATCACCGTTCATATTCGTGATTCTTGTTGCCTCACGAACTCGCCCTGAGAGTTTTGTCCCAAAACACGGCCGCCTGAAGCAGCGGCGCCGGTTTTCTTCCCAAGCTAGCGTACCTAGCTACGGCTAGGGTGTTTTTGGTCCCAACTCGAGCCCAATTGGGCCTTGGTTTTCTTGGCCGAAAAGAATTTTTTTTTCTTCTTACATTTGCCTAAAGCGGCCCAAACCTTTAGCTCAGCCCAAATTTGACACTAGCCCGTAGAGTTATGGTGTCCCCGTGCATGCCACCGCACCTGATCCCAACCCATAGCTAGTAAATCGATGCACATGTACAATAATACATAGGATTACATCCCCCGAGAACACAGATGCTGCGAAGCAGAGGAACATTCCTCCGCATAAGACCTGCAGTCCTAGCCTGCTCCTCGCCGCACCAGATCAGAGCCTGTTTGGGCCTCAGTCTTTGGGCTTGGACCTGCAGCCCCTTTTTGTGATGCTGGGCCAGCCTGCATGCTAGGCCCGAGCCCATTCCAGCCCAAGTTTGGGCATGGACCTCACGGTGCAAATTTACTCAACCCACTCGTGGGCTTTAGTCTAAGTTTTTGGGCCCCGAGTTTTAATTGCCTATTTTTTTAGGCCCAATGGGTTTTATAATTTTTTCACCCACACTTTCAATTTGGCCCGAAGTCTAAATAATTAAATCAATTATAATTATAGACCTGAAGTCCTATTTGCATATTTTCTTGTTGCATATTTTTGTATATATATTTGTGTTTGTTTGCAGGAACATGTGAACCTGAAGTTCATAATTATTTCGAAACCTGAAGTTTCTAAAAACATGCCTTGTCTGAAAACCTGAAGTTTTCCTTAAAAACATCACCCATGAAAACCCGAAGTTTTTTTCATGTGAATTTTAACCAATACATGTATATAGAACTTGAATGTTCTACTCCTATATGAATGAATTGATATTTTTCTCCATTACACTAATCACATCTTGTCTTTTATTTTGTGATAGGAACATGTGAAATTTGAACAAACTCGACTTTACCGCTTTGGAGGTCTCTGGAATGAACTACCTCAAGTGGGTTCAAGATGTGAAGCTCCACCTCACTGCAAAGAACTTGCGTCTCGCCACTGAAGATGAAACGGACAACCTGGTTGGCAAAATTGAGAAAGCAACTGCCATGATCTTCATCTGAAGACATATTCATGACGCATTGCAAACTGAGTACCTTGCTGAGGAGGATCCATGAGCACTATAAGTCGCTTTTGCTGATTGTCTTGATCACCAAAAAGACATATTCTTACCCGAAGCAAGGCATGACTGGCAGCATTTGCGCTTCCAAGACTTTAAGTCTGTGAATGAATATAATTATGAAGTTTCTCGAATTCGATCACTTCTCAAGTCTAACAAAACTTTGACCGAATAGGATCTTCTGGAGAAAACCTATTCGACTTTCTCTGCTACTAATATTGTCTTATAGCAACAAAATAGAGCTCAGTAGTTCACTAAGTTTTTGAATTTGATCTCTGTTTTACTTTTCGCTAAAAATGAGAATCGGCTGTTGATGAAAAATCATTAAACTGACCTACTAGGGCAACTGTTATACCTGAAGCATACTATAGCATGAACCAACGCCCAAAATGCCAAAAGAAGCATGGTAGGGACGGCCAAAAGCCACCTCGCCAAGGTCAATAGAGCCAAGACCTATCTAAGGGTGGAAACAAAGCCCAGAAGTGCCCTAACCTTGCTCACAAGGCCCCAAACTTCAAGAATAACGACAAAGCACCTGAAACCATGGATGCGGACATGTGCTATCGTTGTGGTTCAAAACACCATTGGTCTCGTGTTTGCCGAGCTCCCCAGAAGGTTGTAGCTGAATATCATTCTTATCGTAAGAAGTTTGAATCAAACTTCGTGCAAGTGGGCGAACCGGAGATTACCAAGATGGAGTTTTCTAACTTTTAAGAGGCTATTACACCTATGGAAGACTAGAATCTTAGACATAAACTATTTTTCTAGTTGAAATTTAGACAATGGGGTCGAATTCCACTTAGTGGCCGAACCTCCTTATGTTTTTGGTTAATTTTGAACAATTTTCCTTTATGTTTGGATTATTTGTTGGTGATTTGTTTTTGGATATTAAGTTTTTAATTAATTTCCGTCCTTTAATACTTCAAATTATTTTGAATGGATATTTGTTTTTAGAACTTTTATGCATGTGACCGATTCAAATTAATTTTCATTCTAGGTATGACTAGTGGGCAAGTTAGTTGTTCGGCAGATAGTGCAACCACACACACCGTTTTGTGTAAACACATTTATTTCACTAACGTCATACCTAAGAATGCACATCTGACAACCCTCTCAGGCCCATCCAACCTAATCGAAGGATACGGTAAGGCACATATAATGTTGGGTACAATTTTGACCATTGATAAGGCACTTTATTCTCCGCGTTCCGGAAGAACGTTGTTGAGTTTTAAGGACATTACATATAATAATTAACACGCTGAAACCTATGTAGAAAACGGAGTTGAATTTCTGTGCATAACTTCCTACGAATATAGCCATAAGAGTATTCTAGAGAAGATGAAGCGTATCCCAAGTGGTCTGTATACTACAACCATACACCCCATAGAAAGCCACTATGTGACCGGCCCTACGTCTGGGACTGGGCATGAAATCACACTTTGGCATGATCATTTGGGATACCCTGGACGAATAGCGATGCGCCATATCCTCAAATCAACACACAGACATCCATTAACCCGAAATTTAGGTTCGAATCAAGGAATCGCATGTCAAACATGTTCTATAGGAAAGTTTATTATTAAGCCTTATTATGACAAGATTCATTCGAATCCTCCTATTTTTCTACAAAGGATTCAAGGGGACATTTGTGGACCGATTCACCCTCCCTGCTAACCATTTAGATATTTTATGGTTTTGGTTGACGTTTCCACACATTGGTCACATGTGTGCTTGTTGCCCATAAGGAACGCTACATTCTCCAAACTGTTGGCTCAGGTTATCAAGTTCAGGGTTCACTACCTTGATTATTTGATCAAATATAATCGATTGGATAATGTTGGAGAATTCACATCTAAAACTTTTGATGAATATAGCATGTCAATTGGGGTTGAAGTTGAACATCCTGTACCCCATGTTCACACCTAGAATGGCCTGGCAGATGCATTCATTAAGCGCTTACAAATGAATGCTCGATCGTTGGTCATATGTACCAAGCTCCCGATCGATGCTTGGGGCCATGCAATATTACACGTAGCCATGTTGGTCCGCCTGAGGCCTGTTGCAACCTAACCATATAATGCCCTTTAGTTGGTTATCGGATACGAACCCGACATATCGCATCTGCGTGTTTTTGGTTGTGCGGTCTATGTTCCGATTTCGCCGCCCTTAAGTACAAAAATGAGGCCTCAGCGAAAGATGGGAATCTATGTCGGATATGATTCTCCTTCAATTATTCGTTACTTAGAACCTTTGACAAGCGATCTGTTTACCGCTCGTTTCATGGATTATCACTTCTATGAGACAGTCTTCCCGTCGTTCACGGGAGATAAGAACGTTAACGTTCCTCAAGAACGATGCGAATTATCATGGACGACTCCCACTTTGTCTCATTTAGATCCCCCCACTGCTCAGTCTAAAAATGAAATGCATCGCATATTAGATCTCCAGAGCATGCCAGATGTTTTCACCAATCTAGCGCGAGTGATAAGATCACATAATCCAAACAACTTTGGTGATCCACGTACATTAGCGGCTAGCTAATCATTTGCCCCTACACATAAGCATGGCAGACCTCTTGGTTTAAAGGATTCACACCCCTGGAAGAGGAAACCCACGACACAGGCCTTTGAAGAGCCTATCGTGAATTCGACTATTTAGCTTTTATCCAACTTATGAGGAAATTCTAGATTACAAAAGCGTCATTGAAGAGACGAATCCACCACCCGAGAATCATGTGATTTCGGTCTATTATACTAGCTTAGATGATGTGTGGTGTAGAAATGAGATGATCGTCGACGATGCATTAGCATATGCAGTAGCTACTGAGATCATGTTAAGCGATGACAATGAACCCCATTCCGCTGATGAATGTCGACGTAGAACCGATTGATCAAACTGGAAACAAGCAATCCAAGTCAAACTCGATTCGCTTACGAAACGTAAGGTGTTTGGACATGTAGTTCATACTCCTCTATATGTGAAGCTTGTTGGCTACAAATGGGTTTTCATTCAGAAGCGTAATCAGAAGAACAAAATTATGCGTTACAAAACTTGTCTTGTTACGTAAGGCTTCTCATAACGCCACGGGATTGACTATAACGAAACTTATTAACACGTTATGGATGTGATTACTTTTCGCTACCTTATCAGTTTGGTAGTTTCTGAAAAACTGAGTATGCAACTGATGGACGTAGTAATTGCGTATCTCTATGGGGATCTTGATACGAAAATTTATATGAAAGTTCCCAAATGACTTACATTACTGGATCAAATATTTCCAAAGCCCAGAACACGCTCTTAAATCGACTGAGGCGTTCACTCTACGATTTGAAGCAATTCGGAAGAATATGGTATAACCGTGTGAGTGAGTATTTGACTAGTCAGGGATATGTGAACAACGAACTATGCCCTTGTGTGTTCATTAAGAAGTCACATTCCGATTTTGCATTTGTTGCAGTATATGTCGATGGCATGAACCTCATCGGAACTCCTGAAGAGCTCGCGAGAACTACCGCGCACCTCAAGTCAGAATTTGAGATGAAAGATCTAGGAAAGACTCGATACTGTCTCGGTCTCGAGATAGAGCACCGTTCGGATGGAATCTTAGTACATCAAACGAACTACATCCAGAAGGTGTTGCGCCGCTTTAATTATGATAAAGTGAAGCCTTCGAGTACACATATGGTCGTTTGATCGCTAGATGCAAAACGAGATCCCTTCCTTCTGAATGAGGATGATGAAGAGATTTTGGAGCCTGAAGTTCCTTATCTAAGTGCGATCGGTGCTTTATTATACTTAGCTTAATGCACTAGACCCGACATCTACTTCCCTGTTAATCTTTTGGCAAGATACAGAAATGCACTAATACGCAGACACTGGACTGGTGTTAAAGAAATTTTTCGCTACCTTAAGAGTACTATGGATTTGGGCTTGTTCTATTTCTACGGATCCTCAAGTGATGCCACACTTCCTTATCTTGAGTCGATTCTCGCCTTGTTAGTTATGCCGATGCTTGATACTTATCTAATCTGCAGAAGGCGCGTTATCAAACGCGTTACGTCTTTACCGTTGGAGGCACCACAATCTCTTAGAGTTCAACCAAACAGACTTTAGTTGCCACTTTGTCTAACCACGCTAAAATTCTCGCCTTACACGAAGAAACTCGGGAATGTTTTTGGTTGAGAGCAATTGTGGGCCATATTCGAAGCTCCTGCGATCTTTACCCCATTGTTGATGTCCCGATGATGACCTATGAAGACAATGGAGCATGCATCGAACAACTCAAGAAGGGTTACATCAAATGAGACAACACCAAGCACATTACACCGAAGTTCTTCTTCTCACATCAACAACAAGAGCATCAGAAGATTGAAGTCACGCAAATCTGTTCAAGAGACAATCTGGCCGACCTCTTCACCAAATCACCATCGAAGGTGATGTTTCAGAAGCTTGTTCAAGGAATTGGTATGCGTAAACTTTTTGAGTTGTAACATTGCTAGTTCTCTTTGGAATTGTGTCAAACTCAGGGGGAGTATCCTGAAGTATACTTGCTTGATCTTAATGTACTTTTTTCCCTATGATTAGGAGCATTTTTCCCACTAGGTTTTTGCTACCTAACTAGGTTTTAACGAGGCACCCACCTTGGGTTGATCATATCCCTGATGAAGTCCTGTAGAGGTTTCATTTGACTTTGCATTTCTCACGCATTTTTCCTTAGACTATGGGTTTTGTCCCTACTCGGGTTTTTACCATTGCCATATGGTTTTTTAGTGAGACTTATTTCCTTATGCAAGTTCCTAGCTTATTGAGAATAGTGTGTTCCCAAAATCAGTGTCGACGAGTCGACTTCTTCAAACTCTACATGATGCCGAATCTACTTGAGTATTTACACACTCAAGGGGAAGTGTAATAAACTTTCTAGTTTAAGTGTGATTGTGTAAATCCTAGATTAGATTTTTTTTTTTTTGAGTACATCGATATTTTTACACTAGGGGGAGGGGGAGTTCGGCTAAGCCACACAATGGGGAACCTAATTTGGTATCGAATTCGCCATCCACGAGATTCGAACCTAAGACCTCTCACTTCCAAGTGAAGAGGAATACCACCAGACCATAGTACTGAGTGGCAATCATAGATTATATTTGATTCTAGTTATTCTTTCCTATGTGGACTTGTATTCCTTGCGGATGAAGGATTTCTTCTCTCTCTTATTACTATACATAAAGGCACTACGTAGGGGGGAATAACACATCCTCTACATATTCTTCTACACAACCCTACAAACACATCTCTCTCTCCAATCTCTCTCTCTGCCGCCGGCCCCCTTCCTTTGTCAGATAAAATAGGCTACAACAAATACATATTTAATATACAATATATACACTATAGCTATTGTATTTTATAGTAAGTTTTTTAGTAGTTTAACTTTAAAATCATCAAAATAATATTTTTCTTAACGGGTCAAAAAGGGTTATCCGCATGTAAATTCGGTAGGGATCCGTTATTAATGGTTCTTAACGGGTAACCCGATAACAATCCAATTAGTTATCGTGTTGACCCAAAACTCGTTATTTTCGTGTCGTGTTAACGGATCGAAATTGTCAGGTCTAGATAAGATGGACAAATTATATGAGACTCTGACGTGCAAGAATTGCTAATCTGATCAGGATGGCTTGAATATTGGGATGATTAGCACAGATGGGGACTCTTGGCAAAAGGATAAAGATTGGAATTACATTGCATATGGGTTAAGACTTTAGAGAACCAAGTCCAGAAAGATGGTTCTGTGCGAATATGCTGATCCTTGTGGATTATTTATCCAAAAAGGTGGTTATGTGGATCATGCAATTGCATGGCACGGATTGGTGAGGAATGGATTAGTATGCAAATATTTGCACTTTTAGTTTGGACTAACAACAGTGCAATTGATTGGTTGATTATCTATCCACATCTAGATAGACGAACAATTCTCCATTCTTTCGTCTCAAGAGGTTTATCTCATCAACTTCGACGAAATGAAGTGTTTCCAGGGATAAATTGTTCTGCACAGCGGAAGTTAAACTAATTATTGAACTTTGTAGTGATCTAGTAACCTTGCCTTTAGGTTCTAGAACCCAAGCCCGAGACATGTTCCTTCCTTCTTAGCTGTAATCACTTTGGTGTAGAAGTCAATAGCGTATTCAACACCACCATCACCACCTCTATTCTGCTCGCCCGACCGAGCTCAATTGCGAGTTGGCACCCCCGCATTCATATGAAGAACGTAATTAACTCATATTGGAAAATGCCAGGGAGACCAACCATCAGTCGGTACATTATGTGTTGGAAATTATATATTATAATGTGAAATATTGTAACATATAATTTTAATAATTGAATGAAAAATAGTGTTAACTGTATTTCTTAGAAAGGTTATGATATTTAGGTGCATTCCCTTGCTAAATGATGTATACTTATAGATGATAAGTTACATTTCTTTAATAAGTAGTAGTTGGGTTCTATATAAACCCATGAAACCATTTGGTATTATATGATAGAAAATTAGAGTTGATTTTTACTCTTGAGAAATAGGGTTTCCCCACTTTGTTTCTCTCATTCTTCATTTGTCAAATTCTGAGTTGCGTCTTGAGAGTACGGAAAATATAAAGTTCGCCAAAATCTGAAGATTGAAGTGTTTTGACTTTGGATTATAGATTGTTGAATCCTGGGAGATAGACGCCTACCGAACTACAAGCACAAAAGTAGGGGCAAAATTATGTCTTTAGGACATTGCATTTATACAAGCTTCAATCTCCAAGTTTGTCAGTTTTTCTAACTTTCTTTTTAGTTGTTTATATTAATCTCATATATAATTGATGTTATGAATTTCTTTATGATTATTATCATTGGAGTTATATTGTTGTTTCTCATATTTTTTAATATTGCTCCAACATTATGTGATTATATAATCATATAATTATATAATTATAATTATATAGTTATTATTATTATTATTATTATTATATAATTATATAATCATGTGATGTTAAAGAAACCAAATTTTTAAAACATTTTTTGTAGACCATGGCGATTGATGGTTAGACTTCTTTAAATCAGTAAATAGGAGAACTAATTATTAACTGTCTCATCATGTGGTCTACAAAAAAAGGTCTCAAAATTTAATCTCCTTAGCATTTTTCTTTCTTTTATACTTTTGCATGCTTGTAGCACCCAAACTTACTTTTTGAGTTTCTATTCTACAATTCGAACTTAATATTTCTTTTAGTAAGAACCACTAAACAAATAACTAGCCAGTAAGAATAGACAAATAACTAGCCACTAAACAATTCGAACTTGATATTAAACTTCATATTAGTTCAATATCAATACATAGGTAACCACAACAAACGGCCTAGTAGTAGGGGCGCAGACTGCGGCTCCTTAATAGACAAAAAAACAGTGGGAGGTTCCGGGTTTGATGCTCCAACTAGTAAGTCTGCTTGACTGTGGCCATGGGCAAGGTGAAATTGCCCATAGCCTCTATGGACCCGAAAAAGGTAGATCACTGTGACTTGTCACTAATTGTCTCATTTTTAATGGAAGAAAAAAATATCAATACATAGGTGCACGTACATTTAAATTAGAACAAATGCACGATATTGTTGTATGGAAGAATATGGAATGTCTGTTGATAACTAGTAAGAATGCCATATTTGGGTTAGGTAGCTCGCTACTTTTCCTAATTGATTAAAGAAGAATAACAAAAATAAAATAGGAAATTTGGTTAACGTTAATAAATAATTTTATATTTCGACATAGATCAATATGTTAAACTTTATATATTTCATAAACAACTAAAAATACTAACTTGAAAGAATCCATAAATTATGCTCAATTGATAAAGTACTCGAAGTCAACATGGCATGTAGGAAAGATGAACTATCTTTGACAGAACCGTGCGGAATAGGCTCAACCATAGACTTCTCATTCGATGGAAATCGTATTGGAATCCTGCGGAATAATATGTTAGTTGACCAAAGTCTTCTGCACACTCAACACTTCTTTATACTTGAACTAATGGGGCGTTCATATGAGATCCTGTGTGTTGTGAGCAGGGACCTTAGCCTTGTATTTATATGGACTTAACCCTAATGAATCTTCCCATAATAATGTCATTAGGATTCCTTGCAGTCCAAGGATAATTGATACACCAAATCTCATTCCAAATAGGATAGAATTAGGTGCCCTTATTCCCCAAGGAAATCCGGAATATATTAACTTTACTTGGGGTACAAGCTATAGCTATTAACTAAATCCTAATCTTATTTATATTCCAAGCAATCCTTAAATTAACTGTGTAGACCTATTAGTCGTTGGATTATGGTCCAACGTCCAACATTCTCCCACTAGGTCAAACAGTTAATTTAGAAAAGATCTTTAATGGATTTATAAGCAAGATTACTTTATTGGCCAATGAATTTAGTTAGCTAATAAGCTTCCTACATGTTCTGTAAAATGGAGTTTACTTATCTAGAACTATCGGAGACTATGAACTTGGTAGCATCCATGAGCTCTTATAATCATTGAAATAAGCTCTCCATTCACATGAAACATATGTCACATATTTGGTAGTTAAGTGAATCAAAACCTAAATTGAAAGCATCAATTCATTCACTTATTGGTCCTCCTTATCAATCTTGATAAGATTGCATTATGCTTCCTATGAAGCTCATAAACTACAGAACCAGCTTACTTTTGTGTCTAACAAGAATGGATGACACAACTCTTTCGCAGTTTAAGACGTTCGTTGCTACTTCATGTGTTGTGAACCACAATACCTAAGTACAAAACTCAATCTTGCTAGAACTTAGAACGCAACTGAAAAAATACACCTTCGCTGCTTTATGGAATTCACAACATAACTAAAAACTCAAATCTATACCTTAATGCAGCTTGTAAATTTTGTTGCTTCCTTATTGCCGTGAATCACAAATTAAACTAACTAGCAATTGCATAAAAGTTTCACAGCTTAGCAACTGAAGACATCCTTAAATGAATGTGTAATGCCAATATGGATCCTTATTCGACTATTTACAATTGGCCACAATTTCAATTTTTGAAATTTAAACCCACATTCATAATATCTTAAAAGACTTTTACAAATAGACATAAAAACCAATCAAGGGAGGCACATATAATTAGCTAAACATGTTTCGTGGCATAAGCTGCACATTTAATTTGTTCCTCCCGCTAATCACTTATAACTAATATTGAATGCGAGAAACAAATACCATAACCAAATGCACATATTCATAAAACAAAACATGTTATTGCACCTTACACTTAATCATATTATACAACAATGAATATGTTAAGCCAAATTCGTTAAGCAAGTATAACTTCATGTCAATTCTTTCAGTCATTACTTCCAAATAGTATGTACCAAACAACTTAAAAGGCAACTGTCTTTACAAGAACTTAACCAAATAGTAGTTAATCATGTATGGCATGAGTGTTAAAACATGAGAATATTGTCATACATGCATACAAATTCGAAAATAAAAAGTGGAACAATTATAGGATTGAAAACTAGACAATCCTAATAAAATCTAGAAAATTTCAATTATAGCATTCATCTTTTTTCCACAAACTCAACTTTAAAATTCTGGGAGAAACATGCAAAAATAAGTTTCATACTCAAAACTTTTACAAACGTATATTAGCATAAGAACAACTCTCACGAATCTGTTTATCAATTCTCCCACTTGGTAAGAACAACTCTCATTGCATTTATTACTCTGAAAAGCATATAGGTAAAAATATATATTTTTATTTATACTAGTATAGAATTTCTCAAAATATATTAGTAAAGTAGTATACTATACCAAAAACCGAGATTCCAGCTTGAGGAATTACATAATTAACGTATAATTGATTTGTCCCAAAATCACATAGACTATACGAGAAACATTAAACTTTATAAAATAGAATATGAAATTGTTCTAGTGCTAAAAGATAGCTCAAATTTTTCGACATATAAGAAAAAATTGAAAACTCCAGTCTGGACTTTCAACTGAGCACAGGTTACTAATAAAATCACCATAAATAGAGTACACCACTAATCAGCACGAAATTTTCCAGTCTATAAATAGACATATATATATAACAACATATCCAAATTTCAAGTCATTCTGAGGTCATTCAATCATTCATTTGTCAAACTTAATTGAAACAATGAAAACTGCCAGACTAGACTTTCAACTGAGCACAGGTTACTAATAAAATCCCTATAAATAAAATACACAGCCCAAAATCACGAAATTTTTCAGTCCACAAATAGACATATATGTGAAGAACATATTCAAATTTCAAGTCATTTGGTGGTCAATAACTCAGTCGTTTGTTAATTTCCAAATACGTATTCCAGCAAAAAAATTCTGTGCATCTATGTCAAATAGATAAAACCACCAAAAATTCAATTCTTCATGTATTTTCGTAATTTTAGTGTGTAAAGAAGCTTTAAGAAGTCTACTTCAACATATAGGTATAGCTTTATCATGAATAAATCTTGAACCACAAAGATATGCAAATAAACAACATAGCAGCAGATTTCAATGTGTACCTTAGGCAATTGTGATTATCCTTCATGTGTTCAACAACATATGCTCCATTGAATTTTGAGAAGAGAAGACAACACATAACGAACATTAAATCACATAGCCAATCTAAGAAATCCAAAACTTTTAACAAGATAAACATGCCATCATCTCTGAATACACTGTAATATGCCACTTTTGAACTAAAATAAGGCTAATTTAATCAAACGTGTATCTCGATCCAAAAATTAATTTAAACCAATGAAGGTTACATTTGGTCGTGAAGCCTTAAGACCAAACAAATTCTATGTTATGCTTTATCGATCCCAAGATGGGATTTAAGGGGCCTCATAAGAAAAACATTCATAACTTTAAAACATAGAACTACCATGACTTTATATTCACACATGAACAAATACCCCATAGACTTTACAACTGAAACAACTCGCACCTTTGTTTGGTTGAAGCTTAATCAAATTTTAGCGTTAAAATATAAATCATGTTAGCAAAATATAGACATGAAAGCTATCCACCTTTGTTTGGCAATCAGTTATCACAGGCTTCACATAATCTATACTTTACACTAAGCGACTAGTAATCGAACCAATAAGACTAGTCACACCCTTGTTTGGGAATATAGTCATATTGTTATGACTACTAATGCAATTCGATCAACTAAACTTTGAATTTTTAGCAGCCCTTGAATCAATGGAACGGATTTGTTGTGTCTCATTCACCCAAAAACATCTCAAAAACATTGATCTTATGAAAACTTTTAGCATGTCTTAATAATAAAATTTTCAATCGAAGAACATGCTTATTTAGCAAAGTTAGAGAAAACATACAATTTTCCGGTTTTAATTAGACCTAATATTTTAAAGGGTAAATATCAGTTTACTACCCTCATGTTTCGTAGTTTTCAACATTTAGTACATCAAGTTTTTTTCGTCTCAGAGTCATATCTAAAGTGTAAATTTTGGTACAATCTTATACATCCGTTAGTCAAACTGTTAAGTCTTCCGTTAATTGATGACGTGGCGCCCACGTAGACAATGACTAGACGCCACTTATCAATAAGGGTCCCATGTGAATATTTAAAAAAAATTTAAAAAATTACAAAATTACAAAAAATAAAAAAGAGAGGCAGTTCTTCCTCAACCCTGACCGTCCCTTCCTTCTCCCTCCCTTCTCAGCCTCCACTCATATGTGCAAATCCAACCCTCTCCCTCCCTCAACCCCCGACCCACTCAATTAAAAAAAAAAAAAAAAAAGTAGTTCCTCTGCAACCCGTACCTCCCCCCAACCCCCCTCATTCCCTTCTTTCCTCTGTAACCCGTACCCACCAAGAGAAGCGGAGATAAAACAACGAATCATCTCAAAAAATGATCTTCCATCCAAACTGCGATCCTTACATGTGTTTATAATTTGGAAACCAGAAGCACCATTTTTTTGTGAACTTTTTTTATGAGGTAGGCAAGGAACAAAATATCGATAATATCGCCGATATTATCATTTTTATGAGATGACGATATTTTCACACCACACAATTAATTATCGTCAACATATCAACGATATTATCAATAATATCGATTATATCGCGATATAATCGATAATATCGCGATATAATTCATAATATCGCGATATAATCGATAAGAGTAATGACCACAAGGTCCAACCCTAAGGATGCTTCTTCATTTGGGCTTCTGGTCCTTTTTATAATCCATCACCCAGCCTCTTCTTTAGAACTTGGGCGATGTGGGACAAAAGCATCAACTAGTCCTTTTTATAATCCCTCCACCAGCTTGTTCTTTAGAACTTGGGCGATGTGGGACTTGGGCGATGTGGGACAACAACATCAACTAGTCCTTTTTATAATCCCTCCACCAGCTTGTTCTTTAGAACTTGGGCGATGTGGGACAACAGCAACAACTGGTCCTTCTATAATCCCTCCACCAGCAACAACTAGTCATTTTTATAATCCCTCCACCAGCTTGTTCTTTAGAACTTGGGCGATGTGGGACTTAGGCGATGTGGGCAACATCAACAACTAGTCCTTTTTATAATCCCTCCACAAGCTTCTTCTTTAGAACTTGGGCGATGTAGGACAACAGCAACAACTCTAATCTTACAATTGTATTGTATTCTTTGCTTTCCCATTCAACAGCCACCGGCTTTATCCAACAAAATTGCGTTTTTATTATGGGTAATGATCCTTTGCACTTATACGAGTTGCAATTTAGTTTTTCAATTACCCACCAAAGAATTTAAGGCTACTTCGATTTATACATTTTAGGTTGGGGAATGAGTTTAACGATGAGTACTAATTTTCTCACATTGCACCATTAGAAAAATATCATATTGATATACGTCTTTTGGTTATTTGCTAATTTGATTGTTCGCCAGAATAATGATATGATAGGCATTCGATTTATTTGTGGGCTAACGAGGGAAACCAAACTAGCACATATGAACAAAAACTTGTCATCGTAGAGCTTCGGCTTCTATTCAAATTAGTAACATGAAAGGAAAACCAATCATACAATTTAGTCTAAATGGTGGAAGTGACGTTTCTACGTCAGTCTTATATTTACTACACCATCAATTTAATTAAAAACCTATAATTACCTAAGTAGAACCGTTCATCTCATTGTGGCGTCTTCGATTACCAAAACATAATCATGTACTATGTCTATATGATTTTGTATTAACACGTTGGATAAAAATATCACTCAAAATTTTGATATGGCTTTCAAAATTGACCAAACAGTTTTCTTTTTTCTCGAAACTAGATGATGTAAAATCTGATTAACCAAATTATTATTATTTTAAAAAAATAAAGAAAAATTAGTATCCGATCCCTAGTTTCTAATGTTCATTGACTAAGATCTTATCAGTTTTTATATTTTGATCAAAGTCCCTAGCATTAATGAATTACTTGTAAGTTACATAACTTTCATAACAAAAATTAGTAATTGATTTAGAGTTTTAATACTCACATCCTTATTAAACTCCTATTAATTTTCAATTCAAACATTTCAAATATATAAAAAAATAAAATAAGAATAAGTTTGTACCCATTAATTTTTATAAAAAAATTGATATGTACCCGTTATAAGAATAAGTTACTCATGTATCTTACCATGCAATGTATAAAGTGTAAAATATTGTACTAATTCATTATATATAAATGATTATGGTGTGTTTAAACTTCTTTCATTAATTACTACATATTTTCTACACTCACAATGTTTGCCAGCTCGCTATATAATCAACTTAAATCAGTTAAATCCATCATGCAATGCATTTCCTTCCATTTTTTTTGTGATAAACTAATAGATAATTGACTAAATAAACATCCTGCAAAGTTTCAATAAAAATTTCCAAGTTTTTCTTACAATTTCCGTGGTTTCCATATAATTTTTATCGATATTGATATTATCCCGATATTTCCATCGATATTTCCGTGTTTTCGAACTACCGATATTTCCGATATCATCGATATTTAATACCTTGGAGGTAGGTATATATCTACCTCATGGGCACTTTAAGGTAGGAGCATTTATGATGTCTTGTTGGAAGTTTAAAGAGAAATTTCTGGGGCTTCACCAGATAAATGGAGAGGAGAGGGAAAAGTAGGGGTGCATGGTTCATATACAGAAACCTAATCATAAATTGATCTTCTGCCGATGCTTCTGAAATTGGTTTCGGTTGAAAGCAGAAGGGACAAGGGTTTCGGTTGAAAACAAACACAGAAGAAGTCTGAGAGAAGGAGAAAAGGAGGCCAAGTTTATAAACCCAATCCGAATCCCAACTCTCGCAACCATTTTCAATTTCCTTTCCTTTTCTCGGCTGTAATTTTCAAAATCCCTCGATTAATATTTAGAAGAATTTTTTGGGCTGACCTGAAAACCTTTGAGATTTAGGTCTCAGAGAGTTCATGGTTTCTCAGAAAGGCCAAAACAGAGTCTGCATTTTCTGGAGATCGCAACTTGAAGATCTTGGATGCCTAGACTGCACCTTCTGGGGACAACCCACATGAGTTTATGAGGTAATTGACTATGAAACGGTGTTGGGTTTCTGAGATTTTTGATGTGAAAGGTCTGTAAAGCAACTGATTTGGAAGAGAAAGGGAGGGGGTTGGGGGAGGTAGAAGACGGATGGTTTTTGGGTTGACCCGCACCAGATTTTCACCATTTCCACCAACCCTTTTGCCGCCGCCAGGTGAAGAGGCGAAGAGCCGCGGAAGTCCAGCTCGGCGGCGAGTTCGGGGTTCCGACTCAGTAACTCTTTGGCAAAGCAGAGTGGCCCAGAAGCTGTGAAGTGGAGATGGTGTGCGGAGAGGGGGTGCAGAGGAGGAGATAGAGGAGGGTTATGTGTGCAGAGGAGGAGAGAGATGAGGGTTAGAGAAGGGAGGGAGAAGAAAAAGATGTTCGAAGGACAAGAACAACTTCTTTTTTTTTTTTTTTTTAATATCCACGTGGGATCTTATTAATACGTAACGTCCAATCATTGTCCACGTGAGCGTCACGTCATCAGTTAATGGAAGACTTAACAGTTTGACTAACGGATGTTTGAGACTGTCCCAAAATTTACACTTTAGGTATGACTCTAGGACGAAAAAAATTTGATGTACTAAATGTTGAAAACCACGCAACATGAGGGTTGTAAACTAATATCTACCCTATTTTAAAACATGTGAAGCTAATTTGCATTAGTTAGCGTTTGGTACGTAGACGGGATGGGACGGGACGAGACGGGACGGGACGGGACGAAGGTTCCATGTATGTTTGGTACGCGCAGGACAGAACGTGTTGGTTGTTCTGTTCTGCGTTTGGTACCCGTTGGACGGAACACAAATGACTGCGGAGCCACAGCCAGAGGTGCAGAGACTGCGGAATGAGTCACATGGAAATGATAAATCCATAAACCAGATAATGAAGCATAATAAACTTAATTGCAAAACCCAATTCAGATTGGATCTTCCTGCATCTGATTCAAGAATCTAATGTCTGCATGTAAATTCAAGAACCCAGTTCATAAATCCTCGAACATTTTCATCAAAAATGAAAACCCACGAATCCACATGCCATTTCAACAAAAACCAACAGATCTTATCGCAAATATTGATGAATAAACAAAACCCAGATCGCCGACTTTGACTTCTCATCCCTCCAATCGTAGCCCCTGATCGGCCAAGTGGGTACCTCTTGATTTCGAAATTTTTTCAATAAATTGGCGAAGTCGTAGGTGCAGAAGTAGTTGGCGAAGTCGATCGGAGAGCTTACCTTCTGGTTGTAGAGGAAGGCATAGGTGCAGAAGTAGTTGGCGTAGGTGCAGAAGTAGTTGGCAAAGTCGACGCCTTTGTCCACCGGGGTGCCGCCAGCGTCGCCATTGCTGGTGCCGCTTTGGTCCCCGCCACAGCCGCAGTTTCTGTTAGCTCCCCATGCCCTCGGATGGAAGCGAGGAGGAAGAAGAATGAGACAGAAAGGTTATAATTTTGTGTTCCACGGATGTGGAACGAGTCGTTCCAAGGGGGAGGCGGAACGAAAAATCATCCAAAACTTGTCCCGTGGAACAACGCGTTCCACTCGTTTTAGGCACACCAAACGTGGGACGGAACGCCTCGTCCCATTCCGTTCCGTCCCGTCCCGCCTACCAAACGCGACCTATATGCATGATAAGAAAAATAGCTGCTATAGAATTGAAAAACTGAAAGCAATTCTAGCATGACTTATGCAAAATACTCGGCAACAAAAATATTAATATGTAAGAATGGTTTTTCCAGTTTTTGTTATTCATATCAATTATTTTCAGTTTGATTACATATATTAAATTGAAAACGTTAACTAGTTGTAACAACCTGTTCCGAAAATTACGGAACGGAAGGGTATTTTCATAAATTTCTACTTTGGGCTAGATATTTTGAAATGGGATTGCTTTTGATCTTAATTGGTGTTCCTAAGGGGCCCACCCTTGATTTTGTCCCCGGGACCCAAATCCCTCATCTCTCTCTTTTCCCTTACAACTCTCTCATCTCTTTCCCTCACTCTCGGCCCTCTCATTTCTCTCTCAAAAACCAACCCTCCTAGAGGGTTTTCACTCAAACAACAACACACAACAACAACCTAGACTACACCACAACCTTCCCTCATTGTCCCTACGAGTTCTTAAACCAAGAAAAACGAAGAAAAACCATTCGAAAACTCACCCCCGAGCTACACTGTTCAAGGAACTTCTCCGACGATTTCTAGCCATTTCCGACGAAGGTAAGCCTCAAAATTGGTCCCTATTATTGTAGATCATGTCTAGGTTCACGGTTAGTAAGTTTTTGGGTGGTTTTGGTGGTGTAGGAACTCGGAAAAGCTCAATGAAAGTCAATGTGCAAATCTGGAAATTTCCAGGCCGTGGTCGTATGGCAATCTTTCAGTCCATTTTCCGGCCAACTCCGGCCACCACTCGGTCGGAACTTCATATGAATCTCTTCTCCACATTCCTACATACATTTTGGCTTTTGAATCACTCAATTTCGTTTAGTATTGACAAAGTTATGGACGTTTAAAATTTACCCAGAAATTCCGGCGGGTTAACAGTTTTCCCGCGGACGGTCACCTTTCGAGGCATTTTCCGGTCAAACCACGGTGAGTTGGCCTGCATGCGAGATATTAATCTCTTCATCTCGTCGAGAACTACAACTTTCGTTTTTGTTTCACTTGATTTCGTTGAGTATTGGATAAGGTATGAGCGTTTGAAAGTGTGCCCAGAAACTGGCCAAACTTGGCCTGAAAATGGGTCAAACCTGGCCTGAAAATGGGTCAAACCCGACCTACAACCTTAGCCGGCCCAAAGATTTAGGCCATGGTATCCAGCCCATTAGGCCAAGCCCTTTAACCCTAAACCCAAACCCACCAAGCCTAAACCCAAACCCAAACCCAAGTGCAAACCCAAACCCAGGACCTAGACTCGTTGACTTGACCTAGACCCGTTTGATTGACCCGGTCTGACCCGTTGACTTCATTCAACGTTGAACGTTGACCGGTCAACGCTGACTTTTGGGTTGACTTTTTCAGGTTTTGTCCAAGACCCATCCTAAGCTAATTTCGACGTCTTGAATCATTTTTCCCAAATTCAATCGTTTGAATATAGTTTTATTAATTGGACCATTTATGTGCTTAGGGGCAATTATTTGTGGTATTTTTGTCTTCGCTAGTTTGCGTGGCTCTTCAATGGCGAAGTATATGTGAGTAGACTATTTCTAAAATGCATGTTTTAATAATAGAAATGCATATATAAAAAGCATGATTTAGTGATTACGTTTTATGAGTAAATTAGATTTACACTTATGATTATCATGCTTATTGCAAATATTTTGGAATATCATATTTTATCAAACTTATGTTCTTTGTAGTATATATGATAGATGATTATATACTGCTTATGAACATGTTTTTACACTTCTTTATTGTATATATGAAGGATGATTATATGCTATGAAGATGTCTTTGAGATATATGTTTGGAAAGAATATATTCAATGGTTTTGTGCGTATTTAGTGGTCACATATTGACCTTCGAGTTGGGTGTTGTAGGAGCCTACGGGCGATGATAATTATATTTACCTTCAAGTTGGGTGCTGTAGGAGCCTACAGGTGGCCGATGATACTTATATTGAGCTTCGGGTTGGGTGCTGTAGGAGCCTACGGGTGATGATACTTATATTGACCTATGGGTTGGGTGTTGTAGGAGCCTATGGGCGATTGATACTTGTGAATGAAGTGTTCTGAATGAAGAGTTCTATATGCCTTCGGGCGATACTGATACCACTAGTTAGTACACTATATACGAGATATGTTTTATGAAGGTTTTATGGCATGCTAGGGTTTTCGGAAAACATATTACATATTATGCTATTGAGTTTTCATAAAACTTTGGGGGTTAGTATGTTGATAACTGTTATATATATATATATATATATATATATATATATATATATATATATATATATATCAACTTGGTCCACTTATGCTTGTTTTGCGTCCCTTCAGGACTTAGAATCGAGGCATACAATCCCAACGTCAAGGCACTCTCGCATCGGCATCTTCAAGTCCTCTCGGTGTAGGACCCACTCCTTTGTTCATTCAATTTTATATTATTTCTTTTTAGTGTTCTAAATTAGTTGTATGCTCTGAACACGATCCTCATTGACATATTAATTACATTCAAATTTATAAGTCTTATTTATTTTCATTGGTTTTCATGCATACTAGTATGGCTTTGTCACCTTCGGGTGTCAGCCAGCACGTGCCTACCTTGGTGTTCGGAGAATATCAGGGTTGGGCATGTCACCAGTCCTAATAGAGATTGAGTATGCAGTAGCATATTAACATATTGAGAAAATATACTAATTTTTATAAAACAAAATTGCAAATAAAGTTGGGTAGCAATGGGTTTGAAGACAAATTCAATCCTGATATATGTCTTATTTCAGATATAACTTACGAGTTGAAACAATATATCCCTTGATTGTGTAAGTTAACTTTTAACATGCATTTAGTCATATGTTTCAACTAGCATGGTAATGCAATAGTTATAGATATACATGAAACAAAAGTGATTTAGACACGTTGTAGGGATATGTACTTACATCTAAAACTTATGATTTAACATGCTTAGCAACAATAGTTGTCTCATACACTGGTTCAACACTATCACATATGTGATATACATAATCCTGCAAGCTTCATGATCAGAGGTGTCCTCTAATTTTCATAACGAGGTTTTCCCCTCTTTTAGCCAATTTCAACGGCAATACATTTCCATGATATTAGATCAATACTATTGTCACAATAGTTAATTAATTCATGGTACCAAAACATGGGCTTTAACATAAGCAATATATATTCGAGGGCATAAAATATCAATAGTTGAAAACTAAATCATTGCATATACGTGGATATGACCTTTAAATTAAAATCCATTGAAATAGACATGGATTATCCATATGCATACCTCACCGAATGCAATCCGGACTTATCATGCTTGGAAAAATAATGTATTATCACTGAAAGCAAACATGAAAATTTAATATGTGCATATGAATTGTTAAGCTGCAGGCACCATGGATAGCATATGTAAACTTAACGAATTTTCATAAAGGTAATCAAAATTATTTTAAAATTACCACTTTCATGCTATCAGATTTTTTTGTATATTTATACATATATCAAGACTTACAATGTATGTGAACTAACCAAAAACCTGAAACACAATATACATTAGTAGTACCTTAGAAAGTAATTTATCAAAAACTTGAACAAGGAAACCAAGTCAAAACCATATGTTAAGGCTAATTGTGGGTTGCCACATATATTCTTAATGCTTATTAACATCCTTAGATTCTCCATGTCGCTAAAAAATTATGCAATAACCTTGAATAATGATAAAACTAATAAGGTCGTGTACTTTTTCTTTTTCCAGGAATACAAGCATGAAAAAATAAATGTTAGTCCATCATATTATGTAGTATATATGCGACTACGCGCGCGCGCGCACACATATATATATATATATATATATATATATATATATATATATATATATGCCTATTTACATTCCCGAAATTATCTATGTCAACAAAATTAAAAAAGGAAAATTAATAGGTTAAGAACCATGTTTACCCCTTTTGCCGAAATATGTATGTGGCAAAAAAGGGTTTGTCATCATGCTCTATATATACATATGCCAGCCTCAAGAAGTTCTAGTTCATGACAATTATATATACTTAATGCCTTTTTCAGAAATTTTTAATTTTAACATCCCAAATTATATGTGCACAACCACATAGGAGACTTGATTAAGGTAGTTGTGATAAAGCTAATAAACATGTATAAACCCAATAGGACAATGAAATCGACATAGGATGCAATATCAATTAATAGTTTGTAATATTCCTTCAAGTCAAACGACAAGTTTTAATATATAGCTATCTCAAATTTGAATATGAAATTTAGGTTAAAACACATTTCACATAGAAATCCAATTTTTTTTTATTTTATTTAGAAGGCATGCCATAGAACTTACATTTTTCACTCCATTAATGATTAATTAGGGGGCTTATGCACAAAAGGGAATTTGACTCGAGCTTTGTGGGATTCACAGAGGATGGAGCAAAATGGGTAGTAGAGAACACAGACATCAAACTTGTCGGTAAGACGCTAATTGATTGAATTCCGAAATCAGTCCCATTTTCTTTTGTTTAGTTGAGCGTACATTTAATCCCTTTCTGTATAAAACAAATAAAGGTTCTATATCCCTTTCGAAAACAAATGGTTATTGTGCTTGCACTGAATTGCTATCTGTATGAAATGTAGGAACTGACTACTTTTCGATTGCTACTTATGAGTTATGACGAAGCTATTCCAGCTCAGCACGTTGCTTTTCTCAAAGGCAGGGTATGTGATAATTTTGATTTGATATATCTTCATAAAAAAATCTGAATGCGTAGGATAGTACTTAGTATCAACCTTCAAAATTAAAAGAGTAAATTATAGTAATGATTCCTTAATTTTAACTCAATTGAAGCAATGATCCTTCAACTAAAAATCTATAGCCATTGGTTCTCAACTCACCAAAACGTACAACTATGGTCCCTCAACTAAAAATCCATTATCATTGGTCCCTTAACTTTAATCCAACTAGAGAAATTGTCTCTCAACTTTAACCTAATTGTAGCAATGGTCATTCCAACATAACTTATTTTGACAAAATTCTGACGAAATTAACGAAAAAGACCATAGCTACACATTTTGATGAGTTGAGGGACCCCAATTGTAGCACTGGTCCTTTCAACATAACTTATTCTGACAAAATTCTAACGAAGTTGACAAAAATGACCATAGCTACACATTTTAATGAGTTGAGGGACCATTGCTCCAATTTGATTAAAGTTGAGAGACTATTGCTACAATTTACACAAATTAAAATGGTGGAATATATGATTCAGGAAATCATTCATGTCGAAGGCCTAAAGCTCGATGGCATCCAACCGGGAAACTACTCTGTGCACTGCTTACCTCTAAGCTTGCTTGGTGCTGACGGAGCACCAACAAGATGCATCCTCATCAAATGATATGCTTATCCTTGTAAGTGTATACTTGGCTGCTAATGCACTACATCCATAGCCAAGATATTGGCAATTTTCTTACTACAGTTTATCGCCAATCTCAACATCTAAGGGTTCAAATAATAACCATATATTTCGTTTTTAGTTTCTAGAATTTTTATTAGAAATAGACGAGAAATACAATGGAGAAAAAAGGGATGAGCAAAGGTGCAAGAACGGTGGTGGGAAGGAAGTAGAACACATAAACATGGAAGATCACACAAAATGAAAACCAAAATGGAGGTCTTCGTTTCCCGATTCTTTTTCCTACGTTCTCCTCCATTAAATTTCTCCGTGTACATTCCTCATATCTATATCTAGACACAATGAAAAGTAAGAACTAAAAATGAAGTGGTTATCAACCAAGCTCCCAGATTAATCACAAAATATGTTTCAGCTAATGCACTTGGGCTACATTTTTCCTTTTAAAATATTTAAATCATGATGTATATATCTGCTTATAGAAACTTGTTGAAACTTGCTTGCAGGAGCAGAGAGAAGAGATAGTGTCCAGAGGTGTTAAAGGGAATAAAGAAATGGAACATGTTATGCAATATCAATTCCTCTTGGTCTTGTTGTTAGTATATAGAGATGCCTTGCCCCTAGTATAAGGCAGCAAGAGGAATAAGGAGCGGATGTTAACTATTTTGTACTGCTGAAAACTAGTTCCTTTTAAAAGGATGATGGATATGTAAGGATCAAATTGTTAGCGCATGAAACAAATTTCATACGAATAAGCAGATCGACGATATTTGATACACGAGCACACGTACATACATACACAAGTTTATGCATTATTTGTATGCAAATTAAAGAACCTTCAGGCAATACATAATATATGCATGGCTCTGTCATGTATAACAGAAATGATTTTCAATATCTCTTTTATCCTCTTGCACTCTCTATCTTGTTTCTAGCCACAAAATTAAATAAATATTTAATGGTGAATAAAGAGACAAAAACAGGCAGGGAGTACTGTTAAGAAATATCCTTGTAATATATTGAAGAATCCTTGTAATATATTATCATTACTGTAAAATATTTACTTTCTTATATTAGTTAGGTCAAATCCCACTTTTTAGGGGGATCACGTTTTCTATGCCGTAGAAGAAAGCATGATTGGATTGATGTATTTGTATATATTTTGGTTTCTTTGCTGTTGATGAATACATAAAACTATTCAACCACTGCCTGCAATTCTTCTAGCCTTCTATCAGTTTCACTATTACAGTTTTCTAAGAAGTACCTGTACAACTAAAAGCGTGTATGCAGTATGTATGCATGCATGCATGTATTTGAAGTTTGAACACATATGTCAAAGTAATTAACATTTCACAAAGTACTTAATGTCCATTAGTTTCATTTCTTTTCCTAATATATAACTTTTGGAATTTCCTTAACTTAAAAACCATCATATTATTACTCAACGCTGAATTATTGTGTATGGGTCGATCATATAATTGCTTAAAATAGAAGTGGATACCGAACCTGGCAATGCAGATGCTCATAAACCACAAATGCATGGTTGTAAAGGTTAATGGATAGCTTTACAGATGAACATCCAAGTGCCTCTCTCCCTAAATTTCTGCAATCCTTAGAGCAAGTCCATCGGGGGTGAGAAAGGCCAGCACCCAGCCAAAAAACCAGCCCGGCACCCAGTGAAACCACTCCAACCTAGCATTTTGACCGTTACCCAGCCCAAGCTGGTCTCCAGGCCAGCCTAAAATCGACAGAGGCGTGAGCCGGCCCGTATGACGCCAGCGTGACGTCGTGGGCTTTTTTATTTTTTTTTTCTGCAATCTCCACCTGCACCGCCTCACCGCAATCTCCACCTCCATCACTCTCCGTCGCGCCTCCGACGCCTCCCAATCCCTGGAACCCCATCCGATACACCCATACGCCTTTTTCATCTACACCCCATCTCAAATCCCTCATTCCTCTTCCCGATTTCCACTCCGCCAATCCTGGGGCTCTGGTTGCTCCGCACAGATCGGCGAACCGGTTCAGACCGAGCTTGTAGCTGAGGTTCTTGGAGTTCTGTTCGTCGATGTACCTGAGGTTGTCTTTAAAGATCTGGAACTGCCACTCCTTCTCTCCTAGGGCGCTATATGCCTTGCCGTGCTCCACCAGCCACCCCTCGTAAATCGACATCACCTCATCGTTGGTCCTCCAGCCACCCGTGGACTTGTCGTCTCCGAGGTTGTTGTCGTAGGAGATGATGGACATGTCGAGGGCCGATGAGACAGTGAAGATTGTGAGGAGGAGGACCGCCACGGTCGGCGACGATCGATACGGCCCCATGTTTTTGCTGTGTTTGTATGCTGAGAAAATAGAGAGGAGAAGGGTGGGAGTGGTGAGAAGTAGGAGAAATAAAGGGATAAATAAGGGGAGATGGTTGGTCGGAGAAATAAGGGGAGAAAGGACCGGAGAGGGAATGGAAGCAGCGGGAAGGAAACAACAATGCTAGACCTTTCGAGAGAAAGGAAGAAAAAAGAAATGATAAAATATTAATTGATATGAATAAAATAATATAATATTTGATGAACTTGGTGCCAGCGCATTTTTAGGGGTGGAGATGCATTGGCCTATTACTGTTCATTAAGGTATATTACTGTTCACTTGAGTGGATAAATGGGCTGGGTGCTGGCACAAAGTCCTTAGGGGTGAACTTGCTCTTATATGGATTGCATATTTTTTGAAGTGTTGCCTCTTTCCTTCATATCCAAGTGATGCAATTTTAGTTATTTAGTACTACAGTCTATATGTATTCTTCTTGTTTAGCTTTCTGGTTTAAATCTCATGAATATTGAGTTCGATGCCATTTTAAATATAGATCGTTTTTTTAAATAAAAAGATTTGATGCCATTTCCAGTTGCAAAGCAACAGAAAAGGATTGTAAACATGTTATTGAATTGAAGTCAATAGGATTTGACCTTTTAAGATGCCATGTGAAAGTGACTTGTCAATGAACATTGACTACACCAAAAGTCTATGATCCGAAAGATTAGGCAACAGCATAAGGTCCTCTTGTTCCTATAAATAGGGCCTTCAGGCACGGGGTTTCTCACTCAAACGCACCAAAGCCCTCGAATACTCGAAACAAATTCTAGGGTTTTGCTTCAATATGGCTCACTACAAAATGCAAGTTCTTGTTCCGATTCTCCTACCGATGATTACGGCAATGGCAGAGGAGAAAATCCCTCTAGGAATTGCCAAGAATCCAAGCAATGCAAGGTGTTTGATTAAAAAGTATAAGCATTGTTACAATTTGGTGCATGTATGCCCCAAGTTTTGCCCGGATCAATGCACAGTGGAGTGTGTCTCTTGTAAGCCCATCTGTTATGGGGGCTCAAGCCCTCCACCAGCCTCTCCCACCCCTCCCTCACCTTCACCTACACCTCCAACTAAAACTCCCACACCACCAACATATTATTCGCCTCCTCAACCAAAAACTAACCCAACTCCACCATTATCTCCTCCTACTCCATCAACCCCAACACCCCCAACTACAACTCCGACATCACCAACCAAAACTCCCACACCACCAACATATTCACCACCTCCACCGAAAACTACCCAACTCCACCACTATCTCCTCCTACTCCAACAACCCCAACATCCCCAACTACAACTCCTACACCACCAACTACAACTCCCACACCTCCATCCACCACTTCAACACCTCAAGCAACACCTCTTTCACCTTCACCACCACAAGCGACACCAAATTACCCTCCTCCTATCCCTACCCCATCTTCGCCGTCACCTCCTTCACCACCATCATCTAATCCTCCTTCCTCTCCTTCACCCCCAACGCCATCTCCACCTACATCCTCTTCTCCTCCTCCATCAACTCCTACTTCACCAAAGAAGGCCAAGTGCAAGAACAAGAACTGCCCTCAATATTACAACATTCAACACGTATGCCTAACGGCTTGCTCTGGTGGATGTGTGCAGTGGCGGATCCAGGATTTTAAACTCGGGGGGTCCCAATAATAAAGGTCAAAAAATTTATAGACAAAAATAACATTGAAAAGTTAAATATAATACATTTCATTCAAAAATCATGTGCAAAACAACATTACAAGCTATAAAATCCTAATTTAAGCATCCACGACGAGGTTTCATAGTCTGAAAATGTTCCATGATAGCTTCATTACCAATACATGAAAAAACATCTTTCTCAATGTAAACAACTAAGCTGTCACTCAACCATTAATCTCCCATTTTGTTTCGAAGTGGACCCTTAATAATATTCATAGCGGAAAATGTCATCTCCACTGAAGCGGTTGCAACCGGTAAAACCAAAGCCAACTGAACAAGCAAATATACATATGCAAATGTTCGATGCAACCCTTTCTCCACCATTTTCTTAGCAAGCTCATTAATCCCCCACAATTGAGAAAAATCATTATCAGAACGCACAAAATGAATGTAAATATCAAGTTGATCTTGAAGTGCCAATCTATCTCAATCCATGAAATCTTTAGGATACATCTGAGCAAGGCGAACAAGCTTCTCTTTATCAAAAGCTACAAATGAATCATTCGGACTCAAACATGCCAAGCAAATAAGCAATTCAGTATTACCTTCAGTGAAGCGATCATCTAATTCTGGAAGTTGGAAATCAATGACCTCAAAAAAGAGCTCCACTTTGTAATGATGACGATTGGTCTTTCTTAGAGCCTTACGCAATGACTTCCCTTGAATGACATATAAATCATCCATATTAGGCACCTCAATTTCATGTTCAACACAAAAAGATGATACTTTATCAACCAAAAGATCAAATTTTTCATCATTCCTCATGCAACGTAGTTGTTCTTTACATGTCTTGACTAAAGCCATTGCATTCACAATCTCTTGATCTTTTTTTTGCAATGCTTGTGACAAATCATTTGTAACTCCTAATATGGATTTCATCAAAAAAAGGAGGAACACAAACTCAAAAGATTGTAAATCTTTTAATAACCTTTTTGCTTCACCAGCACTATCATTGTAGCAATCTTCAACAATCATGTCAAGCACATCCACCACAGATGAGAACATTGTAATCAAACTAATCAAAGCACCATAATGTGAATTCCACCGTGTATCCCCAGCACGTTTGAGACTAGTTTCTTGATTTAACCCTTACCCCGTTTCAAGACAATCATTTTCAATAGCTTTCATGAGATTTTCTTGTTGTTTCTCTCTAAGTGCATCACGACGCTTACATGAGCATCCAACAACATTCACCAAACTATTAGTCAATGTGAAAAAAGCGCCAACATCGGAGTTTTTCTTTGCTACGGCAACAAGAGCTAATTGTAGTTGATGAGCAAAACAATGAACATAGAATGCACAACTTTCTTCATCCAAAATTTTTTTTTTTAAGGCCATTGAACTCACCTCTCATATTACTCGCTCCATCATAACCTTGACCTCGTAGGTTGGAGTAGCTCAAATCATGTAGTTTCAAAAACTCATCAATGGACTCCTTTAGTTTACTTGAAGTTGTTTCGGTAACATGTTGGACTCCCACGAACCTTTCAATTACTTGACCTTTGTTGTCCACATAACGCAAAATCACCGCCATTTGCTCCTTTGTTGAAATATCACGTGATTCATCTACCATTATAGAAAAGAATTTACTCTCTTTCACTTCTTTCATAATAGCCTTAATAGTTTCGAAGGCACATGAATTGACAATATCTTTTTGAATTGAATGAGCTATTAGCTTGAGATTTCCCGGAGCATTTTCCAACACAACTTCCTTTATTTTCTCATCATGATCCGCAAGGAATTGCAAGAGCTCTAAATAATTCCCCCTATTATTCGAAGTGTCACTTTCATCGTGGCCACGAAAAGGAAGGCCTTGTCGCAACAAGAACTTAGTGCAATCTATTGATGCATTCAAGCAAAGACGATATTTCATACACTCTTCTTCTGACTGTTTGATCACAACTGCTTCAATATGTGTCTTTTGGTTCATTAAATAACTAGCCGCTTCTCTAGCTTTATTGTGGAAACTACCAATAAGACCAACATGTTTGTCAAAACATTCTCTTGCATTCTTCCATTTCTTAAAGCCTACCCCAGTGAAGGCATCGCTTCCTAATTGTGAAAAGTTGATTTTAAAGAGATAGCAATGAAGACAAAATGCTGCATCTTTAGATATACTATACTCCAACCAATCATATTCGTCAAACCACGAAACAACAAATCGTCGTTTTTTCTTTGCATGCAAAGTGTATGGGAACTCATACTTTGTAGGCCTACAAGGTCCCATTTGCAAATATGCTCTTCGGACCTCATCTTGAATATTAGAAGGATAGTCTTTCATTCGAATTCTTTTTCCCGGGTCTCTCTCAAGATTATTAAAATCAATGTCACGCTCATTTTGTCTTGAGCTCGAACTACCCGAACAAGTAGATGGTGCTATTGGCTTTGGCTTGAAAAATCTTTCCATATTTCTTATTTCAAAACTACACATTTAACCAAAAACACAAAACATATACCAATCAACCAATAAACTAAAATTTCATCTAAATTTCAATGATAAAGTGAGTATACAAACATAAAACATATCAACAATCATATCAATAATAGACTAAAAATCTCCACTAATATCTAATATAATTTAATTGAGATTAGATTAATACCAAAAAACTTGCTTGAATTTTGAACCAAATAGTGGTGGCTTGGAGAATTGAAATAAGTGGAGGTATAATATTGAAGTAATGTAATTATAATATGGGATTGGGTGGGATTAGAAATTTAGGGTTTTGGGTGGATATGGGGATAGGGGGAATGGAAAAGCAGAGGAGCGGGTGGGTGGAGGAAAGGAGAAAGATGGCCCATAAAAAGCACTCAGGAATCATGGATGGACAAACGGCACCGTTTCAGATTGGGTTAAAAAAAAAAATAAACAAATTGGCCAAAACTCTGCGTTTTGGACCAATTTTTTTAAAAGGCCCTGAGGCCCTGTTCTTTCTTCTTCCCCGCTGTCCTCTTCCCCATTGCAAGCTGCAACTTGCAGCACATGACAGCAACACAGATCCCATGTTCGAACATCGAAGGGTCCCCCAGAAAATTTCTAGCAGCATTTTAGGATCGTCGGAGAGTCCTGGGACCTCCCAGGTCCCTCTGTAGATCCGCCCCTGGATGTGTGGTTGACTATGTCACTTGCAAGCCAGTCTGCAGTAAGTCTCCTCTCACACTTATCTTCATATTGCTAGTAGAGAACATTTTTCGACTAAATTAAAGCTCATCAAATTATGTGACAAGTGCAGTCCACTTTACATCGATCATTTGTTATCGTCGGCTGTTAAGATATGGACACACTAACTACATAACATGATTATTTGTTGTAGTAATGTAACCACTGTCGCGTATTATGATCATCTAATGTGGTCACTAAGCTTTCAAAATAACACTTCTTATTTTGCATGATCAACTACGTAGCCAGAAACAAATTTTAATATAGTTCTGAAAATACTTACCTTTCTCGTTTTTCAAATGGTGCAGAATGTGATCAGCCAGGAGCAGTATGCCAAGACCCCCATTTTATAGGTGGAGATGGCATCACCTTTTACTTCCACGGCAAGAAAGACCATGACTTCTGCCTCTTGTCCGACTCCAACCTCCACATCAACGCTCACTTCATTGGCAGGCGCAACCACAACATGAAGAGGGACTTCACTTGGGTCCAGTCCATTGCCATCCTTTTTGGCAAACACCAACTCTGCATCGGTGCCCAAAAGACCGCTATATGGGACGATGCCACTGACCGCCTTGCCCTCTCCTTTGATGGCGTGCCCATCACCCTTCCCGAATCCGAAAGTGCCAGGTGGCAATCCACAAGTGTTCCAACTGTGTCCCTTGGAAGGGTGAGTTGGACCAACAATGTAATGGTTGAAGTTGAAGGAAGCTTCAGGATCACAGCCAAGGTTGTGCCTATAACTGAACAAGACTCAAGGGTTCACAACTATGGAATTACCAAAGATGATACATTTGCACATCTTGATCTTGGGTTTAAGTTCTTCTCCTTAAGCAACCAAGTGAGTGGTGTGTTGGGACAAACATATGGGCCTGACTACATCAGCTGGGTCAATATCGGCGCGAGCATGCCTGTGATGGGAGGGAACAAGGAGTTTGAAACTTCAAGCCTTCTCGCCACAGATTGTGCCGCTGCAAGGTTTAGTGGTGGCACTGTTGGCTCTGAAAGCGAAGCTAATTCTTTGGAGGATTTGGATATAGCTCACAGGCTTCTAGGTTTTTGGTTCAAGGGGTGAAATTATAACATGGTTCTTATATAGAACACTTACTGTGATTTTTACGAAATATGGTGTAATTCTGCTAAATATTTTGAATTCTTACAACTTAGTGTCATTTTGAGAGCTTGAAGATCTCACTGTTCTATAGGGTTCTTCTTCAAGAACCATCTCGAGAGATGAAAATGGTTTTAAATTTCTTTGAATTTTTAGCTCCTTAGAAACAGAGCTTTCTGTTTTATTTTTCCTTTGAATTTTTCAATCAATTGCTTCAATGCATCTTTATTTGATCTTTTTCGTAAAGTGTCAAATTCCCGAATGGATTTTCGAAAACCCAACCCTGCAGAGGCTTATGCTGCTGAAAGATTTCCTCATGGACAAGCTCAGCTTGGAATTGACAAAAAAAAAAAAAAAAAAAAAATTAAAATCCAAATACTCATCTTCTAAACTCTTAAAAAAAATCAACTCATACTTCAGGATCAGAGTCTTTTTTTGTATAAATCGACTCATACCACCGTCCATCGATAAAAAGACTTGTTTTCTATACAAGAGCTATTAGGATTTTAGTCAAAATAAACCTAGAATAAGCAAAAGGGATGGTAGGGTTTAATCACAGGTTTATTAATAAATTTTAATTTAATTGTTAATTTCATCTTGTACTTAAAGTAATTATGCAATAGACTAAAGAAGACAATTGATATTAAGGGTGTGATAACCAAAATTTTGACTAATTTTTTCAAATTTCCCGAAATATCCACATATAAATTGCCAAAACCCTCTTCGCTCATTCCATCTTCTCCACCAAAACCCCTCTCTTCTCTCTCTCCCTCGGACAGTCTGACGAGTGAGAATGGAAGGCAAATCGTACCAGAGGCTCCCGCGCGTCAAAATCCGCGAAATGCGTGACGACTACTTGAAGTTTGAGCTCCTCGACACCGACGCCAGCGTCGCCAACGCGCTCCGGCGCATCATGATCGCCGAGGTCCCCACCGTCGCCATCGACCTCGTCGAGATCGAGATTAACTCCTCCGTCCTCAACGACGAGTTCATCGCTCACCGACTTGGCCTCATCCCCCTCACCTCCGACCGCGCCATGAGCATGCGCTTCTCACGTGACTGCGACGCCTGCGACGGCGACGGCCAGTGCGAGTTCTGCTCCGTCGAGTTCCATCTCCGTGCCAAGTGCCACTCCGACCAAACCCTGGATGTCACCAGCAAGGACCTCCTCAGCTCCGACCACACCGTCGTCCCCGTTGATTTCTCTGATTCCTCCGGCTTGGAATCCTCCGAACAAAAGTATGCACATTCCCTCTCTCTTTCAATTTTTGGGTTTCGCAAACTTGTTCTTGTTTGGAATGAATTGAAATTTGTGTGTTGATTTTTTATTGCATCTGAAATTGGGTTGCTTTGCTTTTGCGATTTTAGGGGAATTATCATTGTGAAGTTGCGAAGGGGCCAGGAACTGAGGCTGAGGGCCATTGCCAGAAAGGGGATTGGCAAAGATCATGCTAAGTGGTCACCGGCGGCCACTGTCACTTTCATGTATGAACCCGACATTCGAATCAATGAGGAGCTGATGGATACTTTGACTCTTGAGGAGAAGAAGGCTTGGGTTGATAGTAGTCCTACCAAAGTCTTTGACATTGACCCTAAAACCGACAAGGTTGGTTGCTATTCTAACATCCGTGATTCTTTTTTATGGACATGATAGTTTCAGTGCGTGTTAGAGTTTGTGACTGTTGGTTTAAAGCGTTTGGGATGCTGCTGGTTATCTGATTCGTCGAATTGGTAGTTTTTATTTTATAAGCATCATTTAGTTGCTTCTTTGTTGTCCCAGCTGTGCTATTTATAAGTACACATATAATGAAGTATTACTTAAGTAGTCAGAGAACTTTTGGTGCTTTTTAAGCGAAATGGAAGATGGGAGCAGAATTTTAATATATGGTTTTTCATTTTTGTAAGTGCATTATCTGGCGCTAAATGCGAATTGTTTTCTCTTGATGAGTCATAGGTCACCTATAATATGTATGACTGGCTGTTTTACCTTATGAAACTAAACATGATATCCTGTTAAATTTTAACAAAATCATTCAATAGGCTGTACTGCATTAAAATGATGGGGAACCTCTATGAGGTGTAATCAAGGGAGCTTAAGAAGTTATGTTTTGTTTTCCCCTGAAGAAATATATATCAGGATAGATAGAAGGACATGATGGACAATTATTCAATTGTATTTAGGGGGGTTTAACCATATCTAAGCAACTAACTTGAGGGTAAAGAGTTTCCATAAGATTGAATTGTTGTATTTGTGCTAACAATTCTTCAATAGAGCCCCTATGTTCTTTTTCTCAGTGGTCTGGACCCTGCATGTCTATTTTTAATTGGTACGTCTTCTTATAGTAGGCCGTTTTATAGCATTTTTTTCCTTTCTCAGGAGTGATCTAGTTCACCTTTGCACCATTTGGATTTGATATTTAACTAAGTAATTACTGGCTATCAACTGTTTATTTGCTGAAATCTGTTATTGCATCTCATATTGTTGCTGTTTAACTCATGAGACAAGGAGATTGCTCAAGGGATGAGCCCATCTCCTGTCTATTTTGCTTAAAGTAGGTTGCAGACATTCCGGGTCAGTTGTTACATCATGGGATGAATAGTAGGTTGCCTTTAAAATGTTAGCTTCCAGGAACTCGAATATTCTGTTTCCAGAAACATGTGATTTCTTGGATGAATCTACTGGTGGTTATTGGATTTGAGGAACCCTCCTAGTTTTGAAGTTCTAGTTCATGTTGCTAGGTTAATGTGGAACGAAAGTGAAGGCTTTCCCTAAATTGGGTGTTTTAGTCTTTTATTCTCTAGGGTTTTAGTATTTTAATATCTAGGGGTTTAGTCGTTTGATTTCCTACTTGCATGAGGATTATGATTCTTTTCAGTTTGATTAAGATTTATTTCCTACAATAGGTATAATTTTTATTTCCTTTAGGTTTAAACCTTTATAAAAACCCCCTTGGTAATTCACATCATGGATTGAAGAGTTTATGAATGCAAAAGTTTTGTTTTCCAGAGATTGGAATTCTTATCCTACTATGGGATTATTTTGGTGAGATGCCAAAATTCTTGGTGAGAGGCCAAGAACGGGTGTGATGCCCCTGGAGCGACTCCAGTTATCCTTGATTGTTGTTTAATTTAAGTTTTCTTTGTTATTGCATCAGCTAAACTATCGAATTTCCGCTGCCCAACTCTATCCTGCATCATAGGTTTTGTGGATTTATACAAAGTGTAGCTGGAATCAGAGAGCGGAGAGGATAAGGCTGTTTTATTTGGGATATATCATCTTGAATGGAGCCATATTGAAATTATGTCATGAAACAGAATTTTAGCATGAAACCAACATCACATAATGGGGCACTTGATCTCAAACTGACAGTTCTTTACTACTTAGCATAGAATGATTCAGTTTAATTTTCGGTGCATTTTATGGTTGAGGTCGAATTTAACTGGTTGATGCTCCTGCCCAATTATTTGGTGTGCGTTTGAAACATTTTTATGTATATCCAGATAGCTGGGTACAAATATAATGGAAGGATGATGTTAGTAGATTCGGATTCCAGCTACATTGGTTAATTCATTTGAGTTGTATTATGGCCGTACAAACTTTCTCAGGCTTAATTATGCATTTCCAATAAATGAACAAAAACAAATAGTAGTCGATAAAAGTTTGCCTGATGCCATTGTATTATCAGTGCTGCAATTATGCATCATCAGCTAACTGGTGGCCTTTCTAAAATTCCTTTTTTCTTTTTGAACTTTTCCTTTTGAAAGGTCGTGGTAGTTGATCCCGAAGCATACACCTTTGATGATGAAGTGATCAAGAAAGCAGAAGCTATGGGAAAGTCTGGGCTTGTGGATATCAATGCAAGGGAAGATAGCTTTATATTCACAGTGGAATCCACTGGTGCGATTAAAGCTGCTCAGTTACTCCTCAATGCCATAGAAGTCCTGAAACAGAAGCTGGACGCAGTGCGCCTTTCAGAGGATACTGTAGAAGCCGATGACCAGTTTGGTGAATTAGGTGCACATATGCGAGGAGGATGATCCAATTGGGTAAACTGAGCTCAGAAATCGATCTTCCAAAGATTTCAACAAGATAATTGACTTCAGTTTACTTTGTGGGACATGTTTATTTGCTGGGCTTACTGCCAATACTAATCCTTCACTATACTGTGGATGCTAATTTATTTTCTGCTAAGCTGTCCTTAGGAGATATAGCATATGTTTTTGTTGTGGGAGTTAATCCTCGCATTTTGAAGCAAAACGTGTAGCGGATGCTTGAACTCTGGTAGAGCTTGCTATCTATATTAGCTTTTGTTGCAGTGGTCAAGGCTGAACCAAGTATTGTTTTTGCAAAATTGCTGCGTATATATCATCTTTGAGAACTTGAAGCTTGAGTCGGGAATTTAGAAAACTTGGGTGGTGGGATGAAAGCTCGTTGTGCTGAGTGTTTTGATGTTTTGAATTTCGTAGAACGTCTAACCTTTGTGAAGATTGCCAATCTTCTGATTTTCTTCTTCAAAAGGAATTGTATAGTTTAGACTCGAGAGAATTGGAAGCTGCATCGAAGGGTTATGGTGTAAAGAAAACCCAACCACTTGTGGGTTTGGGCGTAGAAAAGGCCTTTCAATCGGGGAAAAAATGACCTGATTGTGTTACATTGGATATGTTTTAGTAAAAGGTACAGCGTAGAAGTTAAAAGTGCTTCTACAAGAAGCACATAAAAAAATGTGATAAAAGTATGATACTTGTTGAGAAAGCACTTAGAAATTCTTCTATGGTAAAAGCAATTCTGAAAACACCGTCCACGAATTTGATGGATTTGGCCCTGTAGGGCGCGTGTGGTCATCCTCTCTTTGTGACAGCAAACATCTGAAGCGGAAAAACCAGAGCGATCGACCTCCACGTTCATTCAACAGAGTCGTCGTTCCCCTTACCCAATCTCTCAGAGTTTTGGTACAATTTTGATTATATTTGGACTTGGATGTAGCCTATGAAATTTGAGTTTCATAGAAAAATGCAGTGAGTCTAAATACATAGCGTAGATTATAGAGGAAGTTTTCATATTTGTAATAGGATATATAGTAGATTCGGAAGATAATTAGATATGTCACTTGGAATAATATAAGATATTTTTCAAGTCATCATAATACAAGTCGTCAATATTTTTGGAGTCATTGTTTCTCTTTCCTTAGAGATGTTTCAGTAGGCTTCATTGAAACAAAAGAGGCAGAAAATTGGTTTGCACGTGAACAGTATGTAAATTTTATTGACAAGAAAAAGGAGACAAGTTTGAATATTGTTGTAATTTGTGAGAAAGTCTGTAATTTGGTGAAAGGTGGCAGCGGTGGGAAAAAAGGAAATAAAAAGATTCACTTGATGAAATTTACAAGTTTTTTACAATCACGACGGCTGCAGTCTTTGCTTTTACAACCACGACAGCTGCAGTTTTTTACAATCACGACTGTGTATGGAGCTCCCCCTGATAGTGTTATAAAATCATCCACAAAAGGATCAGGGGAGCTCCATACACAGTTGATCAAAAGAGAAATCCTGAAGGACCAGTTTGGATCCGCCATCAGAAATTTATGTTCAGGACAGATGTGATGAATCGTCGTTCGCCTAAGCTTATAACCACGTTCTGGTTTGAGTTTGTATGAGAATATTCACATAGACAATGGGGAAAGAGTCGGTTCTGTGCTTAATTACAATCGTGTTATAATGTGCAACAGGAATTACTTATTGCTTAAAGAAGAAATGAACTCAGTGGCCATGGCACTGAAACATATTCTACATACTGGTTCTTAGAAAGCAACTTTCTGAAAAATATTATGCCAATTAGCTAGACTGTCATTTCATTATCTTTCTAATATAAATTCCAAAATATCAAATCACTTTAACAAACTCAATGTTTTGATTAATGTTTGGTTGCCGAGAAAATTGAAGTAACAAAATGGAGTTTCTTCTTCTAAGTTCGATCAAATTTTCTCTCATTTTCTTGCTTGCCAAACAGAGAAAACTACACAACAGTGCATGAAGCATGAGTTCTTTTTGTTTTTGTGGTTTTCTTTTTTCTCAGGTAGCATAATTGCAATCAATTCTTGATGGAAGAGTACGTGTTGGATTTTGTTTTACTAATTAATTTTTGGATAGATTCATCATCATGCATGTGTTTTTTGTTGGACTTCATCAATCTCTTTACTTCAGTATGTCAAAAACTGTAAAAATAACAAATACCTTAGTTGTTCATTTTTGAGCTAAATATTTGGATAACGTTGATGAAGAAAAATTCTATATAAACAAAAGTGTGTATTTTTGTAATTTTATTTTATTTTATTTGAACAAATGATATTATCTACATTAAGGGGGAAAAGTGGGCTTAGCCGCACACTGAGCTATCAATAATGTGATTCAAATTCACATTTGGCAATAATCGACCCTAAGACCTCTTACTTACAAGTGAAGATGAATACTATTAGACTGTAATATTCAGTGGCATGTATTTTTGTAATTAGAGGACTAGCTACAGCCTACACTACTTATTTGAGTTGGGTTTTCAGCGGTGGAATATCAATATTCTTGGGGAATATTAGAACAATCAAATGGAAGTTGACAGGTATAATGGACAATCTTTACTTTTTAATTGTTTTTACTCATTGCATATTTATATGAAAGTTTGAAATTGTTGGGTTTATAATTAAAAAATAAAAATGCTTATGCAATTCGAATAATGAAGTCGCCCGATATACGTACTTTTTTAATGGTAATTGCTTTGTTTTCTTGAAATAATTGTTTGTTAAAGATGGTGGAATTTTCTGGTGCAGATTAAACTCGCCCACTTCATTTACACTGATTTTGGAAATTTTGAGTTATGATTTACAGTTTGCTCAGGTTTGTTCTTTGCTCCTTTACTTTCGTGTTTTTATTTTTATTTTTTTGTTATGGCTCCAGAATTTTTTTTCACGAAATTGATTATTTGATTGGTGGTGTTTTGGTATTAAGGGACGAACAGATTCGTGTCGTGGATCAGGAGCTCTATATTCCTTATTGAACATAAATGTAAATAGATTTTGATATGGAGGTTATATCTATATGAACAACATAATCCTCAAAGTTTGCTATGTAATGTATTATGCGACGCCTATATATATATTGATAGGAAAGGAAACAATATATTAAAGAGAAAAGCCCCTAGGACAATCCGTTTGAGTCCAATCAAATAGAAAGACTGGACGAGCAGCTATCGAAATAGTTCTATCCCAAACATGGAAATCATTTACCGAGAAACCAACACTCGTGAGAGCATATGCCAAAAAATGGGCCTCTCTGAAGACATGCATCCAACTAATGTCCTCAAAGAAGCCCGCCCATATTTTGTTCCTTATTGAACATAAGGATGTAAATAAATTTTAATATATTCCACACATTTAGCATAGTTTAAAACCCGTGGGATCGCACGGGCTCATTTGCTAGTGCTTCCTAAAGAAGCACATAGCACTTGCTTCTACTAGAAAGCACTTCAAGTGTTTTTTTTAACATATGAACAATTTTTTTTTTTTCTCTAACAAACTTGTCAAAAGCATTTTTGGTAATTTAAAAGTTTTTTAGTTTTTTAAAAACACTTCTGGACAAGCCTTACATAAATGCTTAAGCGATCTTAGGCCTCTCTACTCGTTATCAATTGGTTTTGAGTTGGATCCTCATATTCTTGTAGTTAGACTTTTACATGCTACAATAATACTAATATTTAGCATAGGGAATGAAAGTATCATATTGGTCAGAAAATAACTAGATTGAGTGGCTTTGGTTGAAAGCTCACATTCTGGTAGTAGTTTTACCACAATTATTTAGAAATGAGAAAAGAAAGCTTCATATTTGTGAGTCATCAATGGCTCTACTAGTGGCCTAACTTAGAGCTCTTGTCATGTATGTAGATATGAAATGTTTTATCATCAGAGTTGTAGGTTGCAAGTCATTTTCCTTTACTGTCTCGTGATACTTGAAATGAGTGTGGAAGTATTTCCGATTCAAGAAATCTCATGTGTTAACGAATACATAGTTATTGCAATTATTCTAGTGTCTGATTTTTTTCCCTGCAGGTCAAAATATGTGGCCCTCACATAAAAAGGTTAACTTAATTCTTGAAAAACGAGGAATTAGATTGATTAAGGGAGAGCAAGTGATCTCATTCACATTTAGTTTCTTTGGTATTCATGACTTTCTCGATTCACGACTTCCTCCCTTTCAAGTATAACATATCATTAATGATTGAAACTCGTTCTATAACGTACTCCTATAATGTTATTTAGTTTTCTTTTTCTATTTGTCCTTCCAAATGAGGAGTTGAGATCTTCTGCATCTATTTGTGTCTGTGGCCCCTCTGTGCTTTCTTTAATTGACTGAGGATTTAGTTTATTTTTTATTATTTTAATTATTATCAAGTTAACATTAATTATATTTGGTTCAATAAGCAAAGGCACAGAGGGACCACATGTAAAAATAGGTGCAGAAGATCTCAACTCTCAAATGAGAAGGATTCAAAGGAAATAATTAATGGCGTACCAATTTTGGTTGGCGTACTATAAAATCTATGACAATAGTCACGGGCTTCTGTTTTTGTTGAAAAAAAAAAGTGGGCCGAATAATTTATATCGTTTTGGAGCTGCAGGGTGTGAGTATGAGCTCTTTGCTTCCCTGAGATAGTGATGAACTAAAGTCTGAAAAGAACAGTCATTCCAACACATACATACATACATACATACATACGATAACATAGATATGTATAATACACATAACGTATTACATATAGATGGTTTTTACGTTGTTAAAAGTTTACATGCATTTGGGATCCAACTGTCTATATCAACATTACAATCGTGTTGTCTATATCACATTGTCACCCCATATGATCTTGATAACAAGATCCCAATTGGGCACTGCTATTTGAAATAAACGCATGGTCTCTATGTGGTCCTTGGAGTCCTTCCCTCACCTTAATAATGTAAAATCCATTTTGTTGTAGGAATAACGGAATTGGTAATGCCCATGAACTAGTATTACATCACTAGAGTTTGCGCTCTTATAAATGTACCATGTAAGTTTTTATCCTGAGGTTTAGGGTAAATTATGACAGGTATCAGAGCCATGATAACATGTTAAATAACCACTGAATGCTAAAATTTTGTGTTGTCAAAGAATTATTGGTCATTTTTGGTAGTAAAGGCGATAGCTATCAATCCAGGTCATGCCAAATCGGAGTTGATATTTTAGTTAGAAAACATAGTTGTTATCTTTTTTAAACGTTAATACTGATTTGAACATTTTGACATTGGAAATGCTCTTAATGTCTTATAAATAAGTTGGGAGTAAAATTAATGAAGGTATACAAGAAAATAGTTGTCAATTTAATCCATGTGGACCCAAGAAAAATGTAATACCAAAAACTAGTGGGCCTTGTATGGGATAGGGCATTAGAAGTACTCACTTAACACCTTTTACCACAAAGACCCAATAACTTAGAATTTCCAAAGTCCAATACCCTTTGAAACATTTGTTGACAGGGTGTCGTAAACTCTTAGCCTGTCAAAAGATACCCAAATCTTTGTCTGAGAAATCAGACATGCTTGCAGGTTGGCAAAGTTTCACAGATATGGGACATGCCCTCCAAACCTCTAAAACTTCCCTTGTCCTTTTCTTCCGACTCTCTAAAGGAACTCTGGAGCCCCAAAAGGTACCCGACTTTGACTTTGTAATAAATCTCACCTCCTGTGCACAAGAACAAGTTGGGACCATTGGTTTTTACCCTCACTTAACTGAAATGAAAGATGAGTTTCTACTATGCAGCGGTGTAAAGTATATCTTGAGATCTTTGGCCGTTGAATCTGAAGCTGTAAATTTTAGCTTTCGATTGCTCTGACACATTTTATACATTCGCAGAGCTAGCATAGTATTTGCCCTCATTTAACTCAATTGAAAATGAGATTTTTCTACTATACACCTTGATTTTTAGTTATTAGATAGTAGCACATCTATAAGCATCTGACGTATGTCATACACTAGAAGATAATACAAATTTCGATGAAAAGAGAATACTGATTATAAAAATCATGTGATGAAAGGGATAGCACGTAGTAACATAAAAAATTCTAGTTATTGGGGAAACCTTTGTTTGCCGTACGTTTCATGGATGAAAACAAGTTTGTGTACAATCAGTGAAACTATCTTTGCCTATTTTAAAGTAGTTGTTTCATATTGATACCAAGTCACCAACTCATGTCTAATGTCTTTGTGTAGAAATATATATATCCATTTTATTGTTTTGTGTAACTTGTGTTTACATATATTTAAATGTACAGCTCAATTTTCATACTTAAATGCACATATAGGATTAAAAAAAATGGATCACAAATTAAGTTATTCTTGTTTTCTCTTTCGGCTTGTGGTCTAATATCCTAGTAGATATGATGTTGAGTTTCATCCATGCGTCCGGGGTTTAAAACTCCATCTTCTCCTAAATTATTATAACAGTTTCAAACTCTCCCCTCTCCTTTTTAATAACAAATTAAAAAAAAAAAAAGTTATTCTTGTTTTTTACAAGTTATTTAAATTATGACTTAGTAATAAGTACTTGACCTGAATAGCCTTTCTCAACAATATGTAAGAATGCACTAGTTTCTATGGTTATATATGTACTTGTGGTCAAAAACCATTTTCAATATGTACGTAGGGTTGGTAAATAAATCCTAGTATAGTAACCATTTTCATTGAAAATAAAAATTCAACCATGCATGGTCCATGAACCATGCATATCTAAATGTTTCTTATATGTCAAGAATGCTGCATGTCAATTTCCTCTCTCTCTCTCTCTCTCTCTCTCTCTCTCTCTCTCTCTCTATATATATATATATATATATAAATGTGAAGCCATGCATGGTCCATGAACCATGCATATCTAAATGTTTCTTATATGTCAAGAATGCTGCATGTCAATTTCCTCTCTCTTTCTCCCTGTATATATATAAACGTGAAGTATGTGAACGACACTTGGCGAAGCCATTTGGGGTCCATTTGAAGAAGATTTGCATAATTATATACAGGTCCCACTTAGAAGATTTTGGTGTGTAATGTTTCACCAAACTTCCACTACTTATTGAATCGAAGAACATGAAACTCATTAAATATAGTAACAAAGCAAGTGGCCATGAACAGCTTGGAAGCTCCTTCACTTCAATTAGTACGTATATCTGAGCTAGCTAGCTCTACTCATAAATTAAAGCCTTTCTCAATGAATTAACTTGGTAGAACCAACAACGTGTTAGGTATAGCATGAAAGCAAAGATGTACATTTGGATCATGTCTTCACATTTTCATGAATACTATTGTACAAAAGTCATCATGACTTTCTATTTTCCATTTTTTCCCATTTTAAATTACGGAAAATGATCTTCACACGGTTTTGCTTCTACCGCTCTCTCTTGCTTGTTTATATTTTTTGATTTACCGTTGATTTATTCAATCATGTGGCCATAAACAAGAGAATGACTATAAAAAAAATGAAAAAGACTGAAAAATATTTTACGACCGTTGAATTGGTATGTGTTTTTGGCAACATTTGATGAAATTTTGGTGCTGTGGCCACTTTGAATAATGCAAGTGAAGACAAGGACATCGGATGCCGATATTTGCAGCGACAATATTAACTGTTTAAAGGAAGAGAGAGATGTGAGGGTAGGACATTGGCACAATAATTTGGGTCACGCATTGGATGTGCTATATATATATATATATATATATATATATATATATATATATATATATATATATATATATATATATATATGCAAGCTGCTGCATGCTGCTGCTGGTTGACAGTGGTTTTTGGGGCCTCCATTTCTGATCTCAAGGGGCCATTTGGTCACGCTGAATCGATCAGCTTCCTCATCTCCTTTGGCATTTTGGGCAGTGAAAAACAAACCTTGTATATGTATGGATGTAGGTCACTGATTCTTGATCATATCTCGTGAATGAATGTGTGAAACAAATTATATAACAAGTTTGCTCAATGTTATCGAGACCTAATAATCTTTTGTGGTTGTGATTACGTGTGTGTAATACTAGCTAGGGTTTTTCATAAATTATTGTTTGTCGAAAGGTTTAAGAAAGAACATGTATATATAGTTAACTGTGAATAATTAGGTTTGCATGAAATTGCACAGGTCGAGTTTTATTTTAAGATCTCGTAGTCTATAATATAAAGATTAGCTTAACTATCGTAAAAATATGGGTTCTTTAGAAAAAGGCCATTGAAGCTCCTATTTTCCAAACAAAAACCCACCTAATATTAAACATCCATATAAAACCAAAATTTCAAATAGAATACCATGCAGACAAATATGTAACCAATTATTATCACATATTTACAACTTATGTCACAAAACCCTGATTATGTCAATAAATATTATTACTCACCCTAATTATGATTAGCAATTAACCCATACGGAAATTTTACCTTTCTTGTATGATAAATATTAGGAACATATATATATATATATATATATTAATTTCGCCATGTTCATAAACAATTATGGGCACACTTTTCGTATGGAAACAAAAATCCTTTGTACAATCAGTTATTTTGCATCAAATAATATTGTTTGATAAAAACAATAAAGAACCAATTAATATTCTTTTATGTTGTAGGTAAATTGTTTTACCTAGATTATTACATACATTAGGCATTTTTTGTTTGTTATTATATATGCGTGTTAAAAATAATTTATCTATATTTATATGTAAAATATAAGTAAATTAATTTTGAATCAAATAGCATTTATTTTGTAGGTAAATTAAAATAGTAGTTCTATTATTTTAGTAAAGTTTTTTTATCAAAATTATTTTAGTAAAGTTAAACAGTGCCTAAATTATTTCATAAAAATTAAACCAAGACAAATTATCTCCATTAAAATAAAACAGCAGATATTCGAGCAAAAAAAAAATAAAAAATAAAACAGTAGATACATTATTTTCTTATAGGAGTAAACAATAGGTAAATTATATTTTAGGTACATTATGTTTGTAATAAAAAAAAAAGAAATTGAAATTCATAAACAAAAAGTAGTAGATATATTATTTTTGTAATCAAATTTCCTTTATTTGTAGGTGATTTATTTTCATGCATTATTATATATATTGGGCACATTTTACTACTAATATATATGTGTGCAATAATTTACCTATATTATTATATAAAATATAGATAAATTTATTTTGAATCAAATAACATTTTTTATTTTATAGGTAAATTATTTTGCATGTATCATTACATACACAAGGCAAATTTATTACTAATACACATGTCCAAATAATTTACTTATATTTTTTAAATATAGATTATCTTATAGTGCTCTTTCAGATTTTCATTTGGTAAGAAAATGACAAGATTAAATTAAAATTGTCTCATTTTATGCAAATTTGAAAAACAATTACAAAATCTTAAGGAAAGTATAACATTATTAGTTCTTTTTTTGCCTTAACATAAAATTTGTTATGATATGTTAATATGCAATGACTTTAAATTAATGCATTTTTTTCCATTAATCTCTCCCTTCAAATCTGCATAGAATTAATTAAAACTGTAATTAGGGGTATTTTAGGCATCTGAAAAATGCAAAATGTGTAAAGGCAAACAAAAATAATGAATTTGCTTATATGGAGCCTAATCATTGGGTTTTATTCAGATAAAAAGACTATATCAGGTTTTATGTAAAGAAACTTGAGTTTTAGGGGCTAAAGTCATATTTTCAGTAAAAATATTTGACCATAAAGTTATTGTATAGTAACATTAATTCTTGCTAGGGTTACCAACTGTTGTGCCAATTTTAGAAAATTATTTCTTTACAACCAGCAAAAATGTCCCGCATCATTTGGCTTCACTTAAATGATTGAAGAGTTAGGGTTTTGATGAAAAAATATGGAAATTGAATCATTGGTGCATGTAAATTCAAGTATTACCCTTAGTCTAATAGCATTTTCATATAATGATGTTTGAAATTGAAATACTTATAAGAACTTTTGAAATATATACATTTTATATTTCTCTTTCTGAATACGATAATTGCGTAAACTTATTTTTGGTGCTAATAACAATGAATTTTTTAATCAGAAACAATTGGGTCTCATTTAGAAACATGTTCTTTTATGTATACTATTCTTCTTTTATATTCAACGACACAACAAGTCATTATTCATGAGATTTAAACTGACAACTTCCTTCTAATAGCAAGCATGGAGACTAAATCTCTAGAAGAATATTAATTTGTCAATATCTAATATCTAAGTTACAAATGTCAATGTGACTATTGCATATAATCATTTTGAATAGTGACTTCAAAATTAAGATGGTACTCCCATATTACCACCACTTTCAATTTGCGTATCCATTTTCTTTCTTATATGTTCTCCTTTTTCTCTCTCTATTATATATAACATTCATTAACAACTGTGCATGCATCACACTTGTGATGTCTCGAGCAATAATAAAGATACAGATTATGTGAATATTTTAGATTATAGTACAGTAGGGATCGCCAATTCTTCTGGACTCATTAGTTCCTTGATTTCATGAAGCCTCATTGAAATGTGGTTCTCCAATGTCAAAGTTCATACTCGATAGAGATATAATTGAGGGTTGAGGATCATACGTACTTTTCTTTTTTTTCTTTCTCTTTTTGGGGAGAGTATTTCAGTCAAAAGGGATCATTTAATTATGCAAGAGGTGAAAATGGCAGTGGCCATATAAAGCAGCACTTGCATGTTTTAATGGTACAGTGAGCCTATGGAAATGGAAATTGTTTCCATCTTCTACAAAGAATAAAGGCAGCCCCTGGCTGTGACATCGAGCTAGCTATGCGTGTCATGCATGTGTGTGTCGCAAAGACTGAGCCCCACAGTCCTCAATGGTCCTCTCCTTTCTTTGTCTTTTAAACTTTACAGCTGTGGGCAAGAAAAGAGAACGAAAGAAAGAACGAAAATTTACTCAAAGCCAGCCAAAGGAGATTTTCAGTTTTGGTTCCAATCGAATTCATGTGACTTTGTTTGATGGAAACAACAATCAATAATGTTCTTAGGGTGATGTAGAACATATGGTGAAACTGGCTTGAAGAACAATTTGAAAAGCGCAAAATTGACAACAAAGTTCAAACATTGCAAATTAGGCATCAAGCGTCGATTTCGAGCTCATATATAATAATGTCGTTTTGAATAGAATGATATCACTAATCAAACCACTTTGCAGATATCTATGAGGTATTTAAGTCAAAATCCAATGTTACTGTGTTCAAACGGGAATTTAAGTTTTGAGGATATTGTCGTATTGTCCTTCTAATTATCATATCAAGTTTAGGGTTGGGATGATGTTATAGATGTTATCTTTCAAAGAGTTTTCTCCTGCTTCTGATAGACTCAATTTTTCTATAATCTCAAAGGTTTTCATTTGATTTTCTTCTTATTGACAAGTTGTGTCATAAAATTAGCTTAACTAACAAGAAAATGTAATTCCCAATCTATATGTGTCATGATGCGATTTTATGACAAACACAATAAAAAAATGGTTGAAATGAGAATAGATCACAACTTCGAAGCCCTGTAACATAATCAAGGGAAAAAAAACTTACAATCGGAGCAATCATAATATTCTTAATGGCCAGGTCAAAAAAGAAAGTTTAAAGATCAGCAAGCTAAAAAAACCCTAATCCAAGCTATCATATTATTCTACAATTATTGATGTGGGGACAAAATGACCTCATGATCTTCACTATTCCTTGGGAGCAAGCTGTTTCCCTTCCAAAAAACAAAACACAATTCTTTCTCTCTCTCTCTCTCTCATGAATCATGATCACTAGCATGCATCTAATACATATACATTCTACCAACAAAACACAATTCTCTCTCTCTCTCTCTCTCTCTCTCTCTCTCTCTCATGAATCATGATCACTAGCATGCATCTAATACATATACATTCTACCAACCTTAAAGCAGAAATCAAAATTAAAAAAAAAGGACCAAACAAGGACAATCTTCCCACAAAATCAAAGATTTTGTCTCCTAAATTCAAAAAATACCCCACCTTTTGTCTTTTTGCCTTTTATAAATTGAGTGAGTGCTAGCTCCATCAAATTGGACAAATTACTACCCAAACCATAAGACCAAATTAATCTCCCTCTCTCTCTCAACACCAAAAATATCTCTCTGCCCCCCTTCTAAGAGGAGCTTGCCGGCTTAGATTGAGGAGGAGTTCCTTCTCAATTTATCTCGTGTTCGATTCACATAATTTCATATTTATAATCGAAATCGTTTATATTATAAATCACTTGGTAAAAGATCATCTCTACAAAAAAATTAATTAAAACTAATAAGGTCGTTTAGTCAATCAACGGTAGTAGATAAATACACGGTTCATAATATTAATACCGAATCCGTTAATTTGTTTTTGTATAATTTGATGACTAAAGGTCTCATATTTTATTGATTTTTTGCAAGATGATATTTACATTTATAATATTAACGAATCTGATCATAAGCCGGAAGTTTCGTGTATCGACCACGAAGTAAATTGAAGAGGAACTCTACCTCAACAAATGAGGAACAAAGTTAATTCCTTTCTATATATAGGGGGATGACTTATCCTTTTTTGGGTAGATTAAGGCCACATTGTCATTTCTTATAGGAGGGTTTATGGAGAATGTGACGCTTCATAACGTAAATTATGAAGGATAGTGATAGGCATTATATTCAAAGTACAAGTTTTAACAAAATTATTTGTTTTTTCGTCTAGCTGTTAACCACATTTGTAAAGGCTAAATGTTGTGTGCAAATCCTTCATTAGAAAGGGAAAAATAGATTAGAACACGCATTGTTTAATGTTTTAAGAAAATAACATTGCTTTATCAGATTTGGCTACAATTATGTACATATATTTAATACAATCATTATTTCGATGGTCAGATGGTGACTGCATAAAATATATATTCCTATGAATTATATATGACCGTCTGGTGATCATATATATATATATATATATATATATATATATATATATATATTCCCATGAATTATATATGACCATATGTAGATCATATTAACTATATGTATGTATTGTAGTTAGTCCCTGCTTTATCATCGTATATCTTAGATGCTATAAATTAAATAATTTTTTTTCGGAAGATGATGTTACTTATCTATTTATATTATGTCTTACGTGTATCTATTCATTAACATGTATGTCCATAAAAATTACTTATGCAACTACTATTGAGAGTATGAATTTTACATCGGGGAAACAAATGACATTGCTTGTGCTTATTGATTGGGCTACTCCTCATATTGCCTCATATTGCCAAATAATTTTATGGTGGAACCTCAACTTTCTTCATGATGTCAAAGCATGTTGCCTTTCATGTAAACTCAATGGCAACACATGCTCTATGTCACCTAATTTGTGTTGCTCACGTGTTTGGCTTGAAATTGGCCACACTTAAGGGGGCATGCTGAGAGTATGAATCCCACATCTGGCAAACAAGGGGCATTGTATTGCTTATAAGTAATTGGGCTACTCCCCATATGGCCCATTGATTTTACGGTAACCTTATCTTTCTTCATGGTATTAGAGCAAGTTGTCCCTCATAACAGTAGTGAATTGAACCATACAAGTATGCAGAAATGAAATTAAGAACAAAAGAATCAAAGAGAATCGAATGAGGGAAAGAACGTGAAAAGCTTTGTGAATGTATTGAATGAATTTGTTAGCTAGCAGGAATTGAAATAGTATTTATTGTTGCACAATACTAACTAACTTGCTTATGTGGCAATCCTGTACAACCAATCTTATTACAACATAACAACTTGATCTCATCCTATCCAATCTATCATTGCCACCTGAATATTCTGTTATTATCATTGCCACCTGGATATTTTGTTATTACTCCCCCTCAATCTCATCTGGGATGTCCTAAACTGAGATTGATACAATGTTTTACAAAAACAAGAATGTGCAATCCCTTTGTAAGAACATCAACTACTTGATTATCTATTGAGACATAATGCACACTTATATCCTTCTTCTGCACTATTTCTCGAATGAAATGATAATCAGTGTCCAGATGCTTGATTCGTGAATGGAAAACTGGATTAGTATTAAGGGCAAGAGTTGATAGATTGTCACAATGTAGAGATGGAGGAAAGTTTAAGTATACATGTAGATCCTTCAATACTGATCTTATCCAGGACACATCAGCTGCAGTATTAAGGGCAAGAGCTGATGATTGCTTTTTAGATTACCACGAAATAAGATTTGAACCTAGAAACACAACATAACCTGTGATTAATCTTTTAGTGTTTATGTCAGCAGCCCAATCTGCATCTAAATAAACTGATATATGATTTCTAGAATATGCATAAAATGTAATACCACACTCAATTGTTCCTTGAAAGTATCTTAATATCATTTTAACCAAGAACATGTGAGCTTCTGTTGGATTGGTCATGTATTGACACACAACATTGATTGAGTAAGCTATATCCGGTCTTGTAAAGGTTAAGTATTGTAAAGCTCCTACAATACTGCGATAAAGACTAAGGTCAGACAATGGCTTACCCTCAGATACTAGTAGTTGAGTGTGTGGTTTAGATGGAGTTGGTGCAAGCTTACAAGCTTCCATCCTTGCCTTCTTGATAAGTTCTTTAGCATACTTAGCTTGACTAACAAATAGATATCCACTACTTTTTTATTGAATCTGTAACCCCCAAAAAATAAATCAACTTGCCCATATCCTTCAAATCAAAGATTTCTCCAAGTTGAGTAACAACAACTTGCACTTTACTAGTGTTAGAACCTGTCAATATGATATCATCTACATATAAAAGTAGAATGATAATATCCAGATCATCAATCTTAACAAAGAGACTTGTATCTGACTGAGAAGCAACAAATCCCAAATAATGAAGTACACTTGTGAACTTTGAATTCCAAGCCTTTGGGGCTTGTTTATTCCATATAGAGACTTAACTAGCTTACACACATGATTTGGACACTTTGGATCAACAAAGCCCTGTGGTTGCTTCATGTAAATCTCTTCTTGTAATTCACCATGCAAGAATGCATTTTTGATATCCAATTGCCTAAGTTCCCATTTGTGACTTATAGCTAGTCCAAGGATCAATCGTATTGTAGTATGTCTTACTACATGACTAAAGGTCTCTGAATAATCCAAGCCATGTTCTTGAGTATATCCTTAAGCAACCAACCTAGCCTTGAACCTTAATATACTCCCATCAGGATTTTCTTCAATTTATAGACCCATTTACTCCCAATCACATATCTATTACTTGGTAGAGGTTCCAAAGTCTAAGTACCTTGAGCCTTTAAGGCATCAAACTCCTCATGCATAGCATTTTGCCAATTTGAATCCTTTGCAGCAACTCTAAAGGTCTTAGGTTCTTCACAATCACCAAAAACCAGCATAACACATAGGTCAATCTTCAATCTTGAGAGATTGTAACTCAGGAACTAAAGAATAATAGGCAGAATAGTCTTTTATGTCAATTGTTCCAGATTGCAACCTTGTTTGCATGTTATGTGTTCGAGGTATATCAAGGATCAAAGACTGCATAAACTCATCATTATCAAAGAGTGAAATTGGAAGTAGTACTTCAAGATGTGCAAGATCCAGGATAGGCAGCAAGGGTTGATGTTGATTTTGTACTAAAGTAGAGTTTGGAGACCCAATTGATTCAGATTCTTGTTCTTGCACTGTTGCCTATATAGGAGATGCAGAAATATTCTCAGTATTATGACTCCCTTGCACTGATAAACCATGAGAGACAAAAATCTCATTGGTGTGATCAACCCTGGAACCTGTATGAGGTATTTACAGTTGAACAACTATTAGGGCTGATGTAGCAGATTGTTGTGCTTGAGTGATACCAGCTCCATTGATAGATTTTGCAGGAAACAATGATTCATCATGAACAACATGTCTTGACAAAATGAGTTTCTTAGACTGCAAGTTATAACACAAAGCTCCTTTATATCTAGAAGCATATCCCAAAAATATACACACTGAGGTCCTTGGTTGGAATTTACTAGAATTGTAATGCCTTAAATATGGATATACTGCACTCCCAAAGATTTTTAAATCTTGTAAAGATGGATGTTTGTCAAATAAAACAATGAATGGAGAATTCATTTGTAAAGCCTTGCATCTCATCATATTTATCAAATACATAGCATAAGCACATGAGTGATACCAAAATTCTTGAAATAAAGCAGCTGCATTCATCAAAGTAATTGTTGTCTTAACTATATGGCAATGTCTCATTTCTACCAAACCATTATGTTGAGGAACGTAAGGACAAGAGATCATATGTGTCATTCCTTTTAACTATAAAAATTCTTTGAAATAATTACTGGTAAATTCACCTCCACCATCTGATTGTAATGACTTAATAGAGATACCAAATTGTACTTCAATATACTTGTAGAACTTGACAAAAATTGAAAATACTTCTGATTTATTAAAGAGTGGGAAAATCCACACATATCTAGTACAATCATCAACAAAAACAACATAGTACCTATACCCTTCTATTGACTTTACAGAGGCAGGTCCCCATATGTTTGTGTGAATCCTATCAAAGGGTAAAATGCACCTACACTACTACAAAATTACCTATAACTGGCGGTTCTAAAATCGACAAGAAAACATAATTTCTGTTGGATATTAGGTACAAATCCAACATAAACTCATGTAATGTCGGATAACAGAACTGACACCATTGCTAGCATCACGAAAAGGCTTTTGATGTCGGTTAGTCCCCTTAATCCACCACGAAGAAGGAAAGCAATATAAAATAAAAAAAGGATAGTATTGTCGCATAAAAGTGACATTGAAACTCACATCGGATCATTGTTCTAAAAAATGCCCTAGGCGGCGCCTAGCAACCAAGGCGTTTTTGGGCAAATCGGGCTGCGCCTAGGCGGGCTAGACGGTCCTAGGATGTTTTTTTTTTATTTTTTATTAATTGTGTGCTTTTTTCTTTTTTGGTTTCATGGTGGTATACTTACGGAAATGGTGTATCTAATTTGCAAATGATGGATTTACTACAAGTTCATCCAATACTTATGGAAATAGTGTACATAATTTGCATTTTATCATTATTTTATTATCCATACAAGTATAGTTTTTGTTTAGGTGTCAATATGCACTTACTTACAAGATACACAAGAAATTTACCTAAATCCGCCTAGGCCGCCTAGGCACCCGCCTAGGCACTTCTAGTCGCCTAGGCGCCCGCCTAGGCGCCTAGGCGCTAGGCGCTAAACCGCTGCCCGACTAGCGCCTAGCGTTTTTTAAAACCTTGCATCATATACAGGCGACATTAAAAAAGGATAGTAGTGTTGGTCCTAACCGACACCACCTAACTATTTAATAAATAAAATAAACAACTCTAGTGTTGCCTATAACCAACACCACAAACCATTAATAAAAAATAAAATAAAAGTCTGTCTCAGTTCCTCCGTCGGCGACTTCCACTACTGTTCCTGGCCACTACTCAATTCCTCATACTCCATTTCATGCTACCCACCGATCAGCATGACTTAATTAGACCAACTCAGACCCAGTTAACTTACTCCCACCCTCATGACTTAATTACATACCATTTCAAAATTCCTAATACATTTTTTATAGTTCCGGGTCCGAGTGCAAAAGGGTCCACATTGCTTATATAGTTTGGTCCAAGAGTCCATTTCCATTTTTCTTTTACTGAAAACAGGCACATACATTAAGTCACCTTAGCTTAGAGTTAAAAAAAAAAAAAATTTCACCAGCAGATTCATACATGTGCAGATGAGTTATTTACAGTGAATGACAGCGAAAATTTATACCTTGCATGTAGTGGGTCTGAGCCTCACAACTCAAGTCCGTTTGCCCTTGATGCCTGCTGGATTTGAATATACAATGGACTTGGAAACACATATATGGTACATGAGATGCAAACTTCACAGATTTAATTTATTCAAGAATTCAACTGGGGTCTTTAGGACTCTATATATTACGTATTCAAAGATAGAGACACAGATCAAACTCAGGTTTTATACCTTTAAAAAATTATGGATCTGCGATTTCTAGTGTCCTTGCTCTTCAAATCCAAAATGAACATGCATGAATTTTTATATGGATTTTCAAACTGCTGATCGTACTGAACAAGAACATAAAAGGGGAGCTTAGTGGGTTATACCTTTAAATGACGGATCTAGAATGGAGACAACTTCGTGGTGGTTGTTCCTTGAGATGCGATTTGGGGCTGTACCAGTGGTCCATCGTCGTTTTTTTTTACAGATCTCAGGTCCTTGCAAAAGAAACAACACAAGCATGAGGAGTTGAAGATTTTTTCTTGTATGGTATATTTCAATCCGTGAACTTAAGTGCATGAATCGACAAGGGAGGGTGGAGAGATGAGTTGCAGTTTTAGGGTTTGCTTGGAAGAAATGAGAAAAAGAAATGAGGGAGGTGAGCCTCTGAGCTCGAGATGAAGACTCTTGAAAGAGGGAAACTGCGATAAAACCAAGAGATACGTATTTAAAAAAATAAAAACACGAACCTGTCGGCTACAACCGATAGGAAGTTTTAAAATATTTAAAAATAATTATTAGTGTAAGGTAGAAGCGACACGATTCTCTTTTTAACTGACACTAACTTTATGTCGGTTGAAAGCGACACTATTTTCTTTTTATATGACACCACCATTTAAAAAGATTAAAAGCTATGTCACTTATACCCGACAGTAATTCTGACACCATGTAAGGAGGGTGTCAGAAATGTCTTATCCGCTAGTATTTTATATAAAATCGACACAACCACCGACACAATAAGCCACTTTTGTAGTAGTGCTAGATGATTCACTAAAGAAAGGTTTCTTAGTAATCTTTCCATGGATATAATCAGTACACATTGCATGTTTACTATCAGAAGAGAAAGGAATCTGAGACTTAGCTAACATAACTGCCAATACTTCATTTGTAGGGTGCCCCAACCTTTGATGCCATAATGATGACTTTACTAACTGTCCAACAAAAGCATTTGGAATCTGAAATGGTGCAACAGGAATCTGAAACAACTCTTGTGGTCTACACCTTCCTTTGTACAAAATCTCCCTAGTCACCTTGTCTTACACAAAGAAATAGGTATCATCACAGAAAAACCAACACATGTTATCTTTACATAATTGCTTCACAGACATGAGATTGACAACAATTAATAGTACATGTAACACATTCTTCAATATAATAGAGTGAGAAGAAGTTTTAACAATTGATGAACTAATGTTTTTGATAGGCAAACCTTGGCCATTGCCTATTTTTATTTTCTCTGAACCTTCAAATGGAGTGACTTGATTAAGACTTGCAATATCATAGGTCATATGGTGTGAAGCTCCTGTATGTATGATCCATGACGTAGGATTTGAAATATGAAAGTGAAGCTTGAGTAGCCATGCCATTCATTGAGGATTAAACTTGATACTGCATCTCAGGTACTGGTATAGTGGATTGAATTATATGTGTTGCATGAGGTGGGATTTGATAGGAATAGTGAGCTTGAGGTTGAATAGGATAGGTTGGTGCAAGAGATTGAACCATTGAAGCTGGAGGACCTAAATGTTAATATGAGTAATTATCCTTGTGATAGCATTCAAGAGTTATATGGCCTATTTTCCCACAAATTTGACATTCAATATTGTAACCCTGACCTTGTGAACTTCTATAGAAACAATTAAGGGTTATATGCCCTCTTTTTTTATAGATTTGACACTCAGGATGTAGGGTTGTCCTTCACTCAGTATTCTATGTCCAACCATTATTTTGCCTGAAATTATTTAAACATCTCCTTTTGTAATTTGACCTATAACCTCTATTTCCTCTCTGTCTTCCATTATTAAACCTTTGTTATCCCCTATTATAGTTTGGTGGTGCTTGTTGTATAGGCAAAGACTTAGCAGACTGCTCCATAGTACCACCAAAACCATTGTTAGGACCAAATGAAGATTGTCCCATATGTGCTTGTGGAAAACAAGGCATTTGTTGACAGCCATATGGTACTTGCTGAATTCTACCTCATATAGATGATTTTATTTCAGATGAATTAGAACTTGAGGCTCCATTATTGAACTGAGAAGAACTCACACCACTAGATGAGTCTTACATGTACAAAGCTGATAAATTCTGAGTCAACGTGTTTAAAACTAGATCATTTTCCCTCTCAGCACCTAATAAAAGTGCTCGAAACTCCTTCATTGAAACTGTTGATTATCTTGCAAGAATTACAGTCCTTATAGTGGCATACTCTTTAGGAAATCCTGCTAAAGCAGCAATCATCACATCATTGTCTAAAATGTATTCTCCAGCAGTAGTTAATTGATCCCTTATGGACTTCATCCTTAGGAGATATTTATCCATTGAATATCCTCCCTTTGTACTGTATAAAGTTTAGTTTGTAAGTGACCCCTGTTTTAGAAACTAAAGCATACCTCTCTTCAAGATTAGACCAAGCCTATGCTGCATTCTTACAACTAATCAAATGTTCAATAGCATCATTAGTCAATGTAGCAATTAGTAGACTTAGCAAAGCCATATCTCTTATTTCCCATTCTTGAAAAGCCATTGTGACTAGGGCTGGGCACAGTCCGGGCCAGGCCCAATTTTGAAGGAATCGGACCATACCCGTTTTAAAAAGTAACGGGGCGGGTCGATTCGGGTAGAAGGATTTTAAGTTTTGGAACCGGGCTTTACCCGACCCGTTATTTACTGGACCCACCCCGCCCCGCCCTACGGGTCCAACTCTTTTATATATATATATATATAATTTATAAACTGAGAATAGGCATAATCCGACCCCACAATCTGACTTCAACCACCATGTCGGTTCCAGGCATGGAGACCCACAATCCAACCACGACAGGCATCCACTACTTTGCGGGAATGGATGTAATTGAGTCTACTAATCGAATGACAACAAAGGTGGAGGCTCTGTCGTCGCAATTGCCAAGATCTGCACCTCTCTCTGTAATCCACGCTCAGACCCATCAAAATGAGCAATCATTTTTCTCCGGATCCCAAAACCCGCTCGGGTTTGATGGGTCATCTGCCTCGTATAGCCTAAATAAGGCATTATCTTGCATGATGGTGCTCGTCGGGAAGTGAGAAAGTGAGGAGGAACGATCCACAGGTGGTGACGGTGCTCGCCGAAGTGTGCACCACTGTGGTGAAGGTCGCAGTGGGGTGTGGGTGTGGTGTGTCTGTGCTCCGGGAAGGAAAGTTGCAAAGATGGGGGGAGAAGAAACAAGGAGATGAATGAGGGAGAAGGTTCGAGAGATTGGGGAAGGGGGAAACACAGGGAAGTGGGGTATGTGTGTGTTCTCGGAGAGAAAAGAGCATCGAGATAAGAGAGAGAGACAAAAAGACAAATAGATAGTGTTCTCGAGAGTGAGAACTGTCACGAGGAGGAAAAGTGGCCTGGGAGACAGTAACGTTTTAAAACTGGGATGTTACAAACGGGTCGGTCCGGGTACCCATTTTTTTTTATACTTTTGGACCCAGCCCGCCCCTAAAATTCGAAAGCCATGCCCTACCCCGCCCCATTTTTCTTTTTAAAAATTAGGAACCGGCCTGTACCTGCCCCGACCCGTGATTCCTGTACCCGTTTGCCCACCCCTAACTGTGACTTCTTTTGTAACCCCAAACTCAGCACTAAGTACAAACTTTGGTGGAGAAGTAGCAGATCCATCAAAATGATCAAGGAACTTATATCCTTTCATCACAAACTTGAATTGAAATGACCACTTAGTGTAATTATGATCACTAAGTTTAATTGTTAACATCCCTAGCAAACTTTCAATCTTAATAGATGAAGACCCCATATCAAGAATTTATCAAGAAACAATCTTTTATGCAGATTTCCACTACCACAAAAAGGCCTTATAGTGTCAGTGGATGGTGTCGGTTTAATATAATATAGTGGCAGATAAGACAGTTCCAACACTAATTGAACATGACGTCGGATTTACTGTCGCTTATAAGCGTCATAAAATGTTTGTGTCGCTTTTAAACCGACGTAAACATTTAATGTCGCTTATAACCGACACATATTTTAATAATTTTTAAATATTAGTGTTGCTTTAAATGAAACAGTGTCGCTTTTAAGCGGCATAAATTATGAGTGTCGCTTTTAACCAACACTAACTATTGGTTTTAAATATTTTTAAGCCTATGTCAGTTCTGAGCGACATAAATTTAAGTTTTTTTTAAATATTTTGAAACTCAATGTCGGTTTTAAGCGACAAATTGATATTCCTTTATATACTTCCCCCGTGTTTTCTTCTTCCCCTCTTGCATTTTTCTAACTCGTTCTTCCAATTTACAAACTCTTCCCGTGTTTTCTCTCTTGCACATTTTTTATTTGTTCTTCCTACTTCATTTGTTCCTTCTTCACAACAGTAAGTTTTCTTACTTCTAATATTTTTATTTTCTCCTTTTATGTTTAACTTTTTTACAATTTATTTTTGTAGGGAATTTATTTGAGCTGGTTGAGTACATAAAGAATTCATCGACGACGGAATTCTTCCATAATCCAGGTTCTATCACTAAATACTTTAATTTTTAAATTGTATAGTACACAAGTTTATTTATTTAAAAGTTTAAGTTTTAGCACTTAGATAAATTTCAACTATTTTTGTTAAATTAATAAATAATTAGTCGAATTAATTAATTTTCTCACTTGAATTGTTGACATACCGCGTCCCGGAGGAGGGCATGCTGGCCGTCACGTAAGAGTGACGTAACCATTTACACAGTTCAGAAGCTTTAGAGATAATTACTAAGATATTACACCCGAAGGTGTATCCTACTTTTGTGAATTCTGTCAGAACACCGTTGGATTCCTCATGGCCACCAAAGCACTGCTACTTAGAACCTGGAGGGGCGCAAAACAAAGATGAGTGGGTCAGTAAAACAAAGCTTTTACAAAAATCATCTCGTTATCAAAGCGCTAACCCCTCGCTGTAAAACCAGTATACTTTCCTTGAAAATAGCATATAAACATATGTGTATCATCATATTCTCAAATCATAATTCAAAATCAGTATTTTGAAAGTATGCCATGCCAGATGCATAAATATATATATATATATATATATATATATATCTATCTATCAGGTGAAATAACAAATCAACCGGAGACTCTGCAGTGGTCTTGTACGGCTAATCATATAGCTCAATACCTATGCCTGCACATGAGTCGGAACCACTGAGTGGTCTGTACGACAGGACTTGGTGTAATAATACGATCTAGTGCTATACTCATCAAAACGGCCGTGCGAATAATCGCAAGTCACCTACGAGTCGGAACCACTTATAGTGGTCTGTACGACAAGACTTACACCTACTTAGATCCAAGGGAGAGTGCGGTGCGGGAGGTGAATAACATCATAAGCACTAACACCGGTGGTGCAGGTTATGAGCTCTCAACACAATTCATATCATCCATAATTCACATAAATAAAATATAACTCACCTGATACTCACCTGTGCGTCCGCGGCACCATTTCACATATATGCATCATATATCAATTCATACATTTCATATAATTTCTATGCATGGCATTTTAAAACATACTTTCATTTAAATTTGATTCCTGGGAAAATCAGTAAGTATATAGGTATATAATGAAAACAACTGCCCACTCACCTGGAGTCCACGCTATAACTCCCTAGAACGAGTACCGAGGCGTCCCGCACGATTGGCGCCTAGAACAATTATTAAATCACATCTCAGAATACTTGTCGATAGAACACGTAACTCACATAAAACACATCCTCAAGGGCAATCAAGAGTGATTCAAAACTCATTGACCATAAGTCATCCGTCGATCAAAGATCGACTGTAGGGTCCACAACCCTACATAACTCAATCCGGAAGATTAACTTCTCATGATTCACATTATGTTCCTAGAACAATGTCCTAATGTTTCATTATGATCCAACGGTCGGATCTCCGCCAATTGCCAAAACCAAGTGGCGGTCAACCATTTATTTTATGAACTTACAATTCCAATTCGAGGAGATCTGTACATCAGATTCCCAATCTGTAAGCTCCCATGATCCTCAAATATTACGGACTACAACATATCAAAGTTTGGTGACGATCCAACGGTTGGATCGCCAATACATATTTTTACTCAACCCCGAATTGTAAAGAATCTGACTCAATAATCCACTTACGTCAAACCACTATCAAAACTGAATTCAGGATATCAAACATAGCCTAAAAATAACATTGATGGCCCACTGGCCTCGCGCCGCCGCCTGCGCCGCCGTGGGTGGCGGTCGGCCGCCCCGGCTCACCGGAAAATTCAACTTTCTCCAAAAATTCTCAAAATTTTCAGAATTGAAGATCTCAAAGAGTAGAACAACTTTCATAGCTGTGACCAAGGCGAATTCGGTCAATAAGAGCTCCAATTTCAGCAAAAACCGTACGAACCCTAGAATTTGGTGTGATTCGATTCGACCTCCAAACTTGCTCCAACGCCGCCACCACTGCCTGGGCTTTGTTCTAGGCCTCAAGAGGATGCCATGGGTGGTGCTAATTGGAAGAAATTGCTTCAGGATTGGGTGATTCGAAGCCAAGACCGCCGCACCCCTCTTTGCGGTTTCACCTATTTTCAAGGCCAAATCTCTTGAAATTTGAGGTGGAATGGATAGAGGGAAGGTCGTGGAGGATTTCCCAAGCACTTTCTTGTAGCAATTCGTAGAAAAATGATGAAATTCCGTCGGAAATGGAGGTAGGAGCCGACCGGGTCGAGAATGGGTTACGGGTCAAGGGGATGACCTGTCCGTTCCCCTCCTTCTTTCCTCCCTTCTTTCTCTCATTTCCTCTTCCTCCTATTGGCCGATCTCTTCTCTCTCTTCTCCTCATTCGGCCTGCTCTCTTCCTCCTCTCTCCTTCGCTGCCATCAGGCAGCTTTCTCTCTTCTTCTTCTTCTTCTTTTTATTTTTCTTATTCTTTTTCTTTTCTTTTCCTTTCATCTCCACCATCAAAACTTATTCCTTTTAATCTGGGCCGCCCACGTGGCACTCCAAATTTCTCCACAAAATCTGAAACTCTCTAAAAATAATTAAATTACTAAAATATCCCAAACTTCAAACATTAATATCTTCTTCGATATAGCTCCAAATCACGAACCGCTTGCGCCCACGCGTCTGTAGTGACGAGTACTATGAGAATATGCCAAGAAGCAAGTCTTACTTGTCATGACAAGCGATCAACACAAATCAAGGCATATGCTTCAAATGGCCTTTTCGAAATTCCACGTAATAAAATTATAAAAATCATAATTTTTCGGGACGGGCTGTCACAATTGTTATGAGAAAATGGAAATGAATAATATTTATAAGCATTTATGTGAAATTAACAATATTAAATATAATATAAACTTTTAATATTTAGTAATATAAGAATATATTATGTTAAATTAATTTGTTTTGCACTCTAATTGTTATTTTAATTTGTTTTTGTTGTTATTTTGATAACTTTGATAACTTTTGGCTGTTATTTACTAGAATGGATTAGATGAGCATAATTTTGATAACTTTTTGTTGTTATTATAGGGTGAACTGTCAATTTAGTCCCTGAATTATCACCTTAGTGAAAATTAGGTCCCTAAACTATTTTTTTTTAAGAAAAATCAACTTTTTTTTTCTTCAGAAAAATCAGTCCTTGAATTATAAAAATTTGCCAATTACATCCCTAATATTACAGTCAAAACTACTATATTCAATTTTCCGTTAATTTAAGTCACGGTACTTGTATGTAATACACATTGGAGGGTAGATTGATAGTTTTTCATAAAGAAATAGTGTATGTAGTTAACTTTGGAGGGTGAATTAGTAGTTTTTCATAAGAAATAGTGTAAGTTAACTTTGGAGATTAAATTAGACGTTAGATTCGCAACCTATATGAAATGTTAAGGGTTTATAGGCGAGAAAATGACGGTATAACACTCTAAAGTGTGTCAAGTGATTTAAGTTGACGAAAAATTGGATAAAAAAGCTTTGAATATAATCATAGGGATGAAATTAGCAATTTTTAATGAATTTAGGGACTTATTTTACCAAAAAAAATAATTCAGGGACCTAATTTTCACTGAGATGATAGTTCAGGGACTAAATCGACACTTCACCCTTTACTATAATAGGTGTTGAAAGTTAAAAGATTGCAATCATGATAGAGTTCGAGGGTTGAAAGATAGAAATTGAAAATTCTAATAGTTATGCCTACATGATAGGGATTGAAAGATTGTAGGCATTTTAGTGTCAACATAATATTTTGCCCTTGCAAAGTGGTAAAACATGGGCACGAGTTGGTTGACGATACCCCGAAATTTTGAAGCGTTTACAGCTGGAATTAATTTGTTTTTGGATCAAGCAGTTGCAAATGGTGTTGGTCCTGATAAGTTTAGATGTCCTTGCAAAAGATGTTGTAATCGATATAGTTTTGTTAGGAACACTATTGTTGAACATCTTATATTGTATGATATGGATAAAGATTATAAAAACGCTTGCTGGGGACATCATGGCGAGCAAACATTGGAGAGCAAAATGTGGCAATTGAAGAAGAAGAAACAGGAGATGAGGTGATTGGCATGCATGATTTTCTCAATGATGTATTTGTCCAACCGTTAACAGAAGAAGGTGTTGGGCCGTCTACTGAACCCTCTAATGGGGAAGGGCGTCCATAATAGGTGGAGACTTTTTTTAGGTTGCTTGAAGAGGCGGATAAAGATTTGTGGCCAGGTTGTAAGGAGTTTAAGAAATTGGAAGCAGTTGTCACACTGTATCAGATCAAGTGTTTAGTGGGAATGCCAGACGAGATCTTCACCACTGTATTGGAGTTAATTAAAAGAATGTTACCTGAAGGGGATTGTTTCCCTGAATCATGTTATAAGGCAAAAAAACTTATAAATGATTTGGGTCTGACGTATGTGAAAATTGATGCATGTCCCAATGATTGCATGATATATTGGAAAGATACTTCAGATTTGACCGTGTGCTCGGTTTGGGGTAAATCAAGATATAAAATTACCAATGTAGATGATAGCTCGAGAAAAAAGATCGCAACTAAGGTTATGTGGTATTTTCCTTTAAAACCCCGATTGCAACGATTTTTTATGTCGAAGCATATGGCTGAACATATGAGGTGGCACGCAACTGAATGTCTTAAGGATGAGTTTATAAGACATCCTTCAGATTCTCCAGCATGGAAGCATTTGGATAATTTATATCCGGATTTTGCGTCAGAAATTCGAAATGTCCGATTAGGGTTGGCCAATGATGGATTTAATCCTTTTGGGCGGGAATTTTCCACTTTTTTATTGCACAGGAAGATATTTTTTCAATCAGTGTCGGAGTTGGCGTCGGTTTTAACCGACGCAAACCTGTCCAAATTCGACGCCACAGCGCGTCAGTCAAAGTGTATCAGAATGCATGAATCTAGGTCCTATCAGAGTTACTGTCGGTTTTAACCGACGCAATGTGTTGTTATTCCAACACAAAATTCCACTACTTCGACTTTACTGACACTTAATTCAGTATGTCAGAGGTAGTGTCGGTTTAAACCGACTCAAAGTATCCATATTTCGAGGATACTGATGCCAGTCAAAAGTGTGTCAGAATGAGTTTATCTAGGTCGTGTCAGTTTAAACCAACGCACATTTCATTTATTCCGTCACAAAAGTCAATTATTCCGACGCAAATTTCATTTGTCAGAGGTTGTGTCGGTTTAAACCGACGTAAAGTGTTCATTTTCCGACGCTAAGTTTCAGTTATTTCGACACTAAGTTTTAAAGGGTTCAGATTTCCACGCTGAGCTCGTTTACTCCCTCTCCTTCCCTCATTTCAGCCTTACTCCTTCCCTCATTTTTGTATCCTTTTCTCCTTTACTCCCTCTCCTTCTCCCATTTCAGCCTTACTCTTTGCCCCATTTCTGTCTCCTTTACTCTGTCTCCTTCGCCCTCTCCTGCTCCTTCCAGTAACTTGTGCTATGGATATTTCTGGTGAAGATCAACGTTGTGACAAACTTCATGTTAAAGAGGAGGAGCTCGAAGCCAGTATTTTTTTTAATTATTATTAAATTCATTTTTTGTTTTGTGTTTAAACTTATAATACGCTTAAAATGAAAATTTACATTGCTTTCCTGGTTTTTAATTGTATTTTTTTTTTTTTTGTATTAAAAAGGAACATCTCAACGAAGGCGCGAATCCTCTGTTCCCAAATGGATGAAACAACTTTGTACGTTTGATTCTTCCAAAAAATGCATTAGTGAGAATTCTAGTGCTTTTGCAAAATATGTAGCAGGGGAGGTTTGAGACCACAGAAATCTCTCGTTGGTGAGTGATTGGCAAAAAATTAAGGAAGAAGATAAGGAAGTTTTCTGGAATAGAATAAAGGTATATATATTTTTATGTTTATTTGAAAATAGAACAAGTCAATAATATAAAAAATAACTTATTACCTTGGTTTTGTTTTTGGATGTAGGGAAATATCTTTTTTGAAGATGCAGATATAGTAAAAATGCCAATGATCCATCATATGACGCTTAAGAGTGCGGAGCATGCACACAAGGAGTTTAGAAACAAGTTAAAAAAAAGTATTATACTAACAGAGCAGCGGAGGTGCGCCGCCGCCCTCCACGCGAAGTGAATCCTGCACAGTGGGTGGCATTGGTGGCTCACTGGGATAAAGAAAAAACAAGGGTATTTGTTATGATTTATTTCATTATCACTTTAAAATTGTCTAAATTTTTTTTTCTTTTCAGGAGGTTGATGAAAAAAATAAGATTAATAGGCAAATGAAAACAATGAACCATACTACTGGAACCAAATCATTTGCAAGAATGCGGGAAGAATTTGTATGGATTGTACATTTTGAAAAAATGTTTTTTGTTTTAAATAATCTATAGTTGTTAGAAATTTTGTTTTTAATATGAGGTTTGCTTAAAATTGTTTGTATGAAATTTTATTTTTGATGAAGCGGAAGATGTATGGGAAAGAGGCAGATCTTGTAACCTTTTTTTGTGAATGTCATACAGGAAAAGATAAAAGTTTGGTTGATGAATCATCGGAGCATACAGGGGTAACTGATTTTTTTCGTTTTAGTATTTCGTTGTTATTAATTTTTATTATCTAAAGCTTATTTATCTGTTTTACGATTGTTTGAATTTTTATTTTTTAAAACTGTAATGCTAGGCAACAATGGAGAGCAGTCTGCAAACTTTGATTAAGTTGGGCCAAGAGGATAATGAAGAACTTAGGACCCGAGTTTATGTTGATACAATGGGTCCTGAGATTCATAATAGAGTTAGAGGATATGGTCATGGGGTGACTCCTGATATGGTGTCATATGCATCTTCTTCATCTTCTACATCAAATTTCTCTAGGAGGTCATCTAAGAGTGCAATGGCAGTGCTGTTGACTGAAAATAATCAGTTGAGAATGAGGGAGGAAAATAGTAATAAACGGATGGCGGACCTAGAGGTTAAGTTTGAATAATCAGAGCAGCTGCAAAATCAGTTGTTTGCGATGCTTATGCAAAGATTTCAACCGCAACCACCAAATAGCCCGAGAACCCAACAGTCAGGCCAGAGTCAGCCTCGTCCTCAACATTCGGGCCAAAGTCAACCTCCCCATGCATATCCGTATGTTGGCCATAATCAGCAACCTCCATATCCTATGTATTCGATGCCTATGCAGTCCATGCCATATATGCAACAGCCTCCCACGCCATATATGCAGTAGCCTTCTTCAAGTGCCAGTATATCAACCCGAGATGGCTGCTCCTGGTGAATTTTGTCCTGAAGTTCCACCTGGGGAGTTTTCTCGAATGCTTACGGGTGCTGGATTTGATGCGGACTTTGCGGGGATTTTTGGATCAAATGGAGGATCTCAAGGAAGAAAATGAACTCAAGGAAGAGAAGGAACACAAGGAAGAGAAGAGTCAGGGCCACATTCAGGCTCAAATGTGGTTGAGTAGTGTATTTGGTTCGCTTTCTTGTCGGATAAATATGACACTTTGATCATACTAATTTTTTGTTTTTGTATGTTATGTTTGTGATGTCGGATTTAATGTTTGTTATGGTGGATCAGTTTTTGTATATTATGTGGATTGTTAAATGTAAAATATTTGTACATTTTGGCACTATTGTTCTTGTTAATTATTTTTATTAATGTTTATTTTGGCCTATGCTTAAATTTATTATTTTGGTTATATGATTCATTTTAGTTATAATTAATTGGAAACGAATGAAGATTTTCCAAAATTTTTTTTATTATTCACAATGGTAGTGTCGGTTAAAAGCGTTACTAGTTTGAATATTTTATTTGTTTAAGTGTTATCTTACGTCAGTTTAAGGTTTTTTTATTAGTTTATTTTATCATTATGTCGGATAAAACCGACACTAGGTTGGATATTATATAGTTTATTGTATTCGTTTACGTCGCTTTGAACTGACACTAGGTGTTATTATACGTCACTTTAAACCGACGTTAGCTTCAATGTTGCTTTAAACCAACGCTGCGTAGTGGCGGATTAAGCATAAAAACCGACACTGAAGCCATTTCGTGACGCTAGCAATAGTGTCGCTATTCCAATGCGACATTACATAGTTTTATGTCGGACTTTTGCAAAATTTTCGACAGAAAGTGAATTTCTTGTCGGTTTTATCTTCACCGGTGATAATCTGTATTGTACTAGTGTTCGAATGAAAAGGTAACTGAACCAGCAAACTGATGAATTCAAGAAATCAACAACCTATTGGAAAATATTAGTATTTTAGGTAATATATTGTTTGGGTTTTCTTATAAGTTTAGTTTGGGCCTAGTGTGACAGTCCGTCCCTGATTTTACAATTGTATAAATTTTTAATAAGTGATTTTACGAAATTGCCCTTCGAGGCTCGTGCATTGACTGAGGTTAATTACAGTATCGTGCCATCTAAGATTTGTTTTCTTGGCATATTCTCGTAATACTCGTCGCTACGGACGCGTGGGCGCAAGCGGTTCATGATTTGGAGCTATATCGAAGGAGTTATTAACGTTTAAAGTTGGGGGTATTCTAGTAAATTAATTAATTTCTAGAAAGCCCCAGATTTTTGGAGCTCAATCTGGTGTGCCACGTGGATGGCCCAGATTTAAAGATAAATGGAATGGATGGCTGTGATGGAAAGGTAAGAAGAGAGATGGGAAATAAATGGAGGAATGAGGAGAAGAGAGAGAAAGGATCAGCCAACCAGAGAGGAGAGAAAGGAGGGGAAATGAGAGAGAGGGAAGGAGAGGAACCGTCGGGTTCCCCTTGACCCGCACATTTCGACCCGTTTCCACCATAATTTTCGGTGGTTTTTCACCGGATTTACCACGAATTAGACTAAGCCACCATTCCCAAACATCATCTAGCCCTTCCCTCTATCCATTCCACATCAAATTTGGAGAGATTTAGTCTTGATTTTGGACAAAACCGTGCAAAGGGGGCGCACGGGTTGGGTTCCTTTCCGTCACAATTTGAAGCTATTTCTTCCAATTACTACCACCCATGGCATCATCTTGAGGTCTGGAACAAAGCCCAAAAAAGTTTGGAGGCGTCGGAACAAGTTTGGAGGTCGAATCGAATCACACCAAATTCAAGGGTTTCGTACGGTTCTGATGAAATTGGAGTCTTTCTTGACCGAATTGGCCTTGATCACAGGTATGAAAGTTGTTCTACTCTTTGAGATCTTCAATTCTGCAAATTTTGAGAATTTTTGGAGAAAGTTGGATTTTCTGGCGAGCCGGGGTGGCCGACCGCCACCCACGGCGGCGCTGACGGCGGCGCGTGGTCAGTGAGCCGCCAATGCTATTTTTAGGCCATAATTCATGTTCTGAATTCAGTTTTGGTGAATGAATGACGTTTGATGATCATTCGAACCTAATTTCATTACGATTCGGGGTTAGGTAAAAATATGAATCGACGATCCGACCGTTGGATCGTCACCAAAATTTGATACATGGTAATACTTAATATTTGAAGAATGTGGAAACTTACGGATCTGGAATCCGACTAATGGATCTTTCCGAATTGGATTTGTAAGTTATAAAATAAAAGGTTAATCGCCATTCGGTTTTGGAAATTGGCGGAGATCCAACCGTTGGATCATAACGAAACTTTACTATGTTGTTCTAGAGTTTTATTGTGGACCTCTGGAAGTTACGGATTGGAAATCTAAGATGCAGATCTTCCGGATCGAACTACATAGTGACGTGTTTTATATAAGTTATATATTCTATCGATATGATTTCTGAGGCATGATTTGATGATTGTTCTAGGCGCCGATCGTCATGATGCCTTGATGGGTTGTGCTAGGGAGTTGTAGGGCGAACTCCAGGTGAGTGGGCTTTTGGTTTTCAGTATATATATATATATATATATATATATATATATATATATATATATATATAATTGATTGATTTTCCTATGCTTTTATGAAATGAATGCCATGTCGAATGCCATAGAATATATTTTTATATATATATTTGTGTGATTATATATTGTTGCACCGCGGGCGCCAGGTAAGTCAGGTAAGTGTGTGTGTGTGTGATGTGATGATTGAGGTGATATCGATGAGATTGGTATATGGCTCATTACCTGCACATCGGGGTTGTGCAGCCAGAGTATGGCTTAGCTTTCACGTGATCGTTCACCTCCTGCACCGTACGCTCACCTTGGATCCAAGGCAGGTGCCAGCCTGTCGTACAGACCACATTAGGTGGTTCCGACTCGTAGGTGACTTGCGATTCGTCGCCAGCCTTCACGTGATCGTAGCACAGAGCGTATATACCCAGCTTGACGTACAGACCACATTAGGTGGTTCCGTCATGGGTGCAGGTTATTGATTATTGATTATTGATTGAGAGATGGATTGAGGATTGGATTGAGGAGCCATAGATTCAGCCGTACAGGTCACTGGAGGTGACTCCGGCTGATTGATATATATTGCCGGCATGATTTGAGTTGGGATATCACCTGATTACTTGATGGTATTTGGTATATGTTGATCATTGGTTATGGTTCATTCGGGCATGGCATTGCTTATTTGATGAGATTGGTTGATTAATGGTTTTTCTGTATTAGTACGTATATATATTTTCAAGGAAGGATACTTGTTTTACAGAGAGGGGTTACAACTTTTATATCGAAGTGATTTTGTAAAACTTTGTTTTTGCCCACTCACGCTTTTTGTTTTGCGCCCCTCCAGGTTCTAGTAGCATAGTTTCTTTATCAACAAGGACTCGTGGCATATCTCAGTTCAGATGGCTACTTCTGAGGGTATGATCTTTACCCACACTATTATACTTTACTTATGCTCTGACAACGCGTGTGAATCGGGTCCATACCCACTCACAGCGCACTCTGATAGTTAGGTACCTTTAGGTTTAAATTTATTCACATTCTTCCATATCATCACTTTATGGCTTCGTCACCTTCCAGGTGATGGCCAGCACAGCTCGATTCGGAGTCCTAGTGGACATTCCGGGTCGGGGTGTGTCACCTAGCCTGCCTGTTAGTATTAGGGTTAGATTTGTTCGCTATAAATATAATGCTTCATAGCTCTCTGTAGAATAAGTTAGTCATGATGTAGCCTCTTAGGTTTTTGTAGCCGTTCCGGCATTCTTCTCTATTAATAATATTCTTATTATTTTGTAGTCTTGTTTATTCCGCACTCTAATATTCAACTTGGTATCAGAGCAGGTTAAATCTTTCAGGAATTAATCTATTTTGGGGTTGATATCAATTTGTTTGTTTGTTCAGTATCAGACTATCAATTTTGTTTTAGTTAGGGTTTTGTTGTTTGAAAACAAAAGAAAAAAGTTGAATCTGTTTGCTTGGGAGGCACATCGCGCTGAACCCAGAACCCCAAACTATTGTTCGCCGTTCGTCATCTACCAAAACCTAAGCCTGCACCGAAGCTACCGCTTGCACCCACTCTCACTCCATCAAATTTTTTGTAGCCACCACGCCACTGTCGCATCTAAAACCTCGCATGCCTTCTGTCCTCACTGCCCCAAACCACCGCTATTGTTGGACCGCTGCCGCTCAGACCTGTTCAAAATCGTCTTGAGTTCGAGACCACCGCCACACCTGATTGATTCCGCTCATACCATAGATCGCCATCACCATCACAGAACTAGAACTACCCTTGCCATCGTCGCAGCCGCCTCACATCTCTGTCTGAACCACGGCAACCCTGCTTGCCATTGTTACTTTTACTATGTTGATTTTTTGTGAGGAAGAAAGGCAAAAGAAAGAGAGAACAAAGAAAGAAAAAAAGAAAAAAAAATAGAAGCAAAGGAAGAGAAAGAAAAAGAAATTATTTTTGGATGTTTGTTTTAGGCCCACACGGGCAAAGGGAAAAAATGGTCAAGTTCGTTTTTAGGTCCACACGAGTTGTTGGCCTCTTTGGAATTGTTTATGACCACTATTCGAGTGCTTGGAGTGTTGACCACTCGAGTGATAGTTGCCAGAATTTGTTGACGTTGCTCGTTTGTTGGTACAATTGAGATATAAAAATCTCGTTCGTCTAGTGACGGGGAGCACTCATGTGCTTTATTTTCATGCTCTCACATTAGCATGTAAGAATCGAAATCACTTTGCAAGTTAAGTCCAGTTCGCCAGTCAAGTCCAGTTCGCTATAAATATAATGCTTTGTAGCTCTCTGTAGAATAAGTTAGTCACGATGTAGCCTTTTAAGGTTTTGTAGCCGTTCCGGCATTCTTCTCTATTAATAATATTCTTATTATTTTGTAGTCTTGTTTGTTCCACACTCTGATATTCAACTCAACCAATCCACACTCTGATATTCAACTCAACCAACACAGTACAATCTTCAATTACTGAATGTATTATCTTCAAGAATCACTGACTTTAGCCTTTGGATTCAATCAACTACTGAGCATATGGCATTGGCTTTTTCTTCAACTACTCAGTAAGAATTCAAGATCTAAATCACTCTAAAATGGCATTGACCTTCACAATTGTATACAACCTTCAACAATTCTAATTTTTCTTCAAGAATTAACTACTTTAACCCAAAAACACCTCAAACATAGAACGTGAGATTTCATTGGATTCCACCTTCGTTTCATAAAGCACGATGACAACCACTGTTGTTGAAATTGACGAAAGCGCAACACAGATTGCAGGAAACATGATGAAGAAACCTAGAACTTCAAGAAGAAAATCGCCCAAATAAAGGAAAACCCAGAACTTCTTTGATCTTCAATCGTATCCCATAAAAAATCAAGAACAAAAGAAGCAGAGATAATCGAATGAGCGGAAGAATGTGAAAGCTTTATGATTGTATTGAGTGAATCTGTTAGCAGGAATTGCAACAATATTTATTGTTACACAGTACTAACTAACTTGCTTATGTGGCAATCCTATACAACCAGTCTTATTACAAGATAACAATATGATCTCATCATATCCAATCTATCATTGCCACCTAGATAATCTGTTATTAGTGCCTTGTGTGAAGCTCAACAATCACACGTCTTCCATGTCACCCTATTTATGTTGTACACGTGTTTGGCTTTTGAAAATTCGCCACATGTGAGGGGCATTTTAAGAGTATAAAGTTCACATGAAAAAAATAAGTAATATTGCATGTGCTTATAAGTAATTAAGCTGCTCTCATATTGTTAATTGATTATAGAGTGAAACCTATACAGACTAAAAAAATACTACAGTCCATTCGACTGTAGAAACGGAAAGAGATTCTCTCAGGATCTCTTCCACCAAGGCCACCGGATCAAGTGATCCGGGCCTTTGAAATTTCATCCAACGGTCCACCTGTTTTGATCCCTTAAAAGGTGTAATAATTTTTGGCCGTTAGATGAAATTTTAAAAGCCCGGATCACTTGATATGGTGACCTTGGTGAAAAAGATCCGGAGATAATGTCTTCCCTATAGAAACTTATCAACTTATTGTAGAAAATTATTTATGTTTTTTTTATGGGTTTCTGTTGTGGGGAATTTTTTATTTTTTATTTTTCAAATTGTGGGAAAATTATTTATGCATTGCTTGCATGCACTACTAGACTCATCGATTTCATAAAAATAAATAAAATATTACCACCCTATATAACACGTGAAAAAAGCAAAATGAACTTTTCTTTTTACAGTTATTACCATGGAAAAGATAAAATAAATTAAAAGGATAGAGAACAAGCAAAAGGTTGAGGCATGCACTATTAAGAATCCACTAAAAATGAAGCATCCTGAATCTCCGCGCAAAGACGGATGGATGGTCAAGGGAATGTAAACTTTATGTGGTAATGGTATCCCGAAACTTTCACGGACATATTACTTTAATAAGTATTCTTTCCGGATTTTCTTTGTGACGATCTTAAGGATTCTCAAATCGTATCCGTTTATCGTACATTGTGCGATCAGTTTTCATCAGGTACTATTTATATTTGATTTTAAATAAAAATATTTAAAATGATTTCCGGTCACATGGTATATGATAAACGGATACGATTTGAAGATCCCTAAGATCCTTACAAAGAGGATTCGAAGAGGATCCTCATTCATATTACTTTATCATGAAAAGAAAATGGGGCTGAACATATCTAAGTTAGTCTAATCTGATAAGTACTGTGCACTCGATCGATAAAGATTGGATTAAATGAGAGTATAGTTAGTAAAATACGAAACGGGTGTAGTACGTGAAAAATATGTACATATATTATTCAACAAATTGGTTAAAATAATACTTAAAAAAATTCGGCTATTTTTTAAATTATAATCTTTATTTTATTTAAAATTCATATTTATATTTATTTATTTATTCCAATAATATGTTAAAAAATATAAGTAAAATGCATGAATATTATATGTATTGTTGAGAAATGATAATAATGTGTTTTAAAGGTGAAAAGTACATACATATGTGTATATTACATGTATCGTAAGTTAGAGTTTTAGAAAACACGCAATTTAACAAATCATTACTACGTGTACAGAAAACGAAAGTTTTTAAAAAAATGCGTATGTATGTAATATACACATATTATACACAAATTTATTAACAATATGGAGGTAGCTATGGGAATATATATGCATGTCACCGGAGGCCTAAAGCTAGGGATAGAATTATAATTAAGGGGCAGCAGGCAATATTCAAACTGTACGTAATCAAGGCAACTATAGCTAGGGCTTACTCAACAGAAACAAAAAAGAGAGGTTAAAACTGAGGATGGAGTGAAGATGGAACAAAGGCGTATTAAAATAATTCAGGAGTGACAATACATTCTTAGCATGTTAAGTGGTTATGCATGTTTGTCTCACCGAACAACGTTGACTCGTTACTAAATCCGATCCAAAATCGATATTATCTCAAATTTAATTAACTCAACTTTTTTTTATTGAGGTGTTTCTTCTCTCCACTTGAGTTTGAATATTCTAATAAATATTTTACTCTACTCTAATTATACACATTAGCAGAAACAAAACTATAAGGTAATAATTTGCACATTCCCTCGTTGTTGTCCATTTGTTATCGTTTAGCTTATTCGATCTTGATGCTAGGGGAGAACAAAAAAAAGGAAGAACTACATCATAGAATACCATCCTAATTAGGCATATCCTTTGTTCTCTAAAGAATTCTAATAATTCAAGTCCAAAGCTTGTGAGGTATATATAAAAGTCAACCATATCAATGAAAATCATTCAACTTATTCATTCTATACGGTATCTGAGTTAGGTTAAAGCCTGCGTTGTCAAGGACCATTTTCGAAACTTTATCTACATTTGTCATGTGTCTTCTGTTTTTAGAGAAACTAATAGTAATTTTTTTTTAACAGACGATATAATCTACAATAAGGAGATGGAGTGAGTTTAGCCTAACAATAAGCTAGCAATAATGTGGTTCAAATTCGTCTTTAGCGAGAATCGAACCTAAGACCTCTTACTTACAAGTGAAGAGTAATACTACTAGACCGTAGTGCTAAGTGGCGAGAAACTAATAGTAATGAATTGCGTACAAGAAAATATGAACACGGATTTGACACTGCAATAACAAGGAGAACAAATTAACCACCAGTAAGGTTAGGGGGTTTTGCACGAAATGCCCATTTTGATCACCATTTTATCTATTTTGATCTATGGTGATTATTTGGGTCACTTTAGACCTAAAAATACCCTAGATTTAGTCGATCATCTTCATTTCTCCATTGACCCGTTTTTGCTCATCATTTTGCATGAGGGTTATGTGGGTCCAAGAATGGCTTAGATAGTCAAAATTGTAAACTTTAATAGTTTATTATGGTGAAAATAATTGAAGGGGTTGGGGTATAAGATTAATCACAAAATATTAAAGGTGCACTTATATGTTTGCTAAAAATTTGTACAGAACTATTTGCACTTATATGTTTGTCAATAGAAAGGGTAAAAAATAATCTTGTACTTGGCCATTTTCTACATGGATTAGGACTTAGGAGGTAGGACAACCACATCAAACAAGAACGGACATGATGATAGGCAATAGAAGCAAATAGAAAGAGACAGAATCCCTACAACTTATCGATGTTTATATTAGTCCAAATACGATTTGTCTACATAACATCTTTTATAAAGGCACATGCACACACCTAATGTACTTAGGCCAGAAGAACACAGACAAAAGGCATGCATGCATCACTTTCACAGTTTCACCACTGCCTTGACTGCCAATATATTCTTCTTTAATCATACTTGTATACAATTAAAATCATAGATTAAGATTTTCTCCACTAGAGTCTAGATCGAATTGTATTTTATGGGCATTTAATTCACTCTCATTTCTTAATTATATTAACAAATCAAGCTTTGCACCTGACAGTTTTTGCAAACAGTCACCAACCAAATGACCATGGTTTAAATTAAAAAGGAGGAATGCTTGCTTCCTTAAGATTGAAGAGGAGTTCTTCTTCAATTTACTTCGTGGCCGATTCGGCGAACTTCATGTTTATGATCAAAACTGTTTATATTTATAAATTATTCTGTAATATCTTCCATAATAATTTGAGTAAGTGTGATACCTATATTTAAGAATCAGGCAACCTGAGTTTGATACCTATAATACTAATGTTGCACTAGTGTGTGAGTTCAATATATTGGCATTACACTCAGTAGGAGTGTGATTTCTACATAAGTTCAATATATCAGTATCATACTCACTTTTTCCAACCTGCTGTGGAAGGCCTAAAAATAATCTCTACAAAAAAAATCAATTAAAATTGAAGTCGATTAGTCTATCAACTGTAGCAAATAGATAGATCATTCATAATATTTTTGCCAAATATGTCCATCTATTAATATAGTTTAAAGACTAAATGAATCTCTCATATTTTTTTTTTCCATGATATTTACAAAGTAAATTATAATACTAACATTTTTTATCATAAACTCGAAGTTTCAATAAAAATACTCAGCACATGAAAATTCTTTTCTTTTTTTTTTTTTTTTTTTACTGAGCGTTCTGCAACAACAACAACAAAAAAACAAAAAAACAAAAAATCCACCCTTGTTGGAAGTTGGTACTCTCACTCTCTCCATCATCAAACACACATTATCTAACCCCACAAACATTAATCATAATCATTTCCTTTAAGCCCTACTCCTTTTTCTCTTATACGGTGAAATTAAACAAAAACCATACAAACTAGGAACTGCTATTCAAAATCCCAGATAATCCTTGCGTCCCTCTACAGGGAATACAAATAGTTGATCCTGTATATAAAATCAATAATTCAATTTGCTTAATCTTTCATTTGAAGATCATTATGAAAAAAAAAAAAAAACTCGTTCGAATTGGATATCCTTTATGAATCTATATGTATAGAACTCAAAAGTGTGGATACTAAATAACATATTTATAATAAACCCTTTATTTATTTCTTACATTTAGGACATATTTACTAAACAGAAATGGGACAATGAATGAATCGGAAAGCTTAAAAATAGGAGAAGTATTGAAAGAAAAACTAATACTCCCTTGTCCATCTGATTCCTTATTTTTTGGGTATTTGATTACAAATTTTTTAAAGAAAAACTTCCATTTTTTCGATTCCTCACGTATAAGTAAACGCATGAAATATTTAAGGAATGAAATGATTATCTTACTTATATTTTAGCAAATGCATAAAACTCAACAATCAAAATGATTCTAATTCCCTTTTGATGTAAGTAAACATGCCCAAACAATTAAATGATCTCTAACTCAGACAATTTTATGTATAGTTGACCTAAAAAAAAAATTAAAAAGTTGAATGATTCGAATTGGAAAATTAGTACAATATAAACACATCATTTGCACGCAGTGCGATCTGTGATTTCTTCACCGCCGCGGGGGGGTGGGGGGTGTTGCAAATAATAACCCTCAAGTCGCACTGCCTTGCAACTGAGCAGACGCTTCCCAGCGTGTACGTAAGGAATAGGATACGACAACTGCATTACATGACCAGTCTACTCTACACTTAAAGCCAAAAGGTGTAGAAGTCGATTTGGTGTTTATGAATTTGTATTTTATTATTAAGACAAACTATTACTTGTTAATTTATAGTAAGTCACAAGATAAAAATTTGGGTTTTTATCACAAATGGTCCCTGATATTGATCAAACACATCATTTTGATCCCTGACATTGAAAATCAATAGAAATGATCCTTGAGATTGATCAAACATATCACAAATGGTCATTCCGTTAAAAACTCTTTGGGCAATTTTCAAAACTTCGTAACTCAATTGTTTCTTAACCAAATTCGACCCATAATATATCAAAATGAAGATAGGAAAGTGTAGAACAAGATTATACCATTTGGAAGCCCAATGGTTGTCGGATATGGCTGGAAAATAGCCTCAAATGTTACTGGTCCGCAGAAAAACTAGAAAACTTGCCGGAAACTGGGTAAACTTTAAACGTTCATAACTTCTTCAATACTCAACGAAATTGAGTGATTCAAATATGAAAATCATACTTCTCTACGAGACAAAGAGAATGGTACCTTTGTTTACTGCTAATTCACCGTGGTTTGGACGGAAAACGGCTCGAAATTGGATAACCATTTTCGAGTTAGCCAATTTCGAGCCGTTTTCCGGCCAAACTACGGAGAGTTAGACATCAATAAAGATATCATTCTCTTCATCTCGTCGAGAAGTATGATTTTAGTGTTTGAATAATTCGATTTCGTTGATTATTGAAGAAGTTATGAACGTTTAAAGTTTATCCAATTTCCGATGAGTTTTCTAGTTTTTCCGCATACCAGTCACATTTGAGGCTATTTTCCGGCCATCTATGGCAACCATTGGTCTTCCAAATACATATAATCTTGTTCTAAACTTTCCTATCTTCATTTTGATATATTACGAGTCGAATTTGGTTAAGAAACGATTGAGTTACGAAGCTTTGAAAATTGCCCAAAGAGTTTTTAACGGAATGACCATTTGTGATGTGTTTGATCAATCTCAGTGACCATTTCTATTGATTTTCAATGTCAGGGACCAAAATGATGTGTTTAATCAATGTTAGGGACCATTTGTGATAAAAACCCTAAAAATTTTAATATGTCAAAAATACGATTCAGTTGATTAAATATCATAATACAAATGCTTAGATGTTAAAATAAAAAAATATTTTCAACTACTTATATTACGATATTTTGTATTCTAATCCGCACATTTCAAATTTCTCTTTAGGTGAGGGGATTAGGTTGTGTAGGGAGAAGGATCTTAGAGGGTCAGATATCACCAACACTATAATGGGGCCCACGTTAGAAATATTGCCATAAAAATAAGAAAGTTGGCTCTTCATAGGAGGTCAAACTCCCCAATCAAAAAGTCTCACCTTCAACTAAATCCACTACCCCCGACATTTTCTTTCATCTCTTCACATGCAACCCCACTTAGTTCGTGACTTCAATCTTAATTGTATTCGTATATGGTTTTTTCTTTTTAATGTAAAATATGAATTTTATGAACAAATTAATATTAAACTCATTAGGAATAAATGTGTCGTAATCGCATTTGTTGTGTCGATTTTAAAATTTCATTCAACTAAGTGAAGATTAGATGCTATTGGACTAACATGTAATGCAAAAATTCTTAAAAACTTGACAATTGACGAAAATGATCATATATCAAATTTCAATTATCGAGCTAATCAAAATTAAATATGAAAATATCGCTGAAAGATTGAAGACATATCAATATCGACAACATCTTAAGAAACCAATCATTTCAACAATTAATATTTGCGAAAAAAAAAGCTTATAAACAGATTTCCTAGTACGAAGTTCCAGATAAAAAAAATGTTAAGAATTCACCAAAAAATATTCAGAACATAATATATTTATCGGCACAAAAGATTACATCTAGAGATCATCTTGTCGTTGTCCAAAATTTTATCATCCCATAATAAATCTAATTCACCCAAAACTTTGTTAACCAAATATCTAATAAGCTAAATCCCCGAAGCATACTAGAAAATTCTCATCATGTTCTGAATTAATAAGTTAGAAAATCACAAATCTATATCAAAGATCAAGTAAAACCCATATTCAATGACCAAATAATAAACAGAGCTTATAAAAAAAATAATGAACAGAGACTTTGAAACCTGACAAATCTGACACCAATTTTCTGCATCATTCGAGCTAATGGGAAGTGAACAAATAAATATTCTTACACAAATGAACAAAACTGGTGTTTAAATTTATTTATTAAATATAATATGTCCAAATGGTTCCAATAGAGACTTATACAAAGAGGAACATATACGATATGAGTGCTCCATAAAATTTTGGTGAGAAGCAGACCGAAGAGTATTCTCTATTAAATTACCAATCCTGCCCCTCCTCTTTGCTGTAAATTGCCATCAAGTAATAGTAAATAATCCCCACAGCTCCATCATCTCCAAGTCTCCGGGACATGACTGTAAAACTGTGGCCATTGTCCTTCAAAATTAAACCAGAGAAATGCATTTCTATAGCAGCAGCTCAGCACTTCAGATTTTCACCAAAAGAGAAATTACCATGATAACCATGGATTTAAAATCTTTTTTTTTTTTGGGTTTTTAGATTGGAAGAGAAATTAAATAATGAGATTAATTAAGGAGGGCTACCAACAATGCCCACAAAGAGCCTGCTGAGTGAGGCCAATTTCGTCTCTTTCTCTTCTGCTTCTGCTTTTCTGGCCCTCTTGAAAAGTGCTTCTGGGGATGAAGAAACTGATGATCCCACTGCCCACGAATCATTTGAGCTTTCATAGCTGAAATATGCATCAATCACCCCACTTGGGCTGCCCGGGATTTGATCATGCTTGCGTTTGTTGGTGCTGTTTTTGTTGTTGCTGCAGGCGTAATCATAGTCGATTATCAGACTGTAACAGTCGTTCACTTTTTCCTGTTTCGCAATGCAGCATCACTTAATTAAACAATAATTAACCAGCATTAAACAAATCATACATCTTAAGAATGTGCATTAATTGATCTTCTGTTTGAACTTTGAAGTAGCTTGAAACTGATCAAAATCATGAAATTAAATGAAACAGAAACATAAAGTTGGCATTGCATTATGTCTAACCCAAGTTCTAGTCTATTTTTCACCTTTTTTTATTTTCGTGAATTAGAATAATTTAGAATACCGTCTTTCGATCCGGAAAAAACAAAACATAAAAAGACCAACCTTGCTTATTTTGAGAACACCAAGAAGCTGGTTCTGGTATTCAATGGCATTCCAAGGCTCGACCTGGTCTATAACACGCATCATTGTTGCAGTGGCCAACACAGAAGGCAAATAACGGACAAATCTCGAATCTGAGAAAAACCCAATACGAAAAAGTAAACAAGTTGTCGAGAAAGACTTAAAAATTGTATTAAATCTTGCTCTGTTTCTTTGTTCTTATCGAAAAGTTTAAGCTTTTTTGTGCTAATGGAAGCGTTACGGTTTTTGCTTACCGAAGACTACCGAGAGAAGGAGACGCTCGCAGCGCTTGAGGAACTCCCAATGGAGGTAGGTTTTCAATCCGAGCCTTCTTATGATGTGGTCGAGGAACGAAAGTGGCGTGACTGGATGCATCCGCCACTGGAGAGCTGAGAGCACCAAAATCTCCATTCTCTGAACCGTTTTCGCCTCGAAAAAGTACTTCGTGTCCTCCACCTGATGAAGAACGAAACCCATGTTTTATATTTGGGAGATTAATCGTAAATTTAGAAGAAAAATCGATGCTTTAAGCACAAAAAATGATTTATTTACTTGAAGGTCTAAAAGCAGAGGAACTTCGGTTTCTTCCACTTTGGCAGCCAGAGAGAGGCAAGTGACAGCCACAAGCTGGACCATCCACGGCTTGTCTCTCTGGAAATGGAGGCTTGAGATGAACCGATCGAAGTAGTTAACGGCTAGGATTGCAGTGAGGGCTGTGAACCCGTAATGGGCGTTCACTTTGAGCATCCACAGCACGGCATCACGGCGAGCCGCGGAGATCAAAGAGTCCTCTGTTCCCATGTCCTCCATGTGTTTGACGAAATGCGTCTGTTGCTGCTCCTCCTTGGAAAAGAGAGAAACAAGCTCCTCATCCTCCCAGAACAGATCTTGTTCCAACATGAGCATGGGAAACAGAGAAGGGCAGTTTGGGTTTTTCCCACTGACGCCATTGTTGTAGTTCTCACCACTACTCACTTCTTGTTCCACCACCTCTCCATCGTCCTCCTCCTCCCACTTGTCCTCCTCACAGAGCAAAGCATCCAGCAAAAGTGAATGGCTTTGTGGGTTTTGGTGTTGGTCGTGATTCATTGCCATCTTTTTCTGAGAAGAAGAGGTTTTGGTCCTCTGCTCATTATACGAAAGAAAAGCTCATCACTCTCACACCCATCTCTCTCTCTCTCTCTCTCTGTATTTTTTGCTTTGGGTTGTGGTGTGGTGGTGCAGCAGAGGAGAGAGAGAGAGGGAATAGTACTGTATAGCTAGAGAGAGAGAGTAAAAAGAAGGGGTCTGTATGTATAGAGCAGAGTGGGTTTCACGCTTGTCCTTTATATATATATATATATATATATATATTGGATTTTGGGAATTCTTTTCTTTCTTTCTTTTTATAGTTTTTTTTTTTTTTTGCTTCTTTTGTTTTGTGCTTTCGGTGTGTTGTTTCGTTTCGTTGGCGGGGAGAAATGTAACCGGCACACACATCAAGCCGGACCCCATGAAAACAACCTCATATACAAGGCATAAATAAAGACTCACTGTGCTCATTTCTCAAGGACTTTCTCTCTCTAGAGAGAGAGGGGGAGAGAGAGAGAGAGGGAGACTCTTGTCTATTGGTAGTAGGAGGGAGTAGAGTAAGTAGTAGGGTTGTATAGTTATTAGGCTTTTTGGGTTCTTACTTGCAAAAGCATTTATGTGTCTTGGACTCTATGATTATGGTGGGTTTTAGAATTGGAGATGCATTGTCAGCACTTTCACTTTTTATCTCTTTATTTGTGCAGTGATCATCGTTAAATCATATTAATTTTTTATATTAATTTTTTTTATGGAGATAATAAGATAAAAAATAAGAAGAATATAAAATATTGACATGATTTAACCGTGATCGTTCAAATAGAAAAAGATGAGAAGTATGAGGGCACACAATCCATCTCCTTTAGAATTTGCACCCAACAAATTTATAATGCATTGATTACCCCAAACGATTGACAAATTACATATAATAATGCTTTATACTTGCACAAAGTTGATGGATGGAGACATATAATTTATATGCGTATGTAAGATCCGTATGTAGTAAAGAGTGTATAAATACTATATTGTAATGAATATATGCATGTAAGATGCCTTGCACCAGCATTCTCGGACTCAAAACCTTTTCATCGGAGAGTCAAAACTCGTATATAAGTTTTTAGTCAAATTAAAAAGTCATATTCGGCTTTTAAGAAATGGAACTTTAACGAAAAGTTTTCGATACTATTTATTTTAACGAAAAATCATATTTTTACACTAAAAAATCAATCCTAATATTATTCATTTTACCCTTTATTTTGTCCTTATCATTAAAACTTAAAGTTTTCAAATCATTTTTATTAGTTTTCCTTTTAAAAAAATATTTGAGTCAAATAATGGTACCATTCGAACAAGGAAAATAACATTATAGTTTTCAATCGAATCATCTTCAATGCACATACATAAATTGTTAAAATTTAAAGTCGTGTTTTTACTTCAAAGTTTTCTCCTCCAATGCAAATGCCGAAAATAATAAAACTAAATTTTGGCATTTGATAAGCACATGCATTGGAGGATAAAACAAGAAAACTTAAACCCACCACTAGATTTGGATCAAAATATAAAAGTATTAGGTATAAGAATATAATTTTTGCAATGACAATGGCATTAAGTCATAAACCCACCATCAGATCTGATCTAGCAAGTCTTTGCTTTGGGCCTTAGTGTTTGACATAACAGTCTTAACAAATCCCACTTCTTTGTGAGTCTTTGTTTTTGTATTTTGGAGTTGAAACAAATCCCATTTCCAATCTCAAATTTAATATGGTTGTTGACACATACATGTCAAACTTGCTTTATATCTTTCTTTGCCTCATTCTAAACAATAATTCTTTTTTTATGGTAATCAACATCCATATCTGCTTATTTTAAAAATAAAAAAATTTATACCAACCCATTTCACAAGCATAGTTTAGGAGAAATCCTTGGTAGTTCGAACTGTACTGATTATTACAGTCAGATAAAGTCAGATAAGATAAATAGTCATCGGATAGTACTGACTAAATTAGTCGAACGTTTGGTGCAGTATCGAATATTGACTGTATTAATAGTACATACCTTTTGGATGGTTTTATTAGTCAGGTCTATACCAGATAAAATTAGTTGATCTGTTGAATTAGTGCAGTGCTTATTTAATACGAAAGGGCACCAAACATCCGGTTCTGCATTATTAGTCATATCCGATCACTTATACGAGGTACCAAACAATGCCTTATATTTCAATACGAATCCATTGACCATATTTCTCACTCAATTAACTTCCTATTATACCCTTGAGTAATCCAAGCAAATTGGCCAGGTCAAGCTCTATATTGGTCCTATATATATCATTTTTATTTTCCTTTTTAACTTGATTTATATATGCATTTGAGACGCTTCTTCTTCTTTCTTCTCATAGTATTTACCTCGTCAATTGATATTAAGGGGTCATTTTCTTCGTATTTACCTCTTTTCTGACTTGGTTGAAATGATGGCGGGGCTTATCTTCTATCAACATACATATCAAGTCTTCGTCTTATATTTCTACATGCAACCTATTTAGTAGGTACCCAATTCTAATTTTCTTTCATTGCAATAGGTACAAAGTTGTGTTTATATGTAATTGCTATAGGTAGATAATGATGGAAATCTTTTCCATAGGTAAACAATAGTTTACATCTCTATCATACAAATATAATTTTTTTTTATCTCTTTTATAGGTAGATAACAATTAATCTTTTCGTCGTAGGTAGATAATTGTATTTTGTATGTGCTTATAAATTTGACAGATGTGTATTAGGGTGATTGTAGGTGCTTATGGTTACAAAGCAAGTAAATGCATCAACTAGGGATTTAAGTTTTCTGAAACCATTTTGAAAAAGTGTAACCCCTCGCTGTAAAACAAGTATATGTTTTCTAAAGTAATAATATAATAATACGTAGTAGGGAACCCTGCAGCACAAATGAGTTAAAGGATATAGGGTGCTACTACGAAATATCTCATCGTCAAAACTCAAATCACTGTCATAAAATCACAGTTATGAAAATCACTACTATTAAAATTACTGATATGAAAATCATTGCTCATTATCTATGTAGGCACTCAAGTCATATAGAAAGTAGCTACCTGAGTGTAGGTTTTACGTTCTAGTGCTACATCACATGAAGCTGGCACAACGCACATCACATACGAGTCCAAACAACAAACCTAGGGATAGGCTGGCACCTAACTTTGGATCCAAAGCGAATGTAAACAGTGCATGTGAACATACACGTGAAGCTAGTCCTTGGCCCAGGACAATACAACTAACTAATAAACACCGTGCAAACATGTAACAATGAACATATATAATAAATAAAGATGTCATGCCACATTTTATACCGCATTTAATAAAAATATAAGGTGTAGAAAATCTAATAAGAAGATAAACATGACATGTCACATCAATTTAGTAAAGAAACATTTATGCGAAAAATCACATATATATGTGTATATAAAATCAAAAGACCCACTCATCCTTGTTTTTCGCCCTTCCAGGTCGTAGAGATTGAGCTTGTGGGAGTACGAGGATTCAATGGATTTAGCTGACTGTCTTCGGTCAAAGTAGGTTTCTTGTGATATTAAATAATCATCATTTACGAATAAGACTACTTTTATCTTTCTGCACTATGCTCTGAACTTCACATTTTGTAATAAGTTTTACCACCCAATCAAGTTGTGCACTCTGGTTTATTTATTTAAAGTTCAAATTTATTCTCACTTTTACACATCAACCTTACTTTATGGCTTCGTCACTCTCAAGATGTTGGCTAGCACATCATGATCCAGATGGACACATGGACATTCTGGGTTGGGATGTATCAATTATTCTTTTAATTTATTTTAGAGGCGTAATGGGCATAAACATTAAAAATTCTTAGCATTTCAATTGGTTTTTGATAAGTGTATTTAGAGTGGAACAAGTGATGGTAATTTTTCTATTAAATCTGCTTATATGTTGGCCTTTAGTTCTAATGGTTTTCCTAATTAGCGATGGAATCTCTTTTGGAAATTTTATAGTCATCCAAAAGTTTAGAGTTCCTTATGGTTGCTCTCTCTTGATAAGCTCCTAACTAATGATCAAAGACTGAAAGGGGGTACAACTGATAACCCTAGGTGTCAAAGATGTACTTGTGGCTTTGAATCTGTGACTCGTGCTTAAAGATTGTCTTGAGGCAAGAGAAGCTTGGTAGACGTTGGAAATGTACAATCAACAGTCAAGCCACATTGATTTTTCATGATTAACTTAATTTTGATCTACCACTAAATCACTCATATCGCTGGGGGAGGGTGGAGGTTAGTTTTTTAAGTTGTGTGTTGGTTTATTTGGTATTGGCGAAATAAATTTATTTTTTTAGCATAATTTTACAATGACTGATGAGCCTACAGTTGCTATTTGAACTTATCTTTGTGAATGGTTAAAGGATAATACTCAATAGACTGATAAACCCCTTTGCTCCATTGAGAAGCTCCCCCTTCATGTTGATTTAAGCTTAATGTTGATGGTTGTAAGAAGAGAAATAATAATTCTATTTGAGCAGTGTTTTAAGAGATTCTGATGGTAAATGGATTTTTGAGTAATGCGCCAATTTGGGCTCAGTTGAGATTCTCACTGCTGATATATATATATATATATATATATATATATATATATATATATATATATGCTTTAATTGGGCTTCTAATTGGCATGTAGATTATTGATTGATAAATTTTTGGTTGAATTAGGTTCTGCACTCATAGTTCATTTGGTATTGTAAGCTACTGGCAATAATCAGTATTTGGGCCCCCTAGTTTGGCCTGTCGAGAGTTGCCTTCAATATTTTGGCAATGCAAATTTCAATATGTCTACAGATAAAAAAAAATTTGTGGCAAATACTTGACCGACCTATAATCTTGATTTAGGCAATTTTTACTTTGATATCCTACGTCTTGTTCAGTTAATTTTGTTCTCGAGGATTAACTTGGAATCTCCCGATCTGAATTTATTATTAAATAATATTGTTTCGGCTACTGAAAATATGTCTTTAGCCTCTGAAACTTAATTTTCTCCACATAAAACCTGATATAAGATTTTTACTTAAACAAAACCCATTGACTAGATGCCACATCAGCAAATACATTAATTATGTTTGACTTTACACATTTAAAAGTTTTTGGATGCCTAAACTACCCATATTTTAGTGTTTGATGTACACAATTAATTCCATGCAAATTGTAAGGGAGAATTAATGATTTTGCAAAAAAAAAAAAAAAAAAAAGTTATAAATTCATTGCCTAATAAATGATAACAATAAAACATGCCTAATATATGTAATAATACATGCTTAATAAGGTGAATAAAAAATATTATACTAATTAATTTGCCTATATGTAAATTTATGATTAGCAAATAACTTATATTTTGTAGGTAAATTAAATTAATTAATATTGAATCAAATAACATTCCTTCATTTGTAGGTAACTTATTTTCCATGTACTATTTTATATATATATATATATATATATATATATATATATATATATATATTTGGCACATTTTATTATTATAAGATATATGTACAAATACTATGTAAATTAATTTTAACCAAATAACATTGCTTTGTTTTGTAAGTAAATGAATTTTGAATCAAACAACATTCCTTTATTATGTGGGTGTGGGTATTTTATTTTGTATGTATCAATATCATATATATATATATATATATATATATATATATATATATATATATATATATTGGGGACATTTTATTATTATATGTACAAATAATAGGTAAATTAGTATTGTATAAAATAATATTGTTTTATTATGTAGGTAAATTATTTTGCATATATTGTGACACACCCCGACTCGGAATGTCCACTAGGACTCCGAATCGAGCTGTGCTGGCCATCACCTGGAAGGTGACGAAGCCATAAAGTGATGATATGGAAAAATGCGAATAAATTTAAACCTAAAGGTACCTAAATATCAAAATTCGCTGCGAGTGGATATGGACCCATTTCACACGCGTTGTCAGAGCATAAGTAAAGTACAGTAGTGTGGGTAAAGATCATACCCTCAAAAGTAGCCACCTGAACTGGGATATGCCACGAGTCCTTGTCGATAGAGAAACTAGGCTACTAGAACCTGGAGGGGCGCAAAACCAAAAACGTGAGTGGGCAAAAACAAAGCTTTATCAAAATCATTTCGATATAAAAGTTGTAACCCCTCTCTGTAAAACAAGTATACTTCCCAGAAAATATATATATATATATATATATATACGTACTAATACTGAAAACCATTAATCAACCAATCTCATCAAATAAGCAATGCCATGCCCGAATGAACCATAACCAATAATCAACACATACCAAGTACCAACAAGTAATCAGGTGATATCTCATCTCAACTCAAATCATGCCGGCAATATATATGTATATCAATCAGCCGGAGTCACCTCTAGTGACCTGTACGGCTGAATATATGGCTCCTCAATCAAATCATCAATCCATCTCTCAATCCATCATCCATAATCAATAATCAGTAACCTACACCCATGACGGAACCACCTAATGTGGTCTGTACGTCAAGCTGGGTAAATACGCTCTGTGCGACGATCACGTGAAGGCTGGCGACGAATCGCAGTCACCTACGAGTCGGAACCACCTAATGTGGTCTGTACGACAGGCTGGCACCTGCCTTGGATCCAAGGTGAGCGTACGGTGCGGGAGGTGAACAATCACGTGAAGGCTAAGTCCGCAGGCATGCACAACCCCGATGTGCCGGTAATGAGCCATATAACAATCTCATCGATATCACCTTAATCATCACATCACACACACACATACTTACCTGACTTACCTGGCGCCCGCAGTGCAGCAATATAAACAATCACACAAACATATATAAAAATATAACTATGGCATTCGACATGGCATTCATTTCATAAAAACATTTTAAAACGCATTTCTGGGAAATCAATCATTTATATATATATATATATATATATATATATATATATATATATATATATATATATATATATATATACTGAAAACCAAAAGCCCACTCACCTGGAGTTCGCCCTACAACTCCCTAGCACAACCCATCAAGCCGTTATGATGATCGGCGCCTAGAACAATCATCAAATCACGCCTCAGAAACCATAACGATAGAATATATATCTTATATAAAACACGTCACTATATAGTTCGATCCGGAAGATCTGCAACTCAGATTTCCAATCCGTAACTTCTTAAGATTCACATTATACTTCTAGGACAACATACTAAAATTTCGTTATGATCCAACGGTCGGATCGTCGATTCATATTTTAACCTAACCCCGAATCGTAATGATATTAGGTTCAATGATCAATCTACGTCATTCATTCACCAAAACTGAATTCAGAATATGAATTATGGCCTAAAAATATCATTGGCGGCTCGATGGCCACGCGCCGCCGTGGGTGGCGGTCGGCCGCCCCGGCTCGCCGGAAAATCCAACTTTCTCCAAAAATTTCCAAAATTTGTAGAATTGAAGATCTCAAAGAGTAGAACAACTTTCATACCTGTGACCAAGTCCAATTCGGTCCAGAAAGGCTCCAATTTCATCAAAACCGTACGGAAACCCTCGAATTGGTGTGTTCCGATTCGACCTCCAAACTTGTTCCAACGCCTCCAAACTTGTTTGGGCTTTGTTCCAGACCTCAAGAGGATGCCATGGGTGGTATTGATTGGAAGAAATTGCTTCAAATCATGACGGAAAAACACCCAACCCGTGCGCCCCCTTTTACACGGTTTTGTCCAAAATCAAGGCTAAATCTCTTGAAATTTGAGGTGTAATAGGAAGAGGGAAGGTCTAGATGATGTTTGGGAGTGGTGGCTAGGCTCAATTCATGGGAAATCCGGTGGAAAACCACCGGAAATCATGGTGGAAACGGGTTGTTTGGCGCGGGTCGAAGGGAACCCACGGTTCCCCCCCTTCTCTCCTTCCTCCTTTCCCTCCTTTCTTTTGTTTCTGATTGGGCAGTGCCCACCATCACCCTCCTTTTCTCTTCTTTCCTTTCCATCTGAACCATCCATTTTATTTTCGCATTAAATCTGGGCCGTCCACGTGGCCTTCCAGATTTAGCTCCAAAAATCTGGGGTTTTCTAGAATTTATTTAATTTACTAAAATACCCCCAACTTTAAACGTTAATAACTTCTTCGATATAGCTCCAAATCACGACCCGCTCGCGCCCACGTGTCCGTAGCGACGAGTACTACGAGAGTATGCCAAGAAAACAAATCTTAGATGGCACGATACTGAAATTAACCTCAGTCAACGCTCAAGCCTCGAAGGGCAATTTCGTAAAATCACTTATTAAAAATTTATATAATTGTAAAATCAGGGACGGACTGTCACAATCTTCCCCCCTTAAAAAATTTCGTCCCCGAAATTTAAAATAATTCGCTAAAAGTAAAATACTCGAAAATAAGAAAAGTAGCTCTATATAAATACTTACACAAGGAAGAAATTAAGTTAGAGCGGTTGCATAAAAGAGTATGCCATTCCGTCGCGATCGGATTGCAATTATTCCTCTTTTATGCCTCCAAGCACCTTCTTCCTTCCTTGGCAATATAATAATACAATATCCACCCAAACCGCAAGCAAGAACACCAATTACTACGTAATGACATAAGAAAAGTTTATGAATATCGAAAATAGCTATCAATATAAAAACCTTCAGTTCAAATACTTGCATCAAGTTTAAAACCAAGAATGGAAATAAATCCAATAAATAGAATAGTCTCATAGAAAATGCTTGCACGAAAATCAAAAATCAAAATGAAAATGATCCTTGCCAAGCATTTGTCGTGACACGAACTTCGAGGATAAGTTCGAATTATCTCTAATTAGTAACTACTACTAGAGATAAGTCGTCTTGCCTACTAGCTTAGAAAACCCAACAATTGAACCATCGATATTACTGTTTACGACCTGTAATGTCGATAATTCGACATCGTCTCAATAAGTAAAAATTATCTTGCTCCTCGAATACCAATATGTCCAAATCATCCGATTCGTGCCTCGATCGCAACGCCATAAACTCTTCAAGCGCATCAATCTAGCTTTTAAGAGTGCTTTGATATCCATGTACTCCCCAAATCATCAAGTCCTCTAATAACGTCCTGAAATGATGCGTGTAGAAGAATATATATATATATATATATATATATATATATCATTAAATATTTCCTTCGCAACTAATCACTAGCATTGCTCACCAAATCAAGGATATAACCTCTGAAATCCAAAGTTCGAGAATCCAAATCTTTATCGACAACATTCGAAAGACACTTATAATCTCAATCTTATCTGAAAGATGATGCCCAAACTTACCAAGCTTTATACTTTCACCAATACTATGCTGAAATCCATTCAATTCTCAATACCACATAAAATTCATTTTTGGTACTGTACTCCAATATTTCTTGTAAGCATCGATATAAAACTGGCACACGCATCCGCCAAGTCAATGTATCATGAATTACTCATTGATTGAGCGAGAAACCATGCCAAGAAGACTAAAGCACCTTCGAGAATCCGAGAACCAAAACAAGATCATCAACTTCAAAGTTCAAGATATCCATACTGATTGGTGGTCATTACCCTACCAAAAACAACTTCCAAAATGCTCAATCATCAACGATAATGATCTATTCCACTAAGTGATTGACAGATGATTGAGGAATTAACGATCGCAACTAGGTTTCAATATCCAAGCAATTCTTCCCAATAGCTATCTGTCTTTGGAAATAACTCGAGCTGCAATCGAGTAAACATGCACCAACGTTGACCAAAATATATTCTCAACACAAGGAATGAATATTAGGTCATGATCAGAAAAGATACTGACCAAAATGTCAGATAACCGATCAATTCAAGAATAGGTAAATTAACCAATGGTCCAACTGAATCTCCCTCGGGATCAATGGAAGAATGAATTGATTATCGAATCAACCCATAAGCATCAAGACATCATCGCATCTCCACATTTACCAAAATACCTCCCACCAAAAGCTTATAACAATTATCCCGATAGTGCAATCATAAGCGTCGATTTAATCATTCCAATGATACTGCCAGAAACTTACTATATCCAAAGTTTAATCACAGATAAAATGGTTCATTTTTAATGGTTCCACTACTAAGGACCATAAGCATTACCCCATCGCGATGCATCCTTATAGACCTCATAATTCACGTTATCATCTGAGAGTGCTAACACAAGTGCATGAGTGAGGAAATACTTCAACTGTTGAAAACTTTGCTCACCATTTTCATCCCACTCAAACTTAACCTCTTTTCTCGTCTATCTCGTCAATGACAAGGCAATGACTGAAAAATCTTTCACAAACCGTCCTTATAGCCTGCTAAGCTAAGAAACTCTGAATCTTAGTCACGGTTCGCGATTATTCCAAATTCTCAACTTTTGCTACCTTTTAAGAATCCACTTGAATACTTTAAGTAGATATAACATGTCCCAGTAATGCCACTTGATTCACCCAAAATTGGCATTCACTAAACTTAGAATATATCGACAATCCCTCAAATTTTATAATACCAAATTAAGATGTCTAGCATGCTCTGCTCTAGTCTTAAGTATACCAGAATATCGTCAATGAAAACGATAACAACATGTCGAAATATTCCTGGAATACTTCGTTCGTCAAACTCATAAAATTCGTCAATCCGAATGGCATCACCAAAAACTCATAAAGACCATAACGAGTTCTGAAAACCGTCTTAGGGACATCATCACTCTAAATCTTCAATTAGTAATAACCAGAATTCAAATCAATCTTTGAAAATACACAGGCACCTCTTAACTGATCAAACAATCCTTACTACGCGGTAATGGATAACGATTCCCAATCGTTACCCAATTCAATTGTCCATAGTCAATGTATAGCCTTAATGTCCACATTCTTCCTCAAAATAAACTGGGCTCTCTATGAGGACATACTAGGTTGAATGGAACCTTTATCAACCAATTCTTGCAACTAACTTTTCAATTTCCGTATCTCATCATGAACCAATCTCTAATATAAGATCCGTACCTGGAAACAAATCAATAGAGAACTCCACATCTTTGCCTGGCGGCAATCCAGAGAAATTCTCGGGGAAAACGTCAGGAAAATGTCTAACCACCTTGACCTCTTCCACACTACTCAGAGCAATATCTCTTAGTACCGCATGAACTAAATATCCTTAGCAGCCTTTCGATAACGATCTCTATGCTTTCACAGCAGAAATAACGGCATACCTCACTCCACTTTGCATACCCCCAAAAGTAACCTCTGGTCATCCAGGTACCTGATTACAATGCCCTTCTGTACATCACATACTATCTAGCATTCATAATCTTTTAGAGAGACTTCCCAAAGCTCGGAAATGAAACATGCAACACAGTGATATATAATTATATCTAGCTAGTAATCTGTTCTAATTTCTGCTTGCTTGAACTAGTATAAGAGTCCAAAAATAACTTTTTCATAATGCCATCATCCTCTGGAACAACCAATAAAAAACTGTGGTTGCCCAGGAAGTTAAACTGTATATCCTCAAACATTCTTCTGCTCTAATCAAATGCAGACTCACCTAAACTGAGAATTTCCTTCCATCATATCAAGTGGAGCCTCAACTTTAATTCCTTTTATATCTCCACCCTTGATTAGATCATGAATACAAACTTTTATATTACAAGGTGAGAGAAATTAATAACAACTCACCTTTCTATCTTAGCTAATCCACCAATGCTTTGTCTTCAAAATTTTAGCGCCCACTTAAGGAAAGAAAAACATCGCCAATACTTTAAGCTTTAGGGCTGGAAGAATACAACTTCCCACTTAAGCAAAGTTCCACCAATTGAAACACCACATGAGCATAGCATAGGTTCAGCACCATAATTACTGATTCTCACATTCTCAACATATACAAAATATTTCACACTAAGAGTGTACATTATTACTTCCCAAATCCAATCGTACACCGAAAGTGATCCTCCCAAAGTGCTTTTCCATTAAATACTACCACTTTAGCACCATCGTCACACAAGATTAGCCTAAAGTCTTAACAAGGTAGACTTCACAAGAATTCCAATAGGTGATAGTCTAACCAATACTGACAAGGAATCAAACTACTCAGAGATTCCAATCTCAACGTTTAATATTGATGGCTAGAGGATAAGTATCGCATCGATTGGTAAAGCATCTAATAACATCCAATAATATGTTAACCCAAATTTATGCCATCCACTTGCCTCTGCATCAATCCTTAAAAATTTCACTTTAATTTTAAGGACCTTCGCCAAAAGCTCTTCCAAAACATCAACACATCGACCAAATTACCACAACTTAGAGAAGCTAACATATTTCCTCGAAATCGACAAGGTGGCATAATCCAAATATTAGACACGAAAACCAAGAATGCTCACATCACGCGTGTGATGAGCGCAATACTGCCCAACTTATGCTCTGATACCAAACTGACACACCCCGACTCGGAATGTCCACTAGGACTCCGAATCGAGCTGTGCTGGCCATCACCTGGAAGGTGACGAAGCCATAAAGTGATGATATGGAAAAATGCGAATAAATTTAAACCTAAAGGTACCTAAATATCAGAATTCGCTGCGAGTGGGTATGGACCCATTTCACACGCGTTGTCAGAGCATAAGTAAAGTACAGTAGTGTGGGTAAAGATCATACCCTCAAAAGTAGCCACCTGAACTGGGATATGCCACGAGTCCTTGTCGATAGAGAAACTAGGCTATTAGAACCTGGAGGGGCGCAAAACCAAAAACGTGAGTGGGCAAAAACAAAGCTTTATCAAAATCATTTCGATATAAAAGTTGTAACCCCTCTCTGTAAAACAAGTATACTTCCCAGAAAATATATATATATATATATATATATATATATATATATATATATACGTACTAATACTGAAAACCATTAATCAACCAATCTCATCAAATAAGCAATGCCATGCCCGAATGAACCATAACCAATAATCAACACATACCAAGTACCAACAAGTAATCAGGTGATATCTCATCTCAACTCAAATCATGCCGGCAATATATATGTATATCAATCAGCCGGAGTCACCTCTAGTGACCTGTACGGCTGAATATATGGCTCATCAATCAAATCATCAATCCATCTCTCAATCCATCATCCATAATCAATAATCAGTAACCTGCACCCATGACGGAACCACCTAATATGGTCTGTACGTCAAGCTGGGTAAATACGCTCTGTACGACGATCACGTGAAGGCTGGCGACGAATCACAGTCACCTACGAGTCGGAACCACCTAATGTGGTCTGTACGACAGGCTGGCACCTGCCTTGGATCCAAGGTGAGCGTACGGTGCGGGAGGTGAACGATCACGTGAAGGCTAAGCCCGCAGGCATGCACAACCCCGATGTGCAGGTAATGAGCCATATAACAATCTCATCGATATCACCTTAATCATCACATCACACACACACATACTTACCTGACTTACCTGGCGCCCGCAGTGCAGCAATATAAACAATCACACAAACATATATAAAAATATAACTATGGCATTCGACATGGCATTCATTTCATAAAAACATTTTAAAACGCATTTCTGGGAAATCAATCATTTATATATATATATATATATATATATATATATATATATATATATATATATATATATATATACTGAAAACCAAAAGCCCACTCACCTAGAGTTCGCCCTACAACTCCCTAGCACAACCCATCAAGCCGTTACGATGATCGGCGCCTAGAACAATCATCAAATCACGCCTCAGAAACCATAACGATAGAATATATATCTTATATAAAACACGTCACTATATAGTTCGATCCGGAAGATCTGCAACTCAGATTTCCAATCTGTAACTTCTTAAGATTCACATTATACTTCTAGGACAACATACTAAAATTTCGTTATGATCCAACGGTCGGATCGTCGATTCATATTTTCACCTAACCCCGAATCGTAATGATATTAGGTTCAATGATCAATCTACGTCATTCATTCACCAAAACTGAATTCAGAATATGAATTATGGCCTAAAAATATCATTGGCGGCTCGATGGCCACGCGCCGCCGCACGCGCCGCCGTGGGTGGCGGTCGGCCGCCCCGGCTTGCCGGAAAATCCAACTTTCTCCAAAAATTACCAAAATTTGCATAATTGAAGATCTCAAAGAGTAGAACAACTTTCATACCTGTGACCAAGTCCAATTCGGTCCAGAAAGGCTCCAATTTCATCAAAACCGTACGGAAACCCTCGAATTGGTGTGTTCCGATTCGACCTCCAAACTTGTTCCAACGCCTCCAAACTTGTTTGGGCTTTGTTCCAGACCTCAAGAGGATGCCATGGGTGGTATTTATTGGAAGAAATTGCTTCAAATCATGACGGAAAGACACCCAACCCGTGCGCCCCCTTTTGCACGGTTTTGTCCAAAATCAAGGCTAAATCTCTTGAAATTTGAGGTGTAATAGGAAGAGGGAAGGTCTAGATGATGTTTGGGAGTGGTGGCTAGGCTCAATTCATGGGAAATCCGGTGGAAAACCACCGGAAATCATGGTGGAAACGGGTCGTTTGGCGCGGGTCGAAGGGAACCCACGGTTCCCCCCCTTCTCTCCTTCCTCCTTTCCCTCCTTTCTTTTGTTTCTGATTGGGCAGTGCCCACCATCACCCTCCTTTTCTCTTCTTTCCTTTCCATCTGAACTATCCATTTTATTTTCGCATTAAATCTGGGCCGTCCACGTGGCCTTCCAGATTTAGCTCCAAAAATTGGGGTTTTCTAGAATTTATTTAATTTACTAAAATACCCCCAACTTTAAACGTTAATAACTTCTTCGATATAGCTCCAAATCACGACCCGCTCGCGCCCACGCGTCCGTAGCGACGAGTACTACGAGAGTATGCCAAGAAAACAAATCTTAGATGGCACGATACTGAAATTAACCTCAGTCAACGCTCAAGCCTCGAAGGGCAATTTCGTAAAATCACTTATTAAAAATTTATATAATTGTAAAATCAGGGACGGACTGTCACATATTGGGTTTGCTTTATTATGTAGGTAAATTAGTTCACATGTATTTTACACATATTGGGTAAATTATGTTGCTTTTTTTGAAGCTATCTAACATTTAAAATTTTTAATAGTAGGTGCACTATTTGAATCAAATAACATTAATTTTTTGTAGGTAAATTATTTTGCATGAATTTTTACATATATCAAGCATTTTTCCATTATATATATATATATTTATATATGTTGAACTTATAGTAGTACTATATTCTTTTGAACGGATATATATAAATATATATATATATATATAAAAAATAGTATGTGCAATAATTATTTGTTCATTATTATGGCACAAGTTGTAAATATTTTGTAATAGCTGGTTAATTACATTCTTACTTGGCAGTTTATTTTTAAATTTGAATTTTATTGAATGTTTAATATTAAGTAGATTTTCGTAATAAGAGTTTTAAGAATCTATATTTAAAAAACCATTTCGACTATTAGCATTTAGCGCCTTTTCCACCCAAAAACATAAAATGAAATAAAAGAGTGAAAAATGAACCAAAATCAAATCACGACCGTTTAACAGATTCAACCCAATCCAACCCAACCCAACCCCAATCCATATCCATGGAAGAACAAAACAAAACAAGATTTACAGAAAAAAAATGGACGTACAAAACAGCGACGCGATTCATGTCGCCTCTCACCCACACTCGAATTCTCTCCAACAAACAAGCTTCTCTCTCTTCTTTTACAATGGACAGAGACAAATGAAAAGACAAAGACAGACAGGCGCGTCTTGAACACGTCCGACGAGAGAGAGTGGTGGCGAGGGCAAGGCTGACTTGCTCTCTCCATGGCTGTGTGTGTTACTCATTAGAAAATTGTAGATTATTCTGTCTTGTTTGTCCGACACAGTTTCATTACCTTACACGTTAAAGTCGAGAGAGAGAGAGAGAGAGATTGGTGTTTTGGGGGAGTGGGGGGATGGCAAAAGGCTCAGACAGGAGCCGTAGTCGTACGCCCTTTGCTTTGACATGCTCTCATAAGCCTATGAGTGCCCACTGCCCACTGCCCACCACCACTCTGCCACTCATCTTTTGGCGCGCAACACCCCCACTTTTTTTTATCTTTTCTTCTTTCTTCTCTTTTTTAGAACAAACTATATTATTTAAAGAGAACGAGTTTAGTCTTATAATGGGTTAATAATAATATAATTTAAATTTATTTTTGGTAAGAATAGAACCTAAAACGTCTAATTTACATTTACCTTCAATATCCAGGATGGTGGCCATTTCCTCATGCATAATACTTGGTTATTAAGGTCGTTTGTTTAATTAATTAAAGTAAATTAATAGATGGTTCTAAATATTACAATTGACTGATTAAATGATAAGTTAGTCTTTTTGGTACAGTTGATTGATTTTTACATAATGAATTATAATATGACCGGTTTCTATTTAGTCACAAAATTCTTTGAATCTGCCACAACAATATTTTAAGTAGAAGTTCATACGCATTGTTGAGTAGCCAAGTATTAGCCTTTTCTCATTATTCAATCAATAATCAACTTTGAACTCTCCTTTAAAAGTAGATATCCTAGTAGCTCTTTAATTTATAAGATATTTATTACAAGGTTTAGCAAATAACAAAGACAAGCGAGAATGATATAAGAAAATTTCCTTTTATTCAATCTTTTATATGCTTCTTAGCTTGTCAATGAAATTTAATTTTAAAACAAAAATACATATTTAAGCTTATTCAAGTTAGTTAGAGTAATATGCTTAAAATTCGTCTCTTCACAAAGGGAAAAAAAAACTTGCATGTATGGGGATGCTCGACCACCACTTCCCAACTCAGCTAATGGCTTGTAACTTGTAAGGGTTTTAACCCCACTTAATTTCTATTTAGTTTATATACATCTTAGTTTGTCATATTAAAACAAAATTTTAGACTTAAGTTTAGTTGAGTTAGTTAAAGTAGTGTGCTTAAAATTAGTTTCTTCATAACAAAATCTTTTTGGATATGGATGTCTCGACCACCACTTGCCAACTCAACTAATGACTTGAAGGGCTTTAACCCCCACTTAAGATTTTCTTTTATTCAATCTTTTATATTCTTAGCTTGTCAATGAAAATTAAAATTAAAATAATAATTCAGACTTGAGTTTAGTCCAGTTGTCTAGAATAGTATGCTTCATTATCTACACTTAAGTTCAAACTCCTTTCTTGTAATTTAAATTAATTGTGTAATTATCCTATTTCTATGTTTGTCAAAGAAAAAGCAATTAAATAAAAGGAAAACTAATGAAAAGAGCTTGAAGACTTTGAGTTTTAACGATAAGGACAATAAAGGGTAAAGTGAATAGTACCAGGATTGACATTTTAGTGTAAGAATGTGATTTTTCATTAAAGTGAACAGTATCAAGAGCTTTTCATTAAAGTTCCCTTAAATAAAACTAACGAGCTGCTGTTAAGAAAAGCACTTAGTAACACATGGAGGTTTCACTTGTATATTTTCTTTGTGGGTGCTTTATTATTATCTTTTTAAAAATGGGACCAGCTGGTGGCTTCGCAAGGCAATCCACTCCACCTTTCTGAGAGTTGAAAAGATTCACAGAAACATTTTAGCCTTCACAATGGTCACCATCGTGTGATTAACCAGCGCAAAGAATTGAAACTATGATGTGTCGTGTGAAATACGAGCCTAAAATTCGTCCCCAATCACTATACCACCCCGTAGTGGTTTTGCTTTATTATTGGTTTTTCTTTTTCTTTTGTTAAGTTCACATAATTTGAAATTTTTTGAGTCTCATCCGTTATTGTTCTTTAAATTTGCCACTATACAAGTATAATTCTTAGTTCATAATTGTTGATACAGCACGCCTTTTACAAGGCATTTTTATCAAAAGATGAAACCTCATGTGTTTTAATTTTTTTCGACTTCACACGTGTCCTACGAAAAATATCTTAATAGGACAGCCCTACCGACGATTTACTCATTCTCATCATCACAACTTAATTATTCCAGACATATGAGCTGTGCTAACAACAATTGAAAGATCCCATGAGAGTTGAGAGGGAGCTCTAGCTCTACTGTAGGTAAAAGAAAGAAAAAACAATCGGGGTGGTTATTATGGCAACCAGCCGACGAAACAATGCCAAACACAACTAAACAAGAATTGGTAGATAGTGACTAACTCTATAATATAAAAAAATCAAAGGAAAATTTGAAATAAGTCCAATTTTATATACCAACTTTTGAAATAGGTCTAATTTTTAGTCCAATTAGACCCATATCAAAAGACCCCTAATATCAATTCCTGTGGCAAATATATTATATATCATCAGAATATATACAAATATATAATAACATATTAATTAACCAAATTTAAACACCCAAATGGGTAAATTAATTAATTAAGATTAAATATTCTTTGTCCATGGTCGTCACAGAACCCTACCTTTTAACCTTTTTGGTCGAAGATACTGACTAGAGTTCAAACCTAGACAGATCAAATTGACTTTTACTGGAATGACAAATGAATTTCTTCCACTTGTACAATCTGTGCTCCTCAAAGGGGACCCTTTTTCAATGAATCTGGAGGTGTCCATGAGTGGACAAACAAAACATTGTAATCATCTGTGAATGCGAGCCCAGCAGCTACATATATCGATAGATCTTGGAGCAATTTGACTACATATGACAATATTGAACAGGGTTAAATGGTAAAATCATTATACCCCATCAGAGATTTTGCCATATATAATTAGTAGTTACTAGTTTTGGGGTTCCATCTAATAGGCTTGAGATTAACAGTACTAGTTGGTGTTTGAAAATTTTGTGGGTTATGGATGAAGAAAGTTTTTATGTTGTGGAGCAAAAAATAATTCAAAAGATTATGGAGCTAATACATGAACTTTTACTCAAACAAGATAAAAATGGGCTTATTAATTTGGCAAGGCCCACATTTAATTCACGTCCAGTTCAGCATCTGAAGATCTAAGCAGCTGACTACAACTTCATCAAACTTTCCTCCCTATGACAAGGAGAAAAGTCATAGGTATTAAAAATATGATTAATTACTAACTCCTATCTTTATGCTCTCCTAATTGGGGATCAACTCAATCAAGGCAAGAAATAATGGTCGTATCCAATCAAGTATATTACAAAGTAATCCCAAAGATATTATTTATTATAATATCTTTGGGGGATAATTCTCCATCCTAAGGATGACTCATCTTGACCAATTGGATGTCAACATATGTCAAGGCAAACCTTACACAAGTGACTAATCTAGCTCCTACAAAGACCCCATTGGCTTTTGCTACGCAATTAAGCTCTAAATTCTTTGGTTTTTTTTTCCTTCCAAAGAAACTAATTTAGGCATCGGAGATTAATTGGTGAACCCCGCCCTTACCTCATGGGCCCGGGTGACTTTGGCTGTTGATTAAAGATGTTTATTTATTTTGTAAGTACAATTCTTCAAGATTGAGAACCATGAAATTTTGCTACCACATATGCTTCAGAAGCAGGTTATGGCAAACGATTTCTCTAAAGCGCTGTTTGTCTTCATAACTAGTGTGCAAACTGAATGTAATTTACGCCAATACGCCTCTAGGATACAATGAAGCTTAGCCCATTTTCGTAGTTGATCCACAATTTACACAACCTCAATACTTACAAAGAACACTCCAGGTTGCTAGAACCTAGAAACTATCAGGTGGAATTTAGAAAGCACTAGGCAATGCTGCCCGTGCGTTGCAGCGGGATTAAAAACTGTGTTGATTACTATGTTTGAAAAACACAGAGATAGTCGAAGAAAACAATAAGATAAATTTAGATATATAAAACACTGTAATCATTCACTGCGGTTCATTGCTTTCACCCAATTTTCAACTGGGACCAGTATTTGTACACAAAAGATTAGAAAATGCTTGTGTACATGCATAAAATATTGGTCAACCTAAACTACACATTTTTGCCAGCATTTAGACAGAGAGCATATATTGGTCAACCTAGACCACATTTTTGCCAGCATTTAGACAAAGCATTGGAAAATGTTGGAACCTAGAACATTTGGCAACTATTTTTCAGTTAAGGCAAAAACAGATAAAATGCTTTGGAGGAAAATTAAATGAACAATAGGATACCAATTCAAAACAAAGCATGTGCTAAGAATCTTAAATTTCGAATGTAGGAAGTTTGATAGAAAGCTTCTTAAAAAATTGGAAAATGAGAATAGATTTGTTGAATTTGTATACAGATAAATTAAAACTTGTACAGAAGGCAAGTATAAAGAGTAGTTACCTATCTTTTTTGGAAGAACTGGAATCTGTTTCTGCAACAGTTGGAGACTGACTTTTTTTTCAATAGCTTGATAGGAACTTGGTCAAAGTCCTACACATTTTCTTTTGAGATATCTTCTACATCACTGTTTGAAATTGGTGACAAAGATTGGCAAACATTAGCAAGCGAATAGTTTAAGATTTGGACATTGGTAAAAAAAATTATACAGTTAGGAATGACCTTTGGTCAGAACTGGCAAGAAGACATCTTCTGACCGATTCCCTTTTTCTTTTGCATGATTGAGCACTTCTGTTGGGCGGAGAAACAGAAGATGAAACTGTAGTTGATGACACTGCGATGTCTTTTAGCAAGCTATGTGGAGTTGCTGGATCCATGGTTGAATCTTCTGAAACGTTGTAAATCAAGACATCGTTCGTGTTTAACATTTTTTTCCTAGTTCCAAACCGTAAATGAAAAATCTTCTTCTCCCCTATCAGTCTAAGAAATTCATTTGGCAATTGATGTTGATCCACCAGTCTTGGATTGAGCACTAAATCTCTGCAGGTTGTGCCAAAAAGCTTCTCACCATATTTGCCAATAATTAAAGCATTCATTTCCCTGGTTTCGTCCTCAAGGACCAAGTTTAGTTTGTACCTGTGTATAAAAGTTTAAATTAGATAAGATTGAACATCAAAGATATATTTTTAAACAAAGCCAAAGAAAACACGTTGAGAAAAACTGTTTAGTGTTTACTCTTTCTGATCAAGACATTTTGAAGATCAATTGATATGAAGTAAGTGGAAAAGAAGAATGAAAACTCACGGAAGAAAAGAATTTGAACAAATTATTTGACATAGAGGATAACCATTTGAGTAAATAATGAATGTCAAATATTTTTAGTGAATATTAGTTTTTTAGCACTATTGTTTTAACAGACTGATTAATTAACCTATGCAATGAAAAACAGATGGAGAATCTAGATTTTTAAACGCATCATATGATGAAAACTTTGATTCAGTAATATCAATTTAGAATTTTCCAATACCACTTAAAGTGGGAAGCATAGATTTTTCATTTGTATATAACTATAATAAACTGTTCCTATGAAAGACACTGTTATGCATTATGACAGCAATAATTTTAACCAATAAGATGGAACGGATTTCTAATTGCATAACATTGAGATTTTAAAAATTATTAGAACACCAATAATTTTAGGCGGTAAATTGTAACATGAGGAACAGGCAAAAAAGAAGAAATGGAAGAAATATTTTGTGCAATTGGTGATAAAATCATAACATGTTAAAAAATACCAAGGAGTTGGCAGCTGGTTTCCATGTTTTTGGCAAATCAATTGCCCAGTTGTTTGATCTTTGTGCATTTGTTTGGCACAGTTTAGGCAAACACTGTACCACCAATCGTAGTGTGTGTCAAACTGCTCGACAGATGCTTTGCAGAGAAAGGTTTCATACTGTAAAACAATTTAACAAAGACTTGTCTAAGCAGGATTAATAATATAGATATTTTTAACCAAATGTGTCAACACGCATGCAACATTTTTAACAAAAGATAAACAGATTTAATAAGATTTAATACCTTGTACAAATCTGGATACAAAAAAGCCAACTCTTCAATTGTTACCTTCTTTGCTCTCTGCAAGATTTGAGCTTTACTGGCTTGTTTTGTAGAGGGTGGCAGTATTTTTAAAGGCTCTGTGCATCTGGAAAAGCTGTAGAGTTTAAAATAAGGAAAACTAATGAAAAGAGTTTGAAAACTTTGAGTTTTAATGATAAGGACAAAATAAAGAGTAAAGTGAATAGTAACATGTTTGACTTTTCAGTGTAAAAATGTGGTTTTTCGTTAAAGTGAACAGTACCGTGGGCTTTTCGTTAAAACTCCCTTTAAAATAGCATATTAATTGTTACATTTTGTGAGAATAGCCTTTCTTGTATTGTAAGAGCATATAACATTTTTTTTTATAATAAATTGTAAACGAATTTACACTGATTTGTATGAACTTACTTCCGGAATATCTGGATCAATGAAGAAAAGCGAAGAACTAGTGGTGTTTAAGACTATCGTGTGTGTGTGTTAAAAAATTATTGAAAAAATGCTTGTTAAAAAACAGTTTTGAATATAGTTAGCCAAATTTAAAATCAAATATAAAATTGCATCTATGAAAAGGCTAAATTTGTGTAAATAATAGTTAATTTGGTTAGCGTGGGTATTTGTATATATAGATGTGCAGGAAAAAAAATTAAATGAAGAAAATGATTAATTAGAATTACTAACTACTAATACAGTTTCACAGTTAGGAATTAGCAATGAAAAAAAAGAGTAGTATACAATTCAAAGGTAATATAATAATTATATTAGAAATGAACAGAAAAACAAAAAACAAAAAACAAATGCTTTAAAAACTGTGTTTTGAAAAATGGATTTCCAATTAAAATATGAACACCGATTTGTCACAAAAAAAAGACATTTTGATTTAAATTTTACGTAATTGTAAAACGAAAATTCAGAATGAGAGAAAATAGTTTAATATCATTATTTAATTCTTATGTACACATGTAGTAAACAATTATAAAGTAATTTCATTCAAATATTATTTTATGTTCACCTAATTTTAAAACAAATATTGCGAGTGATACCAAATAGTTTAAAACCATTGTTTAATTCGTGTGTATACATGCAGGAAAAGAGTTGCCAAGCAATTTCAACTAAATTTTAGCATTTATATGAAACACTATTATCTAATTTTAAAACAAATATTCAGAGCGGCACTAAGTAGTGTAACACCGTTGTTTAATTGTTGTGTGTACATGCAGGAAAAGAGTTGTTAACCTATTTGAACTACATCTCAGCCCTTAGATGAAATGCTGTAAAAAATAGATCAAAAGAAGTGAATTTGTTTGCGTAACATGTTGAGAAAATATTACCAAAGTGCATATTAAATCATTTAAATATAATTTAAAACATTAATAGTAAATAGATTGGTTTTTAATTAAATCAAATACCTAGTAACAGCCTGACCTTTAAACTTGTAAAAACCACGATAATCGGCGGAGATAATGCTTCAATCGACAAAGAAGCAAAATTTCGAGCAACATCTGCCCATAGTGTAACCGTCAACTCTTCTTTTCTACAGGAAAAACAAATTCCAATCAAATTTTTAGCAGGTGAGTAAAAATTATATAAAGCAGTCTATCCGCAAGTGTAATATTTAACAGTGCAAGCACTAAACAATGATTTGATAAAATGGACTCGCTGGATAATATTAAAATATGTTGTAATGCACAAAAAAGAAACATGGTAAACAGCTTGTCAAGTAAAAAGAAGGGAGGAATAACCTTATGTTTTGAGTGACTACGTCACACTTCGGTTCAATTCGTTAATTAACTTGTTTCGGCTCCAAATGTTGTATAGTAGTTATGTGACCCAAGATATCTTCCAATTTGACAAAGAGTGTAGTTAGATTGTAAAAATACATTGTACAGAGAAATGTCAATATTTTTTCAATACATGCACATATGTATTTTTAATAATGAGAAAAGTATATAAATTTTTTTAAGTAGCATTTAGCTTCTTGAATGCAGAAAAACTTAATACCAAGAACTATTCAATATGGGGACAACTAAAAAGAAAGATGATAACAATAAAAAATATTATCCCTGTGTTTCATCATCCTTGTTGCCAAGTTTATTTAAAACAAGGGTAAATGATAAAAAACTACCTCAACTATTGGTGTCACGACACTTTCATACCTCATTTTTTAAAATTGACAATGTCATACCTCATCTTACGAATTTGGTCCAATGTTATATACCTTCCGTTAGCTTGCCGTGAATTTCTCAGTTAAATGCTGACGTGGCTTGATCCGGAGCCCACTTTTTATTAAAAAAATTAATAAAATATTATTAAAAACTAAAAAAAAATCATTTAATATTTTTTAAATATTAAAATAATAAAGAAAAGTTCAAAAAAAAAAAAAAAACACACAAACCCTCAGTTTGTGCCCTTCTCCCCGCCCCCCCTTCTCTCTCTTCTTCCCCCCTCCTGCAACCCAGAAAACAGAAGGAAAAAAAAAAAAAAAAAGGTTCACGATTTTCCCTGACCCCCTTCTTTTCTTCCCCCATCCCGTCTTCCCTAAACCCTCCGCGCCCACTACCTGCAACCTCACACCCACTACCTGCAACTCAAAAAAAAAAGAAAAAACCTGAAAAAAAACCCAGATCCTGTTGAGGTGGAATCAGGAAACCTTCGCCAGGCCGATTCCGAGGGTGGAGAACCTGGGCGAGCAGAAAAAGGGGGGAATGGGTGTGGAGGGAAGAGGGTGGGTGCGGAGGGTGGGTGCGAGGGTGGGTGCCGAGGTAAGGTGCTGAGGGTGGGTGCAGGGAGAAGAGGGGGTTGGGGGGGAGTGGGGAAGACAAATTGAGGGTGGGAGAAGACAAATTGGTTTTTTTTATTTATTTATTTTTTTCTTTTCTTCCTTCTTTGTTCTGCGTTGCAGAAGGGGGAGGGGGGAAGAAGAAGATGGGGGAGAAGAGAGAGAAGGGCACGGTTGAAGTTTTTTTTTTTTAAAACTTTTCTTTATTATTTTAATATTTAAACAATATTAAATGATTTTTTTTATTTTTTAATAATATTTTGTTAATTTTTTAATAGAAAGTGGGCCCCGATCAAGCCACGTCAGCATTTAACTGAAAAATTCACGGCAAGCTAACGGAAGGTATAACATTGGACCAAATTCGTAAGATGAGGTATGATATTGTCAATTATAAAAGATGAGGTATGAAAGTATCGTGACACCAATAGTTGAGGTAGTTTTTTGTAATTTACCCTTAAAACAATATAAATATAATTTCTTACCCTTTCATCAACCAGTATGCAATGCAAGCCTGAATATGTAGCAGTAGTTTCGGGACATCTTGGTCTCCATATTCTGCAAACTTGAACCTTTATTTTTTATGCTTTTATGTACCGTAACAATTGCTCGATAGGAGTAGGAGCTATGTTTTCCATCAACTGTAGTAAAATTAAACTAAAACATTACAAATTTAGAAATCACAACAATAAAACATTGTAACAAACCTCTGAAATAAGGAAGCAGAATTTTTTTTCACATGGTTTAGTTGATTAGTTTTTGAAAACAAACAGAGTTACCCTAGACTAAATAATATGGGAAACAATTATAGGAAACACATAGAGGTTTAGTTGTTCTCTAAATCTGGAAGTACCTTTGATGTTTTTTGAAAAGACTATTCGCAATAGCTTAAACCAACTCAGTCCCTTTCGTGTTACATTCCTTCTCTAATTCCTCCCTAAATACCATGAAAAAACAAATCAGAATTTCACCCACTGAACAAAAACCCATCAGCATAGTGTGAAAAATTCACTATTTCACTTAAAGAATGCCACTTTATTGATGGGATTAATCCAAATAAAATCTCAATTTCGAAAAGTAAATTTTCAATTAATTTCTCAAAAGCAATCCTTTCAAAAAGCCCAGAAGTACAGAAAAATATTACCAAAAAAATAGAGATATATTGAATAAGTAAAGAAGAATAAAGGGGATGGAGGGGAAGCTGTCATGAGGGTCGAAGGCCATAGGATTACCCAGATCGACTTCAATATGTTGCTACCGGGTCTCCATTGCTGCTTTCAGGCAGTTGCTTTTCATCCTCTCCATTCGACAGTCCCGGTCTGCAACCCCAAAAACATACAGAAACGATTAGCTTCGCGGTCAGATTATCAAATCATCATTTTTCAACAAAGAAGTAACAAAGCACAACAAAAAAAAAAAAAGAAATATTTGGCTTTTGGGTAGTTGAGAGGTGAGATTTAATTACCTGTCAAAGGCTACAGAAATTGTGGGCACGATGGGGCGGCGAGGAGATCGAACAAATGAGGAAGCAAAGATCGAAGAGGGAGTCGATTGTTAATACTCTCACGCAGAGATTGAACAGATGAGGAACCAGAGCACAGTTTTTCCCTTTTTGGATTTCTGCCGTTTCTGAGGAAGGAGTCCAGAGACTTCTATTGGACACCCATCTTAAAATAAACCGGAAGAGTCCGGAAGAGTGAAAACAAAAAGAAAAGAGCACGACGACCAACACGTGTGAAACATGGCACAAATGAAATTAAACAAACCAAGCAGGGGTAAAATCGGTATTACACTGTGCTTATGAACAATATTTTAGTTGTTTTTCTCTTTTAATATATATATAATTTTCTGGACACTAGTTACAGATTTTGTTACTCCTTTCATGTGAAGTTACTCGTATCCTTTCAGATACCACTTCCATGAGTCACATTTCCGACAAAAGTATCTCTTGAAATAATGTTGTGAACCTTCATAATCACCACTCCAATTGGACGCACTCTTTTGATGATGCGAGTATCTTTACAAGGTTTTAGCGAAGGATAATGTTAGAGAGACCAAAATTTTAAACTAAATTTGCAAGTCAAATGATGCGTTACCAATATAAAATAAGCATATTAATCAACGCGTAAGTAATAATTCAATCATCAACAACCACATCATTTAGTTTGCAAATTTAGTCTCTCTTGCATTATCCTTTAGTGAATTGTGTTTGTTTAAACACAATGTGACACGCCCTGACCCCGATGCCCTCGGGGCATAGGGATGGTCACGTGCTGGCCGACACCCGGAGGGTGACGAAAGCCATTTGATTTAAGCGAAAGCGGAGGAATGTACTAAACTAGTATAAAGGTAAGAAAAACACCAACTAAGTTCAAAAGCTAATCATTAATCATAAGGATATTACACAATACATTCAGAGCATACGTCTACTCCAGAGAATAAACAGAAGTTTATTTAGGAAGGTGCTATTACAAATAAGTGCCAAGCAGAGAAGATATAGCACGAAGTCACTGGTAGGGGAAAGCCTCGTAGCTCAGATCGTAGTCGTCGTTCTGTGGTCCTGAAGGGGGCGCAAAACAAACATGAGTGGACCAATTTGATATACATATAGTAAAACAGTTATCAACGTACTAACTCCCAGGTTTTATGAAAACACATATATATCGTGATAAACATAGGTTTTCCGAAACCTAGCATGTCGTGCACTGTCTCAAATCATAACTTTTATATATACTAGCCGCTAGTGAATGTCCAATATAACTCTCGAGGCCCCGTGCCGGCTCCCCATCTCTGAGCAGACAGTCAGAGGAAATAACCCCCAGGCCCCATGCCGGCTCCCCATCCCTGGTCTTAAATGCCAGAGGAAACACCCTACAGGCCCTATGCCAACACCAAATTCTTCGCCCGGGACGGACCGAAAAACTATCCCTACGTCCCGTAACGGTAAGGACCACTAGGTAAGTAGAAAACCATTAAACATACGTACATTTGAAAGGCATCTTCATAGTATAAAGTCATCCATCATCTATACTATAAAGAAGTGTTTGAAACGTATTCTAAATATCATATCGTCATCCATCAGATATTCTATAAGAATACGGGTTATAGGAAAAATAGTAATAATTCAAAATAGCCTTAATAGGCACGATATCTCGTAAAGCATTTCATAAAACATACTCATCAAATCAAGCTTTTCATGTATGCATTTCTACTATAAAACATGCATTTTAGAAGGGGTCCACTCACAGTACTTCGCCGTCGAAAGCTGCGCAGACTAGCGAAGGTAAACACGCCACAAGAATTGCCCCCTAAGCACATAAAGGGGTAATTCAGTCAAACTCTACTCAAATGACTTAATTTGGGAAAACGGACTTCGGAAACGGGTCCGGAACGTCGAAATTAGCCTAGGAGGGGTCTCGGACGGAAACCCAAAAAGTCAACGGTCAAAGTCAACGTTGACCGGTCAAAGTCAAAGTCAACGTTGACTGTTGACCGGGTCAACGGTCAACCGGGTCTGTCAACGGGTCAACGGGTCAACGGGTCTGGGCTTTAGGGTTTTGGGTTTTGGGCTTAGGAGAAAATGGGCTGAAAGCCCATTGTTAGACAGGCCTTAAGGCCTTGATCTTCTGGGTCTTGGATGCACGGGCCCAGGCCTAATGCCTGGGCCAGCTAGGGTTTTGGGTCACGGGCCTCAGGCCCTTAACTAAAACGGCCCAAGGGCCTTTATAATTAAACAATTAAAATTAAAACAAAATAAAAAGGAAATTGGGTTTGGGTTGGGCTTGGCAGAAAGGCCCAAACGCCTTAGGGTTTCTGGGTTGGAGCACAACGGGCTTAAGGCCCGCGATCAAGGAAGAAGGCCTGAAGGGCCTCGGCTGAACGGAAGGGAACGCCGGAGCTTCTACAGCTCCGGTCAGCTACAGCCGCACACCCTAGGCTTCGATCTAGGTATCAAAATGAAGAGTGAGACGAGATGAGTGAAATGGTACCTTTGGTTCACCGTGGAACGGCTTGTGGTGGTCGGAAAACCTCCCAACACCCACGGCCTCGCCGGAGGTGGGTGTGTCCAAACCCGAATCGATCTCGTCCCAAAGCCTTGGAAAAACACAGAAATCCTACTCATTAATCACATCCAAACATCATCTCACTGGAAAAAGAAGGGGATAAGCTCACCTAGCCGGAGGAAATGAGAAAACCCATCAGAGAGACTGGGTTTGAGAGTGGGTCTGCCTGGGTCGCTCCTGGGCTCCGCCGAGCCTTACACGCAGAGGGAGAAAGAGAATGACGATGATGATAATGAGGCGGTGAGGGTGGTTGCTCACGGCGCAGAGAGAAGAGAGAGGGTTTCGGGAGAGATGAGGGAAAGTGACAGATTGCAGAGAAGGAGAGAGAGAGATGACAGAGAGAGGGACTCGGGGTAGGGGACAGAAGGAAGAGAAATAGGATTGTTAGGGTGCTGACACGTGGCAGCTAGAAGGAGTTTGGGAATCTGGATGAAGGGTCCAGATTTAATCAGAATTAAGGACCAAAATGAAAATTTTAAGTAAGTTTTAGGGAATTATGGCATTACATATAATTAGGGGGTTGGGGTGTTACACAATGTCTCAAATGTAAATTATGTTCCAACCACTTGAACTACAAGTTCTCACTGAATCCGATTTGTTTAACTAATAATAAATTAGTAAGTCTAAGCATCATTTAACAATCAAATTATGGGTAACAATGGAGACATATATGTATATATCATCATCTCTTTTGTACTTAATCAACTACAAGTCAATGACAGAACTAACAAAAGGTGCAAAAATTTCAAAGTTCAAACTACCAACTTTTTATAGACCAGAGTGATTTGTGCTAAGTGTATCCTTTAATTTTTGGGTGGGTGATCATGTCATCCACTGAACGTAAAAACATTTCAAACTCCTAAATGATAGCTCATGGAGCCTTGACCATAACCCCTTCAGTTCATTCCCAACTGGCAAAGATGAAGTGATCGCCTTTGACTCGATCCTGTCCATAACACTCCTACGAAATTACTCATTAATGGCGTTATTAAAGGCGACAAGAGAAGCATATTCCTGTCGAATATTAAGCAAACTCCGACGGAAAATGGATGCAATGACGAATAGAGGAAGCGACATAATTGTCAACGTCAGGAAAAAGCTTATTATGTCGGTTAGCGCTCTAAAACCGCCAGAAAAAAAGAAAGCATTTTAAATTAAAAAAGAAAAAAGTAAGTAGTGTCGGTTACAACTGACATTAATAAGCCTGTCAGATATAGGCGACAATAAATGCTGATGACTCATGTCAGTTAAATGCACATCTATGTCGCTCACAACCGCCAGAAAATAAATAATACCTTTGGAAAAAGCAACCACCTAACCGACATGAAGTAAATTTTTTAATAAGTTTCGACGGATAAATAAATCTTTCTGTCATCTATACTTGACACTGCCAATTAAAAAATAAGGAAAACTAACGAAAAGTTCCAAAAACTTCAGTTTTAACGAAAATGAAAAAATAAAGGTGTAAGTGAATAGTACTAGGAGTGACTTTTCAAGGTAAAAATGTCATTTTCGTTAAAAGTGAACAGTACCGGAAGTGTTTCATTAAGATTCCCTTAAAAATATAAATTGTAAATTTCTTTTATCAATAAATAGAATAACCAACTACTTTCCGTCGTCCACAACCGACGAAAAAAAATAAATAAATAAAAATTAAACACGGAAATGTCAGTTTTTTTTTTTTTTTTTTAATGAATGAATAAAAAAAACCAAAGCTTATAATTATCCTTTGTAACAAACATAATATACATTCAAATATAAAAATTAACCTACAATAATGTCTTATGAATCTACCATAATACATAAAGTAGACAAAAATAAAGAGACCGATCTAACACGTATTAGGCAAAGTGTCATACATAGCCGTAAGGAAAACCAACTAAATAACTATTTAATAGAACTCGAGTCTGAATGTGATGGTGATCCTCCCTGTGGTCCAAAATCCCCCATCACATCCACATTAAATAAACTACCCGACAACAATCCAGTATACCCATCAGTGGGAACACTTGGGGATAATCCACCATTGGGAACACCAGGGGAAATATGTGAGTCACCGGGAGATGGCATCTATGGTCGATATACCAGCATTTGAAATGGTGGCTGCTGCATGCAAGACATGAACTGTTGCAAAGGCATCTCGTGGATAAGATATGGAGGAGGGGGTGGCTGACTGGGGGCTAAATGCCGTGTTGCCTGAGGGCTTTGTGGTGGCTGCAACAAATGTATCATCAACATCATCAATAATTGTTGTTGTTGCATCATCATCTGCTGTTTCATCTGTTGATGTTGCTGGTTTATCTGCTGCTGCAAGGTCTGTGATTGCTGAAGCCGAGCTTGTACCTCTGCCAACTGTTTAGAAGCTTTTTCCTCTCTCCTCCCAATTCATTATTTTCAGATAGCAACTTGGCTAATGCACCTGTGGATGATTTCCTGGAAGAACTAGCAACTGAAGAACTTGCATATGACACCATCTCAGGTGTCACCCCATGACCATAACCTCGAACTCTATTTCTAGTCTCAGAACCCGTCACCTCGACATAAACCTGTGTTCTCAGTTCAGGGGTGTCTTCTTCTCCAGAATTGACCCTTGTCTGAACGTGACTCTCCATTGATGCTTTACAATATAACATTTAAAAATAATAATAAAAGATTAATAGTCATAAGACAAATAAATAAATTGAAAAATAAATAAAATGGAGTAAATAACAATGAAATATAAATAGTCATAATATAAATAAAGTTATCATATACCCTTCTCTACTGTGATGTTTCGTCAATTCAAGTTTGATCCTTTCGGGTATGGGTTGCTCGAAAAAAAACGACGGGATCCGGCTCTTCCCCATGCTTGTTCCTCTTTAAATATAAGTCAATGAAAAAACAACAAACAATTTCAAGCATTACTTGTTCACTTTTGTGTATATTCCTGTAATCTTGGGATTCTTAATATAATATGATTTCATGTATTTATTTCTTTCCTTATTGATATGATTGTAACAACCTATAAATTCCTCATTGAGAGATGAATAGACACACAATATTATTCCAAAATCATTCTTTTCTTGGCACCAGATTTGACAGCCCGACTCGGAAATTTTGTACGGTGGATGCGAAACGACGTTTATGCCCTTGGACATTAAGTTGTATTATTGGTTAAACTTGGTTTTGGGGCCCATTAAAGGAAGTCCTAATTGTTTGGAACCAATTAGGATTAGATTTTGTGTATTTTAGGTTATGGACCAATCCAAAACCACATACTCCTTCTTTCTCCCTCCCGTGCTCTCTCTCTCGCAGACTATCTATCTCCCCCTCTCTCTCTCTCTCTCTCTCTCATTCGTACGGGCAACACCAAAACCCTTGGAAACATGACAAATCAAAGGTGTGAAGCACACCATCGTGATTGTGAGGTCCATACGAGTCGATTGGTACGAGTTTCAGGTAAGAAAACTCTCAACAACCCGTTGAAAACTCGAGCTCCGAGTTGAGCACTATTTATGAACTTTTGAATGGTTGTGTTTTAGGACAATCCAAGCTTACAGCGAGCTCTAGGAGGTCCCCATGAAGCTCGAAGTGCTTCGTTGGCTCAGTTTTGACGTCGGGATCACAAGGTTCGAAAGTGGCCGGTTTTGGTAGGAATTTCCTGACAAGATTTCGAGGGATTTGAAGCTCCAAAGAGGTATAACCTTCTTCCTCTCGTGATTTGTGGCATTTTGGTGAAAATTTCGTGGAAAATGGTGAAAAAATGAAGAAGTTATAGCGTTTGGAAGGTTTACCCATAAATCGGCGAAGTTGCCGGCGACTGGCGACTTGTCGGAGAAGAAGGTGGCATATTCCGTCAACTTTGACGGAATATACTAACGGCGTTAGCTGACACCATTAAGACTTAACAGAATATTCTTGGTATATACCTGACGGCGTTAACTGACGCCGTCAGTGTGCCTGTCACGTGGCCGCGCATGGGGGCGCGTAGGGCAGTGCCCTTGCCGGCGCGTGGCGGCGCATGGGTGGTTAGACATTTTTTCTAAAAATATGGGGATGTTCGTGAGGTTATGTAGATCCCAGTGGTATATTCAAATACCAAAATTGAGCAATGTATGAGAAGTTATTTCTAAGGTTTCGATTATGTGCGTTAATTAACGTTATTTCAGTTACTTCTCATATAGGTGAGACCTATCTGGAGGACGAGCGTAGCCAGGCTAGGCACGGAGGTTACAACCCGGCTACTTATCAGTGAGTGAGCTTTTGTTTTCCGTATATACCTATATACTTGCTTTTCCCAGAAAATGAATTTAAAGAATTATATGATTTGAAATGCCATGCAAAGTATCTATTTATTTTATTTATGCATTAGTGATTGCATATAATAATGATGGTGCTGCGGATACATAGGTAAGTGGCAGGTAAATTTATATACCGGTTATGATGAGATTGAATGATGTGATGTGATGTGATATGATTAGAGCTCATAAACCTGCACCTTGATATTAGTGCTCCCGCCCAAAGTTAGGGGCACAGTTTTTCACGTGATGTTCACCTCCCGTACTGCATGCTCGCCTTGGATCCAAGTTAGATGCACAGTCCTGTCGAATAGACCACTATAGGTGGGTTCGACTTGTAGGTGACCCGCGAATCATTCGCACAGTCTTCATGTGATTGTAGCACTAGAGCATATTATTCTATATATAGTGATGTTGTGCAGACCACTAGAGGTGATATTGATTTATGTGCAGGATATACGATATGATTGAGTTGATTATAAGCTATATGATATGATGAGATTGTTATGAGCTATTTACAGCCGAGGGCTGAGTTGATTATCTGGAAATCAATCACATTCATAGAGTTATGATTTAGCATTCAGTTATGATACTTTGGCATGGCATACATAAATACATTCATGCATACATATTTTCCAGCAGGATTTCGAGAATTATATATATGAGTATATACTTTATTTCTGGGAAATTATACAGGTTTTACAGAGAGGGGTTATAACTTTTGAGAAAAGAAAAGGTTTTGAAAAGATTTGTTTTTGCCCACTCACACTTTTTGTTTTTCCCCCTTCCAGGTATTAGGTAGTGTTCGTTGGTGACATACGAGGAGCTCATCGGACGTTCTGACAGAACTCACTTATGTAGGACCACCTTCGGGTGTTATCTCCATTTAGTACTTTCTGCTTGACTGCACATAGACCATTTATGCTCTGGTTGTGTAAACCATCTTAATTCTCACACTAGCACACTATCTTGTTTTGGGTTGCTAGTTGCACGATTTTAAATTGTTCGTATCTTTCTGATTAATCTTGCTTCCGCACTATGCACATGGTTACGTCACTCTCACGTGACGGCCAGCACACCCTACTTTCGGGTCGGGGTGTGTCAGTTTGGTATTAGAGCATAGGTTTGGCAATCCTGCATATCTTGTGAATATTCTAATTATCTTGGTGTTTCTGTCAGAACTATGCAGCCTCGTAGAGAGCCACGTCGTTCAGCTGAACCTAATTTCCCTAACATAGCTCAGTTAGATGAAGCTATAGCGAGTGCTATTCAGTCAGTTATTCACTCGCCTCAGCAGACCCCTCTGGAGTCGGTTCATAATTTGAAAATAACCACTTTTGTGGGGAATGAAGGGCTCGAGGGTTCAGAGAAATGGTTGATGCATATTGAGAAGACTTTTAGGCTGATGCAGAGTCAGGGGAGTTTATCTCCGGACAGATGGGTCGAGACGACTTTATGGTTTTTGGGTAAGGAACCAGCTTCATGGTGGGGACAGTTAGCCGATGAGTTACCCCAGGAAGAATCTAAGGATTGAGAGGTATTTAAGCAGTTATTCTATAAGAGATTCATTCCTTCTGCATACATTGATTGTAAGAAACATGAGTTTACTAGTTTGAGGCAGAAGAAGCTGTTAGCTAATGAGTAATACAGGAAATTTACTGATCTATCTCGTTATCATCCGGAAGTTGCTGCTAATCCGGTTGAGATGCTACGTCGTTTTAAATTGGGTACTAAGAAGAAATGGCGTACCATTGCGACTGCGATTCCCTGTACCACTCATCATGAGTTTTATGAAGCTTTACTTCAGATTAAGGATTCCAAGAATTTGCCCAGCGACAGCGAAGAAGAAGAGAAAGATGGGAATCAGAATAAGGATAAAGGTAAAGGTTATTTCTTACAGGGGCCTTACCAGATTCATAACTTTAAGCGTAGTGGGGCTAGTTCTAGTTCTTCCAGTGGAGGTTTCAGTTCCACAGGTCAGAGAGGAATTGGTAGGTTCTTCGGAGGTTCCAGATCCCAGAGGCAGGGGAATTCTGGTAGAGGAAATGCACCCCTGTGCCGTAGGTGCAATAATCGACATTTCGGGGAGTGTCAAAGAGGTAGCAGTAGTTGTTACACTTGTGGTTAGGAGGGACATCTAGCTAAGTTTTGTCCTCAAGGCCAGCAAAGGCCTCAGCAGCCTCTTTTACCACCGCCAGCTCCAACTCAGCAGTTTTCAAGACAGGGTGGTTATACCCAGACGGGTCGTGGTGGTGCATACCACTATCAGGGGAATTTCATTCCTTATTCTTTGGGACAGTACCAGTACCTCCAGGATCCCTGTCAGTAGGGCAGTTATGGACAATATTCCTCCACAGCAGTACTCTGGAAGATATATGCCTCAGCAGCAGTATTCAGCCGGTGGATCACAATGGCATTCTAGAGGACAGCCTCAGCAGGTTGATGCTGCTACTAGTGGAGTTGGGTCTTCGAGACAACACAGTCAGTCAGGACATGGGCGTAATTCTCAGGGGCGAGGAGTTCAAGCCAACAGAGGCAGAAGAAGATAGCAGACCTAGGGACGTATCAACAACCTTTCGCTGCAGGATGCTCAGAATAATCCGTACTTGATCATGGGTACGTTAAACATTCTTGGTCATTATGCTAAAGTGTTGATTGACTGTGGTGCTACTCATTCGATAATTTCCCATACGTTTGCTCAATTGACACAACCTCAATCTTCACCTTTTGGGTATGAGTTGGAGTTTGCTATGACTAGAGGGGAGAAGTGTTATGTAGATTATGTTTACCCAGGTTGTCCCGTATTAGTGGAGGATGTGGTTTTGCCTGCTAACCCCACTCCGTTAGACATTGTGGATTTTGACGTTATCCTAGGCACAGATTGGTTGCATTACAATCATGCTAAGATTGACTGTTACGGGAAATCAGTGACCTTCCATCGTCCTGGATTACCTGAGATTACATTCTTTGGTGAGCCTAGTGGATTGAGGCATGGTATTATTTCAGCTGTGAAAGCCAAAAAGTTACTAAAGAAAGGTTGTCAAGGGTACTTGGCTCACGTGGTACTAAACGATGATGCTCCGGTTAGCGTGGAGAATGTCAAGGTGGTCAGACACTTTTCTGATGTTTTCCCTGATGATTTACCTGGATCGTCGCCAGATCGCGATGTGGAGTTCGCCATTGATTTACTTTCGGGTACTAATTCTATTTATTTAACTCCTTATTGTATGGCTCCTGTCGAGTTAAGAAAATTGAAGACTCAGTTACAGGAATTGGTTGATAAAGGTTTCATTCAGCCTAGTACTTCACCTTAGGGAGGCCCAGTCTTGTTTATTCGGAAGAAAGACGGTACTTTGAGGCTTTGCATCGATTACAGGCAATTGAATCGGATGACGATTAAAAACCGTTATCCCTTGCCTCGTATTGACGATCTTTTTTATCAACTCCGAGGTGCCTGCGTATTTTCTAAGATTGATATAAGGTTTGGTTATTATCAGTTGAAGATCAGTAGCGACGATGTTCCTAAAACTGCTTTCAGGACTCGTTATGGTCATTATGAGTTTCTCGTGATGCCATTTGGATTGACAAATGCACCAGCAGCTTTCATGGGTTTGATGAATAAGGTGTTTCAGCAGTATTTGGATAGATTCGTCATTGTCTTTATTAATGACATTCTGGTGTATTCTAAGTCGAAGGCAGACCATGTTCGACATCTGACTTTGGTGTTGAAGAAGCTGAGGGAACACCGATTGTATGCTAAGTTCAGTAAGTGCCAATTTTGGTTAGATCAAATAGCTTTCTTGGGGCATGTTGTTGCAGCTCAGGGTATTCAGGTAGACCTTCAGAAGATAGCAGCTGTGGAGAATTGGGAGCAGCCACGAACCGTCACCGAGGTACGGAGTTTCCTTGGTTTGGTAGGTTATTATCGATGATTTGTTAAGGATTTCTCAATTATGGCTTTACCACTAACGAGGTTGACTAGGAAGGAAGTTAAATTCGAGTGGGATGATAATTGTGATTAGAGTTTCCAGCAGTTGAAGTATTATCTCACTCATGCTCCTGTTTTGACTCTTCCTGATGATAGTGGTAACTTTGAGATTTACAGCGATGCTTCTTTGAATAGCTTGGGATGCATGTTGATGCAGCATGGTAGGGTAATTATTTACACTTCGCATTAGTTAAAGCCTCACCAGATGAATTACCCTACACATGACTTAGAGTTGGCAGCCATTATTTTCGCTTTGAAGATTTGGAGACACTATCTCTATGGCGAGAAATGTAGGATCTTCACAGATCACAAGAGTCTTCAGTACCTGTTCACGCAGAAAGATTTAAACTTTCGTCAGCGGAGATGGATTGAGTTGCTAAGTGACTACGATTGCACGATTGAGTATCACCCTGGACGTGCTAATGTGGTGGCTGATGCTTTGAGTAGGAAATCCCAAGGTCGAGTTAATGATTTGTATGCTTCTCGTGTTCCTCTTCTTGTAAATTTGAGGTCTACTAGAGTGAAATTGGAATTGGAAGAATAAGAAGAAGCTGTGGTAGAACAAGAAAAAGCCTTACTTGCTAGTTTCCAAGTTAGGCCTATTCTGATTGATCATATACTCGAGACTCAGATGAATAATGAAGAGATTCAAGAGTTAATTCATTTGAGAAATCAAGGGAAAAAGAAAGATCTTAGAGTTAGAGAGACGGATGGCATGCTGATGCAAGAGAATAGGATGTACGTGCCAAATAATGAGAAGTTAAAGAAGGCAATTCTTGATGAGGCACATATTTCAGCTTATGCGATGCATCCAGGAGGAACTAAAATGTATCATACCATTAGGCCATTTTATTATTGGCCAGGTATGAAAAGGGAAATTGCAGAGTATGTAAATAGGTGTGTCGTTTGTCAGCAGGTCGAAGCTGAAAGGAAGAAGCTGTTTGGATTGATGCAGCCATTTCTCGTTCCACAGTGGAAATGGGAAAAATATTACTATGGATTTTGTGTACAAACTTCCTCGTACACAAAAAGGCTATGATGGAATCTGGGTGGTTGTTGATCGGCTTACTAAGACAGCGCATTTCACTCCTGTAAGGGAAAAGTATTCTCTGAACAAGTTAGCTGAATTGGTCATCACGAAGATTCTGAAGTACCATGGAGTTCCTGTGAGTATTATTTCAGATCGAGATCCGAGATTTACTTCTAAGTTTTGGATAGCATTCCAGGAAGCTTTGGGTTCGAGATTACTGTACAGCACGGCATATCATCCTCAAACAGACGGACAATCAGAGAGGACGATTCAGACATTGGAGGATATGCTAAGATCTTCGGTGTTGCAGTTTGGCGACGCTTGGCATAAGCGGTTGGATTTGATGGAGTTCGCCTACAACAACAGCTTTCACTAGAGTATTTGTATGGCGCCATTCGAGGCATTATATGACAAGTTTTGTCGTACACCTTTATGTTGGTCAGAGGTAGGCGAATGAATTTTAGTGGGCCCTGAGTTAGTGGATGAGACTACTCAGAACATTCAGGTTATTAAGTCTAATATGAAAGCCGCCCAAGATCTCCAAAAGAGTTTAGCAGACAGACATGCCACTGATCGAGTGTATAAGGTTGGTGATTGGGTATTTCTGAAGTTATTGCCGTGGCTAGGTGTAGTACGATTCAGGAAGAAAGGCAAGCTAAGTCCTAGGTTCATCGGACCTTATCAGATCACCGAGCGAGTCGGTCAAGTTGCTTATAGGCTTGAGTTGCCATCAGAGCTGTCCAAGGTACAAGATGTGTTTCATGTTTCGATGCTTCGTCACTATGTCTCAGATCCGTCACATGTGATACCTCATCAACCCTTAGAGATCAGTTCAGATTTGACCTATAATGAGGAGCCGGTGACGATACATGATTGGAAATATAAGGTACTCAGGAACAAGATAGTGCATTTGGTGAAAGTCTTATGAAGAAATCACTCAGCAGAAGAAGCGACGTGGAAGACCGAGGACAGGATGAGAGAGGTGTATCCAAGGTTGTTTTATGGTCACTAGTGCTGTATTGCGGCATGAAATTTTGGGGACGAAATTTTTATAAGGTGGGTAGATTGTGACAGCCCGTCCCGGAAATTTTGTACGGTGGATACGAAACGACGTTTATGCCCTTGGACATTAAGTTGTATTATTAGTTAAACTTGGTTTTGGGGCCAATTAAAGGAAGTCCTAATTGTTTGGAACCAATTAGGATTAGATTTTGTGTATTTTAGGTTATGGACCAATCCAATACCACATACTCATCTCTCCTCTCCCGTGCTCTCTCTCTCGCAGACCCTCTCTCTCTCTCATTCGTACGGACAACACCAAAACCATTGGGAACGTCACAGATCGAAGGTGTGAAGCACACCATCATGATTGTGAGGTCCATACGAGTCGATTGGTACGAGTTTCAGGTAAGAAAACTCTTGAAAACCCGTTGAAAACTCGAGCTCCGAGTTGAGCACTATTTATGAACTTTTGAATGGTTGTGTTTTAGGACAATCCAAGCTTATAGCGAGCTCTAGGAGGTCCCATGAAGTTCGGAGTGCTTCGTTGGCTCAGTTTTGACATCGGGATCACGAGGTTAGAAAGTGGCCGATTTTGGTAGGAATTTCCAGACGAGATTTCGAGGGATTTGAAGCTCCAAAGAGGAATAACCTTCTTCCTCTCGTGATTTGTGGCATTTTGGTGAAAGTTTGGTGGAAAATGGTGAAAAAATAAAGAAGTTATAGCGTTTAGAAAGTTTACCCATAAACCGGCGAAGTTGCCTGCGACCGGCGACTCGTCGGAGAAAAAGGTGGCATATTCCGTCAACTTTGACGGAATATGCTAACGGCATTAGTTGAAGCTGTTAAGACTTAACGGAATATTCTCGGTATATACCTGACGGTGTTAATTGACGCCGTCAGTGTGCCTGTCACGTGGCCGCGCATGGGGGCCCGTTGGGCCGTGCCCTTGGCGGCGCGTGGGTGGTCGGAAATTTTTTTCTAAAAATATGGGGATGTTCGTGAGGTTGTGTAGATCCTAGTGGTATATTCAAATACCAAAATTGAGCAATGTATGAGAAGTTATTTCTAAGGTTTCGATTATGTGCGTTAATTAACGTTATTTCAGTTACTTCTCATATAGGCGAGACCTATCTGGAGGACGAGCGTAGCCAGGCTAGGCACTGGGGTTACAACCCGGCTACTTATCAGTGAGTGGGCTTTTGTTTTCCGTATATACCTATATACTTGCTTTTCCTAGAAAATGAATTTAAAGAATTATATGATTTGAAATGCCATGCAAAGTATCTATTTATTTTATTTATGCATTAGTGATTGCATATAATAATGATGGTGCTGCAGATGCACAGGTAGCAGGTAAGTTTATATACTGGTTATGATGAGAATGAATGATGTGATGTGATGTGATGTGATTAGAGCTCATAAACCTGCACCTTGATATTAGTGCTCCCGCCCAGAGTTAGGGGCATAGTTTTTCACGTGATGTTCACCTCCCGCACCGCTTGCTCGCCTTGGATCCAAGTTAGGTGCACAGTCCTGTCGAATAAACCACTATAGGTGGGTTCGACTTGTATGTGACCCGCGAATCATTCGCACAGTCTTCATGTGATTGTAGCACTAGAGCATATTATTCTATATACAGTGATGTTGTGCAGACGACTAGAGGTGGTATTGATTTGTGTGCAGGATATACGATATGATTGAGTTGATTATGAGCTATATAATATGATGAGATTGTTATGAGCTATTTACAGCCGAGGGCTCAGTTGATTTTCTGGAAATCAATCACATTCACAGAGTTATGATTTGGCATTCAGTTATGATACTTTGGCATGGCATACATACATTCATACATACATATTTTCCAGCAGGATTTCGAGAATTATATATATGAGTATATACTTTATTTCTAAGAAATTATATAGGTTTTACGGGAGGGGTTATAACTTTTGAGAAAAGAAAAGGTTTTGAAAAGATTTGTTTTTGCCCACTCACGCTTTCTGTTTTTCGCCCCTCCAGGTATTAGGTAGTGTTCGTTGGTGGCATACGAGGAGCTCATCGGACGTTCTGACAGAACTCACTTATGTAGGATCACCTTCGGGTGTTATCTCTATTTAGTACTTTCTGCTTGACTGCACGTAGACCATTTATGCTCTGGTTGTGTAAACCATCTTAATTCTCGCACTAGCACACTATCATGTTTTGGGTTGCTAGTTGCACAATTTTAAATTGTTCGTATGTTTCTGATTAATCTTGCTTCCGCACTATGCACATGGTTACGTCACTCTCACGTGACGGCCAGCACGACCCACTTTTAGGTCGGGGTGTGTCACCAGAGCCTAAGTTAGAAAAAAAATATAGAAGTCGCATGCCGTGCGCAGAACCGAGAACCTCTAGCTCCGCAGCCAATTGTGCGCACACCGTTAGACCAGTGAGCGACGCCGTTGTTGCTGACTCGAGTTCACTGGGCCGATCGTTGCAGCCACCCAGACCAGCAAGCGACGCCATTGTTGCTGACCCGAGTTCACTGAGCCGATTGTTGCAGCCACGCACCACTACTCGCTGTTGCGTCACGTGGCCACAAACCCATGTCTAAAACCCATAAATTATCGCTGCAAATCCCGATTGAGAACCTCCACCTGTGTCTGCAATTTCGTCTACACTAGAGACAAGACTCACGAAACGGATACTAACCACCTTGAACATATCACTCTTGTACCCACACATGATATGTTCCAGTCACACTTGTCTGTATCAAATAAACACCATTGCTGCCTGAAACTCACAACAGAATCATAAACCCGTGTGCACATGTACCAATTTGAAGCCCAACCCATGTTCTGCAAAACTAATTTTTTGTGATCTGCAATTTTCTTGCTTTGTCGTGCTTCAAAGGAAGTCCCTAGGGGTAAGGAAAAAAAAACAAAAAACAAAAAACAAAAAAAGAAATAAAAACAAAAAACAAAAAACAAAAAACAAAAAAACAAAAAACAAAAAACAAAAAACAAAAAATAAAAAAAGAAAAAAGAAAAAAGAAAAAAGAAAAAAGAAAAAACAGGAAAAAAGAAAAGAGAAAAAATTATTTGTCTTTTTTTGGGCTACTATTAGTTTTTCTAGGGGTCTCACATTGTTTGACCTAGTTAGTTTGGAATCTTAGCCCTATCAATCACCTCAGCCGTTGCACTCAACTCACACAGAGCAATGACACGCTGGACTCGTTATCTCCGCTGTAATGAGTCGTGTGCATTGATTGCCGAAGTTAAGGTAGATTCTGATCATACAAGTATTGATGGTAAGGCTTTAAAGGTTTCTGCATCTGTTTCGAATAATATATGGGTAATTGATTCTAGTGCTACTGAACATATGACTTGTGATTCTAGACAGGTACAAACACTAAACCCATCCACCAAAACTAATGTGAGTGTTGCTAATGGTAATGTTGTCCCCATTATTAGGGAAGGTGCTATCTCTCTTTCGGATACCCTTAATCTTGATTCTGTACTTGTTGTTCATTCTCTTGACTATAATTTATTATCTGTTGCTCAAATAACTGTCGCCTTACATTACCTTGTGATTTTTTGGCCTTCCTTATGTGTTTTTAAGGACATTCGGACTCGTAAGACAATTGGTTATGGTATTAGGAAGGGGAAGCTCTACTACTTGGAACCGACATCAAATAATACTCGAATGTTGACTGAAGCTCTTGCCGTGGAAGGATCTCAGGGGGAGAAGAATAAAGCTTCGAAGGTTTAGTTGTGGCATCGTCGACTTGGACATGCTTCTTTTGGTTATCTACGAAGGTTGTTTCCTAGCTTATTTGTTCATAATGATGTTTCTAGCTTTAAATGTGGTGTTTGTGAATTGGCTAAAAGTCATCGTACTTTGTTTCTGTCCAGTTTGAGTAAAGGTTTAGTACCATTTATGATAATTCATTCTGACGTGTAGGGGCCCTCTAAGACTGCTACATTTGGTGGTGCTTATCGGTTCGTTACTTTTATTGATGATTGCACACGTATGACTTGGGTTTGTTTAATGATGTCCAAAAGTGAAGTTTCTTCTTTGTTTCAACAATTTCACAAAATGGTGCAAGTACAGTATAAGTCATAAATACAGGTTCTCAGGAGTGATAATGGTGGCGAGTATGTGAACTCTAAACTTCATGCCTTTGTTAATCATTATGGTATTGTTCATCAAACTACATGCCTATATACTCCATAACAAAATGGAGTTGCAGAATGTAAGAACTGTTAACTTCTAGAGGTTGTTCGTGCTTCCTTGCTTGAGGCGCGTCTCCTGTTATCCTATTAGGGAGAAGCTCTTACTTCAGCTGCGTATCTTATTAATTGTGTTCCATCTCGATCAGTTGATTTTCAGACACCACTTCAAGCTCTCTCTTCACATGTTGATGCTCCTGCAATCCCCAATCTTCTACTTCACGTGTTTTGTTATATGGCCTTAGTTAATCTCCACAAACAGCATAGGAGTAAGCTTGAACCTCGAGCCTTACAGTGTGTGTTTGTAGGCTATGCCTCTAGTGAAAAAGGATATCGATGTTATCACCCTCCAACAAAAAAGCTGATTATTACTGTGGATGTTGCATTTCATGAGCATGAGATGTACTTTGCCAATCCCAAGTCTTCACTTCAGGGGGAGAATCAGATAAAAGTTCAAACTCTTGATTATACAATTCCGGATATAGATATTGTGAATGATTTAGATTTAAGTGGTGATAATTCACAAGCAAATAGTGATGTGAATGACGTGGAATTAAGTGGTAATGTCTTAGAGACAAATGGTGATCATTCACATGAAAATGATGCTGAAAGTCTTGCAAGGGACGAACCGACACCACCAGACAACTTATTGCCTTCCTTACTACTTGACAATCTAGTGTCCCATGCTATCTCATAGTCAGTCTCGCCACTCTTGAGCCCTAATGACCATGACTAATCATCTTCGATCCTGGATGCACCATCACCACGTTGTCTCCCTAACTGTGTCACCCGAGGTATTCCTAAACTTACTTATGAAGCTGACCCTAAATGCAATACTAGATATTCATTTAATAAACCCAACCCTGAGCCTAATGTGTTATACCCATTAAGCAATTATATGTCTACCAATTACCTATCAGAATCAAACAAGTCATTTATGCATCAATTATCTACAGTATCTATTCCTAATAGTGTGCATGAGGCTTTAGCTGATCCACGTTGGCAAGTAGCAATGAATGAAGAATTGAAGTCTTTGAAGAAGAATGTTACCTGGGAGATCACAGACTTGCTAGCTGGCAAGAAACCTGTGGGATGTAAATGAGTTTATACTGTGAAGTATAAAGTCGATGGGACGGTGGATCACTTCAACGCGAGATTGGTAGCAAAATGGTACACTCAGAAATATGGAATCGATTATATGGATACTTTTGTTTTGTGGCCAAAATCAACATGGTCCGTGTTTTGTTGTCTTTGGCTACAAATCTTAATCGGAACTTATAGCAGTTCGATGTGAAGAATGCCTTCTTGCATTAAGATTTGACAAAAGAGATTTATATGGATCTTCCACCAGGATGTTACACTCCAGATAAATACAAAAGAAATGTTTGCAGGTTGAAGAAATCCTTGCATGGTTTGAAGCAGTCCCCTCGAGCATGGTTTGGAAGATTCACAAAATCTATGAGAGCCTTTGGTTACAAGCAAAGTAACTCTGACCATACTCTATTTCTGAAAAAAAAGAAATGGAAAGTTGACTACACTTATTGTGTACGTAGATGATATGGTGGTAATAGGGTATGATCCGGAAGAACGTGTGACCTTGTAAAGATACTTGTCTACAAAATTTGAGATAAAAGATCTTGGATCCCTAAAATATTTTCTATGGATTGAGGTATCGAGAAGCAGTTTTGGAATTTTCTTGTCACAAAGGAAGTATATTATTGATTTATTGCACGAAACTGGCATGTCAACTTGTCAGCCAGTAGCTACACCATTAGAGGAAGGGTTGAAGCTTTCTGTTGAGCCTAATCAAGTACCAGTTGACAAAGGGAGATATCAAAGGTTAGTAGGTAGTTTAATGTACTTAGCACACACAAGACCAAACCTTGCTTATGCCTTAAGTGTAATAAGTCAATATATGCATGACCCCGGAGAACAACATATGAATGCAGTCATGAGGATTTTGCGATATTTGAAGGGAAATTCGGGCAAATGATTCTTGTTTAAAAGGTATAACCATTTTAGAGTTGAAGGTTATACTAATGCTGATTGGGCAGGTTCAGTTAACGATAGGCGCTCAACATTATGTTACTTTACATTTGTTGGAGGTAACTTGGTTACATAGAGAAGTAAGAAACATAATGTGGTTGCTCGTTCTAGTGCAGAAGCTGAATACAGAGGTATGACCTTGGGAATTTGTGAAATTTTGTGGCTTAAGCTTCTGTTAAGTGGTTTGGGTATAAAGCATGATCAACCCATGAATTTATTTTGCGATAATAAAGCTGCCCGTGACATTGCACATAATCCGGTACAACATGACGTAACAAAACATGTTGAAGTTGATCGATTCTTCATTAAAGAAAAATTGGAGGAGAAAATAATTGAGGTGCCGACAATAAGAACAAAAGATCAATTGGTAGATATCCTCACAAAGGCTGTTTCAAGTCAAAAGTTTTCGAGTTTCTTACACAAGTTGGGCATGTTCGACATATATGCACTAACTTGAGGGGGAGTGTTGACTTTTGTGTATATTCCTGTAATCTTGGGATTCTTAGCATACTATGATTTCATGTAATTATTTCTTTCCTTATTGATATGATTGTAACATCCTATAAATTCCTCCTTGAGAGATGAATAGACACACAATACTATTCCAAAAGCATTCTCTTCTTTACAAAATATGTTAAAACAGAACTACATCCATTAAAAATTAACAATAAATACTACACATATTAAAAATTAGATTGACAATTAAAAATGAAAAATACTACATATATTAAAAATTAACGACACATATTAAAAATGAACCGAGTGTAAAATGTGAATTACTAATATAAAAATGAACAACACATACATATTCCTCCTGCACCCAAGCAAACGTTTTCGAACCAATTGTATAGTTCAAGGTTTTTAATTCCCGATTATATTTTTTTTTCCCAGCAACCTCCTGATAAAAAAAAAAAGTAAATTTATAAGACAAATATAATTCAATACTACATATTAAATCATAAATGTTTTACCTGTGTTCTTGGATTATCCCAATACTTTAACATGTCCACCCACTGACCAAAATTCACATCTGGAGGAGGTTTTGAGCGCGCATGCTCTTATCTTTTGGTATAATACTCGGCCTTTAAAGCATTCCGGTGTTCCTTGTATGCATGGTCACCCCTAGCGAGTGTCATGTTATGAATTAGTGGCATTTTGTCCGAGTCTTCATCCCGAACAATAAAATAACCCTATATTCATAAATACATACATGTTAGTTAATTATATTTAAGACATTTACTAATTGTACTACAAGTAAAAAAATGAAAATATATACTTGAATTCTTTTCCACAAAACTACCTTATCTTCTTCTGAAACCAAGCGCTAATCCCTCTTCAAAGGAAGATTTCTTGGATCCCTAACCTCAGCAACGATTAATTTTGAACAATCACCAGCATTTAGACTTAACACATTTCCTTGTCGAATCAAATACACAAGGTTGTTTCCCTGTCCACTTCTGAATCACAGCTCTGCGGGTTTTACGTTGAGTTGTTCCTTATTAATGAAAAAACTTAACATTTGTCATGTATTTCTAAACCAACAAAGGAAAAACTGAGAGGTAAGGAGAAAGGAAAAACAAACATTATGCACAATACAATTAATTTAAAACGCACCGATTTCAGAATGTTGCTCCTCTGATTGTTGCTCTTGGAATTGTTGGTCTTCAATTTGTTCCTCCATAGAGATTGAAAAGAGGGAAGGAGAAAGGAAGAGTAGAGAGGGAGCGGCGCATGGAGCAAAAATGGGAAGATGACTAGGTTTAACTAGGGTTAAAATTAGCGACGCTTACAACCGCCAGGAAATCAAATATTATCGGGTATAACCGCCAGGAAATTAAATTTATATTTGTCAAGTTAAAAGTATATCCATTTGTATACGCTTCCAAATTTTACGGTATCATCAACCAACTCTTGTTCATGTTTTACCACTTTACGAGGGCAAAGTCTTACGTTGAAACTAAGATCCCTACAATCTTTCAATCCCTATCATGTAGGCGTAACTATTAGGATTTTCAATCCCTATCTTTTAACCCTCGAACTCTATCATGATTGCAATCTTTTAATTTCCGACACCTATCATAGTAAAACAAATGAAAAAAACAACAAATGGTTAACAAAAATATGCTTATCTACACTTGATTATTTATTAAATTCAAGTTTTGTATATCCTCTTAGCAATTAGAGTGGAAGATTAAATTAATTTAACATAATATATACCTACATTACTAAATATTTCCAGTTTATGTTATATTAAATATTGTCGATTTAACATAAAAATTTATAATAAGATTTATTTTAATTTCTTCATAACAATTTAAGTGAATAAAATAAATTAATTGAACATAAATATTCCTAATTTATCTTACTAATTAAATTAAAATATCTAAATAAATAATTTTGTGTGTTAAGTAAACAATTTAAACATCAAGAAGTTCAGTAATAAAACCTTAACCATTGAAGAATTCTGTTGTCGATCTATTCTTTATGTACTCAGCCAACTAAAACAAAACCCTACAAAATCAAATCAGAAAATAAAAATGAGCCACAAGGTGCTTGACGGAAGAAGAAATAGAAAATGAAAAGAATAGAATAAAAAATAATTGAAAAACTTACGGTGAGGTGAAGAGAAGAAAAAGATTGAAGATGAAGAGGAAGAAATGAGTAAAATGAAGATGAGGAAGAAGAAGAAATGAAGATGAAGAAGAAAGTAGAAAGATGGGGAGGGGAAGGAAGATATCGGCATAGAAATTTGAAAATAATAAAATAAACCACTTAAGTTGGGTATAACTAACATTAATTTTACTATAACCAACATAATACCAAAATAATCAAATAATCAAATTCTGTCAGTTATAAACGCCACTACTAACTTTATAACTGCTAGGATTTGTTAAAAATATTAAAAGCAAATTGAAACTATTCACCAGGAATTCTTGTTAAGGGCGAAAATGTTAGATCCCAGCTCGTCTCTGCCGTAGCACGATATTGTCTGCTTTGGGCTTACCATTCCCTCACAGTTTTGTTTCTGGGAACTCAGATGAGAACTTCTCAATGGGTCACCCATCCTAGGAATGCTCTCGCCCGAACTCGCTTAACTTCGGAGTTCCGATGGAATCCGAAGCCAGTGAGTTCCCAAAAGGCCTTGTGCAATAAGGATGTGAGTATGTACATATAAGGCACATCACCCCCTCTCTGTTGGTCGATGTGGGATCTTACATAAAATTTTGCGCTTCAAAAATCTTGGCAGTTATACTAAGTTTATGTTAGCTGTATCTGACATTTATATTTTATATTAGCTATAAATGACAGGAGTTCATTGTTATCCGACATAGGCTGAATGACGTGTCGAATATATTTTATTCGACATAATGTTTTATTAAACCGTCACCATCCTCCGAAACATAAAGCTAATATTGTAGGAGTGGAATAAACCTCAAACCGCCATTTATGAGAGAAAAGGCGGTAAAAGTTTTTTTTTTTGGGGGGAGGGGGTGTGGGAGAGAGAGGGAGGCAATTACTTCATGCATGCTTGGCTCCCACCTTATGCGGTCGATCATAAGAGAAACATATTAATGAAAAACCATAGCTTGACAGGTTGTAGTTGTAAGCACAAAGTTTTCTGCAATGAATGAAACAATATCACGTGCATAAAATAAAATAAAAGATTGTATTAATGAAAGTTTAGGATTACAATCTCTGTGTAACTATTCTTTTACAAGAATATTCATTTGATTTGATCTCCAAAGTAAAATTCAATTCAAGGGTGTGAACACTTGATCTTGAATCGGGCTTGAAATTTCTTTAAGGAATGTCGAGGCTTAATCTTTAATGAAATGGGACCACCAGTAGTTTCACATGGTGGGTGATCTTCAGCCTTGGTGTTGATGACTCGGCACATGTATTTGTTGTGCTTATTGATTTTCCATGAGCTTAATGAAAAACACGAATGTTTGGGTGTTTAGGAGCTTGCATCCTTCCTCTCAAGTCCTCTTTCTTGAAAATGAGCCTAGTATTTATAAGCGAGCAATTGAGTCTTAGTTTAAATCCCATACTTGAACCCTGTAATTCGTGGGATTAATTTTCTATTTTGATTTAATTTGAGCTAATTATTTAATTTTGCTCTGAATTAAATCAAAATTTTTAATTTAAGAAATTAAACCCTAATTGATATAATTTGATGAACTTAGAGTTAGTTTGTCCCTTTTGATTTGATTTAATTTTTTCATTAGGTTAATTTGCTATTTTAATTGATTTCATTTGTTTGACGGAGATTTCGGATGTTGACATGTGTCACTCTTGATGACTCGTCCAGCTTTGATGAGTCACATGCAATGTGTGCAATTTGGCGAGACCCATGATTGTGGCAAGTCAAAATTTATTTGTTGGTGAATATTTTTTTCAACAAAATTTTGATGTCTACAAATTTTCTCTTTCAAGCGACAACATAGACATGTTTAGGAGGTGTGACTTGAAGTTCTTGCTCACTTCCCTAACCCATGGTTGTTGTCAAGCATCTTTTCTTGAACAAACCAAATTAAGTGATTCACACCTTCTTGAATTTTCTTGACCACCCTATTTCTTTGACTAGGAAATCCAATATTTCCCTGCATTGCCTGAGTGGACGGCATCTCTTTAGTTGTTTTTTTAGGGGCTTTGAAGATGACTGCTACTACAACAAATGATCACGTATAGAAGACACATTGTGCAGAGACAAGTGAACTTCTCTTAGTTGGAGCCTACAACATTCCATAGCATTTGATACGAGGCCTGCTGTGAGAACTTGGGGTCTATGCTCATCTACAACTACGAGAAGTGTGGCAAATGGTGCGGAAGAAAGAAAGCTAAAGCAACATACTCAAACTTAGCCTTCAAGATGCTTTCAACATAGTGGTGTCAACCTGGCATATAACTCAATAGCGCTCAACTAAAAGGGGGCACATCAAACTTTATGGGGAACAACATGTTTGCTTTTGATGTGACTGAACTCGAATTTAGTTTTCAAGGTGCCTACATAACCTTCTTAAGAAAAGATCAAGTCATAAGGAGTTCAAGCTTTTTTTTTTTTTTTTTTGTCGTACGCAGTTTATGCTCATGTAGCCAGGAGCCTTGCAGGACTTAATGTCATTTGCAGTTTCGGTTGGTGTTGAAATGAGCATTTGGTGTCCCATTTTATGCTTGTGAGGATGAGGATATTTGGTGCAGATTTGATGTCATTTGCAATTTTGGCTCGTGCAGATGACAAAACACTTAGTGTCGCCTTTTATACTCGTGCAGACGAGGGGCATTTGGTGTTGCCTTTTAAGCTTGTACGAGTGAGAAGCATTTGATGTCTTGTCCAGTTTCAGTTCATGCTGGCAATGACCATTTGATGTCTCATTTTAGGCTCGTGGGAGCGCGAAGCGTTTGATGCTGTGTGCAATTCCAACTCGTGCAGGCAATGAACGTTTGATGCCTTGTATAGTTTCAGCTTGCGCATGCGACGAACATGTAATTGGATTTCTTTTTTTTCAAGTGATCTTGGAGAAGTGTTCCTAGCTAGCTTCATAGCAAGGAGTCTGATTCAACGCAGTCTTGAAAAAGTCTTTAAGGAAAAAACTCAAGCAGCATGATGGGATTGACGATCATTGCTTCAAAATTTCATCATCCTTAACAATTCTATGTCATTTAAAAGTTTGACGGGAACTTCTTCGCCTTATCTTTGACTTGTTGACTTATGGACACGACACATGCTTCTTATGCGACTTCTTTGGACTAACTAGAGTCCATCCTTCATCGGCATCAATAGATGAACCATTGTCAAAGTTGTTGCTTAAATCATAAAGACTTGTGTACAATTCTTCATCAACCTCACTTGGTTTGACTTCCAAGGTCTTAGAGTATGCCCCTAGTGATCGAAGTAAAAGTGGATGTGGTGGATCAAAAGAGCTTAAAGTGATGGTGGCATGGTTTGACTCTACCACATTATTAAGATATAGCTCGATGTTTCATTCTTCAATCAACTTCATGAAGAAATCTTTCTGCACGAAGCATTTTTCAACCAGGTGACTGATGACACTGTGGTACTTGCAGTATCTTGGGTTGTCTGTGCGATTCATCTGTTCAAGCCGTTTGCACTCTGGTAATTCAATCACTTTTTTTTGGAGCAAGTCTTCTAACATAGCATCGATGTCCGAGTTGGGAAAATGATACTTCTTCTTTTCCATTTCTTTAAATGTGAGTCGTGGCCTTTCTTGGACTTGACTTGACTAAGCCTTCCCCGAACCTTTTCTATCACATGTTGAGGCTTTAAATGGAGCAGCACTAACCACTATAGATTCCATGTTGGGTTTCTTTAAAGGTCTGCCTTGTCACCAATAGAATTTTTTTTCCACCATAGTTTGCAATGCTCAGCTCTATATCTTGGTCTTGAGTTGCTAGTTCTTCAAAGATGTGAGGTTTCACCCTTAGAGGATGTATTGGAAGCCCAGTGCATGCCTTGTATGCACATCCTGACAAAAGATAACTTTGAGAATCGATCTTTGCAATCAAGGCTTAATGCATGCCAACTGTTGATGTAGTTAACCATTGGTTTATCCCTTCGTTGCTTTATGTTGGTGAGCCCCATCATGTTTACCATGTGACGTATGTTGAAAAAGCGGTTAAAGAACTCTCTATCTCTCTCTCTGTTCCCAACTATCAATTGACTATAGTTCCAAGTTTGTGTATCAGTCGAATGCAACACGTCAAAGTAAGCAAACAAACTGCTTCACAAGATAGTCCCTATCTGTGTCAGCGCTATTGGATGTCTCGATGAACTGAGCAATGTGTTGTTTAAGGTTGCATTTTCCATGTAACTACAAGAGATTACAAGATTAGTACCCAGTCGGCATTTAGATATTATCAAGCCTCTTCGTCTATGGCTTGGAGTATGGAGTATGTGATTGAATCCCGAGAAAAACCTCTATATTATGCTTTGATGGTGCTGGTAATCATGTCTTGGAGCTGTTAGATTAATAAAGGCACTGTCGAAATGGAATCGAGCTTTGATTGCTCATTCTTGTTGGAAGTGAATTCTTGACGCGCCTTTTTTTTCGGATAAGGTGAACTTTTTCTTGACTAACCATCGTGCTTTTCATCTAGCTTGCTCATGAGCAATGTGATTGGTATTTCTTTCTATTCAATGGTCTTCGTCAGCTTTTCAATCGTTTGGGTTATCTGAGCCACTTGTTCATCAATGGAAGCATTTCCCACCATCATCACCTGCATTGACATGGAACCAGATGAGTTAGAGGACTTCGAGTGCAGTGTTGTGGCCTTTTTCTTTTGATCACTCGCCATTAAACCTAAGCATAGGCCTGCTTTTGAGCCAACATTAGAAACATGCAAGGGTAACCGCTTCGTTGAATTCTCTAATTTTGGCGAGCACCTTTCATTGCTTCGAAATACAAGCTTCTCTACCCCTTGAAGTAAGGGAGGTAACCTACTTGTCTTACTGTGCAACTTGGATGAAGACATCATGACATCAGTGTGTTGGGCAGAATCTTTCAACTCGCTCTGAGTGATGGATTTGATGGATGGTTGATTCTTGTGGCAAACTTCATGTGATTTAAGTGGTAACGTCATTGGAGGGGTGTGTCAGGTTGAGAGGCATACTTTCTTCTTGCTTTGAGAGATGATGCCAGCCAAGTTGCGTTTTGTGGTGAAAGTAATCATGTTCATGCCTACATTCACGAGTGTAGCTTTCTTCAACGCCATCGCTTAGATGGGAGTTGGGTCACTTTTTTCTCATACTTTACAAGAATATTCCTCTAATTCAATCTCAAAAGTAAAATTCGATTCAAGGGTGGTGACCACTAGATTTTGAACCGGGCTTGCAATTTCTTTAAGGTCGTCGAAGCTTGATTTTTAACGAAACGGGACCACGAGTAGTTTCATGAGGTGGGTAATCTTCGGCTTTGGTGTGGATGAACCAGCACATGTAATTGTTATCCTTGTTGATTCTCCACGAGCTTGATGAAGAACACGAGTGTTTGGTGTTTGCTTGGGCTAGAAAGCTTTCTGATTTCTTCAAATACTTGAGCTTACTTCCTTCCTCTCAAGTCATATTGCTTAAAAATGAGCCTATTATTTATAGGCGAGTGATTAAGTGTTAGTTTAGAATCCCTAATCTGAATCACGTAATTTGTGGGCTTGATTTTCTGATTTTTTAATTTGAGCTAGTTATTTAATTTAGGGCTTAAATAAATCAGAACCTTTAATTTAGGAAATTAAACACTTATTGATATATTTGATCAAATTAGAGTTAATTTGTCCATGTTCAAACTAAATTCGTGCACCACCGTGAGGTGGGGATGCACAAACCCAAGTTACCTGTAAAAGAACAAACAGTCGTAATCAAGTCAAATACTGGAAGAAAAGGGCATGCCAGTCAAAGGCTCTTTGACGGTCAAATTAGTAAGCAATATATGACTCAACCAGTGGGCAAAGTAATAAGTATGCGAGAATGGCATTACTAGAGATGAATCCTAGAAAGGTGTATTTGTACCAGCCGAGGAGATGACCTTTTAGGATAGTAGAATATTAAATCGGGAGAATCCCAGAGGATATCTAGGAAGTAGATATTGTATCCTCTAGGAATGTGATTACTTGTAGCGCACGCCAATCTTTAGATTGTAAAGATTCCAAGATTATAAGAAACCTGTTGATTCCTTGTTGGATTAGGTTTTCGTATCTTGCAGAACAAACATGGTCAATCTTAGCAAAGTCGTCAGACTTCGCCCACTAATCCGAAATAGGATGATGGTGACATCGCTGCTTCGTTTATTCAGCTTTGCTGCAGTGATTGTTGAGTCCATGACAAGACTTCTGAGATAAGCGTATTCCGATCTACCTTAATCGAGCCCTGGAAAATCATGGACCCCCAATCCCCTTTTGTATTTGACTTGATTTAATGTAGACTAATTGATTTAATTTAGTTAGTAATTAAATCAGAATCAATAGTTAAGTAATTAAACCATAATAGAGGAATTTGATCAATTAGGTTAATTTGCTCTTCTTTTACTTGATCTGATTTGTTTAACAGAGGTTTCAAATATCGACATATGTCACTCTTGATTACTTATTGGACTTTGATGAGTCACATGCAATGTGTGCAATTTGGCGAGACCCATGGTGTGCCACATAAACCCTAATGAGTCAAAATTGTATTTGTTGGTAAACATTTATTTTCCCAAAATTTCAATGTCCACAGTAGTGAATTAGTAATCCTCCACTTCCACTCATCCACTACCAAAGCTAAAGATCACCAGCTACGTGAAACTCCACAGGGTCCCGTTTCGTTCAAGACCAAGCCTCGACGACTCTTGAAGAAACTTCATGCCCAATTCAAGACCAAGCTTCTATGGTCCTTAAAGAAACTTCCAGCCCAATTCAAGATCAAGCCTCGACGGCCTTTGAATCGACATCTATGTATAGGAACTTCAAAGCGTAGTGGCCAAAATACATTCACTATGTGAGGGACTTAAAAATGCACATTCTACACGTGAAAAGCACACAGGGCCGGTCTTAAGATTTTTGAGGCCCAGGACAATGCCAAAAAATATGCCCTAGTTCCTTATAAATAAAAAAATATTGTTTTCACACATAAGACTGAGAAAGATTACAGCTAGAAAAGCACTTCAAACTCAATAATTTAGAAATACGAAAAAACAAATTTATTTTGTATTGAGAGAAGGAAACCAAAAAATCTCAATGTACAAGTGGATAAATGATGAATTTTGTTTCCCCTTTATCTGAAATTTTGAAGTCCTTTGTATAAATCATGAGATGTTTTTTCTTATTTACTAACCTTGTCAATATGTGATTAAAAAATAATCATATTTTTTAGTCTTTAATTGATATGTATAAGCAATGAATGAGCAAAAGTTACAGATAATTAGAATTATGGATCATGAGCACAAAGTTAAAGATGATTAGAATTCTGGGTCCCGTCACCTATCTTTGTTCTTCCCAAACCTTATGCTATCTCTTTCACTTCTTTCATGGGTAGCAGCAACCATGCCTCTCCACATAGAACCTCTCATCATTCACATTTTTAACCCCTAAACTTGTGGAACTAATGAATTTTCTTTCGTAATTTTTTTGACTTTCATGAGTTGGGTAACATTGGCATCAAAATCCTTCTCCAATTCTACCTCTTGGTCTCGATAAAGTTGCAATGATGGCCTCCGCTTCATTGCAACTTTATTGTCTTCATGAGCTATCAGATATCCTACTCTGCCACACATTATTTTTGTGAGATATAGCTTGCAATTTTCTCTTAGTACAGCCATATGTGATTGATTGAGAGATACGGCTTATGGCCGCTGCCCAGGCGGAAGTTAGAGTCGACAAAAGGGTTGAGGAATAACATAGATAGGTGTTGGGGACTAGATTTCTAATTTATTGTTTTATTAATTATTTGTATTTTCATGAGGTTATATGTGGTCCATAAAATTATGTATTTTCATAGCTTTAACTGTTTGGTGAGTGGGAAAGACATGAAGGAAATAGCAAATGGGAAAGGTGCCTATTCCTCCCAAACAAAAATTGGTAAGAAAAAAAGGGGCAGTGGGTTTCGAATCTTCGGGTCAATGGTGGGCAATGAAAACCGCCCTTTTATTGATGGTTTAATCAAATTTTAGAATTTATGGTCTTATAAAAACAAATGAATATACCCTGATAATAATTTTTGTGCCTCGATTTTTTGAGGCACCAGACGGTCGCCCAGCTAGCACTGGGCCAGGGCCGGCCCTGCGAGCACATGCATATGTTGCGGTTGAAGTGGGGGTAGATGTAGAGATCGAAATTTCGGTGAAGTAAATGTTCACCAACGCATTAAAGTTTTGACATGTCAGGGCTTACGTGGCATACTCCATGTGTCTCAAAAATCATACACATGGATGTGACTCATCAAAATCAAACGAGTTATCAAGAAGTACACGTGTCAACACTTGGCGGAAAGGAATTATTTGATTTTAATTTAATTAAATCAAATATTAATTGATGGAGACAAATCACGAACCAAGTCGCAAATCAAGTCCTGGTTCTTTCATCAATTAATCAAGCCACAATCAAGACTAAATCCATCCGTAGGCAAAGCTTGGAGAGACTATAAACACGAGGCTCCAAGACAAAGAAAAGGGCCAAAAAATCATTCTAACATCCAGACGTTGAGGCTTTCAAATTCCCAAGCTCCCAAATTTCCAAATACTCAAAAGGCTCATAAAACTCTCTGCGTTCTGTGACAAACCCTTGAAGAATCATCAAGCACCACCATACGTGTCGATTCTTTCATAGCCACAAGCCAAAACCTTGCGGCATCTATTCATCCAAGATCAAGACATCGTGACCTGAGGATCAACAATCCTACATATAAAGTTTGCAACCCCGAAGATTAAATAAGAAGATTAACATTTTTTATCAAAGATTGTAAACCCTAATTTTTCATTAATACAAATACAATTACTTTGTACACATATTCTTACTTGATTTGTTGCAGGAATTTCACATTTACAATTCCTCTATGATGCCTAGGTCTTCACCCATCCTTATCTTTATTTTGTGTCCAAATTTTTTTTTTTTTTTTGTAGAGTGGTAGAGCTGTCACATCCACATAATTTGTACCATACAATGACTATTATGCCCATAATCATCCTCAAGACTTTTAGGCTACAAACCAATATGGACCATCTCATGACAAGACAAAATGGGCCTTGCAAAATCCATGTGAATTGTCACATCATCCACCCATTGCTCAATTGATAGGGCAATTGGGTTGAATTGCCTTTGCCCCAAAAAAAGTGGTCCATCGGTGCAAAATTGGGGAGGTAATTGGGCCTAGGCTTGTGCCCTGCCTATTCATGCATGGGCTTATGCCTGTGGGTTTTGCTCGCTAACATCAGCACAGAGCTTGAGCTTCACCCAGATGCTGCTGAATTAATTAGAGCAAGTCCATCGTATGTGATAGCTGGGTGGACCGGCTGGTTTTTCTATCCAATTGCCCTAGCTTTTTGCTCCAGCCTATGCGGCCGATTGGGCTGAGGGGGGACCCGAGTGAGAGGGCAGGCTCGAATCGCAGGCCCGAGCGCTTGAGGCTGGATGATGCAAGGCTGACGTCAGCCACGCTCTAAAAAAATTTACGTCAAGCGCGTGTTGCACACGTGCGTGTGGGGGGGCGTCACCAATAACTTTTTAGTTGGTGGGGCCCATGGTCCAGAGGTCTGAATTGTTTCCATTTCGTGGGGAACGTGGCACCATCTCGTCCGTTGGATTTCAATGGATACTTTTTCTCGACCGTTGGATTCCCAACAGTCAAAGAAAATTTCAAACCTCCCCCAAACGGCTAGATGACGTGGCACAATATCAGCCGTTGGATTTCAGATCAACGGTCCACATTATTCACCTTCAAAAAAATTTTTAAAAAAAAAAGGAAAAAAAATCAGATATGTTACCGTTGTGCCATGTGGCACAATATGGAGGGTTGGATTTCAATTTTTTTTTAATCCAACGGCATAAATTAATTAAGTTAATAAAAATGTTAAAAATTAATAAAAAATCCGAATTTTTTTTTAAAAATTTTTAAAAAAATTTGATTTTACTTTTCTATAAATACCTTCCCATTATCTTCTACCTTACACCACAATTTCATATTTTCTCAAACACTTTCAACCACATTCCAATATTTCTCTCAAAGTTTCAATCCAATTGGTTTCCAACAAAAAGACTAATGATGCAGGTACGAATTGGACGCTTATTGAAGATGTTACGTTGTGTTCTAGTTGGGTTGAAGTTACTCATGATTCGATTACGAGTAATGAGATGCAGTTGCGAGAAATGTGGAGTCTTATTCATACCCTTTTTCTTGAGAAAATTGGTGGGAAAAGAACGAAATAATCGATGTCCAGTCGTTGGAGAATACACAGCCAATCGTTTACTCATTGGAGAAACGCCTTGGCACAAGCTAGTAGTAATGTTCGAAGTGGAGAAAATTTCGCGGATCAGGTAACAATATAATTATTATTTGTTTATACTATACCCAAATTTACATTAGCTACTGTGATTATAATTATTTCTTCTCCCGCATTGTGTAGACACTTCAAGCATAAGCTTGGTATAATGCCAAAAACAAAAACAAATCATTCACCCTGTGGGAATGTTGGAATATTGTCAAAGATTGTCCTAAATTCAGAGTTGTGCATGTCGGTCCAAAAGTTGTCATGAACAGCACCCCTCTACACTCTACGCCTGGTCATGACTCGCATGTTCATGAAAGTGACACAGAACAAGTGCTGGAAGCGACCCCTAAACAAGGGTCGGGGTCGACCGATTATCCAATTAGGCCTCAAGGTAAGAAGGCTTCAAAGAGAAAAGGGAGTGCTTCCAAGAATGATTATGTAAAATATATGGAAGAACTTGCTCGCCAAGGTGAATTGACTTTGGCGCGGGAAATGGCTAAATTTTAGGCTGATAAGGCTAGAGATGAGGCAAAAACTATAGCTGTTGAGAGATTATTTCAAGCTAATGAGAGAGAAAGAGCGCTACTTAGTCAAGAAAGGGAAGAGCTTAAAGAAGAAAGAAAGGCTCAACAAGATCGTGACATTATGAAGGAGCATGTAGAGGCGATGTCTCCGAATTCTAAATATTTTTGGAATTCGGAGAAAGTGGCATGGTGCAAATGAGGTGTGCAAGAGAAGCGAGAGTAAGAGGAGATGGTCCTAGCACCACAAGTTGGTTAGGTGATGATTTTCCATTCACGAGGGACTAGGGAATTTGTTTTTAATCGGAGCCCATAATTTTTCAATCACTTTGGGTTGTAATTTCTTATTTATTGAATAGAGTACTTTATGTTGTTTCCAATTTATTGAATTTAGTACTTTATTTAAACTAAGAGTATATTTATTTAATTTGGTATTTTATTTAAACTAAGAGAATCTTTATTCAAAGGACATAAACACACCAAATAAAATTACATAAACATACCAAATAAAATTACAAACACACCAAATAAAAAAATAAAAAATAAAAACTCACTAAATGAACTTAAAAAACACACCAAATAAAATTTAAAAAAACACACCAAATAAAAACAAACACACTAAATGAACTTAAGTTTCTTGAGCTTGTTTCAATTCCCACTGGTGCTCTATCAAGTCAATTTGTCGGGCATTGTGAATGTATGAGTCCTGAAGTGAAGTATATTGTTGAATGAGCCTTTCATTGTAACGTCCATCCCTTTGTAATGGCTCGTGTTGCACGGGTTCTTCGGTGGCTTCATGAGCACAATATATTTGTGTTCTGGAATTGTTCATCGTGTCTGGCTCATATTCATCAACGGCATCATAATCATACTCATCTTCCACAATTATGTTGTGAAGAATGATGCACGTCAGCATGACGGATCGAAGCGACTCTAAATCAAACATTCTTGCAGGACCCCTAACAATCACCCAACGAGCTTAGAGGATACCAAAACAACGCTCCACATCCTTCCTACACCCCTCTTGACAGCTTGCAAAGTGTTTTTCCTTTTCACTTCATGAACGTGGCACTGTTTTGACAAACGATGTCCACCTTGGGTAAATGATGTCTTCTAGGTAGTATGGTCCGTGGTACTTATGTCCGTTGACCCAATACGTGACTCTTGGTGCTTTTCCTTGCAAGACATCGTTGAACACTGGGGATTGGGCAAGGACATTGAGGTCATTTTGAGCTCCCGGAACATCGAAAAAAGCGTGCCAAATCCATGTAACAAATGATGCCACCGCCTCCAAAATGATACTTTTTGCTCCTTTTCTGTTCCCATAAGCTCATTGTCATGCACTTGGACATTTTTTCCAGGTCTAGTGCATATAGTCAATGCTTCCAATCATCCCAGGAAAACCTCGCATCTCACCCTTCTTCAAAAGCCTTTGCAAGTCAATCTCAGTAGGTTTTCGAAGGTACTCTGAGGTGTAGATAGCTTCGATTGCGGAGTAAAACCTCATCAAGGACTTAAGAATGGTTGATTTCCCCATCATTGCTATCCCATCCACTTGGTCTGCAAATGCTTCATATGCAAGCATCCGCAAGGCAGCAGTAATTTTTTGCTCAGGAAGGAGACCCATAACAGCAAAAGCATCCTTTTTTTGCACAAAGTAAGAATCATGGTTGCAAATAGCAGTCATGATTTTGTTGAACAAATGTCGTTCCATTCTAAAACGACGTCTAAAGTATGTATCAGGGAATGCACTGTTACAGACAAAATAATCATCCAAGAAATTCGTACCTCGTCGTTGTATGCTTCTATCAATGTTTGCGGAACAGCTGGGCCTGGAGATCTGAGCCATAGCTTGGATGACTCGACGAGAATATGAGGCTCTTTGGCTTCTTGCTTCGTCATCTCTCCTTCTACGCTCCTCATCCTCATCCTCATCCTCTTCCATCTCATTTTTGCCCACCTGGAGATTGAACATTTCTTCCCCTTGCTTAAATAATTCTTTCTCTTGCTCATCAATTTCCCACAACATCCTTGAATAAGACATTGTAAGAAGGAAGTGGAAACTATGAATAATGATAGAGATTTTGATTTTGGTGTGTGATTTCTTAGGATGGATCGTGGGTTATATGGAGGAAAAAGAAAGGATTAGGTTGTAGATAATTCCACGTGGCATGCCATCATTTGTTAGAAATCTGATCGAAATCTATCCTCAAAGATTGTAAAAAGATTGTGACACGTGGCGCGACGTGATTGGTTAAAAATCTTATCTGAAATCTATCCTCAACGATTCTGAAAAGGTAATGACACGTGGTACGACGACATTAGATAAAAATCTTATTGAAATTTGTCACCAAAATTGTCTTTTCGGATAATGACACGTGGCGCAATGAGAATGATTAAAAATCTTATCCGAAATTACAAATAAAATTATTTTGTATTATTTTATAAAATAAAAAATACTAATATTTTATTACATATTGCCATGGCTATTTAGTCAGGGATGGAGATGCAAAAAGCAATTACTGTTCATTAAAGGCAGTTACTATTCACTGAAAGGGATTCAATAGGAAGTTGCCCTGGGGAGCCTTTCATACGCTAGAGCTACTCTTAAAAAAGCTCCCCCACACAGATGCAGCTGATTTAATTAGGAAGATTATATTCACACATTCCAAATTAGTCGTGTTAGTCGTGTGTAGAAAATATTAAAATATTAAAAAATTAAAAAGGTGTGACAGAAGTAATTTGAGGTGTGTGAATATAATCTCTCATTTAATTATGCTCATTAGTCGTTACTACCATTCTTGCCCATCATCATCTTTATGCCTTATTTATATCGTTTACTATTAATTTCTAGCATAGTTAATTACTTTAATTATTATTTAGGATTAAGTACCTAACTCCCTTCCCAACCTTTTAGTGTCATTCTAAATTGGTCTCAACCTTTTTAGACATTTCAAACAAATACCCAACCTATTGAAAATGTTACATCCGTTAAGCCCTAATTTATTTTTCCGTTAATGTACATGCGACGACAATTGATCCCACTTTTTAGCTTATATGGACACTAAAATAATAATAAAAATAACGTTAAAAAAACATGAAGATGAAAAATAAATATAAATAAACAAATTCACAAAATAAAATGGAAAACAAAAATAAAGATGGGAAATAATAAGCCCCCACCACCTCCAAGCTCAAACTTTGACCATCGAAACCCCATCCCAACCTTTATATTCAAAACCCACCAACCGCATCATGGCAGTCCGTACTTAGCAACCTCGATGACCTTCTTCTTGATGTTGGCGGCTTCAGTCGTAGGGTGGAGTCAGTGGTTATGCGTTGGGTTTGGAGGTGATGGCCTGATCGGGTGGTGGTGACTGTTAGTATGTGGTAACCATGCTTCCATGACCTTCTATTGATTTTGGAGATAAAGTAAGCTTAGTTAATTTAACAGAAATTTAATAGGAGCTTAATAGATGTGACATTTTCAATAGGTTAGGTACCTTTTTGAAATGTTTAAAAAAGTTGAGACCAATTTAGAATGACACTAAAATGTTAGGAGATTTTAGGTACTTAATCCTATTATTTACTATTATTAATTATGCTTGTTTGTAATATTATACTTTGTTTTGTATTTAAAATTAAATGATCAAAATTAAATATGAAGTTTTATTTTTTAAGAACAAACTTGCTAAGTACACATTTACAAGGCATAAAACATATAAAAAATATAGGCTTTTTAGCCAAAATGGTCCATAAGATTTGCATAATCTCCTCACTTTGGTCCTGAGATTGTCCATCATCAATCATTTTGGCCTTTTCCTGAAAAAATCTCCATTAAATAAGAATAAAATGACAAAAATACCCTCATTTTTTTGTCAAATCATTTAGGCCTATTGTTTGTTAAATTGAGGTTATTTTTGTCATTTTGATCCTTATTTAACATAATTTTTCGTGAAATGACCAAAATGATTGATAGTGGACAATCTCAATGACCACTTCTATTAATTTCAAATCTCAAGGACCAAAGTGAGGAGTTATGCAAATCTCAGGGTCCATTTTGGCTAAAAATCCAAAAATATATTTGTGAATAGTAATCACCCTTGTCCTTCTGCTTTCCAAACTGGTAGACTTGCACAAAAACATTTACTGTTTAGAGAGAATAGTAAGGGTACTTCCATTGCAATTGCCCTTGCCCTCCTAAAACTGGTGGAGATGCTCTTATGTTCGAAAAAATTTTCATCATCGCCTTTCATAATGGACTACTTTATAACACTATTGATTTTTACTTATGAAAGCATTCATACGATCGAGTGGGATAGATCATCAGTGCACGGACAAGCAATAATGTTGCTCCTCGTACCCTCAAGGTGAAAAAAATCAAAACAGGTCGATTTTATTCTGTTGCCTTTAGCTTTAGGGTTCAGGGAGAAGTTATAGTATACGACCGGAACGGATGCATATACAAGACCTAAATCATTATAAGTCATATATATCGATTCTAGACAGAAGTTTGTAAAGGACGGATGTATACAACGTGAATTGCATGCTGGTCGCGTGATCAGTTATTGTGAGAGGCGGCGCGTTGCCTAGAACTGGAGATTTACTTGAGGAACACTTTTTTTGCTTCATTGTAGATTGAAACTCCTTGAAAGTGACTGCAAATCTGCAGAACGAAATTTTATTCTGTTGGCTCCAAGTTATAGCAATAGACTGCATTCAACCTGCGCCGATTATAAAGCATCCTTGTTTTGCCTTTCAGATGAAAATTCAGATTACCAATTCCTTTCATAACTTCAGGATTTCGAACAAGTTATTGCGACCCATCCACCAACATATACAAATGATTCGAACAAGTTCAAATCTAGCATAAAACAACACGTAACTGCCTCGTGAATTAATGAAAAAGGCCAAAGAATAACAGAATCATCTAGGTTACCAAAATTCTGGTTCAGAAACTCTGCATTTTATAAACATTGGGGAGAAAGAATGTGCACATTTGAAATTTGGAACATCTGTCTATGCGGTATGACAACTACCAAACTACGAGTATTAGACTAGACACAATTAGTACCACCACATCTTATCAATCGCATCTTCATTTGGGGTCTTGGGGAGATGTCTCTCTTTTTCCGGTACAACTGGAGGAGCTCTATCTTAGTACGGTGACGGAGGATAAAGTCCAGGAAAAGGATCTGATTGAAAAGTGTACAACAGAAAATTAGTATTTGATGAATCATATTAGCAGCCAGAAGTAAGACACAGAAAAGGAAATAAAAACGAAGAAAGAACTTACTTGGAGGATAGGGTGAGGATTGTGGCGGTGGGGGATATGTTGAAGTTGGTGGGTATGGTGCGGGAGGATAGGAAGATGGAGTATGGCCATACGCCGATGGAGCTGGGTAGCCTGCTGGCACTGGTGGGTAAGGTCCAGGCGCTGGTGGTGCATAATGACCTGCAGGTGGGGGGGCTGAATATAGATGAGCTTGTGATGTATGTGGTGCTCCATATGGTGGTGCAGACGGAGCATAGCTTGATGTCGGTTTCTGCAGTAACCCAAACACAGTAAGTCAGCTGGACAGATAATTAACATGACTATACAAGACTGTTCAAAAGTCACCGGTTATATTGAGAGAGGGTGCAATTTACATTGGTCTTCGAATAATGCATTATGAGCCGCACTTCTCCTGCATATCTACTATGAAAAAGAGTTCGTGTTAGAAGTCAAACAATTTCAAAACACAGCAGAATACATCTAATTATAGGACGGTTTGTTTAATGAACCTTCTAGATGCAAAAACCAATTCCATGCTTTTGTAAGAAAGGAAAATCAAAACTGGTATTCAAAAAGGATGAAATGTACTGCAAGATATTCTATCAAATTCCCAGCCCTTTTCTCTTCTTTAGCCCAAATTGTAAATTACTACTCTACTTAATACGAGGGATATATTGCACAATTTTTAACCCCATATCCTAGCCTACCCCTCCTAAGGGGTCTCAATACACCAGACAAGGAAGGTAAATTAATTCCCTCTCTCTTTTTGTTCGCCCTTTTATTTTACAGAATATAAAAAATAAGATGGTGAATGATTGCACAGCCTGTGTTTGAGCTGTCTGGGAATTGATAGATGGAACACAAAACCACATGAAAGTAATTTGAGTGAATATTGAGTGGAGACTCCACGAATAGATGACACAGAAATAGCATCGTCAATTAGGGACATCAATCTACTTGGGGCATGTCTCATTTAGGCCACTTGATGATCACTAAGTTGCAGCATAAACACGAGTGCTTACACATAATTCACGCAATGTTTGCTCCTAAAACAACTCATGGACTAGCATGATCTATTCATAATCCAACAATGAATAGCTGTTTCTTTGCCTAATGTAATGCAAACCCAAAATTAATCTATCTCATCATGAAAAATAAATATGAAGGACCAAATCAAGGGATGTAATATTGGTGAAGTTATCTACAGCTTCATGAACAATCCAGATGGGAAGAAAAAGGAAATTCATGCATGAAGATCATTGACTTGAGCATGCATAGTACACACAACCACCTCCTTGTTGGATAATTTGAATTAATTAGAGATGGAACAAGGTGCAACAACAATTTGCTAACAGAGACATAGGAGTTTGGATATATTAAGAATTCTGGAATATGAACATCCAACTAGTGCGGCAGGCTTAAAATAAAGTCACATTTTAAAAATAACACCTATATGCAACCTGATTAGTATGCCTTACAATCCAACCACTCACATTATAGTAGCATTAGAACAAATAAAAAGCAATGAGATCAAAGTTATTGGAGTTACCGGCCATGTTTAGTCTGAAGCGGCCATGCGCTGTCGTCATAACCCTGAGTAAGAACCTTCTGAAGTTGAACCCTAAAAGTCATGACACACCAAATAACCCAAATCAGCGAACTCAAAAATTCAGAATAACCAAAATGGTCTAAAAGAAAGCCAAAATCGAGATGTTGACGTATATGGGTTGAGAATTTCATACTTTCCCCCGCCAATGAAGTCGTCCGATGTGACAGTATTGCTGTTCCAGACCATAACATTGATTTCCCTAAGACCTTCAACCAGCGGAAACACGAACTTCTCTTGGAATGTGGGATGTTTACCGCCGTCTATACCAAGAATTACAACATGGGTATGAGTACAAAATTAGATCTAAATCCCCACATTGCAAGAACAACAAAAACTGATATTTAGGCCAACTAAACCAAGTAAACAGGGCTTAAATCCGAAATTACCTGTGCATGTTCTGGTGCGGTGCTTGGTGTTAGCATATTCAAGACAGACATATGGGTCCTGCCGTGAAATCCATTCCGTATCTCTCAATTTGTTACAACCAATAACTGCAGCACCAATAGATAATCAAAACCCACATCACAAAAACTCAGAATTTGAATAACAGAAACAGAAGATAAAGAAGAAGATTTTGATGGGCTTTCTTGAATTTTTATAAAAAATTGTGTACTTTGGCACAAAAAATAATGGGAAATTGAAACCATACCAGTGACTTCAAGAAGCTGGCCTTGAATTCCAGAAATCGACATGGAGGAACAGTCGGGAGGAAACGATGAGTAGTAAGGTGCAGACGAATAGGAAGATGAAAGTTGAAATCTTGGCATGTATCTCGTTCTAAGAGGTCTCGTCCTTTTTTATACAAATCCTAATCCGCGTACTTTATTTCTTGAATTTTTATTACTTTTTATTAAAATTGTAAGCACGGTTCTTGGTTGCCTAAAATTAATAGACACGGTTAAGGGTGGTTCCAGGAGGTTTCTGTGGTGTTTCGTTTGCCAGTCTCTGTGACTCCGAGGCAGGGAACAAGAGACGGCGCCGTAAATGGATGATATCTCAGTTTCACACGCGACGGAAAGCGCGTGGAATTAGCAAGACTTAAATAGATTTTGTTCCAAACCAATCGGGATTAAGTCTCAGTTTTTCACGATTGGTTTTCCTTGCATGGCTAATTCCTGCTAGTTAGGAATTTAGGATATAGGACAAGGGTATTTATTATCGTTATGGGGGATTACTCGTTTTCATTAGGACAAGGTTTATATTTGAGACTTAGTCCCGAAGAATTTTTCCTAGGCATGGAGTTGTTTCGGTCACGTGGAATTGCAAAGGGGCAAAAGAGCAGGTCTAATGATAAAATGACAACGAGTTTAGAATGAGATTTTTGGAGTGCCAATAACACTTTCCTTAGCAAAAACAACCCAACTAAAATTTTCCTTTACGTCATCAACTGAACATGGAAAATATGAACGTTTGTTGAAGTAGGTCTTTAGGTCAATCTCACGGGTAAAATAATTGTTGAATGAAGAAAAAATAGATGAAAAACATAGATGTAATATTCTTATTGACAAAACAATTTCTTGGATCAATACACGATAACGAAATTTTAGTCACATTCAGGACATCCATTTCTTAGCTAAAAGTTTCGAGGTGATCCTACAGATTAAACTTTTAGACTATTTTTTGTAGGCTACATAATGTGGCGATTGATGGTTGGACTCATCCTCAACCGCCACATCGTGTAATCTATAAAAGATGGTCTAAAAATTTGATCTGTCTAACATTTTCAAAATTTAAGTACTATATTTTGCACACGTGTTTCTAATGGACTGCTGATGCTATTACAAACTTGAGTCGTTATTGATGAAGTTAGTATCTTGTTTTTACTCGTAAAAAATATTGTGTAGTATTTAATTTATTGACTTTTCTAACACAAAAACAATACCAAGTGATTTTCGATCTTTCTTATTGTTATTGTATCATTGTACAAATTTAAAGAAATCAACACCAAAATTTTTATTTATTTGTTTTCTTCAAATTGCTACTTGATCTCAATTTGCCGATATATTATAATTTTCAAGCTATTCCCACTCATTTCGCACACTGAGTTATGCCACTTGACTTGGTTATTGTCTTGTCTCCTTTGAGAAAGACTTACATGGATGAGCATCGTAACGTGGCGTTTTGATTAATTAATGTATTGACATGTGTAAATTTTTATTTACATAATAATATATTATTAAACTAAAACGATACGGTCACAAAAACTCGTTCCATATAAATTGTTTTCCATCCCTTCCCATTTAGGTAAAAACAAAAAAAACTTGTTTAGGTTAGGTTGGGCCCCACTTCGCTTCCACTTGGAATTGACTTAGCATTATAAAGGGGGATATAAGAATCATAAGATAAAAATGGAATGTGCAAGAAATGATCAAGCTGACCTTGTGCTTAGAGATTTGGAGTCATTTCTCAACCCGTTCATGTTTGGAACTTGCCAACTTGGAGAATCTATTTGTTAAAGCAAAATAATTTAATAGCAAGCCAAATGATATATGCAGGTGTTGATTCTAAAAATTACAAGACTTACGTGGCGCGTAGGCTGATAATTACTAAACTACGTCCTTCTTGTTGATGCAGGCATGCTAACTCACGACCGAGCTCAGTTGGGCGAGTAAGATGATAGTGATGGTGTGGTGATGAAATACGCTATTGACTTCTGCACCGAGCGACAACAGTCGAGGAAGGAACACCTCTCAGCCTAGGGTTCTGGAAACATGAAGACAAGGTTGCCATTACTTTGAAGTCAATAAAGGTTCGGCTTTCAATGTGTCGAACATTGAGTAACCTGAGTAACATCTCACTTCGCCGAGAAAGGTAATGAAGTGATTTTTTGCCGGTAGCAACTTGGATAGTTAACCAACCGAAACAGGAATAATGTTGTTAATCCAAACTAAAGATGCTCCTTGATCGCCTAATTCTACAACTCGTGACGTTAATCCAAACTGAACGTGTCGCTGGTGGCCACCAAAGTGCTGTTAGGATAATTAGTGTTTTTCTCAGGGTATGAGAGGGTTTCACGTAGAGCGTTTGAGTTAAAGAGACTCTTTACGCTGCCAAATCACTTCAATTTATAGGGTTAGATTTCGTAATGACCAAGTTTGCCGAGTTGTAAAAGCCTGATAATATTCCAATTTCTCAATATATTCTTTGAAGATACTCGGAATTATCCTCGGTCAAAACTGTATCGCCTCCAAGTCTCATTGTATTTGATTAGGACTCTAAACCTAGATTGATTATGCGATTGATTCAACCTTGTGGGACCATGATTTTTCAGGGACGAAGTAAGGTGGATCAGAACAAAAATACCTTAGAAGGCTAGTCATATACTCAACAACTTCCACAATGGAGCTACATAGATGCATAAGCGATGCCACCATCATCTTGTTTCGGAGCAGTGATCGAAGTCCGATAACTTCACTGAGATTGACCATGCATGTTTTGCAAGACATGGAAACCTAATTTAGTAAGGAATCAACCAGGTTTTCCATACTACAATCTAGGGATTGGCATGCGCCGTAAATAATTCAACTTCTAAGAGGATGCAATATTTGTTCCTAAATATCATCTTGGATTCTCCAGGTTTAATACGAATTCCATATCTTAAAAGGGATATATCTCAACTAGTATAAATACATCATTCTAAGGTTCATCTCTGGTAGCGCAGTTATCGCACATTTATTCTCTTGCCTACTATTGAAGTCTTATAATATTGCTTACTATCTTGACCGTCAAAGAGCCTTTGGCCACTCCTGGACCTTGGATGCTTAAGGTTGTTTGCTATTTTACAGGTTAACGAGTTTGTGCATCTCCACCCTTCATGGTGGTGTGCGAATTTGGTTTCTGCAAACCTTTATCCGAAAACCAATCCTCATCATCAATATTTTTCTCGTGCAAAATCCGGTCAAAACATTGCCCCCAATTTTCTTGAGCTTCGGCCTGCACATTGAATAGTTAAGGAAATTAATATTGTCTCTAGCAGATCATCGAAAACAGCATTTTTATTTTTTGGAGTATCGGCTTGTGCAGTCGAATGTAATTTATTGATGCTTGGCAAAACAATAATATGAACATTTTCGCCGAATTAACCAACTGGTACACCTGAATGCCTACCAACTAAAGTGGATGACCATTAAAATTGCACTTTTTTTACATACAACCACTTGTTGCCCCCATATTTTCTTAAGACAACCAAATAGTTAAGAAAATAAAAATTATTTTTTTAGCAAACAAAAACCAAAAGTGGCCTAATTACGATGAGGATGAGGCTAATGATGCTTTATTTTGAAACGAGATTTTTGTGTGTCATTGTCTTTGGTCGGATTTTGCTTCAAGCCTTGACATGAAATAAAAAGAGTTTCTTCAAATATTCTTGATCCTTGGCTGCAAAGTAAGCCAATTATTATGCCCTCGAGTATAATCACTTCACCAATTTGACCTTGTAACTCGGATAACTGCGCCGAACAAGATTCCACCATATTGGCGTTGCCTCCAACAACCATACTGATTGACATGGTTTTCGTATGAGGCTGTGTTTTGGCCTTGGTCGTCATTGAAACATTTATTTGATAAATCACTAGTTGAACCAGTTTTTGTATTTGGCTAAGAAACTTCAATTTGATATTCTAAGCCAACCAATTTTCCATTTCAAACAAAAGAACAGGTGGCCTAACTTTTTCCTTGGCCAAATTGACAATCCTCTTAGGTCGCGGCCTGATTGAGGCCGAAGTGAAAAATGCCTCCTAGCCTATCCTCTTTTATCCATTGCTCTTGTATGTAGAAACATAAAGGAAGTCTTTCTCATCTAGCCACGTATCAAAGCGAGCTCTATCCTATTTTACCCATTTCTCTTGTAGGGTACTTGGAGCTTTCATTTTCAACATGTGGGCGAAGGACTTTCGCATCTCTTCATGGGCATCAAGAATTTTTTTTCCCTTCCCATGCTCTTTTAGACTCCTCACACTTTTGAATATGTTTCTCCAGTTGATCTTGCATCGCGTACAATCGGCTGAATTGAGTCGAACTGAAATTTAGATATATCATATGAACTTCATAGTTTTAACATTAGGCACCACCGAGCATGTCAAAATGTTGACCTTAAAAATTACAAGACTTGTGTGGTATGCAGTTTGAGTAATTATTGAGCTAACTACTTCCTTCTTGTTGATGAAAATATGCCAACTTGCAACCGGGCTCGGTCAGGCGAGTAAGATGATAGTGATGCTATGGTGGTAAAGCACCCTGCTGACTTCTGCACTGACCGGCTACGGCTGAGGAATGAACACCTCTTGACCTAGATCTGGAAACCTGAAAATTGCCTTTACTGTGAAGTTCAATAAAGCTTTGGCTTTCAATGTGCTGAACACTGAGTAACCTAAGTAACACCTCACTTCGTCGAGACGCGGAGACTTGGATAAATAACCAACCGAAAGATATGCAGTGTTGTTAATCGAAATTGAAGATGCTCCTTGATCGCCTAATTATACGGCATAGAGTATTTGAGAAGATTTCGTGTAGAGCATTTGAGTTTGTGTGTTTAGTTGAAGAGGCTCTCAACATTGCAAAACTACTTCTATTTATAGGGACAGATTTCGTGATGACCAATCTTGCTGAGTTGTAAAATTATGATAATATTCAAAATCCTCGGCCTATTCTCTTAATATACTAAGAATATTCTCGGCCGAAACTCTATCGCCACCAAGTCTCGCCGTATTTGATTAAGACTCTGAACGTAAATTCATTATGCGATTGATTCAACCTTTATCTGAAACCAATCTTGATCCTTAATATTTCTCTCACCCATGGTTCTAAAAGACATTGAGGCGGGCTGTGGCCTAGCTCCAAGGCTAGAGCCTAAGCAAACTAGGCGGGTTTATATAAAATTTTTTATATTATATAAATAAGTGTTTTTTTATACTTAAAAAAAATATAATTATATAAAATAAAATAAAAACATTTTTATATCTAGTAAAAGCACAACAATAGCTATTTTCAGATCATAAACGTGGACCACAAAACCAACTAGTAGCATACAGGGCCATATCTTTCACACAAACACACACTTTTTCCTTTTCGTATTGACAAGAAACATACAAATTAAGAGGATTTAGCGTTCTCGTCGTAATACAATGTTATATGTAAGTTACTCTCTCAAATCAAAAGCCTCAATACATTGCCTGAAAGTAAACCTTATGCCTCGTTTGGTTTTTAAAATTGAATAATTCACTTTAATGTTTGTGGAACAAATATTTGAATGCTAGTTACAACATAGTTGGCAAATTGAAACAGAGAAAAGCCTTTTTGTTAAAGTTGATCTTCTATTGGGAGCTTATCGGAAAAAATTCTCCAAACTAAAAATATAGTAGCGTGGTGGAATAAAAGGATGCCAAATAATGGAAGCCCAACTTTTAACTTGAAACCGACGACAAACAATTTCATAGCCATAAAAAAACGAAAAAAATTCCAAATGTAGAAGCTTCTCGAGTTAACACCTCTTTTTCCTCATCAATTGGAAGAGGCATCTCAATTTAGCACTATTCTTCCGTTTACGAGTTCCTTCTCGGAATTATGGCTTGTTTTTGTGTCATAGCGGTTTTCTCCACAACTCTGCTAAAGAAAGTTGATGTTCTACCATAAAATCAATTGGCAATATGGGAAGCATCCCAATTACTTATAAGCACCTGCAAGGTTCATTCTTTTCCCAATGTAGGATTCATACTCTCAACTCCTGCATGTGTGGCAAATTTTCAAGCCGAACACATGGACAATAGAAATCGAGTGACATGGAGCACATGTGGTTGTTGGGGTTCACACATGAGACAACCTACTCTGATACCATGAAAAAGTTGAAGTTTCACCATAAAACTAATTGGTAAATAGAGAGTAGCCCAATTATTTATAAGCACATGCAAGATCCCTTCTTTTCTTAATGTTGGATTCATACTCTTAACATCCGCAATGTCTAGCTTGCATTAGAGTTTCTTATTTATGGCTATTTGGAAGATGTGTAATAAAGTAAAGTTTGATGGTAAGCCTCCTTCCTTTTCTCGCCTTTGTCGTTCTACTTTAGCTTGGATTAGGCAGGTTGGAATTTTCACTCCTGGTCATGTACGTAGTATGTTGGATAAACAACTTTCAGTCTCTCTTGGAATCTCGACTAAGTCCTGTAATGCTGCTAAAGGTAATTCGGGTCCTGTGTTTGAATCCCCTCCCCATAGTTTAGACGAGTTTAGTATAAATTACCCGACTAATTAGTTTACTAAAGATAATCCAACCCTTGTTCCTAAACCAGGCCTGAATATATATCAATTGGATTGGTAAAACCTTGAAACCGAAAGTATACGCCAGAAAGCACGAAATGATATTTTACAGGTTTTCTTATCTCTTCCTTTACAAACAATAAAATGAATTCCAACAAATCCCCATCACAGTTCGATGTCAATTATTCGCATCTTCAAAGAAACCTTTTGCTTTCTTAATCCACTTACCAGAAACGTACTTTCAACTACAAACGGAACGGACGGTTGAACATGACCTAGTATCAGCAACTGGTGGACTTAAAAATGCTTGCAAACCATATTATGTACAGATTTTCCCAGCCCGAGGCGCACCCCCCTTGTTTACTCACTTTCAGAGTCCTCGTCATCTCCAAACGAGAAAACGGAGGCATCAGCAGCCATTGCCTTAAATTCACTTTCTGTGCTCGAAGCCTCAAGGCCTGGGGCATTTCCACCACTAACAGAACTTTTAGGCTCACTAGCAGCAGCCACCTGTTTGGAGTCCGTGTTTCCAATAGAAACTTGCTTGGTCGCATTTGTTAAACTTGAAATTTGATCTGGTTTGGTATCAGACTTGGAACTGGTGCTGGTACTGGCCACGGGTACACCTGCAGGTGGAGAAGTTGCTTCTGCTTGCCGGCTCTTAGAAGAGCCACCTTCCTCTGCCTCACTATCTGAGAACACATCATCCTTGTCTTGACTTCCGGGGCTTTTACTTTCTTGTGGAGCAGCAGCTGCACCCCCCTCATCCAAGGAAGGTTTGGTACCTGAGCTTTCATCTGGTTTCTTAGCAGAAGTTTCAGTATTAGGTGTCGTAGGAACATTGCCGTTATAATCCACTAAAACCACCTCAACCTGAAACCCTGGGGAAGGAAGTTTTCTCTGCAGAAGCCCACCATTACAGACAAGTTAACCAAATATTAATTAAAAAAAAAAAAGGATAAGTTAACCAGTGGTTTCTAGTAAATAATAATTTATGAGAGTGCGGGTGATACGTGTGCCTCTGTACCAAGCATAGAAAATGGAATTTTTCAAAGAAGAAGGACAAGCAGACTGAGTCCTATGAGTCTCTTCGAGATACCATCTCAACTATTTGAAAGCTCCCAGCTTTTTCTCTCAATCAGTCACAAGTAGTGAGATGATAAGCGCCAAAAGTACAGTGACAATGAAACAAGTGTGCACCATTCTTAATGTGTAATAGCTTAGTTGTTCAGCCAAAAGATCTTGTTTATCTTCAATATATAATGAATAGAAAAACTTCCCCAAGGCACTTTTTTCACATCAAAACTTTCTGATCTAAGACCAACCTTAAAACCCACCCCCACCAACTATTAGTTTACCCAGGTTCTGAGGCATATTGTAAAGCAAATACAATGCAAATATGTTCAACGATCCTGAGTTCAAACCAAGTTCTGGGCCAACAATGATGAGTTTCCAAGGTTTTGCGTTTTGAAAGTGCAAAGAATTACATGGAAATAAAATTGCATCATAACAAAAGATATACCTTGTCAAACCCATCGAGATCATTGTTGGTTAAAACTTTTCTATTTTCCGTCATTGTTGTGTTCAGCCAGCTGGAAGTAAAAATAACAATAACAGTATTAAAACATAAAAGAATCAGTTCCAAGTCACACAAAGCATAAACAAATGGGGAGGAAGATTCCAAACCAGTAAAAATCTCCTTGACGATCATGAAAATGGACTTTGAAGTCCCCAACTAACTCTGTCAAACCAAGTTCCCCCGGCAGGGCAAAGACCATTACACCCTTCTTTGGAGCAGAAAACCAATAATCTTCTGGCTGTAGATATAATGTATATCCAAAACCCAAATTAGAAAAATGACAGAAGAAAGCTGAAAATAACAAACGGAAGTTAGACAGAACCATAGATGAAACTTGAAACTTGAAACTTGTATCTAATAGTTATCAAGAGAAAAACCTACCGAAAGACCTTTTGTTCTAGGATGTTCTTTTGTGGAGAAGAGAACACCTGAGGAAGTATCAAAGCAAAACCATCAGCATGATAATAAGCCAATAAGCATGATATTCAAACTATGCAGACTTAAAACTCTATTTAACATGCTTTTCAAGCTTTTATGAGTTCCTGCAGGCATCAGTACGACATAGTTCAACACAATCAAAATGGATACACATGCTTCCAATTTGCATCATCGATAAACGTTGAGCTCAGCTCCAAGCCAGCTCTGAATAGGGCTATGAGCTCATTGATTATTTGGTTCTTTTACTCTCATTTTTTTTTGTCTCAAATGTCCAACATTCATATAATAAAATTTTCAGAGTTTTGCGGCATATTATTTACTATTTAGTAAGGAAAAAAAAAGGGTCAAGAATCTGCTGGTGTTGAGTTAATCTTTTAAGATTCAACAATTGCAAAAATTACTTGAATAAAGAACTAGTGCAGCGAGAGATTTCTATAGCAGATAACCCTAAGCAGACAAAGGTAATTATAACAGATGTATTTTGGGTGTGGAAAGAATCATCCTTGGACAGCATAGGAAAGTGAAGGTTGGGTACAGACAGAGCAAGGATGCTGTAACACACCATTATGATCAGATACAGTAATGGAGGGCCTGATCCAGTATGGGCACCTATGAAGCCGAAATCCCCTAAGCATGCACCTGCATATGATGCAGAAAAATTCAGTGTCAATGTGTAATATAAAATATACTACGACAGGGATATAGAGCCAGAAGTATACCTGCGCCCGGGTGGGTTTTCACCGTTGAAGTATGTTAAGATACGTTCAAAATATTTAACGTACCTCTGAAAAAAAAATAAAAAAAACGAATTAGCCCAACAGGTATGATGTTAGAAAGACGAGTGAGATACCAAGAATATGTAGTTCTCAAAGACTATAGCAAATACTACTAACAATCTGACTTGGCAGAACAAGCCCTTTTCCATCAAAGCATCGTTTCTGGTTGTAGTAGTCAATAGACTCCTCAGCGGTCGGAAAGAACTAGAGAGACAGAAAATAAGTCTAAAATAAGAACTAAGCAAAATACAATATGATACTGATACGCTAACTCATTTTTGCATGAGATTCGTCTTCACATCTTCCAAAAAAAATACTATGAAGAAACTTACCTTTAAGTATAGGAGAAGACTGGAAATCATCAGTCCTGTTCTTGCCATTCCGGCCTTGCAATGCACAACCACAACATTCTCAATATCCTCTTTCAGCCATGCATAAGCACTTCGACAAAATAATGTTATTAGATGAATTGGTGGACAATTATGGTCATCAAATGGGAAACTAGCCACCTGTAGACAAAATGATAAATCAAATATAGAAAACTGTAGGAAAACCACTAAAGGACAATTACAATCGCCGAAACAGCCCATGCATAATTAGGTTAGTTTAGCCTTTCATTTTATTTTATTTCAATGGAAAGGTTATATTCGACGAAGTAACACGCAACATTCCTTGCGTTTTATTGCAAAAAAAAAGTAGGAAAAGTTGATGCCAAAAACTTTAAAACTTCTATAACAGATCTGTAAGAATATAACATAAATGTGGAGTTCCATAAGAACATTGAGTTGTAACCTAACCATAAAGGACTGGTCACTTCTGTTGTTCTAGCCTCCATGGAACTTAACCTATGGTTTTGTTCTTCAATCTTGTGAACAAAATGGATTCATCAAAAATCAAGGTAACTTTATGGGGATTCTACAAACCTAGCCTATGTTCTCAATATTCCAATACCATCCAAATTTATTTCCCTCAGCACAATACATTTATTATTAATATGATTATGCACTAAGATCCAAATAGTACATTGTATATCAGATGTAAAATATCTCGAGCAGCCCAGGAAAAGATGCTATTTCCTATGATTACCCTCTGAATAAATGATTTCATTCTCTCAACAAATTGGAAAATAGATTGATTGTATAGTAAAATCATTAATTCAAGCTGAATTGTTGTTAAATTGTTTCTCCTATGGAGGATCTACCAAGAGGGAAGTGTAAACGTTTTCTCAACGACAGGGTACTGGGGAGAGTTCTAGTTAAATGCAATGATTTTTCAAGCACAATAATAAACTAGCCATGCTTGAAAGTCCGGGCTGTCGCAGTTCAGATGATTAATTTGAATGGTTTAAATAAAAGTCATTAGCACAACCATAAGTGACAAATCATGACTCACCTTTCCTTCAAATAATGACGCGTCATACAGCCTTTCAGAACAAAGGTTATATACTTTGTACTTGTCCTGCACATATTCCAGGGTAAGATACTCGAACGTTTCTTTAAACAACAAAGTAAACCAAGAAAGGATGCAATGCAGCCACTCCATGAGAAAGTTATGGAAACAGTATCTAACATCTGTTTAAACCATATGAAATAACTCAAAGCAGTTCCAGTCAGTAATAACACACTATGCTTTGGCTGCGCGTGTCTGCCCAAGTGTTGAGTGATTAAAATTTATATTACCACAAAGCAACAAGATCATGAGAGTTCTCATGGGAAAAAGTACAAAAGGTGAATTTAGCTCAAAACTGTTTTGCACACAAAAAATATATCTCCATCTCTTAAAATTTTCAGGTAGGTAATCCATATAAATAAATAAAAACAATACTAATTGGAGAATGCATGATTATCCTTAGTAAAAAGATACTAAATGCACAAGAGAAACACCCACTTTGAGGTAGGCAGATGAAGAGCCTTTTAAGAAAGAAGGGAGGGAGAGCAGGAGATTGTGGTGGGGGAGGGAGGGGGTGAGAGAGAGAGAGAGAGAGATTTATTAAGTGCCCAAATACTTAGAAATGTTATCATGGGATCGCCATGAGGCAATAAGTGGAATACTCAACGAACATTAACCATTAAGAGGAGTTCCTTTTTAATAATGTTATCCAAATAAAAATGTATATGCCATCAACCAAAATGTATTATTACCTTATGATGAGTTTCAAAGAACTTAATCACTTCTTCCATATGATTTCTGTAGAACCCCTGCATTACATAATTAACTAAACTGAGTTTTGGTGATACAAAGAAATAGGATACGTTAAGGTAGAAGCAGAGTATATAACTTACTAACCTCAACATATCCGAAAAAACCAGAGCTCATATCACCAGCAGGGAATCCCATGGCAATTATATTCTCTGTAATATAAGTCATGTCCAAATCAAATCCTCCCTCCTGTATAAAACGCAGAAACTTGAGGTTCTACAAATGCTTTAAAAAACCATATCAAGTGGAGATGTCCTGTTTAGGAATGATGGAAACCACAGGGAGAGGAAGCAAAAGTAAAGCAGTGTATGACCCCTCCACTTGACTGTAAGAAGATATAATTAAAGAAGACGACAGCAGCAAGAAATCAACAACACAGGAGACCAACCTGGTATCTTCGTTTGTTTTGAGAGACAACATGCCTGGCTTTAACCTGAACAGCTTTCACTGCACTCTTAGAAGAGTCAACTATCCCTTTCGTAATTGTTCCAATAAAACCAGGTTGCAGAGTTGTTGGACTGTCATTTGAAACATCATCTGCCAGTGGAGCTTTTGGAGACAAACGCAATCCTAACCCACTAGTAAAGCGTGAAAAACTTGATTGTCCACCATTCCCAGACTGAGAGCTGTCCTGAGTTGGTGCCAATGGCTGAGGAAGTTTCAGATTTTTGGCCCATGATGACAAGCCAGAAGATTGCTTAGTTGGTGCATCATGAGAATCTGATCCAGAGTCTGTGGCAGGAGGAGGTTGTGGTTCGGGAGCTTTAACTGGAGGTGCACGTGAGGAGTCAGCAGGTTCTGCATCCATCCTATTACCCCAGAGATCGTGATGGAGAATGGGAGATTGAAAATGGTTCACAAACCCAACATACAAGATACCTTCTGTAGCTGAAATTGCAATAACAACTTCAAATAGAGACATAAGAATTATTAAAAGACAAAAGAATGAATATAAAGCATGGAACTTTACTTTCAACCAATAGTATATATGAAAAAACCAACACATGCCAATGATTTTGTATTTTCTGTCCTCAATTTCTAGTCATTCCTATTCTGTCCATGGGATACAAAGCTGAACCGCTTACTCTTTAATACCATCGAACTGATGATCCACCAATCAAGTATCACTCCACAAATTCATATGACAAGAAAGACCACAAGAAGAAAAAAGACACGACCCTAGTTGCTCTGAAGATGTAAAAATATCTTAACTATAAAATAAATCTATGTCAGAAACAAAAAGGGGTTGCAATTAGAAGAAGAAGAAAAAAACCATAACAAATATCAAATCTTACAGGGTTCTCCCCAAATTTAAACAACCGCTTCGTAGCTGCTACATTTGCAAGAGTTATTGCCCTCCCCAAACCAACCGCCAAAACCAAAGCCTATTATTCTTCAAATAAGAACCATTGCTCCATTGCTAGGTACAATCACAGTCTAACACCATCGCCCTTCGAAAACTTAAACCGAATCAAAATAAACTTCAGCTTATCATCCCTCATAGACAATGTTGCCAATTCAAGCACAAAAATTCCTAAATTTATTGCAATTTCAGATTATTTCGAATAATTTAAATTACCAAACAATCAGATTCTTTCGGATAATTTAAACTGAAAGATCACAAACTCGGCAACAAACATACAGAGAGACAAATTGAATCGCAAAAAATATGAAATAAATTGAAAATACTAACTAAGAACAAGAAAACGGGAGATAATTGAGAAATTAAAGGAAACTGAGATCGACGATTAGGATCCAATCTCACCGAGATGAACACCCCCGAGAATTTAGAAGCGTCGAGGATCTCACACCAGTGAACTCAAAGCCTGTCTAGGGTTTGGGAGGGGAAGGGGAGAGAGAGAGAGAGGGAGAGGATCTTGGTAATCAGGCGGGTTTGCAAGGTCTTCTTTGCGCTGTATCATTTTCACGTGCTTTGGGTTTGGGTCAACGTGATCGACGGTGGTGATCTGGGTTTGACCGTCTGATATGGATGAGGATCTTCGGTTAGATCGTCATCTCCAAGGGGAATTAAACGGTTGGATGAGCGTTGCGTTTTTGTATTTTTCATTGTTTCTCTTGCTTTAAATTGGTAATTAAAATGAAAATAATTGAATTGAGAGAGAGTTGAATTGAGAAAGAGACAAAATCACATTATTGTTAAAGTTGTTTACCTAAACTTTTTGAAATTGGGGTAGAAATAGTAAAAATTCTATAAAAGTTGTTTATTAATTCACTTAAATCGGAATGAGAATTAATATGATTACTGAAATACTTTGTACAAAAATACTAATTATATAAGGGAAATTGATAGATATAGGCCATTTTTGACACTCCCGACCTTGATATTCTCCAAACACTAGGGTAGGAACATGTTGGCCGACACCCGAAGGTGACGAAGCCAAATTAGGATGCATGAGAAATAATAAATATAGACAATACTTATAAATTTAAATACAATGATTATGCAATTATGAAACGTGTTCAGTGCATACAACTAATCCGAAGCACTAAAAAGGAATAATATAAAAATGAATGAACAAAGAGATGGGTCCTACACCGAGAGGACTCGAAGATGCCGATGTGGGAGTGTCTTGATGCCGAGATTGTACGCCTTGAATCTAAGTCCTGAGGGGGCGCAAAACAAAATATGAGTGGACCAAGTTGATATATAAGTAGTAATAAAACAGTTAATCTTTAACGTACTAACCCCCAGGTTTAGAAAACTTGTATAGCATAATAAATAATAGGTTTTTCCAAAAACCCTAGCATGCCATAAAACCTTTCATAAAACATATATCGTATATAATGTGCTTAGTAGTAGTAGCACAAGGTATATATATGCATATATATATATATAAACATATATCTTCATTCGCCCGAAGGCACAACATCTCCAGGCCGAAGTCATCTACAAAAGCCCCACCAAAGCCAATATAAATATCTTCCGCTCGTAGGCACCAACAAAACGCCTGGCCAAAGCCAAGATAAATATCAATTGACCCGTAGGCCCGTACATCACCCGACCGAAGCCATATATAGATATCATTCGACCCATAGGCCCCTATATCATCCAACCGAAGCCATATAGAGATATCATTTGCCCGTAAGTAGTATCGTTCGAATAACTACTAAATAAGTACATAAAAATAATATTTCTAATGCATATATAACTATCTTAATCAGAGTTCAGTAGCTAAAACGTCATATCATAAAACCACGTTCACAAGTGTGTATATAGTCATCAATCATATATATCACAAGGAACGTAAAGTCGATAAACTACGGTATTCCAAAATATTCTCAGTAAAGCATGATATCTCATAAAGTGTAAATCTAATTTACTCATAAACGTTTCATAAAACGTAACCATTAAATCCTGTTTTCCATGTATGCATTTATAATAGTAAAATATGCATTTTAGAAGGGGTCCACTCACAGATACTTTGCCGTCGAAGATCTATGCAAACTAGATAAGACGGAAACGCCATAAACAATTGCACCTAAGCACATAAAGGTACCAATTAATAAAACTCTGTCATAACAATTGAATTTCGGGAAACGGACGTTATAAATGGATTCAGGACGTCGAAAAACATAGAGGGGACCTCAGTTACCCCCACGCACCCTCACGCGTCGCCACGAGGTGGTGGCCCCGACGGCCACGCGCCACCACGAGCCATTTTGGGTCGTCGAAAAAGTCGCTGGCGCCTCCGGCATAGTACCTCTAGTGGAGGCGCGTGTGCTCCACACGCCGGCCAGGATAGGCGCCCATGCATGCCCGCACGCCACTCACTCGCTGGCTAGGGGTCTGGGATCCGACTGGGTTTGGGCCAGATCCTGGTTGGGGGCGAGGGTTTTGGGTTGCAAGGTTGGGCTTGGGTTGTTTCTGGGCTGGGCTAGACAGTTAGGCCGATTCCATGGCCCAACGATTTGGGCCAAACAAGGGTTGTGGATCGGGTTTTGACCAGCTTTCAGGCCGGGTTGGGCGAGCTCGATGGAGAAGGAAGTCGAAGCTTTCCAAGCTCCGTTCAACCTCCAAACCTAACTAAAATAAGTCATGCAATATACCAAATTGAAGCCCAAGGAACAAGGAAGAGATTCGTACCAATTTCAAGATGTGAGGTGGCCAGAGTTGGCCGAAAAACGCTCTGAAACCCATGGGTTCTTGCCGAAAACTGGGGAAGGTCTTCCCGAGGTGTTCTTTGTCTCAAAATTACTCATAAACGCAATCAAAGAGGTTCTAGGAGCTTACCATGATCGAGGGTTCGCCGGAGAAGGAAGTCGTTGTTCCACGAGGTTATGGGTTCGAAGGCTGGTATTCGTTAAGGATCTTCCTTCCTCCTCTGAGATGGCGACTTAGTGCATTCATATAAGTATGTATGGGTGTGTATGTGTGTGTGTTGTTTTCAGAGAAGAGAGGGAGAGCGCACAGAGAATAGAGAGAGAGAGGTTCGAGAGTTCTTAAAGGGGATGGGAGGGAAGAGAGAATAATGATGGAGGTGAGGGATTTGGGCCGGGGGACAATCAAGGGTAGGCCCCCTTAGGCACACCGTTTAAGACAAAAAAGTAATAATTCAAATAAATATCCCACAACCCAAGTGAAATTACCAAATTACCCTTTCGATTCGCCAAAATCGGGACGGGTTGTTACAATTTTATTAATCTTGGGATAAAAATAGGATTTTTTGAATGTGCACAAAACATGCACACGACATGCACAAGAATATGACAAAAATAATATTTTTTGAAAACATGAAAAGACTAAATTACCCTATCATATAAATGAATCGTCCAACCCAGTCAGCATTTGCACCTTCTCTAGAAACCTCTCTTACCTAACTCCCAACTCGGAGAACCCTAACCCCCAAACGGTGCGATCCTTTTCCCTCTCCAAATAACGAATTAGGCTTTAGGGTTATGTAATTGCATGTATTTTGAAGTTAATTTTGTTCATGGTTTGTTCGACATTCATTTTTGCATGCTATGTAATTATTGTATGCATGTGCTTTTGATAATGGGGTGTACATACTATGTGTGTGTGTGTGTGTGTGTATTGTGCGTGGGTTTTTTATATTGGGCTGAGCAAATTCTAGGTAAGTCGAAGGGTCTAGGTTTAATTAATAATATAAAAATAAGGGTATGTGTACATTAATGTACCTGGGCAACTAGATGTTGCAAAAAAAAGGAACAAGTTGTGTTTTCGATGCATAGTTAGGGGCAATTGTGGGACTATGATTTTCAAGAGTCAGAGTAAAGCTGATCTGAATATTGTTAACTCATAAATCTGACCATGGACTCACTAGCTCCGGGCGAAGCTGGATCAGATGGAGCAGCGGCGCCACCACCACCCTGTTGCAGGGCAATACGCGAATTCCTTGTGACTCCACCAGATGACCATGTTTGCTCTGTAATACACGCAATTTAATCGGGGTATGGATTCATACAGATCCTTATGTCATGAAATTTCTACAATTTTGGAACTTGGTGTGCGTCACAAGTAATCACAACTCCTAAGAGGGTGCAATATCTATTTAAAGTTATCCTCTGGAATTCTCCCAGCTTAGAACGAGGATTCTATCCTAAAAAGCTCGCTCTCCCCACGGTATAAATATATACATCTAGGGTTCGTCTTTGGTAACGCATTCTTAATATACTTATTCTCTTGCTCACTACTTGAGTCCAAAACTACTTACTAACGTGACCATTGGAGAGCCTCTGGCCGGCACACACCCCCTCAATCCTAGGCTTACTTACAGTTGTTTTCTATTTTACAGGTTGCTCGAGTTTGTGCCTCCACCATCTGCAGCACACAAATTTGGTTCCAACACACTACATTAAGAAATCATCACTGCGATTTCACACATTTATCATAAAGATTAGACGAGATAACTTCGTACAATCTCATAATATTGTCAGAATATAACATGATATTTGATTCTTTTTCTTTTTTCCCACGAGTCTCAATTGTAGTTGAAACATGATTTCATAAACTTACCGGGTCTTCATCGCTTATCATACTATTACAGATTGTATTTTAAGGTTCTGATGGATAAAGCAAAAACTCCTCCAATATAGTGAAAGTGGACTAAGAATTCCAAGCTTTTATTAACGACATATCACATGCCACTTTAAAGATAAATCCAAAGGCCAGTTGTCATGTAATTTAGTTTTAACCTTTAGCATGTTCCAAGTGACCTTTGAATTTACATGTTTAGTTGCTTTCGTTTTGTTATTCTAATGGGTTCATTCCCATTCTCTGATGGTGTTTACTGTACTGTCGCTACACAACTTCTAATGGTTCCATTGTTAGACAAAAAATTCAGATTAAATTGAATTACAAAATCATAAACTGCATTGCTACACAATCTCTAATGGTATTTACATGTATTTGAATTTGTGCAGTTCTTTTTTATCTTGGAGCCACTGGTTGTACATCTAGGGTGCGTTTGTTGCACCGGACTGTCTTAGACTGGACTAGCTTCAGGGACTAAGTTGGCCTAGCTTAGACTAGACTAAGCTTGATTAACTTAGTGAAGCGTTTGGTGCAGTGTCGGACTAAGAAGCAGGATAATGAAAAATAGTGAAATTGCAAATTTTAATGATAGAACTACATCCAACTCAACTGCAAAATACCCACAATCAAATCAAATGATATAATTGCATTAAACTCAACGGCAATTGCTTGGAAACGAAAGAAAATATTGAGTTTTTGTGCATTGTAGCATTGCAATTTGAAAAAACAAACAGCGCTTTCAACTACAACTTAAGAATTCAGAATCAGTACATCCAACTTTCTCACTTTTTGGTCTAAAATCCCTCTAAGCCTCTAAAATTGAGAAATCTATAAACATTGAAACGTTCAGCAACCCAAATGTCCCAAAATTGTTAAAAACTCAAACTCATCAGACCACAAATTTGGAGGAAGAAAATTTCGATTTCTTCTTCACAGCCTCCCAAAATCCATGAATAATACCATATTCATTCATCCCAATGTTAACATAATTGTAAGTAAAGGTATATACAATATAGCTCACTAAACAAATAAGCTCAAAACTAAGCTATTTTGATACTTGTCTGGTCAAAACGCTTTCTGTCATAATGCATAACCATCACCTGCATAAAAAAAAATAAAAATAAAAACCAACATAATAAGAAACTTGGCAGACTAATAGAATCAACATCCAAATTAGCAAAGTATTTTACAAAGCCGGCCATTGGCATCAGATTTCAATATTACCTACTGGTTGGTGATATCGAAGTTCAATACAACGATAAGATGTTACCAATTAGCAAATGTAGTATCACAAAGGATAGGAAATTAGCAAATGCAGAATCACATGTAATCATCTTTAGTCATTCCATGAGCTACAACTTCATTCAAATTTGAATTGGCATCAGCCATTAAGTTAAAAATAAGAAGAAGAGCAGTAACAACTAAACGAATGAACCATAACTCCACCACTATTTTCAGTATCAACATCATTGGTCTATAATCTCCCCTTTAGACTACAATGTTCCATAGCGATTTCCATGTTAGAGGCACCAGCCATATATACTTTCAATATTATATATAGAGCTGGCAGCTGTAGCATTTGATCCAAGTAGATGGGTTGAGAAATATAATTATTGGCATCAACATAATGAAAAGTAGCAAGAGTACCAGTTCGTTTTAAGATCACCATATCCTTCCACTACAACAGATCCCCATAATCTATAACATACAACTTCCACAAAACTTGAAGTTATAAGAACACACATTGCAAAGTAGAAGAACAACATTTATATCAGTAAATAGCAAGCCCACTTCTGATTATATTAACATAAAGCAGGTAAAACAACACAAGTTTGCCTAAAACCTTGAAATAAAAGAAAATTACAAATCATAAAAAGTTCATGCCTGGAGATATCTTCTCTATGCTTAACTTGTCATGAAACAGAGATCCATATAAATAGATACTACAACTTATTTGGTTAAAAGTTTGAGAATTCAATTAGCTACAATATCTAGGTTTTGATAATTTTTACCGGATGAGAATTCTGAATCAAGCCATTGCACAAAGTTCTCTCTTTTGGCTGCATAAAAGGAAAAAAATTTAAGGGGACCAAATGTCCACCAATTTTCAGCGGAAGAGAACCGAAATAAATATACAACCACAACCGATAATAAATACCCAAAAGAGGAAATCAAATCCGTACAACTACATCATAAAATACCCAGAAGCAGAAATCATTGAAGAACAAGCAATTTCACAGCATAAGACCAACCCAGATTTCACAGAATCAAAGCAATTCACATAATCAAAACAACAAATGGAATTTGTAAATGATGGGTGAGAGAGAGACTGATGATTTCTTGGCCTACTCGAGTGAGCGAGTGTGGCCGATGTAGTTAGTTGAGCGATCAGGATGAGATCGATCAGGACGATCAAGACGAGCATGACGAGAAGGGCGAGTAGGACGAACAAGATGAACACGAAGAGGCGAGCGAGCAGGAGGACGACAACGGTCTTAGCTAGTCTGCTCGTATTGGGGGGGTCTCGGTAAGACCACGTAACGAGGGAGTTAGTGAAAGCGAGTCCCACTTAATACTATTAAACTTAGTCCTGATAGCCAACAAACAGAGGATTACACTAAAAACTAGTCCAGTCCAGTCCAGTCCAGTCCAGTCTAGGTTAGTGAAGCCAAACAAACGTGCCCCTAAAGTACAAGCATCGAAATTGAAGGCATGCATTCACGTCTTAATTTGTTTTAAATCTTGATCATTTGGATTAAAAACGAATTTTGTTTAACAATGAACCGATCAATCAACGAAAATATTTAATACGAAAAAGTCTAGTTTTTTTATTATTATGTCAGTTTTCTTTTTATGCTACTAAACTACTCCATTGTCTGTTTTCTTTTTATGTATGCGAAATTTGTTTAAGAAAGATTGATTTGATCTTTCTGGTGTCTGTTTCTAATTTGCGGACTATATTCTTTGTGCGGTTGTATTCTTCGGAAACTTGCAGTTAGGGGTGGGCACGGCTGGGCCGGGTCCAAAATTGAAGGGACTGGACCGGATCCGTTCGTAAATGAAACGGGACGGGGCGAGGCGGGTTTTGGATTTTTCAAAATAGGATCCGAACCTAACCCGGCCCTTTTGAAACGGGCCGATTCCTACGGGTCCCCACGGTTCATCTTCAATCTCCTCATTTGAAGATTCACTTCTTCAATTATCATCGGTTCCACCAAAACAACCACCACAAGATGTGCACTCTCAAGACAAATTAGGGATTATATTAGGGGTTTCACAGAACTCTTTCATACAAACCGACAAATCCAATTTGCCTTCTCATCAACTATGAATTCAAAGAATAAAAGAAAGGGAATATATTAGGGTTTCTGAATCTAAGCAATTTCAATCAATTCCCATGTGATTTCCTTTTCCTTCTCACCAACCAAAAGGTTCTGCAAATAGAAAAAAAAAAAAAAAAAGCATTGATCTATAATTTCAAGTCCCAGCTAAAACATAAAATTTCAAGTTCACAAAACCTAAATAATCCCAATAAAAACCCTTGCAGTAGAAACTTAGTCAACCTCGCCTATCACATCCCGGCCCGCTCCACCACCGTAGCACGATATTGTTCGCTTTAGGCTTACCATTCCCTCACGGTTTTGTTTCTGGGAACTCACGAGCAACTTCCCAGTGGGTCACCCATCATGGGAGTGCTCTGGCCCCCTTCTCGCTTAACTTCGGAGTTCCTACGGAACCCGAAGCCAGTGAGCTCCTAAAAGGCCTTGTGCTAGGTAGGGATGAGAATATACATTTAAGGATCACTCCCCTGGGCAATGTGGGGTGTCACATCGCCGATCTTGGGACCTGGGCTGATGGCACTGGAAGAGCACCATCATCAACTAGCCGGCACCGTCGCCAGCAGCTCCCAGGTTCACCTTGTGATTGGGTTACAGATGCTCTCCAACTCCATCTTGTCTCTCGATTGAGTTGTCGGCTAGCAGCTTGCTCCAATCTTCTTGTCCTTAATGGAGCTTGGGGATCGTGGGTCTCTTGGGATGGAGAAAACGAGGGTCTGAGTGAAAAAAGAAAAAGAAAAGTGAAATGAGTGAAAAAAAGAAGAAAAGAAAGTGAAATGAGTGAAAAAAATGAAACAAAAATAAAAAGAAAACTAATGTAGTACAAGTACTAGTGTACTGCACAAAACCAATGTTGTACCTTTGGACCGGGAAGGAAAACTGAGTGGGCTTGGAAGAAACGGGTCCAGCCGGGGCCCTGTTTCTTAGGACTTTTGGACCCACCCCGCCCCGCCCCGCCCCGTTTGTGTTTTACAATTTTCAGACCCGCCCCGAACCGCATGGACCCGGCCCGCCCCGCGGGTCTAGTACCCGTTTGTACACCCCTACTTGCAATGGTTTCTTTCTTTGGTGTGCATGAGTACTACAATGGTACAATTCTAACCACTTTTTATTTTTATTATTTTATACAAGTGATATTCGACAATACAAAAGTGCTTGAACTTAAATGGTTATTTCACTTTTACTCTTGAATATGATTCCCCATTTTGGCAGGTTATCCTAATCAATCGTCCTAATCATTACTAAGGAAAGAATACGTAATTAGGGGTGGGCATAAAAACCGAAAAAGCCGTGAAACTGAATCGAGTCGGATGAAAAAAAAAATCGTAAAAAAACTGGGTTGACCAAAACCATTCAAACTTGAACCGGAACCGAACCGAACCGGTTTAAAACGGTTCCGATTCCGATTTCCAATTCTCAAGAACTATAAGAACCGTATCGGACCGCATATATTAATTTTTTAAACCTAATTTTTTTAACCCTTGTTTTATATAAATACTAAGCCCAAACTAAAAATCTATATAAAAAATTCTCAAGCCCAAAAGCCAAACCCTTGGTAATTACCTCACCTCATCCATTTAACTATGGCCGTGGGTTCACATTGCAATTTTCATCCCTCTCTCTCCCCTCTTCTTTCCTCATTTATCTTTATGCATTATGTACACTTTAATTTCGTTTTACGATGTGCACTTTGGTCTTGATTTGAGGTTTTCTATCTTTTGATTTATATTTATATATAAACTTTCTATCACAAATATCGTAAATCTAGTAGTGGGAACTCAAATTTGCTTGAATTTAAGGTTCAAATATGTGTTTGGTATTGGAAGTAGAAGAGTAAAATATATATATATATATATATAAAATTTTGGTTAGAACTGTAAACTGGCATAAACCGAACCGAAACTGGTGTAAACTGAACCATACGGTTTTGGTAGTAAATTTAAGCGGAACTGCATCGAACCGAACTGAACCGTTAGTATTTTCCAATTCTGGTTCCAATTCGAGGGTGGAACTGGGCCGGATCAAACCATGCCCACCCCTATATGTAATGCCTAAATATCTCAAAGCTAAGAGTTCTAATTATGGTTCTCACCAATTTATTGGAGTACTACTTATGAAGTTCTAGCTATTGGGCAATATCTACGTTATTGTTTCTTTTTGTGCATGATGTATGATGTATGATGTATGATGTATGATGTACATTGCCTAGATTGTCATGTAAAAGATGTGGCTTTCTCGTTTTAAATTTTCTAGGTTGGGTAATTAAAATTGGGATGTGCTATCCACACACCCTATTTTACTTCTCTCACATCCTTGATAATTTATGTCCGTTAATCTTCTTCAATTTATCTGATCCAACGGCCGAAAATTAAGAAATGTGTATGAGAAGTAAAATGGAGTGTGTGGATATCACAGCCTTAAAATTTAATTTTAAAACCTATTTAGTTCATACACAAACTCGTGGATGGCCAGGATTATTTCTGTGACTTGTAATCCTCTCATGAGATTGTAATCATGACACTAGCCCCGTCCCAATGAAAGGAGATGTGTATCAGTATGGGAGAGGATCCTCCTGCTATCAGTATTCTTATTTTTGCTTTATTGTTCCACAGTTCAAAGGATAATCATGATTGCACTCTCTTTTTTTTTTTTTGGGTGGACTCTGCCAGGTGGTGCTCCGAGCCAATAGTTATTTGACAACTGAATTTATTTATTTATTCTTATTTAATTCATTATCTTATATGTTGAAACGTCATTATGAAAATGTAAAAATAAATTGAGTTAACATATTTGTTAATAATCTTTCAGTTCCGTTTGTTCTCAGTCAGCCACCTACTTTGTTTTCCGATGAACATCTTCTTTGTCACTGAAAAAAAGAGGGGGAAAAGCCCATCTGTTTCATTTTAGTATCATATGGTTGTTTGGGACATTCAATGGTCTCTCATTTGCCGTACAGATATACTCGAGTCTCGGTTCCTATTATTTTCTGGAAAGATCTGCAAGAAATTTATGATTATCTCCGGTGATGCTTCCTACCCAACTCTGGTTGTTTCTCCTCCTCCATCTTGTCTGTATTGTAGGTTTCTTTTGGAATTGGAATGGCTTTGTCTCTTGATTTGTTAGCTTTTATTTTCTTGGTTTTACAAAAACAAAATAATAAAGAGGTGCTTTGCCGATTTTAATCACAAATCCCAGGCAAACAAGAAGACTTTAATTATGGGTATGGGTTATCGGACGAGGAAGAAGAATATCTGAAAAAGTTGAACTCTGTTTAGCTTTTTTCGCCTTGGGGACAAACGTTTTAGCATTTAAGAGTTTGTTTAGTAAGATTAAAAAGAAAACCCAGATGTCAAACAACCATTGGCTGGAACACCAACTGACGTGGAGTTCCCGGAATCCCGAAAAATTTCTCGGTGAAGAGTATTAGATACGTGTATTTTTTCCTGGCATTCCACTTTTAAAGTCACCTATTGCAGCCACCATAAGAACCTGTTAAATTGTTTAGGTTGTTTTTTTATTGCAATCCTTGAGGCGATAGTAGGGCTTGCAAGACGTCTAGTTTGTCATGTTGCATGTACAGACAAAATATATGTGAATTGCATGCTATTTATGTTCTTTATGCGAAGACATTATATTTTGAGATTACAACTTTCATTAACTAAAACTTTGAAATCCGTCCTTTTGGTTGCACACAGGTTGTTGATATAAAGTAAATAGAATGTAAATGCAAACTGAAATACTTATTTTACCATGTTGGTTTAGCTATCTATTTAGTTTTTGAATTATTTGGAGATAGCTATGTTGATTTGTGGAATTTGCTAAAGTAAAATGTGTATTTTCTAGATTGATGTAATTGATAATGCGATTGTGTTGCTGCTGCCTTTTAAGTATGATTCATTGCTAGGTGTTGTTATCCATATTTTGCGTATCTTTTTGTAGAAATGAATCATATTTGTTGTGGATTGCGGTTTCAAAACCCACAGCAGAGCGGGGGCAGTTTTTCCAGTACCATCTATATCTAGGGAGTTCCATTCCTCCCAAATGAGGAATTGAATTCCAAAATTTGTGTGGGTTCCACTAATTTTTTTTTATTTCCCAATATTTAGTAAACATTGGAGTACTCTGTAATTAGAATTCAATTTCTCTTTTTGATTCCGATCATGGTTTTTGACTTCTTATATGCAAATGATCTATTCATTCTTCGATGAAAGCAGACTATTTTTAACGTACAAATTTTATAACAAAAATCGTTATTTTCTTTATTATCAGCTAACGATTATTTTTAGAAAAATCTATTTGATTTGGTTACCGTTTAGTCATTCATATAAATCACAAATTAACAATGCATCATGGAAATGGATTCTAATTATGACTTTTGTACGGTGAGATGTCACATTGTTTTTTTTTTTAATAAGAAATAAAATAGGGGAGGAACATCAAAGTCTAAATACCTCATTATAACACCAAATACATCAAATATAAAAGCATATTAATTTCCCATGTGCTTTTAGTTTAATGGCGGAGGCGGAAGTAGTGCGGGCGGCGGCGTTGGCTTGGGTTGATATGGAATTTGATGTGGTTCATATTGAATCAGATTCTAAGGGTCTTGTGGATATGATTAATGGCAAGGTTCAACCAAATGTTGCAATTAAAGCTCTTCTTCTTGATATCCAATATGTGAAGCAGCGCTGAGGTCAGTGGATTTTAATTTTGCTCCTCGTATCTGTAATACGGTAGCACATCTAGTGGACTCCTTCGCCTTATGTGAGGGGGACCTTTATGTTTGAGACTGTTTTGAGTCAGAGTGGTTGTTCAATACTTTGGCTTCTGATGTAAACCTTTCAATTCGAATATAATGAAATTCTTATCTTTGGAAGAAAAAGAAAGGGGAGAATAGACTGGTTGCATAAGTGATGCCCATTAAGAGAATGTCCTAAATCAGGAATAACATCCACGAGGAAGTTTGTCTATATGTAGACATGCCGGCAATAAATTGAATTAAATCTTTGAGCCAAAAATATTATGTCTCCGCTAATAGTCTTCAACCTCTAGAAAAGAGAACACCAACCATTGATAATATCGATGATAAGCTTCAAGTCTCCTTCAACAAGTACGTCTTTGAAGTTTGCAGCACCGCAACCTTAGCAATCAAAATATGATGCTGAAGAATAACTATTTTCATGTAAGAAGACAAATGTTACCAATCAGTAGATACAAATGCCAATAAGATATGTACAAGTATTGTTGAAAAATGGTATCTTTTTTTAGGCTCACGTATTTTAATTATACCAAGTTTGCCATATTTGTATGTAGCATGAACTATCCGTATTTTCTCTTTTTGTGTATTGTTGTCTATGTGTTTGTAGGTACTTTTTTTGTCCAATATTGAAAGAAGTCCCAAATTTGAATTTCCGACCATGCACTATAGCTAGTTGGTAATTATATGTATGAACGTAACAAATACCTTTTGAAATCTTTGTAGGTTAATTGTTAATTACAAAAAAGTGGATGAAATGCTTTTATATTGGGGGTTTTCTAGCTTCAACCTTGTCCTCCCATTCAAAATCCCTACGATTGCAGCCCACTAGAAAGCCATACTTAAGGCTATTGCTTTTTCTCAACAAAAACTGTTTCAATTTAAAATTAAACATTTAAAAAGTGTTTGATAAAAATAAAATATGCTGTTTATTTTAAAAGTCCCCTTCAAATTAACAGCAGTCTGGAGGTTGCTTTTAAAAACTACTTTAATAAAAAACGGAGTTAGGCTTTTAAAAATATTTTTAATTCCTGTAATAAGCTCATTAATTTTAAAGAATGAAATTATTTATCATTATGCTTTTACACTGCTTTTCATACTCACAATACTTTTAAATATAGAAACATTAATACTTTTAAATACTTTTAAATATAGAAACACTTAGTTGCTTTATTTTGTAGCTGAGTATTCTTAAAGCACGGCATAAACAATTTATTAAATAAGAGCTTAGTTTCCCATTTGTTTTGACTTGGTTCCATAATTTATATACAACAATCATCCAAAGTACTGAAAAAAAGAATTGAATTCCAAGTAAAGATATATATAAATCTATTACAATGAACACGAAACCATTTCTTCCTTACGATATACGCATATTTTCTTGGGAGCAAACTCGGTTCACTTTCTTCCTTGAGCACCCAATTTGAATGTTTGGATCCTCAAGCACTTGGGAAGCGGAAACGCCGGCTGCTTCTAGCAGGAGTTCGCTTTAGCGCTTTCACGCTCAATGGATTGTCCTTGCTCTGTTTCAATGAACACATTGTCAGCAAAGACGGGAAGGATCAACGTAGAAAAATTAAAGTGGAAAGAGAGATGGGAGTATGATTCATTACCAATCGGCAAGTTCCCGCATCAAGGTCGCATACGGGGTACTCGTGAGGGCAGCAGCTGTAATGGTCATCACAGCAGGTTGCAGACTCTAGAGGGCAGCATCCCCATCCAAAGCAGTAGTTGCCATACTCGTAGGCACAGCAGCATGTAGTTCCCACGGGGCATGAGTAGTATTCATCGCACATTGTAGGGGGCTTCACAGGAGGAGGAGATGGTGGTGATGGAGGAGGTCTTGGGGGGTTCTGACCCTTTTTAGTAGGGTATGAGGCCTCAATGGCAATACCACATTTGCCAGTATTGGTGCTAGCCACATTACGTTCCAACCTGATGTAACCAGCCTCGCCCCAATTGGGACCCCATGAGTTCCTCACGATCCAGTAGTCTACACCATTTTCAGTGCCATAACCAACAGCAATCACACCATGGTCTAGATCTGTTCCACAACGTCCAGTGAAGACACCCTGAATGGACAGATAATTTCAACGTTGTCAGACTATAAATTAGGACGAACATGATTCTGAAATCAAATGATTAATATTCACAGCTCAACAACAGAGCATGCCCAACCGTCTAGCAAGAGAACTCTATCAATTTCCCACACATGCATACAGTTACAAATAGAATGTAGATGATTTGGAATAAGATAGAAGCATTACCGATTGGTAGAGTTGGAATTCCCTGCCACCAGCTTCAATGGCAACACTAACTGGTTGGTGTGCCACAGCCTTCTTTAACGACTTCTCATCATTTTCTGGAACATCTTCATACCCATCAATGGACACAACCCGAGCATTTTTCTGCAAAAGAGAAAAAGAAACATTATCACAATGATAAAAAATGTCGCACATAAACGATAGCCAGTAGGGTTGAATTGGATGCATACCCTGTTAGGATCACATGAACCATCTCGAGCATGGTAAGGGTAATCTGCTTCAGTATCAATACCGCCATTGTTGATGATGAATTGGAAGGCATAGTCCATAAGACCTCCATTGCATCCCTGGTTGTATGATCTGTCACAATCCACTAGTTCTTGCTCTGATAAAGAGATCAGCTCACCGGTCACAATCTTGTTTATGCCTTCGACTGCGCCAACCGTTGAGAACGCCCAGCAACTCCCTTCAATCCGAAACACATAAAATTATTAGTAAGAAACAAAATGCTGTAGCAGCAGCAGCAGCATATTTTATAGCTGTGGATTGAACAAGATGTCTGAGGCAGATATCTAAACGAAAAATTGAACGATCATTTAACTCTCTAATAGTATATGTATGCAGGGCATGGCAAAATTCATGTTCACACATTTTCTAACCGCAGATTAAACAAGGATGGCGGAGACAGATATCTAAACGAAAAACTAACTCTCGGTTAATACATTCGCAATGCATGACAAATAATTCAGATATCAACACTCAACATGCTACAATCACTTATATAACAAAACCATCTTTTGGAGAAAGCACTTTCCAACTTTTTCTTCCAGAAAAAACAAACATAAACCAGCCTCACACATATCATAAATCCAGAAGAAAATAAATAAATTAAGGATATTTGGCCAACATATTGATATTTTCCAGGAAAACAATGTTGATATTTTCCGGGAAAACGACGTTGATATTTCCCGGAAAACAAAATACCTCCAAAGAAACAGCGCCAACAAAAAAAAAAAAAACGAATAAATGCACAACATAAAAACAACAAAACGAAAATCAAAAGCTCACCGCATTGGCCCTGATCCTTCACGGCAGGAACAGCGCCCTCGGCTCTCCAATCGACCGACTCCGGCAACTTATCGCCGGCCCGGAACGCGTACCGGTCGCTCTTCCTCGACCCAGAAAGCCCGGACCGCCGGTCCACCTTGGCACCCAAGTAAACAGACAGGTACTCCTCGTTGGTCAGATCGGCGAACCGGTTCAGACCCACCTTGTAAGTCCGGCTCTGCTTATTGTGCTCGTCAATGAACCTGAGATTATCCTTAAAAATCTCGAACCTCCGCTCCTTCTCCCCCAAAGCGTTGTAGTTTTTGGCGTGCTTGACGAGCCAGGACTCGTAGAGGGCCTTGAGCTCCGTCTCGGTTCGGTCCGACGAGGCGGGCAAGCCATGCTTCTCGTTGTAGTCGACGATGGACATGTCCATGGCGGCGGCAAGGGGGAGGAGGAGGAGAAGGACCATGCAGGGCAATGAGGCCATGGCCCCAGAAGATGTTGAGGATTGTCGGTTCATTGTTGACGAAAGGTGTGAGAGAGAATGCGATGGGTTGAATTGGGGTTGGTGGGTATTATATAGGTCAAAAGAGGGGAGGGGGGATTTTGATCGGCTGGATGAAACACAAGAGAATGACAGCGAATTGAATTTGGTAAAGAACACCGGAATTGCGTTGAAATAGGAATATTAGAGAGTCCCGCTGTGTCACGATCGGTTCGGGACCTGGTGGTCACCACCTCTATAAATTTTTAATTTTTTATTCTAATAGGAAGATATATTTACATTGAGGTGTCAGAAATAAATTAGTACGTTCACGGTTTCAAATTTTAAAAACTCACTTATCAAGCCGTGGAATATATCACTAGATCATATATTAAGTGGGTATATTTTAAAAAATTTGTGTGTGGATATATTTTATTTTTTAAAAGAAAATTTTATTTATAAGCGTTTTTGGTTAAAGATACTTGTTTTAAATGTGTGAATTTTTATTGAAATTCAATTGCTTTTGAAAAAAAACATTTGACAAATGTATTTTCAAAAAACGCAAAACACTATAAATTTATGTGCCAAACACAATTAGTAGTGTTTTGACTGTCAAAAAGCACTTTTTAACCCTTGCACAAGCAAACCCAAACATGCACCGCTCCAGGCGCCCAAGCGATCTTGATTCTTGGACGGTTTTTGACCATTGATGCAAGTGAAGTGTGCATTTAATCAACAGTTATAAATTATCATTTTTTTACATTTTTTTAATCGTATAAATTTTATAATAAGAATCGTTAATTTCTTGGTGTGGTTTGTAGGGGTAGCTGTTAGGAATTTTAAATTATTTTCATTTTCTACTAATTACTTCCAGATCAAGAAATTGATCACTGGAGCATATGTACCCATCTGACACCCTTATAATTGATCTGTAATTAGTTGTTTGTGGTACTAAAACTCTATCACTTCTATTAAAAAAAATGATATGTTGTCAAAATTGTGAATGGTTTCAACTTGAGAAACCCTTATTTGATCAGTCGTAGTGCATTAGTAAGCAACGCATTTATCTGATACACGCTACATTTTTTGCATTTTCATTCTCGGTAAGTAAACATATCATTAGAAATTATTAGAATGTATGTTCGGTTTTCCAAGCAATCGAGATCAAGGTTTTATAAATCTATAGAATACCTAATCAAAATTTCATTATCTAAGCCGCCTTTCAAAAGTAATTTTTGACGACGCACATTTGAAGATAATCGACAAGTATTTGTTTTTCAAACTAAGTTAAAATTAACCTAAGGGGTTGGTCTAATAGAAAGTAATCAAGCATTTGGGATCCTAACTCGAGTTTGAACTCCCACGGATACATTTATTGGAACTACCAGCTTTGTTTTGATGTACTGTTTGATACGGTGACAAAAAATGCGTTGCTGCATCACGTGATACGGCGACCAAAATACGTTACTCCCACGGATGCATTCAAAGATATGTGGTATGATACTTCCTATATTAAAAAAGAAGTGAGGTTGAAATTGCTCGATTATTTGAAGTTGATGTTTTTCTTTGTACTCAACACAGTCGGTAGACAAAACGTCTCCAAATTCCCACATGCTTCAAACAATGAGCCAGCTAAGTTTCCCGAGAAACAAACAACACCAATTCCAAAAAACAGCCAAATTGCAATGGCAATCAAACAACTCTATTTGCCTAGCTATATCAAGAACAGATAAAGTGATACTTGTGGTACAAGCAACTCTAGTTGATTGTTGCCACAACACATTATATGACGACTCTGTGATAGTTTGAGAGTTTAGGCAGCAAGCTTTCACGATGGCAAATTCGGCAGAATTTAGATGCTTGTGGATTTGTTAACAAGTAAGAAAAATTTGCAGCATATGGTTGATATAGGAAACATGGGAATGAAAGATGTTGGCAAATTGAAAAGGACGCAAAAGATAATATTGGTCACGTACAGATTGTATAATGCGTGCATTGTTGTCCTCATGCTCCTAATTAATAAGTTGAAGATTTGACTACTAAAATTTATGATGAAATTATATTTGTGATTAATGCGAAATTGAATTTGAGACGGTTGTTTTTATAAGCATGAAGGAGGATTTGCAATTGAAATCTCTTTTTTTTTTCTTTTTTTTTTGTCAAAAGTACTTTTTATTACAAAATAAAAAACTTTACAAACTAACAAGTCCCAAAGCTAAACATATTAACATAAAAAAATCAGGTCACAGCAGAACAACACACTACAAGAGCTAAGATACAATTAGGTCCAAACCGTAAAACACAAACACGGAACCTAGAAACTTCTACCGTCTCTTTCGCTGCCAGAGATCATCCCAAGCCATCCAATTCCTCTTTCACAGCCAAGCAATACCTCACCAAATGCCACATCCAACTCCAATTTGCTTCCCGAGCACAACCATAAAGTAAGGATAACCGGAAACCAAACGAGAAGCCAACTATTGAGATGAAGTCTGTGGAGATCCACGAACGACACTGCCGATAAAGGCATATAACAAGGAGAAAGTGGTGGTGTTGGAAACACCCGAGCCAATGAAACCACCAGAATTCTACACACAATTTCAATAGGTTGTATGGTTGAAAATCGGAATATGGAGGAACACAGAGGGTAGATACTGTCTGGGAAGGAGAAATAGGACATATCAGTGTAACAACTAAGGCGAAAAAATAGTAGAAGTAAGAAAAAAAAGACAAGAAGGAAAAAGAGGGGAGGACGATGATCGACCCTGACCGAAGCTAGGGTCGGCACCACTGGTTTTGCTCAAATTTGGAGGCCTCACCCGAATGGGTGAGAAAAACTCTCAAAAAGAGAGAGAGGCTCTCACTAGAGAGAGAAAGCTGGTAAGTTTGTTGTTTAGGTCTTGATGCAACTATTGTTTTTTCAACTGAAATCTCTTCAACCATTGAAAAAAGAGATTTATCACTAAACTCAAAAATAGTTCACTAAAAATGGCCTTTAGGAATCGTGAAACTCTGTTGCGTTCCCTATATATTAAAGATGTAATGGGAGGTGGTGCATGCATATATCTTGAGAAAAAAGCGTCGGTTTTTCTCCGTTGCCAATAACAACCCAGTACCTCGGTTTATAGTAATATACGATGCTTATTTGGTATTATTTGATGACTTTCATGGGTTTTTTGTTGACTTCCATTGCTAAAAACATCTATTGCAATTTGCATCAGTACTTCTGTAAATTCTGATGTCTGTCTCTCTTTAAGGCATTTGGTTTACATTAAAAACTTATGCAATAGCAATCTGCCACTTCAGTTTTTATATACGATGGAAGCTATAAACATCAAAATTAATTGACTATTGAAAATTGTTTTGTTTTGATACATATTCAATGTCAAGATTGATTGCTTATTTAAGTCACCCTACGTAATGAATTGAAGTTTTCTACGCATAGATTTGCGAATTTTTTAATACTATGTATAATTTGTAGATATCAAAAATTGAAGGCTAGGATGGAGAACAAGGACTGTAGAAAACAAGAAAGATTGTAAAAGAAGGAACATGGGCAGATATTCTTGTGTTTTAAAAAAAAAAGAATATTTTTGTGCCTTAAGAATAATCAATTACTGTTACAGTCCTATTAGATTTGGAATGTGATTGTGTAAATCCTAACATATCTAGGATATCCTTATGGGATTTTACAATATCCTATTAGAGTTGTAATCCTATTAGGGTAAGGAATTTACCTTCCCTACTACTATAAATAAATAAAGGCACAATGGGGTGGAATAGAACACCTCACAATTACACATCTCTCTCTTTCTCTTTCCTATGCCGCACCCCCTCTCTCTGTCCTTATTATAGTTCAGTAAATTAGGCCTACAACACGTTATCAGCACGCTCTTGACGTTGTGCTAAAGAGAGTTTATTCTTCAATCAGGGGAGTATTACGTTTTAATCATTCTCTTTATGATTAATTAATTATTTTATTGAATTGATCTACATGCCATTGATTCAATTTAATTTTTGTTTTTTGTTGAACGTGATACAACGCATTGGAGACACAATTCCGGTTTTCCGAGAAGGATCTTCTACAAATTCAAAGGCTCAGTTGTTTTCTGCCAATCAGGTTCTTTTAAAATAAATTAAGATATTTGAAATGACCTGAAGTATGAAAACATTCCCCATGCAGCATGAACCCCCTATATTTATATTTTCCTTTCAATTATATATATTGCATATGTGTTCATATATTTTGTCAATATATATATATATATATATATATATATATATTTGTTCATGCAATACGCAATTATGCTATGTGGAATTTGTGAGTCAAAGCATCAAAATAAATTAGAAGCAATTAGGGTTTTTGAAACTCTAGTGTCGAAAAAAAAAATTAGGGATTTTTTTTTTGCGCCGAGCCAACGACGTGTTGTGTCAGCCTGAAGTTTGGGTAAACGACATGGCAGCCCTCTGGGATTTATGCTAAAATTGGACCAGGCCTGCGCTTGGGTCCTTGATGCATGGGCTTCATGACCCGTGGTCTATTCTAGAAACCAGCAACCATTGCTAGACTTTTCCAGATTTGGCCTGCTTTTTAGAAGCCAGCGATAGCTGGGCTTGTCCCGTGTCAACTAGAAGCCAGTGAAAGCTGGGCTTCCTTTGCGTCACTGCCCAAAGCCAGCAAGCCTAACGTTGCTGGGCTCTGCCCTCTTCCTTGGCTCGCTCACCAGCAGTCAGGTTGGGCTGCTTTGCAGCCATGTTCTCGAGGCTCAACAGCTGCAGGGACTTGACCTGTGACTTTACAGCGAGCCTAAGGGCTGGTTTGGTATTGCTGTGCTTTGAAAAAAAGCTGCTTCTGCTGTGCTGTGAGAATAAGCAGCTGTGAAATAAAGTAGCAGAGTGTTTGGTAAACTTTTTTGTAAAAGTGCTTTTGAAAGAAAAAAGCAGTATTATAGTGTTTGGTAAACTTTTATGTAAAACAGATGTGAAAAAGCCGGTTTTTCAAAGCTGTGTTTTGCAGCTTCTTGTTTTTGGCTTTTTTTCACCCAAAACTGTGAAAAAAAGCTGAAGCTGAATGTTTACCAAACACCAAAAACTGTCCCAGCTTTTTTTCATAGCAGCTTTTTTTAAAATCACCTCAACCCCAAACTGGGACTAAGTGTGCTGGTTTGTGTCCTTTTATGTTTAATTTTTTTTTGACCCGATGCCATGTATTGGCATCCCCGCTTGATAACCATACTCATATAATTTTTGGAACGTTTTTGGTTAACGCTAATTAAGCTATAATTCACTTGTCACTTGGCTCGCCGCCAATTGAAGCTAATAAGACCCGAATATCATTATTTTGATTCCACGATCGACCTTGTATGGTCCGATCTATTGAATTAATTAAAATTGACTAGTAGTCCATTAATTGGACAAGACATCTAAAATTATTAGCCTTATAGACATGTAAATTTCGTTGCATACAAATGACGCATCACAAAACTTCACATGGCATATGACTCATCACAAATGGACAAGTCATCAATGACATGTGACACAAATCAAGCAAAGGAAGCTCAAAAGCATTCCTAAAATTCGGCAAAGGGGAAGAAATCTCCTTAAAATCGGCAAGGGGCCCAAATTTCTCCTAAAACTGGAAAGAAAGCTAAACCATCTTCACAAAACAAGAAAAAATTGAAGATTGCGCACAAAATAGGCAACAATCCCTATAGATTTCGGCCAAGCAAGGGAAAGTGGCTGAAAACAAGACACAAAACATGCCTAAATTCTCCCGTGGATGAATTAAGACACAAATCAAAGTCAAATCCACCCAAGGGCATGGCTTTGGAAGTCTATAAATACAAGGTCCCAAGACAAGCATAGGGGGTGGACAATTTCTACATTGAAGGACCGAAATTCTCACAAAAGGAGAACCTCTGCTAAATCTTTGAAGACTAATACGCTACCAAAGCTCTCTTCAAAGAACGCACAACCAAAGCCGAAGCTTTCTTTTGACCAAAGCCGAATCATTCCTTTGAAGAATCAACAAGCACCTGTGCCGATTCTTTCAAGACTTTGTTGCAAGCTCAAAACTTGTAACGACGTTCGATTCAAGATCAAGTCAGCAAGACCCTTGAATCAACGAAATTCTACATCAACACTCCCTTTGCCGCAGCCCTAAACCTGAGGTGAAGACTATCCATGTATTGTTTCAAGCTCAAAACTTGAAGCAATTGTTTAATCGTTCATCCGAGATCAGGTCATCGCGACCCTTGGATCAACAATCAATCATCTACATCAAATTTGAAGACTGAATCAGAGGAAAATTGTAAACAGAGATTGTATCCCTACAAATTCATCAATACAAATCTATTTTGTACACGTGTTCTTGTTTCATTCGTTACAGAATTTTCGTGTTTACAAATTTGGCACGCCCAATGGAACATCTCTATCTTTAAATCTACAAAAAAGCATATATGGCATCAAGAAATGATCAAATTGTTCTCGCAACCAATGCAAAGAACAAGAACATCTTTGCCCAAGTGGTGGCACTTTGGGCCTCACAACAAGAAGCAAGGCAAGATCTCTTTCTACAGTGCTTTCCACCCCTACATCAACTCTGCCGGAGGAGTAAAAGCACCTAAGGCACGAGCTCGTGATCACCCTGGCCTCGCTAAGGGCGCTAAGGGAAGAAAGCCCGATGTGGTACTCTGAGTCGTTAACTTTCGATGCCGACTTAAGCAGCAGCTCGTATCCCGTAGCCATGTAAGTCATGAATACTGGTGTGACTTCAATCAAAGAGCAACTGGCACAAATGAGTGAAGCAATCGCAAGGCTGACAAGGATTGTGGAGGAAAATGACTTGCAGATTGCTACACTCGTCAACTGTTTGGAGGCACAACACAACGAGAAAGCTGACCCGAAGGTTGATCCACCAATGAAGAAAACTAACGAAAATGAGGAGCCTCTGATGGACAAAGTTGAGGAGAAACTAGAGGTGGACCGAGATACAACGCTCATGGGATTTCTCTATCCAACAGCTGCAAGAGATGATCACAAACACTATTAAGGCATAGTATGAAGGGAGCTTACATAACTCCGTGCTGTACTCAAAGCCCTACTCCAAGAAGATTGACATCTTGAGGTTGCCAAGGGGTTATCAGCCACCCAAATTCATGCAATTCGATGGAAAGGGCAATCCTAAGCAACATATTGCCCATTTCATTGAAAGTTGCAATAATGCTGGGACAGAGGGAGATTACCTCGTCAAACAGTTCATGCACTCGTTAAAAGGTAACACATTTCACTGGTACACTGACCTCGAGCTCGAGTACATCAACAACTGGGATCAACTTGAAAGGGAATTCCTCAACCGCTTCTACAGCACCCGCCGCACAGTAAGCATGCTAAAGCTAACAAGTACGAAACAGTGGAATGATGAACCTGTCGTCGACTACACTAATAGGTGGCGTTTATTAAGTCTGGATTGCAAAGATCGGCTTTCTGAAACCTTTGCCATTGAGATGTGTGTTCAAGGCATGCACTAGGGATTACATTACATCCTCCAAGGCATAAAACCGAGAACATTTAAAGAATTGGCAACTCGATCCCATGATATGGAGCTGAGTATTGCCAATCATGGGAAGAATGAGCTGATCATTGACTTCAAAAAGGATAAGGTGTTCACCCCAAAGGTATACAAGACTAGGAAAAAGCCCGCCAATGAAGCTTTTACAGTCCATACTACCCCTATCAAGACCTCATTCGTGCCCGTCAAGATCTCCTCCAAAAATAAAACGAAGGAGATGAAGAGAGGTGAACCTTCTCGCACCCAAGATAGGTACAAAAACACCTTGAAGGAACTAGAGCAGAAGACGTACCTTTTTCCTGACTCTGACGTGGTTGCAATGCTAGACGACTTGCTGGAAAAGAAGGTGATTGAGTTACCTGAATGCAAGCGCCCCGAAAAGATGAATCGTGTTAACGATCCTAGGTACTGCAAATACCATCGTATTGTAAGTTATCCTGTCGGTAAATGTTTCGTCCTCAAGGAGCTCATCATGAAGCTAGCACAACAAAGGTAGATCGAGCTTGACCTTGAAAACACTGCTGCAGCAGATACTATTACGATTGCATTTGGATCCTTCGATCCTGTGCCTCTCCAAGTGACGCCTGACCATTCATGTCCATGCTTAAGCTACACGGCATCTTCTGCACAACCATCGCTGTGGGCAAGCGACCAAAATGCACCTACCGACAATAAAGAAGGGTGGACATTTGTGACCTACAAAAAGACAAGGAAGCCAAGACCACAAGCTACACAGGCAAAGGTGGAACAATGGAGAAAGCACCGCCGCCGTAACAATAAGAAGCCCAAAAGGAGCGTAAGAGCTGGTAAGCCAACGTACGTAAGGGAACCTATGGAGCAAGAGTCGCGCATTCTCATTTCCTTGCACAAGTACTTCCTAAATGACTTATTCCAACAGTGCACTACTGCTGCCTGTCACATGGTTGGAGTGGAGATAGAAGAGCCCTCGAAAGGCAAAGTTATCGCCATCGAGGAAGTGAAGACCATCAAGCCCAAAGAAAGCATGTCGGTACACTTTAGCATCGAGGAAGCACTACGATTGTCCAAGGAGATCCAAAAAGCATTAGTAGCGGTCTTGGCGAGTCTCGACGACCATGAAGTGCAAGAAAGCAAGGATGAAGGCTTGTAACTTTGGCCACATGAGTATGCCACGTGTTGTGCCACCCATGACGCAATCAACTTCACTGACAAAGACTTGCTGCTGGGACTAAAGCCTCACAACCGTCATCTCTTCATCTCTGGGTACGTAAGGGAGCACAAAGTCAACCACATGCTTGTGGATGGTGGATCGGCCATAAACATCAATCCAAAGTTAACTATGACCACAATCGGCATCAAGGTTGATGAACTATCCCGAAGCTGACTCCTAATCCAAGGTTTTAACCAAATAGGACAAAGAGCGATGGGCATGATCCGAGTCGAGATCACCATTGGCGACAAATCAAGCACGCTATTCTATGTGATCGATGCAAGAACTTCCTACAACTTGCTCTTAGGAAGGCCTTGGATCGACGAGAATGGAGTGATGCCATCCACCCTCCACCAATGCTTAAAGTTCTACCGAGAAGGAGTAAAGGTGATACAAGGCGACACCAAGCTATTCATTGAAGCTGAATCACACTTCGCGGATGCCAAGTTCTACATAGATGAAGACATGGTGCCCGAAGCTCTTATAAAAGAGATTAAATCCATAGGCAAAGCCGCACCTAAAAAGCAGAAGTGGTAAGCCGTGCTTAAGAAGCAAGAAGAGGAAGTCGTGCCCTCTTAAAGCAAAGACGACGATGAACATGCTAAGCCCATAACAACCAAAGGGAGTGTAACACCCTTAAAAGGACCAAAAACACCCGTCCTCCGATACATCCCAATGACGAGAAGAAATACTAGGCAGTCTCCGTTCGAAACTGGAACATGCAAAGACGAAACACAGCAGCACAAGGACGCTGTAAAGCTGCTCAAGACAAATGCAGTTTTACCTCTGACATAGCTAGGCGATGCTAGAGTTTCAAAACCACCACAAGGTTTCGTAAAACCCTTACCAAAGGGGGCAAAACCAAGCTCTCTTCCAACCAAGATGACTGAAGAAGACTTCGACCCAAACACCTACAAACTCATGTTAAAGGCTGGGTACGATTTCACCTACCCTTTACATCTTGGAAAGAAGGTTTCAAACACCGTCAACGACAAAGAACATGACTTCACCGAGGCTTAAAAGTAGTTGAAGGAGCATGGTTATGGAGTTGACAATAATAAAGCTAGACTTAGCTTCACACCAAATACACCCGTGAAGATTTCAAGCAAAGCGAAAGACGTTAGCGCTCAACACATCAGCATGAGCGTTAAACAAGATCAAGATGAGCCTAAACCCGCCCTTCAAACGTCAGTCTTTGATAGGCTGAATCTTTCAAAACTCAAAATTTCTACACTTGATTGCATTGGTGGTCAAGATCGAACTTTCGTCTTTAAGCAACTTAACACGCCAACACCCCAAAGCTCTGTTTTCGAAAGGTTGTCAAAACCTAAGAAACAAAGCAACACAGCTAGCTCTCATCCACGATGGTCGGCCTTGAAAAGACTTGAAAAAACCAAGCAGCCTTTTAGAAAGAGGAAGACAACGCTCAAAAAAGAAAGGCTCGACGGTTTAGCAAAAAAGGACGACATTCGGAGCTCGATTCTTTCAAGGATGAAGCACCAAGCAACCTTGGAAGTTGACACAAAATGAAAACTAAAGGTACAGAGGCGCACCATCATTTACACTGGCCAATCTTCACGTCAACAAGCCCAAGAGGACGGCACTGAAGAAGGGGTTCAAGACGTCTTCCACATCACAATCCAAGAAGACAAAGAAGACAAAATCCCTGAGGAAGACGTCACTACTGCACCACCACAACTTAAGGATATGGGGCAAGCCACGACCGATGATCTCAAGGAGTTCAACTTAGGCATAAGAGAGGAACCGAAGCCTATATTCGTAAGTGCATTACTAAGTGTGGATAAGATCGATGAGTACTACCAACTGCTAATGAAGTACAAAGACGTCTTTGCTTGTACCTACAAAGAAATGCCCGGCCTTGATCCTACCATCGCTGTGCATCGTCTTGCAGTCAAGCTTGGAACGCGATCGATAAAGCAAACTCAAAGACGTTATCGATCCGAGCTCATCCCATAAATTGAGGCTGAGATTGACAAGCTAATCGAAGCAGGCTTCATTCGAGAAGTGTAATACCTTAAATGGATTTCCAACATCGTCATTGTCCTTAAGAAATCTGCACAAATACGTGTTTGCGTAGATTTCGATGACTTTAACGATGCTTGCCTGAAGGATGACTTTCCCTTACCAATCATTGAAGTCATGGTGGACGTGACCACTAGTCACGAGGCACTATCATTCTTTGACGGCTCCTCTAGGTATAATCAAATCTGCATGGCTCTTGAAGACGAGGAACTTACAGCCTTCCGCACTCTGAAAGGTATCTACTGCTAAAAGGTAATGCCCTTTGGCTTGAAGAACGCTGGGGCTACATATCAACGCGCAATGCAGAAGATCTTCAACAATATGCTACATAAAAACGTAGAATGTTATGTGGACGACGTAGTTGTCGAGACCAAAAAAAGATCTGATCACTTGAAGGATTTATGAATGGTGTTCAACAAACTACGTCACTACAACCTCAAAATGAACCTGTTGAAGTGTGCATTTGGCATCACTTATGTGCTACATAAAAACGTAGAATGTTATGTGGACGACGTAACTGTCGAGACCAAAAAAAGATCTGATCACTTGAAGGATTTGTGAATGATGTTCAACAAACTACGTCACTACAACCTCAAAATGAACCTGTTGAAGTGTGCATTTGGCATCACTTCTGGGAAGTTCCTTGGCTTCATTGTCAAGCACCGTGGCATTGAAGTAGACCAATCGAAGATTAAGGCCATTCAAAGCATGCCCGAGCTAATGAATCTACACGAGCTAAAAAGTTTACAAGGATGGCTAGCCTTTATTAGGCGTTTCATCTCTAACCTTGCTCGATGTTGTCAACCCTTTAGTTCCATTCATATAGGATAACGCATGTCGCAATGCCTTCAAAAGCATAAAAAATATACCTGGCAAGCCCATTTGTCTTAGGAGCACCCATACCTGGAAAGCCGCTCATCCTATACATTGCTGCACAAGAAGGTTCCATTAGAGCACTCTTGGCATAAGAAAATGAAGACCAAAAGGAAAGAACACTTTACTACCTAAGTAGAACTTTCACTGGTGCCGAGCTCAACTACTCACCAATCGAGAAGATGTGCCTTGCCTTAGTCTTCGTCATCTAAAAGCTAAGACACTACATGCATGTTTACACCATCCACTTGGTTGCTAAAGCTGACCCAGTCAAGTACATTATGTCCAAACCCATTCTGACAGGGCGACTAGCTAAATGGGCATTGCTTCTCAATCAATACGAGATCATCTACGTCTCAGCTAAAGCCGTCAAGGGATAAGCACTAGCAGACTACCTTGCCGATCATCTAATCTCAGCTAATTGGAAAATCTCAGATGACTTGCTTGACGAAGAGGTGTTCTACATCGACATCTTCTCAACATGGACAATGTTCTTCGACGGATTCACACGAATGGACGGGGCGGGGGCAAGAGTAGTATTCATGTCACCACAAAGACAAGTACTACCTTATTCCTTTTGACTGAGCAAGCGATGCTCCAGCAACGTCGCTGAGTACCAAGCATTGATCATTGAACTCCAAATGGCGATCGATATGAAAATCACAACGCTAGAAGTGTATGGCGACTCCAAGCTCATAATCAATCAACTCTTGACTGAATATGAAGTGAGGAAAGATGATCTCGTCCCATACTTTCGGCTAGCAACTTAACTATTACAAAAGTTTGAGGCCGTGACGTTAGAACATGTGCCAAGAAAAGAAAATCAAATAGCGGACGCTCTCGCTAACCTAGCCTTAAGTATGGTGCTAGGAGAAGATAAAGCTGAGGACGTGCCAGTTTGCCAAAAATGGGTGATCCCGCTTGTTACTAAAATGCTACTAGATGACACAAACATCGTCTCATTACTTCAAGTCGACACTAAAGAGTGGAGATAGCCACTGATCGACTACTTGGAGCATGGAAAGCTTCCAAACGATCCTATACACCGCTCTGAAATATGTCGACGAGCACCTCATTTCCTCTACTACAAAGGAACACTCTAGCGATGCTCTTTTGAGGGAGTACTTTTGAGATGCCTAGGTGAGGAAGAAGCCAATCAAGCCTTGGAAGAAGCACACTCAGGCCAAGCATCAATATGGACCAAAGCTACATTTCTAGCTTAAAAGAATAGGTTACTACTGGCTAAGCATGGTGAAGGATTTCCTGGAGTACGCCAAAAAGTGCCAAGCCTGCTAATTCCACGCCAACTTTATACATCAACCACCTGAGCCATTACACCCTACAGTTACTTCATGATCGTTTGATGCATGAGGATTGGACGTCATATGACCAATCACACCAAAGTCATCTGCATGAGAAGCTTACATCCTAGCTGCAACAGATTACTTCTCCAAGTGGGCTGAAGCCATACCCTTAAAGGAAATCAAGAAGGAAACTGTCGTCCGTTTCATCAAGTAGCATATCATCCAACGATATGGTGTGCCTCGTTACATCATCACCGACAACGAAAAATAGTTCTCTAACCGACTCATGGATGAGCTCTACGAGAAATACAAATTCAAGCAACACAAGTCTTCCATGTATCATGCTCCGGCCAGTGGCGAAGCCATGCGATGGCGAGGAATGGCGGCCGCCACTCTCTTCGTTGGAAAACACAGCTGGAGCGCAGGTTTAGCCCCTCCCTTCGCCGGAAAACCCAGCCCCTCCATGTCTGTTCCTGACCTTCGGTGAACTGGTTCTGATGCGTGCAGTAGCAGATTGGCTTTTTTTTTTTATTTATTTTTATTTTTTTATTTTTTTTATTTTTTTTTACAATTCAGGCCAAAACAACTTTGTTTTGGTCCTGGTAAAAAAAATTTAAAAAATTACACCAAACGGCATCGTTTCGTATGTTTGGAAAAACAAAATTATATAGTGGGGGGGACCGCGTGTCCCCCGTTCAGCGATTCCTCTTGACTCTCTTAGTCCATCTCAAAACCCATTTGCCAATCAGAGACTGAGAGCAGCAAAGCTACCCCCCCCAAAATCCCAGCAACAACGGAATGGAGGAATTTTAAATTCACGTTTGGGTTTGGTTAGCTGATTCCCAGCAGCAAAGGTGCTCCTCACTCCAGCCGTTTCCTCTCATCCAATCGCTGAGCCCCCGGCTTCCAGGCCAGCCTTCAAAGGTAAATTTATAATCCCTAACCCTAAATAATTATTTAATACAAATTTTGTTTAATTGGTATAGAAATAGAATCATATTCATATGATAATGCACTAAGTTGGTTATTAGTTGTTGATTATTGATATGAAGTTATGAAATTAATTTTTAGGATGAAAATTAAAATTTGAATTCTTGATTATTGATTAATTAATTGAATTATTACATAATGTGTACAATTATTCATATGATTAGTTGAATTGTTGGTTGGATTAGTTATTGGTATTGATTAATTGAATTGTTAGTTGGATTAGTTATTATGCATATTAGTATAGTCTACTCTAGGATTAAGAGTCAAAGAGTTTTTTTCTTTCTTTCCATTTTACAGTTATGTAATGGAACGATACTATAAGAAACAATGCTCAAATCCTCATTCAAACATTTCGGGTAGTCTTTCTCCTTCGAATATTCCAAGTAGTCATCCTCCTCCTTCAAATATTCCAAACAGTCATCCTTCGAATATTCCGAGTAGTTCATAACAAAGTGAGGCCACTGAGTTGAATGAAATATTGGCTAGTCTTCATGCAAACCCTGAAATAGTGTAAATATTGTTTAGTGCTTATTTTATGATAAAAGAAATTTATTTAAATCTCTTGCCTAAATCTCACCTAGGCGCCTAGCTGCTAGGCCCTGGTTCACTGCCTGACTAGCGCACGTTTTTTAGAATCTAATCCTAACCACTTTAAGCTTCTTACATGGCTTTGATATTACCGCTTACAACCGCGTTGGTGAAGAGATTGTTTTTTGTTATGAATCAAAACTTTGCACTCTCCAATATGAAAGCAATCGCTTTGATTGAACGTTGCACTCTTTTGAATTTCGCCCTTCCCCTGGGCAAATCCTAGCTTAGCCACTAGCTTCGGCCAATGGTTTTGCAGAAGCATTCAACAAAACGCTATGCAGCCTCCTGAAGAAGGTAATCGGTCGAACAAAGTGAGACTGGCATGAAAGAATAAGCAAAGCACTTTGGGTACATAGGACAACACATATGACTCATACCCAAGCTATGCCTTATTCTTCCGTATATGGCATGAAAGTTGTTCTGCCGCTCGAAAGTCAAATCCTCTCACTAAGGATGGCTATACAAGGAGGCTTGATTGAAGAGGAAAACGCAAAGCTACAACTTCAAGAGTTGGAAGCACTCGACAAAATGAGGCTCGAAGCTTAACAATACTTGGAATGCTACCAAGCACGGCTATCCAAGGCATTTAACAAGAAGGTCTGCCCAAGGTTTTTCCTAACTGGAGATTTTGTCTTGGCATTATGAAGGCCCATCATCACAACTCACAAGATAAAAAGCAAGTTCACATCAAAGTGGGGTGGACCTTACGTAATATAAGAGGTGTACACCAATGGCACCTACTTAATCATGGCGGAAGACGACTTAAAGATCGGCTCCATCAATAGCAGATTCTTGAAGAGTTACTACCCCTAAACCAAATATGCTCATTGTTCACACGAGCTTAAAAGGTGACACTCAATGCTCATTGCCTACATGAGCCTAAACTATACACGGCACAATGCTTCTTGTTCGCATGAGCTTAATAGGCGACACACAACACTCCTTGTTTGCACGAGCTTAAAATGTGACACGTAACACTCTTTGTTCGCACGAGCTTAAAAGGTGACACTCAATGCTCTTTGCCTGCATGAGCCTAAATTGCACATGGCACAAAGCTCTTCGCCTGCACAAGCCTAAATTGCACACGGCAACCACGCTCCTTGTTCGGACGAGCTTAAAAGGCGACACTCAACGCTCCCTATTCGCACGAGCTTAAAATGTAACACTCAATGTTCCTCGCCTGCATGAGCCTAAATTGCATACAACAACAATGCTCCTTGTTCACACGAGCTTAAAAGGTGACACCCAATGCTCATCGCTTGCATGAGCCTAAACTGCACACGGCACAAAGCTCCTCGCTTGCATGAGCCTAAATTGCATGACATAATGCTCTTTGTTAGCACGAGCTTAAAAGGTGACACCCAATGCTCCTTGTTCTGATGAGCTTAAAAGACGATACCTAACGCTCTTGGCCCCCAAGAGCATAAACTATGTACGGCAAAGCAGAAAAAAAAAATCAAAATCACCATCAAAACCATCAAAAAACAATCCATCATTCCTTTGAACTACGTTCTGACTTGATCCTTCCTCAACCGAGGGTACGTAGGCAACTTGAAACTTCAAAACTTCAAGTACAATCACATCACCAAGAAAAAAAAATGCAAACACTTTGAAGAATAAGGAGCAAATTCAAAATCTGAATACTTTGTTTCTTTAAAGGAAAAAGTCGGCTCCAAAGCCTTATTGCAAAAAAACAAAGAGGGCTTAAAGTACAAAAAATGGAAGACACTACTTGAAACCTATGTCCTTAACACTACGACGACGGTTTTCAAGCAAGCCTTCCAAAGTCTTCAAAGTCTCTACATCGGTAGGGGACAAGGTGGGCACTTTGAAATCCTCTTCTCAATATGGCTCTTGATATCCATGGCCGCGGGAATGTGTGATGGATAAGCTGCTTAGTGCCACTAAGGTTCGGCCATAAAAAAGAGATTTCAGAGCTAGCTAGCAAATGTGTTGGATGTATGATGGGCTCTTGCATACCTTCACCTACAGACGGTAAACTTGGGCAACTTGGCGGATTTGTAATAAGCTCTGCACTAGGCGGGTCTCCAATCTCCTCGTCCGTGGGTAGACTGCTTCCAAATAGCATTTTCGTAAAGGAATGAACCCCATGTTCACCAAATCAAAAGAACAAGACGACCCAACCTAAAGAAGAAAAAGAAAGATGTTAGAAACAAAAGCTAAACTAATGAAAGCATAAAAAATCACAAGAAAGAAGGAAATACATACATCTTTCTCAAGTGACGCACAACCATCAAATTGAGGAGGCCTAAACATTTTCTTCTTATGACAAAAATTGACATCACTGTCATCCTGAGCACCTTAAAGCGATTGCTTGTTGAAAACTTGTTGGCGTTGCCGCAAAACAAGCTCATCTTCGTGTGAGTCAACTTCGTCACCCACCTTTTCAGAAGCATCTGAACACTGAGAAGACAAACATTGGCGTTGAAGAGCTAGGGCCGCAGGTCTATCTTGCAAAGGAGCTGCGCTCGCACAATTGAAAGGTGCTAGTTGCGTAGAAACCGCAGAATAACTTTCTTTTGGTGCATCATTGCGTGAACAAGAAGAATGGGTACCACTTGCCATCCCTAAGTCTTCATGGTGTACCTTTGACCACCAACCTACGTAGGCACGGGTCACTGGATTACTCTTGAACTCGTCATTGGCCGGTAGGGTGATAGAAGCATTTGTGCATGCACGGGTACAAGACTCCCAATGCATATACACAGCTTGCAAGGATTCTGACCGTGCATTTTCCTTCAGCTTCCCTGGTACATCGGTAAGGACTATACGGCTGAATGATACATTGGTCTCATTGCGGCAACAAAACATACCCATAACAAAGACTCGTAAGGTAAGAAAGTATGAGAAACGAAGGTGTGAATAATCTACGAGGACTCGCTATGCCGAGCCAACCCTTGCCAAGTGATCCATTCTCAAACCTTCACAACTTCTGAACAACGTTTGTGCCTGTAAATCATCAAGGCTCTTTGTAGAAAGCATGCCAGAATACTTCGTCATCAAAGGCCCTGACTTGACTGAAGTTAACAAAAAATGCCTCGACTTGTCTAAAGTTGATGAAGGAAAATGAGTGCCAAAGTACTTACCCAACCAATCGTACACATAGTGGTAGGGAAGTACCACATCACGATCTTCAGTGCTTGCTGAGTTCGAAACAATACTTAAGCCGTCATAAATATTGGCTAAAACCAGAATAGCAAGGCTGAAAGATTCACTTGCATCCATCTTGCTAGCCACTTTGAAGACTTCGGAACGGATAAAGTTGAGGTCGTCTTTGGGGAAAACAAACTTACAAAGCAAACAAGCTAAGAAAGCGGCTAGGTAAGATTCTTCCACATGCTCTGACGCTACGCCAAGTTCGTCAAACATTTTCAATTTGGCAGGGGTACCGTGCCCAGTTGAACCAATAGCGCCTGACAGATCTAAGTCTCCCTTTGGCTTGGTTGTCTTGTTGCAGCCACTTTTCTTCGAAGGCTTCTTATACTTCATGGAACCCTAATACCAAAATCGAATCCATGAAGATGTCTTCATGCCTGACTTACCCTGAGGCTCTTGGGAAAGCTTGTGATACACCTAAAACAAATAGTGGCAACTTGCAGGTAATCCTCGACTATTGCGATGAGAAAATTCCTCCACGCTAAGAACAACCTCGTCGTAAAACTTACCCTGGTTCGGTTAGCCTCTTATCTTGTGGAGATCCCAAAGTGAAATCGACATCTTCCCTTGTGCCGTGTGAAGTGTGTTGGTCGCTGAACACCAATGCTTAAAAAATGCACAAAGGATGGAAGGATGACGATCATAACTAAACAAAGATACGTATACAGTGTGGTAAGGACCCACGTTAGTAAGCACATATTCGGATTGGCTTAAAACATCTTTAAGCCACTCCTAATAAAACTCAACAAAGACGGCTTCTCTAGTAGTCGACGAAGTGCTATTCTAACTCATAGCTCCATTACGGAAGCGATCACCAAGAAGCTCCAACGAAGCCGGCAAATTGTCACAAACATGGTGCGAATTATTCAAGATAAGAATCCTTGATGTACACGCATTCTTCTTCGTATTTGGTTAATCAAAATTTGTCACCTCCCACGATACTTCAGAAGACCATGACTTGATATGCATCGAGTTGTCTTTCGCAGGAAGAACAAGCACCTTAGGGCTAGTCAACGACGCACAAAGCTTCAACGTTGTTCCCTTATCTTGCGAATCGCTTTCCTTCGCAAGAATGGTGATGGTATTGCTCTTAAAGCACTTGAAAAATACCATGGCTGCAACAAAACAAACAAGGCAACATAAGCATAAGAGTGGGGTGGCAAGAAGAAAAAAAATTACTTCACTAAAGCAAAAGACATGCGAGACAAACCTCGTGAGCGTTGAAGGATGACGATGACAAAGTCACAGCGACGAAAAAAAATCAGCCACAAAGCTTGAGCAGCACAGCAAAGAGGGCAACTACAAGATGATTATTCAAATCATGCTACAATAGAAAAGAAAACCAAAATGCTACATAATCACATTACGCAACCCTGCAACGATTACGCAAGCAGTTTCTTGCAATGCACGGCAACGTCACCATTAAGGGAAAACTGTGACCAAAAGGCACTACACAGTGTAACGCCGCTGTAGTCTTTTGCATAGCACCCCGCGGTAAAAAGTGACGCACTGCAACAAGCACCAAGCAGCAAAACCCACGACACTAAGCAGCAGTAAGCACATGGCAAGCACAGAGGTAGTGCATGGCAATGATGTGTTGTGACAAGAACACACACCTAATTGTCCTATAAATAAGGGTCAATTGCTTCCTAATGCTATAGGGAAGATACATACCAAATAGCAAAAGGAAAATCAAAAGAAAGAAGCACATTCTAGCTACAAGAAGGAAAAAAATTCCAAGCAAAAAAAGGCAATGCTTATGTACGGCAATAAAGGGACAAAACGTTGTTTTTTGCACCAAAAATTAGTAAGGAAAAGAAAACGAAACAAAGAAATAAGGATCAAAATTTCCAAAACATCAAAGGAAAGTACCTTTCCTTGCCAAAATACATAAAGAAATCCCTCCAAAGCAAGGACAAGTCTTCAAGTTTCCCAAATCAAAAAGGAAAAACACCACCTTGGCCGAAAAAATGGAAAGGAAAAGGAAAAAAAAAAAAAAAAAAAATGCAAATCCTACTTACCCAAGGACAAGCATTAAATCTTTCCAAAACCTTGAAGGAAATCACTAAAGCTTTCTAACATTTTGAAGGAAATTACCCCCATTACCAAAATTGAGGGAGATTCCTACCTAGGGTAGGAAAAGCATTTTTTTCCCATACCCATGAGGAAGAAAATTCAAGGCCCAAAATACACCAAATGTATTTTGTCAAAAAATTATGGAAAATCAATACGCACAATAACTATGTACCGATTTATCCATTTTTGAAAATTTCATTCAAGATTAAGCCTCTACGGCCCTTGAAGAAAATTTTCATTTCATTCAAGATCAAGCCTCAATGGCCCTTGAAGAAATGTTTCATTCAAGAAATATGCCTCAACGGCCCTTGACGAAATTCATCATTTCCATTCCAGAAATATGCCTCTACGGCCCTTGAAAAAGCAAACTAATTCAAGATCAAGTCTCAACGACCCTTGAGTTAGAACATTCACATTGCAGGACTTCAAAACACGTTTCCTACATATGACAAACACATGCCTACAACGCGCCTTGAAGTGAGGGCATTTGTAGACATGTAAATTTCGTTGCATACAAATGATGCATCATAAAGCTCCATGTGGCATATGACTCATCACAAATGGACAAGTCATCAGTGACATATGGCACAAATCAAGCAAAGGAAGCTCAAAAGCATTCCTAAAATTCGGCAAAGGGGAATAAATCTCCTTAAAATCGGCAAGGGGCCCAAATTGCTCCCAAAACCGGAAAGAAAGCTAAAGCATCTTCACAAAACAAGCAAGAATTGAAGATTGTTCACAAAATAGGCAACAAGCCCCATAGATTTCGGCCAAGCAAGGGAAAGTGGCTAAAAACAAAACACAAAACATGCCTAAATTCTCCCATGGATGAATCAAGACACAAATCAAAGCCAAATCCACCCAAAGGCATGGCTTTGGAAGTCTATAAATACAAGGTCCCAGGACAAGCATAGGGGGTGGACAATTTCTACATTGAAGGGCCGAAATTCTCACAAAAAGAGAACCTCTGCCAAATCTTTGAAGACTAATATGCTGCCAGAGCTCTTTTCAAAGAACGGACAACCAAACCCAAAGCTTTCTTTCGACCAAAGCCGAAGCATTCCTTTAAAGAATCAACAAGCAGCTGTGCCGATTCCTTCAAGACTTTGTTGCAAGCTCAAAACTTGTAACGACGTTCGATTCAAGATCAAGTCGCTAAAACCCTTGAATTAACGAAATTCTACATCAACACTCCCTTTGCCGCAACCCTAAACCTGAGGTGAAGACTATCCACGCATTGTTTCAAGCTCAAAACTTGAAGCAATAGTTCAATCGTTCTTCCGAGATCAAGTCATCACGACCCTTGGATCAACAATCAACCATCTACATCAAATTTGAAGACTGAATAAGAGGAAAATTGTAAACAGAGATTGTAACCCTACAAATTCATCAATACAAATCTACTTTGTACACGTGTTCTCGTTTCATTCGTTACATAATTTTCATGTTTACAGGCCTGAAGCCCCCTTTTGGACATTAACAATTCTGAAGCAGCAGTGTAGAAAACAGAAGTTTACCAAATTCTCAGATCTGATTACTACCACAAATGTGAGAGAAAGGTATAGACCCAGTTTTGGCTAGAGTCTACCGAACGGTATAGACCTAATTCGGCTGGAGTCTACCAACTGGCTTAACCCATTTCGGTTAAAGTCTACTGAATGGTGATGCCCTGCTTCGGCAGGGATATAACGAATGGCATGTTCTGATTTGACAGAGATACATCGAACGGTATTGCTCTGCTTCAGTAAAGGCCTACCTAATATACCCCTCTTACTTCGGCTGGAGCCTACCGAACCCAAATCTGGGTCTGTCTCTTTCACAATCCAATTTCGAGTTTGTTTATTACAAGATATGGTAGAATCAGGGCCTGCCAAGGTGTGGCATCATGCCTAAAGCATGATCTTTGGCACCTAAGACCTAAAACTTCAAGAATAAGAGATATTGTTCCCAAACCTCAACCTTGCAGAATCTACTTCCGTCTCGATGGAATAGATCATTGGTTTTGCAAATGTTCGTGCCCTTATCAATGTCGTTTAGGAGTACCATTCTTGTAGTCAATATATGAGACTAATTTTGCTCCACCAAACATCGTTGGAAGAGCATAATTTTGACATGGATAGCCTTGTTGGCCGAATCCCCTTAGTAAACCATTTACTTTGTGAACACTTTTCCATGTTCTTGGATTCAAGTTTGGTGTATGTTTTAGTTATGGATAATCTTATTGATAGTGTCCTTGAATATGAGTTAATTAAATTATGTTTCTTGTATACATGTGACCGAATTCAATTAAACAAGTGATTAGGTACAAATGTGGGAAAGTTAGTTGTCTGGATGAATGCAATACTACGCAAACTAACTTTATACCTAAATCACATCTCTAGCAACGACTTCAGGTCTATCCAACCTAATTAAGAGCATTGGCACGCTCATCGTTGTATGAATGGTACTAAATTACCATTTCAGAGACCTTATATTCTCCCCGTTCCATAAGAACATCGTTGAGTTTTAAGGATATTCGAGAGAACAATGATCATGAATGAAACCACTGATGGAAAATTGCGTAGAATATCTTTGCACCATCTCCAAAAATGAGCTTGAAGCTTTGATTTGGGGCCAATGGGCTGTCTCTTAACTAGAGAACACGCCACATGTGGCCAGCTTGGAGTCGGGTGATTCGAGCAGTTTACTTGCTTTGGCATGACCTTTTGGGACACTTAGGTTGAACAATGATGCTACAATGCATCTCCTTACCCGAAGTAAGGATCTTGTGCCTACAAGCACACTTTGCCAAGCCCGCTCGTTAGGAAATTTGATTTCTAAATCATCCCCAGCAAAGATACGAACCAACCCTCATTTCATAGTGGATCAAGGTAATATATGTGGACTAATCCAACCAAAATGCGGACCACATAAATACTTATGGTTTCGGTTGATGAATCGACAAACTGGTCAAATGTTTATCCACACACATTGCTGCTAAACCTCCTTGCTTTTTTTTAGGGTTCACCACCCCATTTATCCCATAAAGTCTAGGAGACTGGATAATGCCAGAGAGTTTATATTGACGGTTTTCGATAAGTATTGCATGTCTTTTTGGTTTATAATTGAACATCGAATTCCCATGTTCACCCTAAATAGCCTCGCAGAGTGATCGTAAAGCGCAATTTCAATGATTGTCCAGACTTTGTTGAATGCACCAAGCTTTCTGTTTCTGCCTAAGGCTATGCAATCTTGTACGCAGCTATGTTGGTCCGCCTTGAGGCCCATTGCCACCCAACCTATTCGACGTTACAATTGATTACTGGTACAAACATAATGTTTCGTACTTATGCGTTTTGGGTATGCATTCCATGTGCCAAGTTCCGCCACCGCAAAGTACCAACATGGGTCCTCAAAGAAGGATGTGAATCTTTGTCGATTATGATTCTGCTTCACACTAGCTCTCTTAGAGCCCTTGCAAGCGATCTTTTTATCACTCATTTGCAGATTGTCACTTCAATGAGACAATCTTCCCACCATTAGGGGGAGATAAGAGTGTCAACATTCCTATAAAATGGCTCTAATTTGCGTGGACGTTGCCCACTATGTCTCATCTCGATCCCCGTACCGCATAAGTGTGATAAGCAAGTGCGATGAATTCTAGCTTTTAGAATGTTGCTCTAAACGCATTCCTCTGATCTAACTAAAGTGACGAGGTCATATACCAGCTGCAAACATGCCTGCCAGGATAGACATACTTAACGGACGTTGAGTCAACATCCCCGAAGGGTATGCTACCCCTATTGGACGGTTTAGCCATCCTTGTTGGACGGTCTGGTACACTGACGGATAGCTAATCAATCTATCTTGGCCTGAAGCACGACAATCACTAAATTCATAGAATTCACTTCCCTATAAGAAAAAGATCATGGCACAACAATGAATCCATACTAGATCGCTGTCTCAAATCATTTCTATCTCATGAGATTAATGGATTGCTCCCGAGACTTGAAGTTCTTGGTCCAATATACTAGTTTGGATGAGATAATGGAATTGGAATAAGATTATCATCGATGATGTTTTCACTTATATGGTAGCTACCGACATAAATGAAAATGATGATATCGAACCGTGTTCCATTGATTAGTGACAACGTAGAACAGATTGGACAACCGAAATTACAATCCAGTTTGAATTCCTTACCTAAGTGTGTTTGGACCTATCGTTCTTACACTGCCCAAGGTAAACCTGTTGTGTTACTAGTGGGAAATGAAGCGTAATGAGATGAATAAAATAGTGGGATATGATGCACATCCTTATGGCGCAAGGTTTCTCTTAAACGCCTTGTGATTGATTGTAGCATTATGAATATGGTTAGTGTTTCTCCATGGGGATATTGATATGGAGATTTACATGTAAGTTCCCGAAGAATTACATGGACTGGTTCAAATAGTTCCAAACCACGGAACACCCTTTCAACTCGTTTGAGGCGTTCACTTATGGATTGAAGCAATTAGACGGATGTGGTATACCCGTCTAAGTGATTATTTGATCAATTAGAGATATGAATGAATGCCCTTACATGTTAAACTATGAAGTCTAATTGTCGTTGACATGAATCTCACTTAAACTCTAGAAGAGCTTGAGAAAACTGTCTCGCATCTAAAGACGAAATTTGAGAGAATGGATATTGGGAAATCTCATCTTGACTTGAAGTTCAAGCATTGTTCTGACAGTACTTTGGTCTACCAGTCAAACTACACCTCGAAGGTGTTACCTTTGAGTATACCTATGATATTCCATACGCTATATGCAAATGAGACCCTTGAAGAGGTTATGGAATTCCAAATTCCATATCTGAGTTCAACTTTGCGCTTTGTTGTATTGAGCTCATTGCAATTAGAAATGACATCTCCTTCGCTGTTGGTCTATTGGTAAAGATACAACACTGTGCCTAGATGTAACCACGGAATTGGTATTAAAGACATTTTTCCGCTACCCTGAAAGGTACTACAGATTTGGGCTAATCCCAACGCATCTTAAGCGGATCCGACCCCCCTAATCCTCAAAATGATGCTTGCCTTATTTGTTATGCTGACGTAGGTTACTTATTAAACCCGCACAAGGTAAATCCCCGAATGGTTATGTCTTTACCGTTAGGGATATCGTAATATCTTGGAGGTCAATGATATGACCTTAGTTGCGAAACCTTTGAATTGTTCCAAGACTCACCTCACTTCACTACGCCACACGTGAGACACGGTTAGGAGTTCTTGTTGAGTATATTTGAAGTACTTGCTATTTGCATCCATCTTTGAGTCCTAACGACGATCCATGAAGATTATGCCACATATATCAACCTGACCAAGATATGATACATCAACGAAGTCAACGCCAAGACATATTGCGTCTACATCACAAACGCAAAGCATCAGGAGATTGAAGTCATGCAAACCGATCCTAAACAACCTTGCCAACCCCTACATGACGTCACTGCCGAAGTCAACCTTCCAGAAGCTTGTTCGAGGAATTGGTATGCTTAACTATTCGTATGCAATGCTTGTAGTTCTCATTTGGAAGTTCTATCAAGCTCAGGGGGAGTATCCAGAAGTATACTCATTTGAACTTAATGTACTCTTTTTCCTTACGATTAGGAGCATTTTTCCCACTGGGTTTTTTCTACCTAACTAGGTTTTGACGAGGCACCTATCCTAGGCTGATCAAACCCTTGTGAGCTTTTCTACTTGCGTCCAGAAGACATATAGTTTTGACTTAGTGCAACTTCTCACTTTTCTCCTTAGTCTATGGGTTTTTCTCCCACCTTGGGTTTTACCATCGCAAGGTTTTGTGAGTTTCACATTTTGTGCATTCTTCCGTTGATCTGAGACTTGCATTCGCTCATTGTGCCGACGACTTTATTAACTGTACTTACTTCATCGCTGAAGACCTGATGGGCCATTTGTTTGAGTATTTACACACTCAAGGGGGAATGCTACAATCTTATTAGATTAGGAATGTGATTGTGTAATTCCTAACATATCTAGGATATCCTTATGGGATTCTACCATATCTCTTAGACTAGATATTATCCTATTAAAGTTGTAATCCTATTAGGGTAAGGAATTAACCTTCCCTACTACTATAAATAAAGGCATAGTGGGATGGAATAGAATACACCTCACAATTACACATCTCTCTCATTCTCTTTATTGTGCCGCACCTCCTTTCTCTGTCCTTATTAGTTCAGTAAATTAGGCTTACAGCAATTACAAAATTATTTGTACCCAATATTACACTATGAGCCCGTTCAATTGAGGCCTGAGCAGAGTTCTAGAACGTTGAATTGGAAAATTATTGTTAAGAGATAATATTATGAGTTTTAATTATAATAATTATCTTTTAGTAATGAATTATCTTATTATTTTCTTGTACAAGATAAATGAGTTGCAAACTATATCTCCAACTTGGAAGCAACTGATTTGGGATGTTTGGCGTGTAAACTGAGGACTGGAACAAGTTCTGTTGACGTGGCAAGACTACTACTGATGGATTAATGCATGCATGGGATAAAGGTGAATTTTAAAAGAAGTGATGTGATTTGGTCAGGATGCTTTTTAGGATAAATGGTAAAAATTGATACGATGGCTTGGCAATTAGCATGTTCTGCCGTAAGTCTTTGAAATATTAAAGTGATGGAAAGATCAGGATGAAGCCTAGGTTGGCTTGGCTTTTGGTGATGATGTAATAAGCCTAGGTATGATTTAAAATTTGAGGAAAATTAATGAAAAGGGCTTGAAAATTATGAGTTTTAATCAAAAGGATAAAAAGGTGTTGTAAGTGAATAGTACCAAGAATAACTTTTTAGAGTAAAAATATCATTTTCGTTAAAAGTGAACAGTACCGGAAGTGTTTCGTTAAAACTCCCTTTAATTTGTTTGCCAAGTGATGGATAGCCATCTGAAGGATAGATGGCACACGGATCCGTCTCCCTTCCTAAAGTTTGAGTTGCAGTTGAATTCTACAAAAACCATCAGGTTGTGCCAAGCAAATATCCAACCCTATTAATACAAGGCTATGTGCAACGTTCAAAGGATTCAAATCAACACACAAATATGTCCTGCATAATTTTTTTGATCTACACGAAACTCTCTCACTTTTGATAATACAATTGACTTCCCTAACTTCGTCAAGCATAACTCTCAGTTTGTGTCAAACATCTATGTGATTGATAGCCAGAGACATTTTTCATTTTATGTTAAGCAGTTATGTGATTGACAACTGGAGACATCTCTCAGTTTGTGTTAAATTGCTTTGGAGTTGTAGAGTTAGGCGATCGAGTAGCATCTCTCAGTTTGTATAAACAGCTCTACTCAAAGTTCGGTTAACTACCTATCTAAGTCTTTATCAACGAGGGTTCTTTGAGTCCTTGTTGGAAGAGGTCACTCATTAGCTTTCTAGGCGAAGTGGGGTGTTACCAAGTTGCATTATTCGGCACATTCAAAGCCGAACCTGATTTATGATTGGATATTCACAAGTACATTTCAGAGTTCGGTACTCCGATGGCCAAACCATATTTATGGTTAAGACACTTATCTCTTTTGAGTATTTGTGTCCATACAGTTTGGTACCGATTCGACGCACTTATATTTGCACAAACATAGAAGCAATCGAGCCTGGTGCATACGATTCGTGAAATTTAAAGTGACTAGTAATCTTGTCTTCCGGCTTTAGAACTCAAAGGCCGAGACGAGTTCCTTCCTCGTTTGCAATCGCTTAGATAAGAGCAGCGCGTTGGACACCATCACCACCACATTCATTAACTCAGCGACCAACCTTGGTAGTTGAGTTGGCACGCCGGCATTCAACTGAATGATGTAGTTAGCTCATTAGTTATTTGGCCTGCGCGCCACGTAGTCTTGGTAGTTTTTAGGGTCAACAAAAAAAAAAGGCGTTTGATAAACTGTATTTTAAAAGTGTTGTGAGTATGAAAAGCAATGTAAAAGCGTATATAATGGCAAAAATGGACATGTCAGTGTCAGCGATGACAATGGTGGCGGCGGCGAGGGTAATGGTTGAGATGGTGTTGGTGGTGGTGCCAATAAAGAAGCGTGGTGGTTGGGCTACAGAGGTAAAAATGGTGATTGAGGCAGCGACAACGATTAGGTGGTGATTATGGTTGTAGTGGCAGTAGTGGCGGTTGTGTTATTGATGGTGGTGGTGGCGGTGGCGGTGGCGGTGGCAGCAGCAATGGTAGTGGCAATTACGGTTGTTGTGGTAATGGTGACAAGAATGGTTGTGGTGGTGGTGGTGACGACATCATGGTTGTTCAAGATTCTCACCAACGAAGATGGGGATCTAACGACCCAAACAGAATCGCTCATCTCTGCTCCATTGTATCTAACAACATAGTTCACCGCTTCAACCCCTGATCTTGGTACCCAATACCACACGCAATTTTGGAATAAACACCTAGTTTGCAGGATGCGACTTAGAATGGGATAAATCTCCCAGTTGCAACTGTCTAAGCCTCTGTTTAAGTAAGACATAATGTGTTTGCAATCAGATTCCACCATAATTTGAGAATAGTTGCACTGCCGAGCGAAAAGACAACCTTGTAGGACCACTATAGCCTCATCCACTATTGCACTCGAAGCAAGAACTTTCTTCCTTCTAACATGTAGACACCTTTTCCTCGAGTTCTCACAACAATACCCACATAACATTTGGATTCCCCTAATTTCCAACTCATATCTACATTAATTTCCACCATTTGGGATGAGGGTAGAGACCAAGACACCTCCCTCTAGACTAAAGGTCTCACTTCCCTCTGGTTTTTTACTTGCTTCTTCAGCCTTCATGAACAAAGCATAAGCACATGAAATATCTTGAACAATATGCATAAGATATGGAGATTTCTGATTGAAAATAACCTTACAACGAGTTTTCCAGATATGCCAACACGTGAAAACCAGCTGTGTTAGGATTTTGATCCTCTTCGCCTTGTCACCAAAATTCTCCTTGAACATTTTCAAAAGCCAAGCATCAAAAGTTGTAACCGAATTCTTATCTACTTTGTAATTCATTGGGCTTCAAAACCAAACCAAATTAGCCTAGGGGCAAAAAAGTAATAGATGTTCAACCGACTCCTCATGCTCGTTAGTCGGACATAGGGATGAAGTAGCACATCTTCTTTTAAAAAGATTTAGTTGCATTGCGATGGCACCTATAATTAAGGGTGGGTTCAAAAAACCGAAAATCGAAAAAAAGGGGACCGAACACCGAACCGAAAACGGAAAAAAAAGGGAACCGAAAAAGAAAAAATTGAACGAACCAAACCTTATTGGTTCGGTTTCGATTTTGAAGGTTCAGAAACGAAATTGAACCGAATTCCTTTACGCTTTATAAATGTATGCTCATGATGTTTCTTGTGAAACTTTGTTGCCAAGTGAAACTAAGCCTAGGGCTTTTCAAGGAGCATACTTGGTTTAATTAGGGAGGATATTTCATTAGTTATGGAGGAAAGTTTTGGAACTTGGAAGAGCTTCTCTATTTGTTTGCTTTTTGAATGGATACGGTGATCATTTTTCTTTGCAATTGAGGTTGTTGATAGAATACGATTGGTTCATATGATCTTGTATATGTACAACTACCTTCCCATTTTCCCACTTTCCCAATTTTCTTATTATTAGTCTACCAATGCAAGTCTCTTTTCTAAATTCCATATTACAAAAGGATGAAGTTTTATAAAATAAAGGAAAAAAACCAAAACCATACCAAAAATCGAACCAAACAAAACCAAACTGAAAAAAAAAAACCAAACCAAGAAAAACTGAAAGAAAATTGAACCAAACTGAACCGAACCGAACCAAAACTTTGGTTCGGTTTTGGTTTTGGCAAAAAACGGAACTGAATGAAACCGAACCCACCCCTACCTTTAATTCATCCATAAGAAATTTCTGATTTTGGGGGACACCTTTCCACACGCAAGGTCGATATACCATGAAGAGAAGGGTCACATGGTCAATCTTTTCACATTATTGTTTTGTAGCCATATGTATCCTGATCTCACAGAGTATTTCCCTTTTTTATCTGCAAGTCATATCAACCTATACTCTTGGGATCACCCACCTGAATATGAGAAACTGCCCTACACTCCTCTTTAGATATCAGATTACGAATCGGGTCCAACTTCTAGCTTTTACTCACCGGATGAATAACTGAGGCAACAAGCTCATCTCTATCGACATTTACTCCATTTATGGGAGTTGGGTGTCCAAGATTAAGATTTGGCACCCATTTATCTACACAAAATTTAATTTGATTTCTACTCATGGCTTGCCAATACGCGCCCTTTAACAGCAACTTTCTTCCTTCAGGCATGCTTGGCCAAATCTAGGAAGCTCTCCTGCCCTTCTTAACTTCAAAAAACGAGACATGAGGAAAATAACGCTTCTTTAGGACCTAGGCCCAAGGAGAATTCAGATTATGGATTAATCTCCAACATTACTTGGAAAGAAGAGCAAGATTAAACTTTTTAAATTCCTGAATCCCATTCCACCCTCACTTTTTGAATAACCCATAGTTTCCCAATTAATCCAGTGAATTATTCTCTCATTTTCTCTTTGCCCCCACGAAGACCTAACAAGGGCAGCATCAATCTCTTTACATCAAGTGTCTGGGATTTTGAAAACATTCATAGGGTACGCCTGAACGGCTTGAGCCACTGCCTTGATCAATACCTCTCAATTGGCCTAAGAAAGGAATTGATGCTTCCACCCTTGTATCTTTCTTAGAACACGGTATTTGACATAAGCCAATGCCTCTTTTTTTTTTTCTTCCCCATTCAGTCGTAATTTCCCAGATAACTCCCTATGTTTTCCCACTTGTGGCATATTCAATATTCTACAAGGCTCCTGACAAATCTCGGCTGGTGTGTTAACACTAAAATAAAAAATAGATTTTTGCAGGCTATTCTCTTGCCCAGATGCATGACAGTAGGCATTTAGTAAACTTACAATGTTTTGGTAGTTATTCCTTGAAGCTTAAGGAAAATCAAAGTATCATCCGCAAATAGAAGATGAGATAGGCATGGCCCATTAGAGCTAATCCAAATTCCTTCCACACATCCTATATCAGTAGCTTTTTTAATTAGGAGAGATAAAACCTCACTGACAATAAGGAATAAATAGGACTACAACAGGTCTCCTTGCCTCAAACCCCTAGACGGTTTAAATCTCTTTACTGGGTGCCCATCAATTAAGACGAAGAACTCCACCGTGGAAACACAATTCATCACCAAACTCACCCATTTTCTGTCAAAGTACATCGTAAATGCCTCAAGATAATTGACACACCCCTACCTAAATCAGGGTGTGCTGGCCGTCACATGGAAGTGGTGTAACAATATGCACAGTGCCGAAGCAAAGATTAATGAAGAGGAATACAAATAATTAAGAACCAAGCTACTAGCAGTACTAACTAAGATAATGCGCTCGCGCAAGATTAGGTGTGAAATACATAACCAGAGCATAAATAGTCTAAGTGCAGTCAAGGAGAACAAAGTACTAATTAAACAACACCCAAAGGTGATCCTACATTTGGTGAAATCTGTCAGAACTGCCCTGAAGCCCTCGCAATGCCACCAACGATAAATCCTACTTAGTACCTGGAGGGGCAAAAAACTGAAAGCGTGAGTGGGCAAAAACAAAGCTTTTCAAATTCATTTCTTTCTAAAAAGTTCGAACCCCTCGCCGAAAAACCTATATAGTTTTCCCAAAAAATAGTATACGTAAATACATATCTCAAATCATGCTAAAAAATATCAAAATGCGCATATAAAAATGCCATGTCCAGTACTTACGCCATAACTACTATCACAATATCACATAAGTAAGCCAGGTAATACAATTCAATGCTAAAAACCGATTTAGCCGGGAGTCACCTAACGTGGCCTGTATGGCAGAATCTAGAGCTCATCTGTCTAGCGGGGAGTCACCTCTTGTGACCTGTACGGCTTAATCTATAACTCAATTATATATCTCAACAAGGATACATCCCATTAACAATATGCCTGCACACGAGTCGGGAACCACCTCTAGTGGTCTGTACGACAAGATTGGGTGTAAAAAATACGCTCTAATGTTACGATCACGTGAAGACTGTGCGAATAATCGTGGGTCACCTACGAGTCGGGAACCACCTATAGTGGTCTGTACGATAGGACTGTGCACCTAACTTGGATCCAAGGTGAGCGTATGGTGTGGGAGGTGAACATCACGTGAAGGATTGTGCCTTACTCTGGGCGGGAACACTAACACCGGGGTACAGGTTGATGAGCTCAATATATCTCAACATCATCATTCTATTTACAACCACTAACATCAAAATGTACTCACCTGTGGCTTACCTGGGCCTCCGCAACATCATGCGACAATATGCATATTTATACTAATGCATATGCTCAAATATCATGCATGTACGACATGGAATTTCAATCACATTTCATTTAAATATGGTTCTGGGAAAAACATCAAGTGTATATATATATACTGAAAACCAACAGCCCACTCACTGGTATGTCGAAGGGTCGTAGCCCCCTTGCTTTGAATGATTACGCTCGTCCTCGGGATAGGTCTCACCTATATGCGAAACAACTATATAAACATCACTTAATGCACATAAACAACACTAGCTAATAACTTCTCATATATTGCTCAATTTGGGTATATGAATATACCACTGAGACCTACTCATCCTCAGAAACAACCCGATATTTTTAAAATAATTTTCTGAGGTCTCATGTGCCGCCACGCGTCAGGCAAGGCACGGCCAGACGGGCGGCCACGCGCAGGGAACCCTGACGGAAATAGTTAATGGCGATAGGAATATTCCGTCAAAAAACAAGCATATTCCATTAAAACTAACCTGGCGCCGTTAATCGCCGTTAGGAATATTCTGTTAACTTGACGGAATATTCCGTCGTCTTCTTCCTTCGAACGCCGGTGACCGTCGCCGTCGCCGGAAACTGGGAAATTTTAAATCGTTATATCTCATCCATTTTTAACCTAAATTCAATAAAACGTTCACCAAAATGAAGCTCTAAACATGTAGAACACAACCTTACCAATTTGAAGCTCCAAAGATCACGGAATCTCATCGGAGAAATTCGAGAAAAATCGGCCAAACTTGAAACTAGCTTTCCCGACGTCTAATTTCTTCCAATGAATCAATCCGAGCCTCATGAGGACCTCCTAAAGCTCCCTGTGAGCTTGAAATCCCCTACAAACTTTGATCCAACGTGTGCATGAATAGTACTCAATTTCTGGGTTACGGGTTCTAGGGTTTTTCGAAGGTTCCAAGTTCTAAAAATGGTATCAATGGGTTCCTGGGCTCGTAAGAAACTTGAATATGGCCTCCAAAGCTTCGATCTGTGATGTTTTTCAAGGTTTTAGGAGTTGGTCCGTACGAAGAGAGAAGAAGAGAGTGAGTCCGAGGGAGAAAGAGAGAGAATAGCACAGGAGAGAGAGAGAGTTTGTGTTTGTGGTCCAAAAGCAACCAACCAATCACAAACACTAAAAAAAATTTCACTTCCTATTGGGTCTAATTATTTAGGGCATAAAATAATTGGCCCAATTTATTAGCCCAAAACACAAACACACAACCAAACGTTCAAGGGCATTTTTGTCTTTTCACGTCCTTGATAAAATATTCCGGGACGGGCTATCACAACCTACCCTCCTTATAAAAATTTCGTCCCCAAAATTTACACAACAACACACAATCACAAACCACTAATAATCGTAAAACAACCTTGGATACATCTCTCTCATTCGATCCTCTGTCTCCTAAGTAGCCTCTTCCACTGAGTGGTTTCTCCACAAAATTTTCACCAATTGCACTGTCTTATTTCTCAGAACCTTCTCTTTCCAATCCAAAATAGTCACTGGCTTTTCATCATAAGTCAAATCTGGACTAATTTCCAAAGGTTGAGGAGGAATCACATGCGAAGGAACTGAAACATAATGACGAAGCATGGAAACATGAAATACATTGTGCACCTTAGACAACTCTGAAGGCAACGCAAGCCTGTAGGCAACTTCACCGACTCGCTCGGTGATCTGATATGGTCCAATGTAGCTAGGACTCAACTTACTTTTCTTACCAAACCGCACAACACCTCTCCACGGTGATAGCTGCAAAAATACCCAATCACCTATTTTATACACCTGATCAGTGGCAGGTCTGTCTGCTAAGCTCTTCTATCGATCCTAGGCCACTTTCAGGTTAGACTTAATTACCTGAATATTCTGAGTAGTCTCCTTTACTATCTTAGGGCCCAGCAAAACTCTTTCGCCAACTTCTGACTAACACAAAGGTGTACGACAAGATCTGCCATAAAGTGCCTCAAATGGTGCCATACCAATCCTTGAATGAAAACTATTGTTGTAGACAAATTCCATTAAATCCAATCGCCTATGCTAAGCGTCACCAAACTGCATTACAGTAGATCTCAGCATATCCTCCAACGTCTGAATAGTTCTCTCTGACTGCCCATCTGTTTGAGGATGATATGCCGTACTATAGAGTAGTCTCGAGCCAAGAGCCTCCTGAAACGCTACCCAGAAGTTAGAAGTAAATCTAGGATCTCGATATGAGATAATACTAACTGGAACTCCATGGTACATCACAATTTTCGATATGAATAATTCAGCTAATCGGCTTAAAGAGCACTTCTCCCTCACAGGAATGAAATGTACTGACTTAGTAAGCCGATCAACTATCACCCAAATTCCATCGTAACCATTCTCTGTACGAGGAAGCTTGTACATAAAGTCCATCGTAATATTTTCCCATTTCCACTGTGGAATGGGAAGTGACTGCATCAATCCAAAAGACTTCTTCCTTTCAGCTTTAACTTGTTGACAAATGGCACACCTGCTTACATACTCAACAATTTCTCTTTTCATACCCGGCTAATAATAAAATAGTCGAATGGTATGATACATTTTAGTACCTTCAGGATGCATTGCATAAGCTGAACAGTGCGCTTCATCCAAAATTTGTTTCTTCAACTCTGCATTACTCGGCACATACATTCTCTTATCCTGCATAAGCATACCGTCTGATTCTCTAATTCTGAGATCCTTCTTTTTCCCTAGACTTGTTGCCAGAATTAATTCCTGAATTTCTTCATCACCAAACTGAGCCTTGAGCACTCGATCAATCAAAATTGGTCTGACTTTAAAATTAGCAAGTAAAGCTTCCTTATGATTTTCCACTCCTAACTTCACTCCAGTGGACCTTAAATCAGCAAGAAGAGGAACATGGCAAGCATAAAGAGCTTTCAGTCTAACTGGAGTTTTCCTACTAAGTGCATTAGCCACTACATTTGCACGACCTGGGTGATACTCAATCATGCAATCATAATCACTTAGCAATTCAATCCATTTTCGTTGCCGAAGATTAAGATCCCTCTGAGTAAAAAGATACTGAAGACTCTTATGATCTATGAAGATCTTACATTTCTCACCATAAAGATAATGTCTCCAAATCTTCAAAGCAAATATGATAGCTGCTAACTCCAGGTCATGAGTAGGGTAATTCATCTCATGAGGTTTCAATTGTCGCAACGCATAAGCAATCACCCTACCATGTTGCATCAACACACAACCCAGACCATTCAAAGAAGCATCACTATAGATCTCAAAATTACCATTATCATCTGGAAGCGCCAAAACAGGTGCATGAGTGAGACAATACTTCAACTGCTGGAAACTCTGCTCACAATTATCATCCCACTCAAACTTGACATCCTTCCTGGTCAATCTTGTCAGCGGTAATGCAACAAGTGAAAAATCTTTAACAAACCGTCGATAATAACCAGCTAGGCCAAGAAAGCTCCGTACCTCAGTGACGGTTCGTGGTTGTTCCTAATTCTCAACAGCTGCTACTTTTTGAGAATCCACCTGAATACCTTGAGCAGATATGACATGTCCCAAAAATGCTACTTGATCAAGCCAAAATTGGCACTTGCTAAACTTAGCATACAATCAGTGTTCCCTCAATTTCTTCAACACTAGAATGAAATGTCGAACATGATCTGATTTCGACTTAGAATACACCAGAATGTCATCAATAAAAACAATGACAAATCTATCCAAGTATTGTTGAAATACCTTATTCATTAAACCCATGAAAGTTGCTGGTGCATTCGTCAATCCAAACGGCATCACAAGAAACTCATAATGACCATAACGAGTTCTAAAAGCCGTTTTATGGACATCGTCACTCCTAATCTTTAATTGATAGTAGCCTGACCTCAAGTCAATTTTAGAAAACACACAAGCACCTCGAAGCTGGTCAAACAAATCATCTATACGCGGCAAATGATAACGATATTTAATTGTTACTCGATTCAATTGCCTATAATCAATGCATAGCCTCCAAGTTCCATCTTTCTTCTTCACAAATAAAACTGGAGCTCTCCATGGTGAAGTACTAGGCTGAATAAAACCTTTATCGACCAATTCCTACAACTGGGTTTTCAATTCCCTCAATTCAGCATGAGGCATTCTATAAGGAGTCAAAGATATAGGATCCGTACCTGAAAGCAAATCAATAGTGAACTCCACATCTCGATCTGGCAGCAATCCAAGTAAATCCTCAGGGAATACGTCAGGAAAATGCCTGACTACTCGCACATCCTCCACACTATTAGGAGAAACATCATTCAACACCACATGAGCTAAATATCCCTGGCAACCTTTCGTTAACAATCTTTTAACTTTCATGCAGAAATAACGCCATGCCTCACCCCACTACGTTCGCCTACAAAAGTAACCTCAGGTAATCCAGGACGATGGAACGTCACTGATTTCCGGTAGCAATATATATTGGCACGATTATAGTGCAACCAATATGTGCCCAAAATCACATCAAAATCAACAATATCTAACGGGATAAGGTTAGCTGGCATAACTATATCATCCACCATCACTGGACATCATGGATATACACAGTCAACAAAACATTTCTCCCCTCTGGGCATAGCAAACTCTAAATCATACCCTAAAGGCGTAGGATGAGGTTGCGTCACTTGAGCAAATGTATGAGAAATCACAGAATGCATATCGCTACAATCAATTAAAACTCTAGCTAAGTGACCAAGAATATTTAACGTACCCATAATTAAATCAGGATTATTTTGGGCATCCTGCAATGTCATGTTGTGGATACGTTCCTGATTTTGCTATCGTCCACCACGACCTCTACTAGCTTGATTATTTCGCCCCTGCACACCACGGCTCTAACTTGGCTGACCAGGTTGCCTCGAAGATCCTACACTACTGGAAGCAATTTGTACTTGCTGGGGCTATCCTCCCTGGTACCACTGAGATCCACCAGCTGGAATGGGAGGATACGGCGTATAACCTCCAAAATACTAAGGATACCCACTCTGGTAATAAGGATCTTGGGAATACTGATATGGTCATGAAGCATAAGGAGCGACATCACCCTAATAATGGTAAGCACCACCTCGACCCATCTGACCATAAGTACTAGACCCTGAAACTTGCTGGATCGGTGCTGGTGGTGGCATAGAAGGCTGCTGAGGCCTCTACTAATTATGGGGACAATTTATAGCTCTATGTCCCATCTGCCCACAAGTAAAACATCCACTGCTGCCCCGTCTACACTCTCCAAAATGCTTATTATTACATCTGCGGCACAAATGAACACTTCCTTTACCAAAATCTCTCTATCTCTAGAATCTAGAACCCCCAGAAAATCTACCACCTCTTCTCTGACCAGTGGAACTAAAACCTCCGCTGGAAGAGTTGGAACTAGCTCCACTTTGCTTAAAGCTCTGAGTCTTGCGAGGTCCTGGAGAAGACCGACCTTTACCCTTATTTTTCCTTTGATTTCCATCTTTTTCTTCTTCCTCACTGTCATTGGGCATATTCTCAGAATCCTCAATCCTCAACAAAATCTGATAAAACTCCTGGTAAGTAACACAGTGAGTAGTGGTCGCTATAGTATGCCATTTCTTTTTAGTACCCAGAACAAAACGACGTAGCATCTCAACCAGATTAACAGCAACCTCCGGATGATAACGAGACAAGTCAGTAAATTTCCTGTAATACTCATTTGCTGACATCTTCCCTTGACTCAAATATAAGCCAGATGAATAAATCTTTTCATAAATAATTACTTGAAAACTTCCTAATCAGCAGCTTCCTCTCGAGTTAACTCAGGAGCCTCCTGTTCCCACCAGGATGTAGGTTCGTTACCTATGAACCAGGTAGTTATCTCGACCCATTTATCAGGAAGAAGATTCCTCTGACTTTGCATTACACGAAAAGTCTTCTTCATATGATTGAACCATTTCTCTGCTTCTTCAGGTCGATTTCCCATAAAATGATTCAACTTCAAATTATATACAGTCTCAAGAGGAGTCCTCTGGGGAGGTCGAAACGCAAACTGATATGCACTGCCTATAGCTTCCCCTAATTGGGCAATATCCGGGAAACTAGGCTCAGCTGAACGACGTGGCTCTCTACGAGGCGGTATAGTTCTGACAGAAGACACCATAAATAATTAAGGAATTCACAAAATATGCAGGACTGCAAAACTAGGCTCTGATACCAAACTGACACAACCCGACCTAAATCAGGGCATGTTGGCCGTCGCGTGGAAGTGACATAACCATATGCACAGTGCGGAAGCAAAGATTAATGAAGAGGAATACGAATAATTAAGAACCAAGCTACTAGCAGTACTAACTAAGATAATGTGCTAGCGCAAGATTAGGTGTGAAATACACAACCAGAGCATAAATAGTCTAAGTGCAATCAAGGAGAACAAAGTACTAATTAAACAACACCTAAAGGTGATCCTACATTTGGTGAAATCTATCAGAACTGCCCTGAAGCCCTCGCAATGCCACCAACGATAAATCCTACTTAGTACCTGGAGGGGCAAAAAACTGAAAGCGTGAGTGGGCAAAAACAAAGCTTTTCAAATTCATTTCTTTCTAAAAAGTTCAACCCCTCGCCGTAAAACCTATATAGTTTTCCCAGAAAATAGTATATGTAAATACATATCTCAAATCATGCTAAAAAAATATCAAAATCCGCATATAAAAATGCATATGCCATGTCCGGTACTTACATAAAACCTGCATATGCCATGTCCAGTACTTACACCATGACTACTATCACAATATCACATAAGTAAGCCAGGTAATATAATTCAATGCTAATAACCAAGCTAGCCGGGAGTCACCTAACGTGACCTATACTGTAGAATCTAGAGTTCATCAGTCTAGCCGGGAGTCACCTCTTGTGACCTGTACGGCTCAATCTATAACTCAATCATATATCTCAACAAGTATACATCCCATTAACAATATGCCTGCACACAAGTCGGGAATCACCTCTAGTGGTCTGTACGACAAGACTGGGTGTAATAAATACGCTCTAGTGTTACGATCACGTGAAGATTGTGCGAATAATCGCGGGTCACCTACGAGTCGGGAACCACCTATAGTGGTCTGTATGACAGAACTGTGCACCTAACTTGGATCCAAGGTGAGCGTATGGTGCAGCAAGTGAACATCACGTGAAGGATTGTGCCCTACTCTGGGCGGGAACACTAACACCGGGGTGCAGGTTGATGAGCTCAATATATCTCAACATCATCATTCTATTTACAACCACTAACATCATAATGTACTCACCTGTGGCTTACCTGGGCCTCCGCAACATCATGCGACAATATGCATATTTATACTAATGCATATGCTCAAATATCATGCATGTACGACATGGAATTTCAATCACATTTCATTTAAATATGGTTGTGGGAAAAACATCAAGTGTATATATATACTGAAAACCAAAAGCCCACTCACTGGTATGTCGAAGGGTCGTAGCCCCCTTACTTTGAATGATTACGCTCGTCCTCGGGATAGGTCTCACCTATATGCGAAACAACTATATAAACATCACTTAATGCACATAAACAACACTAGCTAATAACTTCTCATATATTGCTCAATTTGGGTATATGAATATACCACTGAGACCTAATCATCCTCATAAACAACCCGATATTTTTAAAATAATTTTCTGAAGTCTCACGCGCCGCCATGCGCAGGCCAAGGCACAGCCAGACGGGCCGCCACGCGCAGGGAACCCTAACGGAAACAGTTAACGGTGTTAGGAATATTCCGTCCAAAAACAAGCATATTCTATTAAAACTAACCTGACGCCGTTAATCGCCATTAGGAATATTCTGTTAACTTGACGGAATATTCCGTTGTCTTCTTCCTTCGAATGCCGGTGACCGTCACCGTCACCGGAAAACTGGGAAGTTTTTAAATCGTTATATCTCATCCATTTTTAACCGAAATTTCATGAAACTTTCACCAAAATGAAGCTCTAAACATGTAGAACACAACCTTACCAATTTGAAGCTCCAAAGATCACGAAATCTCATCGGAGAAATTCGAGAAAAACCGGCCAAACTTGAAACTAGCTTTCCCGACGTCCAATTTCTTCCAACGAACCAATCCGAGCCTTGTGAGGACCTCCTGAAGCTCCATGTGAGCTTGAAATCCCCTAAAAACTTTGATCGAACGTGTGCATGAACACTACTCAATTTCTGGGTTACGGGTTCTAGGGTTTTTCGAAGGTTCCAAGTTCTAAAAATGGTATCAATGGGTTCCTGGGCTCGTATGGAACTTGAATATGGCCTCCGAAGCTTCGATCTGTGATGTTTTGCAAGGTTTTGGGAGTTGGTCCGTACAAAGAGAGAAGAAGAGAGTGAGTCCGAGGGAGAGAGAGAGAATAGCACGGGAGAGAGAAAGAGTTTGTGTTTGTGGTCCAAAAGCAGCCAACCAATCACAAACACTAAAAAAATTTCACTTCCTATTGGGTCCAATTGTTTAGGGCATAAAATAATTGGCCCAATTTATTAGCCCAAAACACAAACACACAACCAAACACTCAAGGGCATTTTCGTCTTTTCATGTCCTCGATAAAATATTCCGGGACGGGCTGTCACAACCTACCCTCCTTACAAAAATTTCGTCCCTGAAATTTACACAACAACACACAATCACAAACCACTAATAATCATAAAACAACCTTGGATACATCTCTCTCATCCGATCCTCTGTCTCCCAAGTAGCCTCTTCCACTGAGTGGTTTCTCCACAAAATTTTCACCAATTGCACTGTCTTATTTCTCAGACCTTCTCTTTCCAATCCAAAATAGTCGCTGGCTCCTCATCATAAGTCAAATCTGGACTAATTTCCAAAGGTTGAGGAGGATCACATGCGAAGGATCTGAAACATAATGACGAAGCATGGAAACATGAAAAACATCGTGCACCTTAGACAACTCTGAAGGCAACTCAAGCCTGTAGGCAACTTCACCGACTCGCTCGGTGATCTGATATGGTCCAATGTACCTAGGACTCAGCTTACCTTTCTTACCAAACCGCACAACACCTCTCCACGGTGATAGCTTCAAAAATACCCAATCACCTATTTTATACACCCGATCAGTGGCATGTCTGTCTGCTAAGCTCTTCTGTCGATCCTAGGTCGCTTTCAGGTTAGACTTAATTACCTGAATATTCTGAGTAGTCTCCTCTACTATCTCAGGGCCCACCAAAACTCTTTCGCCAACTTCTGACCAACACAAAGGTGTACGACAGGTTTATTGGTCGAAAGTGACTCACCGTTTTAGAATTTGGTATCTTTTGGATGAAGACTATATTAGTGGAATTTAATTTCTGCAAATTTGTTCCACCGTTTAAAAAATCTGATGCAAAGCCTCTCTCTTTGCCTCTCGTTACAGCGGAAAAAACCACCCAAAACCCCAACCATGAACCACCATGGATGATCTCCCTCCATCCCACTCATGAAGACAACGTCGCAATGAGTTCTAAACCAATTTCGGAATGTTTTCCCTCTGTTTTATGAATTTATTATAAAATTTATAAGATAAAATGTAAACAAATGCCATGTGGAATTTTAGTGGAAGTTTTACTTTGGACCAGGCAAATGGCACTCGAAGATGGTAGTTATGTTATTAAATTCATTTGTGGGACACTTGTTGATTTTCTATTGTATAGTCATTGTGAAATCACGTGCTCTTCTTCTTCGTATGAAATTAGAAATTCAGAAGCAGCAACGGGTAAAGGAGAGCTGCTACTCTCCTCTCCTCCCTAAGTTTCTTTTCCTTTTAATTTTCAATTGATACTTCCAATTTGCAATTCCGTTTTCGCCTACGTGATCAATGATTCGAGTCCAATAGTATTTAGCCCTTATTCAACCAAATCTTAAATTTGAGATTAAATGTTCTGCATCTATTTTGTGTGTGGTCATTCTAGCCTCTTTCATTGATTGATACGTGTTAAGTTTATTACAACAAAAGTAAAGGGTAACTTGCTGGAAAGGGTTAAATTTATTAACACGTGTCAATTAATGATAGAGGTTGCACAAAGACCATACACAAAATGGGTGCAGAAGATTTGAACTCCTCAAATCTCCCCCTCCTCCCTCTCCTTCCTTCTTTGGCTCGTTCTCTCTACCCAAGTGGATACAGTGGCGGTGGTGGTGGCTATTGAGAGAGCTGGAAATTATCTAATGCTATTTGGTTTTCTTAGGCCATCTTCAATGGATTGAGCTCAAAGGCAAACAAATGGCATGGGTTAGACAAAATCCAGTTCCAACCAAAGGCTAGGCTAAAAATCAATAGAGCCCACTAGATCAAAACACGACCAATGAGGCATCAAGTTGGCCAAGCTTGGCCTGAAAACCAGCCCCTTTGTTGGAGCCCAACAACAACTATTGCAATTTTCCATGGATCCAACGACTACATTTGAAAGAATCCAATACCATTTCTACACCATTTGTCACATCTTCTTCACCCTTTAATGACACATGTCACTTAAAAATTTATTCGAAAAATTATTGAGATGACATAAAGATAAGAAATTAGGAGACTTACTCATTTAGAGACATGAACATTCAAAAATCATGTATGGGTATCCTTATTTTAATATGCTAAAAGTTGTAGTTTAATCAAATTAACTAATAAACTTAAAGAATAAACTTAAAACTAATAAATTATTGAGGTGTTGTTTAGTCCATTTAGTTAGAGATAATATATGAATATGGTATAATACTGCTCATTAAAAATTAATTTCTTGCAAAGCTATAATTTTAGAATGAGACTATATTTAACTCATTTGGTGGGAGATGACGTTAATGAGAATGGAGAAGCAGATAATAGAGGAAAGAGGGAGACGATGACAGTCATGAGACCGAGAGAGAGAGAACTCAGAAACGAAATAGCCCAATATTACATAGTGGAATAAACTTGTAACCTTCTACTATTTTTTTGCAACGTGCAATTAATAGAAAATTAGTCATAGTATGAAATACTAGGTAGTACCGAAGTTGAACTCATTGGTTTGACCATATACACATCCTAGAATTGAATAGGAAATTTCTTCTACACTACGTAATATTGAATGATACATGAATGAATAAGGTGTATTTAGATTTTAGGGCCTACAAAATCCTTTTTAAATTATAACCTGAATGACTTTTAAATTTAATTTAGATCCCTATTTTAATACTCAATGACACATCATATTTAAGGCCTAGTTATATTAAACCATTCAAAATTAAATAAAGCAGTAACATGAATCCCAATAACGTAAATTAGATATACTAATACTTTATATTTGCCAAATCACTACAAGAAGAAAAATCAACCAAAATCAAACAACACCGTTGTGAAATCTCATCCTAGGATTTTACTTTTCAATTATCATACCTCGCAATTTGGCGAATTCATTAATTTTGGATTTTTAGTTGCTTAGATAAAGTTTGATTTCCATAAATAACCATAAAAAAGTTCGTTGACCTTTCAAAGTCACTCTTAATATTTTTTGATAGAGCTCGATCCCACGAACGTGTAGGCGAAAATCGTTCGCAAATCGGAGTTGTAACGAATGAGTTATAAGCTTGTAAAGCCAATGACAAATTAGTCTTTTGGGCACATATTGGCGATCCAAGGGGCACAAAGGAAGTAGGGATGGCAATTCTAACCGCTAAATCCGATAACCGTGGATAACCGCCCAAATGGATTGGATTTGGATATGAAAATTCGGGTATGGTTTGGATATGGGGAAAAACTGTTTATATTATTCGGTTATGGTTTTGGATATGGTTATAGAGGTCCCCAAACTGTATCCATAACCGAATCCGATCCGATTAGTAAATAATATAATTTATATATAATATAATAGTATAATATATATATATATATATATATATATATATATAGGGTGAAGTGCCGATTTAGTCCCTGAATTATCACCTCAGTGAAAATTAGGTTCCTGAATTATTTTTTCGGTAAAATAAGTCCTTAAATTCATTAGAAATTGCTAATTTCATCCCTACTATTCTATTCAAAGCTATTTTATCCAATTTTTCATCAACTTAAGTCACTTGATACACTTTAGAGTGTAATACCATCATTTTCTCGTCTATAAGTGCTTAATATTTCATATAGGTTGCGAATTTAATGTCTAATTTACCCTCAAAAGTTAACTTGCACTATTTCTTTATGAAAAATTACCAATTTCTCCTCCAAAGTTAACTCTATACATTATTTCTTTATGAAAAACTACAAATCTACCCTCCAATGTGTATCACATGCAAGTAACGTGACTTAAATTGACGGAAAATTGAATATAGTAACTTCGAATATAACATTAGGGATGTAATTGGCAGATTTTTATAATTCAGGGACTAATTTTTCTGAAAAAATAGTTTAGGGACCTAATTTTCACTAAGGTGATAATTCAGGGACTAAATTGGCATATATATATATATATATATATATATTTGTATATCTATTATTCACCAAACCATTACTTTGAGAATACAAAAGTTGCATTTTGTAGGAAAGTAAAGTTTTGAATCAAAATCAATGCGAACTCAATGGTGCTTATAGGACATAACAAAGACAAGCCAACATCATCAGTGTTTTAATTTTTATACTCAACAAGATCCATTCATTGGATCATTTTATACATCAAATGTTTAATGACGAAATTGATATCTACTAACTTATAATTTCTCAATTCAACGAATATATTTTTTGTATTGACGAAGATGGATATACCCGTTAACCGATGGGGAATCCGTTACCCGGTGGGTATGGTTATGGATAATACCTGATGGTTAATTTGCGGTTATGGATATGGTTATTTTTCGTGGTTATGGGGATGGATATAGCATTTCCGTCCCCAAACCGAACCGTTGCCATCCCTAAAAGGAAGGAACCAAACCCACATGTGACCTGGATTTCTTCTTCCTGACCCGGGTTTTGACCCGTTTTCTAGACAAATTGCAGGCTGTTTTTGTGGCCAATTCCGATGACACAATCTATCACCACCACCATCGTTCGAACCATCTCACCCCAAAAAACAAGAAATACCACAGGTTGCCTCGTTAGGCCTCTTTTTCATGGTGAGCCGAGCTGAGCCATTTTCCGTATTTTCATTGATAACGATCGTCCTCCTCCGTGCATGCCGACGACATCCACCACCACTAATCGACTCATCTTCAACCCAGCAACAAAATTCAACCACAATTCAGGCCATTGGAGCATCGGTGACGTCGAATCGATGTTCGACGTTTTTGAAGATTTTTTATGAGATTTGACCAATAGAACCTAGTTTCATAAAGGGCCGCCACATAACCTGTGTAGTTGACAAAGATCCAACCGTTGGATGGTCACATAACTATAGTATGTGGTTAGCCATAATATTTGAAGATCTTAGGAAGTTATGGATTGAAAATCTGAAGTGCGGATCTTGTGGATTGGACTACCTAGGTTTGTTGACCATGCCGTTAACTATGTTGACTGAGGGTTAACTTTTGATTAAATGTCTCGAATCGCTCTTAAATACTGAAATTAGTATTACTAGAGACCTACTAGAGTTTAGCAGACCTACTCTAGTCAACGGGTCATCCTCGCAATATGCACCTATGTTTAAAGTGGCACATTCCCATGATTTACGTGTTTGTTAAGCTTCTAGATGATATACATGATATGTGTGATTGCTAGTATGAAAAAGATGAGCTTGTAACAATATTAGAAGTATTATGTAGAACTTATATATCTATATGTTAAGATATTTGGTTACTTATGTGGAATCGATACTGTGTGCTTACAATTGTGGCCATATTGAATTGATGTATGATGTATGATGCATGATGTAGGATGTATGATGTGTAATGATATAACTGAACTATGCAGTAGTGTGGTACATGGGTGGTCCTGCTTGGTTAATCCGTATTGGAGAATTACAACATTTGATTGATGGGTACGGTCTTTCTTGGTTAGTTTGCAATAGGAGACCATACGCATTATAAGGGTAACTTTGCTTGGTTAATCCGCATTTGGGGGTCATTACATGGTGCTCATGGGTGGTCCCACTTTGTAGAAAATGAAAAATGAAATAATAGATTTTTGCACAATTCTAGAGAGTTCAATACTCAATTTTTTTTTTAGAATTTTGTGGTTGGTCGTGGACTTTTAATGACCAAATCATTAATAAGTATTATTATTTTTAAGTTTTCATTATTAAAATGGTGATCATGACCATGACAAAGTGGTCTCCTAAGGTACTAGTAGCAACAATGGTGGTGGAAGTGTCATGGAATGATTGCCGACAATATGGTGGTAATAAAGTTATGTCTTTGTGGTGGCGACAATAGTAGGGGTGGTGATTGTGGTGGCAAGTGGTGTTGGGGTGGTGGAGTATGTATGGGGGCGTGGTGATGGGGTGCTAACATGGTTTAAGTGATGATAATGATAGTCATTGCATTATAGTGGGTGATAGAGTATATCATTAGAGAATTAAAAACAAATGAAATCCATCAAAATCTTAGGGGTACAGGTTGGATTTGCTATGAAAAAAAACTTACTAGAAAAGCACTCAAAATCTATCAAAATTCATTCATTTTTTTAAACCTTTTAAATAAGTGAAAAGTTGAATACACCTGAAATTTTTGTAAACTCACAAAAATCATAATTGAATACTACAAGATTTTCATAGACTCTTGAGAAGTCATAAAAAGTCTTTATTCAATATATAATGACTTTTGTTGACTCTTAAAAGTATATATTGAATACACTTAGATTTGAGAGTCAAGCAAAGTCTATCAAACTCCATGTACAATACACCCCCTAGTGTAGATATAACACCTCTTATAATTTTTGTTAGAATTTTTTTTCAAAACTCATATATATTGTTCATGTGAGGATTTTAAATTCTTATATTCACCAACCTAAGACTTCAACCTAAGACTTCTAGAGGATATGGGTTAGAAATTGGGAGTTTTAATGAAAATATCATATCACTATTCACTTTTAATTATAAGGACATTTTTAGTGTGAAAAATCCATAATGGGTCAAGCTATTTTTTATTTATTTAGTCTTATGTCATTATTTCATTATCATGGTGAAGTCCACATTGATGTCTACATTTTTGTCTAATGTTTGAATTATTGTACTTGACTTTGCATTATTGTGCTACTTTTTAATTTTTGCTAATCTGCAGCAAGCTAATCATGCTTTCATCATGTTGTCAATGTTGTGCAGTTCTTCTTCTGTCAAATTGTTCCAATACTATTCATCTCCCTCTTCTAATTCTGCCTTTCTTCCTCCATCTTCTTTTACTTTGTAATACATATTTGATGTTTCTCCTTTGAAATTTTGAGGCTTTCAGTAGGGCTGATGACAAACTTTTGTCTTGCTGTAAATATATATTTCTTCTTCTTCTTCTGCTACTAATATCATCTCGTACTTAAAATCTTCAAACTCATCTAAAGCTAACATTTAGATTCCTCGATATCTCAAAATATTTTTGTATGAAGAAGTCCATCTATATGGTGATATAGAGGATAACCTAAATGACTCTTCAGTAATCATGGTTATATTTCTAGCTTCCTCCTTGTGCATATTCATATACCAATATGGAGGACTACTTGTAAAACTTATACAAATTTCTTTTCATTCTTCTAAATAATCTTCTGCTACTTTCTTAAGCTTTTCAGGAAATGATTCTAATTGAGAACTATGTTTAATGAATGTTTTTATCAAGATAGCAAAACTCTAGTAGTAAGGCTGAGATAACTTCTACTACATTATGCTGCTTTTGATGCTCATAACTACGATGACATGATCTAAAATCTCGCATATTAATCCTGACTAAACTTATGCTAATTTCTGGTTTACAAATACAATTATCTGTATTATCACAAAGGCATTGTGGATTTATCTTTGTAATAATATCCATTCCTGGTTTTGGATCAAAGATGTATTGATACAAAGCACATTATAATTGTAATTATAGTTGTAGCTCTTTTATGAACTGTGAAGGTCTGCTCAAGATTTCATTTTGCATATCTGGTGGCATTATTATTAATTTTGCTTTTGAATTTTTTTCTAATAAGATATCTTCTATTAAGTCTAATGGTATAATCATCAGATCTTTCATATCTCTCCTGTGTTTTTTTATTTGTTTGATGCTACTCCATTTCAACAGCTTCTTCTAAAATTTCAATTTTAATCTCTCTCTATCTTCTATAGCTCTTTAGTCTCTTATTCTATGGGTTCAGTAACCTCTTTTTCTTTATTCTTATGTTGATCAGTTTATATGCCTATTTTTAATTCTTTTTTTTTTTCTTCATGGTGTTACTTGCCTTTTACTGCATTCTAAGAGATTGGAGTTCTTGGTTCATTTTGGTAAACTGGTTAAACAATGCCTCATGATCTTTATAAAGTATTTGGAGGCTGTTTTCAAGTGAATGAATATGATGCTGGCTTTGATGGAAATTAAAATTAAAACTAGCAAACTCTTGTTCTAAAGCTTTGACACCAAATTCAAAGAGCAAGGCTCGGTTAAATGGTCGGATAGCCACCATAACAACTAGACATAAAACCTTATACATGGAACTTAACATGCTTTAGCATGACAACCACTCACAATGCAGGTATAAGGCCTTAAAGGCTGAACTTAGAGGTACGAAGAAATGTCTAGTTTTTTGTATGGCAAACATTCAATTATAATAGAGTGCTCGAACAAAGTATGATAGTCAGTTAGCAGGTTAATAATATAACTACAATAGTGTTTCTCATTTTTGGAGTAGAAGTATAATTAAACAAACATACTAAAAGAAAGAAAAGAAAAAAACTTACTTAAGACTGGAGAATTGCTTGAATATGTACACTTGCTCTTTTATTGATGTACAAATGATGATTACAAAGAGTGTTTACAAAGATGAAAGTTTACAAAAAGGAAAGGAAGGCTTCAAATGTTCTGTGGGTTGAAGTGTAGTAGTGAGGATTTATGTTGTAGTCATGTGTTTACAATGAAAGAAATCCTCTGTTATATACATGAATGAGGATATTATTGTACAAAAAGTCTTTACAAATGAATGGTGTGAACGTTTTCTTAGGTACTTATCAACTTTTTTTTGATGATGTGTCATTGTTTCTGAATCTGCTGAAAGTGTTGACATTGTTTTTGAAACGTGGACTGAATTATTTGTCATTTTTCTTCTTTTTTTAGCTTTGTCTCCTTTTGCATTTGTTTGGATAGTGGTCACGTGAACTTGCTGCATGTCCTGTATTTTGCTTGATTTTCCTAGAGCACTTCTAGTAGTATAGGTAATGCTTTTGTCTGGTGTTATGGGTATTTTAGGATTTATAAAAATTCGATGTCCTGATGGTTAAATGGAAGTATTTGAGGGTTTTTTACGTTAGTTTTCCCGAGACTACAACTCGTAGTCAAAGGGGCAGAAGATATGTCCCACGAGCTTTAGTCAATTAGATTCTTAAATTGTCTTATAGGGGTCTTTACGTAGCAAAAACACCGTTTAGAATATCTCACATACATTGCAGACAATATATTTTGACTAATTTTAATAATAAGTAATAGAGATGGTACATCATAGTGAAATATGAGTTTAGACGGTAAATTGGCAAGACTTTTAGTTTAGATCTGGTACCTTTAAGATTTGAGATAATTATCTTTATCTTTATTCCAACTATTTTCTTTGCAGATTCAATGGATGTTTTAGTTGTTACATATCCAGTGAGTTATCAAATTAGATTCAAGTACACATCATTGCCTCGAGGTAGGGGAACCCAGACAAGCCTTCAGACCGTCAGATGCATACTCTTTTGGTTTGTTGTTTTATCATCCACCAATGATTTTCATTGAAATTAAAGAGGCGACTTTTCAAATGGGATCACTCAAATCTCCTGGTCCAGATGGGCTCCCTGGGTTATTTTATCATAGGTTTTGGGATGTATTGAGTGAAACAGTAGCGTCAACTGCAAAGGATTTTTCAGAGGGTCGTGTTCTTTTAAAGCAACTAAACAAGACCAATATTATTCTAATTCCCAAAGTTCCTAACCTAGAAAATACTAGCCAGTTCCGTCCTATTAGCCTATGTAATAATTCATACAAAATCCTCTCCAAGATTCTTGCAAATCGATTGAAGTCTCTCCTTCCAGAGATTATATCCTACCACCAAAATGCCTTTGTCCCAAACCGTCAAATTCAAGACAACCTCTTGATAGCACATGAGGTTTTCCACTACCTCAAGATGAAGAAAAAGGGAGGCAAACATGAATTGGGGCTAAAACTCGACATGAACAAAGCTTATGACCGGGTCGAATGGGATTTCTTGGAAGAGACCATGAGGAGGATGGGGTTTGATGAGAGATGGATTCGCTTGATAATGGGATGTGTATCCACGATTTCATTCTCGGTGGTGATAAATGGAAGACTAGGGCGTTTCTTCTACCCTACTAGAGGCTTAAGACAAGGGGACCCCTTGTCTCCTTATCTTTTCCTTCTTGTAAGCGAAGTTCTGTCGAGAAGAGTTTTTCAAGCTACAAATAATCTCTCTTTGCAGGGCATTAAAATCAGCCGAAGCGGCCCTTTGTTATCCCATTTATTATTTGCGGATGATGCGCTTTTTTTCCTGCATGCCAAGGAAGAAAATTGCAAGAAGTTATTGGTGATTTTTTTATGAGTATTGCACTGCTTCTAGACAACGGATAAACTACTCCAAGTCATCTATTTTCTTCAGCCCTAACACTCCCCCAACATACGTATCTGCTATTTGCTCCTTAATGAAAATACCCTCATCTTCTAATCCTGGGAAGTACCTTGGGCTCCCTACAATATGGGGGAGATCAAAGCGTGAAACCCTTTGCTATGTGAAGGAGAGAATCCTCAATCGCATTCAGAGTTGGAAGTCAAAGTCTTTGGCTATGGCTAGCAGAGAGACGTTGAAATCTGTAGCCATTGCTGTGCCTTGTTACCCTATGTCTTGCGTCAAATTTCCCAAGGTGACGTGCAACTCTATCAATGGTGCTTTGAGTAATTTTTGGTGGGGAGAAAGTGAAACTGGAAACAAGTTGCATTGGAAATCCTGGCAGAATCTTTGTGAATCCAAAGACAAGGGAGGCATGGGCTTTTGGGATTTGGAAATGTTTAACATGGCTCTCCTAGCAAAACAAGTTTGGAGGATGGTGGATAATCCAGATGCTCTGTGGATGCGATATATTCACTGCTACTAGAGGTTCTCGTTCGTCATGGGCATGGACCAGCCTCCTCGAAGGTAGGAATGTTATCATGAGGGGTGTTAAATGGCAAGTAGGTGACAGAACAAAGATTCGTATTTGGAATGATAACTGGCTCCCTACGCTTAGCTCTACTCGCTTAAGGCCAACAAGGAGTGAACCTGGGCCATTACCAACCATGGTCTCCTCTTTAATTGATTTAGAGTCGGCGTCTTGGAAGCTTGAGTCGATCGCACACATCATATCATCCTCTGACTTGAAGCATATCTCCTCTATTCCTCTATGCAATTTGGATAAAGATGATAGGCTTGTGTGGCCTTGGAATAAAGATGGGGGTTACTCGGTTAAGAGTGGTTATTGGTGGGCTATGGATCATAATATGCTTGATATCACCTCTTTATCCCACTCTTCGCACCAGATTGACCCAATGGTTTGGAAGCTAATTTAGAAGCTCAAGATGGTCCCAAAAATTAACAACTTCCTCTGGAGAGCTGTCTCAAATTGTATTCCTACAAAGCTGAATTTATTTCGTCGCCCCCTTTTGCCAGGAATATGAGGAGTCCATTGAACACATTTTGCTTCTTTGCCCTTGGGTTCAGTATGTTTGGTTTGGCTCTAATGTTGGTTATTGTCCCAATGGACAAGCTATCACTACTTTCGATCAATGGTTACAGACTATGGATCATATGCGATATGCTACATCTTCACAGAAGACATGCTTACTGGTACAAATTGGAGTTATTTGCTGGGAGATTTGGAAAGAGAGGTGCCATGCTTGCTTTAATCACACCCGTCCAAATCCTATTAGTGTGATTACCAAAAGCAAGCTTTTGTTTGGTGATATTTCTGCAAGTGTGTCTTTCCTACGCCATGCCTCCTCTTTTGAATCACCACAACCTTCCCTTAATTGGTCCGCTCCCGCATCTCCTTTTTATACAGTGAATGTGGACGGGGCTTGGACCACTTCTTTCCATGCTGGGGTTGGAATTATTATTCGTGATTCAATGGGTTCGATGGTGGGAGGAGAAGCAAAGTTTTTATTACGTTCTACTGTTGAAGAGATTGAAGCGGAGGCTGTTTTGGCAGGAATGTTGTTGGCTCGGGAACATCAACTACAACAAGTCATTATTGAGAGCGACTCAAAATCGGTTATCAATGTTAGCATTAATCGTCATTACAAAGGATCATGGCGCATTTTCCCGATAATTGCCTCCATTCGCCGCTTAGCTACTCACTTCTCCAATATCCGATGGAGATGGGCTCCACGGTCCTCGAATCAAGTAGCGCATTTTGCTGCTAAACTGGCCAACGCGAGGGTGAGCACCTGTAGATGGGCGGCAACGCCCCCTCCCTATTTGGTGATGGTTCTTTCACGTGACGGCTTACCTTGCCCTCCTATTACGGATGATTGAGGCCGGCGGAGATCCTCCACCCTCCTCTCCTTTTGGTTGCCTTTTATGGCTTTTGGCAGTATCTCCTTTTCTGTCTGGGTTTCTTGTATTCCCTGTATGCTAAGGTTGTACATTTCATCTCCCTGCTGGGAGTGGAGCTTTTGCATTTGTGGCTCCTCTGTTTTTCTCCTTGTTAATGAAGTCCCGCTTTCCCCAACAAAAAAAAAAATTGATTTTCATTGATTTGATCTTCATGGCAGACATCCATCCATCACTTGTCTCTTTTGGTTTGTTTTGTTTCAATTATTTGGTTCTTGTATCCTGTGATCAATACTTTACTCCATAGATCTTGCACTCATTTCTTAGTATCTTTCACACCAATATTTATAGAGAACAATTATATAACAATCCGGAACATAAATCACTTGATGTATTATTTTATATGACAACATGATTGATCGTACCTCTAGAATATATTAGTAACAATCAAATACACGTGTGCATAACTTTAATGTATATAAAGTCATGTGATAGTGTTCCGAGTACATAAAAAAAATGGTGCCTCAAAGAAACAACAGAAATATCTTAGGGACTGCATATATCTATTATTTGTCAAAAGTATATTTTACGTGATTTACCTTCAAGGGTTCAAATATTACTGTAAGCGACATGTGATGAGGATCAATATAAGAATTTATATGCTTAGGCACACAGACAGGCAGGCTAAGCTGCAAGTGCGACAACCAAAATTGGAGAAGAAGAGGGAAGTGATTTTGAAGCAACCAATTGTAAACTCTCCGGATGATTAATGATCATGAAAGAGAACAACAGATGAGAATCAGATCGGGATCGTAGGAATCAACACTGAAAAAAAAAAAATATATATATATATATATATATATATGAGATTAAGACACTGACCTCCAAATGGATAAATTTTTCATTGTGTCCGGATCATGGGTGGTATACTACGTATTATTATATAAGTGACGAGAAGTTTTATTTTTAAGTTGTTAAATTTTTAACATAAATATCTCACCACTTGTACGGTAACACGTGATGGTTTAGAGTTTAGGGTTTTACAGTGACGTGAAGAACCGAAAACAAAACAATTTTACTTTTGTTCAAAATATTGTCTAATTTTGGATATATGAAACCGGTTGGGTTATCCCTTGGAGCTCTAGAAGTATCCTTCCTCACATCAAAATGTCTGTTACGGTATGGACTTTTCGCTTGGCTTATAATAAGGACTGCAGTTGTAGAAAATGTCATGTTTCTCACACTGCGCTGAAACCCTCACCATCTCGGCTTTGAATCAATGCAAGCTACTTGGCCAAGACAAGGGTTCGATCGCGCCTCCCGATTCGTTGTAACCTTCGCCTTTCCAACTTCAAGATTCGATGCAAGCACAACTTTTCTAAAGTTGTGCTCCCAAGTAGGCCTGGCAATTCCTGACACGACCAGATAATCCGACACGGCACAACAGAAATTAACAGGTGTTCGATTCGACACAATAATGAATCGGATCATTATCGGGTAACCGATAAGCATCTGTTAAGATAACGGATTGGTTCGGGTATACAGGTGGGTAACACGATACACGATAAGAAAAATATTAATTTTATAATTTTATAACGCTAAAAAAATACTATAATAATTTTTTATATATATATATATATTAATTTAACAATTTTATACCCCTAAAAACTATAATAATTATATATATATTAAATTTAATTTAAAAAATTGGTGTGTATATATATATATATCAAGGTTCTAAAAGATGCTAGGCGTTAGTCGGGTGGTGGCTAGAGCCCAGCGCCTAGGCGGACTAGGTGGATTTAAGTAAATCTATTATATTTCGTGTAAATTAGTGCTTGTTTATACTTAAAGTATATATAATTTCATCATAAACTACAAGATAGAATGATATATATATATATATATATATATATATATATATATATATATTATGAAGTATTGAAACATATTGAAAATATGGAGAATAAGCATATAATGTGTGTTCATTTAAGTATTCAACAAGTCTCTTACAATTTATTGAAAAAAATAAAATGCAAATGAAAGTTATCTATTTTCTGTCTAAGTGAGTCGCAACTTAGGCGGGTCTGGGCGGGCTAGGCAGGTGCCTAGGCGGTCTAGGCAGGCTTCTCAGCAGGTCTAGGTGCCCTTTCTTAATTTTCAAACACTTAGGCATTAATCGGGGCGGTGAACAGCCGTCTAGGGTCTAAGCGGGGCCTAGGAGGCGCTAGGCGGGGACTTTTAGAACAGTGATACACACACACACACACACAGAGATATATATATATATATATATATATATATTAATTTAACAATTTTATACCCCTAAAAACTATAATTATATATATATATATTAAATTTAATTTAAAATATTGGTGACCATTGGATCAATTGAGATTTAATCTCAGCCGTCCATTGTGCATTAGGTTGGAGGCTATCCTTCTCTTCTCTCTCATTCACTCTGATCTCTTTAGTCCAGACTTACTCCCGCGCCATCTCCTTAATCCGCATCTTTATCGCATCCTCCTCCGTTCACTTCCTTCAACTTGACTCCGACAGCCACAAGAAAACCACACACAGGCAAGCACATGCTAAAGGTATGAATTTTGTATTTTTGGGTATTTTGTGCTATTTTTCAAAAACTAGTGATTTGGGGTTTTCGTTAAAATTAAAACTAATGGCTGGGGATTTTCTGGGTTTGGGATTTCTAGGGTTTTCAGATTTTGGAGATTCGGGAGTTTCTGGGTTGGGGCATGTTTGCAAACATTCAAAAAACCTAGCAATCGAGCAAGCGTGCTTCGCGTTGGCTTCGTAAGCTTGAAAATCACAAAAGGACGAGGCAGAAATAGAATCAAGCATTGGAATTTGGGAGTATAGATGTAGTTATGTAAATTAACTTTATTATCTCATGCCATTTAGTTGTATTGTAAGCCGTAAGGTGAGATTCATTACTTAATGTCATATATATATATATATACACACACACACACATATTGGGGATATGTTATCAAGGGGCTGGGGAGGTTATATGTTATATATTATATATATTGGGGATATGTTATCAGGGGACTGGGGAGGTTAGAATTCAGGTGACCTGTGAGGCAGGCAACGACAGAGTAGTGATGCCCCACCTATTTTTGTGGCAATGTGTGGTATGTGCAAATTTAAGAAAAAATATATATTTTTCTTAACGGGTCATAATGGGTTGGGTCATTTTACCCGTTGGGTAAAGTGGCCCGATCTGTTAAGGACCTGTTAAGATAACGGGTGTGACATGACACGATCCGTTACATGAAAACGACACAAACACGACAGACACGACCTGTTTGCCAGGCCTACTCGCAAGCATCCTTTTAATTTACATTTGGCCTCATCATAATAGGTAAATAAGACACTATTTTGAATAATTGGCGTAGGTTTATTTGGTTTAGACAATTGGAGTGAAATGGATATGAGACATTTTCAAGGTATGCTGACGAAAGAAATGAAAAAAAATGTAACCGGCTTGGAGGTAGGAGATGACTTATTCAAAATAAAAACTTATGCATTCCAATCATTCTCAAATTGATAGGATTAGAATGGTGAAGTTTCATTCAGGCATAATCCTCTTTTAAATCTCTTCAAAACAAAAAATCATTCTCGTCTACTTTTAATATGCCTTGAATTTCGAGTCTTATTAATTTCCAATCTAATGCCCTATATGAAACGAGGCCATATTGGATTGATAAGGGTATGAAAAAGCTCTAAATATTAATAAGAAACAGCAATCTTGCAGACGCCAAAACACTTCCCAAATGTTTGGGTTACATTTGAAGCGAGGGTATTTCATGTGATATCTAGTTTTAGTCTTTAATTTTGGTTTGCTCTCATATATTATCTAGCAATTGGGTTTCCCAACTACATTCACCAACTATAACGAAGATTTTTTTTTTATCTCTAACAAAAATTTTGTTGTTGAAAATCCAATTGCTAATCCTATATATTGTTGGTTCTTGGAGTTAGAGTAGTTAAGAACATTTACTCTTACATCCATAATCAACGTTTGAATTTTCTTGCTCCTCCTTTAGTTTTTTTTTTTTTTTGGTAAAATAAGGGTGTGGATCAGCCCAAAAACTAGCTCAAGGAGTTATTACAGATAATTCGAGTCTTAAGGACTCCCATCATATCATCAAATAATCGAGTTCCAATCAATCATGAGGATTCTCAAAATAATGGTACCCAAGATCCATATTATAACTCCAATTGGCAATACCATCTGGCACCATGTTCTTATCCCGATAAGCTTTGTTTATTATATATGACGGAAATATTACTCTTAGTGTGTGTTTTTAGTAAAACTACTTGTTTTACCCTATTAAAGGCATTTTGCTTGTGGTCCAATATCTTAGCGAATAGGATGTTTGGTTTCCTAAATTATTGTAGTAGTTTCGAATTTGTTTGGAAGAGCTTTCAAAATGGCTGAAAGGGCTTTTGGTGAAATTAATTCTCGATTTTAAAAGCACTTTAAGTGTTTTTTGGAAGAAGAACCAGATATGTGCTTCTTACAGAAAACACTTAAAGTGTTTTTCCAGAATCCACCGTTGCTATAGCCTTGGGGATAGGCAACCCAATCCACTCGGGCATATGAACCCAAGGCAAGCCCAATGAAGAAGTCAGATAATAATCGCCTAGCCCAGCGATCTGCCTATGTGACGTCACCATGATATCAACCACAACTTAAATTATTAAAAAATTCTAGAAATTATTAAAAATTACAACAAAAAAAAAACTAATTAAAAACATTAAAAATTATAATTTTTTTTTCTATAAATACATGACCATGTTCTTCCACTTTACACTACATTTTAATATTTTCAAATACTTTCAACCAATTTTTTATTATTATCTGAAATTAAAAATAAAGTTATCTTTTATTATTTTATATAGAGTAAATTGTAGCTATGGTCCCTTAACTTTAACTCAATTGGAGCAATGGTCCCTCAACTAAAAATCCATTACCATTGGTCCCTCAACTCATCAAAACGTGCAGCTATGGTCCCTCAACTAAAAATCCATTATCATTGGTCCCTCAACTTTAGTTCAACTGGAGAAATGGTCACTTAACTTTAACCCAATTGTAGCAATGGTCCTTCCAACATAACTCGTTTTGACAAAAATTTTGACGTAGTTGACAAAAATGGCCATAATTACACACTTTGATGAGTTGAGGGACCCTAATTGTATAAATGGTCATTCCAATATAACTTATTTTGACGAAATTGATGAAAATGACTATAGCTACACATTTTGATAGGTTGAGGGACCAAGGGTAATGGATTTTTAGTTGAGGGACCATTGCTTCAATTTGATTAAAGTTGAGAGACCATTGCTACAATTTACTCTTTTATAAAATAGAAAATACTAATATTTTAATACGAATTGTCTAGGCTATTCAGTTTAAGGATAGAGATGCACTTGGGTAGTTACGATTCACTGAAGGGGATTGAGTTGCCTATTGCCCAGGAGGGCCTTCTTACACTAGAAGTGCTCTAAGAATTGGGTTAAAAACATTTTCGATAAAAACGATTTTAGTTATTTAAAAAACACTTTCAAACAAGTCCTTAGTTAAGAGGAGTACCTAATTGAATATCAAACTTCATCCCGTTATGCCCACTTGGGTGTCATGTGTTGAAAAAATCCAAACGTTTGTGTCATGCTATATTTTAGTTAGTAGGGGTACCAAATTGAAATCAAACTTCACCCCTTATGCCCACTTGGGTGTCATTTGTTGAAACAATCCAGAAGCTTATGTGTCATGTTTTGGTATCCTCTAAAAGAAATTGCATAATTGTTGTTGTGGCATGGACTTGGAAGTCAATGTGTATTTTGTTCTTGTGGAAATTGTGAAGTAGAGAGCTTAGGGTTTATAGGTTTGCACCCCCGTGTTAAAGGACTGAGTCACAAATTATTGACAAGTCATTTTTTTGGAAAAGCACGTTAGTTATCCTCCTTCTACCTGTTGAATAAATGGTTCAGCTGCTAGGATTAGATGGAATTATTATTTTTTTTTTTTTTTTTCAAAAGCAACCTCAAGCGGTGGAAGCATCAATGCTTTCTGTGAACTGTCTGATTCTCATTGATGAAAACGTAACCTTTACATGGCTTTATTCACAAGGAGATTACAAGAGTCTTGTAGCAGCTGAACCATTTACATAAATTAAATACAATTTACAAATAATAATTCCATCTAATCCTAGCAGCATGTTGAGTAAATGGTTCAGCTCTACCCAATCAAGCAAATCAAGTGGTGTATTTTTCTTCCAATTTCAATCACTTCTACAAGAGTAATGAAATATTTGTATCATCATTTGTACCATCTTTCTAACAGAGGTACAACCCACCAACACATGTGGGCCCTATCTCTAAGAGATGGTACAAATATATGATAAGAGTAACAATTTTACTACTATAAACCTACTTTTTCTGCAATTCTCTTTCAAGCACAAAATCTTCATTTGGACATAATTTCCATTCTAATACTGTAATAAAGGCCAAACTTCTAAACTTTTGGTAGGCCACCAATAGACTTTATAAAGCAAATATAAAAATAATGCAAGGAATCCGTGTGAATGGCAAACAGCAATGTATAACAATGAGAGCTCAACTCTCAGCGTCAGACAAACATTTTTGGGGGTCAAGTTTATCTGTTTCCTCATGACCCTTTACTATTCTTCTTTCTTCAAGTCTTCCTTCTTAATCTCCTTAATATGCAAAATTTATTTTAGAGATACTTTGGATGCGGTCCTTAATCCTTAACATTCTTTGATTAAAACCTTAATAGTATTCAAAGTTTGATCAAGGTCCCTTGACTTTGTACACCTCATTATATTACTATTAATATTTTTATTTTTATAGTTTTGACATTAATTGTTTGATATTTTATGAGATTTATAATCCTATAAATTTAAAATCCCTCATTATAATACTATTAGAAACGGTTACAAAAAAAAAAAATTCAAACATTTTGATTGAATAAATGGATAAAAACTATGTAAAAATAAGAAATAATAAATTGCAAAAGAATGTATCCATAGTGTTAAAAAAATTGGTACATTTCACATATAACAAAGTGGTACATTAATAAAGAAGAATGGGTACATTATAAATAAATTAGGGTACAGATAAAAGATTAAAAATTATTAGTACAAATGAATTTTTAAAAATATAGACGCTAAAAGAAATTAATACATGGGTACAAAATAAAACTAAAAAGAAAATACTACAAATTTAAAAAAAAAAAATGTTGCAAATTAAAAGTGGGTACAAACTAAAAATATAAATATATGATACAAAGTTAGGCATAAAACATAAATATACCATATGTAATTTTTCTATCATTGATTAAATATACAATGTCGTGTGACGGTATACACATAGGTACAAACACAAATAAAACTTTAAAAAATATGGGCACAAAAAGAAACTAATATATGGGTACAAATTAAAAATGAAAAGAAAATTGGTACAAATTAAAAAATATTTGCAAATTAAAAATAGGTACAAACTAAAAATAAAAATATATGATAAAAAATTTAGCCATAAATATAAATATACTAATTGTAACATTTTTAACACTAAAGGAATATATTTTAAAATAAAAATATTTTATTATTCAAATAATTAATGATGTTATTAATACCCAAGGACCTTGATCAAAAATTCAAAATGAATAGGATTTTAATCAATAGAGTAACAAAAAAAAAAAAGATGTAAACCTAATTTTCTCTTTATTTTATTACATATTAGTATCTCCTCACTATTTCTAACTACTCTTCATTCATTGAGCTTAAACAACCAGACATGACTACCTTCTCTTTCTTTTCTTCACTTTTGATCTCAACATTTTTGGTGCATTTATATTTGTACCATTATAAGGTTGAAGCCTGGGAGATAATCATAGGTGGAGGAGGAGGTGAGGCCAGCCCTCCTGCTCCCTCCCCCGAATACGAAGATTGTCCTCCCCCTCCTCCCCCTCCATGCCCGCCGCCACCACCTCCTCCTCCATCACTGCCACTAACGCCACCTCCAAAACTACAGTCTCCACCACCGCCACTGCCACCAAAATCACCGCCGTCACCTTCCTCCGGGCCCTTTGAAAGCGAGCGACTTGAAGTTGCCTTCAATGTGGTTAAAAGGTTCGTAGCAAAAATCAAGTCCGACCCAAAGGGCTTCGCAAAGACATGGCAAGGTGTAAATGTTTGCAGATACAAGGGCTTTGTCTGCGCCGTTCATCCTGTCTACAAGCAGAAAACAGTCTCCGGTATAGACATCAACGGGGCTCTGTTGGGTGGTGACAACAATAAACTTCCACTCGATGGCTTCCTTGACAAGTTAGAAGACTTGGTGTTCTTCCATGCAAACTCCAACAACTTCACAGGCTCAGTCCCGATTGGCACTACCATGCTTCGATACTTCTACGAGCTCGATCTCAGCAACAACAAGCTATCCGGAGGGTTTCCGTACGAGGTTTTAACAGCAACAAATTTGACATTTTTGGACCTCCGGTTCAACTTCTTTGCCGGTCCGGTCCCAGCCCGAGTCATCAAACTAGACATTGATGTGCTATTCCTCAACAACAACTGTTTCACTCAGCAGATCCCCGACGATCTTGGCTCCTCACCTGCCCATTACTTCACTTTTGCCAACAACAATTTCACCGGTCCGATCCCAAGAAGCATTGGTGAAGCATCCAGAACCCTTTATGAGGTTCTCTTCCTTGGGAACAAACTTTCAGGTATGGTCCAAAATTTCGATAATATTCAAAAAAAAATTCGCTGTCTTTTTTAGTTATTTGTTTATTTTGTAAAAGACTAAGTGTGAAGAAATTAAATTCGGATGAATTAGCTCTTGGTTTAGTGATATTTTTTAAACCTGACAATTTCTTACACGACTTATTAACTCGACTCGCAATGATATGAAATAACGGATTTCGAGTCAACACGTTAATTACTCGGATCATTATCGGATCACACGATCTAAATAGGTTTATCCGTGTATAATCCGTTTCAATCTGATAAGAAAAAATTTAGTTTGATCATTTTAAACTACTAAAAAGCCTTTCTACGATGTATAGCCATAGTATAAGTGAGATTAAAAAATTTCAAAGCACATAAAAAATACCAAAGCACATTGAAAAATTCATAATAATTAATTTTGAAGTGGGAAAAATATGAAAAAAAAAATGCAAACGCTCGTGATTGCATCATCTACGCTTCGTCGATGAGTAAATTGTCATTTGAATTTTCAAAACCCTACAAACCCCATGTTTTAGGGGAAGTTCAAAATAAATAAAATACATAATAATTAATGTAAAGTGTGAAAAATGTGAAAAAAAAATATACAAATGCTTTGTAATTGCATCATCTATGCTTAGACGTTGGTTACACCTTCGTTTAGATTTTTAAAACCCTCAAAATCCTCATGAATAATGTTTATTGTTTGAGTGCAAAATTAATAATAATTAATGTAGAAGTATGAAGATGTAAAGAAAATATACAATCATTCGTTGACAAGTTTTACAACTTTCATGAAGGGGTCAACTCCGAAATTCGACACCATACTCCATAAACCATAGTTTATATTTAACCGTCGATTGTCATTTGCTCTCTATTCTTCGCACTAGATTTCATTTTTCAAATTTTGAAAACATGATCTTTCAGCGGATACAGAAAAATGAGCATTTCAGATTGTTGATATCACATTCCTTGTTTACGTTTAACTGAAATATAAGTCAATATTATATAGTTTATAGAGACTTTATAAACTCCGAGCAATATTTTCATTAACCGTAAAAATCTGAACATGATATCAATGATCCAAACCGTTGATCTTTTTGCATCTGCTAAAGATCATGTTTTAAAAAAAAATTGAAAAAACAAAATTCAGTGAGAAGAATGAAGTGTAAACGTAAACAACAATTAACAGTTAAAATTAAATATATGGTTTATGGGATTATGGTGGCAAGTGTCACAGTTGACCTCTTCGCAAAAGTTGTAGAGATTTTCATTAAGAGCGTATGTGTGTGTGTGTGTGTGTGTGTGTGTGTGTGTGTGTGTGTAGAGAGTGTTACACGACACAACCTGTTAAGATATCGGGTATGTTGTGTGTATATATATATATAGAGTGTTACACGACACAACCTGTTAAGATATCGGGTATGTTATGGAAACGACATAAACACAAAAAACACAACATGAATGTCAAGTCTAATATTTCTCTTACTATAATGTTGAAATATGTAATTAATGTAATTTTTTTTCCCTAATTTATAAGAAGGAAAAAGTTTACTTACCGAAAATAAATACCAGAGTTTGTTTAATTCAGACAATTTATTTATTTATTTTTAAGAAAAACAGATAGTTAACATGTACCAGTTTATGTACTCTATGTACTCCGTTGATATCTATTAGACATAATCGGATAAATGGTCCCCGTGGTCATAAGGTATTCGGAAGATAGCCCCTATGGTAAAAATATTTAGATTTAAACCCCTGTGGTCTAAATCTATTAGGATTTATGCCCGAAATTAGAACTTATGTCATTCCTCCGTTAGTAGCTTGTAGGTGGAGCAGAGTTTCTCTGAGTTTTTTGAGAAGTGGGTTTTTCAGCTCCAGCAACTCCAGCAGTAACTTCTCAAGTTGTCGGAGTAGACACGGCAGAACGAGGCGGAGCTTCGGGCTTTGGTGTCGAAAGCCACCAACCTTCACAAGGAGTATTACACCGTGAAGTGGGTTGCTGCTTGGGATGACGTCTTGGCCTTCTTCTGCCCTGTTTGGTCAAGCCCTTTGGAGAATGCGTATTCTTGGGTCACCGGGTGGAAGCCATCAATGCTGTTCCAGCTCGTCGAGTCGCTGAAGATGACGAGGTTGGTTTCCATGTCGGAGGAGCAGGTGAGGAACAGCTGAGGCAGAAGATGAGGTACAAGGAGGATAAGGTGGAGAGGGAAATGGAGAGGTAGCAGGTGGCGATGGCGGACAGGAGGATGGTGGAATTGTGTGAGGCTTAAGACATTGAAGGGGTTGTTGGATTTGCTGAGTCCATTGCAGAGTGTGAAGTTCTTGGCCTAATTGCATGGTGCAGATTAAGTTGATGGAATGGGGAGGAAGAAATGTGACCAAAATCAAATGTTCTCCTTAACCAATACGCCTAAACCTAACGGATGAATAACAGAAGTTCTAATTTCGGGCATAAATCCTAACAGATTTAGACCACAGGGGTTTAAATCCAAATTTTTTTACCACATGGGTTATCTTTCGAATACCTTATGATCATGGGGACCATTTATCCGATTAGGCCTATCTATTATTAATATCGACAAAATATCAAGGATGCGTAACTATAGTCATATGTTGATTGGTACTCTGTATCGGCCAACAACATTTAATTTCATGTTAATGCTTGCGGATTGTATCTTATATGATATTTAAGATTCTGCTTTACAGGGTGTCTGCCTTATGAAATTGGGTACCTAAATAAGGCCACCGTATTCGACGCGAGTTCCAACTGCTTAACAGGTCCAATCCCAGCCTCATTTGCTTGCTTGGCCAAGATTGAGTTTCTAAACTTGGCCAAGAACCAGCTCTACGGACCAGTGCCTGAGATGGTGTGCAAGTTGTCTAACCTGGAGAATTTGTCTTTGGCAGACAACTATTTCACAGAGGTCGGTCCAGAGTGCCAGAAATTGATTGACAGAAAGAAACTTGATGTTAGTAAGAACTGCATTTTGGACCAACCAAATCAGAGAATAAACGAGGAATGTGCTACTTTCTTCTCCATGCCTAGAAAGTGTCCCAACGAGAAGGAAATGATTTACATTCCTTGTAAAAGACCGTATTCGGGATCAAACGAGAAGAAGTCCGATCATCTGCCACGAGCTCCACTGTTTTATGGTACTCTTGTACCACATAGGCTTTGATTAATTTCATGCCCGAAATGGACTCATCGGAGATGAGTCATGATGGTTTCTTGCATCTATGCATATATAGTTTATTTCTTAATGTTTGTAGCTACTTCATAATTTTATGGAGAGATGTAGTAAACTATATAGTCCTAAACTAATAAAGCAGAAGCCATCCATTGAATAATGAGCCTTTTATTTGTCTTAAATGCGATGAACAAATTCCAATTCTTTTTATTTTTTATTTTTTTAGAAGAAATGATAGTGACTTTATCAAGAACTACAATCAAATAGAAAGAGATCGTAAATTAAATTTGGTGGTTCCTCGAACTAATAAGAACCCAAATAAAAAAGGGGAAAACTTGATACAATTTTTTGATCCAATATTAGAAAGGGAAATGTTAACATTTTTTCAGAAGAAATGATGGTGTCAATAACGTTATTGACACTTTAAAATTCTTATTTTGCATTCTAAACTTTCTATATTTAGGAAGAAAAATACACTTATGAGGAGTGAAAAATGAGATTTTTGAAGTGCCAATAACCAAGATTCTAAAAGACGCTAGGCACTAGTCGGGCAGCGGGCTAGGGCCTAGCAGCTAGGCTGGCGCCTAGGTGTACTAGAAAGATTTAAGTAAATATATTATACTTCGTATAAATAAGTGTCTGCTTATAGGGATCCCTATTTTTTTTAAAAAATGGGGACACCTCCTTGACCGTTAGATTTGGCTTTAATGAAATTGTGTAGTTGAGATTGTGTGACCTGTGATTTAATCTCAACCACACAATTTCATTAAAACCAATCCAACGGTTAAGAGGGTGTCCCCATTTTTTTTTTAAAATGGGGATCCCTCATGTTAAAGGGCCTCTATATATATATATATATATATATATATATATATATATAATTTCATCATAAACTACAAAATAGATTGACATATATATTATGAAGTATTATAATATAATGAAAACACAGGGAACAAGCTTATAATGTGTGTTCATTGCAACAAGTCTCTTACAATTTATTGAAAAAAATAAAATGCAAAATGAAAGTTATTTATTTTCAGTCTATGTGAGTCGCGACCTAGACAGGTTTGGCCAGCCACCTAGTGCCCAAACGAGAATTTTTAGAACAGTGCCAATAACAGTTCTCTATTAGGAATAGTACAATTTATTAAAATAAGTCAAATCTCTTAAGTCGGTTTGGTGGGCTGGCTTAATTAATTTGAATTTGAGTCTCAACCCGTGTTTGATGATGCAATTTGTACCACAGACAAGATTTGAGTGCTGGATTCAAATCCAAAATAGGACGGGCTACGTAACGCAACCTGAACCACAGGTTACGAATCCGAGATTCTTCTACTAAAGCATCTCCTCTCCTATCTTCAGAGATTCATCTAATCTCATCAATTTTGCGACAAACTGTGAGTGGCGTGGCCACTAGTAGAAATCAATTTGGTGGATCTCGGTGGAAACTAGTTCTTTCTTTTCCTCAACAATTAAGTAAACACTAATAGAAATCAATTTTTGCACAGAGGGATCATCACTTAGGTTTACCTCTTCAAGCTTTTCCACTACTACAGTGGATCTATCCTCCATGCATTTTGGCTCATGCATGATTTTCTGCACGGATTCGTCATCGGCAACAGGTGTAAGCATGTCTTCAGTTTCCTTGGGAACTTCACTTGCTTAGCTTGCATCGCCTCCATACTCGAGGCTTTCCTATAAAATATGGTCAGGCCCCCCAACCCGTCCTAAGCGGTAGATAATGCAGTCGTCAGGAAGCATGACCCTGGAGCATTGAGGTGGAGTGTAGGCAAGGACACTGGCCTCTGGCTGTATGCGTTTTCCTTTTCCCACAGTGGCTAGGAATTCTTGGTCACTGAGATCTCAAACTTATTCCCAAGAGGGTATAGGTATCCTTGAGGCCTATGAATCCCACTTCCGGTACTTGAGAAATCATTATAGAACTCAGTATCGGAATAGTGAACTTCGTCTAGGTTGAATGGCTTCTGGTTTCCTGGGATGTGAATGGGCCTCAGACCAATCATTCCTTTGATGCACTAGTAGTAGGTGGAGGCTACGAGTATGTGCTTGTTTATCCATGGTTTTCTGAGCTGAGCGTGGTAAGCCACATTGATGTCCATCATATAAAACTTAGTAAAGGACCTGATAGGGCCGATCTTCAAGTCAATCTCAATATATATAATAGTTTCCTCATTGTTATTCCTAACCCCATTGATAGAGATTTGAGACCTTACCACTTTTGACGTTGGGATGCCTGCTGCAGCGAGCACTTCTAAGGGCAGAATGTTGATGGAGGAACCAGTGTCAACCAAAGCTCACCTGATGAAGACGTCATTGATTTGTCCCTCCAAGTACAGTGGCCTTCGGTGGTTAAGGAAAGCCACTTCCATGTCTTTGTCAGTGAAGATGATGACATTGTTGTTCTCAAGGAAGGCCCTCTGCGGTTAGGCAGCATAACATTGAGGGCCATAGTCCTAAAAAACATGCAGGAGAGCTTCAGCATCAGCAGTCCTTGGTTCCAAGTCATATTCAAGTTGGTCGAAGAGGGATTTGAATTTCGGGTTTTCCTATAGGACTTGCGCTGCAATACGCCCTAGCCCTTAGGAAAGATAACGCTCAACTGCGTCGGCTTCCATGTTGGGAAGGTTGTACAAAGTCACAGCCGTCATTTCCTAGCTAAACAGTTGTTCTTCCAAGGTTTCCTCGTTGTATTCTTCTTGTATATCGATGGTGAAGACTTCGTCACTTAGGTTTTGGGGAAAAATCCATGAGATTTGCATCTTCATCTCCCCATCCTTCAGCTTGAGGCTATGGAGTATCATAGCTCTATGGCTTGGAGTATTTGCACCATTATGCCTTTTCCATGTTCCCGGAAAGTTCCCAAATGGCTTTCGGTGGCTTGGGGTCCTTGATCAACGGGTGGTAAGCATCGTCATCTTCAGAGTATATGATGACAGTTGCCATCTCTTTCCCTCGGTGTTTTGGCAAAGGGTCAACGTCTATAGTTTGCGTCTTGCATGGCAGCTTTAGCATTCCTTCGTGGATTTTTACATGGAGAATTTTTCGCAAAGTTTGGCATACAATAGAGGGATGTCCTACATACTGATGGTAGCGACAGTACCTGGGATCTTTTCTATCTTCCCTATAAAGGGTTTTGTACGGCCGGGGTAGCTTAATGGCCCCATCTACAAGTATGGTATAGAGAATGGCTTGGAATTCCTCATCGCTGCATGATAGAGGAAGATTGGTTTCCCTATCGTTTTCATTTTCCGTGGGTTATAGTCAGATCTGTCACTAGGGCATGATGAGCTTCTTTCTTGTCAGTTTTCCAGGATCTCCCTATGGAAGGCTTGACCGACAAGCTGGTCTTCTTCACTACCTTTTAAAGCCTCGAGAACTGGCTAATACCGATGTTCTCCAAGTACACCATGTAGTCAGCTACAATGTTGCTGATGTAGATCTCCACAAAAGCTTCCTCGTTTTTCTCGTCATAGCAGTCAAGGGCGAGGTCTCAAAAACATTTTACAAAATTCACCAAATATTCCCCATACTTTTGGCGTGTATTGTTGAGCTGAGTTGTTGTGACCCTTTCCTTATGCTAGAAGTAGTTTTTACAGAACATACATGCCAACCCTTCCTAGGTCCGGATGGAACCTGGTGGGAGGGTGGTGTACCAAGTATAGGTACGATCAATTAGACTTTTTGAGAACTCCTTGAGATGCAGGTTGTAGTTGCCAGCATGAAAACCCAAAACGTTTATGAAACAACATATATGTTCCTTAGGGCTACCCTTCCTCTCGTTATAGGGAACTAGGTTGGGAGTCTTATATCCCTTAGGATATAGCATGTGGAAGACGCTGGTTGGATATAGTGGCTCAGGAACATATTTTCAATGTTCTTAACTCTTGAACAGCTCTTTTTCGAGTATGGCTATGAAGTCTTCTAGGGTAAAAAATGATGGTGTTTTCTCATGACCTTTGCCAGCAGCAGCAGCTGACTCCTCCTGAGAGGCATTTTCCCTAGGTATGCAGTCCTTGTCACTGGCTTTCTCGTTTGGCTTCGAGATTGAGTTCTTCAATTTCTTCACAGATGCATCAATTTCTTTTTGGGCTTCACCTAAGGCATGAATGGTTACGATGAAGTTCAGCAAGTCATATTCATCTAGGTTTTCCTGGCTTTCTAGGTGCTGGCATTCACATTGAGACTCGTTGAGTCGGGAAGCAGCCTCGCTTGCATCTTAGGCGTTGCCACTCCTGGTAGTGTTTCTTCTGGATCTGGGAGCCAATGGATGAAGATTGCGACTTGCCCCCAGCAGAGTCGTCAATTTTTGTTAAGGGACTTATAGGTTAAGGTGGATTTGGGCTTTGAGAACGTCCTTTTGTCTTCCTTGGTGCGGATTCACAACGAGTCCCGGGATATTTCAAAAGAGATAGGTTGTCTTAGGAAATACCCTGGTAACATCAATTGCTCGAAGATAGCATGAAAGATCAAAATAATGACTTACTCAAGTGAAGCGTGGTGTGGAAGGTGGAAGATTATCAGTTTACATGAGAGAGAAGGGATTTGCATGGTTGCATGGCATTCTTTGCTGGATAATCTGGGCTTTCCTAAGGTGATAATAAAGCCTCTAATGACTGGGATGTTTGATGGAAAGCTATGGAAATTACTAAGGTTGTATAAATGGTGATACCTGGGGCTTGAAGTATGCTTCTGGGCTAACTGGAACTCTGTGGGCTTATTACCTGGTGGTTCTCTCTTCCTGCGTTTCTCCTATCTCTGTGTGTGTAACTCTAATCTTCCTTCTCCTGCCTAATGCCTTTTTTCCCTCCTGATGTAAGTAAAAGCTTATTCTCTAGGTTTCAAGAAAATATCCCTTTGTGGCTTGGTCTGCCCTGATGCGATGATGGGTTAGCTAGAGGGTCCTTCTCCACACATGACACACTTGCATACAAATCAATCTCCAGTTGCTTCTTCGATAAACCATGAATGACAATGCCCTAGATTAACTGTTCCATCACTAATTAACCCTCAGATTTTCCTTAAGTCATTGAATTGGATGGGATACGCATCATCAACCCAAATTATTCTTCAATAGTCCCCTACATGCACATCATAATAGAGATACAATCAAAGACCATAAAGCTCTATGAAAATCATAAGCATTGACAAAGCATTCGTAACTATGACATCATGATACTCATGTTAGGAATTTAACTTAACGCGATCGTGACCAACAACCTTCACTACTTGTGAATATAAGTTTGTAACGATCATGTGAAACTCCCTTATATTCTAGCATCAGATTCAAGCATGCAAACTAAGTAGGCCTCCTTAATCAACATACAAGAATAACTTTTGAATAAAACAGTTAAGCAAATTGCATTCACACTTTATGAAATCACAACTGGAATTAATCAATTCATATTGCAAATATGTTCATGGCTTTGAATTTCCCTTAGCTAAAATGAGTTTAGCTCCTCATGTTCGCAAAACAAAGATAAATAAACTTAAACATTGAAAACAAAAGATAGATTACACCTAAGAATGATCCAGCAATCCAAACTTGAATGGCAAGCAGTCTAAGGGTCCTCTTTCTTCTCTTTGCTACGGCACAAGGATTGGGGTAAGGTTTGAGGGTTGATTTGTATGGAAGAATGGCTAAGAAGATGAATGGATGTGAAGGGATTGGTTAGTGGCTGCGGCAAGGATGAATTGGATGTGTTTTTGTTGTGTTGAATGGTGGTGGTGAATGGATGTAGGTGAGTTATGGTGAAGGATGGATGGGTGATTGCGGCAGAAAGTGTAGAGAAATTGAGGTTGTGGAACTTATGTATTTATAGTCCAAGGCCACGGCAAAGATGATTTATTTAGGGTTTTAGGAAATCAAACTTAGCTATTTTATCCCACAAGAATTAAGAGTCAGAAATCAAAGGGAAATAGGCAAGTAAGGGTCAGAAATTAATTCAAAACAAGCAAGGGAGGTGCGGCATAAACTTTAGAGAAAGGGAATGTGCTTTTAAGGCAGAAAATAGGAAAGAACCCTCTCCCTTGTGCGGCAAGGTCTAGGAAACAAAAGGGGAATGTGTTTTGGTTCAGAATTTAGGGAAGAAAGACCTCCCTTGCACGGCAAGGAAGGGGAAAGGGATAGGGGGTGCGGCAACCTCATGGGAAGGTTCTAGGACTTCTAGAAACATGTAATTAGGCAACCTAACATGTTTTAGGAACCCCTTTGTGGCTGGAACTTAGGTAACTTAGGATTAGGAAAGTTAAAAGCCAAAAATGGAAACTTGGCAAATTTGGAAACTTTGTAGATTTGGAAACTTGGTAAATTTAGAAACTTTTCCATCATTTGTCTTCAATTTCGTCCATCCACTTGGCTCCAATCATAAGTTATCCATTCCAAGCCCAAAGCTGCTCCAAAAGGCACCAAAATGCACTTTCTTGCCACTTTAGCCATTTGGACCTACAAACACACGAAAATAGCTTAAAATACTAAAATAACTAGGAGCTAACAACGTAAATGCAAGGAAACAAGTTAACCGAGTTGTATAAATATGCTCCTATCAAATACCCCTACACTTAGCTTTTGTTAGTCCTTGAGCAAAACAAAACAAACAAAACATATTCTAAACCTTCCAACAATTGCCTTACGGATTTCCAATGCACATGACATATTAAAAATCATTACTTATACAGATTTTAGCATCCCTACCCTCGAGCATACTTAATCACAGTCACCACTCACTAGTTCACATTCAATCCATTAAAACAACATTTTAAGCGTAGTAACATGTCTTAGAGAATTCCCTCAATTGCTTACTAGATATCTCTCTATTTTCACACAGATTTTCTGACTACACTCCCTACACTAGGTATATGTGAGAAGATTGATGTAAATATGAAAACTATACTCACATATGTTTAAAACAAAGAAGGCACTTTCTGGAATTATTAATCAAAATCATGTATATGATCTCATGAACGGAATACTACTATTTAGATGTGAGAACCAGTGACACCATATGCTCATACCAATCCCAAACTCCACATATTGAAACACATAACAATCAAGATAGAAGTCAAAGGGTTGTAATGGGGCTAAAGGTATTGGCTAACAAAGAAAGGTAAAGAAAAACAAAGGTTCTTAAAGAAATAGTAAGCAAAAAAATGAAATTGACACTTAGAATTCACTTTTGAATGCAAACTCAACTCTAAACACAAGGGGAGATTCATGCAACACTTAGGGTCAAATTCAAACTTTTGGACCCCTTCTTCAACAATCAACACTTTTAAACTCAATCTTATTTCTTTTCAAGCTCTTTTTCTTTCTTTTCTTTTCACATGTTTCTTTTCACACGTTTTTCTCATCTTTTTCTTTTCTTTTGAGACACAAAACGTAGAACTAAGCTTAAAACAACCAATCCTTCCCCCACACTTGATTTTCTGGATAATGTAGATAAAAAAGAATTCATTTTAAGTCATGCTTCATTATCCTTCAAGAACAAGGATAGTCCTAATCTAGGCTAGGTAAGGTTAATGTGGTTAACAAAGAAAACAGGCTAAATAAGGCTCAAAAGGGTTAAACCTACAAAACATATGAGAAAGGAGGGTACGGCTATTTGGCTATGGTGGTAGCTAAACAACTTCATCTTGATATTTGTTATGCAATTCAATGTCATGCTTTGAATGAAACAGGTATGAGTTCTAGCATTTGGATCTATAATGATAATGTATTCTAAGTAGCAACCAAGCAAAGAAATAATGAGATCATGCAACGACTTTTAGAAAACAAAAAATCACAGATTAATAACTCTCCAAAAAAACGTTTAGGCTCAAGTTTCACAAGGATGTATCGTTAGTTTGAGTTCCTTCTTTCAAGCATGTTACAAAAACTGATTTTTTTTCATTGTGATTACATGTGAATTCGTAAACAACAACTACAACTAAGCATAAACCAAGAGCATATCAAACTTCCATCCATGTTCATAACTTTCTTTAACAGTCATGTAATTAAAAACCAAATCCTCATCATTGTGTGGGAAGGTACCTAAGACACAAACACACAAAAACGACTCTTTTTGGTATTTTTCAAACTGTTATTCGAATTTTTTTTCAAATTTTCGTATTTTTACTTCAAAACGCACAAAAACACTCCAAAACACTCTAAAAACACTTAAAAACAGTGAGAAACAACTTTAGAAATGATAGGTGATAAAAACCCACGAATTTTCATTAAGAACACTTTGTTTACTTTGATTGTGGAGCGATTCCTAGGTCTTCCTTATTTGCATGCATGGGTTGCCTCCCAAGTAGCGCTTGCTTTAACGTCTTCCAGCCGGACGATACCTCCAATTAAGCATCATTGGAGGCCACTGCATGTAGGTGATCTTTGAATGCGAGGTGATACTTGAAATAATCCGGCAATGGTTTAAATTCTGGTGTGGGTGCCTGAATCATTAAAATCAGCAAGTTAGTAGAAAACAAAATTGAAATTGGAGAAGATGGCTTACTTGCTTGCTCCGACAAAAACTCAATGACAAACACCACATCTTTGAAAGTTTCAGGAACTTTGCACTTGGCCAGATTGAATGTGATGGTTGTGACTTGTCCCGTGTCATAAAATTCAACTTTTTTGGGCTTTGTTGTCTCATGAACATCCTCTTTGATGCATTTTCCATATTCTCCAGCCACTTCTTTCTCTTGAATCATTCTTCTTGATGTACAATTCTCTTCGAACAGTTCAACACAATATGGGACTTGTTGTGGTGTATCAAGAATTTGGGTACTACTTTGCACCTTTGGGAAGGCTTCCACGATGTCTTTTTCACTTTATTCGTTCTTGGAAATCATGAACCTACAAGGAAAAAGGACATTTGGTGGAATGGGGTTAGAATGAATTGAGTTTGGAACGATATTATCAGAGTTGGACGGCCTAGGGACTCTAGGGGACTACAACAAGGGTTGTTCTACCCTTGTCATAGGTGTGGACTCCTCCTCTTCTTCTAGCAGCAGCAATTCATCCACGTTCGGGCTGTGTTTGGACGGTTTTGGGTCAGCTTCAACCTCCATATTACTTTCCAAGGTGATGGCTTCAACGATTTCAAAATCTCCCATTGAATTTACAATGTTTGAGTTGGAGAGTTCACTTTGTTCTTGAATTTGTGCCATGAACTCTACCATCTCTCCAAGTTGATTGTTCAATTCACCCATTGTCTTGGTTTGGTCATGCATATCTTGCGCCATAGTGGTTAATAATTGAACAATTTGGTCATTATCCATGGACGAACCTGAATGTGGTTAGGAAGATTGTGGTGGAAGCTGTGATGGTGCATATGACCATTGATAGAACTCCTCAGCTGGCTGCAAATATTCTTTTTGTCATGAGCCCTGCGTTAAAGAAGTTAGTACATCAAGAATTTCATCATAATTCATGGACATACTTGAATTCGATTGGAATTGTTGTGGGGGAGGTTGTGGTGGCTGCATAGGTCTTGAATAGAACTCCTCATCTTGCTGCCAATATCCACCTTGTTGAAATTGTTGAGGTTCCCCCCACATATAATTTGAATAATCTCTCCAATCGGAATTGTAAGTATTGGAAAACGTGTTGTCCCTTGATTGGTTATGGCTTTGATAACCCCAAGCACCTCCGTTTGCAATGAATTGAGGACGTTGATGAGTTTGAGCAGTGTGCATTACGGTTCTTTCGGCAATCTGGGACAATTGAGAAGTAAGATTCACCAATTGAGCTTGAATGTTTGCAATTGCCATGTCTTGCTTCTCCAGTACCTGAAATCAAAGAAATAAAACTAAATCAAATATCAAAAATCAAAATAAAAGACACAGACACAAACAAGGGATTAGCAATTTTGCTAATCCCCTGCAACGGCGCCAAAAATTTGATGCGATGATGGGCTAGCTAGAGGGTTCTTCTCCACACATGACACACTTGCATACAAATCAATCTCCAGTTGCTTTTTCGATAAACCATGAATGACAATGCCCTAGATTAACCGTGCCATCACTAATTAACCCTCAGATTTTCCTTAAGTCATTGAATTGGATGGGATACGCATCATCAACCCAAATTATTCTTCAATAGTCCCCTACATGCACATCATAATAGAGATACAATCAAAGATCATTAAGCTCTATGAAAATCATAAGCATTGACAAAGCATTCGTAACTATGACATCATGATACTCATGCTAGGAATTTAACTTAACGCGATCGTGACCAGCGACCTTCACTACTTGTGAATATAAGTTTGTAACGATTATGTGAAACTCCCTTATATTCTAGCATCAGATTCAAGCATGCAAACTAAGTAGGCCTCCTTAATCAACATACAAGAACAAGTTTTGAATAAAACAGTTAAGCAAATTGCATTCACACTTTATGAAACCACAACTGGAATTAATCAATTCATATTGCAAATATGTTCATGGCTTTGAATTTCCCCCTAGCTAAAACAAGTTTAGCTCCTCATGTTCGCAAAACAAAGATAAATAAACTTAAACATTGAAAACAAAAGATAGATTACACCTAAGAATGATCCAGCAATCCAAACTTGAATGGCAAGCAGTCTAAGGGTCCTCGTTCTTCTCTTTGCTGCTCCACAAGGATTGGGGTAAGGTTTGAAGGTTGATTTGTATGGAAGAATGGCTGAGAAGATGAATGGATGTGAAGGGATTGGTTAGTGGCTGCGGCAAGGATGAATTAGATGTGTTTTTGTTGTGTTGAATGGTGGTGGTGGATGGATGTAGGTGAGTTGTGGTGAAGGATGGATGGGTGGTTGCGGCAGAAAGTTTAGAGAAATTGAGGTTGTGGAACTTATGTATTTATAGTCCAAGGCCACGGCAAAGATGATTTATTTAGGGTTTTAGGAAATCAAACTTAGCTATTTTATCCCACAAGAATTAAGAGTCAGAAATCAAAAGGAAATAGGCAAGTAAGGGTCAGAAATTAATTCAAAACAAGCAAGGGAGGTGCGGTAGAAACTTTAGAGAAAGGGAATGTGCTTTTAAGGCAGAAAATAGGAAAGAACCCCCTCCCTTGTGCGGCAAGGTCTAGGAAACAAAAGGGGAATGTGTTTTGGTTCAAAATTTAGGGAAGAAAGGCCTCCCTTGCACGGCAAGCAAGGGGAAAGGGATAGGGGGTGCGGCAACCTCAAGGGAAGGTTCTAGGACTTCTAGAAACATGTAATTAGGCAACCTAACATGTTTTAGGAACCTTTTTGTGGCTGGAACTTAGGTAACTTAGGATTAGGAAAGTTAAAAGCCAAAGATGGAAACTTGGCAAATTTGGAAACTTTGTAGATTTGGAAACTTGGTAAATTTAGAAACTTTTCCTTCATTTGTCTTCAATTTCGTCCATCCACTTGGCTCCAATCATAAGCTATCCATTCCAAGCCCAAAACTGCTCCAAAAGGCACCAAAATGCACTTTCTTGCCACTTTAGCCATTTGGACCTACAAACACACAAAAATAGCTTAAAATACTAAAATAACTAGGAACTAACAATGTAAATGCAAGGAAACAAGTTAACCAAGTTGCATAAATATGCTCCTTTCATTCCCTTCATTTCTCCCTAAATATCCTATTATCCTCCTTTTGGTGTAAGGTAGCTGCACTGTTGAGACCTGCATATTGCTTCTTCCCGAGATGCGGCTTTCCCAGGACGGCTTTCCGCATGCACTAATCCCGTAGCGCGCTTCATAACTTTTGCATGTTGGCTATTTGTGCAAGCTGGGAAGGGAAAGTCAACATTAAATGCCTGACTTGCTGAGCTTAACATGCATTTAATGCAAGAATCTAGTTTAATCATAAGGAAGGGGATTGGCTTGCTAGGGAAAGGAATAAACTAGGCTAGTTCTATGTTGCCTGCATGAAATACAAAGGATATGGGCTTGGATCTTTGGGCTCCCAAGCAACCTAAAGTCTTTCATGACCCTGATTCCACGTAGGCCCAATAACCTTCCGTAACCATCCACACCACAATCCACTTGGCAAGCCCTGAATATGTGACTTGGGCTTAGCATGAATTGTGGCTAAGGAAGCATGGCGTGATGAATAGGCATGAGCATGGCGTGAATATCCGACTTAAACACCGTGGCATCGCATGTTTGTAAATATATTCCTCGTCCATCCTATGCCTTGGCATGCGTTTGGGCTTGAATGTAGGCTTTGCATGACAATTAGGCCTTAAGACTTGGTTGGATTGGTGTGTGACATTTTTGGGCCCTAACAGACTCTTAATGTTAAAGTTATCTTGGGTCGTTGATTTATTTATCTAATACAAGGTTAGACCTGTTCATGCAGTCAGTTTGGTATCTCGATCATGGGTAATCATCATTTTGCTAAAGTGAAAAAAATACTAAAGTGTGTGCAAGGAACCAAAGGATATGGGATCAAGTACACACAAAAAAAGAAAGAAAGCTTTTTAGTTGGGTTCACGGACATTGATTGGGCTGGTGCAATTAATGATAGAAGAAGCACATATGGGCATGTGTTTTTCTCAGAAGCAAAGTTAGATCATGGTTGTCGAAAAAGCATAGTACAGTTGCATTATCAATAGCCGAAGCAGAGTATGTTTCAGCCACAAGTGCATCTGTGAAGCAGTTTGGATTAAAAGAATATTGGCATATCGTTGTTAAGAGCAAAATACTCCAACAGATTTATACTATGATAACATGTCCACAATTGCCACGACAAATAACCCAGTCTTTCATAGCATGTCAAAGCACATAGAACTTCATCATCATTTCATCAGAAAATTGGTTGAAGACAAAGAGATTAAATTGAAGTTTTGTACAACTAATGAGCAGATTGCAGACGTTTTCATAAAAGCACTTCCAAAAGAGAAGTTATACAATTTCAGAGATAAGTTAAATGTTGCAGGACAAATGCATTAAGGGTGAGTGTTAAACTTAATGCATTTTTGTTGGTTAAGTTAATTAGAATAAAACAAAATAAAATAAAAAATAAAGATAGTATTATTTGTGAAGTGTTGTGTCTGTTCCTCTTGGAACTAATTCAAGAGTTATGCTTGTTATGTAAAAGTCCGAATTTATTATAAACCCAATAAAATGGCCTAATGTTGTAATCAATTGATAAGCAATAAAGTCAGTTATTAATTAAACTTCCGTTTTCCCGTTCAAAACTCTTCATATGCTCTCATATCCATCTTTCCTGCAATTGTTTTTCAATTGCTACCCCTTTTTCCAACAAGAAATCCTGCAGGCGAGAAACATCCCGCTGACATAGCAACACAGGGTCCTCAAATTTATTATCCCAAAGCAATGAATTACGAGCTCGCCAGATTGCTCCTAACTGACTTTTTGGGAGAGTATTAAGCAAGCTGAGAAGCCAACTCGCAAAATCCATATGAGGAGAGCAGCTCGTTCTGAGATAAATTGGAGTAGAGAATAAAACTGCTTCAGCATATGCAGTGGTGGAGCCAAAAATTTATAACAATAAAGTCATAATTTTGGCAAAAAAAACCTGTATTGGATCAGTTCGTCGAGTTCTTAGTGGGTACTTGCCTAGTTATGCTGCATTCTTTCAATTTATGTCGAGGCCTAAGTGAGGCATGTTATCGAACACTTGTTGCAGACCCTAGCTAGGGGTGCAAACAAGAAATAGAAGAAAGACAAAACTGAAGTAGCATATTGTAATTTAGTATTTTTGACTCATCATATTGTAATTTAGTATTCTTGACTCATTTTTTTAATTTGTCGCAGTTGTGTATATGAGTTATATACAAATATGCATGTGATTACGAAGCTATTGGGATCATGAGCAGCCAACAATCTCATGTTGGCTCCGCCAGTGAGCATATGGCCAATCCTTCAAAACATGTAGCACTGACTTCGGCGAGGAACCGCACAAAAGACAAGTCATGTCCGCATACTGACAGACACCCATTTTTTAGCTAGATTACCACGGGATGGCAGTATATTAGAGCATGCCTTCTAAATAAAAAATTTAGTCTTACCAGGAATTTTCGCATGCCATGAGGGCTCTCAAGAGAGACAAAAGCCCGTTCGAATTACTTGATGAAGTTCCAGCTCAAAACGTAGACTCATCCGGTCACAAGCAACTCTAAGCACTCTTGACCGACAACAAGCCTTTGGAATCACAATGCCAAACTGTACTGTCCGGGGAAGACGGGAAAACTAATCGGAGTTTACAAAAATAAAAGCTGCTACACTTGGCGGAAATAGAGTATGAACGAATAAATATCCCATTGCGCGCGTAATATCATGCTTAATGAAGTATTAACCACTTTGATAAAACTAATCGGAGTTTACAAAATATAGTGGCAAATTATGATGTATTTACTCTTGAAATTAATGTGCCTGGTTTAGATACTACATGATATGAGTGATTTCATGTATTTGAAATCTTTTCAAATTTTGTAAGGTTTAGAACACATGTTTTCTGTAATCGCCCTGATGTTGCCTTGTTTGCAAAGCCTCTGAGCCTCATTATCCCGAACACTTCGATTCCCCTGAGATACCTGCATTCCCAGCCATCTAAACAACCACCAAGACCGGCCACCTCAGATTTTTATTGGGCGGCGCACGTAATTTCTCGTTCATACTTTAAATTGTGGATGATTTGGTTGTTGCTGAGTTCTCTATGCCTTTAATTAAAAATTGTTAATATATCTTTATATAATTCAAATTTAAACTAAAAAACAACAACAACAAGAATTCACCAACAACAACAAAGCCTTATCTCACTAAGTAGAGTCGACTATATGAATCCTTGAATACCAAGGCGCTCGATTTTACGCCAAGTATTTCCTTAGCTCCAAGTACTCATGTCTCTACTTGGTGAAGAAAGTTGGGTTCCACAATAAAACCAATTGATAATATAGGGAGTAGCACAACCTCTTATAAGCCCTTGAATGGTTTGGTCTCTCACCAATGTGGGACCTTATCCTCACATTCTCACATGCCCCCTCACATGTGGTGAACTTTCAAGCATAACACGTGGACAACACAAACGGTGTATGTGGAGCACGTGTGGCCATTGAGCTTCACATGTGGGCTAACTTGCTCTGATTCCATGAAGAAATTAAGTTGGGGCTCCACCATCAAACCAATTGGCAATATGGGGAATAGTCCAACCTCTTATAAGCCCTTGCATGATTTGGTCCCTCACCGATGTCGGACTTTGTCCTCACATTCTCACCCTTAGACTCTCTTTCCAAGTCTTCCTAGATAGGTCTTCTTCTACTCCTTTTTCTCTGAGCCTCTGTCTCATAATCGGATCTTCTAACTGGAACATATATGTAGGTTTTCGGTTCATATGTCCAAACCACCTTAACTAATTTTCTCTTATTTTATCTTCAATAGCAGCCATTCCTATTTTACCTCAGCTATCCTCGTTCTTAATCCTGTCCATTCTTGTGTGCCCACATATCTAACGAAACATTCTCATCTTCACTACACTCATTTTTTGCACGTGTTGATGTTTGACCGCGCAACATTTTTGTCATAAAGCACTGCTGACCATATCTTATAAAAATTTCCCTTGAGCTTTAGTGGCATAAGTCGGTCGCACCACACATCCGATGAAAAAAAAAGAGCAAAGGGACGGGGCAATGACCTTAGGTGGTCATGATGCCCGTGTCACACCGACGAAAGGGGAAAGAAAATGGATGGAAATGAATACAAGAAATTCTTCTTCTTTTTTTGGGTAAATTACATTTTACCACCTCAGGTTTGAGGTCTATTACAACCTCATACAACATCTTCAAAAAATTTCACTTTCATACCTCACGTACTATTTTATTTCAATATAATACATCCGTTACATTTTCCATCCATTGCTCCATTAAGAGCTAACGTGGCTGCCACATTATGCTGATGTGGCTGCCAAATTTGTGCCACGTGGCAAAAAAATAATTTTTTATACATTTAAAATATTATAATGATATACCCTATTAAAAATTAAAAAAAATTAAAAAAAACCAAACTGAAACCCAGAAACCCATTCCCCCGACCCAACAACTCCTCCACTCTTTTCACCACCCCTCCCATCCAAAAACCCACCCCATCCCACCCCACCCCCACCTCCCCAGCAACCCCCCACCCCACGATAGCAAGTTGGAAGCATACGAGTCGCCGAGAAGGAGTGAAGGAAGCGAGGGAAAAGCCCAGGCGAGAAGCTCCGGTGAACCTCAACGTCGATAACAATGGTCTGATTGAAGACGCCATGGAAATTATACGCACCATCTCTCTCTCTCCTCTATGAACTTGAAGAAATTGTATTGTTTATTTTTTGGGAAGAAAATGAGAGAGAATAAAGAAATGGGAAGGTTGTGTGGTGTGGCGTGGTGATTGGTGGAGTGAAGTGAGAGGAGAAGCATTGCCGCGCACCCCTCACCTGGTGGTCCAGAACCAGCGATTCCGCACGCCATGGACAGATCTGACCGGATCAACCCGAGAACTGGCTATTTGCATGGACTCAACATCATTTTCTTTGTAGCCAAATAGAAATTATGCCCAAAGGTGAGAAAAAAAAAATTGAATTCAAAAGTTCAAATTTTTTACAAAAAGTTTATGAATTTATCGTGGGGTGGGGAGGGGGGGTTGCAGGGGAGGTGGGGGTGGGGAGGGATGTGGTGGGTTTTTGGCTGAGAGGGGAGGCGAAGAAAGTGGAAGAGATGGAGATGGGTTGGGGGGAGATGGGTTTTTGGGTTTCAGTTTTTTTTTTTTTTTTTTTTTTTTAATAAGGTCAATATTATAATATTTTTAATGCATAAAAAATTATTTTTTTGCCACGTGGCACAAATTTGGCGGTCACGTCAGCTCTTAATAGAGCAATGAATGGAAAATGTAACGGTTGTATTATATTGAAATAAAATGATACGTGAGGTATGAAAGTGAAATTTTTTAAAGATGTTGTATGAGGTTGCAATATACCTCAAACCTGAGGTGGTAAAATTTAATTTACCCTTCTTTTTTTTATACAACTGAATTTAAAATTGTTAACGTGAAATAAAATCAGCTTACTTTAACACTTTAGGGTTTTTGCAAGCATAAGTTATAGTTGAAGTGTATAGTGGGTAAAAAAATTTAGATTAATCTTAGGTTTGAGTCTTATCATTTGCTAAAAAGGAAAAAGCATTCAAATTCCGCACAGTAAAATGCTTCTTGACCTTCTTGCCCACTTGGAGATGGTCTAAATGCGATTCAGGCAGGCGTGAATGCCGCAGTGAAAAGAAATTAGGTCTTAGAGCATCTTCTAGTACCACAGACCAAGTGTAAACGTCAAAACTCCACTGATTTCAACAAACGTGCTAGTATCTAATGATTCATATGACTCATATTCCCTTCCATATGCACATTTTTCCATAGAGAGAGAGAGAGAGAGAGAGAGAGAGAGAGAGAGAGAGAGAGAGAGAGAGAGAGAGAGAGATCTTCACCTGACAAAAAGAGTGGGAGAACAATAGTGTTTTGTATAGGTTCGAATCCACTAACACAAATGCTAAGCATATGGAGGCGTTTCCATCATGAAATTTAGACTGCAGCACATTATCCATCACATCAACACCTATAAAATGCCAAGCGATCACCATTGTCTTTTAGTCACCACTTACCACCTTCGTCTGATCTCTCAATCTCAAAAACACGCTTCTCTCGAATGGGAAATTTCATTTTATTAAACATTGAACATCTGTTTCATGCCTTCTTCATCATCCTAATTCCTTGTTTCTTTGATGGTGTAATTTGCAGAGACTCAGAAAGCTCATCAATCTTACCTCCTTTAATCCCCCTTCCCCCATTACCTCCTTTAGTCCCCCTTCCCCCATTACCTCCATTAATCCCCCAACTTCTGAACTTCGCAGACCAAAGACTAGCTCTTGTTTACCCTATAATCATGACCTTTAGGAATACGATCATTTCTGACCCATTAGGCATCACTAAAACCTGGGTTGGCTCCGACATATGCAACTACAAGGGTTTCTACTGTGATAACCCTCCAGACAATAAAAGCGCCACTACACTTGCCTCCATAGATTTCAATGGCTTCCAGCTCAGTGCTCCCACTCTTGACGGCTTCATCGATCAACTTCCTGACCTAGCACTCTTTCATGCTAACTCCAATAATTTCTCAGGTAGTATAACATTTTTTTCGATATTTTCTTGTTGTAGATTTCACTCAAAATTTTGTATGATCTCTTGAGATTGATATTTTTAGTATTTTTCAGACTCTCAATATTTCTGTTATCATTTATTTGATTACCGTGATCAGGTATCGTTTCTCCAAAAATTGCAAATCTCCAATACCTCTATGAGCTTGACATAAGCAACAACAACTTCTCTGGCCCTTTTCCTACTGCTGTTCTCACCATGAATAGTCTGTCATTCTTGGACATCCGCTACAATTCCTTCACTGGGTCCGTACCACCCCAAATTTTCAAGCAAACCCTAGACGTCCTTTTCATTAATAACAACAATTTCAGACAAAAACTCCCGGACAACCTTGGAGCTACACGAGCCCTTTATCTCACTTTAGCCAACAACAGATTCACCGGCCCAATCCCAAAAAGCATCGGCAGCGCTTCATCATCCTTGAAAGAAGTACTATTATTGAACAATTTGATCACAGGTTGCATCCCTTATGAACTAGGGTTTTTAAGAGATGCAACACTTTTTGATGCCGGAAACAACCTATTGACCGGTCCCCTACCCTGTTCATTGGGATGCTTGGACAAGATGGAGGAACTTAATTTTGCCGGAAACTTACTGTACGGAAAGGTGCCGGAGGTTGTGTGCGAACTAGGAAATTTGGTCAATTTGTCGCTGTCTAACAACTATTTCACGTCGGTCGGGCCTATTTGTAGGAAGCTGATAAAAAATGGGGTTCTTGACTTGAGGAAGAACTGTATTCAGCATCTTGCAGATCAAAGATCAGTGGAGGAGTGTGCCTTGTTTTTCGTGAACACTAGAAGTTGCCCGCACCCGGCGACGTTTAGTTTACTGCCTTGTAAGGTTCCACCAAAATCGAAGGGGCATTTGGTGTCTGATAATGCTGCTTCTTCGAAGCATAGATTGTGACTTGTGAGGATTTGGTATTGGCTTATAGCTATATGGTTAAGGACTCAAGTATATATCGATACAAATATTTATATAGTACCAAGAAATAGGGATGCAAGTTTTGTATCATAATTATTGTCAGTCGTATGGTATGTGATTAAACAAACGACATACCAAGTTTGGTCAGTATGAGTAAAGCTACCATGGAGCTCTAGTCCAACATAGCAAGTTTCTAGCTCAGTCTATTTTGTTATCCTGCCTCTGTCACACTGTTATGACCACATTTTTATAAATGTGAGACCTATTTTGTGTAAGTTAATTCTACATAAATTCTACATGTCAACAAAAATGTGACTAATATCTACTACTTTTTTTTTTGAACATACGATATTATCTACACTAAGGGGGTGAGGTATTGGCTTAAGCCGCACAATGAGCTAGCAATGTGGTTCAAATTTGTCTTTGACGAGAATCGAACCTAAGACCTCCCACTTTCAAGTGAAGAGGAATACTCACTAGACTAATATCTATTACATTAAATGAACGTGGAATAAAAGATTTTGTTATTGTGAATTAATTTCTTCTAATGTATGAGTTGTGGCCGGTATTATGAAGTTTGAACTTCAAATCAGGGTTTAGGATTGTTAAATGTTAGTGCAGCACTAGATTATTAAGAAAAAAAGTAAGACAAAGAAGAACAAAACATGGTGCTCCACTTGCCTAACTGAAATGGATTGAGCATGAGAAGTTACGTGATGACCAACTAGAAAGGATGTGATTGAGCACCTAGTGCAAAAAGAAAAAGTGCATTCCATATAATAAATATGCAGACTTATTATTCTGTCTTTGTGGTATAGTAGTGTTGAGAATGAATCTCACATTGATGGGAGAATGGACCTTGCATGGGTTTATAAGAGGTTGGACTACATCTATATTGCCAATTGGTTTTATGGTAGAACCTCAACTTTCTTCATGGTATCAGAGCAGGTTGTCGAATTCCACATTGATGAGGAGGGACCATGCATGGGCTTATAAGAAGTTGTGTTACTTCCCATATTGCTAATTGTTTTTATGATGGAATCTCAACTTCATCAAGTAGGTTGTTCCAACTATTGCTAAGCACATGTTTGAACATATATTTTATGCTTTCATTTGCATAATTGTGTTTAATTAATTCTAAACCCAATTCCAAACAATGATTGCTTATCTAAGTATTATTTAATTAGTTATACAAAAACCATGGAAGATACAACAATAGCATTAAAAGAAAAAGGCCACAGCTAAGGCATACAAGGCCCGAAAAAACCCATAAGTATCTGTAATACCAAGCCCAACAATGTCTCTCTCTCTCCATTTTCTTTCAATTTATTTATCATGGATCTCACAAATAAAAAACCGGATCCTAATATCTTTAGTTTTATTTTGTTAAAAAAAAACATATCGTTAATTTAAGGTTTTTTTTATCAACACCGCAGATGTTGTAAATACACCCCACATAAAAATTAATATTAAATAACTTGTAACTCTAATATGACATGACTATTCAAGTCTTCACAGTCACTTTTACTCACCATTTTTTGAATAAAACCCTAAAAACACAGACACATTCATGAAGAAAGATTATTTTTGACTAACGGAGCATAAAATCGAGTTTTGACTCCCTGTTCATTTGTTGGTTTTGGCATTCAAGAAGATGACATATAAAATTGACTTTTACCAAAGCCATGCTCTAATTGAAATCTAAGAAATATGAAGAAAAGTGAAGAATGTAGTAAAATTTAAAATTTTAATTAACTGCATTGTTATTGTGGTTGCTTGATGATGAAGAAATTCAATGTCTCTTGGCTGGTTAGAATGGAAGCAATGCCATTAGACATATAACCTTTCAAAGAATTTAGAATTGGGTTATAATCTTTCATAAAATGATGTACATTGATTGGCAGTTTTTAAACAAACAGATGTGTTCCCTTTACAAATCTCGGGAAATCTATTTATACAAATTGGCATGACCTTATAAGAACAGTTCTTACCGTTTATGCATCAGGCTTCTTGGAATCCAACGTGATTGTTCAAGAAAATTTGAAAGGGTACTTGAATGTCTATATAAATCAAATAGTAGGATGGAGATTATATACAACATTTAATTCATCTTTCTTGTCTTTAAAATGTTGATTATTCTTTTGTTTGAAATAGACGAAGAGTTTGACGTGTGGTTAATTGATGATTGTGGGCCGGTGTATGAGAATGTGAGGTGTGAGGGTAGCAATAGAAAATATGTGGGGTGAGTTAAGATAAGTTTTAATTTAAAAAAGTAAATGTAGAGTGTATTAAGTATGTGAGTGCAATCAACAAAATATGGGGTGTTAATAAAACTCTTAGTTTAATTTCAATTTTAATACCTGCATATTTTACTTGCAATAATCAATCGCCCCCTCCCTCATTCATATTTACTTTAAAAAAAAGGAAAAGAAAAAATCAATTCCTATAACTATAAAGTGAAGAGAATTTTGAGTTTTAAGAAGGAAAAATTACATATAAAGTATACTTTTAATACTTAATTATATATTGAGACAATACTTTTTCAACATTTCAAGAAGAGTTAGGGCTGAAAGATGGCGCACTGCATGCTAGGGTTTTTAGAGGTGATTGGTGTGGTAAACTATTGTGATCTGCATCATTTTCTGGGCTGCTTCGGGTGAGGGTCGTGGTCTCGCTGGTTTCTCAGTTCAGATAGTCGGAGTGGGATCGCAGGTGCTAATTTGGTGTTCACTGCGAGATAGTATTATCAAAGGGGTTTGACAAAACAAGGGTTGCAATGGAGAGGGGAGGGAGGCAGAATATGGAGTCTTTGGCAAAAAAATTTGGATCGAGTCTATCATTGTCAGAGATGGAGAAGGATGGGATAAAAATTGAGAAGAAGGATACTGAGGGTGCTTTGTTGGGCTTCCATCACAGTGTTGTGTCAGAGGTTTTCTCGACCAAGGTTGTTAATGAGAATGGTTTTATTGATCAATTTACGAGTCTATGGAGAGGAAATGAGGGAGTATCAATTAGGGCTTTGGGTGGGGCTCGATTTATGGCTCGTTTCGTTGGTTGTCGCGACATAAGTAGGGTGCTAGAGGCGGAGAAGCCGTGGCTATTTCGAGATGATTTGGTACTGGTTGTTGATGGTGCTCGCCATGGTAGGTGGGCTGAGCCTCTTTATCTCACCTCGATGTGGGTGCAATTACACAATGTTCTTCCAATGAACATGACAAAGGCAGTAGCCTCTGCAATTGGTGTTTGATTGGCAAAGTGATCAAGGTGGACAAAGATGATTGTCGAGACTGCATTGGTAGATTTTTACGTGTGAAGCTTTCCTTCGATGTCCGAGAGCCTCTCATACGGTGAGCGAATGTGGAGTTTCTAGATGATGGGGAGATATGGATTGACTTCCGTTATGAGAGGCTGCCTAATTATTGTCTCATTTGTGGCAAGATGGGGCATGTTACTAGGTGGTGTAAGGACGAGATACTTGGTGAGATGGCTTTGAAGGCGGATATGGAGGCTATGTATGCGTTCAAAGGACTTGATGCGGAGTATGATTTGAGGGGGAACTGGCTTGTGTGGAAAGGTCAGCAGTTGAGGCCGGGGTTTGGGGACATGCATAGGGTATCAAGCGAACAAAATGGGTCGGCTTCATCATCAACTTGGAGGCGACAGTCTAATAGTGCCGGTGTTGATCAAGATGAATGTCAAGCTAGGGAGGCGGAGGAGAAGGAACGTCAAAGGTTGGAACGCAAGAGAGCGTTCGATGTTGGTCTTATTGGTTTAGGAGGTGTGATTGCGCCTGAGGCGGGGCCAATAGTATTAGAGAATCATCCGATAGAGAGGGTAGTCGTGGGTGTAAACAATGAGGTTTTGCAGCCTTGCCATGATATCAATTTAAACATTCCTATTATGATGGAGCGAGATGGGCTATCTGGTACACTACCAGAGATGAAGGTGGTAGGTGCAGGTTTAAGGGATAGGTTATTGTCCCAGGACTCTAATCCTTTTAACTTGCTACCCATAATTGAGGCTGTTACGATAGAATGAGCCAAAATGAGCCGTGAGGAGGATGATGAGACTATGGAGATATTTGATGAAGGTACCGTGTGAAGAAGAACCCAAGGTTTGGAATGGACCAAGCAGAGGCCACCTATGAGGGGTCTTCGCGATCGCAATGAATATCTTATGTTGGAACTGTCAGGGTATCAGGGGGGACCTGACAGTTGACGATCTCCTGGAGTAGAATTGGCTCCACTCCCCCTAGGTAATGGCTCTAATGGAAACTAAGAATCACAGTAAAAGATACCATTATTTAAAACGAAGGCTCGAAATGTCGTGTATGCATACTATTAAGCCTAGGGGAATTGCAGGTGGTATGTTGGGAGATTTTAATGATTTATTATCTTATTCTGGAAATGAATGAGGTAATATGCGGACGGCTGCAAGTATGAGATCTTTTCAGAATTTTGTAACAAACACACGCTTTTTGGATTTGGGTTTTGAATGTTACCCTTACACATGGCGGAATAGACGTGATGAAGGTTTTATTTAGGAGAGAATTGATCAGGCACTAGCTACAAATGATTGGTTAAATGTTACCTGAATGCCATTGTCAAACATGTGGTGCTTGAAGGGTCAGACCATGCAATGCTAATGCTTTCGACGGAGGTGGGCCAACCTCGGTGGAAGAAACAAGTTATGTATGATCCACAGTGGAATCAGGATGATCAATGTGCTGAGGTGGTGCGAAACGGGTGGGGCAATGATCAAAGTGGGTTTCCTGGCCATAGGTTGGTGAATAATTTGAAAAAGGTCAAACATGGTTTACTAATGTGGAGAAAAAGGGCTAGGCGCAATGAAAAAAAGGAAATGTGTCGGTTGAAAGAAGCACTTCAAAATGCATATCAGCAACCAGTTTTTGATGGGCCATGGATTCGGGAGATGGAAGCGGAGCTTACACGGGCAATCAAAAACGAAGAAATTTATTGGCGTACGAAGTCTAGAGTGCAGTGGTTGCAAAAAGGTGATAAAAATACAAGACTTTTTCATGCTCAGACTATGAAACAGAGACGGAGGAATGCCATCCGGGGGTTAGAAGAGGAAAACAGAACTTGGTGTATAGACTGGCAACGTATTCAAGGTATAGCAGTTTAGTACTTTCAGTCATTGTTTTCCACGGCTAGATCCACTACTTTTATGGAGATTCTATCATGTGTGCCGAGTAGGGTAAGAATGATGGATAATAATGTGTTGATTGCTTCGGTGACTAATGCGGAGATTGAGAATGCTATCTACCAAATGCACCCAACTAAATCACCGAGTCCGGATGGATTTAATGCCGATTTTTTCATCATCATTAGGAAACAGTGGGTGGTGTGGTGTTAGGTATGGTTAAATCTTTTTTTCAGACTAGGCGGATGCTAAAAGGTTTAAACCATACCAATATTGTGCTTATTCCAAAAGTGGACAGAAAATGTCCCAATTTCGGCCAATATCTTTATGTAATGTGGTGTATAAGATTATTTCAAAGGTTCTGATGAACCGGCTAAAGAAAGTTGTTCCTAAAGTAATTAGCCAGAATCAGTCGGCGTTTATGGCGGGGAGGCAAATTTCGGATAATATACTGGTGGTCCATGAATTGCTACACTCCATAAAGTAAGGGAATGATGAAGGTATCAATTTCATGGCGCTAAAATTGGATATGGCTAAAGCCTATAACCGTGTTGAATGGTCGTTTTTTAATGTTATATTGCACAAATTGGGATTTGATGATATTTTCCTTCAATGGGTGATAGAGTGTGTGCAAACAGTTTCATACAATGTGGTTATAAATGGGGAGGCCACATGTTATATCACACCATGTAGGGGACTTCGTCAAGGGGACCCTTTATCACCGTTTCTGTTTTTAATTTGTGCCGAAGGTCTTTCCACCTTAATCCAAAATGAGGAGAGGGTTGGACGCATCCGGGGGATAACTGTCAACCATTTAGCCGAGCCCATTTCCCATGCTTTCTTTGCGGATGACTCGATTCTCTTTTGTCAAGCTACGGAAATGGAGGCGATACATGTTAATGGAGTAATTCAAAAATATGCTGAGGGGTTTGGGCAATTCGTTAATTTGGAGAAGAGTTCGGCATATTTTAGCTCTAGTTGTCCGAAAGCATTAAAGGTCCGATTATCGAAGGTGTTTGGGATTAAATATCAGGAGAACTTTGGGAAGTACTTGGGTATCCAAGCGGATTTTGGGGATTTGAAGAAGAAAGTGTTCGATGATATATGGAATAGGTTGGATGAGAGAATTAATAAATGGGCGGAATAGTTTCTATCGGTTGCTGGGAAAGAGGTACTGCTTAAAAGTGTAGCTGCTGCTTTACCTAATTATACAATGTCTTGTTTCCAGCTTCCCATTCAATTGGCTAAGGAAATTGAACAAGTAATTGCTCAATTTTGGTGGAGGGACTAGAAAATGCAGAAAGGGGTTCATTGAATGGCTTGGAGTAAAGTGGCGAAAGGGAAAGCAATTAGAGGGCTTGGTTTCAAGGAAATTATTTCCTTTAAATTAGCCATGCTTGCAAAGGTTGGGTGGCGTATTATTTCTAATCCAGACTCTTTCCTGGCTAAAGTTCTTCGAGCGAAATACTATCCTTCCTCGTCTTTTTTGGATGCACCAGTAGGACGAGGTACCTCGTGGGTTGGAAACGTATCTTGCAGAAAATTAAAAAGGGGAATCTGATAGCGGGTTGGGGATGGTCGGAGCATTCGGATTGTGAATGACCCTTGGATGCCTACTCCACTTACTTTTCTCCCTATTTCGAGGTCAGTGGATATGCCGCAAATGGTTGAGGAGTTGGTGGCCCCCGGAGGTAAATGGAGGAAGAACATTATTGAACGGTGTTTTAATAATGAGGAAGCCCGGATTATTTTAAGTATGCCGCTTAGTAAATTTGGGTGTCCTAATTGAATTATTTGGCACTACACAAGGAATGGGATGTATTCCGTTAAGTCTGGGTGTATGGGCGAAAGGGTGCGGGACAGTCAAGTGGGGATCGTATCAAGGATCCTATATGGGCGGCATTGTGGCATTTGAAGGTTCCTCCCAAGCTTCGTCATTTTATTTGGAAGGGTTGTAAAAATATTCTTGATGTTCTAACTAATTTGCAAAGCCGGGATGTTCGATGGGAGACTAGTTGTCCACATTGTGGGGAAGATATGAAGACGCAGGTACATTTATTTTTCAAATGTCCATTTGCCCCGGTTTTTTGGTTTGGCTCGTCACTACAACTGGATATGGTATCTATGATGGGTGGAGATTTTTTGGAATGTTGGAAATGGTTGTGCAGGAAATATGGTGAGGTGGTGGAGGCGGAAAATCTTATGTGGTGGGTTGTGTGTGGTTTGTGGTGTATCTGGAAGTGTCGAAACAGTGTGGTTTTTTAGAAGACCATTGTGGAGCCCAGAGCTGCTTGGGAGTTATTGTGACGCCAATGGAGTGAGCTTGAGGAATGTGGACGGGAGCAAGTGCAGCAAGCATGCCGCAAACGCCAGGTAAGGGGGGAGGTCCAGGAAATATGAGTGAAGCCTACATTTCGAACAATTAAAGTCAATTGTGACGGAGCTTGGCATAAGCAAACGGGAAAGGGTGGATTTGGGTGGGTTGCTAGAGATTTTGCGGGGATTTTTAAATGAGCTGAAAGAGTGGGGAATGTATTATGTGAATCTAGTTTGATGGCGAAAGCGGAAACAATGAAAGCGGCTTTGTTGGCTTGTGTAGAAAGGGGCTTTGGGATAGTTCAACTAGAAACTGATTCTAAGGTATTGGTGGACATGCTAAATGGTGAATTACAACCGGAGGCTGTTATGGAAGGCGTTTTATGGGACATTCAACATATTAAGCAGCAATTGAGTTTGGTTGATTTTCTTTTCACCCCTCGAACCTGCAATAGGGCTGCGCATTTGGTGGCAAATCGTGTCACATGTGTGGGGGGCTATCATACGTGGGATTGCTTTAAACCAGAGTGGTTGTTTAATGCTCTGGCTTATGATGTAAACATTTCAATTCGTATCTAATAATATTCTTCTCTTTGGAAAAAAAGAAGAGAGAAAAGTTAATACATGTGTAAACGTCATTAGCTTTTTTTTCTTTGGAATTTGAGTTACGAAAATACCCTTTACAATGGTAAAACTTTTCACACTTCTATCTCTTGTGCCTTCTCTCATTTTCTCTCTTTGAGAAATATTGGCCCTATTTTTCCTTCTCTCTTTACTCATCTGCAAAGCTACTTCTACGTTTAGCCCCAGCAAATATTTTTCTCTTTTTCTTTTTCACATGAGCTTCAAGCCTGCCAAATGGTAATTTTTTCTCTTTTTTTATTTTTTTTTATTTTATAATTTTCAACGGCCGATGTGATTTTCGAGAATCCTAGGGGAAGAGAAAGGAAATAGGAACAGAGTTCTGCAATTGTGTGATGAATTTGCACAGGTTGACTAAGCTACTCTGCAATTTTGAGTTTTTATCATCGAAAGTCGTGTAATTATTGAAGTTATTACTGTTATATTGATGGATTTTGGTGGGTTTTTTTTTTTTTTTTTTTTGGACCCGAAACGACAACATAGCCTTTCATTTATCAACACCAAACAGTTACAGAGTGTCATTGGGTACATAATTCCAGTGACCAATAAATTGATCTAGAATGAATTTGCAGAGAGCAAACAATTAACTTTAAACCCCTAGTAGACACCCACAAGCTCAATCACAAAGTCGCCAAGCGCACAAAACTACCAGTACAGATATGTCACAATAAATGATAGCAGCAACAGAGAGATACTGGTAGATACAACGGTCACCGCCGGATAGCGAGGCCACAAAATGTCATTGTAAAAGTGCAAGACAACAACAAAGTCATCGTTAGTAGACGAGACTCACAATAACAACGCACAAAGAAGAAGACCAAATTAGCCAAAACACCAGCGTCACCGCGATGCACAATGGCGACAGGAACTAAACTACACCGAGAAAGATCCGCTGAACAACTCAAAGGCAGGGGGACCGAGGAGTCGCAATGAGACAGATCGAGCCACAACGAAAAGAGCCAAGCTGCAACCAAACAAGCAGCACCAAGCCAGGCTGCACCAAGACACTCAAGACGAGCTGAGCCCCAACGAGACGCACGCGCCAAGCTCCTAGACCAAGCCGAACCTCCAGAGCGGAGAGCACCGAAGCCGTTGAGGAGGGAGACGCCACCATGGAAACCAAGTTAATGAGGGGGGACCCAACCCACCTGCAGCACAGATCTAAACCCCACACAAGGAAACGAGCGCCAATCGAAGAAAATCTTGAACGACCAAAGCCCGGGACGGGGAATAGGGCATAGATCCATGTATATCTGCACCCAAAATGGTGGGAGAGAAGCAAGGGATAGGAGAGAAGAGGAGTGAAAGGTCGGGAATGAGGGGTCGGAGGGGGGTGGTGGGAAGAAAAATGAGAATGGTGAGGGGATGAGGATGGCTGAGAAGGGGAATGAAGGGAGGAAGAGCTAGGAAAGGGATGGGAGAGGCTGCCACCGGCCCCCAGCCATAGCCAGAGGCCAGCGGCGAAGGGGGTGATGGCTAGGGTTTGTTGGAAGAGAGAGCTTTGACTTTGTGACAAATGGAAATGAAAATCTCTTACAGCTTGGGAAATTAGATTTTGGTGGGTTTTTAGTGCAGTAAAACGGCATTGAAGCTTGCGATTTTGCAGATAAAGCTATTGAAGAACAAGAAGGATACACAAGTGAAGCAAATGAGGAGGGAATTGGCCCAGTTGCTTGAGACTGGCCAGGACCGGGCTGCAAGAATTCGGGTTTGTCTTTGATCATCATATCTAATTTCAACTAAATTTCTGTGTTTTTCGGTTTTTCTTTGCATGAGATTTTAAATTCAATATTATGGTCTTGTATGGTAAAGTATGCTTCCTGATGGAATTGGTCTTATTGGCTTTGACAATAATTGTACTAATGACCAAGATATTTCGAGTCCGTTGTTAGTGTTTCCTTTAGCATTGAATATTTTACTATTTTATGATAGGTTCATAGCTTATTCTTAAATCTAGCACTATTACTGTTTCTGCAACTAAGGATTTGTTTTATATTTTTTTACAGAAACTGCCCCATTGATCTAAAGGAAGTAATTACAAGTGTAGTACTTGCATCTCCAAGATGCGCAGACATACCAGGAACTCATGGCTTCATTTTTTTCTTTTAAGGTTACATGGATCATCACTTTTTAGCTTGTCAGGAATGATGGATTTCCATATTCAGTATCCATACAAGTTATTCGGGTTATCCTACCTAAGCCTCCTCCTACAAGATCTATGAGTTTCACTTTGGAAAAGAGTCGAATTTAAAAGATCGAGGCCGTGTTGAAAATATACAAATTGAGTGTACTAAAATTATACTAATTAATTCTACTAAAAAATATAAAAAATTGATTGTACATATATTTGAAACTAATTGAACTGATTCTACAAAAATGATTGATAACAGGTTGAAATGATTATGCAAAAATGGTCAAGAACTGATTGAATTGATTCTGCAACAATAGTTGATGATTGATTGAACTGATTATGTAAAAATTGTCGAGGATGAGTTGAACTAATTTTGCAAAAATAGTCGATGACAGATTGCACTGATTCTGCAAAAATGATAAAGGATGGGTTGAATTGATTCTGCAAAAATGGTCGATGATAGATTGAACTCATTCTGCAAAAATGATTGAAGACGGATCGAACTGATTCTGCAAAAATGATCGAAGACGGGTTCAACTGATTCTACAAAGATGATCGAGGACGGGTTGAACTGATTCTGCAAAAAATGGTCGATGATGGGTTGAATTGATTCTGGAAAAATGGTGGAGGACTGATTGAACTGATTCTGCAAAAATGATCGAGGACGGGTTGAACTGATTATGTAAAAATTGTTGATGACGAATTGAACTAATTCTGCAAAAATAGTCAAAGACGGGTTGAACTGATTCTCTAATAAAGGATACAAATTGATTCTGCATATAGTTTCAAAACTGATTATGCAGAAATACTCGATGATGAGTTGAGCATATAACACATATTAATTTTGTTGGAGTTGTGAAGGTTGGGTTTTATAAAACATTGTTTCCATGTATTTGGGCTGGGCTTTAGTTGTTTTTATGTTTTTGTCTCTCCTTAACATGTTTTAAAACTAGTAGAGTTCCTTGAAATATAATAAAAGTTTTTATCTCTATATATAAAGCTTTCAAGAAATTTATAGCTTGTAGGTGGCTGGTTTGGTATTGTTGTGCTTTGAAAAAAAAAACTGTTTCTGCTGTGCTGTGAGAATAAGCTCATTTTTGTTGCTTTACGTTTTCAACTTTTTTTCACTCAAAACTGTGAAAATAAACTGTTTTTAAGTGTTTACCAAACAACTTTTTGAGCTCAACTTTTTTTTTATACCTACTTTTTAAAAAAGCATATCAGTACCAAATCAGTACCAAATCAGTACTTAACCATCATCGGGAAAAAAACAAAGGAATGGAGGTTTTCACGCTGCAATCCAAGATACCCCTCCTTTTCTCCAGCAAACACAATCGAAGCTTAGCGAATCCAATCGATGTTCTCTTCTTCTCTTTCTTGTTTCTATGCAAACTTGGGTCCAATCAATCAGAAAAGAGAGTGGTGTGAATTGGTGTTGACGGGAGAATAGTGAGAAGCCATGTTTGATGCTGGTTCCTACGCTGAACACCAACAAAGTATGGTGCTTCATATTATTCTCAAGCTTTGAAGTGGGAAGAGGAGAAAGAGAAGGGATAGAATGGAAGGAGTAACAGTCGTCTGCAACTTAGGAAGAAAATTTGCCGACCTTTGGCTTGAGTTCGTCGGAAATAATGGAGAGGTGCAGTGATGTGGTGGGTTTAGGGTTATTTGGTGTAGAGAGAAAAACACTTATCTTTATTTATTTTTCTTATGAGAAAATTAGGTTTACATCCTTCTTTTTGTTACTCCATTGATTAAAATCCTATTCATTTTAAATTTTTGATTAAGGTCCTTGGGTATTAATAACATCATTAATTATTTGAATAATAAAATATTTTTATTTTTAAATATATTCCTTTAGTATTAAAAATGTTACAATTAGTATATTTATATTTATGGCTAAATTTTTTATCATATATTTTTATTTTTAGTTTGTACCTATTTCTAATTTGCAAATATTTTTTAATTTGTACCAATTTTCTTTTCATTTTTAATTTGTACCCATATATTAGTTTCTTTTTGTTGTCACATCCCGGCCCGGAGTGGATCACTTCTCGAGCCCACTCCACCACCGTAGCACGATATTGTCCGCTTTGGGCTCCGACCACGCCCTCACGGTTTTGTTTCTGGGAACTCACGAGCAACTTCCCAGTGGGTCACCCATCCTGGGAGTGCTCTGGCCCCCTTCTCGCTTAACTTCAGAGTTCCTACGGAACCCGAAGCCAGTGAGCTCCCAAAAGGCCTCGTGCTAGGTAAGGATGAGAATATACATTTAAGGATCACTCCCTTTGGCGATGTGGGATGTCACATTTGTGCCCATAGTTTTTAAAGTTTTGTTTGTGTTTGTACCTATGTGTGTACCGTCACACGACATTGTATATTTAATCAATGATAGAAAAATTACATATGGTATATTTATGTTTTATGCCTAACTTTGTGTCATATATTTATATTTTTAGTTTGTACCCACTTTTAATTTGCAACATTTTTTTTTAAAATTTGTAGTATTTTCTTTTTAGTTTTATTTTGTACCCATGTATTAATTTCTTTTAGCGCCTATATTTTTAAAAATTCATTTTTACTAATAATTTTTAATCTTTTATCTGTACCATAATTTATTTATAATGTACTCATTCTTCTTTATTAATGTACCACTTTGTTATATGTGAAATGTACCCACTTTTTGTAAAATGTACCAATTTTTTTAACACTATGGATACATTCTTTTGCCATTTCTTATTTCTTATTTTTACATAGTTTTTACCCATTTATTCAATCAAAATGTTTGAATTTTTTTTATTGTAACCGTTTCTAATAGTATTATAATGAGGGATTTTAAATTTATAGGATTATAAATCTCATAAAATATCAAACAATTAATGTCAAAACTATAAAAATAAAAATATTAATAGTAATATAATGAGGTGTACAAAGTCAAGGGACCTTGATCAAACTTTGAATACTATTAAGGTTTTAATCAAAGAATGTTAAGGATTAGGGACCGCATCCAAAGTATCCATTTTCTTATTTATTTAGGACAAATTTTGAGAGTTTGATGGAGAAAATTGTTGAATTGGGTGTGGAAATAAAACTAAGGGTGGGCGTGGGTTGGTTTGAGTCGGTTTTGGGCCAAAACCGAAACCAAATTGACCTATTGATTAGGCCAAAATTGCAAACCGAAATCAACAAAGCTGGGTCTAAAACCGATCAGGTCGGTTGACCAACAGTGGTGAGTTGGTTTGGATCGGTTCTTGGTTTGTGTGAAGACGAAAATCCATAACAAATTTCTCTCGCAAAAGCTACATAACGTAGCACCAATATGAGTGAGTGCTCAAAGAAAAACACAAATGAAGCCCCAAGGAGGGCACCAAAACAACAACTGATGCCTTCTCCAAATGTTGCCTTATGTTTTTCTCCAACGGGACTCTTAAATTAATCAGGTTTTATTTTCATGTGGTGGAAACATGGTAACTAAGAATGGGCAAAATACCCACGGGTAAACCGCGGTTACCTGTCCATTTAAAACTCACGGTTACGGTTATGAGTAACCGTTTAAACAAATAAACGGTTATGGGTATAACCGTTTACCTATGAAATTTAAATGGATGGTTATGGTTATTACCCGCAGTTATACATGGGTACCCATTTAACCATTTATTTTAATATATGTAAAACTAAAAAAAAAAAAACTGAAAACTCTAAAATTGTTTGACCTCTTCCGTCTCCCTCTCTCTCATCTCCGCCTCTCTCTCTCATCTCCGGCAAAACAGTGGATTCGTTGCCCATTTTTAGTCATCGATGATGGCGGCACCTCATTCTGACTTCCATCAACCACAACACCCACTTCTCTTCTCTTTTTATTTTTCAAACATTAATTCAATGATTTTTATTTTGGATTAATTGGAATGGAGGTTTGGATTGGTCTGACATGTGGTAAATAATTGAGGAAGGAGAAGCAATTGTTTGTGGTGCTGCTGACTAATATACAGGCCAGAGTCCCAAGCTGCTTCCTAATTTGTTTTCATGGATGCACTAGTTCTTATTTTGATGTCTCAGTATTTGTTTTATTTTCTCTTCTTCTTATGATATTAATCAATTGCCAACCACACAACTTTGGTAACAAGAACGATTTGCATGACATGAGCATACGGTAATCGTAACATTTTTCATCAATGATACAATAATATGTATAAGTTTTTTTAGTACTTAGAGGATTAAAATACGGACATGCATGTCAAATGTACCTATAACTATGTTTTGGTGTCAGAAAAAAGAAAATTATGACAAATTTCTATTTTAATTTTAAAGTTGTTAGAACAAACATGTAGACGGGTAAAAAAAAGGTAAATGGGTAAAAAATGATAAACAGGTTAAAAACGGATACACGATTACGGTTAAATGGGTACGCCGTTATGTGTATGGTTAACTGTTTATAAACGGTTATGGATATAGGTATAACTGTTTATACAATTACCCAACGGGTAAACGATTATGGGTAAATAACCGCGCTTACCTGCCCGCCATAACAGTTGCCTATCCCTAATGGTAACTCGTAAATAACTAACCATTTATGTTACTACACATATTAATTACGATTAAAAAAATTAAATTAAATATATGCGGGTCGATTCGGTTAACCGCATCCTAAGAATTTTGGAAACCGATTAAGGTCGGTGCGGTTCGGTTTAATTTCCGAAAATTAAAAAACGAAAAAAACCAAATCAAAGCGGCTGGACGGTTCAGTTGGGTTTTTTTTTTTTTAAATGTCCCGCTCCAGATAAAACAAATAGGTCCGAATAAAGTTTTTCTTATAATGACTATTTGTAACAGCCCGTCCCGACACTTACGTCACTAGGGACGTGAAAGGACGAAATTACCCTTGCGGGGATTATTGGCATGTGCGTATGTATGTGCGTGAAATTGGTCCAATGGTGCACTACCCTAATTAATTGGAACCAATCAAATTATTGGTCCTTGAATTTGATTGGTGACTAAGAGAACACCCACACACCTCACACACTCACTCTCTCTCTTCCTGTCACTCTCTCTCTCTCAAACTCGACTTTTTCTCTCTCTTCCCTCACATACGGACCACGCCCAAGGATGCCAAAATCTTCACGGATCGAAGCAGAAAAAGGTTCCATTGTGTTCCTGAGGTCCATACGAACCCATCGACACCAGTTTCAGGTAGGAACTCGTACGTTTTCACGTCGAAAACCCGAGGTCCGACTTGGGTACTATTCATCAACTTTTTATTGGCTTTGTTTTAGGGCAATCCAAGCTCACAGGGAGCTTTGTGAGACCCTCACGAACCTCGAAGTGTATCGTTGGCTCGAGTTAGATGTCGGAAAACCCCAGTTCGAAGGTGGCCGGTTTTTGAGATTTTGCTCCATTGTGATTCGAAGGCTTTTCAAGGTTTTTGAAGGTATAGCCCTCTTCCTCTCTTAATTTAGAGCACGTAGGAAGAAAAATGAGACGAAATGGTGAAGAAATGGCTGAGATATGACGAGTTGCAGGTTTCCGGCGACCGATGGCCGGCGCCGACGACCCAAGGAAGAAGACGACACGCGCCAGCGCGTGCCATGCGCGTGGGGGCGCGTTTCACAGTGCCTTTTTAGGCGCGTGGGGGTGCGTGAGCTACAGTTAAATTATTTTAAAAATATCACGACGCTCGTGACGTCGTGTAGGTCTCGTTGGTATATTCATATGCCAAAATTGAGCTACGTATGAGAAGTTATTTGTAATTGTCGTTTATGCGCATTAATTAACGTTATTTCAGTTACTTCTCATATAGGCGAGACCTATCTAGAGGACGAGCGTAGCCAGGCTAGGCACGGAGGTTACGACCCGTCTACATACCAGTGAGTGGGTAGTTATTTTCCGTATATACCTATATAAATGAGTTTTGCCCAGAAAATCAGTTTAAATGATAAATGATATGAAATGCCATGCAAAGTATCTATTTGTTTAATTATGCATTATTGATTGTTTATATTAATGTCGGTGCTGAGGACGCACAGGTAAGTGGCAGGTAAGCTTATATGCTAGTTATTGTGAACGAATGATGAAATGTGATGTGATGTGATATGATTAGAGCTCATAAACCTGCACACTGATATTAGTGCTCACGCCCAGAGAGGGGCTCAGTCTTTCACGTGTTGTTCACCTCCCGCACCGCATGCTCGCCTTGGATCCAAGTTAGGTGCTCAGTCCTGTCGAATAGGCCACTATAGGTGGGTTCGACTCGTAGGTGACCCGCGATTTATCGCTCAATCTTCACGTGATTGTAGCACTAGAGCATATTAGTTTATTATCAGTGATGTTGTGCATACCACTAGAGGTGGTATTGATGTGTTTGTAGGGTATATATATGATTTGATTATGATGATTATGAGTTATATGAAATGTTGAGTATGATATGAGCTATATACAGCCGAGGGTTGAGATGATATTTGAGTATTCAATCACATTCACAGGGATACTTTGGCATTTAGTTGATACTTTGGCATGGCATATACATACTTTCATACATACGTGTTTTCAGCGGATTTTTGAGAAATATATGAGTATATACTTTATTTCTGGGAAATTATACAAGTTTTACGGCGAGGAGTTATAACTTTTGAAAGGAAAGGTTTTGAAAAGAATTGTTGCTGACCCACTCAGTTTTATGTTTTTCGCCCCTCCAGGTTCGAGATGGAGCAGAGTTTTGGTGGCCACGAGGAATCCAACGATGTTCTGACAGAATTCACAAATGTAGGATTCACCTTCGGGTGTTACATCTTAGTATTTGTATCTTTAAAGCTTTCAAACTGTGTAAATGGTTACGTCGCTCTCACGTGACGGCCAGCATGCCCTCCTTCGGGACGGGGTGTGTCACTATTTATCTATAAAGAATATCTAATATATATAATAGTTGAATAAGGATCCTTTCCAGATTTAAAATTAAACATAAACAGTACCTGATGAAAACTGGTCACACGATATACGATAAACGGACATGATTTGAAGATCTCCAGGATCCTCTTATCCAAACTCTGAATCTATCTAGAAAATTTCTATAAATAGGATTGATTCTAAATTTTATTTTATTTTAGTACAAGATATATTTTACACTATGAGGATGAAGTTCGGTTAAGCTACACAATAAACAACCTAATTAGGTATCGAATTCGCCATAAAAAAGATTCGAACTTAAGACTTCTCACTTACGAGTGAAGAGGAATAACACGAGACCGTAGTACTAAGTAGCATGATTGATTCTAAATTAAAATTGGATACTTTTTTTTTACAAGTAGGCATATCATTTAATTTCTACAGTTATTTTTTTTAATTGGTAACTAGAAAATTTAGGAAGTTTTCTAAATATTTTATTTTTGGCAGTCCACGACCATACACTCACACACCGACACTTTCCCGCGAAAGATCTCTTTGCCATAACGTAAGCATTGGTCACGAGGAGTCACGTGACCGAAAAAAAAGTACTTCACGTCGGACAGAACTTACGTACTTGTTATGTCTCTAGCTAGTCGCCTAGTCCTCCACTAATCGCTATAATTCCCGAAGCTTCTTGTTTACACCGGCGCACGTCGCCCAATGGTTGCACGCGTGTCTAGACCCGTTGAATCGGGCGCGTATGAAGAATATATATTTCATAATCAAGCATCTTAATTTCTTAAGCTACAAAAAATTATTTCAATCTGAAAATTATTTTGTTGTTCAAATGTATATAACAAATTAATAGTGTAAGTATCAATTTCTGTTTCTTTTATTTTGTACTAAAAAAAATAGTATAAGTACAAAATATCATATTCATAATAAATTGTCCATTTATTTGATGCTTTTAGACCAACTCTCAAATTTTATGTTCCAAACTTACACTGACTTGCTCTAACCCTTGGGGCAAATATGAGTTTTAACGCAAAACTCATTTATGGGGAAAATTTAACCCAAGATTCCCCGGGTTAGTGGGGCTAGCCCACCATATATGTGTACTTTTTTCATTTTATATTTATAAATTTGTTGAATCCAACGGCTAAGATCTAATATGATCAAATCCAACGGTAAAAAAAAAGATCTATTAGTCCAAATTTAAATCCAATGACAAAAGTAATTAAAAACAAAACTTTCATATTCTTTTATAGTGTTTCACGAGTTTCATGGTGTCGATTAGTGATTTTTCAATATTTGTTGGAATCTAAATAAGTTTAGCTTAAAATGTTCATAAAATTAAATTATAATAATCTACATAATTTTTCTTTTAAAAAAGTTACTGTATGAAAAAAAATTAGCCTAAATTCATTCTTTAATAATCTGGGCTAAAATTTTAACCCACAAGAGTTGGAGCAGAAAAACTGTTTCTGGGTTAAAACCTAAATTTTCTGGGCTAAAAATTTTAGGTTTTAACCCAAGAGTTGGAGATGGTCTTGGAAGATTAACTATCTCTAATTTTAAATGTTTTTTTTTTGTATAATTAATTCTCAAATAAAGATTAATAATTTAAACGATTTTAATTGTTAATTTTATTTAGTTAAAATATACTAGTACATGCCCACACACAAAGCGTGTGAATTTTTTTACTTTGGTTGTTAAAATTGAAGGAGAGAGGAAGAGAGTGAGAAGACAGGGAGAGAGGCTGTTATTATTATTTTTTTAATTAAAGATAATAAACTTACATGTAGGCGAGTTTTAAAAAAAAATAGCAAAATTTTGTTTTGTAAAATTACGTTATTGTTCTTAAATTTTTTATTGTGATAGTAGATAATGATGTATTTTTATCTTCTTTTGATAGACAAAAAGATTTCATTAATGTAGTTTTAGATTATTCATAAATAAAAAAACATGTGGGCCTCCTACTAGATACAATATATAATCTTAAAATACAAAAGAGAGAGAGGATGGAGCTGCGTATGGCCACCGACACGTTCTTCTTTCTTTCTTTCTTGTTTTCCTTGTGATTTTATATGAAAGACACAGTAATGCTATAGAAAATAATAATAATCATAATGTTGTTCTCACATTCATTTTGATCTCTTACGCTCTTGATAATTTTTTGTCACCAATCTTTTCAATTCATCAGATCCAATTGTGAAAATCATGAAAAGTATTTGAGAAATAAAAATGAGTGTTTGGATACTATACCCTAATAAAAACAACCCCTTAGTCTATTCATTTCTCTCGGTTTTTCTTGTCACATAACTAATAACAAAGGCTTATTATATTTGTGTTGTTCGATACAATTTACAAAAATTATGCTGAATTCTGTACACTCAATTTCAAATTTTCTTCTCCACAGTTTAGATAATCGTAAGTATTATTATTCTGTCGAGTGAGAACTTTACAAAAATTATGCTGAATTCTGTACACTAAATTTTGAATTTTCTTCTCCACAGTTTAGATAATCATAAGTATAATTATTCTGTCGAGGGAGAACTTGCCAATAAGTTTATTGAGGAAACGGATGCATAATTTTAAATTCGAATTTTGTTGTTTATATTTTTGGGGGTGGTGGGATTGGAGCTTTTAACGTCTACCACTTTTCAACGATTTCCACCATTTGAGCATCTCTAAGGATTCAAATATACAACGGAAAATTCCAAAATTTCTATTCTTTCTCCAACCCCTTCTATTTTCTCAGTAACCAAACAGTGCAAAACCAAATCGAACACAAAAACCCCCAAACTTTCCACGTACCCATTCATCATTACTTTGATGATCTTATTACATCTGTTGTTTAAATTAAAAGGAAAGAAAGATGAAGAACAAGAAAAATTATGTAAATAATTAACAAAAAATATATAATTTACAAAACCCAGCTCAATTAGTCATCTTCGTCCTCTTTTGAAGATGATGGTGAATTTCTGCAAAACTCAAAGCTATGATCCTCCATTTTCTCCACCACAAAATGCCCCAAACTACCCACAGCCTCCACCAAGTTCTCCCGGCAAAGAAACTCGTCGCTAAAAATCCTCTCAACCTCTCTCATAAAATCATGAACAAAAACATGAGTTTTATCCCCGCCGCCCCTCTTGCTCCGGGCCAAAACTCCGGCGGTGAAAATAGCCGACATCCGCCCCGGAGACGGCGGAGAATACCCACGTGGGCCGTCGACCAGAATCACATCCCAAGGGACTTGATATATGTGGTTCGGCAAGTCGTTGATCCCGATCTTGCAGTCCGAGAACAACAAGTTCTGGACCGGCCGGCAGTCGTTTTTGACCTGGGATTTGGTCGTTGACAGCAATTGTTTGTGGTCCTTGACTTGGGTCACGTACGACACGTCGTACGCCTCGAGGCTGTGGTGGGAGTGGGCCTGCTCGAATCGGGAGACGAGGAACTCGCTTTCATCGACGAAAGCGGTGCGGCCGTTGAGGTTGAGCGTGTGGTAGAAGAGGGACTCGTGGGTGAGGCCGAAAACGAGGAAATTGCAGTTGGGTGCGCAGAAGTGGGTGAGGGCGGAGGATATGGACGTGAGTTCCGGCGGGGACATGTGGGGTGCTGACGAGGTGTTTGATGATGAAATGGCGTAGTGAAGAAGTGCGTCGAGGACGGCGGGCGGGAGGGGGAGTACGGAGGTGGGGGTGAGAGAGGAGGTGGGGAGGGTTTGGGGGATGGTGGTGCTGATGAGAGTGAGGGTGAATGCGAGGGTGAAGAAGGTGAAGAAGAAGAGGAGCCACAGGCGGTGGCTTCCGCCGCTTGTGGTGGATTTGTGGATTGCTTGGGGATGGAGGAGGATGAGTTTTGTGTTTGCGTTAGCGGTGGTGGTGGTGCTGTTGGTGGTCTTCATTTCCACAGAGAGAGAGAGAGAGTCAGATGCTGCTCTTTGCTTTGTCTTTTTTAATTATCTTGAGATTTCTCTTTCATGGCTTCATAATTCATTTGCTTGAAAGTTAGAGAGAGCGACAGAGAAATCACGGAGGGAATTGAGTGGGACACGAATGCCAATGTGGGAACAGAACAGTTGAGCTTTTCAAGAGGTGGCTTCTCCTCATAAAACAGGTTTTGGATCTCTTCCGGATTTTATTCAGCTCTTCGCACAATGTGCGATTAAAAATTAATATAAATTTTTTTATTTAACATTAAACATAAATATTAATTAACCAAATTTAACCACAGAATATACAATAAGAGTATAAAATATGAGAATTCTTAAAATTCTAGAATTCGTACAGAACCCTCATCCATAAAAGCAAGGGTGGAGAGACGTAAGCCTGGCAATTCCTGACACGACTCGATAATCCGACACGGCACGATATGAAATTAACAGGTGTTCGGATCGATACGATAACAAATCGGGTAGTTATCGGGTAACCCGATAAACACCTGTTAAGATAACGGGTTGGTTCGGGTATACACGTAGGTAACACGATACACGATAAGCAAAATATTAATTTTATAATTTTATAATCCTAAAAAAAAAAACTATAATAATTATATATATATATATATATATATATTAATTTAACAATTTTATACCCCTAAAAACTATAATAATTATATATATATATAATTTAATTTAAAAAATTGGTGTATATATATCAAGGTTCTAAAAGACGCTAGGCACTAGTCGGACGATGGGTTAGGGCCTAGCGCCTAGGCGAAATAGGCGGCTTTAAGTAAATCTATTAAATTTCGTGTAAATTAGTGCTTGTTTATACTTAAAGTATATATAATTTCATCATAAACTACAAAATAGAATGACATATATATTATGAAGTATTGGAACATAATGAAAATATGGAGAACAAACATATATTGTGTGTTCATTTAAGTATTCAACAAGTCTCTTACAATTTATTGAAAAAAATAAAATGCAAATGAAAGTTATCTATTTTCTATCTAAGTGAGTTGCAACCTAGGCGAGTCTAGGCGGGTCTGGGCGGGCTAGGCAGGTGCCTAGGCGGTCTAGGCGGGCTTCTGAGTAGGTCTAGGTGTTCTTTCTTAATTTTCAAACACCTAGGCATTAATCGAGGTGGTGACCAGCCGTCTAGCGTCTAGACGGGGCCTAGGCGGCGCTAGGCGAGGACTTTTAGAACAGTGATATATATATATATATATATATATATATATATTAATTTAACAACTTTATATCCCTAAAAACTATAATAATTATATATATATATATATATATTAAAATTGGCGACCATGGGATCAGCTGAGATTTAATCTCAGTCGTCCATTGTGCATTAGGTTGGAGGCTATCATTCTCTTCTCTCTCATTCACTCTGATCTCTCCAGTCCAGACTTACTCCCGCGCCGTCTTCTTAATTCGCATCTCTCTCACATCCTCCTCCGTTCACTTCCTTCAACTCGACTCTGGCGGCCACAAGAAAACCACACATAGGCAAGCGCACGCTAAAGGTATGAATTTTGTATTTTTGGGTATTCTGTGTTTTTTTTCAAAAACTAGTGATTTGGGGTTTTTGTTAAAATTAAAACTAATGGCTGGGGATTTTTTGGGTTTGGGGTTTATGGGGTTTTCAGATTTTGGAGATTTGGGAGTTTCTGGGTTGGGGCATGTTTGCAAACATTCAAAAAACCCAGCAATCAAGCAAGCGTGCTTCGCGTTGGCTTCGCAAGCTTGAAAATCACAAAAGGACAAGGCAGAAATAGAATCAAGCATTGGAATTTGGGAGTATAGATGTAGTTATGTAAATTAGCTTTATTATGGCATGCCGTTTAGTCGTATTGTAAGCCGTAAGGTGAGATTCATTACTTAATGTCATATATATATATATATTGGGGATATGTTATCAGGGGACTGGGGAGGTTATATATTATATATATTGGGGATATGTTATCAGGGGAATGGGGAGGTTAGAATTCATGTGGCCTGTGAGGCAGGCAACAACATTGTAGTGACGCCCTACCTATTTTTGTGGCAATGTGTGGTATGTGCAAATTTAAGAAAAAAAAATATTTTTCTTAATGGGTTATAATGGGTCGGGTCATTTTACCCTTTGGGTAAAGTGACCCGACCTGTTAAGGACTAGTTAAGATAACGGGTGTAACACGATACAATCCGTTAAGATAACAGGTGTTACACGAAAACGACACGAGCACGACAGACACGAGCCGTTTGACAGGCCTAGAGGGATGTGCTTTTTGTTGTAAAATTAAAAGGGCGGAGGGGGTAATTTTGTTAAAATAAAAGGTGAAAAAGACTATAGTGCAATATTTAATTGTTTGCGGGCCGGTTCGTTACCGAGGTTAAGGCTCGAAACAAAAAAATATCGGTGTGGTACCAACTAAAAACGGCCCGGCCGGTTGAGAGAGTAATGCTTATAAAACTGTAGTAGGCTAAAGTTTGTGACATGTTATACCACAGGTTGGACCATGAGGGGGTCTCGCAAGCAGTCCTTGTAGGTAAAAAGTTCATATTTTTGGGTTCCAATCAAGACAGTATTTTAGTGATGTAAATTAATTAGAATCCAACCAAATCTCGTTCGCTAATGCACTAATGCTAAAGCATATATTCTTTGCTTAATTTTGTTGGAGGAAAGGTGGTAAAAGTCGCCAAAGATGGATAGTGGATTCAACTTTTGGTAGGAAAAGATGTCCTCGACCGGGTTGAGTTATTTAGGGCAGGATTGGAAGGTGCATGGCAGTTACTTTGCGCTACAATCTTACCTTATTTTGAGTTTTGAGTTTTGAGTTTAAAGTTTGAACAATATTGTTACATTACATGTGTCTACATCTTTGTATCTGTGCAGTCCCATCTATATGCTATCTACAAATTTTGTGGTGAAAATGACCGATGTGAAGTTTATGATTGATCCCCAAATCAAATGATATTTTAAAAGAAATATTTGAAAAGCAAAGTATTATTTTTTAAATAGAAAATACTCTACCACACATTAATGATAGACCAATTCATTTCTTCACATATTAAGTAACACATTAGGTGACATTCTACTTTTTGCTCTCCTGTTATATGGTAAGCAAAAGCAGAGTCAGGGCCCCAAATAATGCATTGGCGGGGTTCAAACTTGAATTAGAGGTTCCAAATCTTTGCTCTTTTTCTTTCTATTAGATTAAAATAAGTTCGTGAATTTATCAGGTTTATAGCAGATGCAGGTTTGAATCGTTTGATCAATTTATCAGGGTGGTGCCCCTGCATTCTAGCACTCAATTTGAGTCTCGTTTTTTCAGTCATTGACGTAGATTTAAATATCACTTTATTGGATGCATAATTAATTAATTAATTAATATCTATTAAGGTTTACCCCAAAAAAAAAAAAAAAAAAAAAAACCTTTATTAGTAGAACTAGCCACACCCATTTATAGACAATTGGGAACACGTATTTAACAAGGAAAGTGTGGGGTGAAGAATCCTCTGCGTTACATTATATTTTTTTGGTTTTTCAAGTGAATAGAAATCATTTCTAATCCTTTTTAGGTCAATGAAATGAATGCAAATCGGAATTGGAAATTAGAGAAATTCAATATTGTATCTCAAATTATTTGAGTGATATCATATGACTTTTGGGTCTTGAGACTCATTGTTTTGTAGACTAAAGACGGCGGATTTTAACTACCATAAATTGGTTCTTTTATTGAAAGTTTGATTTAATTCTAGAAGGAGGCTCTCACAATTCCTTTCGGAATTTCCCCCACCTTGATCTCCTAACATGCTCCTAGTCTATGACGTTTTTGATAAAATTCTTTGATTAGCCCCTGAAGAAATGATATGATGGATGGAAACTTTGAAACCACAATGAATGTTACGCCCTATGTACTTGGACATGATCTCGAGAACAGAGATATCGACATGGCCCCACGGCGAACGCCTTCGAGCAGTAGACAACCTTTGTGAGTCAACTTCTTAAGTACATCGAGATACACGCACACCTTATGAAGTGTCTCAAAGCAGAACGAGGGCAGATGATGATGTTTATTTTCTGTGGCGTCCTAGCAAGCAGTCACTCAACTAGCCACAAACCAAGTGGTCAAGCATTTTACACTCCCGCCTAGGCCCTCGAGGCAACATCTTTCGCCTTGGCTCACAGAGAAGCATTCACTTCCGACTTGTCTCATGGGCAAGTGTGAACTCAAAGTTGGGGCCATACTCTGACCAGCACTCAAGACCTAATTCCAAGCGCAATGTCTATTTGCGACTTGGCTTGCAAGGAGTTCCTCCCACCTTGATGAGTTGCTTTTATACTATATATTTTCTCCAATCTTGGTATATTTTGGTGACATTTTGATACTTTGTTATGTATTTTCAATGTAGGACATGCGAATCCTTTTTGAGCATAAAGTAATCAAACTGTGGAATTTTTGAGTGATTCCAATTGGAGCGGGTTCGTGAGTTTGTCAAGAAGATTGTGTCAGCATAATTTTATCTGGAAGCATCTGATCGTCGTGAATTAATTTATGCCTAGCACGTGGTTTTGGTAGATTGGGTTGCAGAGCTTATTTGCGACTTTTGGGCTAGAAGATGATGATTTTGGACTTGGGCTCTTCTTGGAACTTGAAGAGGAGGTCCTAATCTTTAATTTGAGTTGTTTTGGGCCTGTTTTAGAGCCCTGGAAGTAAAAAAATGTGGCTAATTCTTTGCTGGGTAGATTTCCTAGCTTGATTTGGACTACAATTTTAAGTTATCCTTTTATTATTCTATTTCTTAGTTTTTAGAAAACCTTTAGAGGAAGAATTTTATTTTTTAGTAGTATAAACAAGGCTATTTAGCCATTAGGGGTTACTACGCACTATTTTGGAGAATTCAGCTTAGAGAGGTTTCGACAATTCAAGTTTATTTTCAATATATTTTCTATCCATGTTCTTAATAATATTTTGTATAATATTTATGCGTAACTAGTCCTTCTGCTAGGGTGAGGCTACAAGCCTTAGCATGAATATGTGATTTTGTTAATTTGCTTATAAATGGATGCATGCTTGCTTTGAATTATTACTCACCGTGTTTAAACTATCTAATTGTCTTAATGATTCCTGACCATTAGGGTAATTAGACAAGTAATTTGATGCAATTTCTGTTGGAACACCACCCTGAAATTGAGGAGGGCTTCTTGTGATTAGTAATTGTAAGTTCACTTAAGTCGAACATGACGCTCTTAAAGGTTGCATGATTTTCAAAGGGTTTTCACAAAGCTTAATGAGTGTTGCATGTTTATATTTGATCTGAACATCACAAACGAATTGCATGTTAGATACACATTTTCACTTGAACATCACAAGGAAAATATGCATTAGGAAAACCTAACCTTCAAAGCGTGTATGTGAAAATTCATAAGTAATTGGTAAAATTGCATAGGATTATTAACGATGACGGCGGAACCTTAGTGCTTAAATTGATTTTCAAAACATTTTCTTTAGTTTTTCTTACTTTGCCAATTATTGAATTATTTTTATTTAAAATTCGTTTTTATTATTTTAAATCCTAAAATCAACCTTTTTGAAACTTTTTTTCAAATAATTAATTAAGAATTGGTTTAAATACAAATTATTCATTCAATCTCTGAGGAGAATGACCTTGCTTGAGCCATTTATACTACAACTATCTTGTTCTCTTGCAAGTATTTTTAAGTGTTTTGTTCCCTACTTTTACAGATGGTAAAAATCTTATCACACATCACACTGGAGAAGGCATCACATGAAATGAGAAGAAGCTTAAGAACATTCTGGCTCAAGTTTAAGTAGTAGTCAATGCCAAACGCAACCACAAGTAGCACACTCTCTGGCCAGAAACAAATGATGTGTCCCCCAATTGCGACACAGACTAGCAGACCGTCGAAAAAAGCAGCACAAACCTAGAGATCACCGCCTAGGGCAGCCGACGGTACCACTACCTTAACAGAGGCAGATCTATGAGGACGTAGAGAGGCTTTTAACTAAGCAAGTGCTTGGTTTCCACCGCATTAAAACCACTAACGGGCTCTCTGAGCAGGTCACATTTCACAGACGAGATCGAGTGGACGGATCCACCTCGTAAGTTTAACATGCCTTATTTCACCTTCTTCAAGGAAGACGAAGATTCATAGAGACATCTTAAGCACTATCGTAGTGCTATGATCCTCTACAAAATTAATGATGCGCTCATGTGCAAGATTTCACTACAACCCTACAAGGAGAGGTGAAAAACTGCTTCCACACTCTGACACTACGGTCAATTCAGAACGTCCATGAACTTTCCTTAGATTTCACCAAGGAGTATTCGTCGTATTGCTCAAACAAGAAGAAGTCCAACCACTTGTTCAATGTCAAGAAGGACCTAATGGAGACTCTCTACAAGTATTTGAATAGGTTCAAGGCGGAGAAGACTAAGATCATCGAATGTGATTACATGATGGCCAATGTAGCATTCAAGAAGGGACTCCCAGCTAAGCACCCTCTATTTGGAGAATTGATCGTGGGTGAAGAATTAACCCTGGCGAATATTTATGCTTTGGAATAAAATCACACTTTGGCATGAAGCCAAGCGAGCCTAGAAAGCACCTGAGCAACCTCAAAAAGACTCGAATAAGGTTCAGAAGAGGACGAATGAGAGACAGTCCGACAACAAGAGCAAGGCAAGAAGCAAGCGCAGAAATCCTTATCAAGACGTTTGGTCTCAGCAGTTAAGATCAAGATTTTCTACATGGTGGCAATGAGGGAAACTCTTAATTCATCGACAAAGCGCTTCCCGATGACACCAAGGCCTACTGCTCTCCCAATGTTTTCAGCAAACTTGGTGCAAGCATTTGGATCTGAGAGCAGGTCAACATTGAACAACGAGTGGATCTAAAAAAAAAATCAAGGCTCAAACTCTTCGGATTCCTCACAACTACCCTTGGGAACACTTTCCACTTTCCTCTTTCTCAATAGACAATACAGGTGAGCCTCTTAGAAGCCTATCCAAAATTAGCCCCAGTCGAACACCTCACTCGATCTCTAGACCCATGCACCAAGGGCAGGACAAAGCTCTTTGTTGAGCAATCTTCTCAGCTAGACTTTTACCTTTCTTCGAAGTAGCAGGCTTTAAAGGCTCAGACTCAGCAACTTCCATATTTTCCTTGGTGGATGACATATTGATGACGAGTTTCTCAGGAGTAGCAGAACCCCCACGAATAATAGAAAAAATCATTGACTTTTTCTCAACTGATGACTCACTAACAGATGGCAAAGATCTCTTCTTACCACTCTCATTGGCAGTAAGCTCGACAACGGTGATCAGACGAGCATACACATCTTCATTAATCTGCTTAATCTCTTCTTTAGAAGAAAGCCCATTTTTCTCCATGCGAATAGGAATAAGTAGCCAGCATCATTCGTGATATTCAGCCGGGATGCCCATGGTGACATGCACTTTCTTCATGTCATGGTCCTTGGAGTTGATCCAAACTCTGAACCTTCATCGGAAATAAGATGTTTAACAACCCGAAGTTAAGAGCAATTCACTAGAAATTTCAAGCATACAAAGATTAAAGCAGTTCGCTTACTTTTAGTAAATGTTATCAGAAGCCCAACTTAAGCCAGGATTCGGATTTGCACTCACCACTGACTTCTAGAGTATCCATGGCCCATTCATGATCACCTTTGCAGAAGAGTCAAAAACCCTTATGGCCTGGAGGCCTTAGCTGGCCCATGCCATCCTTGTGACCCATTTCAAAGAAGTACCAAGATCCATTGATAGTCAAGCGCAGGTCGAAGAACTTACTCAAATAAGGAAATCTCACCATTGCACTAATTGCATTGGGGGAGCATTGAGCAGGATCACACCTCATTGAGTAGATCGCCTCTTAGAAGAGGCACGACATGGGAAAGGTTAATCCCAACACAAAGTAGTACAGGTGAAATTTGATGACTATTTTCCCTGCTAGAAAGGTGCATGGTTCATGACTACTTTCATCTATCACACACTTACGCGAACTTCGGATGGGATTGTATACTTATATGTCTCAAGGAAGTCCTAGAATAGCTCATCAGAACCAATCTTGGCTTGAGCAACCATGAAATACCCTACTTTGCAAGAATAACAGCCTTGACGATATTTAGGCGGAGAATATTCACGCTACAAAATGAACTGTCATTTGCGAGGGCGAAATGCCGTCGAAAGAAGCGTTTTGTCGTTGTAAAATCTTATTGTCGAAGGTAAAAGTCCCCATTAGTCGTCGGAAGTTCTTTCATTGGAAATACTTTTGTTTTGACTAGCCGTCGGAAATACTTCATTTCGGACACATCTGACTCATTGCGACTAGTTATCTTTCCGTTGGAAATGAGTTTGCAAAATGGAAAACTTATTTTATTTTTGACATATCAAAGTGGTCACAAAATCTTATATAACTGTCGAAAATGCTTTCCAAACGATGACATATGTTTTTTGCAATGATTTTTTTTCGACCAGAACATTGTGTCGAAAAATTTGTTTCGCAACAATGAATTGTCATCTACAAGAACTCAAAGTCGTCGTAAATACAGCTACCAACAATAAGAAGTTGTCGGAACTATATACCACCTTGTTGGAAATATGTATTTGCGATGGTCAAGTGTCATCGGAAATATATATTTTTGAAAGTCAAACTTTGTCGGTAATATTTTACTTCTGACTATATTTAGTCATAAAAAATCTTGTCGAAGATAAAAAAATTGTTTTTGGAATGTATGTACATGATCGGGAAATTTTTGTTCGAAATGTGCATTACTGAGGACAAATGCAGTAAAAGAAATTTCTATAAAAAAAGTCAAATGACTATATTAAAGAAACACCATTCTTAGGAGAAAAACTTGTGCGGGACTTTGCTTGTCACTGGACATTGCTGAGTGGCACTACAACCCACTCAAAACTCGCCACATGACCAGTCTTATATATAATCTTATATATGTTTGCATTTTTACTCACCACCATTTAGTGTGGTGTATGCTTACCACCCTATTTATCACCGTTAGATGAGTTTGAATTTTGAGATTTGTGCTTATCCACTACACGAATCTCGAAATTCAAACTCATCTAACGGTGATAAATAGGATGGTGAGCATACACCACACTAAATGGTGGTGAGCAAAAATGCTCCCTATGTTTTTGTATTTAAAACTCTCTTAATTATTTTTTTTACTAATTAATATACACCATAAGATTAATCTAATAATTAAATTTGTTTTTCCTCTTACATATGCATTTGAGTGTTTAAATTGGAATGCCCTTTAACGCTCTGCTAAGTAACTGAGTTTTTCTAATAATTCAAGTATCTTTTGGAGCAATCAATTATGAAGAAGCGCCATAGTTAGGCAGTCTCCCACAACATCAAGAAGAGGCAAAATACTGTTTCCAAGATTCTGGAGTTAAATTAGATGTCTGCTTTACAATGATAAAAAACAAAATAGTTGTGGAACAGTATTTTGTGTAAAATATGGATATGTAATCGCTAACTATAGCATCGATCATTTTGACCAAAGGGCATTTCAACAAGACATTTGGAAATTGATAGCTTGTCTTCGTTATGTTCCTTAAATTAGCTACTGTCATAATATTTGATTCAAATATTGTTATTCAAGTATAAATGCTTTCGTAGTAAATCGAATTATTACATTTATAGCCGGAAATGAAATCCCTCATCCGTTGTGCTATGATTCAAGCATAAACATCTGCCTCCATTTTGTTGCCCTTGTGACCATATTTTTACGAAGAAAAAACACAGAGTAGGGAAGAAGACGATAGAGAAAATTTGGGAAGAAATTAAAAGGAGGAGGAAAAAAAAAAACCACTAACTGAATTTTATGGTGTATATTAATTAGTACGAAAAATAATTATGGGAGTTTTAAATATAAATAATATAAATATTATATTTAAGATTTTCTATGTGGCAAGTTTTGATTCAATTGTAGTTTCATTCAGCAACGTCCAATGACAAGTAAAGCCTCACACAAGTTTTTTCTTCATTCTTAGATCCTTAAAAAGAAAAAAACATAATCAACCGACCATATGTCCAAACAAGTCACAAGTAAATGATGTTGCAGTAATCATCTCAATTTGTCTACATATTATGTCAGGTAAATTAACTTTTACCTTCCTTTCGACTGCAACCATTAGACACCAAACATCTCTAGATAGCTCTGGTGGGCAATTGTTGTACCTTCCCAACAATCTTTTACCTGGGGGAATCTGAATTGCTTATCTCTCATCTTGTCTTCAGAGCATGTGTATATGAGTATTTAGTCTATGTATATAAATAGAACACCTCAAATGATGAAGCATTCAAATTATCATAAATTGCTCACTGATTGCCTGATTACATATAATCCTATAGTTCACGTAGCTTTAGAGCAAGTCCACCTCTAAGGACTTTGTACTAGCACCCAGCGCATTTATCCACTCAAGTGAATAGTAATAGACTCCAGTGAACATTAATAGGCCAAAGCATCTCTATTCCTAAAAATACGCTGGCACCCAGCCTATCTAATATTATATTATTTTATTCATATCAATTAATATTTTATCATTTATTTTATTTTTTATTTTTTCTTCTTTCTTCATTTCCCTTTCCGGTCATTTCTCTCTCTCTCTCTCTCTCTCTCTCTCTCTCTCTCTCTTTTTCCCTCTCTCTCTTTATCTATTTTCTCTCAATCTCTCTTTTCCAGCTCACTCCCGTGAGCTCTCCTTCTCCTTCCTCTTCAAAACCTTCAACAAATCAAACACAAAATATTATTTTTGTAATCCTGGAGCTCAAGGAACCCAACCATGGCCTTGCATGCGGCATCGGTGCATGGTGTGAGGTCCTACCATTGAAGCCGAGAGCTTGAGCTCTCCTCAGATCTCTCTCCCTTTGTTTGCTTTTGCGGGTCCAAGGGTTTCGGTGCTGCTAGACCTTTCTCAGCGATTCGAATCCCTCTCCGGGTTCGAACGCTCTCTCTCTCTCTCTCTCTCTATCTCTCTCCCTCTCTACGGTGGACTCACACTTCACGGCTGCATTGCATCCGTAGATCCAAGCCGCCGATTCCATCCCTGATGTCAGCATGATGTCATACGGGCCGGTCCCAAGGTCTGTCAATTTTAGGCTGGTCTGTGGACTGGCTTGGGCTGGGTGCCAGTCGATTTCACGGGCTGGAGTGAATTGACAGGGTGCCAGCTTGGTTTTTTGATTGGGTGTTGGGCTATTCCACCTCTAATGGAACTACTCTTAGTGGTCACAATCCTAACTTTGATATAAGTGGTATGTCATTCCAAACTTCAAATTTTCTCTCAGTGGAGCACAATGATGAAATAGAAAAATAGTATGGAGAATTTCCAAACTAATTGCTTGGGAGTTGATATGTCCAATTGCTTCATTGACTCATCTCTCCTTCTCCCCACTCAACCCTACGTCAAACCCAAACCCCTAAAAGCAAACCAATTATCATACAAATCATCCTCCCAATACTATAACCCAAACTCCAATCCGCACCCTCATCCTGCAACTAACCATATAGCACTGCACTATGCTGGCTACTAGGGTTGCCTCTAGTTTGATTTGTGAACAAAAAAACAGTGTAGGGATGACTAGAATTTGTTTTTCTATGGTAAAACTATATTCCATACAATTAAAGAAAAAAAAAAAAACGATTATCAGCGCTCCAAAAATCCCATTTTGCACTCCTTACAGGTGTATTTTTCTTTCTAAAAGTTTGAAGTGGAAAATGAGAATTTAAAATGTCGATAGCAATTCCCTAAAAAAATATCTATATATAAAGAGAGATGACAAAAAGGGTGAAGCTTTCTTAATACTGAAATTGCCCTTCTCTCATTAGGGATTTAAGAAAATAAATTATAAAAAATGATTCGCATAAAAAAAAAACCCACGTAGTGGGACTACGGGTTACTTGTCGAACACGTACAAGACATGTTTCAAGGAGGTAATGTCTTTAACGTTAAGAATACCGTAATATCTTAGAGATTCACAAAGCATATTGAGTCGAAATTCTTCTTATCTCATCAACAAGAGTATTAGAAGATTCAAGTCAAGCAAATTCGATCTCAAGTTCAAATTGATGTAATCATTTGCCAATATTGTGGTTTGGTGTGGTTCGGTTTGCAATTTAACACGCATCTAATTGAAAATTTTACAGATATGTACAAGTAAATATTATAAAATAAACAATTGTAAACCCATCAATTTATAAAATTTCATCGTGAAATTGTCAACTTCATAAATTAATTTGCAATTCCATGACTTAAAAATACTTAATCTCATAACTCAACTAAAAGTCTCAAACTTCTAATCTCATTACTCCAAGATCTTAAGTAAAATACTAAAATATATACAATGCTACTAGACTCACCATAATGTCTTATTTCCCCACTCATGTTATAACCCCACCACCATCAAAAGTTAAAAAATTGAAACCTTATTTCCCCACCCACTATTATTCCTAAAATAACCTCGTATCATAACAACTCCTCAAAATCTCCAACGCTAAAATCTTGAGCTTCATTATACATATTTGATACGAAGTTGTTATTGCTTGAAACTGAAAGACTTGTATCCTAACAAACAATCTCTCTCTCTCTCTCTCTCTCTCTCTCTCAAATTTGAATCTCAATTCCCCATCTGAGCTGAATGGGGTTCCGAGGACATACATCACAAATGCTGGAAAGGGACTAATCAGTACTTTAACTAAGGATTTCCAATTAGTGCATATATCCGAAAGCGATTCTTTTGAAATTGAAATTGAAAATTAAACTTAATCCTAAATCAAGTTATAGATCCAATCTAATGGTCTGCTAACTAACTTAGATTTGTATGAAATATAGATTTTGTGGGAAAACCCAGCAAATGAGTGCTTGCTCTGTTCTTACTGTAAGCCAAAATAGACAAAATCCACAACACCACAACCACCACCCAGCCTTCCATAATCATCCTCACTGTTGCCAGAACCAGCAAAAACCTAAATCCAGAAATTAACGGGTGACTAACAAGCATAAAATAGAAATTAGAAAGAAAAAACAAATCGGATGGGGAAATAGAAAAGGAGGATAATGCTATGAGGGAGATGAGGAAAAAAGGAGCTGGAAGACCAACGTGGTTCTTTGGAACAGAGTGTTGCACTTGGCCAGACTTCCAAGTCCTTAGACGTCATTTTGTCAATGGGTAAACTTGTAAATAAATTTTTTATTAAGAAGTAAGTGAGGAAATAAGACACATGGGTGGGGATATAAGTACTCAATATATAACATTGTATGTGTGTGTGTTCTTTATATTAATACTATATTATGTATTATTTTACATATTTTATATAAACAGTTCGGGTTCATTAACTCACGGTTTGTAAAATTCTAAACTGTTGTAGCCTATTTTATCTGACTAAGGGGAGAGGGCCGGCGGCAAGGGTAGAGAGAGAGGAGAGACGTGTTTGTAGAATCGTAGGGGAATGTGTGTGTTGAGGATATATTATCCCCCCCCCCCCCCCCACGTAGTGCCTTTATTTATAGTAATAAGAGGGAGAAGAAATCCTTCATCCCCAAGGAATACAAGTTCATATAGGAAAGAATAACTAGAATCAAATCCAATCTAGGATTTACACAATCACACTTCAACTAGGAAAGTTCATAACACTCCCCCTTGAGTGTGTAAATACTGAAGGTAGATTTAGCATCATGCAGAAGTTGAGGAAGTCGACTCGTTGGCACTGATTCTGGGAACAACGCTTATTCTCAATAAGGTAGGAACTTGCATAAAGAAGTAAGTCTCACTAAAAAACCCGAAGGCTATGGCAAAAACCCGAGTAGGGACAAAATCCATAGTCTAAGGAAAAATACGTGAGAAATGCAAAGTCAAAAGAAACGTCTATGAGACGTCATCGGGGATATGACTAGCCCAATGTGGGTGCCTCATTAAAACCTAGTTAGGTAGAAAAAAACCCAGTGGGAAAAATGCTCCTAATCGTAGGGAAAAAGAGTACATTAAGATCAAACAAGTGTTCTTCTGGATACTCCCCCTGAGTATGACATAATTCCAAAGAGAAACTGCAATGTTACAACTCAGAAAGTTTACGCATACCAATTCCTTGAACAAGCTTCTGAAACGTCGCCTTCGGTAGTGACTTGGTAAAGAGGTCAGCCAGATTGTCTTGTGAATGGATTTGCGTAACTTTAATCTTCTGATGCTCTTGTTGTTGATGTGAGAAAAAAAAACTTTGGTGCAATGTGCTTGGTGTTGTCTCATTTGATGTAACCTTTCTTGAGCTGTTCGATGCATGCTGCGTTGTCTTCAAAGATCGTCATCGGGATATCTACGACATGGTAAAGATTGCAGGAGCTTCGAATATGGCCCACAACTGCACTCAACCAAAAGCATTCCCAAGTTGCTTCATGTAAGGTGAGAATTTCAGCATGGTTAGACAAAGTGGCAACAAAGGTCTGTTTGGTTGACCTCCAAGAGATTTCGGTGCCTCCAACGGTAAATACATAACCCGTTTGAGAATCCACCTTGTGCAGATCAGATAAGTATCCTGCGTCGGCATAGCCAACAAGGCGAGAATCGACTCGAGAAGCAAGATGTGCATCATCATTCGAGGATCCGTAGGGATAGAACAAGCCCAAATCTGTAGTAACTTTAAGGTAGCGGAATATGTCTTTAACACCAGTCCAGTGTCTGCGTGTTGGTGCATTACTGTATCTTGCTAAAAGATTAACAGCGAAAAAGATGTCGGGTCTAGTACATTGAGCTAAGTACAATAAAGCGCCTATCGTACTTAGATAAGGAACTTCAGGCTCCAAAATCTCTTCATCATCCTCATTCAGACGGAAGGGATCTCGTTTTGCATTTAGCGATCGAACGACCATAGGAGTACTCGAAGGTTTCAGTTTATCCTCGTTAAAGTGGCGCAACACCTTCTAGGTGTAGTTCGTTTGATGTACTAAGATTCCATCTAAATGGTGCTCTATCTTGAGACTGAGACAGTATCGAGTTTTTCCTAGTTCTTTCATCTCAAATTCTAACTTTAGGTGTGTGGCAGTTCTTGCGAGGTCTTCAGAAGTTCCGATAAGGTTCATGTCATCGACATATACTGCAACTATCGCAAAACCGGAATGTGACTTCTTAATGAACATACAAGGGCATAGTTCATTGTTCACATATCCCTGACTAGTCAAATACTCACTCAGACGGTTATACCACATTCTTCCAGATTGCTTCAAACCGTAAAGTGAACGCCTCAGCCGAATTGAGAGCGTGTTCCGGGGTTTGGAAATATTTGATCCAGTCAATGTAAGTCCTTCGGGAACTTTCATATAGATTTCTGTATCAAGATCCCCATAAAGATGCGCAGTTACTAGGTCCATCAGCTGCATACTCAGTTTTTCGAAAACTACCAAACTGATAAGGTAGCAAAAAGTAATCACACCCATAATGGGTGAATAAGTTTCGTCATAGTCAATCTCGGGGCGTTGTGAGAAGCCTTGCGCAACAAGATGAGTTTTGTAATGCACAATTTCGTTCTTCTCATTACCCTGCTGAACGAAAACCCACTTGTAGCCAACGGGCTTTACATGTGGAGGAGTAGGAGCTACAGGTCCAAACACCTTACGTTTCGCAAGCAAATCGAGTTCGACTTGGATTGCTTGTTTCCAGTTTGACCAATCGGTTCTACGTAGACATTAACTGGATTCAATGTCATTGCTCAACCTGATCTCAGTAGCTATTACTTATGCTAATGCATTGTTGATGATCATCTAATTTCTATGCCACACATCATCTAAGCTAGCATAATAGATCAAAATCTCACGATTCTCGGGATGAGTATTCGTCTCTTCAAGGACGTTTTCGTAATATAGAATTTCCTCATGAGTTGGATAGAATGAGTAAGCGATAGTCGGATTCACAGTAGGCTCTTCAGGTGCTTGTGTCGTGGGTCCCCTTTTCTGGGGGTGTGAATCGTTTGAACCAAGAGATCTACCATGTTATTGTGTAGGGGCAGATAATTGGCTAGCCACTAATGTACGTGGATCACCTAAGTTGGCGTCTAGGGCTTCCAGGAGGGAAGTCCGTCATACATTTGGTATATCCATTTTTGTAGGCACATTCATAGCTGGAATATGTGATCTTGTCACTTGCGCTAGTTCGGTGAAATCATCTGGCATGCTCTGGAGATCTAATATGTGCTTCACTTCAGTTTCAGATTGAGCGGTGCGGGGATCTAAATGAGACAAAGTGGGAGTCGTCCACGATAATTCGCGTCGTTCTTCATGAACGTTGACGTTCTTATTTCCCCTAACGACGGGAATACTGTCTTATAGAAATGACAATCCATGAAACGAGCGGTAAAGAGATCGCCTATCATAGGTTCTAAGTAACGAATGATCGAGGAGAATCATGTCCGACATAGATTCCTATCCTTCGCTGATGCCCTATTTTTGTACATAAGGGCGGCGATATCAGCACATAGACCGCATAACCAAAAACGCCCAGATGCGATATGTCGGGTTCGTATCCAGTAACCAACTGAAGGGCGCTATATGGTTGGGTCGCAAGAGGCCTCAGGCAGACCAACATGGCTGCGTGCAATATTGCATGGCCCCGATCAGCAATCAGGAGCTTGGTATGTATAACCAACGATCGAGCAATCAATTGTAAGCGCTTAATGAATGCCTTTGCTAGGCCGTCCTGGATGTGAACATGGGGTACGTGATGTTCAACTTTAAGCCCAACCGACATGCAATATTCATCAAAAGTTTTAGATGTGCATTCTCCAGCATTATCCAATCGAATAGATTTGATCAGATAATTAGGGTGGTGAGCCTTGAGCTTGATAACTTGAGCTAACAGTTTGGAGAATGCAACGTTCTTTGTGGACAACAAGCACACGTGTGACCAACGTATGGAAATGTCAACCAAAACCATAAAATATCTAAATAGTCCACATAGAGGGTGAATCGGTCCACTAATGTCCCCCTGAATCCTTTGTAGAAAAATGGGAAGATTCGAACGAATCTTGTCATAACAAGGCTTAGTAATAAGCTTTCCCATAGAACATGTTTGACATGCGATTCCTTGAGTTGAAGCTAAACTTCATGTTATTGGATGCCTATGTGATGATTTGAGGATACGGCGCATCACTATTCGTCCATGATGTCCCAAATGATCATGCCAAAGTGTAATTTCATACGCAGTCCCAGAGGTAGGGCCGACCACATAGTGGCTTTCTATGGGGTGTATGGTTGTATTATACAGACCACTCAGAATACGCTCTATCTTCTTTAGAATACGTTTCTGGCCATATTCGTAGGAAGTTATACGCAGAAATTCAACTCCATTTTCTACGTGGGTTTCAGCGTGGTAATCGTTATCTCTAATGTCCTTAAAGCTCAGCAACGTTCTTTTAGAATGTGGAGAATAAAGTGCCTCATCAATGGTCAAAATTGTACAATTGGACAACATTATACATGCATTACCGTATCCTTCAATCAGGTTGGATGGGCCTTAGAGGGTTGTCAGAGGTGAATTCTTAGGTATGAAGTTAGTGAAATAGATGCGTTCACGCAAAACAGTGTGTGTGTTTGCACTATCTGCCAAACAACTAACTTCCCCACTAGTTATACCTAGAATGAAAAATTAATTTGAATCAGTCACATGCATGAAAGTTCTTAAAACAAATATCCGTTCAAAATAATTTAAAGTATTCAAGGACGGAAATTAATTAAAAACTTAATATCCAAAACAAATCACCAACAAATAATCCAAATATAAAGGAAGATTGTTCAAAATTAACCAAAAAAAACAGGAGGAGGTTCGACCACTACTGTGGAATTCAGCCCCAATGTCTTATTTCAACTTAAAAATAAGTCTATGTCTAAGATTCTAATCTTCCATAGGTGTGATAGCCTTTTGAAAGTCAGAAACCTCCATGTTCGAACTATTTAGTTCGTCCACTTGCATAAAGTTTGATTCAAACTTCTTACGACGAGAATGATATTCAGCTACAACCTTCTGGGGAGCTCGGAAAACACGGGACAAATGGTACTTTGAACCACAATGATAGCACATATCCGCATCAATGGTTTTAGGTGCTTTGCCCTTATTCTTGAAGTTTAGGCCCTTCAGGGCTTTATTTCCTCCCTTAGATGGGCCTTGACTATGTTGACCTTGGCAAGATGGCTTCTGGCCGCCCCTACCACGCCTCTTTTGGTATTTTGGGCGTTGGTTTGTGCTATAATGTGCTTCATGCACAACATTTGTCCTAATAGGTCGAGCTTAATGATTCTTCATCAACAACTAGTTCTGCTTTTCAGCGAGAAGTTACAAAGATGAAATATGAGAACTTAGTGAACTCTTGAGCTCTATATTGTTGTTGCAGGACAATATTAGTAGTAGAGAAGGTCGAATAGGTCTTCTGCAAGAGATCTTATTCGGTCAAAGTCTCATTACAAAACTTGAGAAATGATCGGATTCGACAAACTTCAGAATTATATTCATTCATAGACTTAAAGTCTTGGAAGCGCAAATGCTGTGAGTCATGTCTTGCTTCAGGCAAGAAGGCGTCCTTTTAGTGATCAAAACGATCAGCCAAAGTGACCTATAATGCTCGTGGATCCTCCTCAATAAGACATTCAGTTTGCAGTGCGTCATGAATATGTCTTCGGATGAAGATCATAGTAGTGGCTTTCTCAGCTTCACCAATAGGGTTGTCCGTCTCATAACAATGGTGGGACGCAAATTCTTTGCTGTGAGGTGGAGCTTCACATCTTGGACCCATTTGAGGTAGTTCCTTCCAGAGACCTCGAAAGCAGTGAAGTCGAGTTTGTTCAAATTCGACATGTTCCTATCACAGAATAAAGGACAAGATGTGATTAGTGCAATGGAGAAAAAAAAAATCTATCCATTCACATAGGAGTAGAACATTCAAGTTCTAATAGACATGTATTGGTTAAAGTCGCATGATAAAACTTCGGGTTTTCATGGGTGATGTTTTTTTAATGAAAACTTCAGGTTTTCAAACAAGGCATGTTTATAGAAACTTCAGGTTTTGAAATAATTATGAACTTCAGGTTCATATGTTCCTGCAGACAAACACAAATATATACACAGAAATATGCAACAAGAAAATATGCAAATAGAACTTCAGGTCTAGAATTATAATTGAATTAATTATTTAGACTTTGGGCCAAAATTAAAGTGTGGGTGAAAAAATATAAAACCCAAATTGTCTAAAAATATTAAACAATCAAAGCTCGGGCCCCATAAATATAGGCCAAAGCCCACAAGTGGACCGTGAGGTCTAGGCCCAAATTGGGCTGGATTGATGTTAGGTTGGCTGTAGGCCCAAAGGCGAGAGAAAGAAAAGAAGAAACGGGCCGAATCCAAAATTAGAGCCTATGAAAGGGTATGATCCGGTGTGGCGTGGACAGTGAACCCAGGGAAGGACGCGATCCAGTACGTCGCAGCATATGGGACACCATAGCCCTTGGGCTGGTGTCACGCTTGGGCCAGGTTTCAATATATAGGCTGCAATTTGAGAGACCAGATTGGTATATCTCTCCAATGGGCTTCAAAAAGAACACCAAAGCCCAAAGGGCTGGTGTGTAAACCAAGCCAAACTCACAAAGGCTCGGGTAAGGTTGCAGGAGCGCCACCACTGCTGGTGGCCATGTTCTGGGTAAATTTTGGTCGGCGGAAGCACGGGTTCGACATGGAACCCTATATTGAACGGAGAAAATTCGATTTCTTAACATTTGGGTGTGAAAACCATGGGAATTTCGAATCGAAATCCTTGAAAACCTAATGAAATTCGACTAGAATTTCAATGATCATCGTCGGAGACGATGAATTTGTCCCAAAAATCACAACTTTACGTCATGGTTTTTGATGGAAGTCGGCGTTGGTGCCGTGACTCGGCTGCGGGCGAGTGATGGGTTTTGGGGACGACGCCATGAATGACGTCGTGTTGGTTTTAGTAAAAACAAAAAAAATCGCATCAAATTTCAAATTAATCAACTCAATAGCATGCGTACCGTAGTCGCTAGACGACGAAACATCGGTTCCTCGAACGAACTGCAAAGATCACAAACGCAAATCATGAATTAGAGTTCGAATACACATTTCCCGAATTGAAACCCTAACGTAATTCCCCAATTGTTGAACTTATTCGAAAAAGAAAGAAAATTTCAAAACATTAAACCCAAAAACCCACTACTGTAAAAACCCCAAAATCTCGAGATTTATAGCCAAAAAAGAAAGAAAATTTCCAAAACAATAAACCCTAAAAACCAAAAACCCATAAATTTGCCCTCCCTGAGGAACCATTTGAGATTCAAATCGGAGAAATCACACAGAAGGGATTGGAGATTGTCACATATTGACTTAGAAGAGGCAACCTTTGGGGTTCTGGCTACTAGGGTTTGAGAAAGGGGAAATGAAGGCTAAATGGGTGTGTTTCTATCTCTCTCCCATCCCTATCAATCTTTCAATCACCGACAGCTACCCATTAATTTAGGTTTGATTTGAGGAGAAAAAATCAACCCTAACCCTCTTTTTTGACAGCCTTACTCCTCCCTCTCCCTTCCATTCCCTACCATCCCAAGCGTATCTCACTCTCTCTGTCTCTGCAGCCTATGCTTTTTAGCAATGGTAGAAATGTAAGTAATGCAAAATCGAGGGCCTATTTCACTACAAACGTGAATAAACTAGCAAAACCATAAATATATCGAAACTGGTCAGAGGCAAAATTGATAGGTTGATAAATGTGTTGTTAGAATTGTTGGATCTATGACATGTGTCATATTGTAATTGGGTGTTGTGTAGAGTTAGTTAAAAGTGTTGGTTCTGGTATAAGCTTTATATACCACATTGTAGTGTAATTATCATTTTATCTAATGAGAAAAGAATATTCAATCTCTCTCTCTCTAGTTGATTAACTTTCTTACTCTACAATTGCTTTCTGCTAACCTTCATTGGTATCATCGCCGATCATGGCCACCGTCATCAATTGACGATCTAGTTGCTTCCGTTCATCTTCTTGCTTCCCTTGTCGCTCTGTGCTGCTTTGTTTGTGGTTTTTTTTATTGAAGTCAGTCGGTTTCTTGATTGAAGTCGGTGGTGTTCAATCGGAGTTGGTGCTCAAACCCTAAGATTTGGGGGTTTTGGTGCACAGTTCTGCGTCTGCTTTTGCATTCGTTGTTGTCGCTTGCAAGGTGTTTCTTCTTCTATCTTGCATTTGTTAATTGGGATTCTCTACTTTTTGAATCGATTTGGTAGTCATATTTTTGTTTAATTTCTTGTGCCTTTTCTGCAATATTTTTCTTGTTCAAAGATTTGCTGCTATTTGGTGTCTCTTGAATCTTGGTGATGCTGCGTGTGTTGTTCAATTTCGAAGCTTTCTTTGTAGTGAAGTAATCTTGATTGTACACAATGGTGAATCCGAATCAGTTGGCTCTTACTTAATCACCAATTTCTTCATTGATTCTGAGTGTGGGTAACACTATGACGGTGAAATTAGATGACTAACTATGTCACCTGGAATTTCCAAATGGATCTTCTTCTAGAAGGGAATGGTATTATTGGTTTTGTTGATGGATCAATTTCCTGTCCTAAGAAATTTGGGAATGATAAATCTGTGAATGGTGTTGTTGACATTACTGAGGTCACCTCTGATATGTACAAAATATGGAAGATCCATGATAAAGCTCATATGACTCTTATTGCTGTCACTTTATCCACTTCTGCATTGTTCTGCGTCATTGGTTGCCAAAGTTCTAAGGAAATATGGGACAATCTTCGTGAATGATTTGCTAGTGTTACTTGTACTAGCATTGTGCATATGAAAATTAACTTACAGAATATTAAAAAAGGGCCTGAGTCCATTGATTAATACCTTCAGCGGATCAAGGATTCTAGAGATCAATTGGCTGCTGTTGGGGTTACTATTTCTGATGAAGAGATTTTTATTGTGGCTTTGCGAGGTTTACCATCTGAATACAACACGATCAAAGCTGTAATTCGTGGCAGGGAAAGTCTGGTGTCCTTGAAAGGACTCATATCTCAATTGAAAGCTGAAGAATATACACTGGCTGAAGTTCACAAGCAAATCCCTTTAATGTCCGCTATGTACGCTCAGGGTGCTCGGGTTACATATGATCCAGGCCAGTCTTCGGGTTATGATGGAATACAAGATGAGACTTCTTTGAGTCATTCCCAGATGTCTATGTTTGGTTTTTCAACTTTGTCAATGCCTAGTTATCCACATCCAGTGCCTGTTCAGATGCCTATGCCTGGTTATTCCCTGTGTTCTTTTCCTTCTCACTATGCATCTAGTTCATTTAACAACTTTAGAGGTACCAATAATTTCAAGTCCAAAGGCAAGGCCAAACGTTTTGCCTCGGGTTCTCATTCTTTCTCATAGTTTCTGTATGGTGCAAATAATTCTTAAAATTTTTCCCTGCTCCATTTCATTCTGGTTCAGCCTATAATCCTTCTCAAATTTGTCAAATTTGTGATAAGAAAGGTCATTCGGCTCTCAATTGCTTCCAGAATAGGTGTCAAATATGTCACAGGAAATGACATACTGCAGCTACTTGTTTTGACAGGAATGTTTTTTCTTCACAACATTTTCCAATCATTTCCCTCCAGTTTCCTATGGTTGGTTCTTCCTCTCAACAAATGTTTGTTCATCCATCTTCCCAGCTTTCTTCTGTTGGAGCTCCACCTGGCTATTATTCCCCTGGACCTCAAGTTCAGCAACCTCTTCTATATCAATCTTCTCAGCCTGTTGTAGTGATAATAGCATTGGAAGGATGCCCTAATCTCTTGCTTGCAAGGCAAGTTTTCCAAATTACCTTTCCCTAGTGTTGCTTCAAAATCCATTTTTCCTTTTGAAATAATACTTTCGGATGTATGGGGTCTTGCTCTAGTTGAGTCTTTATAAGGGTTTAGGTACTATGTGTCATTTGTGGATGAATGTACAAGATATACATGGGTTTTCCCCATCATCAATAAAACTGCAGCTCTATTTGTTTTTGCTCAGTTTGTTGCTTATTTTCAAAGTTAGTTTCATGCTACTGTTAAAACTTTTCAGAGTGATGATAGGGGTGAGTATGTAGGTTTAGTTTTTAAAGCCTTTCTTAGAGATAAAGGTATTGTTCATCAAATGTCTTGTCCTTATACCTTAGAACAAAATGGGTTGGCTAAGAGAAAAAATAGGCATTTGTTGGAAACTGCTATTACTTTACTTCAAAACCAATCCATGCCTTCTTATTTCTAGTTTCATGCTTGTGCTACTGCTTCATATCTAATTAATAGGATGCCTACACCTGTTCTTCACGTGAAATCTCCCTTTGAGTTTCTGTTTAAGTCTTCACACAAGCTTGATCACTTGAGAGTTTTTGGTTGTGCTTGTTATCTTTCCTTGAGACCTTATAGAAACAACAAGTTATATCCCAAAACTATAGAGTGTATATTTTTGGGGTATGCCTCACAATACAAGGGTTGCATTTGCTTTTCTTTCAGCACTCACAAACTCCTTGTGTCGAGACATGTCATATTTGATGAACAAAGCTTTCCTAGCATCAAATTATCATCTTCTTCATCTTTTAGCACTGCATCATCTTCTACTCCTAGTGCTGTTGCAGATCCTAATACTTTTGCACATCCTTTAGTCATACCTATACCTCTACCTCAAGTGTCACAATTCTTAGGTTTTGGAACTTCAACACTTGCTGTTACTCAGTCCAATTTTGCATCAACATATAACACTGGTGACCTTGTCTCTCCTTCAGCATCTTCTACTCCCAGATCAGCTACATAGTCTTCCCATTCTGGGCCCGATACACAGTCTCTTAGTTTTACAGAACTACATCCTGACACTTCTTCTTCTTAAGTTGATACACTACAATCTGTCACAGTTTCAACACATAATAGTTATCCTATGCAAACTAGATCGAAATCTGGTATTGTGAAGAAGAGAGTTTTTTCAGCTACAGTTGGTGCTGATATCCCTAGCACAGAACTTACAACTTTTTCAGTAGCTTTCAAGTATGTGGAATGCCAGGCTGCCATGAAAGAAGAAATGCAAGCCTAAGTTCAGCAACATACCTGGAAACTTGTTCTTCTTCTTCCCAACAAGAAACTTGTAGGCTGCAAATGGACCTATAAAATCAAAAAGAATTATGATGGTTCTGCAGCTCGGTATAAATCTAGGTTGGTTGCTAAGGGGTTCTCACAGGAAGCTGGGATGGACTATTATGAAAGTTTTAGTCCTGTGGTGAAGCCTACAACTGTGAGGTTAATGTGGTCCTTGGCTGCCACAAATTGTTGGAAACTAAAACAGTTGGATGTTAAGAATGCCTTTCTTCGTGGCTTTCTTGATGAAGAGGTGTACATGTCCCAACCACAAGGTTTCCTGTATCCAATACATCTCGAGTATGCGTGTAAATTGGAAAGGTCTCTCTATGGCCTCAAACAGGCTCTTAGAGCGTGGAATGACAGGTTTTCCAAGTTCTTGCTTTCTTTATAATTCAAGTCATCTTATGCAGATTCTTCTCTTTTTGTCTAACAAATTGGCAGTGAGGTAGTCATACTTCTCATTTATGTTGATGACATTATACTCACAAGTACTAATGATAACTTGGTATAATCTGTTATAACTTAACTCACTGAGGAGTTTGATATGAAGGATTTGGGTCTTTTGCATTTCTTTCTTGGTCTGCAGATTGAGTATCAGTCTCAAGGATTGTTGGTTCATCAAACCAAGTATATCAAGGAAATCTTACAGAAAGCTAACATGGTTGATTGTAAACCTTGTCTTACTCCATGTCATCCAAATCAAAAGTTGTTGAATCATGGCAGCCATCCTTTTTCAGATCGAAGTTATTATCTCAGTCTTGTTGGTGCGTTGCAGTATTTAATGTTCACGCGACCTGATATAACATTCTCTGTTAATCAGGTTTATCAATTTATGAATTCTCCCATTGAACAACATTTTGCAGCAGTAAAGAGGATTTTGAGGTATCTTAAAGGATCCATGCACTTAGGTTTATGTTTTTGACCTGGTCTTATGTCTTTAAAAGCCTACATAGATGCAGATTGGGCTGGTGATCCCAATGACAAGAGGTCAACTACTGGTTTTGTCATTTTTCTGGGTTACAATCCTGTCTCCTGGAGTTCTAAAAAGCAACATACGATTAGTAGGTCTTCCACTGAGGCCGAGTATAGGGCCATGGCTACTACCACAACTGAGGTTGTGTGGATTTAACAATTACTCAAGGATTTACATGTTACATGTCCTGATACACCTTTGCTGCATTGTGATAACATTTCAGCGATGACACTTGTAACTAATCATGTTATGTATTCTAAGGCTAAGCATATAGAAGTTGGCTGTCACTTTGTTCGTGAAAGGGTTCAACAAGGCTCTATTATGTTACAGTTTGTGGCTTCTGCTGATCAATATGTAGACATCCTGACTAAAGGCTTATGTTCTTCACAGTTCAATTTTTTCTGTTCCAATCTCATGCTTGGATGCTCCAATCATGGGATTGAGAGGGGATGATAGGTTGATAAATATGTTGTTAGAATTGTTGGATCTATGACATGTGTCATATTGTAATTGGGTGTTGTATAGAGTTAGTTAGAAGTGTTGGTTCTGGTATAAGCTATATATACCACATTGTAATGTAATTATCATTTTATATAATGAGAAAATAATATTCAGTCTCTCTCTCTAGTTGATTAACTTTCTCACTCTACAATTGCTATCTGCAAACCTTCATTGTTGACAAAAATTACCCTTGTAATTGTAATAATTAACCTACAACCTAGTCACAGATTTCATGGTACTGGTGTAAATAAATCAAAATTGAGTTGCAAAGATTTGACTGTAGCATCAACTTTAGAATAGATAATGATGAGATTGTGTGAGTACAAGATGGAACTTGAGGCAGTTGAAGATGGTCCATCTTTGCATGCCTCAAATTATATTAACATTTTTTTTTTGTTTCGCATTCTTTTTTAGGGAGGTCTTAGGTCCGATTTTTGTTAAAGGCAAATTTGAACTACATTATTGTTAGCCCATTATGAAGCTTAGCCCACTCATCACCTCCTTAGTATAGATAATATCGTTTGTTCAAAAAAAGGAAACATACTTTTTCTTGCTTGCCTAAAGATTTGTGAAATATTCAATTTAAAGTGCAGTTGACTGGCCACTTAGTACTACGGTCTAGTGGTATTCCACTTCACTTGTAAGTGAGAGGTTTTAGGTTCGATTCTCACTAAAGACGAATTCGAACCATATTATTGGTTGCCCATTATGAGGCTTAGCCTACTCTCCTACTCCCTTAGTGCAGATAATATCATTTGTTAAAAAAAAAGTACACTTAGACTAAAATATAATGCCAGAGTTGCAAAAATATTGTCTAAGAAATAGGTGATGCAATCTTAAATTGAAACATAAAAGGCAAATTTGGTAAAATATAAATTGTTCTCTTCTATAGTTCTTGAGCAATATCATAAGACCGTATCTCTTGAATCAAAGCATCCAAATCTTCATAAGATGATCCCTTAACCTCAACAGCCCTCCTAGCCATCTCTCCATAAACCCTAGCTCTGGTCCTCATCTCCTCTGCTTCCTCACCCACCATTGCCCTCCTCACAGCCTTCTTTATCTCATCCCTCCTCACACTCTCCCGCACAACCCTCATCCATTCTTTGGCCCCCACACCAACCCCAATACCAAGCACCTGCGTGATCAGCTTCTCGTTGTAAAACTGCTCCGCAAAAATCGGCCACGTCACCATGGGTACTCCGGCAGCCACCGCCTCGAGCGTTGAGTTCCACCCGCAGTGCGTCACAAACCCTCCCACCGCCGCGTGCGACAGAATCTTCACTTGTGGTGCCCACCCTCTTACCACCAATCCCCTCCCTTCGACCCTCTTTTCGAACCCTTCAAGCAGCCAACCATCTTCCCCCGCTTGTTTCTTCACAACCCAAATGAAATTTTGCTCTGAAGCTTCAAGACCCTCAGCAATTTCCAGCAGCTGGGCATCCACAAAATTTGCCAAGCTCCCAAAACACACATAAATAACTGAATTGGGTTTCTTCAAATCAAGCCATTTGATGCACTCGTGTTGTTCTTCAATGGAGCTTTTGTTCTCTTCAACCAGCCTCTCATTGGCTAGATAAAGTGGGCCGACATGCCAAGCTCTGATCCCCAGATCATTTCTGTAGTGATCAGCATAAGCAGCTTCGAGCTCATAGAAGCTGTTTACCAGAACCCCATAGCTCTGTTTCTGCGCTTTCACACCTTCTTCTAACAACTTCGAAAACACGTTTTCTTCCCCGTTTGTAACAAAATCCGGCAGCCTTTTTCTTGTTAGCTCAATCGCACCCGGTAGGTTGGGGATCGCGAAAGGGTCCGCATCCGATGAGACGTACAGGTGAGGCTTGTACAGGTGCACGCATAGGATAGCACACAAGGGGAAATAACCGATTCCTTGGAATAGGAGCACCGGAATACCAAATTCAGAACCCAAGTCGGTAGCCCAAGGGAAGAACATGTCGGCCACAAGGCAGTTGGGTTTCTTACGCTGCAAGAACTTCTCAATCTGCGGACCAAGGAAGCTGGTTGCCGTCAAAAATTGTAAATGCATTTCTGGGGTGGTGGCACAGTGCAAGCTCTGGCAGTTTTCCGGCAATCCAACATCTGCAGTGGGGACTCTGATTGTGAATATTTGTATTTGGGAACTAGAATAATTTTGAAGCTCGGATTGAATGGAGGGTGCATCTGGAGAGGTGGTGATTATGGTTGCTTTGAGACCTCTGGAGACAAATAGTTTGGCCAAGTCCATGAAGGGGATTATGTGGCCTTGAGCCATGAAAGGGAAGAAAGCAATGTGAAGCTCTTGGTTTTTGGTTCCCATGGTGGTTCTGAGCCCTTGAATTATGAGACCTACCAGTACAAGTGGATATTAGTTGTCTTTGATAGTTGCACGGGAGGGGGCATTTTTCAGGATTAGGATTGTCTCCCCTTCTCTTTCCATCATTTTCCGTCATCTTTTCTCACATTCTATATTATGTCTTTCTAATTCAATACAAAATTAATATAAGATATTAACGTGACTTAACTGTGACCGTTCAAATAAGAGGGAAGGAAGGGGAGAGAAAAAAAGAAAGGAGAAAATCCTACTCCAGTTTTTAGTCCAAACGTTTGAATACGACACCAGACACAAACTAGCGGTACCAAAATACAATGAGGTGTCCGTTTGTCTGTGTTTAAATTTCTTTTTTTGAGTAATGCTAGGGAAATTCAATTTGTAGATTAAATTAGCAAACTAAATGATATGTCACCAATAGAAAATGAGCATAATAATCCAATCATCAACTTCCAAGTTATTTAATTTACAAATTTAGTCTTCCTAGCATTCATCTTTTTGTTATGTACAAGCAGACTGATGTATGAGTGTTTCAATTATTTTCGAACACTTGGCAAGTTTTCAACCATCTACAAGACTACAAGATAAGGTGATGCCTCTACAAGAGTATTTTTAGTTCTATTTTTTTGTGTTGTTTTCACTTATTTTTTTTCAAAGATGAATTTTTTGTTTTTCGACAAAAAAATATGAAAAAAAAAATTGTTTTGTTTTCGGTTTTCATTTGATATGGCCCTTGGTTGAATGGTGGAATTTCTGGAGTGATGTTTACTGGAGCTGGCAAACCAAAAAAAAATTAAAATAATAAAAGATAAAAAGGAGTAATATTCACTCGTTGACGGAGCCTGCAGTTTTTGTCCAAACTGGCAAATCTCTATTCTCTAATCTCTAATATCTAATCTCTAATATTAGAAAGTCGTAAGTGAGTTTTAGTGTCTCAAGGCTTCATAAAAAACAATTGGACATAAAAGCCCCTCAAACAAAAAAACTTAACTCATGCAATAAATTATAAAGAAATTTGATAAGGGATAAATTTGTCCAAATAAAATAAGTGATAATATGATAAAATAGAAAATAAAGAAGAAAAACAAATGATAAATACAACTACCTCAAATTCAAAAGCTACGTGGAATTTATGAATATTTCAGGATGGTTATTTTTCTCAAACTAAAAGGTAAAATATATAATAAATAACAGAGAAAAAAAAAAGGAAAAAATTGAACGCGGGATTCAAACCTCAACGTTTCCTTCGCACGCATAGCATTGCTTTTTGAGATGAGATCTTCTGCACCCAACTTCTCCCACATCAGTATTTCCTCTACGTCTCTGGCTTTGCAAACAGAGTGTAACGGTTATAAAGAGGAAATAAACCGTCAGCGAAAAAACGGTTATATCTGGCCTCATAAACTGGACTAGAAGCTTTCAAGAGAAGAGCAGTGGTTTTGGATTTTATTTATTTATTTTAATTTTAGCTTGACTTCTGAATTCATAAGTTAATAATTGAGAACTTTAACGAAAAACTCCCACTCCCGGTACTATTTACTTTAACGAAAAACCATATTTTTATACTAAAAAGTTAATCCTGGTAGTATTTACTTTACCCTTTATTTTGTACTTATCGTTAAAACTCAAAGTTTTCAAGCCCTTTTCATTAGTTTTCCTGTAATAATTCCTTTTGATTTTTGTTTTGGTTCTCCCAATCGCTCCAACAGTGGGTAATTATCCTTTTTTATCTTGCAGATTCATGACCAAGGACTGGGGTACAGAAGTACACGTTCATTCATTCGTTCAACCTTTTAGGGTTTTTCGGTGTCAAAATCGCATTGCGATTTTACAAGGTATTAACAATGCTTATTTGTTTTGGAATTTTTGTTTTGCTTCAAAGTTGACTGAATCATAAATCCTTAACAGTTCGTATATTGTACAAAGGAGTGTTATGTAGTGTTCCATATTCCTCTGAGTAGCAATACCATTGTGGTTGTTTTCTTGGCACCATGAAGATGTAATTGACCCACGTTAATCTACTTTCTGCGTGGAGTTTGATGCCTCCAAACTACTGCAGATATTTCTTCTTCAACGATTTAGAGCCAGAGGGGTTGTAATGATTGCTTTCAATATACAACCAGTTTATATTTTTCCTTCATAGTCTCTATAACCTATTGTATTGTTTTCTCTAATATATATGTGTTATTGCCCAACCTCATTGGTCACTGGGTCAAGGTGAAGCATCATGTTATATTTCTGAAGGGATACAATGATTTGGTGTTGTTATCTTAGACAGTGGGCTTGCAGGTAAAATGTTAGGGTTTATGTCCTAAGAGCTCTCTCTCTCTCTCTGTGTGCGGGCTGTGTGTTGATTTCAAAGTTGTTCTTATTTTTTCCCTCCCCCCTCTCTTTTCTGTCTTTTGTAGTTGATCTTTTCCCTCTCTCAGGTCATTTGACGGAGGTGGCCTTTTTAGTTGTGTATTTCTTCATTCGTGCACCGCGTGTAAATCGGCTTCAGAGGGCAGTCACATTTCTTCTTTATTGTCATATGGTTTTACAATGTGGTATACTTTTTTTTTATTTAACTATGTTCAGTTGGGTGGTGCCTTCTTCTTGCCACTCTGTAAGTGAAGGAAAATGTTTTGCAGAGGTGCAATGAGTCACAAACTTTTTATGCTATTTACTTGGTAAAGATGGCATAGTATGCGAGAGAAACAAAAAAACTGGGAAATATAGTAGTAAATGGACATAAAAAAGACCATGATTAATGAGACTAAATCATTAAAACAGACCATGATTAAAGAGGCCACGATTTATTAATGGAACCATGACGTTACAAGTTAACTTTATGTTTTTTTGTAATGTACATATTGTTCATCTTTTGTTTTCAATCAATGTATCAAAACATACCAGAATTTGGTCATGTTATCTTGAAGAAACGTGACCTACGTTGTACGATTAAACATATTAACGTTATTTCATTTCACATTTATCAAACATATTTAAAAAATTTAAGGGCGTCCAGCTCTTGTGATAAATAGAAGGCCTTTTGCACGCGGTATGCGTGTGTAGAAAGGCTAGTATGATTTATGGTGGCATCTTTAACTTTCTCACAAATAGTCACACGTCTACTTATGATGAGTTACGTTATGTGTGACATAGTTTTATTGGGTATTGGTGTTGGAATGTTATTTGGACTCTACAAATCATGATAAGGATTAATTGTCACATTATAATTATAACCAGTTAGAGTTAATTATTAGGTTAACTTCCTTCCTTTAATGTAGAACCGTAAGGCAAACATGTTGAGGTGATGGAAAGCCCCACGTCTATAAGGATTGAGTAGTGCTTTCAGTTACCAACTGCTGTCCATAATAGGTGGAAGGCAGTTTGGATCAGCATCTATATATGGAATGGTCCCTGCTCAAGAGGAAAACGTTCTATACAGAAACTAGCCCTATTCTAGTGAGAACATAAGGTCCCATTGAGTAGAAGATTCTTCCTTATTCACCGTTTCACGGCTTTATCAGACATACAGCAGTTGAAGGTGAGAAGTTATTTATTGGTATCAGAGCATGTATTAGCTCACCCTAAATTCAATTCTTTTAATTACTATTGTCGTTGATTCCATTTTGATCCTAGGCACTATAATTCTTCGATTAATGTTTGTTGGTTTTCTTCTGGGTATTGTGATCACGTTTGATACTATGGTGAAAACACCGGAATCAACTTGGGCCTCTCCTTCAAAAACATGAATTCTTTGAGAACAAGATAGAGACGGGGATCGTAGAAGAATCCGGTACAGAAGCCGTGACCGTGTCTGTATCAAAAGGTCTTGTACACGCGAGAGCACCAGGCCACGCAAGCTTCAATGGCGCTAGTCAACTATCGAAGATGTGAGGGGCGGCATGTTGTGATTAATTGGCTAATATAATTAAGTTGGCAACAATTAAAGACCGAAGACCAAATTGATTGGAGTGGTAGGCGTGCACTACTACAAAAGGGCCTTATAGTGTCAGTGAGTGGTGTCGGTTTAATCTAATATAGTGGCAGATAAGACAATTGCGACACTAACTGAACATGACGTCGGATTTACTATCCCGTATAACCGTCACAAAATGTATGTCGCTTTTAAACCGACGTAAACATACATTTTCATAATTTTTAAATACTGGTGTTGCTTTTAAGCGACATAAAGTATGAGTGTAGTATTGGCGTCGGTTTTAACCGACACAAAGTTTCCTTATTTCGACGCCACATCCAAGTGCACTGACATGTTAGGCTCACGTCGGTTTGAACCGACGTAAACTTGTCCTATTTCGAGGAGGAGGCGGGAGTAAAAAATTTTGGAGGGTTGCCAAAATTTTGGCATGGCGCCCAAAAACTTTAACTTTCTATTTCCAAAGAGAGCGCACAGCTCCCAAGGCAACACTCTCTTCTCTGTTTTGCACAGAAACCCCCAAGGTACCGTAAATCATCAAACTTTCATACCAGCCTTTGGACACGAAGCAAGCTTTCATACCCCCAGCTCTCATCCCTCTCGTCCTCCTTCTACCATCAACCGGAACACCACCATCAGCACGCCATTGCATTTTTAGTGAGCACCACAACCACCTCGGCTCTCCACCCTCTTTTCCCGTACCACCTATCCTTCTCTCTCTCTTGGCATGCTCGCTGCACAAGATCCCCGACGAGTTGCCATGGATTCTAGCAAGACTTCTGTCGAGTTCGCGAGTGGTGACACTCGAACTCACTTGGAATCGATCCTAGGTACTAAATATCTTCATGCATGTGGTTTTTTTTAGCTGGAAATCACTAGATTGGACATGCATGCTTACTGTTTCCCATTTCCAGAAGCTGCCGAACCTCACCAAGCTTCATTCGTCGAATCTGAGGCGGATTCGACATCTGCTCCTCCAAATTTGTTTTTGGGTATGAATCTAAACCTTTTTATGAGACTTAAATCTGTGTTTTTTTACTTGGAAATGCATTGAAATCGAACTCGGGAACCCTTAATTGATTTTTGGGTTTTTCTCCAATTTCCGGTAGGAAACTCCGCCCTTGTAGGCCGTTTTCCGGCCAGTTCCTGCCACCTTGAAACCATCTGGTATACTTATGTTTCTCTTGTCCCAACTTCTAATTCATATAGTTTCGGCTCAAAATTGTCTATTCTGGTGTTTTGGGTAAGCTTCTAAGCTTTTAGTAGGGACAATTACTGAAAATGAGAGAGATTTTAAGGATTAAGCCTCTGCATGTATTGGTGTTATTATTCCCAGAAAACCAGCAGGGAAATCCAGCGAAGTCCTGTCGCATCGAAGTGAATAACACCATGCACCAAACCACTGCAGACCAAAATTCAAGTCCGAGCGCATCTCAGTTCGCAACAATTCAAATCTGAGACAGATTATTTTTTTTAATTTTAATATTAATAGTTTGTGGTGTTGCTTTTGAGCGACAATATATTGGTTATTTTATATATCAGATTGTCAGTACTTAGTGTCGCATGTAGCCGACGTGATGCTCGATGTCGCTTTTAACCGACGTTACTATCCTTTTTATTTTATATTACTTTACTTCCTTGTGGCAGATTAAAGGAAATAACCGACATTAATACCTTTTTGTGACGGTAGTATCAGTGGCGGTTTTCCAATCCGACATTGCATTATTTAATGTCGGATATTTAACAAAAATCCGACAATAATTGGGGTTTCTTGTCGGTTTTATACCGCCAGTGATAGCCCCTTTTGTAGTAGTGGTGCAAAGTAAAAGGGTTCCAGAAGCAAGTCGAAAACAGGAAAGAAGCAGCAACGTTAATCACATAAACACAGGAATTATGCATGTGTGACATTGTGGATTAATAAAAGTCAGATGGTTGTTTTTGACTAAAGGGAGAGAATGAGGGAAGGCATGCCAAGTGCTTATCCTTTAATCATAAAGGAAACTAAAGCCTTCAATTTGGGAGCCGAGGCACAACAGCGGCGTCGCTAAGGGCATTGCGAAGGAGGAAGAAAACTCAGCAAAAGCCGAGCAGCAATGAGTTGGGTTTGGAAGATTGCTTGGTTGCCTATGATATCACGAATAGCACAAGCTTGATGGACTAATGTACATGGCTTTAATGGTTTTCTGGTTAAAGCTTTCTTTGGTTTTGATTATAATTGTTTTTTAATTATAATTGTTCACATTAATGCTTTTCTTGGTAAGTCTTATTCATGAATTGTTGGAGCTTCTGTAGAGCTTTCCTTTCCGTGGAATTTCAAGAAAAGCAGAAAGGACATAAAGAAGGCAAGAAAAAGGAATCAAACTCCAACATAAATGATGCAAAGGCTGCAACATGTCTTACTAGACAACCAAAGTGGGGTTTTAAGGAAATTTTGTTTATTAAGGAGGTTGTGTGGAATTGTTGTTCATAATCCACAACGGGTAAATATGTTGGCTGGTTGGTTTTATAAATCATCATATGGGTTTTTAATGAATTTTGAGCCAACTATATTCTTTTCCAAAGATTAGAGTATTAGTTGAAACTTGAACTTTGATTAAAAATGCTACATAATAAGTGTGCATATAAATATGATATGCATAAATTGCAGTTGTGTATCATGCCCAAAGGTGTTACATTGTTGTGTCTGTTGAATATTTTATCAACTATTTGGCTTCATCAGGTTTGCTCTTTGCTCATTTTCTCCCCCATAAAATGCAGTTATGTTGAGTTGTAATCTATGCATGTGGCTAACCCTAAGTTCAATTAAATTGACTTGTGAATGTGCCGAGTCATATATATCTTCTTACAATGCAAGAATTGGGCATAATCATGATGTAGCTGGCATTTGTTGTTTTAGTGATAGCTTGGCAAAAAGGTTTAATTAGAAACCGGGCACTTATATTTATCTTTGTGTTTAAAGAATGAAATTGAGATTGTAAATGAACTTTTTGATGTGTCCCATAGTACTGTAGAAAGAATCAACGTTAGTTCTTAGGCTGCAAAATAAAACTTGCACGGAGGGTTGATGTTTTTATTCTTAACGGATTAATACATCAATGTCAATTGTATAAAAATAAAGTCTTCTACGATAATATTTTGTGCACTAACCTCTACTTCTTTAGGAAAAATATATGAGCGAGGTTTCACAATGCAGACTTGTGTACATATGTTTTTCACCAAAGTGAAAAGACTTCAGGAATTGGATTATGTAAATTATGGTTTTAAAAAACTCATAACATGTCAATATTCTTTTCCAAAGAGAGGAATGTATGAATGAGTTGAGATAGGTATTACATTTTTAAGAAATTAAGTTGATTGTTTTCTTGTCCAAAGACTTGAAATCTTGGTTGTTTTCTTAATCCTTTACATGACTCTTATATAATAAGATTACATAATCTATTATCGAATTCTGGTTGTTTATGTTTCTTGCCCAAAGGTGTAAAATAATCATGCATGAATAATGGAAATTAATATAGCGGAGCAAATGGAGAAGGCGAAGTTCTTAGTTTTTGGGTATGTTTTTTGTACCAATGATTCCGCTGCTTTGGCGATCATTTTTATTGGAAGCATGACATAGAAATTGTATTTGGTATGATACCAAGTGTTTCCTTTTTTTTTCTTTTTTTTTTTGACCTAATCTTTTTTTGGGTATTATATATCTTATGCATTGACTAATTTTGGCAAAAGGATTCACATGTTTTGGTTTGTGGGTTATGACATGAAAATCAGTTGCATCATGTTATATTTTCTTTTTCTCTTCTTGAGATTTGTTGATGCACATATTTCAGATCCATAAAGATTAATCAAGGATTAATAAAGATACATATTGTTTAAAAAAAAAAAAAATCATTTGTAGGATACCGGCCCCTGAAATATGTTTGCATTTAGTTTTCACTTAATGAGTCATAGCAATAATATGTTTTGACCCTGTGTGCTAAGAGTTCTCAGTAGAACTCCACACTCCTTTTCCATTTGGGCACAAGCTCTTCCAAAACTCAGTGCAGCTCTTGACAATGTGCTACCACTGGTGCAAGTGTTTTCAGCACCGTACTTCCTGCTATTTTCTGATAATTTAGTACCTGTTGAATATGTATCACTACTAAGAATAACTTCTAGGACGACAAAGGGGAAAGCCTCGTGCAAAGGCCAATACTGTCGCCGAAAACATTGGGCGGTGAACAGAGCATCGTGCAAATTCTATCGCGCAAAGCTCGTGACTTCAGGCATTGCGTGACGGAGCAAAACTCTTCATCGCGCAAATTGAATATTGCGCGACGAAACCAGTAGTCGTTGCGCGTACCGAGCGATGAAACTGGGGTTAGACCCCCAAACTCTTGATCGACAGACGTATATGTTCGATCCCCAAACTCTTGCGCCTTGCAATAAGATTTTAAAATAAATTTTTTAAATAATTTATTATTTATTTAATTTTTTCCCCTTTTAAATGTTGCTAATATTGTTTTATGTAAAAATTAATTTAATGAAATTAAAAATAGAAAATGTAAATAAGAATATTGAAATAAAAAATTATTGTAAATGTACATACAATGGAAAAAAGTATTTTTTAAATTTTAAAACAATTTAAAACAAAACTAATATAGGTAGTCGTCCACGTCACAATCGCCTGCTGGTGATGTTGCTGCTGCATTGGGGGGCTGGGAGGTCGTAGCTGCTGTGGCGGGCGGCTAGGAGACCGTTTCTGGAGGTGGTTCAACGTCGGGGAAGTGAATGCCAGAGATTTGAAGTGCCCGACGAATTTGGTTCATCAAATTGCTTCGGGTCACAATCTGAGACTGCTGGGCGGCAATCTGCTTTTTCAGGTCTGCCACTTCAGATGTCAGCGTTTCAACCTCTTCTGTTCTCTACCTGGAGGATGAGGCAGATGAGTCCCGAATGCGGGCTTTCCCAAGCCCCCGGTGAACATTCCTAGGCCAACAACAGAGGGTCCGATCGAGTGTGTCTGTCATGATCTGAAAACCAGCACCCTCAGGGGGAAACTCCTCCTCGATCGGGGTCTTTACGGAAAGCTGGGAAGCCACCTCCTCCAGAATGGTTTGGCCCTTCTCCACCATGGTGGACTTGAAAAATTAAATAAACAAATTAATTTGAATATACATGTAATTAATACTCATTGAATATTACAAAATTGAAATAACTTACATAAAGCTACTCCGTCAGCTCATCCCCGGGCCGAACTTACACCTCCTTGAACATGTCAATTTTTGAAAACTTTTACCCTCCCTGAAAAAATTTAAAAAGTGTTAGCATAGATTACCAATTGTGTAATCAAAAGTAAAAAGATTGAAAACTTAAAATAAATATACGGTTACCTTACTTTGCTCCTCTAACCTATAAGAGAAGCGCCATGAGCCGGATCGGGGAAGAAGTTTATTCTTCGACCGATTGATCGAGTTTGCCTTCACTTTTTTTTGTTGAATAAAAAAAATGTATTAGTTTAGATATTTATAACAAATGAATTAAAAAATGAAAATTTTATTGAAAATTGTAAATTTTTTTATTAATATATTATTGAAATATATATTATACGTACCAGGTATTTCTCGTCTTGAAAATGGCTGCAGAGCCACTACCATTCATCCCGATGGTCCACCAACTCTATAGGGCACCCAACTTCTAGAGCGACCTCCGGACCGTCATATAGCTCATAATGCTTGCAGAGGTCGATCTTCCATTGAGTGAACCTACCAGAGCAAAGGTCGTTGATGTACTGCATTTGAGGTTAGAGAGCTCATAGTGATGCTGCAACACTCAACAAATAAATAGTAGTTAAAATTTATAATCTTTGTATACTTTAATAAAAATTTAGTATTTGAGGTTGAAAATACTTACTGATAATTCATGAAGAACGGCTTCCTTGACTTCTTGTGGGACAGCTCTCCATGACTCCCACATGATTTGGCAATGGTTCTTGATAATCGAGCCAACGTCGGTGGCCAATGTACTGTGCTGCTCCTTTGTTGCAGCGGCACGATGTCTAGGATCTCACATAATGGTGATCTTCTCAGTCGTGGTGTGAGTGGTCTGTGACGTCTTAAGTAGCCTGCAAGGGCCCCTAGTTTTATTTTTGTTTGACCTACCAAATAAACAAAGTAAACATTAGACGAATTCTAGTTTCTACCGAAAATTCGGCAGAACCTCCACTAAAACTATAACATTTCCTAAAACCTCCAGACAATATAACAACAAAAACAACACATCCACCCAACAATTCAAACAGTTTATACCAACTGGGGACGTTAAAACAAAATTTACAACTTGATACGACTTCAATTTACTCAGTGCTACTTAACAATAATTAATATAGGTCAAAATCACAATTCAAATTAACTAGCTATCATGCATGTTATTCTCTACAGAAAATGGGTCATCGCATCGTTGACAAAGAAAGACGTAAAGTAGGTTGATTGCTATTTAGCTTAGCATATTCAAAAGAATATAACAATCTTTTGCAGCTACTGATCAAAATGGTCAACCCAATAAAATCCACACCAATTTTTCTCATAAAATTAGTTGGAAAAATGGTTATATGTGTGTGGGGAAAATTGGTTATATGTGTGTGTGTGCAAGGGACAAACAGTTCAAACTAATACAAATACTCTAGTTGCAAGATAACTTAAGACTAGAAAACATTTGTATCCATTAATGGAGACTATTCTGAATTATTGTTTGTAGTCAATTTGCAATCCAAAACATGAGAAAATATTAGAAACCACATGTGCCACTCGTATATTTATAAGGAACATAGCATTGTGGCTATGAATAAAGATGAAACTAGAAGCAAGCTTATCAATGGACAGAGCAAGCTTACCTGTCTCGGACCTCTCTCCATGGACAGAGGAAGCCTCACCAGACTGCTGGGCCTCCTCAGAACTCCGGGGTCGTCGATGAGTCCGCCGGGCGCTTAGTACAGGATGCGTCACCCAAGAAGTCGATGATGCAGGGGCTGTAAACACCGTTGGCCCCAAAGGCGTGACCGGATGGACACCCGCCGTGGCCATATCAAGTGTGGAGGTGGCAGCCGCACTACCTCCTGGAGAAGGTGTCTGACTGCCTCTATTAGCTGCCCGGCGATTTGATATTAAGTTCGATTTCTACAAAAATAATTAATTAAAATGTTACATTCCACTACTTTAATCTGGTTTGGATATACTAAAGCATATCCTAACCTTGACATTTAGAAATAAATAATGAAATCGTAAACAAAGTTCCAAATACATTCCTAAGTTACAAAACTTGTACAAATTATGAATGGAAGACAGTTACAAAACTTGAACAAACTGGAAGCAACTGGTACCATGACAGTTACAAAACTTGTTGCATCCATGTCCATGTGTAATGCAAATTTGAATGAGGGTAGAATGTGTGATATAGTAGCTCAATGTGTTAGCGAATGGGATGACATGACAAAGTTAAACACGGAGCTCAATTCCCAGCAACCAAATAAAATGAGAACTTAGAGCAAGGTTTTGCATTCTTAAAATGAGATGATGAATTTAATTCCAACTAATTATCAAATGCATGCCATGACAAAGTCAAAACCAACATATTATCAAATCAATAATAGGCAGCAGTTAGATTCTGCATGGTGAAAATTAATGAGGTTTTAGTAGTTAGAATCTGCAGTTGGATTGATGATATTGTACATACGGAAGAAGAAACTCAAAAATGAAGGTAAAAATCTCAGATAAGGACTCCAACTTTTATTTTATTTCTATGTATATGATTATAAGATTGAGGAACAAAAATATAATCCAGAGTATCATGACATTGACAATGAAAAATGCAGTAGATAAGGTGTTAGTATTTTATTTCGAAAGTGTAACTAACTGCTCACATCATTTTTAGCAGTAAGGACTGAGAACTTATTTCCTCAATGAAGAACACATGAGCATAGCTCACACAGGGATGGCAAATTTAGTGTTGTATTGCAGTATAGTCATAGGCATTTTTTCTTTTCTTATTCCTTTAAAAATAAAAGAGAAAGTTAGGTCAAAATAGTATTTGGTAAGTGCTTGAAGGCATTGTCAGGCTCTTATGGATAGAACCGACTTCTTTCCAGATCTGATATGCAACTATTACTAATATAGTCAATGAAAACTTCAAACTAATAACGCAAATTAAGAAATTATGCAGCCTATTTAGTATGTTATATCACTTTCATTCCCATACCACCGATAAAGTTAGAGCACCCAACCAAGGACCAATTGACAATGAGTGGAGAGGCACAAGATCGTAAATATATTCCTATGTGAGACTTCACATTCCAATTGTGTAAACACACTCAACGGTACCCTCATGTGTAGTGTAGAGTAACTTGAGCTAAACAGATGGAGCTAAGCGCGCGGACAACACATAATTGGGATGACATGAGAGCACGTGATTATTAGGATTTACAAATGAAGATGGATGAAGTAAAGTCTTAGGGCTACGATGGCGGTGGCGTTGTTTGTGATACATGAAAGCTCAAATATATAGACAGGGAGTATGTGAAGAGATTTTGATTCTTCCACTATTGACAAAAGGAGAAAAGTTCATCTCTCTCAATTGTATACGTTAGCCGGTATGTCATGTACAACAATGATTGGTTAAGTAGAGTAATTTTTCGTCACTTAGTACTACGACCTAGTGGTATTCTTCTTCACTTGTAAGTGAGAGGTCTTAGGTTCGTTTCTCGCCAAAGGAGAATTTGAACCACATTATTGCTAGCGCATTGTGAGGCTAAGGTTGCCCCCTCCCCCTTAGTATAAATAATATCATTTGTTAAAAAAAAAAAAATTAGAGTCTTGCAGTCCTTTTAGATTATGAATGTGATCGTGTAAATCCTATCATATATGGGATATGCTTATGCGATTCTACCATATCTCTTAGACTATATATTATCCTATTAGAGTTGTAATCTTATTGGGGTAAGGAATTTACCTTTTCTATTACTATAAATAAAGGCACAATGGAGTGGAATAACACACACCTCACAATTACACATCTCTCTCTTTCTCTCTAATGTGTCGCACCCTCTCTCTGTCCTTATTATAGTTCAGTAAATTAGGCCTACAACATGTTATCAGCACGCTTTTGGTGCTGCGCTATAAAGAGTTTGATATTCAATCAGGGGAATATTACGTTTTAATCATTATTTTTGTGATTAATTTATTACTTTATTGAATTAATCTACATCCTATTGATTCAATTTAATTTTTCTTTGTTGAACGTGGTACAACGCATTGGAGATGCATGACTTTCCAAGAATGATCTTCTACAAATTCAAAGGCTCAGTTGTTTTCTGCCAATCAGGTTCTTTTAAAATAAATTAAGACATTTGAAATGACCATGAAGCATGAAAAGATTCCCCATGATGCATGAACCCCCTAACATTTATATTTTCCTTCCGATATATATATTGTATATGTTCATATATTTGCCAGTATATATATGTTCATGCATTACGCAATTATAAATTGTTATGTGGAATTTGTGAGTCAAAGAATCGAAAGAAATAAAAGCAATTAGGGTTTTTCAACTCTAGAATTTTTTCGATAAAAAATTTTTAGTTTTTTTTTTTTTTGCGACTAAGCCCAGCCTCGAAACGTGCCAAGCCTGAAGCTTGGGTCAGCGACAAGACAGCCCCTTAAGCTTACTGCTTAAATTAGGCTAGGCCTGCTGCTTGGGTCACTGGTGCATGGGCTTTAAGCCCTCGGTCCGTTCTAGAAGCCAGCAAATGTTACTGGGCTTCTCGCGACTCGTCCTGCCTCTCAGAAGCCTTGGGCTTTTGCGTTTGGGCCTAAAAACCAAACCCAACAGCTACTGGACTTTGTCTCGTGCCTTAGCCCATCACTAGGAGCCTTATGCCGTTGGGCCTTGCTCCATGACGGGTCGCTGCCACCTGCAGCCATTTCGGTTGCTGCGCAGCTCATGTCCCCAAGAGCCCAATGGCCTACAATTTTGTTTTTTCTTTTTGCAGGGCCGTGTGTTGCAGCCAGCCCATACGTGCTAAGCTACATCCTTTTTTCGACCTGATGCCTCTTTTTTTTGGTATCCCCGCTTCTTAACCTTACCCAAATATTTTTTGGACGTTTTTGGTAAAAGCTATACTAGGCTATATTTTCGTTATCGCTTAGCACGAATCCAATTGAAGTTAATATGGCCCGAATGTCATTATTTTGCTTTTACGATCAACGACGTATGGTCTGATATATTGAAGTAGTTAAAAGTGACCAGCAGTCCATTAATCTGACAAGACATCTAAAATTATTGACCTGAAGCTCACTTTTGGACATTAACGATTCAATATTTTATTTCTTTTCTTTGAACCGCTGACTCACTTTTGAGTTCTGAAGCACTCACACTTGAGTTCCTGAAGAAACCCAAATCCACTACAGTTAGTTGTATATTATGTTATGTGTTCTTACAGGTACCTCTTTTTATGAACCGAAAGTTCATAATTAAACTTTAACCTATAGTTTCGAATTAGTGTCTTTGAAACCCGAAGTTTTCATTAAACAATACACCCATGAAAACTCAAAAAATTTCATGTAAACCATGTCTTAGAACTCGAATGTTCTAACTTTGATGCTTATGGATATCTTATTTCCATAGCACCAATCACAATCTCGTTCCCTCCGTTAAGTGGATTGTCGAGCTGTAACAAGTTCGATTTCACTAATTTGGACGTTTCTAGACTGAGACCACTTTATGTGGGTATAAGATGTGAATCTCCACTTGACTATCAAGAAGTTGAGAAACCTTTGAAGCTAATAATGGCATAGAAGAGTTGAATAAGCCTCCGTCATAAAGTTCATGCGAAGACTTATGCCCGAAGCATTACAAATAGAAATACCTTCCGAACGAGGATTCCATGGCTCTTTGGCTTGCCTCTACAGACCATTTAATCATGAAAGACATTGCCTGAAGCACACCATGGTTACGTCCATGAATGAGTACAAGTCTGAAGTTTATAAATCCGATTGAATTTTGACGAAAGAAAACTTTTCTCGTCCTTCCATGTTTCCAACTCGCTTCTGAAGCAGCAGTGTAGAGAGCGGAAGTTTACCAAATTCTCAAATCTAATTACTACCATAAATGAGAGAAAATGGTATAAACTCAGCTTTGGCTGGAGTTTACCAAATGGTGGTGTTCTGCTTCGGCAGAGGTGCACTGAACAATTTTTCTTTACTTTAGCAGAGCCTACCGAACAGACCCCTCTAGCTTCTGCTAGAGCTTATTGGACCCAAGTCTAACAGTGGATTCAAGGGAATATATGTAGACTAATCCAACCAAAATGTGGACCATATAAATACTTATGGTTTTGGTTGATGAATCGACAAACTGGTCACATGTTTGTCCATACACATTGCTGCTAAACCTCTACCCTAATTATCCCATAAAGTCTGGAATACTAGATAATGTAGAGAGTTTATATTGAAGGCTTTCGATAAATATTGCATTTCTTTTGGGCTTATAATTGGACATCGAATTCCCATGTTCACCCTAAAAAATAGCCTCGTCGAGTAATTATAAAATGTAATTTAAATAATCGCCCAGACCTTGGTGAATGCACCAAGCCTTCAGTTTCTGCCTAGGGCTATGCAATCTTGTACGCAACTATGTTGATCCGCCTTGAGGCCCATTGCCACCCAACCTATTCGACATTACTGTTGGTTACTGGGTACAAACCTGACATTTCGTACTTATGCATTTGGGTGTGCATTCTATGTGCCAAGTTGCGTTGCCACAACGTACCAATATAGGTTTTCAAATAAGGATGTGAATCTTTGTCAATTATGATTCTCCTTTGCACCAGCCCTTTAGAGCCCTTGTAAGCGATCTCTTGATTGCTCATTTGTGAATTGTCACTTCAATGAGATAATTTTCCCGCCATTAAGGGAGATAAGAATGTCAATGATTATTCAGAACGGTGCAAATTTGCATGGAAATTGCCCATTATGTCTCATCTCCATCCCCGTATTGCACAAGTATGATAAGCAAGTGCGATGTATTCTAGCTATCTCCATATGCATTCCTCTGATCTAGCTAAAGTGACGAGATCATATACCAGTAGGAAACATGCCTACAAGGATAGACGTACTTAACAGACGTCGAGTCAACATCCCCAAAGGATGTGTTGCCCCTAAAGGATGGTTTGGCCTCCTATGTTGGACGGTCTGGTACCTTGGCGGATAGCTAATCAATCTATCTCAGAAAGCATGACAGATCACTCGGTTCAAATGATTCACTTCCCTAGAAGAGGACGATCACGACACAAAATGAATCCATACTCGATCGCTATCTAAAATCATTTCCATCTCATGAGATTAATCCGGATTACTCCCAAGACTTGAAGTTCTTGGTCTAGTATACTAGTTTAGATGAGATAATGGAATTGGAATGAGATTATCATCGATGATGTTTTCACTTATATGGTAGCTACTGACATAAATGAAAAGTGACGATATCGAACCCTGTTCCGTTGGTTGTGACAACGTATAACTGATTGGAAAACTGAAATTACAATACAGGTTAAATTCCTTACCAAAGTGTGCTTTGGACTTATCGTTCCTACACTGCGCAAGGTTGCCCTGTTGTGTTACAAGTGGGAAAGGAAGCGTAATGAGATGAATGAAATAGTTTGATATGAAGCACGCCTTACGGCGCAAGGTTTCTCTCAAACGCCCCATGATTGACAACAGCATTATGAAATGTGGTTAGTGTTTCTCCATAGGGATATTGATAAAGATATTTACATGTAACTTCTTGAAGACTTACATAGACTGGTTAAAATAGCTTCAAACCATGGAACACCCTGTCAATTCGTTTGATGAGTTCACTTACAGATTTAAGGAATCCGACGAATGTGGTATACCCATCCAAGTGATTATTTGATCAATCAGGGATTTGAATGATTGCCATTGTGTGTTAAACTATGAAGTCTTATTCTGAATTTCTAGAGTAACAAGTTATGTCGATGACATGCATCTCTCTAAGACTCCAGAAAAGCTTGAGAAAACTATCTAGTATCTAAAGATGAAATTTGAGATGAAGGATCTTGGGAAAACTTCTTTATGCCTTGACCTGAAGTTCAAGCATTGTTCAGATGGTACTTTGGTTTACCAGTCGAACTACACCTCGAAGGTGTTACCTTTCGAGTATACCTATGATCTTCCATACGTTGTATGCAAATGAGACCTTTGAAGAGGTTATGGAATCCGAAGTTCCATAATTGAGTTTAACTTCGCTCTTTGTTGTACTTAGCTCATTTCGTTAGACAGGGTATCTCCTTCGCTGTTGGTTTATTAGTATAGATGCAACACCGTGCCTACACGTAGCCATTGAATTGGTATTAAAGATGTTTTCCCACTACCTTGAAGGTACTATGGATTTGGGCTAATCCCAACGCATCTTGAGCTGATCCGACCACTTTGATCCTTGGAATGATGCTTGCCTTGTTTGTTATGCTGATACAGGTTACTTATCAAACCCGCACAAGGCACATCCCCAAATGGTTATGTCTTCACCATTAGGGATATCGCAATCTCTTGGAGGTCTATAATATGACCTTAATTGCAAAATTTTTGAATCATTCCAAGCCTCACCTTACTTCACTACGCTATACGTGAGACGTGTTTGAGAGTTCTTGTTGAGAGTTCTTGTTGAGCATATTTGAAGTACTTGTTGTTTTCATCCACTGTTGAGTCCCAACGACGATCAATGAAGATTATGACGCATGTATTAACCCGACCAAGACATGATACATCAACAAAACCAACGCCAAGGCATATTGCGTCTACATCACATCAGTAAAGCATTAGGAGATTGAAGTTAAGCAAGTCGAACCCATACAACCTTGCCACCTCTACATAACGTCACTGCCGAAGTCAACCTTCCAGAAACTTGTTCGAGGAATTGGCAAGCCCAACTCTTCATATGCAATACTTGTAGTTTTCATTTGGAAGTTCTATCAAACTCAAGGGGAGTATCCAGAAGTATATCCAGAAGTGTACTCACTTGATCTTAATGTACTTTTTTCCCTACGATTAGGAGCATTTTTCCCACTGGGTTTTTGCTACCTAATTAGGTTTTGACGAGGCACCCATCCTAGGCTAATCATACCCTTGTGAGCTCTTCTACTTATGTCCAGAAGATGTATAGTTTTGACTTAATGCAACTTCTCACTTTTCTCCTTAGTCTATGGGTTTTTATCCAACCTTGGGTTTTATCATAGCGAGGTTTTGTGAGTTTTACCTTTTATGCATTCTTTCGTTGTTTTGAGACTCGCATTCACTCATTGTGCCGACTACTTCATCAACTGTACTTCATTGTTGAAGACCTAATGCACCATTTATTTTAGTATTTACACAATCAATTAGGAGTGTTGCAGTCATATTAGATTAGGAATGTGATCGTATAAATACTATCATATCTGGGATATTCTTATAGGATTCTACCATATCTCTTAGACAAGATATTATCCTATTAGAGTTGTAATCCTATTGGGGTAAGGAATTTACCTTCTCTGCTACTATAAATAAAGGCATAATGGGGTGGAATAACACACACCTTACAATTACACATCTCTCTCTTTCTCTCTACTGTGTCGCACCCTCTCTCTGTCCTTATTATAGTTCGGTAAATTGGGCCAAACACATAAAGTAATTTTTCAGGAGATTGTTAAGGGGACTGTCTCTTAAGGGTCCCCTAGAAATGGCTTGTCTTTGACAATTTATTAAGTTTAATGAATGTTGAATATAAATATAAAAGTTAATGTGTATATTTTGTTCAAGTGAAGGTATAAGATATATAGAGAATTTATGACGAAAACTTGTTCTTTGTAATTCAACCATTTTTATGGAGATTACGAGACATAAGTTTTCTCCATCTTTTAGAATCACTTGAATAAAATTTGCAAGTTAACATTCATAGTTTTGTTCAACATTCATTAACTTTAATGAGCTTTATACATTCCTAAATGTGACAACTCGTCCCTACTTTTACAATTTTATTAATTTTAAAGGCGTGAATTAACTAAAATGCCCTTATAGGCAAGGATTTTGACTTACATTGATCATCTTTTCATGACGTGTATGAGCTATTATTTTACCGTATTCTCGAAGTACTCGACGGTACAAATGTGTAGGCGTAAGTGGAATCAAATTTGGAGCTACGATGAGGATTTTACGAAACTACAAAGTAGAAAGGCATTTTAGTAAATTCATTATTTTAGATATTCACCCTTACTATTTTATTTATTTTTCTTATGAGACAGCTGTGTCCGTGGGGCCCACCCATTTGGGTCATCTCTTCTCTTTGTCCCCATGTCTTCTCCTTCCCATTCTTCTGGACATCTCTCTTTCTCATTTCTTTTTCAAACACTTTCTTTCTCTCATTAAGACTCTCTTTCTCTCTCGTATCTCACTTCCCCCTTTCTCCCTCATTTCTTTGTTGTGCAAAGACTTACAAACCACAACCACTCGCCCACTCCGGCGAGATCCTCTACCACAGAACTGCCACGCCAACAGCCATGACTTGCTCCCTACCTCTATCCCTCTAAAACTCTTTCATCTCAAGCTTTCTCTGCACTTTTCAAGCACAGTAGCACCAAACCACCACCACTCGACTTCTCCGGTGAGTTAGACCATCAGACCATCACCGTGCCTTGTCCTTTCCTACCTCTGTAAGCTCAAACTGTGAGCATCAAACCTAGACGTGGAACTTGCACTGCACAGTGGCCATTGCCACTGTTCATCATCGTCTCCGATGAGTTCTCGTTGATTCCGACCAAGGTAAGGTCCCAAAGCACTAGAGTAGCTTCTCTTATCAAGATTATGGATGTGTGACTCAGTTCAGGCATATTGGTGAAGGGTCAACGTTGAAATGACTTGGAGGAAGAAATCCTGCAGTTTTTCCAACAAGGAACTGTGGCCATCCGACCACTTTCATACCAATTTCCCAGCCAGCACGGACCACGACTGAGTTAGAAATTAGCCCTAGAATCATCGAATTTGGTTAAGTATTGAGTTAGAAATTAGCCCTGGAAGTTAGGAAGAAAACCTGCAAAACTGCAGGAACTCGCGAGGAAGGCGAGTAGATTCGCACTCGCAGGCGCGTGGGCATGTGTGAAGGAGCCAGCGCGGTGACGCGTGGCTGCCGGTGCAGCCACCTTGTGGCGGCATGTGGAAGAACCCGAGGTCCTTCCTTAGGTTTCACACGTGCCGAATCTGAATCCACCATCCGTTTTTCGAAATTCGATTGTTTTAAAATAGTTACTTTATTAGCCATACCTTGTATGAAAACACGTTTACACGTTATTATGTTATATATTTACGTTGATGGCTTCATTTCTAGGTGAAATGCATCGCAAGGATCTTCAAAGCCCGCGAGGCAGGTTCGACCCAACGACATGATTTGTGAGTGGGTCTTTTCTTTGATATAGATATATGTATTTGTTTAGTTTCCATATATTCTTTTAAGAACAAATTTTTCTATATGACTGCCGTAATTAATTTGACATTTATAGAAAATAATGTAACGATGAGAAATAGAAAATCATTATAAATGTTACGGGATGCCTTAGCTAAATTTACAGCTATGAATAATGTTATGTTGACTAGAGTTATTGAATCACTGTGGCATGATTATATTTATGTCATCTGCTCATTGGTTGCTGCACTGGTGTTAGTACTCGCCCGAGCCAGAGCCAGGCTTTCACGTGTATGTGCACATCGCATCGTAGGCTCACTTTGTGATATGAGCATATTTATGCGACTTTGTTATCTTATTTCTTTGCATTTACTTCTTTAATTTCCATTTATTTTGGTAATTTATGTTATTTTCGTATTATTGAAGGTCCAGTTGGTAAAGATGACAATAAAGAGTCAAATGGAGCAATTTGGAGCAGTTTCGGACTTGGATTGGATAGCATGAGTGGATAGCTCATGGGATGGACGTTTTTGGTGTTTAAATGGTGCTAGACATGTGCTAAAATCTGGAGAAATTAAAGTTGAGGCTTGGAAGGTAAGGAATTAGACAAGAAAGAGGAATCCTAGTTGGAGAGGAACATTATCTTATCTTATCCAACCTTATCTTACCTTATGTTATCTTTTCCTATCTTATCTTATCTTATCTTCAGCTGTAAGGAGGAATCCTAATCACATTCAAACACTTTCTACCTGATTTTTAGAGTCCTAAAATAACTCAAACGCCAAAACCCTTTCCTCCTTGGATTCAACCATTTCCCCCCTATAAATATGAAATTCCTGCACCAATTTAAGGTTTGCCATGCCTACCATTCATCCATTGAAGTTGCTGGAGATTGCTGGGTTCTTTCTATCCTTGTTTAGTTTTGATGTTTATTTTAGATTATTTTTTAGTTATGACGAACATGTGTAGCTAAGTTTCTTTTTAGCTAGAGGTGAATTCGAAGCCATGATCATATGTTTTATATAAATTGATTACATCCAGTTATTGTTGCATACAACATGAATGCGATTTACTTATCTGCTTTATAGTGAACTTATTCTTGTATGTTTATTAAGGGTGCACACTTAGTTTGCATGCATGGATTTGATGCTAGAATATAAGGGAATTTCACCTAATCATTATCAACTTATATTTGCAAGTAGTAAAAGTCACTAGTCATGATTGTGTTAAGTAAATTCTCGGCAGGAGTATCATGCTTTTCATAGTTATGAATGCTTTGTCTATGCTTATGATTTTCACAATTAATTTGGGGCATTGTCATTCACGGTTTATAGGAAGAATAATTGGAAATCGATTTGTATGCATATGATTCATGTGTGGAGAAGAATCCTCTAGCTATCCTTTCACCCATATTTTATTCATAACTTAATTTACTTGCTGCTATTTACTTATTTTTGTTAAAATTCGTCCAAAAATCCCCCTCAGTTCTTATTTAGTGTTAGTCTAGCTTAGTTTTCAGTTTTTAAGTTTAATTTTGTTGATTAGAATCCCTTCTAATCCCCTGAATAGAACAATCCTTACTTACTCATACTACGATTGCATAATTTATAGGGTTTAATTTGTGTTAGTTTCTACCACATCACTTTGGATCCATTGTAGGTGCCAATCCTGTTCTAGATTGCTATAGGCAATTAGGACTCGTATGTGCTGCGCATAGCACTAGTCTTCACGTGATTGTAGTACTAAAGCATATATCATTGTTACACCCAGTCCTGTTCATGTCAGAATAACTCTGCATGAACTCGTGTGTCAACATGCGACGATGAGCACTCGATATGATATGTTTGCTTATGCAAGATTGTGTGATTGCGAACGTCATGCGTACTTACGAAATATTGTGCCGTAATGAATTCTTGAGATATTGCAAGCTACGGTAAGTATTTTCATACTATACATAGTATGTATATTTTGGAAACTATACTTGTTTTATGGCAAGGGGTTATAACGTTTTCAGAATGGTTTTATTAAAACTTTATTTTCAGGCCCACTCACCCCTGTTTTTCGCCCCTCCAGGTTTTAGTAACTGGGCATTCATATCAACGAGGATTCTTGGCAATATTGGTATTGGAGATTACCTTCAATGGTTTAATTCACATCTAACTTTACTGTACTTTACTTATGTTCTAACATCACGTGTGAAATGGGTTTATTCCCGCTTACCAGCGCACTCTTATATTTAGGCACTTTTAGGTTTAAATTTATTCACATTTTCCATTACACTACACTTTATGGCTTCATCACCCTCCAGGTGTTGGCCATGACAGCTCGGTTAGGAGTTAAAGTGGGCATTTTGGGTCGGGATGTGTCACTAGACATCAATTGAGAATATAAATTATATTGTCTTTATGATAACGACGTATTAATAGCATTTGGAATGCGCTTGAAATTGCCGTCAATGTCAAAAGCAATAGATTTTGGCATCTCAAAAGCCTCTCAGTGTCAGCGAGGTGTCGGTTGCCAGAGTCCAATTGCTAATCTTCATGCCATGTGGAAACTTAGGTCAATTAGACATTTGGCATGGAATTTGGTATTTGGTATCAGTCATTCTTTCCCTAAAAAATAGAAGCCTATTAGGGTTTTCAAGCAAAAGCAAATCGAGTAAGTATTTTTGTGATGTGCACAATTACGTACATGTCATTTTGCTAAAAGATATCAGAAGTTGTCAACCTACTCGCTCAAGATGTGCATGTTTTACACGTACCAACACACAAAAAGAGAACGTTTGTTGGCGCAAGGCCGGACTTAAATTGCTCGGGGATTTAGGCGGACTTTGCATGGCCCACAAATTGCCCTCTTTAATATGGCTTGCCAGAATTGCAATTTGAGGTTGAAGGGCAATTTTCGAGCTCTTGTCTTTGCCTTCCCATGTTATCCACTAAGTGATGGCCTTTTCTCAACCTCTCCACATCCCAGGAAAGTGGTACACGTAACAAAAAACAGAAAATGATCTCTGAACTGCTCCTTGCGTCCATAAAAAGACGAAGGCCAGGTTCAATTGAAAGGGGGAGACATACGACAAAAAGCTGAGCATGAGTAGAGAGCAGCAGAGGAGAGAAGAAATGCAAACTGCAGAAATAGAAAGAGAGAGTCTTAACAGAAAATCGAAAATGATCTCTGAATTCCTCCTTACGTCTATAAAAAGACGAAGGCCAGGTTCAAATGAAAGGAGGAGATAGACGGCAAAAAATTGAGAGAGAGTAAAGAGAGTCACGGAGGAGAAAAGAATGCAAACTGCATAAATAGAAAGAGAAGAAAGGAGTAAAGGGTTGCAATTATGTAGAACGTTCACGAGGAAGAAGAATCAAAGTAAAAAGTTTTATTCTTCTTTATTATTTCTTTCCTTGCACAAATCTTCACTTCATGGCACATTACCTTCCAAGCAAAGTTAGTTTCCCACGTGCTCTTACAAAGAAATGCTCCAGAAGAACCTCTCTCTATAACAAATCAAAATGGTGACAATCTTTTTTCACTCTAAAAGCAACCTTCTGGTGATCAAAGCCGCTGGGCAAGAAGAAAAAACCAAAAGCAACAACCTTGTAGAATTATATTGTATTGCTTTAATTGATCACACAAAGATACAAATATATAATAAGTCTTAATTGACTTGGAGTATAAGTATTCTAAAGTGCACAGATATTTACAAAACCTAGCCCATGAGAATACTAATTAAATTGTCCTACACTAACAACCCCTCTCAAACTTGGCAGTCTCAGAGTGACAAGTTTGGAACATAGATAATCAAAACAAGGCGTGGAGAGTCCTTTAGTGAGAACATATGCAGGTTGATTAATAGAAGGAATAAATTGGACTTTGTGAGTACCCAACTTGACTCGTTCACAAACAAAATGATAGTCAAGCTCTATAGCTTTGTCCGAGCATGAAACACAAGATAGGCAGCAATGTAAGTAGTACTAAGACTATCACAAAACAAAAACGTGGGTGATGTCACCGGGCATCAAAGCTCATAGAGAACATACGAGAGCCAAATAAATTCAGCACAAGCATGAGCCAAGGCACGATATTCGAATTCCGCACTAGACCAAGAAACTGTCGATTGCTTGGTAAAGCTCCAAGAGATGAGATTCGGACCATGAAAAATGAGAAAGCCTGAATTGGAACGACGAGTGTCTAGACATCCAGCCCAATCAACATGAGAATAACCTTGGAGAAGAGGATGACCGTTTGGACGACGGAAGGAGATGCCATGGTCTAGGGAACCCTTTACATACCTGAGGATTCGTTTTGCAGCGATTAGAAGAGTTTGAGTGAGACATGACATAAACTGAGAGATATGATTAACAGCAAAGGCAATGGACGGACGAGTCAAAGTACGATACTGAAGAGAACCCAAGAGATGACAAAATTTTGTAGGATCTGAAATGTGTACCATCCTGATCAGATAATTGAGCACGAGAGGCAATAGGAGCACTGCATGGCTTACAGTCAGTCATATTTTGCATTTAAGTTAATCAAGAGCATACTTGATTTGAGATAAATGGAGATCAACCAAAAGAAGGATGAACCTCAAGACCAAGAAAATAATGAAGAGGCCCAAGATCTTTAATCTCAAATTCATGCCCCAAAAGATCCATAAATCGTTGAAGAGCTACTGAATTATTGCCAGTTAACATAATATCATTGACATAAAGTAGTTAAATGAGTTGTGTCGTACCATGGTGAAAAGTGAAGAGGGATGGGTTAGCAAGACTCTAAATGAAGCCCTGACGTAGAATAAATGTACTGAAGTGCTAAAACCAAGACGGGGGAGCCTGTTTGAGACCATAAAGAGCCTTGTGTAGTATACAGACATGATGGGGTCGTTGAGGGTCCATAAAACCAGGCGATTGAACCATATAAACATTTTATTGTAAACAACCAAGCATGAAAGCATTTTTTTACATCGAGTTGTCGATTAGACCACTCTTGAGTGATTGCTAAACTAAGCACAAGACGAATAGTAGCAGGCTTAACAACCGGACTAAATGTCTCGTCATAATCAAACCCATATTGCTAATGAAAGCCTTTGGCAATTAGACAAGCCTTATACAGCTCAATGGAACCATCTGCATTATGCTTAATCCGAAAAACCCATTTGTAACCAACTAAATTCTAAGAAGGATGAGAAGGAACAAGGGACCACGCACCATTTTTAAGTAAAGCATTAAATTCCTTAATTATGGCAGTACGCCACTCAGAGAGGCATGCGGCTTGAGTGAAACAGGTGGTTTCAACGTAATCAGAGATAGAGGTCGTGAGTGCATGGGCAGTGGGTAATAAACAGTGCTGTCGGAATACTATTTGGGTCGAGAATGGCCAGTGCGTGTTCTAGTTTCCATTGGATGGACTGAGGAATGCCTAACGAGGGCAGGCGAGAAGGCCTACCTACTGAGGACTCATCAAAAGTTGGCTAGAAGGTTGCAGAGATGTTGGCCCTGATGGGACTGACCCTGATCCAGAAGCAAGTGGAGAGGGCATGTAGACTAGTGCTACGTGTCTCGGCGCGCTAGTCAGAAAGACAAAAGCAGGCGTGCTAGGTGCATAAAGAAGTGGGTTAAGAGTGTGGGGACATGAGACACGATGAATAATTCCAGTTTGTTGACAAAATGTTTTAAAGGAACGATTGACATATTCGGTACCACCATCCGTTTGAAAAAAATTAATTAAATAATTAAAAATATTACGCACCATATGATAAAAGGTTTCAAAACCTCCAATTTGGCCTGCTTGGGGAAAATTGATTAATAACAACTATAATCATCAGTAAATAATACAACCAAATCCAAAATTTGACAGAGTAGAGGATATCCAAACATCAGAATGAATTAAATAAAATGGAAACAGAGCAATAACTGTATTGGAATTAAAAGGTAACTTGTGCGACTTAGAAAGTGCACACGGTTTACAGAAGGCCTTATTTATAGGTAGCATAGAACCTAAAGATATCTTAGACAAAACTTTGAAAGATGGATGACCAAGACGGGAATGCCACAAGGAGGAGGAAACGGCACGAAAGGTAGACGGACATGATAAGGAGATGAGATAAAGATGACCTTCATAGCGGCCTTGAAACAACAGAGAACCACAATAAAAATCAGAGATTACTTGACCAAACAGATGAATAGTAACAACAACAGAATTATCTTTAGTAAACTGAGAAACAGAGAGAAGATTATTCCTAATGGAAGGAACATATAAGACATTATTTAATTTGAACTGACGAGGACCTAATGTGAAAAAAGAAGACCCAATGTATGTGAGATATAGGAAGAAAAGCCCTGTTACCAACGAGGACAGTTTTAGTCATCCTTGAACGTGTTTATATATTTTTCCCTGATGATACAGTTTCAGTTCTATAACTTGTGACACAAATTAAAATTTTCTTGATGCTTTTCACATAGGGTCAAATGATATGTGAGGGCTCTATTACCAAATGTAAGATATACCCTTAAGCAATATAAGAACTGACTCAATATCAACTTAACCACTAACATGTGGAAGACATCATCTCAGGAAATAGGGCAAGGAACTGAAGTTTTTCTGCAACTCTACACTAACTAGAAAGCAATGCTCACTCAATGAAGCTTGAGTATTTCGTGTAAAGTGAGAGTGCAGGGACCTCAGTTATATACTGTGTTCGATGGTCTTTGATTAGGAATTCTCCCATCAAGAAAACCTTATCAAAGATTAACCTTATCATCAAGAATCACTTATGCATTATATCAGCTAGTAGAGCTCTAGTCTATCTAAGAATGTTTCTGACTTGAATACCAAAGTAATACAACTGTTGAAAAGTCTACCACAGGTGTCAATCCTAATCTTCTTGTTGTCCCAAAAGTCTTAGTACAAATCACAAAGTGTTTGCTCTCAAATAGAACTTACATCTGAATCCAACAAAGTGTTCTTGAACGGATCATACTTTGTCACAATATCTGAAGCAGCCAAGGCAAAGAAACAAGTGCCATGAAAAATAGCCTTCGAATATCAAACTTTGCAGCAGCATCAGTTGCCTAAGGAAAAAACAAGTCTGCCACAAGGCAACTAGGGTTTTCTTCCATCAAAAACTGCTTTAGCGATTCTTAGAGAAGGCTTGTTGCTTTGAGAAAAAAATCCTGAATTCTGGTGAGGGGAGTGAGTCGACATTCTCACATCCTTTTGGCTAACCGATTTCTACAGAAGGGAACTTGATGGTTTTGATTTTGACTTTGACGCCGTCAGAGTAGTTTTACTTGATTGGGTGGCTTTGGAGAATGTTGGGGCATTTAGAGGAATGGTGACTGGTGACTATGGTGGTTTTTACTCCTTGGGATGCAAAAAGCTTGGTCATGTCGGAGATCGGTATCATATGGCCGTGAACCATGAAAGTGAAGAAACAGATGCGGAAATCATGGTTTTCGCTACCCGTGATTATTGTGATTTAGAAATGAAGATGGATGAAGTAAAGTCTTAGAGCACCATTTGTATAGTGACACGTGGTCAGAGCCGGTCTTGAGATATTGGAGGCCTTGTGCGGGACTCAAACGGGGGCCCTTACATGGTTTAAAATTTTGATTGCTATATTTTCTTTTATAGTTTATGTTTTTTTTAATTATGGATTAAATTGATATAAAGAAAAAAACAACATGAAGCATAATGTGGTGGTATGCACCTATCTGAAATCCTATGTTTTTTTGTTCGAAACTCCTTAATTTTTAAATACAAAAAGCATGGAGTGATGGCTATGTACTTATCGTATCACCGTACAAATACCATAATCATAACCATTAATGATCTTTATTAGCATTAGAGTTCATCTCATGAAAAATTTGTGTTAAACGAATTACTGGTTATGATATTGATAACATCTTACAATGAAATGTTAATTTTTATTGCATTTTTGCTCATGCTCTAAAGCAAGGATTATTCTCACCACCCCCACCCCCTCCCCCTTCACCTCTCGGTTGGTTGCTGTTAGATTAGTTGAAAATTCGAGATTCGTGTCTCTAACGGTAGGTATGAGCAAAGTTGTATTATAATTTTCTTTTGATATATAGATGACTAAAGTCTTCAAATGGATGAAACTTATAATTTGATAACTTTTAAACTGTGATCAAAAGAATAAACGATTCTTATTATTACATGTGTTCTATTAAACAGTGTCATATAAGGGGCTTTTAAAGATTATATTTTTAAACTTTTAAGAATTTTAATTTATTATGATATTACTAATTGCAGATTTATCCGCAAAAGTTATGTTATATAATGAAAGAAATGTTTTTTTTTTTTGAACAAACAATGAAAGAAATTAAACTACAAATATTCCAAAAAAGAAATAAATAGTCTAGCTTAAAAAAAGGCCCAAAATGGTTACCCGGACAATGCCCAATAGGAAAGAAATCAAAATTAATAAACATGAGCAAGTGTGGAGTCGAACCCGTGAACAAGTAAATGACAGTACCGCCGATTGACAACTTTGCCAAGAAAGCATTGTGATCCTGATCACGGTTATATATATATACCCCAAAAAATCGGGGCCCTGTGCGGTCGCACACTTTGCACCCCCTCAGGGCCAGCCCTGCACATGGTGTATCACTCCGTGTACTGGTCACACTAAAAAATCTCTCCTGCGGTGGTGGTATCTAATGTTTGTTTGTGATACATGAAAGGTCAAATATATAGAACTTCTATATATTCTTCCCACAATTGACAGAAGCAGAAAAGTTTGTCACTCTCAATTGTATACGTCAGCCGGTATGTCATGTACAACAACGATAGGTTACATGAGTGGTCATATAATGACAGGTATAAACAGTTAGATAACATGCTGCATATGAATTCATTGATTTCAGTTTCCAGCCGAATTGTCAACCTAAATGAAAAAGATACTTGAGAGATCCCTCACTTTATATATTATTGTTATAAAACACTGATTTACTCTTACGAGTCGTTTGATAATATTTCAATTTTCTTCAGTTTTCAAAATTTGGTCATGAATTTTTACTTTTTTTTTTTAACTAAAAATTTAAAATAGTTACCAAATAAATTTCAGGTTTTAATTTTCAAACAAAATGAAAATTAAAAATTAAAAACAAGAAAATTACCAAAATGTCTATAATATACTTTGAGTTTACAGATATCAACCGCGTTTCACTCGTAATACAACAATATTTCTATAATAACATTGAAATATAACATCACACCCGAATTGCAAAGTTTGCAGCACATCAACGTTCAACGAGGATAGGTGCATGGTCAACCAAGGATGACAGCAGACGTACATGAGTACTACTACAAAATTGATTTATTGTATTGAAGAGTGATAGAGGTTTTATACTATTACTGTCGGATAAAGTGCTTTAAACTACATGTTTCAAAAGTGTTAGAAAACAAAGTATTACTGTCGAATATATCTGACAAGAATATTGAAGCGGGCCCTTAACTCTACCAAATGTATTTTTTAAATAATTTTAACCAATTTTGACGGATATATCCAATATGAGTAACAAATTTTTTATACTAACTCAGATAGTTATATCCGACACAAATATTTTCAAATTTTTTATACTAATTCTAGCAATTATATCCGACACAAATAGTGTCAAATAAATAAATATATATATATATATATATTAAACCATTACTTTTGATTAAACTTTCTTAAAAAATATTATATTATATTATTTTCAAATATTATATTATATTACTTTTGATTAAACTTTCTTAACAAATTTTTTATACTACCTCTCTCGGATTGTATTATATTATTTTCAAATATTTTATAAATATTTATGTTTTGTTAATCACATTCAAAGGCAACAGCAGAAGCACACCCCCTTCGAACCCAAGACCAAGACGTCTCATGCAAAGATGGTCAATTAAATATATTCGTTAAACTAGTTAATATTTAATATAACATAAATATTTATTTATGTTTTTCTTTTTTTTGGCGATTAAATATTTATTTAATTGAAGATCGGCTTTTAATTTTGTGGCTGTAAAAACTCATCAAAATCAGAGCTAAAATAACCGTTAAATTATGATTTTTTGTTTATAACCGTCGAAAACTTTTATTCCGTTACCTAATTTTTGAAAGTTTATTTATTGCAATTTTTTATGCATGCGATCTCGAAGTGTATCCAAACAAGTTTGACGGTTGGATCGTTGAAAAAAGTTTCGTAGAATGCGTATCGTGTCAAACGGTAGATTAAACAAACATGTATAGTTAATGTTATACTTCCATTAAGTACAAAATAAGATCACTAGTGTAAATATTTTAAATTGAAAATCGAATTCGTTCATTACATTCTTATAGGGTCGAGGAGTGTAGCTGTAAAAAAATCATCAAAATCAGAGCTAAAATAACCGTTAAATGATGACTCTTCGTTTATAACCGTTGAAAACTTTTGTTCCGTTACCTAATCTCTGAATGTTTGTTTTTTACACTTTTTTACGTATGCTATCTTGGAGCGTCTACAAACAAGTTTGATGGTTGGATCATTGAAAAAAGTTTCGCAGAATGCGTTTCGTGTCAAAACAGTAGATTAAACAAACACTTAGAGCTAATGTTATACTTCCATTAAGTACAAAATAAGATTTTATGGTATCCACTAGTGTAAATATTTTAAATTGAAGATCGAATTTGTTCATTGCATTCTTATAGGGTCGAGAAGTGGAGCTGTAAAAAATAATCAAAATCGGAGCTAAAATAATCATTAATTTGTGATTTTTTGTTTATAATGGTCGAAAACTTTTTTTTTCGTTACCTAATCTCTGAATGTTTATGTTTTGCGATTTTTACGTATGCGATCTCGGAGTGTGTACAAACAAGTTTGACGGTTGGATCATTGAAAAAAAATTCGTAGAATACGTATTGAGTCAAAACAGTAGATTAAACAAACACTTATAGTTAATGTTAGGGTAAATCTCAGTTTACTACCCTCAAATTTCGTTGTTTTCAACATTTGGTACATGAAGTTTTTTTCGTCCCAGAGTTATACCTAAAGTGTTAATTTTGAGACAGTCTCATACATTCGTTAGTCTGGCCGTCTTCTGTTAACTGATGACATGACACCCATTTGGACAAAGACTGGACGCCATGTGTCATTTTAAGGGTCCATGTGGAAATTAAAATTTTTAAAAAATTAAAAAATTAAAAAATTAAAAAAAAAACAAAGTAAAAATCAGCCATAGGGATTTGGGCTTTCCCTTTCCTCCAAGCTCACGACCCCTCTTTCTTTCTCTTATTTTCGAGAGTCAACAAAGCCAATTTCCCAGTTCTCTTTTCCCAAATCGGCACCACCATGGCACCACCGCCTGGGTTCTCTCTCTTTCTTCTCTGTCGACAACAACAACGGGGAAGCAGAATCGAACTCATCCCTTTTTTTTGTCAACGGCAGCAATAAAAGGGGCAGCCTCATCGTCGTCACTGCTGCTCTGTTCGGCAGCAGATTTCGAAGGGTTTTGTTGGTTAATTCTCGTTCTTCTTCGCTCACTTCGTCCCGATCAAGCTTGACCTTTTGCCTCTCCCTCTTGCCCATGTTCTTCTTCTCAAATCTAGAGCCCAAACCCTAATTTCTGAAGACTCGCGACTGTCAAAGCTAAAGAGGTGGGCGTGTTTTTGAATTTTGATTCAACTGGGAAGCTAGGGTTTCCCTCAAATCTTAGAACCCATCCGTCCCTGTTCTGACCCCACTTCGAATCCGACGACTTGTCACCGTTGGAATACCTTCTGTTTCCCCAGCAGCTCTCTGAAAATTGAAAAAGCCAGGGTTTGAAATTTTGGGGGTTCTGGTGCGATTTAGAGGAGGTTTTCCCAATTGCAGGGACAAAATAGGCTAGGAAAGTGTGGAAGTCAGATAACTGACAACTAGTTAATCAGTCTGGAACCACGTAGCAAAAGCAGAATTTGGTGCAACGGGCTCTTTGTCAGCAGCATGAAGAGTGGTGTCATGGGCCGGAATAGAGCCATCCACATAGCCAAATAAATTATGACGCAGAAGAAACAGCTTCATCTGACTAAGTCGAAGTATGTAGTTGTAATCAAGATATAAAATATCGATGATATCGGAAATATCGGTAGTCCAAAAATACGGAAATATCGATAGAAATATCGGGATATTATCGATATCGATAAAAATAATATGGAAACCACGGAAATTGTAAGAAAAACTTGGAAATTTTTATTGAAACTTTGCAGGATGTTTATTTAGTCAATTATCTATTAGTTTATCACAAAAAATTGGAAGGAAATGCATTGCATGATGGATTTAACTGATTTAAGTTGATTATATAGCGAGCTGACAAACATTGTGAGTGTATTTGGAACTATCAAATTAGTCCTTTATCCTAATTAAATCTGAACTCTATATCTGGATTTCGAAACCCTCCCAGGCTGCCACGTGGCAGCCCCCAGCACTCCTCACGTTTCTCTCTCTCGCACCTACCCCGAGACCCTATTTCCTTCTTTCACTCACTTCGACTCTCTCTCTCTCTTCTCTACATTGTCTCTCTCTCTCTCAAAACCCTCTTACCTCTCTCCCTCTCTTGTCGTGACCACACACACACGCAGCAGCACCATCTGCTCGACTCGAGCAGCTCGAGGACACCACCATCATCACACATCATCAGTCTTCTCTCTCCCACCTCTGCGAGAATGGCAGAGCCCATAAACTCTCCGACGAGTCTTCTTTGATTTTCAGGTTAGGTAAGTCTCGGATCTCTCTCTCCGTGTTAGTGTGAAGCTCAAATTAGTTTGATCTGCTGCACTACACAGCAGCAGAAGTCCTTCGTTCACCACGGCAGAAAGAACAGACAGAGAGCGAGCGAGCGGAGGGGAGACGCACCACACCCACCCCACCGTGACCTCCACCACAGTGGCGCACACTCCGGCGAGCACCATCGCCACCTGTGAGAGGCGCAGATCTTGGCAGAGAGAGGTGCAAATCTTGGCAGCTGCGACGACAGAGCTCGACTGCCGTTCCGACGACGGAGATAGAGAGCGATATTATCGATAATATTGATAATATCGCAATATTATCGATAATATCGCGATATTATCACGATAATCAATTGAAAGACTGTGAAAATATCGCTGTTGCAAAAAAAAGGATATTATCGGCGATATTTCGCCGATAATATCAATATTTTATACCTTGGTTGTAATTAGTGAGTTTGAGAAAGTGGGCAACTTTGGGACCAGAGAGAGGGCCCAACATGGGTGGAGAATGACGAAGCCTAGTGGCCATGGGAGAAGCTAGGGCACGGTAAGAAGACAAGACGGGGGATGACTAGGAGTTAATTTGGAGGAAAAAGAGGCTAGGGTTTTGCCATGAAATGGAAACCTAAACAAGTGATACCATGTAGATTTATATTGTATTGATTTAATTGATCTAAGAAAGATACAAATATATACAAGTCAGTTAACAAAGAGTAATCTAAAGTCCACAGAGATTTACAAAACCTAGCCCATGAGAATCCTAATTGGATTCTCCTACACTAAAAAAACCCTTCTCTGCTATCAAAGTGCTCTTCGAAATTTAGACCAACAAGCTCAGCTTTCCGGTGATTATAGCAGTTCAGCATGCAAGAACACAAAAATGGTTCCTGCCAATAGAAAAGCATAGCAATTCTTGCTTCTTTTTTTTTTTTTTTTTTTTCTTTTTCTTGAAGAACGTAACCAGTTTGCATAGAAGGATGGTCGAAGTCTTCTCATCAAGAACTGTCTTGGCACAGCATGTCTGCACGCAGACACGGACGTGCTGAAAGTGAACTCCTCTAAGATGTTCATCAGTGGCTTGGATCTAATTTCCGGTACAACAAGTCTATACATGGACGTGGAGGTGCTAGGAAATTGACATCTCTACACCACGACATTTGTACGCTAAACACTATGAAGAAATTCTGTAGACCACAATGGTTTTGAAGACTGCATCTCGTGTTGAACAAGGAAGCAACCGCCAAATGATGATGTCATCAACAGTCCCTACTGTAGCAACAAGGAGAGACAGTCCCCACTGCATCTCGTTCGATTCCGAACGTCGACGGCCGCATGTTCTTCTTTAAAGCACCAACTGTGCAGAAGAAAGGATGTTTAGTTCATTCCCACCAAACCAAGATAAAGCCGAAGTGGGCTCTCACTGGAACAGATGAGGAAAAGACAATGAAATTGTTTGGTGTAGGCTACTGCCTTCAAAGTTGTTATCTAATTCAAGGATTAAAAATGCTAAGAGATGACCTGCAACAAAGAAAAAGGATGAAGGTCCTCTTGTTCACGTGGTCCCCCACAACCCAGGTCCCGTCTGCAGAGTGATTAGGCTCTCAGAAGTCCAAAGTATACCGCAAGCGGGGTCCCTCAGGAAAAAAGAAAAAAAGAAAAAAAAAAGGAGAATCCAAATAGCTTTAGAGCTTTAGGAGGGGCTTATTTGGACTTGAAAGAGTTCATGTTCACAGAGAAGAAAAAAAAAGCTAACAACTTCCCAAATTAATAAGGAAAGACTCTCACGTGGCAACCTTTATTAAAAAAAAAAAAAAAGAAAAAAAAAAAGCCATAGCTCTCCAATGTGAAATCGGATGTGGTTTCTTTTATAAATTTGGGCCTCCTCTTGCCAAAGAGATTGTAAATTCTACGAGAAGAAAGAAGTATGCAAACAAAGTTCCCAATTTTATGAGGAATGCTACTCACTTGGGATATTGCCCCACTCTATGGCACAAAGTCGCACGAGCTCAAACTGCACAAGGCATCAAACGCTCCAAATGACACAAAGTCCTTGCTTGCACAAACTGAAACGGCACAAGGCATTAAACTCTCCAAATGGCCCAAAGCCCCTACGTGCATGAGCTAAAACTACACAAGGCATTAAACACTCCTTGCTTGCATGTGCTGAAACTGCACAAGACACCAAATCCAAGCAAACAAATTTTTCTTTTTCAGTGGGTCATTGACTGATCAATGAAAACCACGAACTACGTTGGTTTGATTCCGCCAATGATACGTAGACAGTCTAGTACCACATCCTAAACGCAACTTGAAAACAAAAATACCAACACCCCGGTTTTACCATGAGATCAGCAAATCACAACAGTTGAATTCCAGTCTACGCACAAGGTTCAGACGCAAAGTCCGCACCTTAGAAACAACCTTACAAAGAAAGAGACAAAAATTTATAATCTAAAGTTCCCTCTTGTGAAATCCAACCAATGCCATGTTTAGGATTTTATATCGAACTACTTGTTAATTATATTATAAGAAGATTTTTCTATGTAATCAGATATATATTTCATTATATCTAGCTCTGTGTTGACACTCACGAGTTAATAAGGGAGAGTTAAAGAAAATAGGACCCTTAGACCATCTCCAATCCATAGGATAAAGCTTAAAATATAAGCTTTAAAATCCTCCAAATGCCACTCAGTACTACGGTCTGGTGGTATTCCTCTTCACTTGGAAGTGAGAGGTCTTAGGTTCGAATCTTGTGGATGGCAAATTCGATACCAAATTAGGTTGCCCATTGTGTGGCTTAGCTGAACTCCCCCTCCCCCTAGTGTAAAAATATCGATGTACTCCAAAAAAAAAAAAAAAAAAAAAAAATCCCCCAAATCATCTCCAACCATTGGGCTAAAATAAGCCCCAGAGAGAAAATTTATCTCTGGGCTAAATTCCTCCCAAGATTTAAGCTTGGCTTAAATTATTCTAGACCCACCAAACTATCATATTTCAAACCTCTATTGTTTGTTACTTATAATCCGGCTATGATCAAATGTGATCAAATCTAATGTTAAAAAAAAAGATTTGATAGCCCAAAATTAAATCTAACGTCTAAAATAATTTAAGAAAATAATTTAAATCAAATTTAACTTAAAACTTTATAAATACCTATGCATTTGTATGATTTTTAATTACTTATCAGAATTTAAATATTTTTAAATTAAAATGTTCATAAAAATAAATTAGGATAATCTACATATATTTTATTTTCAAAAAGTTACCGAAAAGAAAAAATTAGGCTAAAATTATTACTTAATAATTTTGGGCTAAAATTTTAAGCGATAAGGGTTGGAGGAGAAAATCAGTTTTTGGGATATGGCTTAAAATTTTCTAGCTTAAATTTTTAAGCGTTAACCCTAAGGGTTGGAGATTGTCTTAGACCTACTTTAACTCTTGGAGTAAAACTCAAATTTTAGGTTTTGAACTTACCCAACTTGCTCCAACCCTTAGGCCAAATATGAGTTTTAACCCAACTTTTGGGCAAATTTAGGCCACAATTCCACCTAGGGTAGTGGGTGGCCCGCTATATGTGCATTTTTTTTTTCAATTTAATATTTATAACCTCATTGAATCCAACGACTAAAATCTAATATGATTAAATCCAATGGTAAAATAAAATCAAACGGTCCAAATTTAAATCCAATGTCTAAATCAATTTAAAAACATTCTTTCACGTGTTTCATATTCTTTCATAATGTTTCACGAGTTTCATAGTGTCGGTTTAGTGATTTTTCAATATTTTTAAATATTTTTAGGTTATAATGTTCATAAACTAAATTAGTATAGTTTACAAAAATTTTCTTTTTAAAGTTACCATAAGAAAAAAAATTATCTTAAATTCATTCATTTATAAACTCAGGCTAAAAACTGAACTCAAAAGAGTTGGAGCAAAAAAACTGTTTCAGGTTTAAAATCTAAATAGTTTGAGTAAAAAATTTTAGGTTTTTTATTTTTTTATTTTTTTTATTTTTTAGTACATCGATATTTTTACACTAAATGGAGGGAGAGTTCAGCTAAGCCTCACAATGGGCAGCTTAATTTGGTATCGAATTCGCCATCCACGAGATTCGAACTTAAGACCTCTCACTTTTTAGTGAAGAGGAATACCACCAGACCGTAGTACTGAGTGGCAAAAAAAAATTTAGGTTTTAACCTAACGGAGAATTATTTTATTTGGTTCGAAATGCACCATGAAAGTCTAATCTAGGTCAAAAGAAAAACAACTAAACTTTTGGTCACTCTCCTCAACATTGATCATTCTTTTATGAATTATCAGTAACTATTCTTACTTAGATTGTGTATAAAACATTACCAATCTGAAATATTCAGAAAGTGTAGTCCATCTAAATTAGAGCATTCAAATCCGAGTGTGAAGATCTTCCTTTCTCAACAGCAGTTTTTGCCTGCTTTGCAAGTTCCCTAGCTCTGCTTCTCATTTCCTGTGCTTCCTTACCCACCATAATACTCCTCACAGCTTTCTCAACAACTTCCTTCTTCACGCTATCCCCCACAACCCAAACAAATTTCTGAGCACCAACTCCGACACCAATTTTCAGAACTTGGGTTACCAGCTTCTCGTTGTAAAACTGCTCCGCCGACACCAGCCACGTCACCATCGGCAAGCCGGTAGCGATCCCTTCCAACGTTGAGTTCCACCCATAGTGAGTCACAAACTCGCCAACTGCCCCATGATCAAGAATCAGAACCTGCGGGGCCCATCCTCTTATGATTAGTCCTTTCCCTTCTATCTGATCCTCAAACATTTCTGGCAGCCAATCCTCTATCTCCACGTCATAATCTTATCTGATCCTCACAACCCAAATGAAGTCCTGCCCAGAAGCCTCAAGCCCCATTGCAATCTCCTTCAGCTGAGAAGCATTGAATTTAGCCACGCTTCCAAAGCACACATAAACAACCGAATTAGGTTCTTTTTAATCAAGCCACTTTTCGAACTTGTGCTCATTGATAGAAGCTGATTTTCCTCCAAGTGCTTTTTCTTCATTGTTTCTATTGCACAGAGAAACAGGGTCAATATGCCAAGCTTTCCTCCTAAGCACTGTTCACAACAATTCCATAGCTCGTCTTCTCATCTTCCCTGGCCCGTTTGAGCATCCGGGTCAAGTCGTTTTCGATATTTTCCTTGACATGATCAGGCACTTGTGCTCCTATCATTGTAATCTCACCAGGAAAATTGGGAATCATGAAAGGGTCAGAATACAATAAAATGTCCTTGAACGGTTCATACCTTCTCACAGTATCTGAGGCAGCCATGGCAAAGAAACTAGTGCCATGAAAAATTAGCCTTGGAATATCAAACTTTGCTGCAACATCAGTTGCCCGAGGAAAAAACACGTTTGCCACAAGGCAACTTGGGTTTTCTTTAGGCAGAAGCTGCTCGAGCGGTTCTTGGAGAAAGCTTGTTGCTTTGAGAAAGTTGGTGCTTAATTCTGGTAAGGGGATTGAGTCGAGATTCTCACACCCTTCTGGTAAACCAGCTTCTACAGAAGGGAACTTGATGGTTTTGATTTTGACTTCCATGCCGCCAGATTAGGTTTTACTTAATTGGGTGGCTTTGGATGTAGGGGCATTTAGAGGAGTGGTGACTGTGGTGGTTTGTACTCATTGGGATGCAAAGAGCTTGGCCATGTCGGAGATGTGTATCATGTGGCCGTGAGCTATGAAAGGGAAGAAACAAATGTGAAAATCACAATTTTCGCTACCCATGATTATTGGGATTTACAAATGAAGATGGATGGAGTAAAGTCTAAGGGCTGCGGTTACAGTGGCGGTGGCGTTGTTTGTGATACATGAAAGCTCAAATACATAGAAGTGGAGTGTGAAGATTTTGTTTCTCTCCACTATTGACAGAAGGAGAAAAGTTCTCATGTGAAGATTTTGATTCTTCCCACTATTGACAGAAGGGAGAAAAGTTTGTCTCTATCCATTGTATACGTTAGCCGGTATGTCATGTACAACAACGATCGGTTAAGTAAAGTAATTTTTCAAGAGATTGTTCATAGGGACCCCCTTAATGGTCATTTAGAATTGGTTTGTCTTTGACAATTTATTAGGTTTAATGAATGTTGAATAAAAATTAAACGTTAATTTGTTTATTTTGTTCAAGTGAAGATATAAAATAGAAAAATCGTGAAGAAAACTTGTTCCTTTTAATTCTACAATTTTTATGGAGATTACGAGACATAAGTTGTCACATCCCGGCCTGGGGCGGATCACTTCCCGAGCCCGCTCCACCACCATAGCACGATATTGTCCGCTTTGGGCTTACCATTCCCTCACGGTTTTGTTTCTGGGAACTCACGAGCAACTTCCCAGTGGGTCACCCATCATGGGAGTTCTCTAGCCCCCTTCTCGCTTAACTTCGGAGTTCCAATGGAACGCGAAGCCAGTGAGCTCCCAAAAGGCCCCGTGCTAGGTAGGGATGGGAATATACATTTAAGGATCACTCCCCTGGGCGATGTGAGATGTTACATAAGTTTTCTTCGTGACTTCTTCATCTTTTATAATCACTTAGTACTACGGTTAATGGTAATTCTCTTCACTTGTAAGTAGAAGGTCTTAGGTTCGATTCTCACTAAAGGCGAATTTAAACCACATTATTGGTAGTCCATTGTGAGGCTTAGACCACTCCTTCCACTTTACAGTAAATAATGTCGTTTGTTCAACACAAAACAAAAAATCACTTGAATAAAATTTGTAAGTTAACATTTATATTATCGTTGAACAATCATTAAATTTAATGAGTTTTATACATTCATAAACATCAATTGAGAATATAAATTATATTGTCTTTATGATAACGACTTATTAGCATTTGCAATGCGCTTGAAATTGCCCACGTTAATGAGAAATTTTTCATTATAATCGGAACACGGGTGATACATCACATGTTTTTATATAAGTGGTGGAAAATTTTATTTTTTAAGTTATTAACATTTTAACACACATATCTCACTATTTGTATAACGACACGTGGTGTACCACCTAGTGTACCGGTCACACTAAAAAATCTCTCCACGTCAATGTCAAAAGCAATAGATTTGGCATCTCAAAAGTTTCTCAGTGCCAGCGAGGTGTCTGCTGCCAGAGTCCAATTGCTAATCTTCATGCCATGTGGAAACTTAGTTAATTAGATATTTGGCATGGAATTTGGTACTTGGCGTTCTTTTAAGAAGCCTATTAGGGTTATCAAGCAAAAGCAAATTGAGTAAGTATTTTTTGTGATGTGCACAATTACATACATGTCATTTTGTCAAAGATATTGTCGACCCACTGGCTTAGAATGTGCATGTTTTACACAAATCCGGAGAACGTCTGCTGGCGTAAGGCCGGGCTTAAATTGCTCGGGTTAATTGCCCTCTGTAATATGGTCCGCTGGAAATGCAATTTGAGGTTGAGGGGCAATTTTCGGTCTCTCAGTGCCAGCGAGATGGGAGGAAGATTCTCTCCCCTCCTAATCTCTCTCCCCTTCCCTTCCTTCTTGTTTAAACACTTATAATTAAGTCACACCACCATCTTGTATTAATTTTTTTTAATAGAGAGAGAAAGACGAAAAGAAAACTGTAACACGAGGGGGAAAAATGAGTATTTTATAAATAATAGCCAAAATTTAACACCCAATTTCATAAGGCTTTTTATATTAGCACCCTACAAAATGTTGAATGCACCTCACATTAAAATTTAATATTAAATGACTTATTTACCTCACTATGCAATGACAATTTTGACTTTATTAGGTTTAAAAAAAATAAAAATTTCTAAATACACTCCAAATAATTTTTAGCGTATTATTTATCTTCTCAACTATCAAATTGTGGAATCGCACAACTAACCATTTGTACTTGTACCTCCATTTATATCCATCAATGTAAAGATGCAGCTTCAAATATTTCAAATATTTCCAAGAGTACACGTCTTAAAACCAGCCACGCAATAATCAAAATAAAATTCTCACACTGCAGAAATGAAGTTCGTGAAAGTCAAAACAAAAATTGCATACCACGAAGTTAAACTTATTAGTAAGCCATTGTTGACGTTACCCTACTTATCGAAGGTAGACATCTGTCGATGCAAACTATACTAAGAGGATTTCAAATCATCATTTTGAAATCATTCGGCAAACTACACGTTCAGATGATTTGAAATCTTTCGGAAAACTAAACGTTCAAATGGTTACATTCAGTCCCTGAAAATTAAAAATGAGTGTTATAAGATTTGAGAAATATGGGATGTATAGAAAATGTGGGGTGTATGTACAAAATATAAGGTATATATTGAGAATGAGGGGTGTGATGGTATTATAGGAAAGTATGTGGGGTGTATTAAAATAATTTTTAAGTGAAAAAGCAAATGTAGGGTGTATTAAGTATGTGGGGTTTATTCAACAATTTGTGAGGTGTTAATATAATAAGCCTTTCATAAATGTCACTTTTTATAAAACAAAAATCAAATATAACAAAAAATCTATTTAAATAGACGTAAATACCCTCAAAATTAAAACCAAATAGAAATAAGTGGCAAAACCCCCGCCCAATTGTCGAGAGCATCATTTTCGCACACTCACCCTATTGTTTAGTTTTGATTGGTTTGTGAGGTCCAGTATAATTCAGAACTTGCTAATAGGGATTATAGATTAATTATATTTGCAGAGAAGAGAAGCAAGAATTAAATTGGAAAGATCCTCCTATGAAAACTGTTGTTGTTTTAAAATGTTATCCAACAAATTTTAGAGAAATTCGTAAGCACAATTTGATTGGCATTTGATTTCAATGAGTTAGAAACCTCAACTAATATCATGTTTGCTAAGATGATTGTAAAGCATATTCTACTGGGACGATATTGTATCAATGGTTTGAGTTTCAAACATGAGAGTCAAATTTTCAAGTTTGTACTTAATTAGTTGACTGTTGGACAACGCTCGGAACTGTTCCACGACGTTTACCAACTCCCCTTGCCGTCTCGCACTTTTAACAACAATATAGAGGAGATATTTTCAAGTGTTTTGTTTTTCTGTATAAATGGGTTGTTGGATTTTTTTGGGTATTTAGGTCTATTCACATGAGTTTTTTGCTATATTTGAAAGTTTTTATAAAATGTGATGTCTATGAAATTGGGTGTTAAATTTTGGTTATTATTAATAAATACTCAGAGAAAAGGGGATATAAATAGGAACCAAGAGAATCCTACTACGTATATCTGTTGCTAGAGCCCAATTGCTAATCTTCATGCCATGTGAAAACTTGGGCTAATTAGACATTTGGCATGGAATTTGGTATTCGGCCTTTTTATTAAAAGATAGAACCCTTTTAGGGTGCGTTTGGTGCACCGGACTGTCTCGGACTGGACTAGCTGCAGGGACTAAGCTGGACTGGCTTAGACTAGACTAAGCTGGACTAACTTAGTGAAGCGTTTGGTGCAGTGTCGGACTAAGAAGCAGGATAATGAAAATAGTACTGTTCACCAGATTTGTGTTTGCTTAGACTAGGAATACATTATTGTTCAATTTTAAGAGCTCCAATACCTGTGCCCAACAAATTTTTGTCATTGTGTAATAGAGTAATGCTACAAATCTCATGATATGGGTTAATTGGAGCATATTTTTGCCATGTATATTATGAATCTTAAAAAAAAGAGGACAATTAGAGCATATTATGCTAAACTTTCATCCATGATATTTTACAAAATGCCAGTTAATTATAATATAGCATTCCAAAGTAGATCTCCATAATTTACAAATCCTAGTTAACATTAGCCAAAATACTTCATAGTGCAAAGCTAAGTTATAAGGCATAACCTAAGATTGTACGATTAATAAAATACATCCATATCAAAGGGCACCACATAATATGCTCATCCGCTTGCTTTGTCGCTTAAAAGCCTTTGGACGAACACTTTCTTGAGTTTTGATTTGATTGCCCTGAACACTCCCACATTATGTGCGTGCTTATGTGTATCCGCATGATTGTGCTCAATCCTACATTGCAAAGATCATCATCATTATTTATCATTGCCAAAACACATTTTTAATCGTTTTCAACCAAAGGTTATTAAGGTGTATCCATTATCTACGTGTCTTCTACAAAAAATTTACAATTTCACACACACACACGCACAGATTACCCATACACGCACATATTACACACACACACACAGAGATTACACACACACACACACAGAGACACACACACGCACAGACACATACCCAGATTACACACATTACACACACACACACACACACACACGCAAGCACAGATTACACACACACAGACAGTACACACACACACGCACACGCACAGATAACACACACAGACACACACACACAGACACACAGAGAGACACACAGATTACAGACACACACAGATTACACACACACACACACACACCACACACACACACACACACACACACACACACACACACACACACACACACACACCCACAGACACACACCGAGATTACACACATTATACACACACACACACACGCACACACACACACACGCACACACATATTACAAATAAACAGACACACACACACAGACACACACCCACAGACACACACCTAGATTACACACATTATATACACACACAGACGCATAGATTACACACACACACGCACATATTACACACAAACAGACACACACACACACAGAGACACACAGATTACAGACACACACACACACACACACAGAGGCACAGATTACACACACACACAGATGCACAGATTACACACACACATGCATATATTACACACAAACAGACACACACACACACACAGAGATACACATATTACACACACACACAAACACACACACACAGACGCACAGATTGCACACACACACACACACATATTACACACAAACAGACACACACACACACACACATACACACACACACACACACAGACACACAGATTACACACACACACACGGACACACACAGATTACACAAACATACACATACACAAAGATTACGCCCACACACACAGACACACACACGCACAGACACACACACATTATATACACACACATAGAGACACACACACACACATAGAGAGTACACACACACACACAGAGTACACACACACACGCAGACGCACAGATTACACACACACACACACACACACACACACCCAGACAGACAGATTACACACACACACACACACACGCACAGACACACACCCAGATTACACACATTATACACACACACACACACACACACACACACACAGAGTACACACACACACACATGCACAGACACAGACACATACACACAGAGTACACACATGGAAGACTCCCATTGTTGAAACCCCAAATTTTAAAAATCCAAAACAGCATGTGGGTAGGACTTGCAATTTTGACAACTTTGACATCCTAAATTCCCAAGTTGCATCTCATCTTATGAAAACCCCAAATTCTAATCTCAATTTCACCTAAATATCAAAACCCTAATTTGTTCAAGTGCAGAGGTCTATGATTGAAAATTTCTCAAACCCAAAAAAACAAAATCAAATACAGCTCTGTAAAATTACCATCTGCAACAAAAATAGACGAAATTAATAGAAGAATCGAAGTTTACCAGAAACTCGAGGCAGATGAGGGCGAGCAGATGCAGAGATCGAAAGATGCAGAGATGAGGGTGAGGAGGATGACGATGAGGGAGCACGGCAAGGACGACGTTGGGAATACGCAGAGATGAAGACAAAGGGAAGACGCAGAGATGAGGACGAAGGCAAGACGCAGAAAATCTTTCTGGTTTACGAGTCCTCCCAATTTTGGGGTTGCTCGTAAAGAGGGTGTTAATCCAAGCGAGTCCGGGTTAAGCTCATTAAAGCTAATCCGGATGCACACCAAACAAAGGACTATAGTCTAGTCTAGTCCAATCCTTCTTAATCCTGTCAAACAAACGTGCCCTTAGGGTTTTAAAGCAAAAGCAAATTGAGTAATTATTTTTGTGATGTGCACACTTACGTACATGTGATTTTACCAAAAGATATCAGAAGTTGTCAGCCCACTCGCTCATGATGTGCGTGTTTTACACATACCAACACAAAAAAGGGAGAACGTCTGCTGGAGCAAGGTCAGACTTAATTTGCTCGGGCATTTGAGCGGGCTTTGCATGGTCCACAAATTGCCCTCTCCAATTTGGGCGCTAGAAATGCATTTTGGGGTTGAAGGGCAATTCCGGAGCTCTTGACCTTACCCTTTTACAACAGGTGGACTTGCTCTTAGGTCACATAAGCAATTGCATCACAACTCTCGAGGCTTCCAAATAAATCCAGATAACCAGGAAGGTAGAGTTGTGTAGAAGGATTGAAGAAGAATGTTTAGGAAAAAATAACTTAGGTGAATGGTCATAACATACCATCCTATGCATTGGCTTTGAATGGACATTAGCCTTTTCCCTTAACCCCCCCTTCGAATACGCATGTGACTCACTATCGTGTAATATTTAATATTCTGTTTGAAATGCCTTTGTTTATTTTCTTGCTGAATACTATGTGACTCACTTTTGCTTATTGTAACTAAATATGTTAATAAAAGGGCAGTTAGGAGTTCAATTGTAAAAGATGTGAATATTTGAACAATGGCAATAGAACTGCCAAACCATATCCTACAAGCAAAAAAGCCTGCACGATGCCGTGGGTTTACAACTTTAGTTACACATAATTACAACAATGTTTCTAATTCTACTGTTACATATATAGAACCATACTCACAATCTTATTTACACATATACTAATCAACATTTAAAACTATGTTAAATGGGGGGAGTTTTACCTCAGTACAAAACTTGATAAAATTAAACAAATCCCCATGTCATTGGTTCTTCATTTTGACCCTTGCTCTTATAAACTGGGCTGAATGTTGCACGTAGACCGTCGATTTCCACCGCAAAGAAGGGATTCTCCATTGTCACCATTATTGGTGTTCTCTTCTTGTTTTCCTTTGCCCAGATGTTAGAAATTCCAATTTTGAAGCCATTTTCTCACACTAAATAGCAAAAAAATAAATTTAAAAATTAGAGAAAAACAAAGAAAAGCATCTAATAACTTATATTTGGAGACAGAAAAATAAGCAAAACCTAGTTGAGAATTCACCATAAAAAACCAAACTTTACCCAAGAAAACTCCAAATTAAAAAATAAATAAATTGAAGAACCCATTACACAAAATGCAACAAAGGAAAGACAAAAAAGAAAAGAGTAAAGCCATTCCCCCATTAAATCTGAACTCATTCTCAAATCCAAAAAACAACCAAAAACCTATATTCCCCGTCAAAACTCTAACTCTCCCTAACCTCCGCCACCGTCTCGTTTTCTAGCGATTCGACCTTCTCCTTCGACCACCCTAATCCACCGCACCTACTCATCCCTTTCTTCCCGTCGACGTTGCACGCCTCAAACAAGCTCAGCTGGCGCAGGATTGCAGATGACTCTCCTGTTCTTCACAGCTCGTCTGACCTTCTGGGTTTGAGACTCCAAGATCTCCATTTCCTCTTCGATTGCTTTTGAGGTTATTAAACGGTTAAACGATCCGAAATTAGGGTTAAAATTCTTTGAGCTCAATAGGGTTAATTTGAGTAGTGTATGGACTTACAATTCTCTTTTGAGGTCTCTGTGTCAAACGGGGCTTCAAGATTTGCTAATTTTGATTTATGGGTTCTAGAAGAAGTGTAGAAATTTATGGGGGTTTGCAGGGAGAAGAGGAGGAAGAAGGAGGAAAAGGAAGAGCGATGCTGTAGCGGATCTAGGTCCTTGCAAAAGCAAGAGCGATGGTGGGAGAAGAGGAGGGAGAAGGAAGAAGGAGGAAAAGGAAGAGCGATGGTGTAACGGATCTGGGTCTTTGGAAGCAAGAGCGATGGTGGAGGAGAGGAGCAATGGTAGAGGAGAGGAGCTTCGGAACTCGAGGGTCCATTTGAGCCTGGTTGAGGCAGTACGATGTCGATGGGAAGGAAGGAATGGGTGGGGAAGACGATTTCTTGGTTTCTTGGTTTCTTTTTATTTTTTTTTATTTTTTTTTATTTTACTTTTCTTTAGTTAATTAATTTAATATTTTAAATTTTTTATTAAGTGTTTAGCCACGTGGTACAAATGTGACAACCACGTCTCCCAAATGGAGGACTCCATATTTGCTACGTCATCATTTAACGATTTTTGTAACGGATGTGTAAAATTGAAATAAAATTATAAGTAAATGTATGAAACTGAAATGTTTTAAAAATGTTGTAAGAAATTGAAATCGAGACCAAACCTAAGGGGTTAAAATGTAATTTACCCATGATAAAAAGTTGATCCCTTTTCAATGGCACTAAGTAAATTGAGATACAATCATATGACAAACTTTCTCATTACAATCATAACCACAGATCTATCATAAAAGCTCTCATAGGCTTATTTTAAGCTCTCAAGCAGCCACAAATGTTGTATCGCTTCCTACAGAAAAAGATACGATGAACCGGACGAAACATTAATAAGAAAATCTCAGGGGTCTTATTATTTTCAAAGCATCCATTACCTCAACTCATTTTAAAATATTTTTGAAATATGGTGTCATTCAATAACCTGTTAAACAGAACATAGGAATGTTGTTGGGTTTAGTGTATACTAGAAATTGGTACTGCAGGATTATGTCATAAACGATGAATATTACTTGCATTAAAATTGTTTGAAGATTTTAACAAACAAAAGATTTAATCGATAGTCCACACACAAACAATCGTAAAACTTTTGTCTCTACATTGAAAAAATTAAGTCATTCACGGAAGCACCTAAAGTTTCCCTCCATTACTCTTGATTGTCAAGAAAGCAACCTAGGCAAGGAAAAAATATGAAATATTAAAATACATGCAATTAATTTATACATCAACAGGTCTATATTATAAAAAAATAAGGATACAATATGGTTACCTAGTATTTTTTATTGGTGGAAAAGAATCTGATTTTATACCAGTTAGAGACGACTTTTTTGTAGTGATTTAATAGTCACTTATTTATGCAATCTAATATTGTAAATTTAAATATTGAGATTTTATGTTATAACTAAACAATTCTCTCTCAAAACTATCTCCAAAATAAGAAAACATGCCCAACAACCGTAGTGACTTGAAAACAAATTGCACAATGTGATTCCTAAAATTGGTTCTATAATATTTCTTCATCTTTAGTGAAGCCAATTTTCTAAGAAAAATGCAAAGGGATCTTTTATAAACATGATAAAACGCTTCAAAAGGCAAAGAAATGAGATTAATTTATGGAAAAGAGACCAAGCTTTTAACTTGAGGACAATGGTGACATTATCTATGTCAATAGGTCTTTCCAGCTTTGCCCCAATCATGCATGTCAAAGAAATAAAAAGGGACAAAATCATCCAAATATATAAGACTTTCAGTTTACATGCATCCCAAATTAAGGTTCCAACATCACAATAATTCTGGAAATTCAGGTTCCAACATCCCATAAATAATTAAACAAAAAAAAAAAAAAATTAAGAGAGGGAGGAATAATGCATAGCAAGGAAGAGAAAAAGCTGGAACGGATCAAGGTGTTTGGGGATTGAAGTGAATTTGTATCTGGGTCTGTTTTGTTTTTTTCTTGAAGTTTGAGAAATTTGTATGCACCATCCATTTGTATTTATAGTCATTACCTGCACAAATCTCAATCATCTTACAATCTATCACTATACACAGAGTTCATACAAAATGGCACATTGTGACCTCTCTTTGGTCGGTAACAGTTTTCCAAAGTGAAATCAACTATTACTATTGTTAATTATCAATCCGTTTGGCAAATTCAAGAATTTTCATACACAAATTGCAGAAATAGATTAAACGAACAAATTAAGAGAGAGGGAGAAATAATGCATACCAAGGAAGAGAAAAAGCTGGAACCGACCCTGCCATGGTATACAGGCATCTCAATTTTCAATACCAATTGCCTTTCTCAAATCTAAACATCTCTCTCTAGTCCTCCCTCCCATCCCAAAGTCCTCTCACCAACACATCGCACAGTAAAACGAAATCAAGTTATTCATGATTACTCAAATCCCAAGTTGGGTGAGTGACTATAAATTCTTGAGGCATCTAGTGACCAAGAGAATGACACTCGCTCTTACCTTCAAAAATAGCCACGTTAGGTTATTGTAAGAATTATGATCCACTTTTATCATATTTATTACTCTAAATAAAAGATTATGAAACATTGTGTTATTTACATGCACCAACATGCAGGAAAAACATATGGTTTCATATTCCAAGAGAAAAATAAGTTCAGGAAAAACCTCATCACTTAACCTTATTATAATGGTGGCTGCTCAGTATAGCATCTGATCGTCTCAAGGACCTCTTTGAAACCGCCGTGGAAACATGTGGTTGGGAATCTGGATGACAACAACATTGTATCTCAAAGCCTGATATTCATAAAAACCTGTGTCAGCTTTAAAAAATCTAACTATTTTCTGAATCACCAATTACCATTCTTTAAAATCAGTTTCCTGGAAACAAAGATCATTCAAATGTCACTATTATTAAACCTATTAGCAAGAACAAAGATTCTTAAACTTCCTATTTCCATATATGAATTTAAGGAGGAGAGAAAAACAGAGTTATGCAAGTATAGAGGTGCAGCTGATTTTAAGTTGTCAATGGGATTGGAGATAAACTTGGTGAAAGTAGAAATCTTCAAGCTGCAAACAAATTGATCCTGGTTTTGGTCACAGAATGTCCTTTCATCACAGAAAATTACAGCAAAAGTTTTAAAACTAAACAACATTGTGTGAAATGATTAGGAAAGCAGAATTTTTCTAGAATATGCAGAGAAATAAAATTTAAATTTTTTTTCAAAAAAGGTGAGTTCAAATAGAACTATATACAGCTACACTGAGCAATTATTTCAGTAAAGTAAGCAATTAGAAACAACACACAGTTATAGACAATGGGCGATGCAACGGTTAAAAACTATGTAAACCATGTAGATATATAAAAATTGAGCACTTACTTAAGTTGAAGGTTAAGAGAATGCTTTTAGTAGCAGGCAAAGTAGATTGAGTTTGCTGCGATGATTATCTTCTCTGTAGAAAGCAGTATCAGACGAAAATTGAAAAAATGTAAGGTCATGTTATATTTGGTAAGAATAAAAGTAGTATTAGTGAGACGGATGTCAAAATTTAATGACCTACAATACATTTTACTGTATTAACAAAACTCGGAATACTCGTATCGTTAACCAAACATTATCCTTCCAGTAATGCCGAATTATCAAAAAATTAGAACCAAACAGATTGTTTATTAGTAACCCGCTATTTATATATATATATATATGTATGTATGTATGTATGTATGTATGTATTACTTTGCAACCACCAAAGAACACTATTTGACAACGAAAGAAAATGACATGCCTCATCTTTGAGAAAAATTGATAGCATGAATGTTCTTGATCCTTAATAAAAAAAAGTACTAATTTTCAGAAAGGTAACTGAATCACATACCTTAATTCAGTAGTTACATGATCGATTAACTTAAATAAATATACGGTTGAATTCATAATTAAGCTTTAATTAGTAACTCAAGCTTTTAAACCTCTGTAAAAGCTTCAAGCAATCTTAAATACTTTCCTTTTCAAACCTTTTTTGTCTCTGTACATTGATCTAAACAAAACTTTAATTAAGCATTCAAGCCTTTAAACCTCTGTAAAACCCTTAAGTAATGTTAAATACTTTGCTTTTGAAAGCTTTTTGGTTTCTGGACATTGATTTAAACCAATAACGAAAACAACTCTCAAAACTAATTGGAAAACAAATTGAGTCTCTTTTGTTAAAGAAATATTAGAATCTGAAACCACAACACATACCAATCAGAAGCATAGTGAGAAACGGTATCAACTCAACGCACAACGCATTAACTCAAGACACAACCAAATTATCAGGGTTTCTTTCAAACAAATACAATTTTGCAGCAAAAAATTATACACACGGTAAACCAATTTGTTACAGCCAGCATAAACAATTTTGCCACAGTTTTTTTTCAAACAAATATAATTGGGAAATAAAAAATTACAGAGAGAGTAAACTAATTTTAAGGGTTTCTTTCAAACAAATACAAACTAAGAATTGGAAATTACACGTAGCTGTTTTAAAACATACCCAAGTTCAATATAATTTCTTTGTCAATAATCTGAGCAGCATGCGATTAGTCATCAATTTCACAAAAAATTTGTCCCAACCTGCAGATCCGCAGCAAAAACAAAAACAAAGACCTTACATTTCTTGGCCTAGAGATAGCAAAATTAGGATAAAACATCGAAACCGAATACAAAACTGAAGTAAAAACCCATATGCAGCCGAATTAAACACACATGCAGCTGAATTAAACACCCACATGCAGGATCCGATGGTACTAAATTGAGAAAGCCGTAAAACTCACCAGGAAACGCTAGCTTTTCTGGGTAAAAAAATTCTCCGAATCCAACTGAAGAATCGAAGAAATTTCTACAGGTTGGGTGGTTTTTCAGCAAGAAAGTGCGGTTGGTAATGTGTCAGACAAAGATCGCTAGGTTGGAGAGGGAGAGAAGGCAGCTTTGGAGAGCAAAAGGAATCGAGGTCAGAAGCAGGGAATTGTGAGAGAAAAGTAGAATGGAGGGAAAAGTCGAGAAGAAAGGTCGAGAAGCAGTCGATGCAGAGCGATGAGCGACGCGTGGACAAACAGCAAATAGAAATCCTGACCAACACGTGTACAGAAGGGCAAAACAGGGATTAGAGTAAACATGTGAGGGCAAATTCGGTAGAACACTGTGTTTATGAACAGTGTTTCAGTTGATTTTCTTTTTTAGTATGTATATAATTTCTTTAAATTGTTAGGTATTTGACAGTCCAAACCCTTTCGTTATCTTAAATTACAATTGCTAACCTCAGGAACTTGCAATCAGAGTCTCCAAAGAATAGCCAATGACATAATGATGGTAATATACTTTCTTACAAAACAAAGCAGATGCAATCTGTTTTTCGTCATATTCTAGAAATGAGTAAATTTATAATTGCCTTCTCAAACGGTATATATATCTTTGGGCAATCTGGGTAATTCAATCCCCTAGAAAATAAGTTCACTGAACATGATTTCATAAACAAAAAAAAAATAAGGTGCAAGCTTGATGCATGCCCAGAAATCAAAAGAACGCATAAATTTTTCATTGCGTATGAACCGTACCAACAAAAAAAAACTCAGAAATCTAAATTAATAAAAAAAAAATCCAAACATCTTAAAAACCCACCCCGGTAGAATTGAATAATCCCAGCAAACTCAAATAAATAATTATAAATTTCAGATCGAAAACGGAAGCCAACCTCAGGTACCTCGAGATTGAGAGAGACAAAGCTGAGATATCAATGATAGAACAGGAGGAGGAGTTTCCGGGGATTTTTCTTGCTGAAAATTTCCTAGCTGCGTGTACACCTTGAACAGGTTGTAGAATTACGCGTCTCACCCACGCCTGTACAAAATGAAAAATGTGAAATTAGGGAATAATTTTGGAAAATAGGGTACAAATTCAAAATTCCAAAAACCCAAATTGAACGCAAAACATCAGAATTCATAATCAATAGAACGTGAAAAACTGTAACCTACCGAAAATGCAGAAAGAGAGAGATCGAAATACAATTGGGGTTAAGTTCGAAAGCCCTCGTCGAAACAGTAACAATTCGAGGCATGCAACAGCTGTTTCTTGTTCCTGAGATGAGCGGCAGACGACTGGCGGTAACGACGAGGTCCGATTCCCCGACGTTCGAACGGCAACAGCTTGCTGTCGTCGCTAGCAGAGTCACGGAGAGGAGCGAGAGAGGAGAGAGAACGGAGAGGAAAAAAAAGAAAAAAAAAATCAATATATATAGTTTGTAAGACAATGGCATACCTGTAATAACAAAAACCTAACAAGGGCAAAAAAAGAAACACATCATGAACAATGTTTCAGTTATATTTGAGTTTTAGTATTTATTGAATTTGCTCATCATGAGTCTAAATAGAGTTTGGGGTTTGGGGTTTAGAGTTAGGGCCAATTTTTAGAATGCTTAAGTAGTAGTAATCAAACTCAAAAGATGCTCGAGTGCATGAATTTTTTAACGATGCTCCACTTGAGGATCAAGCATTGTAAGTTAATGCTACCTTATTAGGTTGTCAGCTTTTGGATGGAAGCAATTAGTATTATAGAAATTTTGTTTTCATTGCACAAACAGTTCTCAATGATGTCTGGAAAGATTTCGAGAAAACAGGAAGAAGAGTGTAAGAATGTGGGTTGGTGTACGTTCAAACTAGCTCCCCCAATTTTCTTCTTTAATTTATATTTTGTTTATTTTGTTTTTATTGCTTAGCTTAATTATATATTAGGTGTGGTTGAAAACTTGTAAGTTTTATTCATACATGTGTTTCTTTCTTTCCTAGTTATCTATCTGTTGTCTGAGGTTTCAATTATATTCACATGATATTTTAACGAACAAGGAATAGTTGAATAAATCAAATGGTAGAAGAACATCTCTTTGGCAAAGAAGAAGAAAGAAGAGTGAAGTCCTGATGAACGATGTGAAAAGTTGGGACATGTGAAATAAACGTGTTCTCAAAGCCCGATATTTCCCAAACTGCTCATTTTTGGAGGCCAAATGTAATACCCCATTTTTAAAATCAATAAAAAAAAAATGGAGAACTTGAGGATGTAATTTTGGATATCTCCATTTTCGATATTTTTGTGGTATGTTATGTGGCAATTTGCAATCATTAGAACTCATTATTATGGTGATTATTCACTACTCTATAGTGATGGAGTGGAAGTCTATATAGCATACGTGCACGTGTCTAGGTGCATGAGTTTGGCTTTATTTTCTCACAAAGGCTAAGTAGAGTTTTGCCAACCATTAGAGAATAAAGAGGAGGGTTTAGTCACCACTCTAGATAGGTTAGGGTGGAAGTTGGTAATTAATAGAAGCTACTAATTAGGGTGTGGAGGTGGGAAGCCTTTGGCTTATACGTATGGCTAAGTGTTGAGTTTGGAGTGAGTTGGCAAGTTGAGTTAATGTAGTGTGATGAGTCATCTCCCAAGTTTGGAGAGGTGTGAGTCTATATAGAGCCATAGACTAGGTATGTGTATGTATTGGCATGCATGTGTCAATATGTTGTTATTGTTTTAGAGTGCTTACTCACTAGCCTAGGGGAATTTCAATTAATTGTCTATATTCTCTCTTCAATGTTTCCATCTATCATTCCAAATCTTCCAATGAGGTGAGAACGGGTGGGATTCATATCCCTTAGAGATGAATGTGGCTTTTGAGCTTTTGTCCACTTTGCATGATATTGATTAACTCCACACATGTCTCTTTGCCATTTGAACACATATTGGAGCTAAGGATTTGCTTAACATTTGTTTTCTCTCTCTTTCTATTGGACCACATTTCATTGCTAAGGATTAGGATAACATTTGTTGCCTTGCTATTGGAACACAATGCATGATGATGATTAGGTTAACATTTGGTGTGTTTCTATTGGAACACATTTCATGCTTAATGATTGGCACAACACTTGCTTTCTTTCTATTGGCACACTTGTGAAGATTCTTTGGAGAAGAAGATGTCATACAATCTATATAAAAGAAGGAGCAAGGGACCAACAAATGGACATGGAGAGGAGAGAGGAAGAAGAAAAAAAAAAGGAAGAAAGAACCACTCCAAAAAGAAAGCCATTCTCCCTTTCATATTACCTCCTTATCTTTCTTTTACATGTTCTTAGGGCTTTAAGCTATCTTTCATTGTATTTGTAAGTCCCTCATATATAGTGAAATACAATGAAAGCAAACCTAGTGGATGTAGTCGATTTGGCAAACCACTTAAATCTTGTGTTGTTTATGCTTTTATATTTTGGAGATCATTGCCATAAGAAACACTCCCACCAAACCATCAAAAATATCCATTTATTTCCCTTGAGAATGATGTACAAAAAAATGTGAGATAAACCCTAGAAAAAAACATGAGACCTTATCCAACAAATCTCTCCACCAAACTCCATCTATCAAAAGAAAGATATCCAAAAACTAGAAATTCGTCCAGCCTATTTAACAGATCAAAACACCATCATCCATAGATTATATCATAGTACTTTCTTCATGAGAGTTGTTTGTATATCTTTGTACCATGATATATCCAAATTTCAGAAAAATCCAACGTTGTGATCGTCCAATATGTTTGAAACACCAATTCATGTCACTAATCCCGCAGAAAACTGGACAGCCATGTTATGAGCACCAAAACCCCATTTTTCGTAGCTCTGATCGAAACACCTCCTTCACAAAAGTTGTTCCTTATATCTCCTCTATAACATATCCAAAAACCACGACAATCCAATCTTTGTGCTGACTTGTACCCCAGTTCGAAACTCTGATGTTCGGTCAAGCTAGCAGTGGTTATTGAGGGAAATGAAAAGAAGGAGCAAAAAGATGATAAAAATACATTAAAAGGGTAAGGTGTTGTGTGGAAGGAAAAGGAGAGTCGGTTGAAAGAAAGTGATCAAGTTTGTGAGTGAGAATATAAGGGAAGGGAGATGAGAAGAAGTAGAAGTTGTGGGCTAAAATAAAAATAAAAGATGATGTTTGGAAAGGGAAAAGCTAGAGACATAATTTCATGCCCTGTGGCCTTTGAGACCTATATTTCACTCTAACGATTTTCTTCTCTAACATGGATGTCTATTCCTTTCTAATAAAAACAGGTTGCCCGACCAAGATGGACGAGACGATGGAAATATATATATAGAGTGGTCAACGAGCAACACTTTATATGATGGATTATAAATTATTACTTTGATGTTAATATTATGATTATACTACTCTTGTTACTAATCAATTTGATTTATGTTGAAGCTTACAGGCTTGTTAAAGAAAATGTGAGTATTGATATCTATGTGAACATGACATATACATATGCATTGCAAAGCAAGAAAAAGAGTTGTGTTGAGTCTTGTTAAGTGTTTGAGTTATGAAGACATTGAAGGGCAGAAGTTCGCCTTGAATATAAAATAATGAATCTTGTATATGTCAGGCGTAGGGTGCAGGGCTTGAATATACATTTAGTTGATTATTAATGAAATCTTGTTTATGTCAGGCGTAGGCTGCAGGGCTTGAATATACAATTGGGCATCGGGGGAAGTGCCTATTTAATAAAGTGGAAACTGAGAGTTTAATTACAAAAATTGGGATTAAGGGATGAACGGGAGTTAACTCATATTCTAATGTACTCGGAGCCAAGTGATATAAGCATGGTATGGGATATGCAGGCTTGGGTGCCTTAGATATGTGTTAATGGGATTAGAAAGGAGTGAGTACATTCATGCATCTCATTGTATACATTTTATGTATTTTCAAGAGCTACTCATTTCAATTATCATTTTAGTTGGTACTTTTGTTAGGAATTAATTTTGTATACTAATATTTTATTTCCGTTGCTTATTCAATAAATTATATGTGGTAAACTCAAGCCATTATTATGTACGATTTGTTATATGATGTATGGTGTAATTGTTATGATTTAATTTTATTTTTCCACCATATCTTGGTTGTAGAATTTATTTCTATAGCTAAGGTATGGCTCACATCCTAGCTCGTGAATAGTCTTTATTCTCAGGTCGGGGCGTGATACCAAACGTGGGGGACGAGCTTCTTGGGGATGGTCAAGTTTGACGGTGGGACGTGACATTCTACTTCGGGGTGCTCACTGGTAAATTATGAATGGGGCTAGTATTCGAGTTTGGCATGATAGATGGATTTCATCCCTTCCTCTCAGGCACCCTATTCCTCAAGGTAATGTGCAGGTGTCCAGGAACTTGTGTGTGAGCTCTTTAATCTGTGGGCCTTTAAGGACTTGGTATATTGACTTTCTCAAGCCCTTTATTTCTAATGATGAGTGTAAGTCAATTTATGACACAAGTATTGGCGATCAAATGCGACGGGATAGACTGGTGTGGCGAGACACTAGGAATGGGGTCTACACCGTGAGATCGGGATATCACTGGGTGCATTCTCGAGCAGTGCCAGTGGTGACTAGGGTTACTTCCTCTTCGTATGCGATTCTTTCCCATGTTTGGAAGGTTATTTGGAAGGTGAAGACCCCCCCGAAGATCCGTTGCTTTTTGTGGAGGGCGTTGAATCGTGTGTTGGCTACAACGGAAGACCTGTATAGGCGTAGATGTTCCCCTAATCCTCTTTGCCTTATATGTAATGCTGATGAGGAATCTGTTGAGCACTTGCTTTTTCTGTGCCCGTGGGTTGCAATTATCTGGTTTGGTGGGTCTCTATATTACAAGGTGGATAGGGCTGGCATCTCAACTTTGGCGAATTGGTTATCTTCTCTCTTAAGTTCTAATATGAGGTCTAAGGAAGAAGCTAATTGGCTATTGTTTTATGCAGCCTTCACTTGTTAGCACATTTGGAAGGCTAAGTGTAACTATCTCTATTACCAGACGGCTATCAACCCACAACAAGTCATTATGTATATCTCTTCCTCGGCTGCAGCTTTCTTGGAGGCTTCCTGCAAACCATTGGGGATCTCTTTTCCTGGGCAGGCTTCCCCTTCGTGCTTGGCTCGTTGGTCTTGCCCCTGCCCCCTGTTTACCAATCTGAATGTAGACGCAAGCTAGGATGCTACTACGACAAAAGGCTTTGTTGAGATTGTTGCCAAAAACGATGAGGGTAGGTTTGTGGGGGCAAGGAAGCTGATGATTTCTGCTCCATGTGTTGCTGTGGAGGATGCTCTTCACTACAAGAAAACAGGGCTTTGTGGCGACAAACTTTGTCACATAAATATGAAAATTCATCATGTTTGACTATATGTGACGAAATTCGAGTGTCACAATTATCATCACCTATACAGCATCACCTATAGTCTACGTGACGAATGTTAGATTCGCCACATATTTTCCTTGTATGTGACGCTATTTTCGTCACATATTAGAATTATAAGTAACGAAATAAGTGTCACATAATGAAAAAGTCAGTGACCTATGTTTTTCGTCACATATCAAACTTATAAGTGATGATTTTATGGTCACCCAATATGATCTCAGAATGATATGATTTACACTAAGTGACGCTAAAATCATCACATATTCTTTTGATACGTGGCGTAGCTTATGTCACATGTATTAAAATCAAATACTTATTTAGGAATAATATGCGACGAATTAATTACTTGTTCCTGTTTTGTAATCTAGAATTGTAATTCATAACATAAGGTAATACTCCACACTTTCATTAATCAACAATTAAAACACATACTTAAGTCGAATACATTCACCAAGTGCACACCCCCAAAATCAGCCTAATTCATGGTGACCTATCTCAATAATAGTAATTTGTCATGAAGGGCACCAATGCTTATACATAGACAACTTGAGGTACCAACAAAAGAAGAGGCTTAGATCATGTGCATGCTTCAAGCTCAGCCATGATTCCAAACTCATCATCCAATGACACTTGTATGAAATCTGATGGAGTACCCTCAGGTGCTTCTCCCTAACTTCATCTTTCTTTTTCTTCATGTTATCCTTGATAAAATATAAACAGATCAATTTCATTTATTTCAAACAGATCAGGTACAATATGCTTAAGAAAACAGAACTTAACTACTTGTATGGGATCCTTAACAACTGATGTAAAAAGCAAACCACTAGATATGACTTTCTTCACATATGATTTTGTAGTTTCTGTTTAAATGTGGGTTAAATTGAACTAGACACTAAAAGATTTTCTCAAAAAGTAACAAGAAGCGTCAATAGCATAAGCATATATTGGTGGGACAAACAAATGAAGAGAAACATAAACTAATTATGAACACAATTGTAATTTAATTCATAAGGGCAGACTCCAGACCTTTTAGCTTCTAGCTAGTTATATCAAGTTTTTTTTTGTTTTTTTCTTAAAGTCATCTTGTAGTTAGTCATTTCAAGGGAGTTGCAAGTTAATCTCCAAGTCCATTGAAATGACAAAATGATAAGCCTGTGAAGTGAATGACTTACATATTTGTCTCGAGCAACATCATTGATCCACTGGCCGTTCATGTCTTTGTGGAAAGCCCCTAACTGTCAATCATAGATAATGGAGCTCCTGCTCAAAAATGCATAAACATACATTAGAATATGTAAACTGCATAATGAGTGTATAAGAAATTTAATTTAATTACCTTGTGAGCCTTCCTAGCATGTTGGATGAATGGCCTTGCCCTTCCCTTGTGGTGGTACTTATGTTTCTTCCAATTATCAGCATTTTTCTTTGAAAGCTCTTACATTACACATGTGGTACATGACATACAAAGAAGACTTAGTTAACTAGACATGTGTACAATTTGGAAAGTTCCAAAATCCCATACTTGTAATATATAAAGTGATATATTTCAGTTGTACATATTCGATAAATTGCTTTCAACTCTAGTACTCTTGTAGCCATTTTCAAATTTTACCGATTTGAAATGCATAATTAAAAGCGATGAGAAGCATAACGAATGCAAACAATATATGCATATGGTTATGCCTAATGTTAACAAAATACTAGTAAAGCACCCCTATATTATTGTATGGTAATATTATATAGATTATCAGAGGGAAAGGGATCCTCTCCGGATCCCTTCCTCCTAATCCACCAAATCAGAGAATCTGTGCCATTGAAAATTGATCCAACGGCTGAAGATATTATAACTTTTAAAGTGGATCCCTGTTTTTAGCCATTTGATCAAATTTCTACGGCACGGATTTCCTGATTTGGTGGATTAGGAGGAAGGGATCCGAAGAGGATCCCTTTCCTTATCAGAGCTTTATCACAAAATCAACTCTTAATTAAAAAATTGTTTTTTAACTATATAAGAAAACATTGGTATCTGACTTGGACTTATACAAGAAAAGATTGTGTAGAATACATACCAAAAAGAGTGTAGTAGCGTAAACATTATCGCATAACCACTCAAATGACTCTTTGGTCTCCCATTCAACATTAGATCATTTGGAAGTTTACCTCGTCCTCTTGCAGATGTTTCACATGACAAGTAGTGCTGATGCAACTGATGCCTAAACTGAGAGTACAACTTCGCCATCTTCTTTTCAATATATTCAATCATCTTTTGGATGGGATAGGTCCACCACAAATAATACCTATTATTGAACATAAATATATGCAAGTGAGTGTTTGAAATTACTATGAATAACTGAATTAAATTTAGACTCACAAGCAACTGGAAGGTAAATCTACATCAGAGCTTGAGCACCTTCAATCTTGAAAATCATGAAAGTATAAGAATTTCATATATGTACATACAAAGGTAAATATGCATCAAAACATAATTAGATTAGAGCATAATATAAAAAATTTAAAAGCTGACTTATCAAATTATAGATGTGACATCCCACATCGCCCACGGGAGTGATCCTTAAATGTATATTCCCATCCCTGCCTAGCACGAGGCCTTTTGGGAGCTCATTGGCTTCAGATTCTGTAGGAACTCCGAGTTAAGCGAGAAGGGGGCTAAAGCTCTCCCATGATGGGTGACCCATTGGGAAGTTGCTCGTGAGTTCCCAGAAACAAAACCATGAGGGTGTGGTCGGGGCCCAAAGCGGACAATATCATGCTACGGTGGTGGAGAGGGCCCGGGAAGTGATCAGCCCCGGGCCGGGATGTGATAATTGGTATTTGAGCCAATCCCTGGCCGGAAGTGCGCCGACGATGACGTCGAGCCCCTAAGGGGGGTGATCCTTAAATGTATATTCCCATCCTTACCTAGCACGAGGCCTTTTGGGAGCACACTGGCTTCGGGTTCTGTAGGAACTCCGAAGTTAAGCGAGAAGGGGGCTAGAGCACTCCCATGATGGGTGATCCATTGGGAAGTTGCTCGTGAGTTCCCAGAAACAAAACCGTGAGGGCGTGGTCGGGGCCCAAAGCGGACAATATCGTGCTACGGTGGTGGAGAGGGCTCGAGAAGTGATCCGGCCGGGGCCGGGATGTGACATAGACGTTCAATCACTTTACTAGTTTCAGCTTCCTATCCTTTCAACAAAACATTTTCTATTTAACACTGATATCTCAACTTTTGGTTGTACACCACAAACTACAAATCACAGGGCATAACACATTTCTGCAACAACGTTCATCATAACAGAAGGAAGGGAAAAGGAAGAGCACCACCAAATTGGGAAGCCAAAAATGCTTACCTGTTATAATTCCAAGTCAACAAAATGATTTAGTATCAATTCAATTGTTGAACCATAGGATTTTCTAGTATTAATCTTGCGCCTTTTAAGGCTGACCCAATTAAACAACACACTTATATCATTATATATCAATAGATGGTGCCTTTGTCTTCCTTATTTTTTTTATTTACAAGATGATATCCTAAACTACAGAATGGAAAATTCGGTAGTTGCTCGTGAGTTCCCAGAAACAAAACCGTGAGGGCGTGGTCGGGGCCCAAAGCGGACAATATCGTGCTACGATGGTGGAGAGGGCCCGAGAAGTGATCCGGCCCGGGCCGGGATGTGACATAGACGTTCAATCACTTTACTAGTTTCAGCTTCCTATCCTTTCAACAAAACATTTTCTATTTAACACTGATATCTCAACTTTTGGTTGTACACCACAAACTACAAATCACAGGGCATAACACATTTCTGCAACAACGTTCATCATAACAGAAGGAAAGGAAAAGGAAGAGCACCACCAAATTGGGAAGCCAAAAATGCTTACTTGTTATAATTCCAAGTCAACAAAATGATTTAGTATCAATTCAATTGTTGAACCATAGGATTTTCTAGTATTAATCTTGCGCCTTTTAAGGCTGACCCAATTAAACAACACACTTATATCATTATATATCAATAGATGGTGCCTTTGTCTTCCTTATTTTTTTTATTTACAAGATGATATCCTAAACTACAGAATGGAAAATTCGAACTTAGAATGCAAATGGGTGAGCACACTACCTTACTCAACTTGCATACCTCACATATGGTCTTTGGTATTTCGTGACGAGAATTTGATTTGATAACAGACGAATAAATTAACTAGTGTGAACCCACAATAAGTCTGTACGAAAAAACGCACATCAGAAATTACAAAGGGTCAAGAGTGCATGTATCAAGGTGTACACCAAATTTCTTAACATTCCTCCAGAAAGTTATGTAGTTCTCATGTCCGTTTGCTCGTCAATTTTATTAGTCGCCAGTAGCCGTAACAAAAAATGGAAGACAAAGAAATAGGAGCAAATTAAAACGAAAGTTTCACATTTTATGGACTTGGTTAAAACTAAGAACATCTCACATACTAAACCGACTTCTATAAATTTATCTACCACATCGCTCTTCTTCAAAATAAATACACAATCACAATAAAATGGTTCCTTTTATTCTTTCTACAAATTCACCCCATTATTCATCATTGATTTTCGAAGAGAAAGGAAATTGATAACTGGGTGTCTAAGCTTGGCAACTAAAGAACTGATTGAAGAAGAAAATCCAATAACAATTAAAGAAATATAGGGAAAGAAATAGGTACCTTGTTGTCGGCTGAAGAACTCGATAAAATACCCAATTTCTCTTTCCCCAATCTGGGTCATGTTATGTCAGAGAGAGGAAAGAGTTAGAGAATGAGCAGCAGGGGGTGAGAGGGTGGCCAAGGGAGGGAGACAAAGGAGAGGTGGTCGTCGCCGTAGCTGGCAACCACCAGGTGGTTGGTCATCGGAGTCGGGGTGAGAGAGTAAAGAAAGGGAAGCTGAAGATGGCAGGGATGGGTGAGAACAGAAGCAAATAGGTTTTTCAATTTGGGGGTTCTGATGTTATTCCTTCAGTATTTTTTATTTTTTATTTTCTATTTTAATACTATATGTGACGAATGGCATAGCACATGGCCTTTTCTTATGTTAGGTGATGAATCTTAAAGTTTCGTCACATATTAAAATTTCATTCGGTGGTAAAATTTTCCGCCTAATAGTTTGTGGCGAATCCTAATGTTTATGTGATGCAAAATATTTTGGTGTTCAACAAAAATCATTATGTGACGATTTCTAAAAAAGCCTCACTTATTTTACCCAAATGTGATGACTTTTTAAGTGCAACAAAAAATTCCGTCACCTAATCCTACGTTGACTAGGTTTGCAAAGGATTATTGTTGAGTCGGACTCAAAAGAGAACATTTCATATTTGGTTAATGATTTAACCTTTGGTAGTTGGGAGGCTTATCTTACGTTGACTAGAATTTTAAGGCTTCAGGATATCTTTCAGACGTGCAGCTGGTTCTGGGTTCTAAGATCAGCCAACATGGCGATGAACCGTTTGGCGTCGAGAAGTAATACGGAGATGTGCGGTTTTACTTGGGTTAACCATCCCCCATCTTCGTTGGTGCATGTTTTGAACAAGGACGGGCTCCCGTGTCCTTCGTAATTGGGTTTTGGTAGTGAAGGGGGTGACGCTTTTGCACTTGGTGTAGCGTCTTTAGCCTTTGTTCCCCTCTTCACTGCTTTATGTATGTTTTCCTTGGTTGTTGCCTCTTGGTAGGCCTCCCTATACTTTGGGCTCCAGACCTGGTAATGCATATTTCCAGTTCTCCAAAAAAAAAAAAGAAAAACACAAAGACACTTTTATGTGTATTTGTTGACCCTAAAAACTACCAAGCCTACGTGGCGCGCATGCCGAGTAATTAATAAGCTAACTAGGTCATTCGGTTACGTGCGGGGTATGCCAACTTGTCGGTCGAGCTCGGCTGGGGAGTAAAATATGTTGCGTGGCATTGGGTGCGCTACTAACTTCTTGACCTTGCGATTACGGTCGAGGAACGAACACGTCTCGGCCTTTGAATTCTAGAGGTTGAAGACAAGGCTGCTAATTTGGGAAGTTCAATATCAAATTCGGCTTTCAATGTGCCTAATGTAGTAACCTAGTAACACCTCACTTCGCTGAGAAAGCTAATGAGATGACCTCTGCCAATAAGGATTCGAAAATCCTTCTCGATCGAGACTTGTATAGATAACCAGTCAGCCTCGACTCAGTGCTGTTTATCCAAACTAAAGGTGCTTCGCGGTCGGCTGATTCTACGGCTACAGTGTTGTTTATCTAAACTGAAGATGTTCGCCGGTTGCCTTCACAGTGCTGTTTATCCAAACTGAAGATGTGTTGGCAGAAAAAGAAAATAAAAATCTCAAGGTTGTTGATAGGTTTTACGTAGAGCGAGGGTTTGCGCATGGCAGTTTGTGTATTGAGTTGGAGGAGGGCTTAAATGATGCACAACCTCATCTATTTATAACAGCAGCCCTTCCCATACCTGAGCCAGAAGCATATTCAAGTTAGGATTCTTTAACTTAATCTGATTAAGCTTCGGCCAATCCTAATGCAAAGGCCCATAATAAATCTAAAAGATCACTTGGCCGAATGCAACTCCAAATTCAGCCCAAACCAATATTTTGGGCCCAAACATTGCCCCATCGCTTCTGAGGTTGTCGACCTTCGGTCCTTGGTCAAGCCTCGGCCTTGAAAAAGCGAAATCGTCTTTTGGCATCTATATATTGAATCGTCTAAAAAACCCTAACCATGCGCATTTATGAAACATCATTTCACGCCCTCGATTCTCCTAACCGTCTCACCACGTGTCGATTCCTCGATTAACCTAGCAGCCTTTAATAATGACTCTTAAAATGTGCAGCAACCGAAATGTCATTTCTCTATCAAATCCGCCATCACACACAATCGTGCATCCTTGAACCACGAAATTTTCGGTCATTTCACCTAGATTCCTTCATTTTGAAAATCAAACGATTAATCTTCCCCCCCAAAACGCCTATAAATACCCATTTCTTCTTCATTCAAACTTTACGCCTCCAAAACTCCTGAAATCTTCTTGCCTTTTACCTTCGAATTCCCAAAAAGCCCAAAAACTCTCAACCCAGAAACTCTCCGAGTCTTCATTAATGGCTTCCAACATCTTCATCTCCAAACTTTTCGATGAATGCGCGAAGTGCCGGGACTTCATTGACCAGAGCACCTTTAAAACCCTGCGTTTCAAAGGAGATTCGAGTGCTTCGCACCAGATCCTGGGACCACTCTTCAAAGACAACGTCCCAGTGTCTATTACCAACATCTTCAAAGATCATTGCCTGGAGCGTTTGTTTCAAGGATAGGACTGGCCGAAGTAGGAACTGACCAAACCTCAAGTGGTCTGGCCTTCAACTACTGCGGGCTGGGTTGCTTGGGTCGAAATGATGAAGAAGTTCTTTAGTAAGGAATGGAAGACTCTCAGCATTCATGATGCCATCAAGCTTTTGACCTTCAAGATCATCATGGACAAATAGCTTATCATGGCAGCCCTAAGTTTTTTGTGCTCGGCCACAAATACTATGGTCTTCCTACTCGTCCCTATTGGCCCCACTATTCTTGACATCTCAGCCATCCTCGGGACCTCCCTTTCAGGTCTTCCACTCGACGCCACCCTCTATAGGCACCAATTCAACCTCAACCTCAAGACACTTTTCGACAAACGCATTGTCGAATCGTTAAGAAAGAATGACCAGGAACCTTCAAAAGAAGAAGTCCAAAAGCTGCACAAGAACTTCTTTAACTATAACACCCTTATCCAACACTTCGCTGACCGAGGGGAACAAACTCTCAGGAAGGGAGAACATGAAGCCTTCCTATTTTACTAATACAACAAATTTATTTGTACTAAATCAAATAAGTGCTTTGTCGAGAACATGCCGGTGGCTGAGGCTCTGGCAAGTGGCCACACCCTGTCTATCTCTTTGGCTATCCTTGCCAACCTCATGCTTTGCAAGTCTATTTCATCAACCTCAGGCCAGAAGTCCCCAACCTTAAAACCTCTGAAGCGTTGGGTCTTCAATTGGGCTCTGATAGGAGCATATTTATGCACCTTAGTTAGCTTGTTCTTGTGCATTTATGTTGTTTTTCCTTAGTTAAAGTAGTCTTTTAAGCTAGTTTGATGTATTTTCAGGTTCTAAGGGCAAGTATGCAAAAAGAAGCAATTTGGAGCATTCTAGAGCATTTTTGGGCCAAGATTGGGTAGTGCAAGCATGGAGGCAAGTTGATGGACGAAATTGAAGATATAAAGGCTTGAAATCAGCTAAGAAGATGGAAGAAAGAAGTCAAAGATAAAGAAGATAAGGAATCAGCTCAAAAGAAGGAGAATTATCCAAAACATTATCTAAAACAACCTTATCTTATCCAATCCTTATCTTATCTTACCTTATCTTATCCAATCTTATCCTAATCTTATCCTAACCTGTTTTCTTCAGTTTAGGGGACTTAAAACCTGATTTCTAGAAGTCCTATCCCTTGTCCTATAAAAGTGGCGCCCCAAATCCTTCTAGAAACCTCAAAATCTGCCACAAAACACATTCCTTCTAGAACCCTAAAAATCTGGCGTCTTCTTCCCTTCTAGAATCCTTTTTCCTTGCCTTGCAAGGCATTCCCTGCCCTTATCCAAATCTGCCGCACCTTAGGCCCTTTCCCATGAGAAATCTGATTGTTTTGAACCTATTTCTGGATGGATTTGGCTTTCTAGAAGTCCTAATCTGATTCACCTAGGGTTTTTGGTGCCTATATATATATATTTCACCACCCTCTACCATAACTCACCTACATCCATCCACCACACAACCTCATTGTGCCGCAGCTGTGCAAAGGAAGGAAGGAAGAAATCTGGAGCGTTTCTAGGTGTATTCTATCCTTTGTTTTTAATGTTTATATTTAATTGTCTTTGTTTATTTGCGATCATGAGGAACTAAACCCCTTCTTAGCTAGGGGGGAATTCGAAACTATGAGCATATATGTGATATGAATTGATTTCATCCAGTTGTGATTTCATAAATCGTGGATGTGGTTTGCTTAACTGTTTGATTAAAACTTATTCTTGTATGTTCATTAAGGGTGCACACTTAGTTTGCATGCTAGGATTTGATGCTAAAATATAAGGGAGTTTCACCTAATAGTTACAAACTTATATTTCCAAGTAGTGGAGGTTTCTAGTCACGATCGCGTTAAGTAAATTCTTGGCAGGAGTGTCATGCAGTCATAGTCACGAATGTCATGTCAATGCTTATGATTTTCACCAAGCTTAATGATCTTTGATATGTATCTCTAGTATGCAGTCATATAGGGAACTTGATCAGAATAATTTGGTTTGCGGCGCTACGTCCAAATTCAATGAACTTAGGAAAATCTGAAGGTTAATGCGTGCAGTCACGATTAATTTGGGGCGTTGTCGTTCATGGTTTATAGAAAAAACAACTGGAAATCGATTTGTGTCGCATATATGTCATGTGTGGAGAAGGATCCTCTAGCTAGCCATTCACCCAAATTCGTACCAACCTTTGTTTAGTGTCTTAATTAGTTTGTTTTTACTTTAAATTCGTCAAAAACCCAATCCCCTTTATTTTCTTGTGTCAACTTAGTTAGAATCTGTTTAATTTTGTGTCTTTTAGCATTTTAAGTCAAGTTAAAGTTAGAATTCGTCCAAATAACTCCCTAGTGTCAGTTTTGAGTCTATTTGGTTGTTTTAAGCTGTTTTGAGTCTTGTAAGTCTAGTTTAGTGTTTTAGAGTTTAATTAGTGTAGATTAGCATCCCTTCTAATCCCCAGCTAGAACGATCCCTACTTACACATAGTACATTGATAGGGTTTAAATTTGAGTGCAATTTAATTTCACACCAGGCTCTAGACCTGCTCCTCCTCACTTGGCCAAAGAAGTTTTTAGATACTTTTTCGGCCTAGAAGACCTTTCCGACGACGAGTTTCTAATCTATCTTCGTCAAGAATATCCTTCTTCCATCAAACTTCCAACCTCGACATGGAATGAAGCCGAAGACTCTGACCTCCGAAAGAACTGGGGATCGTTTGTGTTAACTCACAAATTCCCTTTTGGCTGTGATGCTAAGCGTGCAAGTTCGGAGATCTACCAACCTCATTTCACCACACAGTAACTCGGCTACCTCCAAGGCTGCCCAATGCCTCTACTCACCTCTCGTTCTCTTTTAAGCCGATGACGCCTTTCCAGCACTTCAGAGAAAGAATGCAGGGAGGCAGAGCAAGAATTTCAGGAAAGGTGCAAGAAATTTCACCTCCGGCTGAACATCCCTGAGACTCTCAATACTACCACCTTTGTTGACTGGTAGATAGAGTATACCCGGGACTTTTTTGGTACTCCGGTCGAAGACGTCGTCAACAAACTCTTTGGCAACTTGCCCCAAAAAACTCCTGCCCCACAATCTAAAGAAACAACCTAAAGTATATGTCTATCTCTATCTTTTTTCCTTAAATACTCATTCAAAACTTTATTGACTTGGTTTTACTCTCTCAGGCGGCCGAGCTCCGAAGTGGGTAGATGTGGTGGCCACAGCCGCAGCTAAGAAAAAACTGGATTCCTCATCTAAGAAAAGTAAATGGCCTTGCCAGGAGGCCAAGACGGCGGATGACGTTTCCCGACATACAAAACGCATCAAGAAATTGGTGAAAAAATGAGAGTGAGAAATTCACGTCATTTCTAGCCAAACCACATGAGCGACTACTTCTACCGTCTCTCCCTCTGCCCCTGTCTTGCAGGCTTCGATGGCAGTGCAACGAGCTCTAACTGGCCCAGCATCCGAAGTTTGACCCGACCCTCAAATCGTGGTAAAACCAATCGCTGCTCCGCTGGTCGAAGAACCGACAGCTCCGGAGCCGGCCATTGCACCTGTCTTGGGGATCGTGACCTAAGCGACCAACGATCATCTTGGAAGAGGTATGATTATATAGTTGTATAACTCTCTATTATTATTAAATTTGAAAGTGCTAACAATTTTCATTTTAGGAAAATGAAAGCGACGAGATTTTGCTAGCGCGTAGCCCTCGACCAACTAATCATTCCCCTATGATCGAGGCGATTGACTAGGTCGACCTTCTTGCAACCGATCGTGGAAAAAGACCTGCCGTCGAGCCCGAAGCCACGACGAAAATGTCGATTCACCTGCAGGATCAAGACCTTGGCATCCCTCCGCAAGAAGCCACTTCGGCTTACGTAAGTACTCTTATTGCTTTCCATTGATCAATCTTCTACCTTAGAATTCTGAACCAGGAAAATATTAAATGTCAGGTGCCCACGTTCTCATTTCACCAAAAATTCTATGCGCCGAAAGGCGTTATCTATATCTCCTGGCCACCTCAGTGGCCATCAAACATAGATAACCTTCCTCGGCCACGTGAATTAAAAAGCAATCTTAAACACTGGGCTCGGCCATTAAGCTCTCTAGGCTCGAGTAATGAGCCAGCAGACATGGCCGAAGTCTATTCTCGGCAGGTCTAACATTTTCCCTTTTTTTTTTACTTCCTTATGACTTAACTTGTTCTGACGAGTTCCTTTTTGCGCAGCCTTCATAAGAGGTTGAACTTGATGCTCTTCTTTTAAACACTTCGAGAGCGACCTGCTTATCGGCAACCATACCCTCTGTATCAACGGTCAAATCAAGAGCCTTTGTCAAGCTGCAGGCGCTTTTGTTTCTCTTGGCTTCACAAATTCTTGAAAGCAAGGGTCTCGATTTTGTGGGAAAATGTCTGAACGACCTTGCAGCAGGCGGTCTTCTGAGCAACGAAACCGTCACTTGTCTGTCTTCCGTCCTAGATCGAACTCGAGAGTATTTTGATATTTTTGCAAGAGGTCTTCAGGGAAAAGACAACCTCAAGGCTGTATTAGTTGCTCAAGAAGTTATACGCCCAGAAGTCAAGGCGATAAAGGCAAAGAAAGAACAGCTGGCCGACTTCAATCGCCAAATTACCGACCTCAACCGTCGAATTACCGAACTCCAACGTCAGCAGTCAGTTGTTGCCTCTGATTTTGCTGATAATTTTGAGTTGAGCTTTGACTAACTATGCTGCTGGTGCAAAGTGCATTAAGCAACTGAAGATGGATAGAAGGACCCAGCAGGCTGAAATCATAATAGGCGAAGTACGAATGGTTGGAGTTGAAGGCTGCCCTTGAAGCTTTCTCCCCTGAGTTGTCTTTGTAAATTGGTCGATTGGCTTCTACTTGTACACCATTTTTGCGAATATTAATGAAATGAACTTTTATTCTTGCATCTCCCAAGTTACCAGATAATTTTTTTTTTTTAAATTTCCCATTGATTGGTAGTTTATGAATCAAACCAGTTCGATCCCTAAGGTGGTATGCCCCCTTGCCGAGAACTTTGTGTACAACGAATGGTCCTTCCCAATTCGATGACCATTTGCCAAATCTAGGGTCTTTAACTTCCACGGGTAGCACGGTTTGCCAAACCAACTCTCATTCGCCAAACGTTTTTTGTCTGACTCGTTGACTATAAGCTCACTTGGCAATCTTTTTTTATGCCGCTAATAAGTTACAAGCATCAAGTCGAGCTTCTTCTAAATCTTCTAACTCTTGTCTCATGGCCTGACTGTACTCGGGACTGAACAAACTACGTTGTTCAATTACTCGTAACGAGTTTATACTTAACTCGACTGGCAACATTACGTCTTGTCTATAGGTCAACGCGTATGGAGTTTTTCCAGTGGCTGATCGAAGTGACGTTTGATAGGCCCATAATGCTTCGTTTAGCTTTAGATGCCACATACCAGGCTTCTTTCTTACCATTTTTTTCAAGAATACCAATCGAAACCTTATTACTTGCTTCGACCTACCCGTTTACCTATGGGTAATATGGCGTAGATTACTCAGGTCAAATTTTCAAGTTTGCCGTATACTCTTTAAACCTGTCGGATGTGAAGATCGTACCATTATCTGTTATGATTGTTTTTGGTACGCCGAATCTAGTCATGATGTTTTCTTCTACGAAATTACAAACTTCTTTAGACGTTAACTCGGCATATGACTTCGCTTCGACCCATTAGGTGAAGTAGTCCGTCGCGACAAGTATCCATGCATGCTTTGCTGACCCGGAAGATGGTGTAATTTTGCCGATTACATCTATAGCCCAACCTCTAAACGACCATGGTTTAGTGACCGAATGTAGCGATTCAGTCGGGATCCTCTGTATAGGACCATGAATTTCGTACTGTATGCATCATCATGAAAACTCAATACAATCCTTCAGTATACTCGACCAAAAATAGCTGCGTCGGCGAAGCAACCATCGCATTTTTCGGCCAGACTGATGAGCCTCGCAAATTCCTTCATGGACTTATGCGATTGCTTGGGCAACCTCCTGAGGTTCGAGGCATAACAGTAATAGATCGTCCTCACTTCTTCGATACAATTCATTTTGGTACATAACATAGTTCGCGGCATGAACCCTTGTCTTGTGATCGTGTTTGCCATTGGGGTTGTCAAGATACCATATAATGGACTTCCTCCAGTCATCTGGTATTACCTCGACAGCGCAAACATCTATAGGGTCCTGACGTTCCAACAATGAAGGTAAGGACATGATTCGTGTGCGGATCACGTTATCGCGTCGGAGGACTTGTTGATTAACCAATGCTGGGTATGATCATCACAACAAAGGTATTTCCCGGCCTAGCTCGCCCCCCAAGAGTTGTGTTTCAGAGGCTATTTGAGCCAGTTCATCAGCGTCGGTGTTTCAAACTCGAGAGATGTGTTCAAATGTAATGTCAGAGAATGATTCGGCCAAATAGCTAGTAACCATGTGATAGGGCGCCAGAGTGCAACTCATGCAACGAAAAGAACCATTAAGTTGGTTAATCACCCGTTCAGAATCGTCGACGATGAGGGCACGAGTTACCCGTAAGCCGTGAAGGACGCCAGTGTCGATGACAAGGGCTTCGTATTCGGCCTGATTATTTGTGGAATCAAAATCAAGCTTAAGAGAAAAATACCAACGGTCGTGTTCTGGGGATTGAATAACTATCCCAACGCCAGCCGAGGCTGAAGTACTAGAGCCATCGAAGTACATCGTCCAATAATTATCACGCGTTTTCATCATGCCGTATGGTGACGGATGTTGGGCCAAAAAATCGGACAAAGCTTGGCCCTTGACGGCTTTCTAGGGCACATATTGCAAACTGAATTCAGACAGTGCCATTGTCCACTTCCCTATTCGACCTTTTACTATTGGCCGAGTAAGCATGTAACGAATGACGTCGGTCTGAGCGAGGACCTGAGTGACCAACGGGAACATATAATGTCGGAGTTTTGACGCGGCGAAGAATAAGGCTAGGTAAAACTTCTCGATGGCGGGATAATTGATCTCCCATGGGTTGAGATTCCACTAAGTTAGAAAAAGGCTTGCTCGCGCCGAACGTCATTGTCTTGTGCAAGGAGGCAACCGATGGATTCTTTGGCCGTGAAAATGTACAACTTGAGAGGTGGTACAAGGACAGGTGGGGTCGTGAAAGAAACCTTGATTTGTGTAAAAGCCTTTTGATGTTCAGTCCGTCACTCGAAAGTATCAAAATCTTTGAGCTTCAAAAGTGTAGAAAAGGCTCGTATTTTCCCCGCCAAATTAGCAATGAATCGACAGAGGAAATTAATCTGGTCGAGCAAAGACTGTAGTTGCTTTTGGGTCGCAGGGGGTGGAGCATTGATGATTGCTTAAGCCTTATTTGTGTCGACCTCAATACCAAGGTGATGTACAAGGAAACCTAAAAAATTACCGGCTGATACGCCGAAAACACATTTGGCAGGATTCATTTTTAGGTTATGCTGGCGCATGCGCAGGAAACTTTGTCGAAGATCATCCAAATGTGTTTGCTGACATTTCGATTTGATGACAACATCGTCAATGTAGACTTCGACGATGGTTCTAATTAAATCATGGAATATGGTATTCATCGCTCGTTGGTATGTGGCGTCAGCATTCTTGAGGTCGAATGGCATGACAACCCATTCGTATGTGCCAAGTGCCCCCGGGCAGTGAAAAACGGTCTTGTGAACATCGGCTTCGGCAATGAAAATCTGGTTATAGCCGGCATGTCCATCCATAAAGGATAAGATCGCATGATGTGATGCTGCGTTGATTAACAAATCTGAAATCGGCATTGGATACTCATCTTTGGGAGTTGCCAGATTCAGATTTCAAAAATCGATACAAATACGTAAAACACCATTTTTCTTTAAAACCGGGACGATATTCGCCAACCATTCGACGTATCGGGCTGTCCGAATGAACCTGGCTTTCAGAAGTCGTATGAGCTCATCCTTTATGCCAAGTTGTACTTCGGTTAAGAATCATCAAGGTGGTTGACAGAATGGTTTACATCCAGGTTTAATGCGTAGCTCGTGTTCGACGAGCGTTCGATCTAAACCAGGCACCTCGTGGTAGCTCCAGGCAAAGCAATCTTTGAATTCCTTAAGTAAATTACAAAGTTTAGCTTTCATGTGTTGGGGGTAAAAAATCACTAATAAATAAAGGTCATGGGTCGTCGGCCGTCCCAACATTTATTTCCTCTAAAGGGTTCTTAACTTGGGGTCGACTATCTTCGTGCTCGGCCGGGGTAGCTTGGACATTGTCTAAAGACAAGACAGGACCATTACCTCATTCGGCGAGAAACTCCACGAGGCTTATGCCTGAATTTGGCCTTTTGGAAACAGTATACCAATGAGCCAACAGTCGTTCCATAGTAGATGAAACCGCGGCACGGCGTTCAGCATGTTTGGCATCAGACATCGGGATCGGTAATGAAGTCAGCTAATCCGAGTCTCACCGAATCCTGATGCACAGTTTCGGCGCCTACCTCAATTGCTTTTTGCATTGAAATTCGCATTGGCTGCCCTTCGTTGTTGAGGCCGTGCAAGGTGATGTAGCTGACGTGGTCGTCATAGTAACGTGCTTGGATCATGTTAGCTTCGAATAGCTGATTGTCGGCCGGATGAACCACGACATACTTGCTGTCCCAGAAGACGAAGACTTGATACAATGATGAAGGAATACAGCTTGTTTGATGGATCCAATCCTAATCGAGCAATGCGTTATATTCGGTCTTTGAGTCAACTATGAAGAATGCAGTCATGTGACTGTGACCTATGATATTGACTTCTAACGGAAGTACGCCCTTAGTTTGGGATTTGTCACCGATGAAGCTGCTCATGTGACTGTGACGTATGATATTGAGTTCATGATAGCCACTGGCATGATATTGACGGTCGTTCCACGGTAAACGAAAATTTTAGAGACCGGATATCCTTCGATATAAGCCGTAACATACAACGGCTTCAGATGATGAAGGTTAGCTAATGATGAGCGAGGAAATAATTCGGCGAGGGTTGTTTTGAGTATATCTTCTTTCGTTGTTAGCTCGGCTTCGTCAGCAGCCACAAAGTTAACCTGCGTGGTCTCCTCGGTAATTACGTCACCATCCAGGGAATTCAGTTGGGACGCGTTTGGCTGAAAATCAACGGATAAGACATGGACCATACTAATTTCCATGTTGTCAAAGACTGAATGACTCATCAGGTCTCTTCCTTTTCTTCTTCTGGATCCTCTACCTCTAGATTCTCGTCGTTTGGATTCGAGTAAGGAGTATCCGCTTTATCTGCCTCGACTGTTACCAGAATATGTTCTTGCAATGTGTTTTCGAGAACCGTCTTGTTCTGTCCATTGGCCTCAGGTTCATCTGAAATCGAAATTGAGGTTGAGACTCGTGTCGTGACACGAGCTGGCTCTTGATACATGATACACATTCTATTTCATCCAATCATGTGACACGTTCTATTTCATCGGTCATAAGGCCGAAGAGAGAGACAGTTGAAAAGACTTCGAAATGGTATCGCAAATACTGAAGATCCTCAAGAGAAAATGAAGCTCGGCTGCGTCGATATCAATATATGGATGAATATTGAAGCCGAGGACTCGTGCCTCACGTATATGCTGGAACTTGGTTTTCATCCCTAGGTCCGAGCTTTTTTGGATGATTCGTTCCGTATCTGGACAAGTTAGAACGAGATCGATAATATCTTGACATGCCTTTGGCAATCCGTACAAGTCATTAGCCGAATGCTTTTTGTGAAACTCTTGCATGTACTCTAGAGCTTCCTCGACGAATAGTGGATGTAGATTTCGTTGAATTTTGATCAACGGCTCCTGTATAGGCAACAGGAGAGATTGATCTTGGCCTCTTTCCTGTAATGCTCAAGACGAGCCTTCATTTCCCCAGGCTGAATGAGGAGTTTGATCCGCTTTGCAGATTTTTCGATCGTGGTTTCAAAATCGCGATCGATTGCTTTCTTACCTTGAAGCAATTCGACCATGATTGTCGGGGGCTGTCAATCATCTGCGTTATCTGTTATTTCTTTTGGCTACCACTTGGTAGCCGAATTCGCATGTGCCATCTGTTGTCGAGCCATGCAGTCTATCCGTTGACATTAACATTTCTGTGATTTGGACAGCCCTGTGTACAGACCACTCGGAAATGAAAAATATACCAACGCTGATCACATGGCTGAAAGGGTTTAAAGGTGCGCTGACTCACGGGTGAACTTGAGCTACCAGGACTGCATCATTAATATTCTTTATTATAGAACGGCACGTCAAAATCAAGGCATCATCTGACCGAATATGGTTTGGGGTCTTGTGTTTGAGGACCAAGCCTATAAAAGACCTTGTGACAGTGACTTATTCCAAGCAGTTTTTTGGGTGTCATTGCGGTCTTAGACACTTGCGGTATTGCAACTTGACGTGGCTCCTGTTTCGACTCGACTAAAACGATGTCTGCTTTGCACCAGCTACACAGGATTATTGGCTCGTTAGTTGATGCGAAATATATAAGCACACAAATTAAACCCTCTTGTTGACAATTGTAGTATAGATGTAAGTAGGGATCGTTCTAGACCGGGGATTATGAGGGATTGCTAAAACACTTGAAATTGACTCAAAAACGTAAAACTAAGTTAAAAACACTAAACTAGACTCAAAGAATGCAAAACTAAACTCTAAAACACTAAAACAACTCAAAAGACTCAAAACAGCACAAAACAAGCTAAAAGACTCAAATCTGCCACTAAGAGTAAATTTGGACGAAAATAGGTTTTGACTAGACTCAAAACACTTAAAAACACAAACTAAATCAGTTTCTAACTAATATGACTCAACAAAGTAAATGGGGATTGGGTTGACGAATTTGAAAACAAAACAAGTAAATTAAAGAACTAATGAAATCTGCACGAATTTGGGCAAATCTATGGATGATGGGCTAGCTAGGAGGTTCTTTTCCACACATGAGACACTTGCAAACAAAACAATTTCCAGTTGCTTTTCAATAAACCACGAATTCTCAACACCCCAGATTAATTAGGTACGCTTAAATTAACCCTCAGATTTTCCTCATGTCATTGAATTGGACGGAAAAAGCGCATCACAATCAAATTATTCTTCAAAAATTCCCAACATGAAAGCGCATGATAGAGATACAATCAAAGATCATTAAGTTCAATGAAAATCATAAGTATTGACGAGGCACTCGTAACTATGAAAGCGCATGATACTTATGCCAATAATTTACTTAACACGATCGTGACTAGCAACCTTCACTACTTGTGAATATAAGTTCATAACGATTAGGTGAAACTCCCTTATATCCTAGCATCAGATTTATGCATGAAAATTAAGCGTGCACTCTCAACCAACACACACAAATCAGTTTTAATTCAAACAGATAAGTAAATTGAATTCACAACTTATGAATCACAACTAGATGTAATCAAATCATATTGCAAGTATAACCATGGTTTCGAATTCCCCCCTAGCTAAGAGGGGTTTAGTTCCTCATACTCATAAAACAAAGATTATTGAATTGAAACATTGAAAACAAAAGAAAGATTACACCTAAAACGTTCCAGCAATCCTAACTCGAATGGCAGGCACATCCAAGGGCTCTCCTCTTTCCTCTTTGCTGCGGCACAAGGTTTGGTGGTGAGTTTTGAGGGTTATGAATGGTGTAGAAGGCTGGGTTTATGGTTAGGATAGGTGTATGGTGCGACAAGGGGTTGAATAAGGTCAGAAACTATGGAGAATGGTGAATGATGGATACGGCAGAGAGAGGGGAGTGATTTCTGGCGTGAATGGATGAATGAATGGATGATTTTGGGGCTGCAAAAAGGAAGTTTATTTAAGGTTTTCAGAAATTAAAACCCTAACTTATTTAGGTAATCAGAAATTAAGTCAAAAGCTTCTAGAAAGAGGAAACAAAATCAGAAAACTAAGGGAAAGTACTAAGATATGCGGCAGAGACTTTAATTGAAAGAGGAATGTGTTTTAATGCAGGAAATAGGAAAGAGGGACTCTCCCTTGCACGGCAAGGAAGAGGAAAGGTCCAAAGAGGTGGGGCAAGGGTTGTTTAAGTGCAATGAAGGTTCAATTTGTGTCCTAAAATGCATAGGAGGCCTTCAATGTTGCTGGAACTTATTTAGGATTAGGAAAGGTCAAACCAAAATAGGAAACCTTGGCTTAACTTTCCTACTTCAAGTAGGAATCCTTGTTTGAGTAGGAATCCATCTCCAATTAGGAATCTTTCTTCAATTAGGAATCCTTCTTTGATTAGGAATCCTTCGTTGATTAGGAATCCTTCTTTGATTAGGAATCCTAACATCTTCAAATCTTCAATTTCGTCCATTCCTTTTGCTCCAAACATGTGATAACCATTCCAAGCCCAATTTTTCTCCAAAATGCACCTTCTTGCATACTTTGTCCTTATAACCTGAAAACACACGAAAATGGCTTAAAGGACTAAATAACTAAGAAATAACAACGTAAATGCACAAGAACAAGCCAACTAAGTCGCCTAAATATGCTCTTATCATTAGTTTCCTCAACGCTGGAGCTTGACATTGATTTGATAATAGCCAGTCTAGTTAAATCTTGAGGTGGTTCATTTGAGAACAGATCAATTTTCAATCTTGGCCGAGAGTTCTACTTTGGGATGAACCGCGTTGGAGCAAATTTGGGTTTTCCTTTTCCTTTATCCCTAGGTAGCTGAGCATCCACCATGCTCACCGTCGTTGTAGGAAATGGATCGGTATCGACACTCATCTTCTTTTCTGGAAACTTGAGTTTGCCGTTGTCAATCCAACTTTGGATGGTGTCTTGAAATACGACACAGTTGTTTGTCATGTGTTTATTCGAGTTATGGTACTTGCAATACATTTTCCCTTTCAACTCTTCGGCCTTGGGGATATTATGCCCCGACCAAAGTTTGATAATTTTGGCGACTAGCAATTGATCAAAAATGGCATCAGCCTTCGTAATGTCGAAGGTGTAAACTTTTGCCGTTTGGACGGGGGGCTCTTCAGGGGCCAAGTGAGTTTTGGCATCTTTTTCTACTCCACGTCCAACCCATTCAAAGTGAGCCTAACAAATTTGACTTCAGGGAGAGATACTCGGCACCAATTTCTGGCCGACTTAAACCTTGTAAGATAATCCATTGGTGACTCATCAGATGCTTGAGCCATCCTGGCCAATGAAGAAACTGATATTTTCATTCCTGGCCGATAGAATTGCTCATGGAATCTTTCGCCCAGTTCCTCCCAAATTTGGATGGAGTTAGGTGGGAGGTTGATGTACCACACAAATGCCGAGCCTGTCAACGAGAAGTTAAAGAGTCGTAGTTTATGGAAATCACTATTAACATCCCCGCATTGCACAGTGAACCGAGCTATATGTTCTAACGGAGACAAGGACGATTCTCCTGCAAAAAGGCTGAAATCTGGGATTGTGAAGCCTTTAGGATATTCAAACCTCTCCACGTAGGCCGAGTATGGATGGATGAATTTTAGGAACTTCTATCCTTTTTTCAAGGCCGAATCGATCATTCTTTGGACCCCGATCATATCAATTGATGTCGTTTCCACTCTCTGGTTGGATTCGTCTGATCTGTTGCTCGATCTTCCTCTTTTTTCCAAGTCAATTGTTTTGAGCGGAGCAGATACTGGCATGGCTTGTACTATTGGTAAGGGGTTATTTCTTGGCGAAAATGGTTGGGAATGATCAGTGGGTCCATTGTCGTAAGCTTTACTAACCAATAGCTCAAGCAATCTAGTGTGTGTATCACCATTACTTTGTATCACCTCGAGCAAATTGTTCATTTTGTGGCTGACCGCCTGTTCGACCTGCCGAGATTGCTTATCAAGTCGTCTTCGAAGAAACGACCTAGTCGGGGGCTCAGAACCTTCACCACCATCTTCAACGCAATCTTCTACTAACCCATCAATTGGAATGCATTTGGTTTTGTTGGGAATTTATGCATTGTGAGGCTGGCCGCGGAGACAAACTTCCTTTTCTTGATGCGTTGCACTTGCAGCCTCATGTGTCACAGTAATAAGAGGATTTTGTGCCTGTGACAAATCTTGTCCGGGGCCCTGAACTGGCAGGTCAGTCGTTGACTTTCCCATGACTATTTTCTTTTTTACTGATCGTGTCTCAATAGGGCTGGGTTCGATTCAAAACGGTTCGGTTTTTTGCCAAAATTGAAACCGAACCGAAATTTTGGTTCGGTTCACTTTTTTTTCCTTTTTTTTCGGTTTTTGATTTTTTTCAGTTCGTTTTTTTCCGGTTCGGTTTCGACCTGGTTCGATTTTTTCATGAAAATTGTTGTTTTTTTTTAAAAAAAAAACTGGGCAGTCAAGAGCAAATGGAAGCTATACACCTGATGAGGCCCATGAGGGTTTTGATTCTATGACTGATGATCGGGAATGGGGTTTTGATTCTATGACTGATGATCAAGTTGGATGATCGGCATGAATCTGACATTATTGGGTGTCGGTGCGTCTTTCTTGTTGTGGATCTGAGAGCTCTCATAGAGAAAATGCATGCATGTGTTAGATCCTTGACTTTTCCATGAAAATAAAACCAAAAGAACTAAATAGCAACCATGACAGATTTTTACCTTGAGGATTTGTTTTTGGGACTGATCTCAGGACGAGGTCTACAATTTCGTTTGCAGAATTGTGCACCCTTGGAGGCTCTGTGATTTTGGTTGCAACAATGAGATTTGTGTAGAGAAAAGAGAAATAGAGGCATGGGTTGTTTTGAGAGAGAGATGACTTATGGAAATGTGCAAGAAAGCCGTTTGGTTCTGGGCTCGAGATTGCACTTTGCTACATCTTATAAATGGGTAGCAGTATGAGGCAACAGAGAAATAAGAGAGAGAGAGAGAGAGAGAGAGAGATTTCTGTGTTTAGAAAGCAAGCCCATGTGCTTGATATAACTTTTGTCAGCCAACTTTAGTTATTTTAATAATATAATAATTACCCATTACACATTTCAACACATATAATAAGAGAAAGAGAGAGATTTTTGTGTTTAGAAAGCAAGCCCATGTACTTGATACAACTTTTGTCAGCCAACTTTGGTTATTTTAATAATATAATAATTACCCATTACACATTCCAACACACACATATATATATATATATATGTGTGTGTGTGTGTGTGTATATATATATCCAAAACAGATAATTAATTAAATAAATAAAATTAATTTAATTAATGCGGTTGGGTTAGGTTTTTTTAATTTGGTTGGGTTTTTTGTTCGGTTTAGCTTTTTCGATTTCGATTCGGTTTGGTTTTTAGTTTTTTTCGGTTTTCGGTTTTTTGAACCCACCCTTATGTCGCAATGGTCATAAACTCCGAAGTTTTAGCACTAGGTCCCACTGGGCATGCCAAAATGTTGATCCTAAAAACTACCAAGCCTACGTGGTGCGTAGGCCGAGTAATTATTAAGCTAACTACATCATTCGATTATGTGCTGGGCGTGCCAACTCGTCGGCCGAGCTCGGCTGGGGAGTAAAATATGGCACGTGGCGTTGGGTGCGCTGCTGACTTCTTGACCTTGCGATTGCGGCCGAGGAAGGAACACGTCTCGGCCTTTGGATTGTAGAGCCTGAAGACAAGGCTGTTAATTTGCGAAGTTCAATATCAAATTCGACTTTCACTGTGCTGAATGTAGTAACCTAGTAACACCTCACTTCGTCGAGAAAGCTAATGAGATGACCTCTGCCAATAAGGATTCGAGAATCCTTCTTGATTGAGACTTGGATAGATAACCAGTCGGCCTCGACGTAGTGTTGTTTATCTAAACTGAAGATGCTTCGCGGTCGGCTGATTCTACGGCTACAGTGCTGTTTATCCAAACTGAAGATGTTCGCCAGTTGCCTTCACAATGCTGTTTATCTAAATTGAAGATGTGTTGGCGGAAAAAGAAAATTAAAATCTCAAGGTTGTAGAGAGGTTTCGTGTAAAGCGAGGGTTTGCACATGGCATTTTGTGTGTTGAGTTGGAGGAGGGCTTAAATGATGCACAACTTCCTCTATTTATAGCAGTAGCCCTTCCCACACCTGAGCCAGAAGCATATTCAAGTTAGGATTCTTTAACCTAATCTGATTAAGCTTTGACCAATCCTAATGCAAATAGGACTTTGAACCTGCCTTTTTGATGGACCAGATACATTCCGAGCCCCAGCATGTTTCCAACTCATCCTCACACTAAGTCTCGATTACTCCTTTATCCATACCAATCCATCTTGTTACGGGATTCGACCGACCCTAACTAGACGACCCATAATCCAAAGGCCCACAATAAATCTTAAAAGATCACTTAGCCAAATGCAATTCCAAATTCGGCCCAAACCAATATTTTAGGCCCAAACAGTATTACATGTATATGAACATCTTAATCTCCAAGTTTATTGCTACGTAATGTATTCTACAGACACCTATCTTTTGTTCCTTATTGAACATAAGGATGAAAATACAATTTGATATGGATGTAAATGGATTTTAATATATTCTACACGTTTAACATAGTTATAAAACCCACGGTATTGGGCGGACCTAATTACTAGTTTATAATCTAAACTTCTCTCTTGTGCAATCCAACCAATGCCACGTTTAGGATTTTATGTTGAATTACCTGTAAATTATATTATAAAGAAGATTTTGTTATGTAATCAGATCCATATTTCATTATATCTAGCTATGTGTGACACTCACAAGTCAATAAAGGAGGGTTAAAGAAAATAGGACCCTTAGAATTATTTTCTTTGGCTGGGCAAATATATGACCCTTAAGATAAATACAATGCGTTGGAAAGTCTAATCTAGGTCAAAAGAAAAACAAAGTAAACTTTTAGTCACTATCCTCAACATTAATCATTCTTTTATGAATTATGAGTAACTATTCTTACTTAAATTTTGTACAAAACATTATCAATCTGAAATATTCAAAAAGTGAAGTCCAGCTGAATGTGTGCTCCAACTCTAACTAGTGGGAACTCAACTCTTCAATTAAAGCATTCAAATCAGAGTGTGACGATCATCCTTTCTCAATAGCCCTTTTTGCCTGTTCTACAAGTTCCCTAGCTCTGCTTCTCATTTTCTATGCTTCCACACCCACCATAATCCTCCTAACAACTTTCTCAACAGCTTCATTCTTCACGCTATCCCTCACAACCTTAACCCATTTCTGAGCACCAACTCTAACACCAATTTTCAGCACTTGGGTCACTAGCTTCTCGTTGTAAAACTGCTCGGCCGACACCGACCACGTCACCATCAGCAACCCGGAAGCGATCCCTTCCAACGTCGAGTTCCACCCACAGTGAGTCACAAACTTGCCAACTGCCCCATGATTAAGAATCAAAACTTGCAGGGCCCACCCTCTTATGATTAATCTTTTCCCTTTTATCCGATCCTCAAACCCTTCTGGCAACCACTCCTCTTTCTCCATGTCATAATTTTGTCTGGTCCTCACAACCCAAATGAAGTCCTACTTAGAAGCCTCAAGCCCCATTGCAATCTCCTTAAGCTGAGAGGCATTGAATGTAGCCACGCTTCCAAAACATACATAAACAACCGAATTAGGTTCTTTTGAATCAAGCCACTTCAAGAAATAGTGCTCGTTGATGGAAGCTGCTTTTCCTCTAAGTGCTTTTTCTTCCTTGTTTTTATTGCGTAGAGAAACAGGGCCAATATGCCAAGCTTTCCTCTCAAGCACATTTCTGTAATAATCTGCATAAACCGATTTGAGCTCATAGAAACTGTTCACAACAATTCCATATCTCGTTTTCTCAGCTTCCTTGGCCCGTTTGACCGTCCAGGTCAAGTTGTTTTCGATATTTTCCTTGACATGATGAGGAACTTGGGCTCGTATCATCGTAATCTCACCAAGAAAATCCGGAATCATGAAAGGGTCTGAATCCAATGAAGTGTTCTTGAACGGCTCATACTTAGTCACAATATCTGAGGCAGCCATGGCAAATAAACTAATGCCATGAAAAATTAGCCTTGGAATATCAAACTTTGCAGCAACATCAGTTGCCCAATGAAAAAGAACGTCTGCCACAAGGCAACTAGGGTTTTCTTGGAGCAGAAGATGCTCTAGAGGTTCTTGGAGAAGACTTATTGCTTTGTAAAAATTGGTCCTGCATTCTGGTAAGGGGAGCGAGTCGACATGCTTGTACCCTTCTGGCAGACTGGCTTCTACAGAAGGGAACTTGATGGTTTTGATTTTGACTTCGACGCCACCGGAGTAGGTTTTACTTGATTAGGTGGCTTTGGAGAATGTTGGGGCATTTAGAGGAGTGGTGACTATGGTAGTTTTCACTCCTTGGGATGCAAAGAGCTTGGCCATGTCGGAGATTGGTATCATGTGGCCGTGAGCCATGAAAGGGAAGAAACTGATGTGGAAATCATGATTTTCGCTACCTATGATTATTGAGATTTATGAAACAAGATGGATGAAGTGATGTCTTAGAGCTGCGGTGGCGGTGGTGGTGGTGGTGGCGTTGTTTGTGATACATGAAAGCTCAAATATATAGAAGTGGAGTATGTGAAGATTTTGATTCTTCCCACCATTGACAGAAGGAGAAAAGTTTGTCTCACCCAATTGTATACGTTAGCCGGTATGTCATGTACAACAACGATTGTTTTATTTTTTTTATTTTTTAAACAAATCATATTATCTACACTAGAGGGGAGGTAGATGGCCTTAACATCACAATGGGTTAGCAATAATGTAGTTCAAAATTGCGTTTGACAAGAACCGCACCCAAGACCTTGGTTAAGTAGAGTAATTTTTTAGGAAATTGTGGAATAAAAATAGAATTAGTTTGTCTTTGATAATTTATTAGGTTTAATGAATGTTGAATAAAAATATAAATGTTAATCTGTGTGTTTTGTTCAAGTGAAGGTATAAGATAGAGAATTCGTGAAGAAAATTTGCAAGTTAACGTTTATACATTACTAAATTAAACGCTTTGCACGACGAGGGACACTTTGTACCACAAAGCATTTTCAGGTCGCACAAAACCTATGGCGACGCACAAATTGTCGCACAAAATTTGTCGCGCAAAGGTTGTGAAAAAAGACCTTGCGCGACCAAGAAGTGGACATTCATCACGCACCTAAACGATTGCGCGACGCTTTAGTACTCGTCGCGCAAAAGGTATACGGACAAAGGCTTTCGTTACACAATATAAAAGGGTACAAGTGTGCTTTGTGACGAGAAATTTCTGGGGACGTCTATAGTTCGTCTCAAAAATGTTTGCACGACAAAAATATAAGACGCGCATGATTTCGCGCGACGAAACGTGTAAGACGCGCGTGGTTTTGCGCGACAACATATCAGCGTCGCACAAGAGTAATTTGTAACAAAAAAAATAATAAATAGAATAAAATGAATATTATTAAAAAATATATTTCATACAATTGAAAAAAAAACAAATTAATGAATAAAAAACAATTTATTTATAATATAAATAAAAATGTACGTACAAATACAAAGTTTAAAAAGAAAGCGGGAACAAAAACTACAAAAAAAATAAGGAATAATATGTGGGCAAGTCGTTCGGAGGCGCTTGGTAATCTTGCTGCTGGAATAGGGTAGGGTTGGGGAGGGGGTTGGAGGTCGACGAGCCTGATTGTTGTGTATGCTCAGGGTGGAGGGGCTCTGACGGCTGCGGTGCAAAAAACCCGGGGAGACTGATCCCGGAGGAATTGAGGGCTTGTACAAGCAATGACATTTGATACTTGTACGATGCAAGCTCACTCCTTAGGCCAGCGACTTCTTGCGTCAAAGCCGTAACCTCGCCCTTCGATTGGGAGGATGAAGAGGCTCCACTCTCCCACTGCCTGGCATTTCCCATCCCCCGACATTATGTCCTTGGCCTCCGACTGAAAGTCTTGTCCAACGTCTGTGAGGATGTGAAACCCCGCATCATCAGGGGGATGCATAGACTCGATCAGCGTGTCCGGGGGAAGCTAGGAGGCGGACTCTTGAAGCACCGACTGACCTTTCTCCACCATAGTCGCTTGTGAAAAAAAACATGGATTATTAATAGAAAACAATTTGAAATAATTAGTATAAATCTTTAATGCATAAGAAATTACTTACATGAAAGGACTCGGTCAACTCATCCCCAAGCCGAACATAAACGTTAGCAAAGACATCGATCTCTGGGAATTTTCAACCCTCATGAAATAGAAAAAGATAAGGAAAATGTTAGTACGAAAACAAAACAAAAAAAAAAAAAACAAAACAAAAAAAAAAAAAAATATTAGCAACATTTTAAAATTGGAAATGAAAGCTGTAATATATACCTTCCGCCGCGCCTCCATCCTATATGAGAAAGGCCTTGAACCCGAATGGGGGAGAAAAGTCTTTTTCTCCCGATTGCAAGGCCTTCTTCTGTTATACCCAAAAGAAACGTTTTAGTTGTAATATTTAAAGAACATAAAAAAAAATTCATGTTAGAAATTTAATAATTTAAATATTAGTATTATTAATATTTAAATATTCAAGTGAATGAAAATTAAAATGGAAAAGTGGGTTAGTCTTGAACTGCCTATATATTGCAGTCTGCAATTGTTCCTTTTAATTTTATTTTATTATGAAAATGGTCATGGATAGGTTTGACCGGTAGCTTTTCAAGGGTTATGTATGTTTGAACAAAGGTTGCATCTTTTTGTCCTTTGGAAACAGATGCAATTTTTAACAAAGGTTGCATCCTTTGTCTTTTGGAAGCAGACGTAACCTTTGGAAAAGAGGCATGTCAATACCCACAAATAGACTATCAAGTCAAGCATGTTAGATATAGTTTTGCATCTAGAAATCAATTAGAAATTAGAGTAGTTTAGTGTCTGATAAAGAGAGAGTTTTAAACGCTTTTGGTTCACTATTCTTTATGGATTGGAGTGCTACTTCCGCAAAGAAAAAGATCGTTGTATCATGGGAGACATTTGCCAACGCAAACCTTGAGGCACCACTGAGAGGCAATATTGTCTTAAGGCTATAGAATCAAATTCTAGCCTCGATCTCTTAAGGTTCTTCTATTCCTTGTTCTTCTTACATTCGTAGAAATTTTATTGTGTATTATTCAATAGTTTATAATAAAAATATATAGCAGTTTTCAAAGCTTTTTCCAACAACTTAAGACGAGATGCGGCTTTGTTAAATTGTTATATTTTCTTAGCGAAGTCTAATTAAATAATCTTGTGGGTTATGGTGTTAAGAAACTAAAGTTTGTTTGCATCATAATACTTTGTTGCTTTTATTTTAATTATAATATATTGAATTGTGTGATTTTCTCTCTTAAGGGAAAATGGATGATACTAGTAATTCTTCTAGTAAACTGGGCAGCACGTCAGTTGTGAGCGTTGTGCCCGTGATGATCCCAACTTCCACCAATCATGGTGAGAAGCTTGAGAAGTTCAATGGGACAAACTTCAAGAGGTGGCAACAAAAAATGTTATTTTACCTCAACACTCTGAACTTGGCAAAGTTTCTTACTGAAGATGCGTCTGTGTCTGGAACTACCCCAGAAGAAGTGGCTGCAGTAGATGCATGGAACCATTCTGATTTTCTTTGCAATAATTATATCTTCAATGCATTAGATAATGCATTATACAATGTGTATAGTCCAATTAAAAATGCGAAAGCCTTATGGAACTCTCTTGACAAGAAATATAAGACCGAAGATCTTGGCATGAAGAAATTTGTGGTCGGTCAATTTCTTGACTAAAAGATAACAGACTCCAAGAAGGTTAAGTCCAAGAGTTACAACTTATTCTTCATGAAAGACATGCTGAAGGGATGTCGCTAAGTAAGACCTTTCAAGTAGCTGCAGTAATTGAAAAGTTACCTCCTGCTTGGAAAGATTTCAAAAACTATCTCAAGCATAAGCACAAAGATATGGGACTTGAGGATTTAATCGTAAGATTAAGGATTGAGGAGGATAATCATTGTTCTGAAAAGAAGTGTAACAGTCAACTTATGCAAGCCAAGGCACACATTGTGGAGGGTGGGTCAAAGAATAACAAAAAGAGGAAGCATTCTGGTGAAAGTTCAAGCCAAGGGAATTTTAAGAAGTTCAAAGGCAAGTGCTTTGTTTGCAACAAGATAGGACATCGTGCTAGCGAATGTCGAAACCGCAAAGGCCAAGACAATTCCAAAAAGAAAAGTAATGAAGTACACATAACCAAGGAAGAGAGGCTGTCCAATGAGATCGCTGACAGAAATCTCGTGGCCATGTTAACATGGTGGGAAACACTAAGGAATGGTGGGTTGACACTGGGGCTACTCGCCACATCTATTCTGATAGAAAAACGTTTAACACCTATCACGAAGTTACTCATAGAGAGCAACTGTTCATGGGGAATTCTTCTACATCCAAGGTTCAAGGCCTAGGAAAGGTAATTTTAAAGATGACTTCTGCAAAGGAACTCACTCTTAACTATGTGCTTTATGTGCCTGACATCAGAAAGAACTTAGTCTCCGGACCATTGTTGAGCAAAAATGGTTTTCGTTTGGTTTTTGAGTCTGATAAGTTTGTACTAACAAAGAGTGGAATGTATGTTAGGAAAGGACATCTCAGTGATGGTTTTTTTTTTTTCAAAATGAATGTAATGATTGTTGTACCCAAAATTATCAATAAAGTTAATTCTTCTGCTTATATTGTGGAATCGCCAAATATATGGCATGAGAGGTTAGGACACGTGAATTATGATACTATACGTAGGCTAATTAACATGGTCCTATTACCTAAGTTTCATATTGATATAAGTCATAAATGTGAAACTTGTGTGGAAGCAAAGTCAACTAAAGCACCTTTTCACTCTGTTGAAAGAAGTACAGAACCTCTAGAATTAATTCATAGTGATATCTGTGATTTAAAGTTTGTGCAAACTAGAGGAGGCAAAAAATATTTTATTACTTTCATAGACGATTGCACAAGGTACTACTATGTGTATTTGCTAAGAAGCAAAGATGAACACTTAGAAGCATTCACAAATTATAAGAACGAAGTTGAGAATCAACTTAGCAAAAAGATAAAGGTTATAAGAAGCAATAGGGGAGGTGAATATGTTGCACCCTTTTCTGAATTTTCTACTCAGCATGGGATTATTCACCAAACTACTGCTCTTTACTCACCCCAACAAAACGGAGTTGCTGAACGTAAAAGTCGTACATTGAAAGAAATGATGAATGCTATGTTGATAAGTTTTGGGGTGGCCCATAATTTGTGGGGAGAAGCATTGCTTTCTGCAAACCACATTCTCAATAAATTACTTCACAAGAAGTTAGATAAGACACCTTATGAATTATGGAAAGGTAGAAAGCCTTCTTATAAATTTCTCAAAGTTTAGGGGTGTCTAGCTAATGCAACGGTCCCTGATCCTAAGAAGATTAAAATAGGACCCAAAACCATTGATTGTGTTTTCATTGGTTATGCCATAAATAGTAGTGCATATCGGTTTCTTGTACATAAATTGGATAATCCCGAAGTACATGTTAATACAATAATTGAATCAAGGAATGCCACATTCTTTGAAAATGTATTTCCATGGAAAATTGCACAAGAACAAAGTTCTTTGAAAAGAACTTATGATGACTTTAATAGCAGTCATAAAGAAAGCAATGATAATTCTGCAGATTGAGAACATGTACAAGAAATTGAACCAAGACGTAGTAAGAGGGCTAAGATATCAACGTCTTTTGGACTTGATTTTCTTACTTACTTATTAGAAAATGAGCCTTAAGCGTATAAGGAAGCTATATCCTCTCCAAAAGGTCCATTTTGGAAAGAGGCTATTAATGCTGAAATTGAATCCATCATGCAAAATCATACATGGGAATTGGTGGATCTTCCTCTTGGAAACGAACCTTTAGCTTATAAATGGATTTTCAAAAGGAAGATGAAAACAGATGGATCTATTGACAAGTACAAGGCAAGACTTGTCGCCAAAGGTTATAAGCAAAGAGAAGGCTTGGACTATTTTGATACATATTTGCCAGTTAGGAGGATAACATCCATCCATATGTTGATTGCTATTGCAGCAATTCATAATCTTGAGATTCATCAAATGGATGTCAAGATTGCTTTTCTAAATGGTGATTTGGACGAGGAAATTTATATGGAGCAACCTGAAGGTTTCATAGTGCATGGCCAAGAGAGAAAGGTATGTAGACTTGTTAAATCACTTTATGGTTTAAAGCAAGCACCTAAGCAATGGCATCATAAGTTTGACACTGCAATGTTGTCGAATGGATTTAAAATAAATGAGTGTGACAAATGTGTTTACACTAAAAGCACACAAGAGGGATGTCATTGTGTGTCTATATGTCGATGATATGCTAATTATTGGTAGTAATCATGAGATTATTAAATCTACCAAAAGAATGTTGGCTAGTAAGTTTGATATGAAAGATATGGGAGTTGCAGATGTTATACTAGGAATCAAGATTTCTAGAACGTCTGAAGGACTAATTTTATCTCAATCCAATTATATTGAGAAAGTACTTACAAAATTTAGTAATTATGTAAGTAGTCCTGTGAAGACACCATATAATGTCAATTTGCATTTATCAAAGAATATTGGTCAATGTATATCTCAAAGTGAATATGCACGAATAATTGGTAGTCTAATGTACATTACAAATTGTACACATCCGGACATTACTTATTCAGTTAACAGATTGAGTAGATATACAAGTAATCCTGGAAAGAATCATTGGAAGGCCATTTCAAGGGTTCTTGATTATTTGAAATTTACGCAGAACTATGGATTGCACTTCATAAGATATCCAGTAGTACTTGAAGGCTATTGTGATGCTAACTGGATATCTGATACAGAAGACTCGAAGTCCACGAGTGGTTATGTTTTTATGCTGGGAGGCGGAGCCATTTCATGGAAATCCTCTAAACAAATGTGTATAGCTAGATCCACTATGGAATCTGAGTTCATTGCTTTAGACAAAGCTGGGGAAGAAGCTGAATGGCTTCGTAATTTCTTAAAGGATATTCCCAATTGGCTGAAGCCGGTGCCTGCCATATGTATACATTGTGATAGCCAATCAACGATTGGAAGGGCACAAAATCATATGTATAATGGTAAGTCCCCACATATACGTCATAGACATAATACCATTAGGCAACATCTCTCAAGTGGTATAATTACCATTGATTACATAAGGTCAAAATAAAATATAGCGGATCCGTTTACTAAAGGTTTGACTAGAGAGCAAGTTTATAAATCATCGAGGGGAATAGGTTTAAAGCCTATGTTTTAAGAATTGCCATAATGGCAACCCAACCTAGCTGACTGGAGATCCCAAGATCTAGGTTCAAAGGGACAACCGAATTGTGGATGATTCAATGGGAGCAATGCGGAGACAATCTCCTACCCATGTCATATGATGAAACAGTGCTATCTGTAGCGTGTTTAGGATTACTTTTAATGATTCCTATACTTGGAAATAACAAGTGGGGTATTGTGTAGGATATTCTTAATGGGATATCACCTACATGAGTGTGAAAATGGTCGTTTATATGAGAATTATAAGGCTGAATTCTCTAAAGCACTCAGGATTATAGGGAATTGTTCAGGGCCAAAATGAACATAACCGTAGAATCATATGTGTTCGGAGAAATACCGTGTGAATATTATTGTCTTGGTTTACATAAACGGCTGAGCACTTCAAGACATCATGTTCACTGATTAGGTAGTAAATCTGATAATATTTCACTAAGGAAGGTTCAAAGCCAAAAGCTACCTCTCCCCATACGGTATTTGTCCAATTAAACTCTCTCTAAGTGTTTGCATCTTCATTTGCTTTAAATTTTATTAATTTTCATTCATGTGGAGATTGTTAGAAATTTAATAATTTAAATATTAGTATTATTAATATTTAAATATTAAATATTATTAATAATTTTCATTCATGTGGGATTGTTCCTTTTAATTTTATTTTATTATGAAAATGGTCATGGATAGGTTTGATCGGCAGCTTTTCAAGGTTTATGTATGTTTGAACCAAGGTTGTAGCTTTTTGTCCTTTGAAAACAGATGCAATTTTGAACAAAGGTTGCATCCTTTGACTTGGAAGCAGACGCAACCTCTGCCCTTTGGAAAGAGATGAAACTTTTTTTTTTTTTTTTTTTTTTTTTTCTTTTTTTTTCCGGTGACATGGAATAGAAAAGCAGAAAAAAAAACACTAAAAAACAACTAATCCGGCTATAGCAACTCCAGAGCAATCATCCGAAAAAGTTTGAAATAAGTAAGAAGGAGGCTCCACAAGCTCTTGAAACTCCATCTCACTATTTAAACCCAATTTGGCTAACCCGTCAGCTGCAAAATTACTCTCTATGAACATGTTGCACATTACAACACCAATTATCTATGATCAAACTTCAGCACTCCGAGACAAGACCATAAAGAGGATGATTAATAAGGCCAGATGAACCATGAATGAGAGAGACCACCAAAGCAGAATCAACCTCCACAATAAGGTGAGAGAAATTTCCAGCTTTAGCTATCTTCAACCCATAAAACAAAGCCCAAACTTTAGCATGGAGAACTTCCCCAATTCCCTTTTTAGCAATAAAGCCAGTGATCCAGTTACCGTGCCAGTCTCTAATTAGTCATCCACTACCAATCACCCCATTAGAACCAAGCCTAGCACCATCCACATTTAACTTAAAAGTCCCAGACGGAGGGGGAACCCAAGCTAAGAGAACCTGTACACGGTTGTGTTTACTAGAGATGCTAACGTTAGCTTTGAGCCATTCAGAAGAATACTCCAAGATGCATTTTTTTGGATCAGGAAGTTTAATAAATTTAGGACAAAATATAGCACAACACCTCCACTTCCATATGAACCATAAGGCTACAACAAAAACAAGATTCCAAGGTAACCCATGCACATGCGGATCATTGCATTTTAAATTTGCTTCCACACATCCATGGGAAGAATCAAATTGGTTCCAATGAAGATGATGTGGAACATAAATATTTCTCCAGACCCATATAGCCGCATGATAGCTTCAGAAAACATACGACATATTCTCCACTGCAGAATTACAACTCTGACAAATGGAGTTGCCAAACATGCATCTTTTAAAACGTTGCTCATTAGTCAGTAGTGTACCATGAGACAAAATCCAAAGAATGCATTTAACTTTAGAAGGCAACTTGATTTTCCAAATGAAAGCCCAAGAACTGTCAGCAAATTCTTGGTTAGGAAAATTCATAAGATATCCACTTTTCACACTGAACTCTCCATTATTGGTGCCACTCCAATTCATTGAGTCATTGCCACCACAGGACAAAGCAGCCGAAATATAAAGAATGTTCTGTATAACTTGGGAAGGAATCATAAGAGTTAACTTATCAACATTCCAAGACCCATTCTCAATGAAGTCTGCAACTTTTAAATTTGGCTCAAAATCATGAACTGAAGGCAGAGCATAATTAATCAAGGCATCATTTCCAACCCAAATATTAGACCAGAAGTTTGTATTTTAACCATTTCTAATTCTCCATTTCAGGCCTTTATGTAAGGTCTCAACACCATGAGAAATACTCCTCCAAGAAGAAGAAGCACCCTTCCAGACTTTAATTTTTAAAAGATCAGCCTCACCATGTTTGAGATACTTTTTCCTACACATATTAGCCCATAAACCATTGTCCTTATTCAGTAACCTCTATCCTGATTTAGCAAGAAGGGCCCTATTCATCTGATTTGCTTTTTTAATGCCAAGGCCCCAGTTTCTATTGATTTTATATAGAGAATTACAAATACTGATAGGAATGCTAGCTGTTTGCATAGTGTAGACCGGTATAGCAGAAGCAATAGACTTAATTAAAGTAAGCCTACCTGCCATAGAAAGCATTTTACTCTTCCAAGAAGACAACTTCATATGAACTTTATCAATCACATATTGATAGGTTGCTTTATTGACCCTTTTATGCAATAAAGGCACTCCAAGATATGTCCCGAGCGAGCTAGCTACATTTGAGCCACATATCCTGCTGATTTTACGAGCCACTATTCTCCCAGTATTCAGAGAAACAAAAAGCTTTGACTTCTCAAAATTTACTAATTCACCGGAAAAGGCATAGAACTTATCAATGCAAGACTTGACAATCTTTGCTTGTGTAACAGTAGCTTTAGTAAAAACAAGAAGATCATCTGCAAAAAGCAGGTGGGAAATACTAGGACCTCCTCTTGACACTTTGACAGGTTTCCATCTTTTCTTATTAACTTCATGGGTAATCAAATGACTTAACTTCTCCATGCAAATAACAAAAGATAAGGAGAAAAAGGATCTCCTTGTCTTATGTCACAACCTGGTTGAAAAGCATAAGTAAGTTCTCCATTAACGATAGCTCTGAAGCTGACATAACTTATACAGCTCAAGATGAGCTCGAGTAAGCTTCCATCAATGCCAATTTTAGAAAGAACATAAGTAATGAAACCCCATGATAATCTGTCATAAGCTTTAGACTATTGTCTGTTATATGATGACCAGGAACAAAACTGACTTGATTTGGGCTAATAATCTTCTCCATTATAGGCCACAGTTTGCAGACTAAAAGTTTGGAAACTACTTTATACATTGTAGTACATAAACTAATGGGCCTAATTTGGTTCATAGAAATTGGATTAGGGACTTTAGGTAATAAAGTGATAAGCGTTTCATTCATACCAGGAGGAATTCTGTTATGCTGAAAACAATGCTAAACAGAAGCAGTGACATCATTAGCACATCCATTCCAGCAATGCTAAAAGAAGAGGGCTGGAAACCCATCAATACCAGGAGCTATAAGGAGGCCAATAGCAAACAAACAATCCTTGATTGCAGAATTATCAACTTGAGCATTAAGATCTCTAACTTGATCCTCCAACAACAGAGGGAAAAAATTGGGCAAATTCATGAAAGGCTGATTAGAACTTCTATCAGGGAACAAGTCTTCGAAATAATTCACCACCACAGCTTTTAGATCCTCCTGCCCTTCCATCCTTTGTCTTTTGGAAGCAGATGCAACCTTTGGAAAGAAGGCATATCAATACCTATAAATAGACTATCAAGTCGAGATTCAAATTCTAGCATCGATCTCTTAAGGTTCCTCTATTCCTTGTTCTTCTTGCATTTGTAGAAAATTTGTTGTGTATTATTCAATAGTTTATAATAAAAATATATAGCAGTTTACAAAGCTTTTTCCAACGATTCATAATAAACATTAGTAAAAATTTAAAAAAGTAAAATGAAAGAAGTCCTAATTAAAAATGCACCATATAGCCCGGCTCCTGAAAATGACCACAAAGCCAACCCCAACTATCATGTCAGTCTTCAAGCTCATTCGGGCAACCCTCCCTGGGTGTTTTTCTTGGCTGCAAAGAAATGAAAAATTAACGTTAACCCAAAACTAATAACAAATCCTACTAAAATTTTGGCATAACCTCCCTATAATTAAAACATTTCCCAAAACCCTGAAAATAACATAAACAATATACGTATCCAATACAATGATCACAACATTTTAATAATAAGTTTGGAATGATGCCAACAATAAACAATATATATATATATATAGATATATAAAATAACTTTTTAATCCTTAAATGACATAACTTAACAAACTGAACCTAAAATAACAAAGCTAAATTAACATGGGAATGGGGGAGTAAATTAGGATAGTGTACCTAGGTGTGTACCCGAGGTATCGATTGTGGATCCCGATGGCGACATCTGGTCCAGAGTGTAGAGGCATCGGTGAGCATGTCGGGCGCTAACAGGTAGCGCCACCAAAGAAGTCGAAGATACCGGCGCCTGTGGGACTAGAGGACCAACTGGTCAACCGGATTCACCGGCCTATGGTCCATCTCTGCCGGAGCAGTGGCGGTAGTAGTAAGTGTAGTTGTCGGATGAGGTGTAAAAGTCATCGCCTTCCGTGTTCTAATGAGCTGTGACATCTACAAAATTGGAAATAAATTTGTTAGATTACAAAGATTTAAATTACCGTACACATGCATAATAATTTCTACTTAAATTTAAAACAAAATTTAAAAACCCTAATTCTAAACCCAATTCAAGTTTGGCAGAAACAAAACTTAAAACTGATCTACTATACACAAACTAATCAATGTCAGATAGGATATAGACCCAGCAATTATAACTTATAAGAAGAAACTAGCATAAAGGAGTCGTTGGAGGCAAAATCATAGCTCAACAGAATGTCGAGTTGAAAAAAAAAGAAAAGTTGCACATCTTGAACATTTGAAGACAATCTTCAATGATGGGGAATCTTATGAAGAAATATACAAATTTATGGAACTTACATAGTTCCATGTGTCAAAAAATAAAATGCATATATGCAGGTATCCATATTAGTCCCCAACCAATGGTATAATTGATTGCTCTGAGGCAGCAGCTACTACGCTTTTACTTTGATAAAGAAGTATCAAGTCTGAACCATTTAAAATCACAATAGATTTGTTCACTTGCAAAGATAAAATCACAATCTGCTTGGTGATATAATATGTGGCTTTGATATATATATATATATATATGAATTTCATCTAATATTTGTTCTACCATCGTTGAATTTGATATAATAATTGATAGGTATATAGTCTATGAATGTATGCGTCTATATGTATGTGCGTGCTCTGTGTGTGTGGGTGTGTGTATGTACTCTGTCTGTGGGTGTGTCCATCCATGTATGCTGATTTTGGGTGTGTGTGTTTGTTGATGTATGCTAATTTTGTGTGCGCGCTGTGTATCCATGTACTATGTGTGTGTGTGTTGATGTATGCAAGTTGTGTGTGTCTATGTACTAAGCAACATAAATACAAAAAGTTTCCACCAGAGTCCAACTCCATAAATACTTAATAGTTTCACCGGTAGTAACAAGAAAAGGGACCATATAAAGTGATTCTCAGTTGCACACACAAATACACAGTTAAATATGTGTTCGTAAGTTGGTATGTATGTAATATGTATGCATATACGTATGCATGTATTTATGTACATATTCACATGCATATAGGCAAAAACACACACAAAAACAAGAAGAAACACAAATACAATCTGAATTTGAATAAGGAATAGTTAAGCATGACTCGTCACTTACTTTTTGCCGAGTCCAACCCAGTTGTGAATTCCTCGATTGAATTCTAATTAAGGACATGAGGTTAACATTTTCTTCATATTAGAAAAGCAGGAATTTTAAAACAGTTACGAAACTAAAGGGGTGATACGTGTCTCTTACCCTAGAATATAATCCGTGGCTTAAACACTATCACAATACAAAAGCAACTAAGTATCCAAAGGTTGACGGCCGTAATTCTATAACAAGCATTTTATGACATACAACACAGGAAAACATTAACAAATCCCCAGTTTCCAAAGGTTGACGGCCCTAGTTCTAACCCTTTACTTGAAATTCAAAAACCCCTAATTTAAGAACCCTAATCTAACCCCCAGTGAAGCATCCTAAATCTAACCCCCAATTTAAGAACCTAAATGTAACCCCCAATTTACGAACCCTAATCTAACCCCACTGCCCTAATTCTAACCCCCAATTTGAAAAGAAAAAAAACCCTTCAATCTATAAACCCTATTAACATGGTCAATACAGAAAATTGAAAAAAAAAATGAAGAGGAAATTACCTCTTGAAGACGAAGACGCGACGACCGGAGAGAGGGACGGAGAGACGAGGTGAGCGAAGGAGGATGGGACGAAGAGACAGAGGAAGGAGATATAGCGTATCGCCCTAGAAAAAAAGGAAGAAGAGGGAAGTAAGGGGAGGAATGAGACTCACAGGGTTTAAAATATAGAATCTTGCACGATGGAGGCTTTGTCGCGCAAGGTTAAAAAAATCGTTTGCGCAACTGGGTTTCAGACACTTGCACGATGAATGCATAGATTTTGTCGCACAAAGGCTATTTGAGCAACGAAATATAAGTATTCGTCGCACAAGGGTCTAAAAATTCAATCTTCCCTCGTAAAATTAAAACACTTGCGCGACCAAAAATTGTTGTGTGTCTCGTAATTATGTTTTAAAATTATTTTTTTATTTTGATTACAATTTATTATAAAATACAAATAAAAAAAATTTATTTACAAAGTAATTCACATATAATGCATTAACCATTTAATGTGTTTTACAAAAAAAGTTACAAATAAATTGCATTAATTTTCATCCGAACTATAATAACTTTCACTTTCGTCGCTATCATCATTTTTAGTATCCCATTCCTCATGATCGATAGCTACGTCACCATCGTCGTTTGTGCGCACTGGACCATCATATCATGGAAGATTGCCGAGGTCAATTGTGATCGATTGAATCGATATTTCGATTGAAGATACTTCTTCTATTTGAAATGGTTCTTGGATAAGATTAGTCACTCGGAGTGTTTCCGTACCAATTTCCATTGAAGATTCTCGATTGGTTAGCAACATTGTCGTTGTCGTTGTCGTCGTCAGTAGGGTCTTGTTCTGGTATAGCATACACATTCCTATGATCCATCTTCTGAACAACTTTCCAACCCCTCCCAGCTTTAGGGTCATCTAGATACACAATTTGTTTTGCCATGTTTGCTAAGATGTAAGGGTCGTCATCGTACCAAGTTTTGGTAGTATTCACTAATAGTAATCCATGATCTCTTTTCACACTTCCTTGCCTATTTGGGTTTGTATCAAACCATCGACACTTAAATAGGATCGCTTGGCACTAGTCTTTGTAAAGCAATTGCTCGACACTTGTTAGTTTGCCATAGAATTCAATGTCTGTACTTTCACCTCCACCTGGGACATGAACACCACTGTTTTGCGTACATAACTTGTCATCTCGTGTAGCCGCTAAGAACTTGACGCCGTTGACATGGCAACCCGAGTACAATTCAACGCGAATTGGTCCGAACGCCAAGTTATATAACTCTTCACTGTACACCGGGGAATTCGATGCTTTCAATTGATTCACCTAATATTACAAAAACACTTAAATTTGTTAGTTCGAGCAAAATAATTGGTACAATATATATGCCCAATACAAAACACTTCAAGCTAACATATTCAAGAAACCACCGCGGAAACAATTCACGATGTTTCTTGGCATACAAATGTGAAGGATGTGCCTGCTTCATCATATCTTCATGCTCGTCTAGGTATGACAGTGTCTTGCCACAATTGTTAAGTACGTACCAATGTGCTACCTCCATGTCCTCTTAGAAAACGACTCGTCTCATATCAGATCTCCGAATTGTCGAGCGATTTGGGCAAAAATTGAAAGTTTATCCTTTCTCACAGCCCCGTCATTATTGCAATGAGGACGATTGAAAGTTGTCTCAACATCCTTTAAATACATTCCACAAAATGTAAGCGCCTCATATGCCACCCAAGCTTGTATAATTGATTATTCGGGCTTCGCTTTGTTTCGAACACTTTTCTTCAAGTCTTCGAGAAGCCTGCCAAAATAAAACGATATGATACAAATTTTACTAATCGTAAGATATTGATTAATAAAAATGACGAGGAATATATACCTTTCTATTAGATACATCCATCGAAAGTTGACTGGTCCAACAAGCAATGCCTCTTCCGGTAAGCGAACCATCATGTGGATCATACTTGTGAAGAAAGCTGGAGGAAATATCATCTCAAACTTGCATAGAATTTGTACAATGTCGTGGCGCAACTGATTAACGTCCGTCTTTCCTAACGTTCTTGATGTTAATTGAGAAAAAAAACTGGACAACAACATGATTGGTTTCACTACATCGGCTGGCAAGAAATGTCGAATACCAACAGTAAGTAGGCGTTGCAGAACCACATGGCAGTCATGACTCTTTAGGCCATCTAATTTACCCTCATCAATGTTCATGCAAAGCGTGATATTTGAAGCATACCCATCGGGAAACTTTACAAACGATAAAAATTTTAAAAAGTTTTTTTTCTCATTCGATTTCATGGAAAAAAACTCAAGATCCCTTATGGGTTTATCATTGTCCCTATTCATCCATAAACCCCGTCGTATTCCCATTTGTTTCAAATCAAGATGAGCTTTGATCGTGTCCTTTGTCTTGCCTTAAATATCTAGAATTGTGCCAACCAATGTGTCAAATACATTTTTCTCAACATGCATAACACCGAGGTTGTGTCTCAATTTTAGTTTTGACCAATATGGGAGCACAAAAAACATAGACTTGTGCATCCAGTTCATATGTGTAGAAGGTCTGGTCCTACTGATATTTGTCCCAAACGGAGCAAAATCCAAACAGTTGAGCTGTCTGATCACCGAACCATTCTCTGGGTCTGAGGCGATGCTCTTTTTCCCCGTCAAACTCTTTATCCTTCTTTCGCCACTCATGGTCCCATAGCAACCATCTTCGATGACCAAGGTAACAAACTTTTCCAATGTGCCAACTAGATGTTACGTCATACAGGGCATGCCATATAACCCCTAGTGCTTTACCCAGAAACCATTGCATATGCGAGGTAATCGTTCACAGTCCACATCACTGCTGCCCGCAAAGTGAACATCTTGCTAGTACACTTATCGTATGTGCGCACACCTTGTGTCCATAAATCCTTTAGCTTATCCACCAACGGCCGTAAATATACATCAATTGACTTACCAGGATCCTCAGTTATCAATAGAGTCATCATCATGAATTCTTTTTTCATACATTTCCATGGTGGAAAATTATAACAAAATTAGCCAATTATTGTGGTATTGGTTTAGAACCCTGAACGGATTGAATCTGTCAGTGGCAAGTCCTAATCTAACATTCGGAGGATCAGCAGCAAAATCAGGGAACGTTCCATCGAACTCTTTCCATGCCTCTCCATCTGCAGGATGCCTCAGGAGATTGTCATCTACCCACTTTTCCTTATGTCATCTCATGTCGGTGGCAGTATGCGTTGACATATACAACTGTTGCAACCTAGGCTTCAAGGGCAAATAACGCATGACTTTTTGTGGGATCTTCATCGATCTATTCTAAGATGTCATTTTGAACCTCGACTCATTGCATACAAGACATTTATCCAATGCATCATTCTTCTTATAGAACAATACACAATTGTTTTTGCAAGTGTGAGTTTTTTTATAACCCAATCCGAGACCATTCAACACCCTTTGAGCGTTTCTATGGTCTTTCGGCAAACAAATGTCCTTTAGTAGCATTCTCTTGAACACCCCCAAAAAATAATCAAAACACTGGTTCGACATATAATACTTTATTTTCCCCTGCATTAGTTCCACAATAGCTGTGAGAACGGAAAATCCCTCACACCCTGAGTATAACTCTTGGTTGGCATTTGTTAATAATTTTTCATATTCTTCGAATTCTCCCATATCCATTGGTATAGGCACATCATCTTCCACTTCCTGATTGGTATTTGTCGATGCAAATGGAAAAACGTCATTTAAGATTTTCATGACTTGTTCATTATGATCCATATTAGGTTCAACATTGCCCACTCTTGTCACGTTTGAAGATGAAGCTTTGTGTAATTGTTCCCCGTGATGCTTCCAAATATTATATGTCTCTACCATTCCATTCCTTACTAAAAGAAATCGAATATTTTCAAAAGTTTCCCTTAATGTGTTGTTACACCTCCTACAAGGACACCGAATTCTAGTTGCACGGGGGTTGTGTGTACGTGCAAAGTCAATAAAATCCTTGATTCCGTTCAAGTATTTGTTGGCGCATCTATTCGGGTTATGCATCCACGTTTTGTCCATCATTCCTGCAACCACAATAACAGTACAACAATCACAATAACTTCTATATGATCTTGTCACCTTATGCCTCCGGTAAGGGCCATATCCCATTCGGGAATGCAAAATTATGTCAAGTAATTTATGGCTACTTCAGATTAGATTTCAACGTGGAGAAATTTCAGCAGCATCTCTATACAATTCTTCAAGTGCACAACATAGATCTGAAATACCTATGTGCCACCCGAAGAACGTATAGAGATGACACCGAAATCCCCACGACAGAAACCTAATCCTTTAACCGTAAACTATGAGGCATAACTTTGCATTCCCAAACAATCCAAATAATGGGACAATTCAAGAATCAATTGGACCGCAGTCATGCTTTCGCATCCATGTGCGACATCCAACTAATCCTCAAACGGGAAACTAAGTTTTACTAAAAAAACCAAGTACGAAGTTAATTACAATTAACTCTGTACACATATTTGTACGTCATGTACAAATTTGTACATATAGAATTCAACATTATACATAATTATAGCATACAAATTTTTGTAATTAATATAATTTAACAACTTAATATAAACATAACACCATAATTTCAATATAATTTAACTAATTCATTTTTTTTTAAATAAGACAAAGAAAATACCTTCCAAATCGTTATCCATCAAGCGCTAGTCATACACAATATCCCTATACATAACGAATTTTACGGTGTTAGTATTAATTGACATTGATAATTTTAAATGAAAATAACAAAAACCCTTACCAAACACAATGAAATAGCTCGATCAACCTAGAGATTTAGATGGACGAAGTTTTAGAGGAAGAAATTAAGAGAAAATAGGACCGACAGACCCCGTATTGAAGAAAAACGAAGGGAAATCTTGCAGGGGAGAAATCTGTAGTTTTCCCCCTCTGCAACTAAAGTCACGTTATAAAGGTTACTTTTGGGAGAACCACGTTATAAAGGTTCATCACGCAAGTGTCTTTTTTTTTCTTTCAAAATTCTCTTTTTTGTTTTCTTTATAATTTAATAATGTAATATATTTGCACGACAAACACTATGTTCGTCGCACAAGTTGCATTATTATTATTTTTTCTGTTTTCTTTCTTACTAATGTAAATTTTTTTTATCCAATTAAAATTATCAAACCAAATTATATATTACCAAAATATTTATTAAAACTAATTTATTAACTAAAATATATATTATAACTAATGTCAACTTTAAGTCTTTCATGCATGTATCATAAATTTAAAAATAAACTCCAACATAATGTTCAAATAAATTTCATAAATAAATAAAATAATCAAATTTGGTTCACACTTCCTCTGCGTCATTAGGAGGGGCATCGACAGCGGCATTGTTAACTTGTGCACGCTTTGCAGCCCCCTGTACATCGAATTTCCACTGCCGGAACTGCTTATTGAAAAGGTTGCCCACATACTTCCATTGCTTCTCATCGGTTTCATCAACATCCCAAACAACCTATAATGGCAAAAAAAATTAAATTAAATTTTGCAAAAATATTATTTTTAAACAAAAACAATTACACATCCTTTAATATAAACTTACCGATAACAGCTGCACCATGGAGTTCTTCACATCCACAAGCCCCATTTTCCAAGAGTTAAACTCAATAGAACACTTCTCCCGCACCAATCCCCCTATATCGCAAATAAGTTCGGCGTACGCTTCAGTCGAACTTTTGTCAGCAAACGAGGGCAAACGCTTACGTCAGTACCTCTCTAATGTCACCACAACTTTCTTCATTTTTTTTCCTACCACAAAAATTTAAAATGTAATAGCCTATTACAACAATAATTTCAACTATATCAAATGTAAAACAATTAACTCAACAATAATTTTTTTTTTTACCTTTCCCTTCACGAAAGCCTTCTCCCTCCCAACCTTTCTTTAACTCTGAAACTGAATTGGCCATCGTTTGATATAAAACCTTTGCAAAATAGGGTTTGAAACAGTGTTTATATAAAATTGGATACACTTTGTGCGACGAATCCTTGGTCGCGCAAGGTTGTCATAATTGCCCGCTGTAAATGGGAGCGTTTAATGAGTGACTGACTAGTTTGACCGACAGTTTGCGTGACAAACAATAGTAGTTGTCGCGCTAAGTGGTCTTGCGCAATGAAAGCCTTAGTTGCGCAAAGTCGTCTTGTGCGACGATTACTACTGTTCGTCGGGCAAACATCGAAAGAAAAAAACAAAACCTTTGCGCAAAATAATTAAAACCTTAAATAATTACAAACAAAATATTCAGTTATAATATTTATTCTACAAATAATTAAAACCTTAGATAAATTGAATTAATCCATTTAATTATTTAAAAACCCAAATAGGAATTAAAGCCTAATTAAGTCCAAATGCATAACTTATAAAAAAACCTTACATTTAAATATTGTCCTCAAAAACATAAATTTAAAACTACTATTTTGACAGTGCTCCATTTTGTTCGTATCATCATCAAGAGTATACTTACAACACATATATGCAAATAATTAATTCCAACATATAACAAAAAAAAATTCACAAAATTAATTATTGATCCATCAACAATATACTTACTAATAATTCATCCTTCACTGCTTTCTTGACATTCTCGGGCACATCTTTCCAAGAACACCACTCAATAGTAGGACAATTATTCCCCCCATGGCTACAACAATCGCATGCGCGAACTCCACATGTTGCCTCAAATCATACGCGTTGGCGGGCACGCTCTCATCCCAGTTTTTATCCTGCATCACAGCACGAACATAATTATGAAGAATAAGGAGAGCAGAAGTGCATATTTATAGGAATGTTAGGGACTTTGCGCGACGAAGGCTTTGTCACGCAAAACATTTGCACTAAATAAAGTATTGATTCCTTTGATTTACATGCACTGAATTGTTGGAGGAAAAATGACAGTGACTTGCGAGACGAATCCTTCGTCGTGCAAACCTTCATCCTTCGTCGCACATCTTTTTCTCGCCAAAAAATTTACGTGCGTTTTTTCTTATTGACTTTGGGACGAGTATATATTTTTCGTCCGCAAAGTTGTTTTGCGCGACAAAGTTCTATGTCTCACAAAGTAGACCTTTCTTGTGTGATTAATATCTTCTTATGTCGCGCAAAACCGTCTTGCGCAACGATTTTTTCATTGTCATCCAAAGGTTTGTCGTGCAAATAGTTTTTTCTACTAGTGATATTTTCGTTCAACATTCATTAAATTTAATGAGTTTTATACATTCTTAAACATCAATTGAGAATATAAATTATATCAGAACCATATATTTAGATAGACAAACTTTGTTATTGATGCCTTTACTCGGCATGGTCTTCTAATAACTGGTTGTCATTTGTGGGAGCATTATGTTCCTCCTTTGGTTTTAGATGCTCTTTGTTTAGATTCTATTGAGAACGGTTGTATCAGAGAGTTTTTCCTTTAATATGTGGTCTTTTCGGCTTAAAATTAAAAAATTATATTGTCTTTATAATAACGACGTATTAATAGCATCTGCAATGCACTTGAAATTGCCCACGTGAATGTCAAAAACAATAGACTTTGGCATCTTAAAAGTCTCTCAATGCCAGCGAGGTGTCTGTTGCCAAAGTCCAATTGCTAATCTTCATGCCACATGGAAACTTAGGTTAATTAGACATTTGGCATGGAATTTGGTATTTGGTATTTTGGCGTTTTCCTTTCCTTTGTTTTGTCTTCTTTTTCCCTTGTCTGCTACTTTTTCCCCCTCTTAATCTTGATTTGCCCTCTTCTTCTTCCCTTGCTGTCATCCATTTTCCTCATTCATCTGCGTTTCGATCTTCAGCCACAGGTTTCGAGTTGGTGCTGCGAGTTTCGGTGTTTCAACTGACTCAGGTGTTCCCAACACCACCACCTTCTCTTTGTTGTCTGCCAGATCTGGCAGTGTTGCTCTTGGTGTTCCACGGGCTTCCTTTGATTGATAACCAACTGATTTTCTTCAAATTTTGGTTATCCTTACTTTATGGTTGTGCTCGGGGAGTATATCGGTGTTGGATGATACAATCGGAGAGGTGATAGTAGCGGAGGCAGAGGCGGACTTCTCTGGTTTTGTTTGTTTTTTCTGTTTGGTTGGGCTTTTGTTAGTTTGGGGTTTGGCCCATGTTTTTCTGTTTCCTGTTATGGTCCTTTTTGGTTTGTGTATTTTGTTAGTGGTCCCTTTTGGATCCTACTTGACCAAAAAAATAAAAATAAATAAATATATATATATATATATATCAGAAGTATTCGGCCCACTCGCTCAGGATGCGCATGTTTTACACATACCAACACAAAAGAGAAAGAACGCTTGCTGGCGCAAGGTCGGACTTAAATTGCTCGGGCATTTGCGTGGGCTTTGCATGGCCCACAAATTGCAGGCTTCAATATGGCTCCTTGGAAATGCAATTTGAGGTTGAAGGGCAATTTCCAAGCTCTTGTGCTTGCCCTCCCACATTCTCCACTAAGTGATGGCCTTCTCTCAACCTCTCCACATCCCAGGAAAGTGATACACGTTTCGGAAAACGGAAAAGGATCTCTGGATCGGTCCTTGCGTCTATAAAAAGATGAAGGCCAGGTTCAAATGAAAGGGGGAGACATATGGCAAAACGCTGAGAGATAGTAGAGAGAGCAGCGGTGGAGAGAAGAATACAAACTGCAGAAATAGAAGACAGAATCTTAACAGAAAGAAACAAAAGGAGCAAAGGGCTGCAATTATGCAGAACGTTCACAACGAAAAAGAATCAAAGGTAAAAGTTTTATTCTTCTTCATTATTTCTTTCCTTGTACGAATCTTAACTTCATGGCACATGACCTTCGAAGTAGAGGGGGCGTTAAGGGAGAGCGAAAGGTGCAGTCGCATAGGGCCCCAAATATGAAGGGGCCCCTAAATTTTTGCCATTTAACATCATGTAATAATGTTCTATATTCAAAAATTGATTTCGTTAGTACTTTAAAACCGCATTGTGCATTCTTTATAAGATTACTTTTTTTTTTCTTTCTAAATATAAAAACTTGGAGTACAATGAGATATTTTGAGTGTCAATAATAACATCCTAAAAAATAACAGTTTCTTAATTTTATTAAATAACAACGTTATATATTCAAGTGAAACTTTAAAGTTAGAGATTTGAAGTTTTTTTTTTTCTTCATGTTTGGTTGTTTAAGATAAAACAGCTTTTGATTAGTGAATGTTACATTTGTAGCTCTTTTTACTTATCATTAAGGACATTTGGAAACATGCAATCATGGAGTACTAAAGTTTGTTTTGATTTTTTTTTTTTTTTGAACAAACGATAGTATCTGCACTAAGGGGGTGGGAGAGTAGGCTAAGCCTCACAATATAATGTGGTTCAAATTCGCCTTTGGCAAGAATTGAACCTAAGACCTCTCACTTACAAGTGAAGAGGAATACCACTAGACCGTAGTACTAAGTGGCTTTGTTTTGATTTAAGTGAATGTTATCAATACATTGTCATACTTTTTTAAAAACATAAACCTATCTTTAGGAGGGCCTCTTTTACAAATTTCGCACAGGGCCCCCAAAATCTCAGAGACGACCCTGCTCCCACATGCTCCTACAAAGAAATACTCCACTGAAGGACCTCTCTCTATAACAAATCAAAATGGTGTCAATCCCTCTTCACTCTAGAAGCAATCTTTTGATGATCAAAGCCGCTGGGTAAGAAGAAAAAACCAAAAGCAACAACCCTTCTCGGCTATCAAAGTGCTCTTCGAAATTAGACCAACAAGGTCAGCTTTCAGGTGATTGTAGCAGTTCGGCATGCAAGAACAAAAATGGTTCCTGCCACAAGAAAAGCACAATAATTCTTGCCTTTTTTTTCTCGAAAGAACGTAACCAGTTCGCATAGAAGGATGGTCAAAGTCTTCTCGTCAAGAACTTTCTCGGCACAGCATGTCTGCACGCAGACACGGAGGTGCCGGTATGTGAACTCTCCAAGATGTTCCTCAACAGCAGCACGGACATTTTCCCCGCACAAGATGTCTCCACATAGACATGGAGGTGCCAGAAAGTGATTTTTATGGGGACAGTCGAAATATGCTAGTCAAGGAATTTCTGGCACAACATGTCTATACGTGGACGTGGAGGTGCTAGGAAATTAACAACTCGACACCACGACATTTGTACGCTAACACTATGAAGAAATTCTGAAGACCACAAAGGTTTTGAAGAATGCATCTCGTGTAGGACAAGGAAGCAGCTACCAAATGATGATGTCATCGCCAATCCCACTGTAGCAACAAGGAGTAGCAGTACCCACTGCATCTCGTTTGATTCCAAACGTCAACGGCGACTCGAGGGTTTCCCGCGGGTTCGTGGCAATTCGAGGCTTTTCCCGGCCAAATTGGCCCTAGTCTATAAAACTTGCTCTACTCATTGTGATCTTCATTTCTATGAAATTTGGTAATTTTTGCAAATAGCTGATTTTTCGGGCGAGTAAGGGCGGCCTTGGGGATGTGTTTTATGTAAGTTACGTGTTCTATCGATAAGAATTATGAGACGTGATTTGATATTTGTTCTAGGCGATGATGATTAGTGACACCTCGATATTCGTGCTAGGGAGTTGTAGTGCGGACTTCAGGTGAGTGGGTATTTTTGATAGTTTCCATTTATGCATTTGAAAAAGAATTTCTTACGTACGCCTGGATTAGACTAAAGTTTATAAGAATTAGCAAAATGACGAACTTTAAGAACTATGCTACATCTTACGGGATGCATATGTATGCTTATAATCTTTGATGCCATAATTATATCTATGGCTATGAATGTTATTATGTTGATTAGAACTATCGAATCACTGTGGCATGCTTATATTTATGTAGTCTGCTCATCATTGTTGCACCCCGGTGTTAGTGCTCGCCCAGGGCCCTGGCCAGTCTTTCACGTGTATGTTCACCATTACGCCGCATGCTCCCCTTGGATCCAAGTAGGTGCCAATCCTGTCATACAGGTTGCATTAGGCAACTCCGACTCGTGTGCTAACATAGATTGATGAGAATCAGTTCAGTCATACAAGTCACATTAGGCGACTCTGACTTGTGTGCTACTATAGATTGATTGAACACCTGATTTTACTTATAATACTGTTGAGATTTTGTGATTTTGGATGTCCTACCCTTAGTTACAAGATATTGTGCTGTAATGAATTCTTGAGATTTTGCAGGCTACCGTAAATATTTTTATACTATACATTGTAAGTATATTTTGGAAACTATACTTGTTTTACGGCGAGGGGTTACAGCATTTTCAGAAAGCTTTTTATAAAATTTATTTTTAGACTCACTCACCTTTGTTTTTCGCCCCTCTACGTTTTAATAGCTGAGCTTTCTTATCAATGAGGATTCATGGAAAATCTTGGTATTGGAGATTACCTTCGATGGTATGATTCTCAATCTACTCTATTGTACTTTACTTATGCTCTGACATCACGCGTTAAATGGGTTTATTCTTGCTCACAGTGCACTCTTATATTTAGGCACTTTTAGGTTTAAATTTATTCACATATTCCACCACACTACACTTTATGGCTTCATCACCTTCCAGGTGTCGGCCAGCACAGCTCGATTCGGAGTCCAAGTAGACATTCCAGGTAGGGGTGTGGCAATTTGGTATCAGAGCATAAGTTTGGGCAGTATTGCGTTCATCACACACGTGATATAAGCATTCTCGATTCTTGAACCTAAATGTGAAATTTTGCCACCTCGTCGACTACGAAAAACGTGATAGGTTTTCCTAAGTTTTGGGCGGATTAGGCGACTTATTGACATTCGAGAAAATCGTTTTGGCGACCGCCTCTAAATTTAAGTGAAGAATTTCCCTACCAAGGAAAGATGTAGATTTGACACAAGTTGTAGGCCCTAAAGCAAGGCCTCTATATCAATAGTTGTGCATCACAGGAAATTTGGTCACCAATTCCACTACCATCTAGTCATTTCTACCAACATTTTCAAGAATGGAAACCAGAAATAGTTTTGATTCCTTGGCAACATCCGTTAGTATATCATCTATTAGAATTCCTACGAAGTTTACTTTGTCAAAATTTCCAGAAATGTCTCATGTGACAATGTGGTGCTAAAACAGTAACACTCAACGGAAGAACATCTTGGGACAATCACTTTTGGTCCCCGATAGCACTAATCTTTTCAAAGGCATTAGTGATCATTCCAGATCTTCAGGAGGAAGATCGACTTACATTTAAGCCCGTCCTAAAGTAGATTATTAGTAAATTCTTTTTTCAGCCTTAGGACGTTTCAACCAATACTAGTTTCCTTAGCTTCTTTTGGTGTTATACTCGTCATTTTGATGAATATAGGCATGGGAGTACGAGTTATATATCTACGTTCAGTAGGAATCCCCGAAGTAGTTCTTCCCTAGAATTACTAAAACTACTTTACAGGATCAGTTCCTTACCAATCATCTGAAAACAGCTACTCGAGTGGGCTCTAGCTTGTAATCAGCCTATGGTGGCGCTACCAATTGATGATATTGTTCGATATCTAGGAACTGTCAATCAGTATTTAGGCGGTATGATTTTTGATACCGGACACAGGTACTAGCATCTGGGAATGATACCTTTATACTAGAATGTTGGTTCACAGTTTCAGGGTAGCGAACAATATCAAAATATCGTATATGTGTTAATTAGCAGCGCAACTGATAGACTGATTAACAGTGACTACCTAAGCCGAAGAAACTAAATCATGGAAACTTAGGAGCAAGTTTTGTATGAGGACCGTAAACTCGTAGTTGTTTTAACCATGTTTTCCACTTAGGTAATCAAAACCTCTTCAACTAGTCACATTTTCGATCACTTCCACAGGTAAACAGTAAAATCGGAGTATGAGTCGATTTCTCACTGTTAGAGTGATTTGAGTATCGAGAAAGATATGAAGACCTATTCGCACTTAGCGTAGTGAAAGGAAGCAGTATGGTACGTTTCAAGACGTACATCTCTGGCATCATTTCTCCAAATTTTGCCTGGGAGATTACCAAATGGTGGAGTGGAGTACACCATCGATCCATTTTCTCGTACTACACCAGTTTTTCCTTGCATCCTTTCGATCAAGTCCTACATCATTGAGAGAACTTAATTACTAAGCTTATCTATTAGGAAATTACCCAACCAAACACTTTATCTTAGGAACGTCAAACTCATCCACGAAGGCGAAAGACCGAACCTTAAGATCGTACCAAGATTTTAGCAACTCAATCAGGTGACGATTAAAAACCATTTAAACCCTACTTCGAGTTGATGGTCTAGTCGGCCAACCTTTGTAACTCGAGTTTTCTTTCATAGCCTGACGAATTCATAGTGGTCTCTCATCTACCTAGGCAGTGAGACCAAATTCTTCAAACTTGTTTAGAGTAGATACGTTTCGTGGGGATACGTGCTCTCAGTGGATGATATTTTTTCTTCTTCCCAAAAGGGTTTAGTGGAGCAAGGTTGAAATTCTCACAAAGTGTTGTGAAATTCGAGATATCTTCGATCTTGTCGATTTATGGATAATTTATTAAGCGATTTTTCGACTATAGTATCTTTCCTCACTTACGACCGAGGAAAGTTAGTTTAGTTTGGGATGTTGAATATGAGTAAAGTTTCTGACAACTGAACTATTGTCTCACTTTACCTCTATTTTACACCTTTTGATCACTTGGATTATTTCGAAATCCACGGTGACGTTTTTTCTTGGATGTTTCGGCCGTGTAGAGGTAGCATGGCGGAGTGTAGAACCGTTCGACATGAACCATTTTATTCATGACTTAGAGTCAACAGTTACCACCTTTACTTGAAAACTGGATGACACTTCTCTGTAGAGAGACGTGTCCAAAATCTTTATCAATCTTAGACCTCTCAAGTACATATTCATTTGAAAAGATTTAGATTTCTGACAATGGCGTTAGAGGAACCAAATCAACGTCTACGATTACATTACCGTGCATTCCTCCAGCTGTGCAAATGTAATTATTATTTACCACATCAAAATACGTGTGTACCTTTGCACACCTTTGGCTTGTCTTATCTCATTTCAAGTGGAATTCACGAGTATTGACATGGCATTACCTGCAAACCACCAAGAAATCGTTTGAATGGTTATAATCACTTCCTTTATCCGATCGAAGATGGGGAACTATCACCATAACTCCCGGTACGAGGTATCTTGTACATGTGGATATTATGATGATGTTTCGGTGATTATAGATCGACTTACCAAGTTAGCTCACCTTCCACTAGTTTAGAGGGATTACATTTCTGATCACTTAGTGAAATTTCTCATTCTTGAATTTACCAGATTTTCTAGCATTTCGATCGGCATTTATTCTGACTATGACTCCATGTTTACCTCTTTGTGCTAGATAGCATTTCAGTCAACCGTGGGTACGTGTCTACTCCATTGCATTTCATTTTATTTCAGAGGCAGATAGACCGTTTAGGAGAATCGCTCGGACATTGAAGTTTTAGTTGTGGCCATTAATTCCTCAATCACCCAACAAATACTTTGTTAAACAAATCTTTACCGTTGGTGATTGAATATTCCAGAAGCTACCGTTGCAGCAATATGTAATACGTTTAATCCAGTTACCTTGTATTTTAGATTTGATGGATTTGTTTCGACTCTCAAATCCTTGATTGTTCTTTTAGTCTTCTCTATATAGTTCTTTGCTAAATTCGAGAGAAATTCAATGTGAATCTGTTCACTATGGCGTTGTTGACTACATGGTTCGACTATATGGGGTGCAGGTCACCACTGTACCCCATGGTGACACATGTTTCATTTTCAGGTTTAAGGAAGTCTTCTTGAAGGCCATGCATACTAAGTTATTGGTCTAATACCACGTTTCACCCTCAGATTAACGGCTAGTCTGAATGAACTATCTAGACCTTAAAGGACATATTGCTTTTGAATGTTTTACAGTTTAGCCAGTTATGGTAGACACTTACCTTTGTTAAAGTTATGTGTAACTGCAGTTACATTTCTGGTTTGGCTATGGTATTGTTGAGCCTTGGTATAGAGATTTTACGTACGGAACATGTTTGACAAATGAGTATTGCGATCAAATATTTGAATAATCGAGATTACAATTGTGTTAGTTGTGTTGTCGCCCGAGAGGGTAGTATGTGAGCACGATCAAGGCTTTGATTAGACGATGTATATGTATTTCCCAATGGGGGGCATGATGGTAATATTGCACCCTTGGGAATTTGTTGCTTGCTTATCGAGACAACAGTGAGCTGTCGATATCGCAGGCTATAGACTGTAATATTGATAACTTATTTGTTGTGTTCGTTAAGTAAGTGGACAAGTAGGTCTGTTTACGTTAGCATTTTTAGTTATTTATTTATTGTTTGGACTTGACCCAAGGATACCATACACTTACCTTTGGAGTATGTGACGCAACGAGTGCGTAGTTGAAAAATATTTTATGTTGCGTTTTAATCTCAGTACAATTACTTTAACTTTATGTTATTATACATATATAAATATTTTCGACGTTATGTTTTTATAAAAGCAGTATATTATATTATTGTGCTGAAGGAGAAGGAAAGTATGAGTTTGAGGGCATGAAAGAGAAATCATTGCACTCTGATTGCGACGGAATGGCATTCTCTTTTATGCAACCGCTCTAACTTGATTTCTTCCTTACGTCTACTTTCTTCCTACCTTTTGGAGTATATTATGTATAGCAAATGATTTTAAATTATTTCTTCCTTACATATACTTTCTTCATACCTTTTGGAGTATATTATGTATAGCAAATGATTTTAAATTTTGGGGACAAATTTTTTTTTAAGGTGGGTAGATTGTGACAACCTGTCCCTAATTTCACGGTTTTATAAATTTTAAAAGAGTGATTTTACGAAAATGCCCTTAGAGGCGAGGATGTTTGACTTTCGTTGGCCATCTTTTATGACATGTACAAGCTACTCTTTTTATCATATTACTGAAGTACTCGATGATACGGACGCGTAGGCGCAAGCGAAAGCGAATTTGGAGTTACGGCTAAAATTTTACGGAATTACAAATCTAAAAAGTACTTTTGTAAAGTTTACTATTTATTATTTAATATATTTCTTAAAATTTTTATATTATTATTATTATTTTAGTTGAGGGAAGAAAAGGAAAAAAAAAAGGAAAATGGAGTTGCGGGAGAGAGCAACCGAAAAAAGGTAGAGATACCAACCAGTAAAAGGGGAAAGGTTGTGGCGAATCGGGAGATGAGAGAGGAAGAAAGGCTGACCAATGGGGGAAGAAAGAAAGGAGGAAAAGGGAGAGAGCATCGGAGCACAGGATCCGATCCCCTTTGCCACCCGCGACCCGACCGGACTCCTCCATGTTTTCTGATGCCTTTTCAGATGATTTTTCTGGTGAATTGCAGCCACCCACTACCTGGAACCAACTTAGCATGATCTCCTCTTCCATATTCACCCAAAAATCAACACGAATTGACCTTGTTTTTGTGAGATAGCATCGACGGGTTTCACGGGTACACGGTGGCAGAATCCACCATTTCTGAAATGATTTCCATCGAACACCACCACTAAAATACTCATCTTGAGCCTAGAACAAACCCCAAACAAGTTTGGGGGCGGCGGAGCATCAAAGAGGTTGAATCGAAGCCACCCATTTCTAGGGTTTTCGACAGGTTCGTGGCAATTTGAGGCTTTTCCCAGCCAAATTGGCCCTCGTCACTGGTATAAAACTTGCTCTACTCATTGAGATCTTCATTTCTGTGATATTTGGTAATTTTTGGAAATAGTTGATTTTTCTGACGAGTCGAGGCGGCCGGCCATCACTTGCTGTGGCGCGTGGTGGCGGCGGGTAGGCTGAGACCCCACCTGCCCTTCCTAGACTAATTTGGATACCCTGATCCCATATGCGACGTTCGATTGATGAAATCTTGTCGTATGACTATAGTTTGATTGAGACCGCCACTTAGGCATTTTATGAATCGACGATCCGACCGTTGGATCATCACCAAACTTTAATGCATAATATTACATAATATTTAACGATATTAGGAACTAACGAATCAGAAATCTGAAGTATCGATCTTCCCGGATTGGTTTTTTGAGTTTGTAAATCTAAACGTCGGCCGCCACTTAATTTTTGCGATTTGCGGAGATCCAACTGTTGGATCGTTCCGAAACTTTAGGATGTTGTTCTAGAAGTTTATCAAAACTCTTGGAAGGTTACGGATTAGAAATTTGAGTGCGGATCTTCCGGATCGAGTTAAGTAGGGTTGTGGACCGACGAGTCGGAGTTACGTAATGCAACCTGTACGATAGGACTGGCACCTACTTGGATCCAAGGCGAGTGTAGGGTGCAGAGGTGAACATACATGTGAAAGACAGGCCCAGGCCCTGGGTAAGCACTAACACCAGGGTGTAGTAATGATGAGCAGACTACATAAATATAAGCATGCCACAGTGATCCAATAGTTCTAATCAACATACTAACATTCATAGCCGTAGATATAATTATGGCATCAAGGATATAAGCACACCTGTGCATCCCGTAGGATGTAGCATATTTCATAAATTTCGTCATTTTGCTAATTCTTATAAACTTTAGTCTAATCCTGGCGTACGTAAGAAATTCCTTTTCAAATGCAAAAATGGAAACTATCAATCATATATATATATATATATATATATATATATAAGCACAAGGTGTATATTTGGATGAGAAACTCAATATAAAGTTTGATATACAATCGAGGATGTGGTCGAAATATGAAGCCGATTGGCTATGATAAAATGACATAAATGCATAAAATCAAATGAAACATAGTTGAGATATAGATGTTGAAAATAATGAATTTAAATTAATGATGCTTACTGGATCTAAAATAGATTTATTGAAAATCAAATGGACTTACAAGTACTTTGTCTATTGACAATGGATAGAAACGGAAATGGAGCTCGTAGGCATCCTTGACATAAGTGTTTATAATATGTATTACAATTTTTCTGAATGTAAAATGGTTCTCTGTTTTTCCGAATGCGCAGACAACCTGTTGTTCTGACTTAAAAGTTGACCTCCTGGAATGAGAATGAAGTCTAAAGATATAGTTAAGGAGCCTTGGGATGAGATGATTGAAGATTGAAGCGGGAATCCCGGATGAGCTGTCCATGTGCAAAAGGCTGGAAAGGAGCCAAAAGGCTGAAGATGTTATCTGTTGACTGTAGAATCACGCGTCTAGGTCTGAAGATATAGCCGAGGGGCCTTGGGATGAGATGATTGAAGATTGAAGCGGGAATCCCGAATAAGCTGTCCATGTGCAAAAGGCTGGAAAAGAGCCAAAAGGCTGAAGATGTTGTCTGTTGACTGTAGAATCACGCGTCTGGAAAAGGTGGATGAAATGATGGATGAATAGTAAAAGTGATTTTACTATTCATGAATAGTGACTTGTCTGGTACTGTTGCTAATGTTGTTTCTGTAGGAATTACATGGGGTAAAATCCCTTGAAATGATTACAAATTATTATATTTTTGAAATTCAAATGTCGTAAGGATCTTAGGAGTCTGGCGGGAGATCCGCATAGAGGTTTGACTGAGTGTTGACTGGTTGATGAGACAAAGCGTCTGATGATTCCGAGTCTGAAGTGTCTGACTCTTCTTCTTCTTGTAATTCTGCCATAAGGATTTTGGCTAAGGCCTTGAATTTTGAAGATTTCTTCTTCTTCGAACTTGAGGATTTAGACCTGCTCTTAAGAGAGGATATGGACTAATGTTTGATAATGACTGAGTATTTTCTGGGACTTCTGGCAATGCCATTTTTTGTTGACCGGCTACTGCTGGAGTTGGAGATGTTGTTGGAATGATCTGGTCAATAGGAAACTGAGCGGTGACTAACTCAATGATCTTCTGCTGGCTAAATTTATCCCACCATTTAACAGCTATTTGTTGATAGACTTGACCTGTTTCAACTGCAAAATTCCACTTCATTATCCACGGGACTTTGTATTTAGCCATGAACAATGGGAGAAGAGTAATTCTATAATGGAAACGGCTGCGGTCGATTTTCTTCTGGAAACCAGTTGAAAGAACCTGCATAAGATCTTCTGGGAGAACGTTGGCGGTTAGACCATGAGTGGACCACCATGATGGAAACCATGTTGGAAAGTTTAGCCTGAAACTTTTGCCAAAGGTTATAAACTATGAATGACTAAAATCGTCTGTTTGATGAAGAAAAATGTTAGTCTAAGCCTGGATATAATCATGATAACTAAAGTTATTGATGGGAATTAGAATATGAGAGGTGTGAAGCTGTTTGGAATGGTAAAGGGGTAATCCCCAATCTTTTTCTGTGATGAATTTTTCAATATGAAACGAATGGTAAAAAAATTTGTTTGTATGAGTTGTGCTATAAATTGGTTTGATGAAGATGGATTCTGTTTCCATTAATATGGCTTGGTAATATTTAAGGGTTTTGTGTGGCTCAGTGGGTTGATAGTGGAGGTTTGGTGGAAACACCAATTTGGCTATTTTCTGAGGAAGTTGTTCTTGGTTGATATGGAAAGGGATATCAAAAAGTTTCTCCATTGGAGTTTTGTTGATGTATGGTGAAGTTTTGGTGTAGCTAGGGGCTGATTGGGATGATGATGGGCGAGGCATAGATGCATAAGGATCATATTGGGTGACTAATGTCGTTTGGTAGTTTGGACGAAATTGTCCTACTGTTGATCCTAAGGGAGTAAAATGGTTTGTGATGGCTAAGGCCGATGAGGAATCGGGAATAGATTCCTGTTTTACTGGTGGAAGGGTTGTAGGAAGCCTGCGCTGATTAGGATTTGACATTCTTCCCCTACAAAAATTCTCGGGTTAGAAAATCTGGGATGCAATTTTGGCTGCCTTTAATGTACTCAATTTTAAAGTCAAAGATTGATAATATGGCTTGCCATCGTGCAAAAATCTGTTTTGATGCTATCTTTTGAACATCTTTTTGTAAAACATGTTTTGCAGATTTGCAATCGACTCTAACAAGAAATTTTTGATTTAATAAATCATCTTGAAATTTGCTAATGCATAATACAATAGGTAATATCTCTTTCTTAATAGTACTATAATTACTTTGTGCTAGATTCCATACTCCTGAATGGAAACGAACAATTTGTTCAGGAGATCTGGAAGATGTTTTTTGCTTTAGGATACCTCCATAACCAATGTCAGATGCATCAGTTTCAACTATCTTAAAAGAGTTGGGAGTTGGATTGCCAAGACATGGCAAAGTCTTAACATGAGTTTTAATCTGTTTGACAATAGATGTATGAATGGTAGACCATGTTGGAGGATTGTCTTTCAGATGATCAAATAAAGGTTTACATTGTTAACGAAGATGAGGATAAAATTCTGAAACATAATTTAATGATCCAAAGAATCTTTGAAGTTGGGTTTTATCAGTAATCTGATCTGAAAATTTATTAGCAAATTGAATGACACGATCTATGGGTTGAATAGTAGACCGATGAATGTTGTATCCTAAAAACCTAATGTTGGTTTGGAACAACTTAATCTTCGTGGCTGACACAACCAATCCATTTGATCTAATGATCCTAGCAAACATATGCAAATGTTTCCAATGTTCGTCGACAGACTTGGAGTAAATAAGAACATCATCAATATAAACAATTGAAAAATGGCTGTATTGATTAAAAATCTCGTTCATGATATTTTGAAATTCATTGGGAGCATTCTTTAAGCTGAAAGGCATTACATTCCATTCATAGTGCCCAAAAGGCGTAACAAAAGCTGTTTTGTATTTATAATTTTCATGAATTTGGATTTGCCAAAAGCTTGATTTCATATCAAATTTTGAAAAAATGACTGCTTGAGAAAGTCTCTTTATTAACTCTCTTTTGTTGGGAATTGGATATCGAATCCATTCTAAAACTTCATTCAAAGGTTTATAGTTAATAACTAGTCTGGGAGTCACAAGTTCTAATTCTACATTTTTCTGAACATAAAAAGCTGGGCATGACCATGGTGATTTGCTTTTTTGGATAATTCCTTTATTAAGAAGTTCGTGGATTTCTGTTTTGCAAAATTCCATGACTTCTTGACTCATTTGAATAGGTCTGGCTTTGGTGGGAATTTTCGATTCATTAAACTCCTTGGTATAAGAAGTTTAACAATGTGTTGTTTGCGATGCCAAAAGGCATTGGGAATATCAAAACAGATTTCATTAACAAGTTTCTTACGAAAATTATTAATGGTTTCTAACAAATTTTTATTTGTTAGCTGTTCTTCAATTCGTTTGTGATTAATTTCTTCTTTTAAGAAATTAATTTGCTGTGATTTATTATTGATTAGATAGATGGTTTTTGAGATGTTATTTTTCTGTAAATGTCTCAGTTTTTTGAGGTCTGTTTCAGTGCAGAACTCAAATTGGACCTTTTGTCCTAAGACTTTGGTGGTAATCCTATTGTGATGAACCTTAAAAGGATATAGAAGAGCTATGAAAGGGAGACCTAAGATGACAGGGTCTGAAATGTTTTTGATTAAAACAAATGGGGTTTTGAAGCAAACATTGTCTTGACAGACATGGGCTTTGGGAATTTCGTAATTTAATTGCATTGGTGACTGGTTAGCAGCACTAAGTATTTCTGTTGATTTATGGAAATACTTGGTAGGAATTAACCTTTCTTGAATACAATTCAAGTCTGCGCCAGAATCAATCAAAGCAATTGTTTCAAAATGAAAGTCTTCAATTATTATCATTATTTTAGAATATCATTTCTGGATCCTTATTTTGTCTAAAAGACCTAAGATGAGATCGTGTGTCGAATTTTCTTCAACCTGGGGTTCTGGATTATGACCTGAAGAAAAGCTAGTGTCTGAACTAGTGTCTTCATTATTGTTTTGGGTTTGGACTCTACTGAGATGTGTGCGAATTTCTTGGTTTTCAGATTTTAAAAACCTAATTTCTTCTTTGATTTTATTGACTTCTCTATTGAGATCTTTGATAGTAATTTCTTTCTTAGTCTTATTGAACCTTTCCAATGTTATGCTAAGTGAGATTCTTGAGGTTGATGTTTTTGGTTGGCTAATGCGAGATTCGTCAGAAGAAACTAATTTCTTTAGTTTCTTGAGATAGAAAGCTTTTAATTCTGGGTCATCGACTTTACTGATTAATTCGATAAAAAGATTTTCCTGCTCTTCTTGTTTGTTGAGAACTAAGATTTTCTTACAACAGGCGTCAGTACATCCTAATGTAATCTCAGGAGATGAAGAGTTTTTTGAAGAATTTGAAGAAGATGATTGTGATTCATCTTCGGATTGACTATTGTCGGTGTCTTGAATTTCAAGGATTTGGATTAACTGATTTTTCTCTTCTTCAGAGATCTTCAGTTGATTAATTGTTTTCTTAACACGACAATCTTTGGCATAATGACCGTATTTGCCACACTTGTAGCAATTTCCTTTTTGTTCTTTGTTTTTGGAGTGGAATTTTTCAGAGGATTTTCTCTTTCCTTTCCACTTGTTGGATTTTGATTTTTCATAGAATTTGTTGGTTTCAAAATTTTTGTTTTCGGATTTGTATTTGTTGTATTTGGGTCTACCTGAGTATCTATTGGGATACTTATAATAGACTTGTGATTTTCTCTTTTTGTTGGAGGGAGCAACAAGAGGTAATCCATATTGTTCATAGAAGGTTCCTAATTCATATTTGGCTATGGATTTATCTTTGTTGGCTTGTTTTGAAATTTTCATATCTATACACATTTTCAATCCTTCCTTCTGGACAATATTAACTATATTTCCATAAGTAAGGGTATGATATGGTATGATACCTTCATAATTTACTAACATAGTTCTGATTTTGTGGGCAAAAAGATTTGGTAATCCATTGATGAATTTTTCTTTCCAAAATGGCTGATTACTGTCTTCCCTAAGCATGACTCTAGACATGAACACATCTTTGTACCATCTAAAATCGCTCAAAGTAGGACATCTCAGATTGCTAAGTTGATCATGAATTCTGGAAGTGATATTTTTGGGAGTTCCTATGAAATGTTCGATGATTGTGAAAAGTAGTGTGTTTACTGCATCTGGGATACCTTGTCGAATGTTTTCATCAAAATTAGGTATTCCGTCTTCATCTTTTTTAACGGCATGTTTTATTTCGTTTATGGATTCTTCAGTAAGATGTTTCTCCCACCAGGAATAGAATATTCCTGTAAATCCAGTGACCAAAAGGTCGACAACTTGTGTTTGGCTGAGATCATGATTGGTAATATAACTATTAGCAACCATGGAAATATGTTGTAGTTTATTGAGGAGTTCTTGTTTTGACAAACCATCTATATTCCATTCATAGAGTTTATTAGAAGAGATTGAGAATTGATTTTGAATGTTTCTTTCTTCAAATTGAATATCTGGAGGTGTTGGTCTGCGATACCAGTTTTTTGTGAGTGATGTAGGGTTTGTTATTCGTTTGTTAATTTGTTTAAGTTCAAGATTTTGAAAAGCTTGTTCAACTCTTAATATGGAATTTTCTGAATCATTTTCTGACTCAGAGGACGTTTGAGATAATTCAGTTTGAGAAGTATCTGGATGTTTGAGAGTTTGAACGGATTTCTCTGTTTTCAACTCTCGCATCATTTGATCTATTTTTTTATGTGTAGATTTTATCTTCAAGGAAGTTGGTTTTGAAGAGGATTCTGGGAAATGAACCAAAGTTTTTTCTCTTGATGTTTTTGGCTGAGAAAGTTTATCAACCTTGGTTTCAATTTTATCTAATTGTTTACCAATGGTATGAAGACTTTGGTTGGTGAAGTTGTTTTATTCAATGACTGGTTTAACAATTCCTAACTCTTCTTTGGGAAGTTTGAAAGGAGTTGCTGGAATTTGGGAATTGTTTCTTGTGGAGGATGACTAGAAGAGACAATAGTTTTGTCTTCTTTAAGCCAATTTTCTTTGGATATTACTTTGAGTTTGTTTTCAGACTCATAGTAATTTTCAACGAAATCGAAGAAAAATACTTCAAATTTGTGGTCGTTCATAAAACTTTTCCATTCGTTGTAAATTTCTGATTATTGTTCCTGTGTGTAATTGTTTCAGAAAATATTCCTTCGTGGGACGTTTTCTGGTGCTTCAATGTCAGCATTGAGCTTTTTCCATTGAATTATGAAAGGTTTGTTTAAAACTAAAAGTTGATGATATACTTGACTTGCATCAAAGTCCGAAGTCGTAGGAGATGTTTGTTCTCCTTGATCTTGGGTATTGGGTTGGCAAACCAGATGAGTTACTTGAGAATTTGTTTTTATGGATTTTAATTTCATGTTAATCAAGTCATTGATTAACTCTTGTTGTGTGATTTGTGAGCTTGTATCTACTGATTTTAATTTCCTATTAGCTAAGGAATTAATTAATTCTTGATCGTGACCCATCTTATCGGTTGGTATGGATCCAAAAAAAGAATTTCTGCTATGAGCAAATGACTTGTGATTAGGTGGATTCACAAGATTTTCTGGCTGGACGGTCGAAGTTAATTTTAACTGTTTCGTCAAAATATTGTTCAATGTTGTCTAGGTTGACTAGACTGTTTTGCACTGCAACTGGTTTGCTTTCATTAATCAAACACCAATCTGAAGGTAGACTGATAACTGACCACCTAATGGTTCTGGGTATTTTGAAGTTTGCATTTTCTTGGTTGGTTTGAATGAGAAGTGTGTGGTCTCGTGGACTCTTGGTTAAGGCTTGAAAATTCATGTTTGTGCCAGTGACTTTGTAGTAAACTCTGTAAATTAAGGTCAAGGGCTGTGTGCCTTCAAGGACTTGATATCCTGAAGTTTTGATATTTATGGTGAGTGCTTTCAGCATATGGGGGTCTGAAAGACTTATCGTAAGGTCTGGAAAACAATCAAAATGGATAGGTCCATTGTAAAGGCTGGATTCAACCATTCCAAGTATGCTATCATCGAAGCCAGTGAATCTTGCATCTCGGAGGCATAACAAAATAGAGGTGTTTAGGCCTCTTCGTGTTAAAGGTTTGACGGCTATTTGAACTAAGCCAATGTGAATATAGTTATGACCATCTTTCCTATGGGATTTGATTTGTTCAGGTGTGAACAATTGACAAGTTTCATGTTCTTTGCTAAGAGCATATGCATGTTCAACAGTTTTAACATGATGTTCAGTTCTAAAAGTGGTCATTGACCATTTTTTCTTGTAAATATTTTTTGAAGAAATTTTGGGGATATTCCAATCATTAAAATCAAGACTACTGTCTGTTTGAAAATCAAGTTTTTGTTCTTCATTAATAACGTCTGGGATTGTTCCTAGACTGGATCTAGAGCTAGTACTGGCCATTGAATTAGATCTAAATAATCTACTCATAAAATTCAGAATTCAGACAAACAAAATACAGAAAACTTAAATGTGTCACCTTCCTCGCGTATTAGCTAAACTCCTTCCTCGCTCATGCGATCCGCTCATGCCTCTACCTGGGACTTATTGTTTGGAACAGGCCTTACTGTTTGGTTGGGAAGTCTAACAAACAAACTTAGAAGATTAACAAGTAAGATAGACTGTAAAATGAAAGGCTGAAAATTGAATCGAACTTGTAGAATATAAAGAGTATAACTCAATTACCACTCACTTGGCTCTGATACTAAATGGGGGCGAAAGCACAAGGTGAATATTTGTGTGGTAATTGAGTTATACTCTTTATATTCTACAAGTTCGATTCAATTTTCATGTGTGTTCTTCAATGTTCTTCAATGGTAATTGAGTTATACTCTTATGAGTTTTTATGTGTGTTCTTCAATGTTCTTGATGTTCTTACCAAGAACAAAAAGGTTTGGTGTTTTGATTCAATATGTTTGTTGTTTTTCATAAAGTTTTGGTTTGTCATTGATTGGTGATGGATGATATGTGATGGGTGATTTATGACTTTATTGTTTGACTAAACTTTTCTTACAACCCATACCTATTTTTCAAACACCATACCAATCACCTTTTCAACCATACTTTTATGACTTTACTTTTTCAACACACTTTAAAATTTTGAATTTTCATCAAAACCATTCCCCCTTTTTTTTCACTACCTAAACCCGGCCACCCTACAAAGTAGGGTACTTTTGGGTCTTTTATTCAATTACATAAAGTTTTGATACGTTTGTGTATTTGTGCTTTGGCCCAAAAGTTTACGTTTTTATGTAAAGGCCTAAAATCACTAAAGGACAAATTGTTTTGCTCCTTTAATGAAGTTTTTGTTATTATTGAAATATTTTTGGGTTCTAGTTGTAAATACATGAAGTTGTGGACTCTTGTGTTTTTACAAAGTGACCCCAAAAGGTTTGTGTTTTGCTTAGTGGCCCAATAGTGGAGGTCATTGTTTTTCGGCCCAAAATATGATGAGAACAAAATGGTTTTGTCTATTTAATGAGAATTGGATTTTCATTTCATTTAGTTCCATTTGAATCAATTGTATGAATCCGAAAACCAATTGTTTAAGTTGCTTTCTTAGTCAATGTGATTGATTAAGAAAAGGGTGATTATGTACCAAAGGCCTCGATAATTGAGTTATGTGATTGGCCGTTTTACATTATGAATGTTTGGGTTAAGTAGTTTAGATTTGAATGTAATTTGATTAGTTCAACTGTGTTGTAAAAGGGCATAGGCCCTTCTCTTTATTTCAAGTATTCCTTTTTGTCTATTTGTATGCAAATTGGAATAGTTGGGTCCAACGCCCAATAGGAAATGACGGTTTAATTAGATTAAACGCGTAACTAAAATCAACAACTACCTACCTTAGACCCAAGGTCCAATACAAGGCTCATGTTGGATCAAATCAAACGGTTCATAATCATCCTAAGTCCTTTTAATAAGATTAAAATGAATTTGATGTAGCCCAACACTACTCCCTCGACAAAACAAATATTAAGTTGATAAGCGAGATATGTGTTGAACATCTCTTCGTAGGCCTTCCACCATGGTGGGATGGCCAACATCATATCATTCTGAGGCTATTTTTGAACCCCTACACGAACTAGCATGGTGGGAATAACTTAACTAAGTGCAATGGTGCCAACATCATATCATTGTGAGGCATCATTCTCTAGATGCCAAACAAGATGGGTAATTACAAGAGTTGTAAATGACTAAAGCATTATTCTCTCATCATTATTGTTGCTAACCAACATCATATCATTGTGAGGTAGGCTTGGTAATGGTGAGTCTCCCATACCCCGCTAAGAGTTCAACATAACTCTCTGATTCCATCGAGGGATGTGGAATTTGCCAAAAATAGTGGGTGGTACTATTTGATTTAAGACCCAATCAAGTAGTTATAAAATCAACAATCTAATATGATTTCTGTTATGTTATGTAGTTAACGACATGCCTAAAATTATACCCACCATTATACTTGACAAAAGGGGCCTTAGGGGCCAACGTTTCCTTGCTTGGTATCATCACATTAAGAATGTCTCAAAGATGAATGACATATTGTATGTGCTCAAGCAATCCCCTCCTCATGTACCTCCTACGAAACTAGCTTCAAATGAGGATTGTCAAAATTATACAAGACACTTTGAGGATGACTTACAAGCCAAATGCTTAATCCTCACTTCACTTAGTGAGGAGCTTAAGAAGCTACATGAGCACATGGACACTTCTTGTGCCATGGTTGAAAGTTTGCATAAGATGCATGACATTGAGACAAGTAACGTACGATTCTCAAATGTTTGTAGTCTATTGAATGCCAAAATGGCAAAGGGGACATCAGTCCAAAAACATGGACAAAAGATGGAAAAGATCTTTCAAGATCTTGAGAGTTTAGGAACTTCCATCGATGGGAAAATGGCCCAAGACTTTTTCCTTGCATCTCTCTCGGATGATTTCACTAAGTTTATAGTAAACTATAAAGTGAATAGATTCGATCATACTTTTACCGAGATGATTGACATGTGCTGTGAGTTTGAACAAGGTTCCAAAAAGGACAGTGGGAGTGAAAATGCAATCACAAGGAAAAGGTTGCATAAGAAGAAAGCAAGAAAATCCAAGGGAACATGCTTTCATTGTGGAAAGGATGAACGTTGGAAGAAGAAATCCAGGGTGCGCATTGCGAGCCTTATGACACGAACTTTTGAAGGGACTATTTCTATCATAGATAGTGCTTTTACAGTAAGCTCCAATTGCTGGATATTTGATTCAGGCGCTAGTCAACATATCTGCAATTCGTTGCAGGGACTAATAGGGAGCAGGACACTGCGCAATGGGGAGATGGTTGTGTGAGTTGGGAACGGCACTAAGATCTCTGCAAAAGCAGTAGGCACCTACATGCTTTAACTACCCTCTGAGGAAGTCTTGGAACTTAAAAATTGTTTTTATTTTCCTTCATGTATAAAGAATTTGATTTTTATCTCCATGCTTTTACGGGATGGGCACTCAGTATTGTTTGACAAATTGAGTTGCACTTTGTACTTGAACGGTCGTATTAGCTCTCATGGTAATACGATAGAGGGACTTTTTCACCTAGAGATAAGTAGTGGGATGCACTGTATTGAAAGCGGGAATACCTCAAAACCCAAAAGGGCTAGAGAAGAAGTTAACCAAGAAAAGATGTGGCATCTTAAACTTGGACATGTGAACCTTGATAAGATTCGCAAGATGTCGAAAGACGGATATTTCCGCCCATTAGGTAATGACCAAATGGGTACTTGTGAATGTTGCTTGAAAGGGAAGATGACCAAATCTCCATTCATTGGGAAGGGAGAGTGTGCCACTGAAATTCTAGGGTTAATCCACACTGACGTATGTGGACCAATGTCTACTACGTCGAGAGGAGACTTCTTCTACTATATCACATTCACCGACGATCACTCTCAGTTTGGCTATGTGTATCTTATGAAGTACAAGTCAGAATCCTTTGAAAAGTTCAAAGAATTCAAGAATGAAGTTGAGAAGCAAACTGAGAAGCAGATAAAGATCCTAAGATCATATTGAGGGGGAGAGTATCTAAGTAATGAATTCCTAGATTATCTCAAAGAGTGTGGAATAATATCACAGTGGACTCCACCAGGAACTCCACAACTTAATGGAGTTTCTGAAAGAAGAAATCGAACCTTGATGAATATGGTTCATTCTATGATGAGTTCTACAGATCTACTAGTAACATTCTGGGGATATGCTCTATATACAACAGCTTACTTGCTTAATAGAGTACCTTCCAAGTCAGTTTTACAAACGCCCTATGAGATATGGCATGGAAGAAAGCCAAGTCTTAATCATATTAAGATTTGGGGTTATAAAGCATATGTCAAGAAGCTTGAAGCTACTAAGCTTGAAGCTAGATCAGTTAGGTGCTATTTTGTGGGATATCCTAGAGAAACTATGGGATATGAGTTCTACCATCCTGACGACCAGAAAGTCTTTGTTGCCAGAACTGCTAAGTTTCTAGAGGAAGGATTTATTCTCAAATGAACTATAAGTAAAATAATGGAGATTAATGAGATTAATGATGAACCATAAACAAGCACTCGACAAGTTGACAACCCTGTTCCTGAACCACTAGCTCCACGTAGAACTGAACGAGTCAGCCAACCACCTCAGAGGTATGGCTTGGATAATGACTTTGGGGAATTGAACCTTCTAGGTGACAATGACACAAAGGAGGACCCTAGAGACTACACTGAAGCAATGTCTGACATTGATTCAAAGAGATGGCAAGAGGCCATGAAATCCGAGATGGATTCCATGTATCAAAATCAGGTCTGGACTCTTGTAGACCTTCCAGAAGGTATAGTACCTGTTGGAAACAAATGGGTATTCAAGAGGAAGATAGGCGTTGAAGGGAATGTGGAGACTTATAATGATAGATTAGTAGCCAAGGGTTACAAGCAACGAGAAGGGATTGACTATGAAGAAACCTTCTCTCATGTAGCCATGATTAAGTCCATTCAGATTTTGCTTGCTATAGCTGCATACCATGATTATGAGATATGGCAAATGGACGTGAAGACGGCTTTTTTGAATGGCTACCTAGAGGAAGAGCTCTATATGACTCAACCCAAAGGTTTCGTGTCCATGTTTGAAAAGACTAAGGTATGTAAGCTTTAGAGGTCAATTTATAGACTTAAGCAAGCCTCCAGGAGCTGGAATATTTGTTTTGACACTGAAATCAAATCGTTTGGCTTTACTCAAAACAAAGATGACAATTGTGTTTATCAAAAGGTCGTTGGGGATGCAGTTGTATTCTCAGTGTTATATGTAGATGACATATTACTATTCGGGAATGACACTGCAATACTTTCTTCTGTAAAAGTGTGGTTGTCCAAAACCTTCCACATGAAAGATTTGGGAGATGCATCTTATGTGCTTGGGATAAAGCTTAATCGTGATAGATCTAGAAAACTAATTGGATTATCCCAATTTATGTACATAGATAAGGTGTTAAGTAGGTTCCAGATGGAATAATCTAAGAAAGGTTTTCTTCCTATGAGACATGGAATTCACCTTTCTAAGTCCATGGAACCTAAGACTCCTGAAGAAATACGGCAGATGAGTGCAATTCTTTATACTTCCACCATAGGAAGTCTCATGTATGCCATGATATACACAAGGCCTAATATCGCATATGATGTGAGCATTACTAGTCGATATCAATCTAACCCAGGATCGGCACACTAGGCAGTTGTTAAGATGATCCTTAAGTACTTAAGAAGAACTAAGGACATGTTCCTCGTTTACAGAGGAGCGACAGAGTTGCGAGTAGAAGCCTATACAGACGCAGATTTCCAATCTGACGTCGACGATAGAAGTTCCAACTCCGGATATGTGTTCACTCTGAATGGTGGGGCTGTCAGCTGGAAAAGCACGAAACAATCTGTAATTGCTAATTCCACGACAGAGGCTGAATATGTCGCTGCAGCTAAAGCCGGCAAAGAAGGGTTCTGGATGAAGAAGTTCATACTGAACTTGGAGTGGTTCCAACCATTACATCACCAATAACTTTGTATTGTGATAATAGTGGAGCGATAGCTCAAGCCAAGGAACCCAGGGCTCATCAAAAGAACAAGCATTTTGACAGACGCTTTAATATCATTAGAAGATATGCTGCCGATGGGAAAGTCAACATCCTCAAGGTTGCCTCAGCCGATAACGTAGCAGATCCACTGACAAAGCCAATGTTTCAAATCCAACTTGACCGCAATAAGGAAAAGATGGGTATTAGATACATGGGAATGTGGCTTTAAGTGCAAGTGGGAGATTGTTGGAAGTATGCCCACAAAGCCATTCATTTGATGTAATAGCTTTTGGAATACTTATTGTGTTAAACTATTGTATGTTTAATGAAGGGCAAAGCTTATTGTTAATCACTATTTATTGTTTCATATGTTTAAGCAATATGGGAATCCAAGGAATGTATTTAATCTAAGAGAAAAGTGATCTAAGTAAGTTAGATTAACGAGACCTTTCTCTTATGAGCATTCCTAAAATGTTCCTAGCCATAGGATTGTTAATTGGGCATTGACAATCCGCTAAGGTTAGTATGTGTTATGTTAACTCAAGCGTGAGTATGACTAGTCTCAACTCATTTAGTGTTGGACACTGAGACAAACATATAGGTGCTCAAAAGGTAATCGAGTAAACTGAACAACGATCAAAATAGAGTTTGAACATACATGTCATGTAAGAACTCATAAGTTACAATATGCAAAGTAGTCCTTTGACCTAAGGCATCATTAATGTCTAATGGTTAGGTCCTTGATCTTTGATTATGTCAAAGGCATTCCATTGAGAGTGTCCACGGCATTGTTGGGGTCAAGTTATCTAGTCATGTAGGCATGTGAATGCACAACAAGGGATCTCTAACCTTCCATGGTGGAAGGAGAATACTCTGATATATGATTCGAGAGTCTTTGGCCAAAGCATACGAATATGATTTAGGAAGCATGTTCCAAATCATATTCAATTGATTCATATAGAGAAGTATCACATTGGATAGTAGACATGAAACAAACTATCACTCAAACAATGTGATCAAGAGTATTGTATTAGAGAATGACCGTATTGCATTGTAATTGTAATTGGATAGGTTCTTTAACCACTTCTACTTAGCTTGGGTAGCCATGACATACTGCTAGGTGTCACTCATGGTTTGTGGAAGCCCTGAGGATTAGCAAACATTAATCTTCATCAAAGGGAGAATTGAAATGTAGTTTCAATTCACAATCGATCGTTAATATTAATAATCACCCACTGCCTCGCTAATTGGAACCTAATGGATCGTACACCGAGTAAGGATGAAAGTGAAGAAATATAAATGAGATGGATAAGCAATTAAATAGTTTAATTGAGAATGGTCAAGATTAATTAATTAGTTAATTAATCTTACGAAAGGTTCGTATTGGGCTTTTAAGTTGGTTTTGGGTTTCAGGGCCCAAAAAGGTTTTTGGTCCACAAGGCCCATTGAGTTTAGGTTGTGTGACAACTAAAACTAAATGGAAATTAACCCAAAAACAAAGTCAAAACCGGCCTAGGGTGAGGGGTATCAAACTTGGGTTAATTGCAAGTTTGCCACTCACATGTGAGGTGGTATAAAAGCATCTTTATAGCTTTTACCTCATTAGGGTTTTCTTGAGGCAAAGAAGAGAAACATTTTCTCTCTTTTTCTCTAAAAGTGGCCGGCTACTTAGGGAAGAAATAGCTAGCAATTTTTCTTCTCTAAGTCATCCATTTCATCTTCACACCTAATCCTTGGTGTGGAGACTTAGAGACACCAAACCTTTGGTGTTTTTGGAGATCCTTTCCTCACATCCTCAAGGAGCAAAGGAGTATCAAAAGGAAGAAAATCACAGGGAAGATCCAAGGAGCTAGGAGGTGACTTGAAGGCCCTCCACTTGGGTGAATCCCTTGTGTAAACAAGGATGAGCTTCAAGGGTAATGAATCTCAAAATCCTTTCTTCTCTTTAATATTGTTAAAGAGTCATGTGGTTCACCATTCACTAGGCTTTGAAAGTCATGGGTCTTAGAATTCTTTTTTAATGCATGCCTACTTTAAAGTGTTATTAGTTTGCATATGTGTTCAAATGTTCTCACATGTTCTTAGCTAGGACAAAATTTTTCCTTCAAAAGGCAGCCAAAATTGCATCCCAGATTTTCTAACCCGAGAATTTTTGCAGGGGAAGAATGTCAAATCCAAATCAGCGCAGGCTTCCTACAACCCTTCCATCAGTAAAATAGGAATCTATTCCCGATTCCTCATCGACCTTAGCCATCACAAACCATTTTACTCCCCTACGATCAACAATAGGACAATTCCGTCTAAACTAACAAACGCCATTAGTCACCCAATATGATCCTTATGCATCTATGCCTCGCCCGTCATCATCCCAATCAGCCCCTAGCTACACCAAAACTTCACCATACATAAAAAAAAAAACTCCAATGGAGAAACTTTTTGATATCCCTTTCCATATCAACCAAGAACAACTTCCTCAGAAAATAGCCAAATTGGTGTTTCCACCAAACCTCCACTATCAACCCACTGAGCCACACAAAACCCATAAATATTACCAAGCCATATTAATGGAAACAGAATCCATCTCCATTAAACCAATTTATAGCACAACTCATACAAACAAAATTCTTTACCATTCGCTTCATATTGAAAAATTCATCACAGAAAAAGATTGGGGATTACCCCTTTACCATTCCAAACAGCTTCACACCTCTCGTATTCCGATTCCCATCAATAACTTTAGTTATCATGATTATATCCAGGCTTGGACTAACATTTTTCTTCATCAAACAGACGATTTCAGTCATTCATGGTTTATAACATTTGGCAAAAGTTTAAGGCTAAACTTTCCAGCATGGTTTCCATCATGGTGGTCCACTCATGGTATAACTGCCAACGTTCTCCCAGAAGATCTTATGCAGGTTCTTTTAACTAGTTTACAGAAGAAATTCGACCGCGACCTTTTCCATTACAGAATTACTCTTCTCCCATTGTTCATGGCCAAATACAAAGTCCCGTGGATAATGAAGTGGAATTTTGCAGTTGAAACAGGTCAAGTCTATCAACAAAGAGCCGTTAAATGGTGGGATAAATTCAGGCAGCAGAAGATCATTGAGTTAGTCAGGGCTGAATTTCCCATTGACCAGATCATTCCAACATCATCTCCAACTACAGCAGTAGCCGGTCAACAAAAAATGGCATTGCCAGAAGTCCCAGAAAATACTCAGCCATTATTAGACATTAGTCCATCATCCTCTCTTAAGAGCAAGTCTAAATCCTCAAGTTCGAAGAAGAAGAAATCTTCAAAATTCAAGGCCTTAGCCAAAATCCTTATGGCAGAATTACAAGAAGAAAAAGAGTCAGACACTTCAGACTCGGAATCGTCAGACGCTTCGTCTCATCAACCAGTCAACACTCAGTCAAACCTCTATGTAGATCTCTCGCCAGACTCCCAAGATCCTCACGACATTTGAATTTCAAAAATGTAATAATTTGTAATCATTTCAAGGGATTTTACCCCATGTAATTCCTACAGAAACAGCATCAGCAGCAGTAGCAGACAAGTCACTATTCATGAATAGTAAAGGGGTAATCCATATTTCATCTACCTTTTCCAAACGCATGATTCTACAGTCAACAGACAGCATCTTCAGCCTTTTAGCTCCTTTCCAGCCTTTTGCACATGGACAGCTCATCCGGGATTCCCGCTTCAATCTTCAATCATCTCATCCCAAGGCCCCTCAGCTATATCTTCAGACCTAGACGTGTGATTCTACAGTCAACAGACAGCATCTTCAGCCTTTTGGCTCATTTCCAACCTTTTGCACATGGACAGCTCATCCGGGATTCCCGCTTCAATCTTTAATCATCTCATCCCAAGGCCCCTCGGCTATATCTTTAAACTTCATTCTCATTCCAGGAGGTCGACTTTTAGGTCAGAACAACAGGGTCTCTACGCATTCGGAAAAACAGAGAACCATTTTACAATCAGAAAAATTGTAATACATATTATAAACACTTATGTCAAGGATGCCTATGAGCTCCATTTTCATTTCTATCCATTGTCAATAGACAAAGTACTTGTAAGTTCATTTGATTTTCAATAAATCTATTTTAGATCCAGTAAGCATCATTAATTTAAATTCATTATTTTCAACATGTATATCTCAACTATGTTTCATTTGATTTTATGCATTTATGTCATTTTATTACAGCCAATCGGCTTCATATTTCGACCACATCCTCGATTGTATATCAAACTTTATATTGAGTTTCTCATCCAAATACACCTTCTGCTTATATATATATATATATATATATATATATATATATATATATATATCACGTACGCCTAGATTAGACTAAAGTTTATAAGAATTAGCAAAATGACGGAATTCATGAAATATGCTACATCCTACAGGATGCATAGGTATGCTTATATCCTTGATGCCATAATTATATCTACAGCTATGAATGTTAGTATGTTGATTAGAACTATCGAATTACTATGGCATGCTTATATTTATGTAGTCTGCTCATCATTACTGCACCTCGGTGTTTGTGCTCGCCCAGGGCCAGGGCTTGTATTTCACATGTATGTTCACCTCCACACCCTACGCTCGCCTTGAATCCAAGTAAGTGCCAGTCCTATCGTACAGGTTGCATTACGCAACTCCAACTCGTAGGTGACCAGGAATAGTGCCAGTCTTCACGTGATTGTAGCACTAGAGCGTATATTATGATTACACCCAATCCTATCGTACAGGTTGCATTAGGCAACTCTGACTCGTGTGCCAGCAAAGATTCATGAGCATCAATTCAGTCGTACAGGTCACATTAGGCGACTCCGACTTGTGTGCTAGTATAGATTGATTGAACACCTGATTTTACGTATAATACTGTTGAGACATTGTGATTTTGGATGTCTTGCCCTTAGTTACAAGATATTGTGCCGTAATGAATTCTTGAGATTTTGCAGACTACGGTAAGTATTTTTATACTATACGTAGTAAGTATATTTTGGAAACTATAATTGTTTTACAGCGAGGGGTTATAACGTTTTCAGAAAGGTTTTTATAAAACTTTATTTTCAAGCCCACTCACCCTTGTTTTTCGCCCATCCAGGTTTTAATAGCTGAGCTTTCTTATCGACGAGGATTTATGGAAAATCTTGGTATTGGAAATTACCTTCGATGGTATGATTCTCAATCCACTCTACTGTACTTTACTTATGCTCTGACATCACGTGGGAAATGGGTTCATTCTCGCTCACAGGACACTCTTATATTTAGGCACTTTTAGGTTTAAATTTATTCATATATTCCACCACACTACACTTTATGGCTTCGTCACCTTCCAAGTGTTGGCCAGCACACCTCGATTCGGAGTCCAAGTGGACATTTCGGGTCGGGGTGTGTCACATTTTCTAGGAAGGATTTTATTTTGTAGTAGTATAAATAAGGCTGATTAGCCAATAAGGTTCTTTACGCACTATTTTGGAGAATTTAGATTAGAGAGCTTTTGACGATTCAAGTTTTATTTACAAGGTGTTTTCTATTTAGGGCCTTAATATTTTTCTATATGATTATCCGTAGCTAGCATGAATATGTTATTTTATTAATTTGCTTATGAATGGGTGCGTGCTTGCTTTAAATTATTGATCATCGTGTTTAAACTATCTATTTCTCTTAATAATTCATGACTATAAGGTAGTTAGACAAGTAATTTGTGCAATTTCTGTTGGAACATCACCTTGAAATTGAGGATGGCTTCTTGTGATTAGTAATTGTAAGTTCACATAAGGCGAACATAACGTTCTTAACAAAGCTTAATGAGTCTTGCAGGTTTATATTTGATCTGAACATCACATACAGATTGCATGTTAGATATACGTTTTCACTTGAACCTAACCTTCAAAGCATGTATGTGAAAGTTCATAAGTAATTGGTAAAATTGCATAGGGTTGTTAATGGCGACAACGGAACCTAGTGTCTTTTTAAATTGATTTTCAAAATCATTTTCTTTTAGTTATTTTTCTTTTGGCCCAATCTTTTAAATTCTTTTTTTTATTAATTTCGTTTATATTATTTTAAGTTATAAAATCAACATTTTTCAAACTTCGTTTTCAAATAATTAATTAAGATTTGGTTTAAATACAAATTAGTCATTCATCATGTTGAGAATGGTCTTGCTTGACCTGCTATGCTACAGTAATTTTGTACTCTTGTAAGTATTTTTAAGTATTTTTATCTTTACTTTTATAGGTAATAAAAATTCTATCACTACTCCCATGTAGTGGAGAAATTTTTCAAATGACCGTACACACACATAAGCATAACAGGTGGTGTTCCCAACTAATTACTTACTCACACTATAAAATAACAATTAAAACAGAGAGAACTCTTTCAAAAATTAATTGTTTTGATAAAAATAATAAATAAAAAATCATTAGTCGATTCCAGTTCCCCAACCACCCTTTCTCCTCCTTCCCCATCTGCGCCGACTACCATTTCCACCATTCATCCCGTGAAGTCATCCATCTCATCTTTACAATTTTAATCAAAATAACATAAGAAAAACAATGATTGATCTATAAGCCCTTAAACATGATTAATTGATCGGGATTCAGCTGACCTCACAAGCCCTTAATTCAGAGGTCGACAACAGTAGATCTAAGGGTGCAGCTGACTACTCTCGGGTTACATGTCAACATAAGAATGGGAGAGAAAAGAGGGAAGAGGAGAAAGAAAATGAGGAAGAGAGAAGGGATGGGGCGTCGTCGGCAGAGTCACATGGTGGCGATAGAGATGGGTAGTCGTTGGTTTTGTGGGTGTTTGGCGTGGAAGGGATAAATTTGGAATCAGATAAGGGTAAATTCGGAATCCAGTTGACCAAAAATTCTGGTTATTTAACAAAACTTTACTTAAACGACAACATGGGAATTTTTTTAACTTTAAAAAATGAAATAGCCAGGTGTTATGGTTCTATTTGCTAGGAACTCCACATCACTTCATGTTCTAGGTACTTGGAAATTTTTTTCCATGTAGTGCTGCGCTGCAGGCTGTTGCTGCACAGTTATCGGTACCAAGTGTGGTGGCTATGCGCGCACCAACATGACTCTTCAGATTCTTTTGGTCAGGATTTTGAGGATTCGTGAATCGTGCGATTAGTTTTTGTTAAGTACAGATTGTGTTTAATTTTAAATAAAGGTATTTAAAATAATTTATGACCCACGATGTACGATAAAGAAACACAATTTACGAATTCATGAGATCCTCACAAAAAATATCCGAATTCGTGCCCGCAGTGGGTAATTATCTTTCGATAATTGCCTTTGGATTTTTTTTGCCGTGTATAGGTTGTTGTGCTCTGTGAATTGATTCAATTTGCTGCAAGATTGCAGCCTTGATAAAATAAAAAATAAAAAAAAGCAGAGTAATGTTAGGGAAATTAAATTTGTAAACTAAATTTGCAAACTAAATAATGTGTCATCAATAAGAAATGAGCACGTTTATCAACATTTAAGCAATAATATAATCATCAACTTTCATTTTATTTAGTTTACAAAATTTAGTCTATAAATTTAATCTCTTTAGCATTACTAAAAAAAAAAGGGTTCATGCTCCTTGCCGCATGATTGCAGGCGTACGTGTAATCATGTTGACCAAAACAAAAAATAAAAAAAGATTTGCTGCTGCTTGTAGCGTGTGAATTGATACATTATACCGCGGACAATACTTGGGTGCTGCCTATTCAGTACCCAATTTACTCACCATATTATGTGGCCCAATAAAATTGTAACATCTGTCCATTTATACTTTCTCAAATCAATGTAACCAAACATAAACTTTCCCTTTAAACCTGTGACCAAACATAACCCTTCTTCTTTCTCCCTTCCTTCCAATGCCAGAGATCTCAGCCCCAGCCCTTTTCTCCTCCGTCAAGCACACACACTCATTCCTCCAATGTTTCCATCAATTAAGCCCAAATCGAATATGACCTTATCACCACCAACCTATCTATGCGGCAAATCTCAGTGCCCTAGTATTTTCTAGACTTATCCTATGTGACTTAATTTCCAAATTTAATTGAAGATCATGTTTAATTGAGAGTCAGGTGCTGGTTTGGTTGGATTTGCAGAGGAAGGCATCATATTTGCAAATGAAGGGCAACGAGGGAGAAGATAGGTTGAAGGGGACACGGGTGGTTCGACGGAGGAGGGAGGTTGGAGGAGGAGGAGGCATTGGGATGGGATCAAGGGCTTCGAATTTGCAGATTTGCCATAGCAGGGGAAAGAGGCTGGGGTTGAGATCTCTGGCGTTGGCAGGAATCGAGGAAGAAGAAAGGTTATGTTTGGTCACAGGTTTAAAGGGAACGTTTGTGTTTGCTTACATTGATTTGAGAAAGTATAAATGGACAGATGTTACAATCTTATTGGGCCACATAATATGGTGAGTAAATTGGGTACTGAATAGGCCGTACCTAAATATTGTCCTTATACCGCGGGCTACGGTTTGTGCTAGTTGTCTTTTTTGCCGTGGGTAATTGCTGTATTAATTGCAGTATATTGTTTTGGTGGTGCTGTACTGATTGCAGCATGTGTTTTGCTGCTTGTTCTGTACTGGTTTTCTGCTTTCTATGCCGTGTGGCAATTGGTTGTACCATATTGAACGTTTGGGACTTGCCGTGCTGTTGTGTCAAACAGCAATTTTTTTTGTCGTGTGCAATTGTTGTGCTTAAGCAATTATAGCACCGTGTAGGAGTATTTGTAGAAATATCTCACATCAATTGTATCTTTGAGAAAATAAAAATTTAAATATCTTGACCATAGTTCAATTAATACCGAGATCTTTTTGTGATAAAACTCCGCACCTGACACATTATGCATGTGGTAATTACCAAGTTAAGGACAATATCAGTATTGTTGGAAGTGGGCATTTGATCCGTCTCTATGATAATTCTACATAGTATCAGAGCCTGGGAGTGGGCCCGAATTGCCACGTGATGGGTAGGTCCCTTGGTCCCGCGTGTAGGGTGAGTCCTATTGGCTCTACGTGGTTGTCGATGTGTGGATTTCTCACGTTTAACCCACTAATTGGGTCCCACGTTAGGGGCGTGTTGAAATATCTCACATCGACCGTATCTCTGAGAAAAGAAGAGTTTAAATATTCGAACCCTACTTCAACTAATACCGAGATCTTTTGTGATAAGACCCCACACCTGATAGATTGTTCAGGTGGGAATTACCAAGATCGGGATAATATCGGTATTGTTAGAAGTAGGTTTTTGGCCCATCTCTCTGATAATTCTACAGTATTTTGCTGCAAGTAAGCCTTGTGTGCAGTCATTCTTGTGCAGTCGTGTGTTATTACTATGACAAATACAAGTTGGATTTTGGATTTGGGGTCACAGATCATATGACATATGATAAAACCTTATGTCAATCTATGACACATCATCCCAGAAAGTGTGTGACAATTGTCAATGGTACTGTTGCTTCTGCTGTTGGAGCGGGAATAGTGTGTCTTACACATTCTTTTCCCTTGCATAATTGTTTATTGGTTCCATCATTGTTCCATCACTTATTGTCTATACCACAAGTCACTGAACAGTTGAATTGTGTTGTATTAATTTATAATTTATTTTGCTTGCTTCATGATATTCAGAGAAAGGAGATCATTGGGCATGACACTAAGAGAGATGGGCTATATTATGTGGATGACATGGTTGCTCGAAGAGCTAATTTGGTTCGTGCATCGCGTAATAGTAATCTACATAAATTATTGTTGTTGCATCGTCGTTTGGGGCATGCATCGTTTGGTTATTTGAAATATATGTTACCTAATTAGTTTAGTGGTATTGAAGACTAAGTACGAGGTATGTATTTTAGCCAAAAGTCATCGTGCTTCATTCCCTTCAAGTATGAATCGAAGGCCTTTTCCATTTGCATTCGTACACTCTAATGTGTGGGTGCCTTCCCTTGTTAGTACTACTTCGGGAATTAAGTAGTTTGTTACTTTCGTGGATGATTTCACCCGTATGGCATAGGTATATCCGTTGAAAAATAAAAGTGAGGCTGGTGATGTGTTTTGTCTGTTTCATTAGATGGTTAAAACTCAGTGTTCCTTTAATATTAAAGTTTTGTGTTCTGACAATGGTGGAGAGTACATAAATTCTCAGTTATCTCGGTTTCTACAAGATCATGGGATTGTTCATGAAACTACTTGTCCGCATACCCATAACAAAATGGGGTGGCAGAAAGGAAGAATCGTCATATCCTCCTATAGACAGCTTGTGCTTTGCTTATTGGTGTATCTACTCCCAAACCTTTCTATTCTGAATCAATTGTATATGCAATTTATGTTGTGAACCATATGCCGTATCAAATCTTGAATTATGGAACACCACTTTAGGAGCTTACTCAACATGTTCTAGTGGTTTTTACAAATACTTTGTCACCTAGGATGTTTGGTTGTGTGGTCTATGTTCACACTCAGAAAGCTCATCTCAATAAGCTTGATCTTTGTGCACTCTGCTGTGTCTTTCTTGGATTTTTCCCCACATCATAAGGGATTCAAGTGTTGTCATCCTGGTAGTTAACGCACTTTTGTAACTATGGATGTGACTTTCTTGGAGTCTAAATATTTTTATTCTTCATCTGTATCCAATTCAGATCACTAGGGGGAGATTAGTGATATTGGTGAACTAATTTGGTTGGAATATACTTCTGGGGGAGAAAGATAAGTTGTGGAAATCCGCCCAGTTCGATAGGAGCCTATTAAACCCAGCAGCCCAGTTTGGGAAGTTCGGGCGGCTTCTACCGAACCCGACATCCTAGTTCATCGGGCTACAATCGAAGAAAACAATCTATATCCCCAGGCTCCCATGGAATAGTACATCCCAGTTTAGCAGGAATCTACCGAATTTCCCAGTACGTCCCTAGTACCATCTCTCTCTGATCTTGTAGTGCTCGTTCCATCTCCTCTGAATATCCAAGAGTTAAGTATTTTAAATGATAATACGACTAATCCTGATATTGGTGTGAGTACTTATAAATTGCCAGCAAAACAAAGTCATGGTGTGCCACCTGATATTTTCTCTCCAGAAGAGAAGGTCAAGTATCTGATTACTAATTATGTATCATGTGAACGTTGTTTACCAGAACACGGGGCATTGGTAAACCATATGGAATCAATTAAAATTCCAACTCTGGTAGAATAAGCCTTACAAGACCCTAAGTGGATACAAGCAATGGATGAAGAAATGCCAACTTTACAGAAATATAAAACCTAGGAGAACCAAAAGGGAAGAAACCTGTTGGTTGTCGTCGGGTGTTTACAATCAAGTACAAGGTTGATGGATCAATGGATAAGTACAAAACAAGGTTATTGGCTAAGGGGTACACTCAAAGGTGTGGTGTAGATTATCAAGAAACATTTTCTCCTGTAGCAAAGATGAATATGGTATGTGCTTTGATTTCTTTAGCTGTAAATATGGATTGGCCTCTTAAACTGTTTGGTGCTAATTAGGGCTTATTTTTGGGGTTTTAATTTTCTGATATCATTCTTCTCACCAAGGAGGAAAATATATAATGTACAAGAGTAATTTACAAGGAAAGAAACATCAAATAACCTAATTACAATCTGATTACAAGGACTCAAATAGGTAACTAAACTAATTACAGAAGGTCAACTCTCTAACACTCCCCCTCAAGTTGGTGCATAAATGTCATTCATGCCCAACTTGACAAGAGAGTTGTAGAACGCTTGACTTACAACAGCTTTAGTTAAGATATCTGCCAATTGATCCTCTGACTTTAAGAACGGGAATTGAATAATATTCCTATCCAACTTCTCCTTAATGAAGTGTCTGTCAACTTCCATGTGTTTTGTGTGATCATGTTGAATTGGGTTGTGTGAGATATCGATAGCTGCTTTATTATTACAAAATAAATCTGAGACTGAATTTTAAGGATATCTGAGCTCACCAAGTAACCTCCGAAGCCATAATAGTTCACATACTCCTTTTGCCATATGCCTGTATTCCACCTCTGTACTTGATAAAGCAACCACTTTCTGTTTCTTACTCTACCAAGTCACTAAGTTTCTTCCCACAAATGTAAAGTAACCAGATGTGGATCGACGATCAGTAATGTTGCCTGCCAAATCTGCATCGGTGTAACCCTCTATTCGGCAATGATCATTCTTGGAAAACATAATGCCTCTAGCCGGTGAGGACTTCAAGTATCGTAGGATGTGTTCAACCGCACCCATATGTGCCTCACTCGAAGAATGTATAAATTGACTAACAACACTTACAGCGTATGCAATATCAGGCCTGGTGTGAGATAAATAAATTAACCTCCCAACTAACCTTTGATAACGATCTCTGTTAGTGGGAACTTGATAAGGGTGCACGGCAAGATGGTTCTTTTGGACTATGGGGGTGTCAGCCGGTTTACAATCAAGCATTCCGGTTTCAGCTAATAAGTCTAGAACATATTTTCTTTGAGATATAAATATACCCTATTTAGATCGAGCTACTTCTATCCCCAAGAAATATTTCAAACCACCAAGATCTTTCATCTCGAACTTGGTTGCTAGGTAATCTTTGAGCCTTGAGATTTCCTCTTTGTCATCACCCATAACAATCATATCATCCACATAGATGATAAGTGCCGTCAATATCCCCATTCGACGTTTCAAGAAAAGTGTATGATTGGAATTGCTCTGCCTGAACCCATATTTCCTCATAGCCATTCGGAACCTACCAAACCATGCTCGAGGTGATTGTTTCAACCCATACAATGCTTTATTCAACTTGCACACTACTCTGGGTTGTAAAACGGATGCATAACCAAGTGGAATATCCATATACACTTCTTTAAGATTACCATGTATGAAATCATTTTTCACATCAAATTGCCGTAATGGCCAATCTAAGTTGGCTGCCAATGAAAGCAATACTCTTACCATATTAATCTTTGCTATCGGGGCAAATGTCTCTGTATAATCAACACCATACGTCTGAATGTATTCCTTGGCCACCAATCGTGCTTTGTATCGTTCAATGGACTCATCAGATTTGTACTTGATGGTGTACACCCATCGACACCTAACTCTCTTATTTCCTCGGGGAAGTGGAACTAAATCCCACGTTTGATTTTTCTAGAGTGCAGCCATTTCTTCCTCTATTGCCTTGGTTCATCGATCGTCTGATAGTGTCTTATTCAATGAACTTGGTGTGCTATTATTGGATATTTGTTGTACAAAAGCTTTGCCGAGTTCTGATAACTTCTGTGATGACACATAGTTGGCAATGAAGTATTTAAAGCCTTTCATTATGTCTGGTGAATATCGATTGGGTGGATTTTCCCGGTTGTGCCTTAAAGGTAATTGATAATTCGGAACAACATATACATCAACAGGGATAATAGAGCTTACCTCAGGAATATTCTCAGGAGTATGGTCATCTGGTGGTACTATATTTGGAGACGATGGGGGTGTAGTATCAGTAGAACTCTTAAAGTTGACAGGTGGCAACACTGTTGCCATGGGTGAGGACGGCATTGTCGTGCTTTTCGTTGATTTTGTGGGCAGCACTAAAACTCCTGTTGACTGGGCTAGCAGTGCAGCTGTTATAGGCTCAGCTAGTGGCAGCGGAAGATCAACAGTATCATTCATGGTCCAATCCTTCTCGTCATGCTGTGTCTCCCCCTGAGGAGGAGGAGGATTGTAAGAATCCAAAGGGTAATACATCTCAGACTCGGAAAAAATGGCATCCATAGTAACATACATTCGACGGGAAGGAGGGTAGTAGCAACGGTACCCTTTCTGATGGAATCCGTACGCCACAAAAATACAACGGAAAGCACATGGTTCAAGTTTCATCCGTTGATTTTTATGAAGATGAACAAATCCAACATATCCAAAAACCCGACGTGGGAGTACCAAAACCGACGGTAGATGCACGAAGGTATCAAGGACTTGTAAGGAGGTAAGAAAATCCAGGACTTTGGATGGCATACGGTCGATAAGATAAGTGGCGGTCTGAAGAGCAACATCCCAAGAGGAGCAGGGAATAGACGGCCCAATCAAGAGTGAGCGAACCGTTTCTAAGAGATGACGATTTTTGCGCCCAGCCACCCCGTTCTGTTGTGGAGTCTGAGGATAGGTAGTTTCGTGAAGAATTCCGTGATTAGTGAAATAATGGGAAAAATCATTATTAACATATTCACCATCATTATCAGAACGCAAAATCCATATTTTAGTAGAAAACTGTGTCTGAACCATGGTGTGGAAGGTCTTAAAAGCCGAAAAACATCATTTTTATGCTTAAGAAGATATAACCATGTCATCCGTGTGCAATCATCTATCAACTTTACAAACCACTGAATACCAGATGAAGTAGTAATCGAAGATGGTCCCCAAACATCCGAATGAACAAGATAAAAACGAATAACAATTTTATTAGAATTTAGCGGATAAGATACATGGTGACTCTTGACAAGTATGCAAGTGTCACATTTAAAGTCTGAAACTGAACAACCAACTAATAAATCCGGAAACATAAGCTACAAATAACTAAAAGATGGATGACCCAAACGGTGAAGCCATAACCATATCTAATGCCACTTGTGATCAACAGCTCCTTGGGCGAGATTGACCCATCCTGTACTAACATCATCCACAAAAAAAAGACCCATCTTCTTAGTACCACGACCAGGTATCTCCTTCGTGAGAATATCCTGTGTTGATGCAAATTTTTGCCATCTTTAGTCTTGACGAAAATGCATCTACAAAACAATCAACACCTTTGATCAAAGACCTAAGCCTCACGCGCCCACGAGGTAGGGGGTTAGGTCAACGGATCTCCAATGCCTAAGTTAGTTTTTCAGAGAGAGTAAAGTGTTTAGGGTTTTTTTAGGGTTGCAAAGCTCTCAAAAATTGGTAGAATATGGGGTATTTATAGGGCTAGGGCCGGCCATATAGTGTTTAATGGAGAGATATTCTCTAAATATTCCTAAGATGTCAAATAGGAAATAATATCTTGAGATAATGGTGTAATTTTCGCTAATTGATTTAAATTAGGATTACTTACTTGATTAGAGTCAATCTTCAATTGGTAAGGTATTAAAGATAGGATTTGGGTAATCAATCCTTATCTTTAATTCCTTGCCAAGGTCAAGTGAGCTGTGGGCAGTTGTGTTCAGCTACTGAGATCTCCAGGGATGTGAGCTGTGTGTAGGAGCATCTGAGAAGCTTGCCTTCCTACATCTGAGAAGCCTGCCCATTCATTGAGAGCAATCTTGACTTTCTTGAATAAAAGTCCACATGTCGCCTGTAGAATTTTTGGAATTATTTTAGGCACCACAAATGCCCCCACACCTACTGTGCTGCATGCAGGAAAATGATAGTAGGTGTAGGAATCCCAAGCTACTTAGGTTTGTAGAATTGCTTCCTAATTTGAACTTAATCTTCTTTCTTGATTTGGAGATAGACTTCTTCTAGGAAAAGGAAAATAATTACTCCCAATACCTATTTAATTCTGCCTTAAGCAGGGGATTAAATAAATTTGGAGAACAATTATTATCCCAACAAGAAAGAGAAGCCAGAGGAAATTTTTACTCCCCCTTCCCTAGCGTTCTTATTTTCTTGCCCTTGCAAAGAGTTGTCTCTCGTTGTAGTTCTTCTTCTCTGTGCTGCACCAAGGTAAGAAAAATTTGAATTTTCTTCTTCTTGAATTTTTTGGGAGTCTTAGGACTTGAGAAATTCGCTCGACGGGGGTCGAGGTGGTATGAGTGATGCGGCAGGGATGTCGACTAGAGCGCGAAGGCGCTGGGCTGGGTGAGGCGTGAGGCTTTAACCCCTCTAAGTGAGCTCGGCACAGGCCAAGCTTAGTGGAGCAGACTCAGGTCTGCTGTAGCAGGCGAGAGGAAGCGGGAGAGGTTGGGCTGAGCCTTAGGCCTTACTGGGTTATAGCGGAGGGGAAGATAGGCTTGGGGCACTCGCCCCCTATCTGTTGCATTGGCCGTGGGCCTTGGGGCCTATTTAGAGCGCCTGGCGTGTGAAGAGAAAGAAATGAAGGAGGCACGGTCCTCCTCTTTCACTGAGCCGAGCAACTTGGGCCGCGTAGGTAAGGACCTGAGGTCTTCTGGCCATGCGGTTCTCCTTATATATAAATATATGTTTTTTTTTTTTTTTTTCGAGCAGCCTTCTAAGTATTTCTCTTCGTATTTTTTGTAGAGACTTTCAAATGTCTTCCTCCGACCTCAAAAGTGACGAGTATCCTCCACCTTTGTATCGTCAAAGTGGTTCTTCCGGCAAGATGGGTTACTTCAAGGCTGTGCATGTCGAGATCAATTCTGACAAGTTGTTTCAGGATTTTCTTGAGGCGTATAAGCATGCGATTCTGTCTGACGTTCGCATTAATCAGGTGAAAGATGATAAAGGCCATGGACCATGCGTCAAATGTGCCTCTGCTAGGAAGAGAGCTATCAAATTTCATCTGTACTACTTCGTGTTGGGATTTACTTTTTCCATGCCGCATCTTTTCCCAGAGGTGATCTGCTTCATGAAATGTGCACCTGCTCTGTGTTCCCCAAATGCAGTTCGTGCGAAATGGTGGGATTCTCGAACTTAAGCAGGATCTTTGATCTTGGCTTGACTATAAATAAGTTCTGGTACTTCTTTGATATCGGCCACAAGGAAGGTGTAGGGCAGCTGAGATCTCGCCATAGGCTGCTTGATGCTTCTAGCAAAAGTGACCATGAGTGGGTGAGAGATACCTTAGAGGTGAGTGGAGAGTGGAAGTCTGACTCTTCTCATGAGCTGCGCGTCCCGACTACCTTTATCAGTGGTAAGTGAACTACTTCATTCTTGTCCTCCTTGAATTTTTGTTGAGCTGCTCTATGACTTCAATTTATTAATCATCTTTCTCACTTTACGTAGATTCAGAGTTTGGCTCAACTCCAAGGACTTCGACCGATATCAAGAAAATGCACGTCGCCTTCGGCATTCTTGCTGAGTACCGAGAGTGTCGCTAGCTGCTCAGCCCTCTTCGTCGGGAGAAACATGATCTGCCTCCAAATGAAGAGATAAAGCGGATAAAGGATAAGGTGTTGGCTCGCTCGAGCAGATAGAGCCTGCTGCCAATGATGGTGGGAAGAAGAGGTATTCCTCACCTGCTTGTGAGCATTTGGCTGAGAATAAGCCAATGACTTCTTTTACTGCTCGTGGGAGCTTGTCTGCTGTCGAAAAGCTTGTTATTGATCTAACTTCCCCCAAGAGGGTGAAAAAGACCATTAAGCTTGAGCTTTTGAAACCTGCTGCTCCGAATGTTACCACATCCATTGCTGAGAGACTTGCCCAGCGGAAGGGTTCGGTGACGCCTCTGGTGTCCAGGTTTGTGTCGAAGCATCCGTCGTGAGCTAAGTCTGGATCGGCTTCTGAGAGGCTCGCCGTTATGAAAAGTGGGAAGGTAAATTCTATTGCGAAGGTGGCACCTAGGTCTACTCTTCCTTCTGTCGTGACTGACTGGTCTGTTGAGAAGGGGAAATCTGCTCGCACGGGCAATTATGAGAGATCCACCGAGTCTGAGGCTGGAGAGTTCCTCAAGGTTTGTGTACTGCTGAAGGTTGACTTGCTTGAGGAGGTTATTGCATGCGCCAAGTTTGTTGACAGTGTTGGGAAAGTTGTGATCCACTCAGACTCCTTTACAAAGCGTCGTGCCTACTCGAGGAGGTCCTCCCTGATTGCTACAATACATAAGACTTTGATCTTGGTAACTGAGTCTATGCTCGTTGATCAGGATGCTATCAAGTGTGCTAAGGAGGCCAAAGTGGCATTGGTGGCTCAGCTTCGGTCGGCTGCTGAAAAGATCGAGAAGCTCGAATTTGAACTCGCTATTTTGAAAGGGTCTGATGTCTTTGCTCCCACTTCTTTGCAGCTAGAGATCGCTTAACAGGAGGTCGCCCATTTGAATGCTAAGCTTAGTGCGACTTAGGTGATCTAAGAAGCTGCAGAGAAGGAATTAAGTTGTGTTTCTCTGGTGGTCGAGGACATTGAGCGTGTTAATTCAGAACTACGATCTGCTTGCTTTGCGAAGGACGAGGAGCTTATCTTTATGCATACTGAAGTGTCTCGTCTCAAGGAGGTTGCTAGTAAGCTTGAGTCCAATGAGATGGATCTGCAAGGTGTGCTGTCTGCTAATGAGAACCTAAAAAAGGAACTGGATGAGATGCAAGGTGCTCACACTAGGCTTGTTGAGGAGAATGTATAGCTGAAGAATGAGAAAGTTGGTCATGAAGTGGCGCTTGCTTTTTGTCAGGCCGATTTCTACAAGTTTGGCTATATACACAATCTTCAGGGCAGGCTGTCGGATTATGAGTTTTCCGAGAAAGACTTCGAGACTTTTTCCATTTCTTGAGTTGATCTGCTTGATTTCTCATTTGAGGTTACCTTTAGTGGAGTAGCTGAGGGTCAGACATTCAAGGCAGAGGCGGCTGAGGATGAGCTGATGGAAGCTTTGGCTGTTGGGAGCAGTGCGGCTGCTGAAGGTGGCAATCAAGGAACCAGTGGTTACGCAGGTTGCCAAGAAGTAATATTTTTTCTTAGACTTAGGAGTTTTCTTCTTTTCCTTTTTGCTCTGCTTTGCTTGAACTTTGCTGGCATTCGAGCCGGTTTATTAATTTGCTAAAAATTTAATAAACAACTTTCCTTGTTTTTGCTTCATCCTTCATTTCTGCCATGCTATTTGTGAAGCTTTTCCCGTAGGACGGGCTACCAGGCATGCTGCTTGAGTGAAGCAGTCGATCCTCTGTCGCCACTTTGGTCTTAGCTTCAACTTTTTGGGCTTCTGGTGCCTTGCCTGCTGGAGTGACTTACAAAACTTTACCGTAAGATGGGCGGTTAAGTTGGCTACTTCGATAGAGCAGTTGATTTGGGTGGTCACTTTAGGCTTCGGTTTTGGCTTTGATGCTCATAGAACTTTATCTGCAAGAGGAAAGAGTGCGAGATTTCTAACTAATAGGGCCGGCGGCTGGACTTGTTACCTCTGTAAGAAGCAAGCGAGTTCGCATGGCTACTATAGCTGTGAATCTCTGCTTTGGATGGCTTCATGAGTTCTTAGCCTTCCCGGGGCGTATTTGCGAAATGTTTAACCTATAGCGCCGGGGGCCGAACTCGTGCTTCTCGTGGGAAGCAAAAGAGTTCGCATAGCCGTTATGGTTGTATTTCGGCTTTGGATGGCTTCATGAGCTTTTAGCCCTCCCGAGGTGTATTTGCGAAATGTTTAACCCATAGGGCGGGCGGTCGGACTCGTGCTTCTCGTGGAAGTAGAGGAGTTCAAGTTGCCTTTATGGTTGTATTTCAGCTTTGTGTGGCTTCTAGAGCCTTGGCTGTTCTGGGGCGTGTTGTGAAGTGTTTAACTTATAGAGTCATCAACCGGACTCATGCTTCCCATATGAAGCACATGAGGTCTACCTATCCACTATAGTCAGACCTCGGCTATGTTCTAGCAAAACTTAAACCATAAACTGTCGGCCAGAAACGCTGCTTGTAAGTAAGCAGGCAAGTCCGCGTAGTCATAGTAGATGTAAGCCTCGGCTTACAGATTGCCTTGGGCTTTTAGCCTTTGTGTTGTCAGTCAGGCGTCTTACTTACAGAAGTAGACGTCCTGCGTAACCACTTGAGGCGTCATCCCTGGCTTTCAGAAGCGTTTTAGGCGTGAAGTGTAGGCGAAATCATGCCTTAGAGACCATATCTTTTTGAGTCGCAACTTTGATTCCGCAGGTTGCTTAACTAGTATTGCAATACTTTAAAACCAAGCCGCTTCATGAAGATTTGCATGTCGAGGATGGACTATCTTGTCACTCAAATTTTTTCATGGGCAAAGGTCCTGTACTTAGCGTCTTTTCTGGTTAGAGACCCGAAATCTCGTGAAATTGAATCCTTCAGTTGGCTAAGTCTATTCCAGGGGAAGGACTATCGTGGCAAATTCTATGAGTTGTTCGGCCCAGGTAGTCGCTACATTCAGGGGTAACTGAGCAGTCATACCACCCATCCATGTCTGGATATTCTATATTAGTTTACCTTCTCGTATTTAAGAGCACATTCCATGTCTGAATGGGCAGAGGGTGTCTTCTGCTTGTCACATGAGTAAAATACCCATGTAGGTGTCGGGGAATTGGTTTACCCTCTCACGCTGGAGAGCTCACGCCATGTCTGCGGGGTAGTGGGCATATTCTGCTAGTCACATGAGTAGAATACCCATATGGGTGTCGGGGAATTGGTTTACTCTTTCGCGCTAGAGAGCTCATGCCATGTCTGCAGGGCAGTGGGCGTCTTCTGTTTGTTGTAAGGTTGGTCAATTTGTTTATGCATTTAGCCTAGGTTTGTGAATAATTCCTTCAATCTTCATTGAAAATAGAGGCTTTTATTAACTTTGCTCGTAGGCAGTAATGGCATAACAACTAATAATTCTCGGCATGCGAGGTCTTGTTCGTCGAGCTGCTTGAGTCTTCGAACTTTTTTCATCTTGAACGGGGTCCAAGAAATGGTGGGAGGTCACACGTAATACTTCCTCAGGTTGTAGCCATTCCACTATTTATCAATTTCTTTGTCGCTCATAATGGTGAGGGTGTAGCTGCCCCTTCAGCCCACTCGGTTGATTTTGTACGGACCTTCCCAGATAGGAGCCATCTTTTTTGGAGCCTTCTCGTCGAGCGGTGATGAAGGTTTTTCTGAGGACTGTCCCCTGGTTGGAACTGCCAGAATTTTGCCCCTTGTTGTAATTGGAAAGGAGCTACCGTTGATAGACTGCAATGTGGGTGATAACCTTCTCGCCCTCTTCCTCTGCTAGGTCTAAGTTGGTAGCCATCTTCTTTTCATTCTGCTTGAAGTTCAGCAGTACAGTGCTGATGCTTGGCACCACAATATTGGGATGAATGATCGCCTCAAAACCATACGCTAGAGAGAATGGTGTTTCGCCGGTTGCTCGTCTTTTAGTGGTGTGATATGCCCATAGAACATTAGGGCGCTCATCTAGCCACTTACCCTTCTTGTTTGAGAGGGCTTTCCTAAGGCAGTCGAGGATGGTCTTGTTGGACGCCTCGGCCTGCCTGTTGCCTTGCGGATACCGGGGTGTGAATATGTGTTGCTTGATGCCATATTTCTCGAAGAACTTCGTCAAGTCTTTGCCCACGAATTACGAACCATTATCGGTGGCGATGGAGTGTGGGATGCCAAAGCGGCAGATGATGTTCTTCCATATAAAGCACTCTATGTCCGTCTAGGTAGCTGTAGTCATAGGTTCGGCTGCGACCCATTTTGTGAAGTAGTCGTTCACTACGATCATCATACATCTGCCTGCAGTAGTAGGCAACATTGGTCCTACCAGGTCAATCGCCTACTGCATGAATGGACAAGGGCTCGTCTGCGGGTGAAGTTCACTGGCAGGTAGTGCGAGCATGGAATTAAAGCGTTAGCAGCTGTCGCACCTTTGTACATACTCCTTGGCGTCTTGATGCATGATCGACTAGTAATAACCAACCTTAAGAGCTTTTTTGCACCAGGAAGCGGCCTTCATAGTGGTTTCCACATACGCCTTCGTGGATTGAGCTAAGAATCTTCAAGTCGTCGGGAGGCGATAGGCAGCGAAGATGTGGTCCTAAGAAGGATCTTCGAACGAGGATGCCGTTCCACATGTAGTAGCATGCTGCCTTCATTTGGAGCTTTCTGGACTCCAGTCTGTCTGCGGCAAGTGTTTCATTGACTATGTAGTCGATGATAGGTCTTGCCAACTTGGGGTTGTGTTGATCTATGCCACCTCGACTGTTGGTTCCTCATCTATGCTTGGTTTTTCCAAGTACTCGACTGGGATGGAGCGCCTGACCTGATGGTCTAGCGCGGAGCCTAGGCTTGCTAATGCGTCTGCGTGGGCATTTTTTGCTCGTGGAACCTAAGTGAGTGTGTACGCCTGGAATGTCGCAGCGTACCTTCTCGAGGTATCGGGCCATCCTTGGATGCTTTGCTGCGTACTCCCCTGAAGTTTGGTTAATGATGAGCTAGGAATCGAAATAGATTGCGAGCTTCTTTACCGCCATATCTTTTGCTAATCGGAGACTTACTAATAGGGCTTCATACTCTACTTCATTGTTTAACGCCTTGAAGCTCAGAGTGATCGCCTGCTCGAGCATTTAACCGTCCGGGGTAGTAAGAACTTGGCCTGCTCCCGATCCTTGGTAGTTGGATGATACATCGACATGCAAGCACCGAAAATCTTCTGCAGGTGGGGCTAGTACAGCTACGGTGTGCTCGTCTACCTCGGGGGTATTTTTGGGCTTAGTTGTTGCGTTCGTCGAAACATCCACCAGTTTTTATGACTTTAACATCGTGTGTCTAGGTTGTGCAGAATGTTGCGTCATGACGATGACTGCGTACGTTTGAAGGTACAGCTTGAGCTTCCGGGTTGCAACAACTAGCGCCAAAATTAAAGTTTTAATTTTCAAGTATCTGGTTTCCGCATCGAGGAGAGCTTTTGAACTGTGGAATATAGGTGGTCAGGCTCCCAACTCTTCTCGTATGAGGGTAAAGCTCATTGTTGCTTTAGATATCGCTATATAGATACATAGATCTTTCGCTGCTTTCCGCTTAGATTGCATCAGTTGGTAGGTCGCGAGTGGAATTGGCTGAGTGCAGTTGCTTGTCAGGTCAGACTTTGGATCTTTTTCAGAGTGGTGGGGGACTTCATATCCAGGATCGCGTAGATCTTCTTTAGATGCGCATTCGACATGGTTTGACCACTGCTTAGGGTCAATGAAGATGTGCTCGGCGTCTTCTTCGGGTTTCTATCTTGATTCATCTTCTAGAGCATTGTCGACCTTGACACTATCTTCTTGACTTGCCTACTGTGATTGCTATTCGATGGAGGTGAAGTCGTCTTTCTGCACTTCAGCTGCTACTGTTGAGATGAAAGACTTATTCTTTGATTCCTTCAGAACTTGTACAGTGCATCGCCTGGACATGGCCTGGTTGCCTTTGATTTCTCCGATTGCTCTTCATGGGATGCGAAATCAGATTTTCTAGTACTCGATCAAAGTTACAGCTCCAATCTTCACTAGCCAGGGTTGGCCCAATATCTCATTATGAAGAGATGGGTCGTTGACGATCTTGAAGGTCTATGATAAGATAATCAGTGGGCTGGTTACGTCGAGTGTGATAATGCCAATGGCAGTTGAGGTAAGTCCATTGAATCTGGTCAAGACCTCTACTTTGCGTTGGATAGTACTTTCCAGGCCCATCTTTTGGATGACTGACAGTTATAGGATGTTGACTGAGCTACCGCTGTCAACCATAATTCTGTCAACGATGGCATGAGCCAGTTGAACATAAATCACCAAGGCGTTGTCGTAGGGAAAGTCTACTCCCTTAGCGTCCTGCTCGGTGAAACCGATAATTAGTCCAGGTACAGCATCCATGACTTGAACCTGATAGATCGTTATCGCATGAGGGATCTTTCTCTTCTTGGAGCTATTGGTGGCCCCCAGATGCTCGGATTCGAAAAAGATTATGTTGATTTGGATTGTCTTGGTTGGGGGTTTAGCATCAACATTTGCTTCTCGCGTTGGGTGGGCAGCTGGTCTGTCGATATACTGGTCGCACTTTTCTTCCTTCATAAGCTGCTCAAGGTATGTTTTCCACATGGTGCAGTCATTGGTTGTGTGCCCAAGACCTCTATGGAATGCACAATATTTGGTCTGGTCCATCTTAGATATGTCACCTCTTATGGGTGGTGGCAGCTTGAACCATGGCTTGTCCTTGAGGTCGTGAAGGATCTGGTTGATCGGGACTGAGAACTTGGTGTACGTCTTGGGCGATGTGCCTCCTTTTGCTGAGGACCGATCCCTACGTCTGTTTACTGGCTTGCTTTTGTTGTTGAGCTGTTTATCGTTCGCCTTCTTTTGAGTCGGTTCAGCGTCTTTGCGTGGCTGCTCAGGCTGCTTCTGAGAGCACTTTTCTTCATCCCAGAGGGAGTGATTTTCTGCCAAAGCATAAGAGTTTGCCATGGACAAGTTCTCGCCCATAATCAATTCTTCGAAAAATGGGTGATATGCTGGGAGCCCTTTTCGGAAAGCGAAGCACGCGATGCTATCATCTTATCCGACGATCTTTGCCTTCTCTGCCTTGAACCTCTTGACGTAAGTGTTGAATGACTCATTTGGATCCTTCTTCATGTTGAAGAGGTGGTCAGACTTCTTGATCGAGCGGTAGGACGAATATTCCTTAATGAAAACCAAGGAAAGTTCGCTGAAGTTCCGGATTGAAGGTGGCGGCAGGGTGTGGAACCAGTCTTGCTCCTCGCCTTGAAGTGTCGTGGCAAAGATCTTGCACATGAGAGCGTCATTGTTGGCGTAGAGGGTCATGGCACTTCGATAGTGCATCACGTGCCTATCCGGATCTTCATCTCCCCTGAACGAGGTGAAATGTGGCGGGTTGAACTTCCGTGGTGGCTCCGTTTGCTCGATCTCGTCTGTAAATGGTGACCTGCTCAGGTTGGTCATGTTTCTATAAAAGGCATCGTCAATAGTGTCATTGCTCTGAAATCTGCTCAACTACTCTGCTATGAGCCTTTGTACTTCCTCTTGGATTTGTGTCTGGTGGTGCAGCTGAGCCTCTAGCTACCCCCGATGTTGACTTGCTGGTCCATGTTGCTCTTCGGCATGTCCTGCCCGCCTGTCCCGCATTTACAATGCACGCAGTTTGCCTTGTGCTGCTCGCCGTCCCTTTGGGCTGGGGGTGCCAGTGGAACTTGAGTTGAACTGCTCATCTACTCTTCTCTAGGCGTCATGCGGCTGCATATTCCATTGCCTCGTAGGAAGATCTCTTTGTGGGCCTAGCCTCGTGTAGACACTTCTCTCGGAATGTCCTGAGTGCTCATCGGAGTATGGACCCAACCTCTAATGCACACTGACTTGTGAGCCTAGTCGGGAATAAACTCTTCTCTGCGCATCTAGGCAGGAGAAGACGTTTCCCCGAGGGCCCAAACGAGAGTGCACACTACCTGAACGCATGGTTCGTGGAAGGCTGAGCGACTCTTTGCCAGAACGTCATTGGAATAAGTCACGTTCTTCCGCACTTGTCCTGCTTCAGGGCACCTTGTTTAGGGCGCGCTGCATCTCAATACGCTCGAGGAGTTGGTTCACTAAGGTGGACTGCTGCGCGAGGGCGTTCATCAAATTGGCGACCTACTGGGGTAGGTGGTGTTCGTCATTTGGATTGGAAGAGTCTGGAAAATAGGCGTCTCCATGTGTGGTAAAAGTGTAATAGACTGCAAGTACAAAATTCGGGCCTAAAGCGGGCATTCCTGCAAAAAATGGGGTGTAAGTAACCCTAAATCGATCGTGGGACCGGTGGTCTGAATCTAGATCGCTGAAGGTGGCCTTGGAAAGGATTGAGCCACGGGCCAGGTCATTAGAGCGGGTCGCAGTGCACGTTCTTGCTCGCCTTGGGCCTGCATAGCCGTGGGCCTTCCTAGCTATTAGATTGCCATATCATGAACTGCTGGCTGGGCGGCTTGGGCTTGGGCTAGGCCTGCCGCATTCTGGGCTCGGATTTGGGCCTGCTGTGCAGCAAGGCCTGTTGTCCCAGTGGGCTGGGCCTCTTGCTCTGGGCTTGTTATGGCAGATGCCAAGTTTTGGACTTCCTGCCCATGGGCTTGGAAATAAACCTGGGCCTCCTGCCTAGGGTTTGGTTGAATGCGGCGCAGTAGGGGCTGCGACGGTGAGAGTGGTGCCGTGCCCTGGTGGCCCTGCCGTGGCTGCTGGGTCACGGTGGTGTTGGTGGTGGCGCGACTCCGCAGCAGTGGGGCTCCTACTTGGGGTAACATGAATAAGAAATACACTTGTCCATTATATGTGAACTTAAAAGACACCTCCACCTTAATCATTTCAACTCAAAGGCTTAGTCATAAAGGTAATTGTATGTGTGAATATGCATAGTTACATGCATAACACGGTACCAGCTAGCTAAGGTCATCTCCAATAATCAAAGGAGGGCCAGATGGCTCGATTTAGCCATGTGGCTCTTCAAGAAATTAATATTTTAATGAACAGTGCGGGGCCATATTTCTTACCATCTCCAACCGAGAGGTCAAAAGGCCCGAGAGGCCAAAAGGCCATAGGCCAAACATAGCCCTGTGACAAAAAACCATCTCCAACCGAGGGCTAAAGGGCTATAGTATGGAATGTGAAGAATTGAAATAAAATTCCATACATGGAATGTGAAGAATTGAAATAAAATGAAGTACGATAGTATGGAATGGTGAAAATTATGTGAGAAATGGTGTAGGAAAAAATTAGAAATTAAAAAAAAAAAAACACATAGTTCGAACTATTTTCGGCCATCTGGCCCTCCGGACCCTTTGGTTGGAGATGGCCTAAGTTCTAAGGTTCACCCTAATTAAAAATAATATCTACAAATAAATTAAAATTAAAAAGTTTGGGATCTTACAATCTACCCTCCTTAAACAAATTTCGTCCTCAAAATTTACTAATTAAAGACCTTAAAAAGATGGGGATGCTTCTTTTTCATGTCAGACTCTAGGTCCCATGTGGCTTCTTCAATTCCATGGTACTGCCATCTAACCTTCACAAGAGGTACTTACCAATTCCTAAGCATTTTCCGTTCAACTATACAAATCGATCCTTTTTCATATATCTAGGATCATTCTGACTCCACCTCTAATCTCAAAGCTTAATTGCCACAACTCCAGTTGCCTCTAATTACAATCTCATGAAAATACTTGTAACTAACAAGGCCATTTAACCAAACCTTAAATGTAGTTTCCAAATGAAATCATAGCTACATGTGGTATTTCTGATGCCTCAATGGTTTACATCATTCGGAACCCATCACTCGGTCCACTACATTGATTCTCTTATCCTTATCACACGTTATTCGTGATTTCATCTGATTGATCACACAATCCAATGTTGTGTAGTAATGAAGTTCAAATATCCATCGCACAACAAATCTCCAGTGTTATTTTCACAATCAAAATATGTGTACCTAACAAACTAAAACTTCATCACTACACGTGCGTTTAATCTCCACACAAGTCATGGATTGAAACTCCAAAACATATGTATACTCCAAGTACTTCTCTTGACTGTAAAATACCATCAAGCTCATGCTATCACAAAAATACATCTTATAACCTTCAATTCTAACCTCATAATATTTCTCTCCAAAAGTCAATTTTGACAATTCAGGTTATCAATCCTTAATTGATAACTCTTCTTCCCTTGAAACTTAGAAACATTTCATTATCATTCCTTTAAGAAATTTCACATTTCATTATCATTCCTTTAAGAAATTTCACCATTTGCATTCCTCCAATATGCAATATTCACTCTGTATCACAACACCATTTAAAATCCTTGTCCCACAAGTCTATCACAATACTATCGTTCACTAACATCTTCCAAAAATTATGTCATCAATTTCAATTTGTCAGATCTCATCTCAAATATCCTCAAGTGAGTTTAACTTAGAGTAAATACTCTTCCAAGTATTTCTATAAACTCGTACATGTATTACTTATATCTCCAAATCCAAAATAATTAAATCCTCCTTGAAGAATCACCACTAAATCACAAGTTGAGAAACTAAAATTTTACAGCAACCTTTCACTTTATAATGTCAATCTGAAACTAATTTCATGATTCGACTAAACAACCAATATTCCAAGTTATCTCACTATTCTAATCCTTTAGTAACCAACAACTTCAACTGCGTATTAATTTACCAAGGACTAACATCTTACATTCTCCAATAACTTCACCTTATGTACTTCTACTACAAGACTAAATTCCAAGTTAACATCCGTAAATTTATTTCTTGAACCTACAAATCCAACACTCTATAGAGATAAGTCAAAGTACTGGAGTTATTCAATTTGTGTCAAAAGTACACATCATATTCCTGCTTAGGGATTACTTTGATCATTCAATTCATAACTCTTCATCCTTTAAGAATACTCACTTAGCCGCTTAAATACTTGTGGTAAAAGAAAGTATATGAGGCTCTTAGCTCCAATGATTACATCAATCTTGTGAACTTGTACATATCAATCACTACTTAACTTCTAAATCAAAGAGAGAATCAATACTATACATCATAATCCCTTTGTTTTGTATTCCAATTATTGATAACCTTATGCATACTAATTAAACAATTGAAATCAGATCATCTACCTCCAAAAATTCAATGACTGCAATACATGTCAAGCCAATAAGAATTCTCTAATAGTCTTATTTTCACCACATATAGTTCATATACCTAACTAATATTAAGAATCTCGTCAATTTGTTCCCATTATTTCCTTCGGTTCAGTTGTAAGTCTTAACTCCACTTTTCCTTCAACTTATTTCTTTTTCTTCCATTTGAATTCTAACCACAAGACAGCTTCAACACAATTCTCATTCCAGTAACTGCATCCCAGTCAAGTAATAGTCCACGTCCAAATTTAAATAGGCCAATCTCCTATTCAATCCTATGAAATTCCAAGTAACTAAATTATGGCACTCCCACATTCCCTTTCTCCATTGTCTTTTCACTCTTTCTTTGTACATCTATCACCAAGAGAGTATACTTGTGGTTTTCATTCTCTTTTAAAATCCTCAGCTCCTCAATTCTTTTTCTTCTTAAAATTAACAGAAGCTTATCCACTGAAAATTACTCTCCTTACGTACGGACGATATTATAACACAGTTGCTCTCTTTTCGATCTTAATTTGATTCCCAAAACTCGCCATATTTTCATCAAATTAGCTGACAGACAACCAAAGTTCATCCTTCCTCTTAGAGCATCTTTCATCTTCTCTACTATTTATTCAAGCCTCATTATCATTATACAAAGTCTATTTATACATTTCTTTTGAATTCTTCAACACTGAAACATGTAGAATACCTTCTGCATCAATATAGGTACTCTCAAATTCTTCTGAGTCTCTGACCAATATATAAATACCCAAATCGTCATATTCAAGCACTAATTCCCCTTCATAATTATAATTCTGTATATAACAATAATTTTGCAAGTGATTCTCTAAAATCGTGAACCAACACTGAATTCAAGCCTAACTTCTAGAGTTCATATTAATAATTCATAATTAAATTTCAAAATTTCAAATCCAAAGTGATCATAATTCTTTGTATCATCTTAGGAATAAATTTGGCAATCTGTTCAATGCTTGCTCACTGCATAAATAATCATATGTATGCTAATTCTCCAATGAAAACACTTAGTATCTTACAATCCGTCAACAAATCGTGACTACTAGCTTCATATCTATCCCAACAGTAATCCATAGACCTTTTCAAACCTAAGTTTCCTTCGTACATACTTGCCCTTACATCAAAATATACGAGTAACAAAATCCAAGTGTTCGTAGCATCTTAATCTCTAATATAACCATCCCTACATCGCACGAAACTAACTTACTTTAAAATCCTTTGCATAAAAATTCTTCTTACTTGTCCATTACTCAAGATCAAAGCAGCACCAGAAATTATAAAACTCTATATCGCATCAAATTCTCGCCTCATTCAATTCTTAACTCTAAGATCGATTATAATCCCTCAACTAACGGACAAATTTTCTCGAGAAATTCCTTTTCTAGAATTTACTTGAACACTTCTTGTTGCCTTCACCATTAAGAGTCCAATGAGTTGAGTACGCACTAACTTCTCCAATTTTTCCATTACAATAACCTAACTTATAAAAATTGATGATAACAGTCCTATCTCTTTCTAAATGGCAAAAACATTAAAATCACATGCTCAGTTTATTTCTTACTTCTTCCATGGCAAGGATGACCACTATCCTCTTACTTAAGTCCTCTCATCCTTCAGTTACTCTTGAACCTATTTTACCTGAGAAATTCACCTTAAAGTTATATGCATGCATTGCTTAACTTCCATCCTTTTAATTTTTTGGATCAAACTTAATTTCCTTTCTCAAAAGATCCACATATGAATTCAGTTGTTAAGATCATGTGCAAAAACTGACTTCACATTCAAGCCTATTTCATACACTATTCAATAGAGGCCAACAAAACCTTTATTTCCAAAAACTAATCTCACAGACTCTTCAAAATTCAAACCTATCCAGCTCATGCTAATCTTCTCCCATAGTTCTTCTCCAAGGGTGTCTAATACCTATGCTCTGATACCATTCTGTCACGCCCCGAACCCGGGGTTGGTAATAAAAACTCGAACCCGAATCCAAAACGTGAGTTAAAAAATCAATAAATAAAAGGAAATTGAAACGGGTTGGAAAATAAATTCCTCTTATAAAAATAATTCATGATTCATAAACAAATCAAGAATTATTTACAACCTACAGTAAATAGATGAATAAACTTTCTATTCTCCAATCTAATCCAATCTCATCTTGCCTATTCTCTTGAATGCCTAGTTCGTAAAACTCCATAACAATAGAGGGATGAGCTTCACAGCTCAATAGGGACATAACCTTAGCACAGTAAATTGACAATATTAAATTAAGTGTCACGAAATCATATAGCCAAATATCAAATCATTATTGATAATAATGCATGAATGCAATGCAACCTCTTCAACTACCCTCCTTAATTTATATAATAAAACACGCGGACCTGCACGTCCCATACCATGCATTTTACCCCTGCAGAGGTGGTTCGAATGTTCTATTATAGAAACTAACCCCCATATGATATCCCAAGTTCATAAACCCCTTTTGCTAGTCATCTTATCTAATTCATTGGTCTCCAGCCTAAATCACCCACGTACATCGACAATTCCCGTCGATCCTATTCTAATGTGCACAACAGGCTCGTCTGGAAATGGTTTCACAATGAATAGATTTAACTACACAAAAGATCCTTTACAACTACCCTCATTTCCATACTTCCAATATGAATACTGAAATTCCAACCACATCAACATGAATGATGCACAAATAATGTTATTTTATCTTTCACATGTATCACAGTATATTCGCAACGAATAGCATTCCAACAATAATTCCATAACCAAGAACAAGTAAACACTTAACTGAAGCAATTAGCCAATTATTATCCAATCACATTAATCAACCAAAAAGATCAAGAACATTATAGCACTTCACGAAATTTAATAAAATCAATTTCTATAAAGGTCAGCCTTATTTCCCCTACCTGGATTCCAAAGCTAAAACAAAGATTCACGTCACTACTAGAATAGCTAAGCTTCACATACTTATTCATGTCACTACCGAACTAGTTAAGTTCCACTTACTTATTCAGGTCACTACCGAAATAGTTAAGCTCCACGTACTTAAGCAAGTTTCTTGATCACGTCCAAATACCATGTATTTCTTCCACTTTTATCTTTTCTAATCTCTCTCACTATATATATACACATACATATATATCATACATACATACATATATATATATATATAGATATATGTAAGTACGTATACAAGTATGCCTAAATATTTATCATGTCAAAATATAGAGACACGTATATACACACACACGCACACGAGCTGCAAAGCATGCATTGCATGCTAGCTCCGTTTGGAAAACAAATGGTTATGGAGAGGGTCTCCTATTTATAGCAATATAAGTCGGTTCCAAGACTTAGTAACTACGTAAATGCATTAAATATAATATATACGGATAAAATTTAATTGGACCGGTTCTTCTCTATTGTAATGAGGTGCCAACTGCATAGTAATATAGGGCACGTGTACTTAGTACTTATATTATTGTACTTAGTACTTATACGGATTTACAAATACTTAGCACGACCATCATTTCATAGCCAGATATATGCTCCTTGAGTGTCATTATAATATATTTGACTGTCAGATTTATAAGCATCGTAGCAAAATCTTATACAGTATAACGTCTTTAACATGACAAATTGACCATTTTATTTATTTATAAACATGGATGTAGGAACCGATGGGAAGTACACTGATTGCGGCTGGGCTGGTCCATGCAAGGCTTACGATGACTGTAACGGCCGCTGTACAGGCGGCAAATATATTTAAGTTGTATGTATTTATAATGATAAGAACCCACAACAGCTAGCCTATTGTTGTCGAAAGTCTTAAATGAGGGCAAGTTGATATATCCTCCTGCCTAAAGCAACCAAGCTATATGGGAAGAAGAAAAAACCAAAAGCAACAACCCTGTAGAATTATATTGTATTGATTTAATTGATCTCACAAAGATACAAATATATACTAAGTCAATTGACTTGGAGTACAAGTAATCTAAAGTCCCTAGGGATTTACAAAAACTAGCCCATGAGAATCCTAATTAGATTCTCCTACACTAACAACCCCCCTCAAACTTAGTGGTCTCAAAGTGACATAAGTTTGGAACGTTGATTGATCAATGGAAGGAATAAACTTAGAGTTCTTTAGTGAGAACATCCGCAGGTTGATCAATGGAAGGAATAAATTGGACTTTGGGAGCACCCAACTTGACCCGTTCATGAACAAAATGATAGTCAAGCTCTATATGCTTCGTCCAAGCATGAAGGACAGGATTGGAAGCCATGTAAGTAGTACTGAGATTATCACAAGTAAAACACATGGGTGATGTCATCAGGAATCGAAGCTCACGAAGAACATAAGAGAGCCAAATAGATTCAGCACAAGCATGAGCCAAGGCACGATATTCGGATTCTGCATTGGACTAAGAGACTGTCGATTGCTTAGTGGAGCTCCAATAGCTGAGATTTGGACCATGAAAAATGAGAAAACCCGAAGTGGAACAACTAGTTTCTAGACATCCATCCCAATCAGCATTAGAATAACCCAGGGAAAAGGAGGACCGTTCGGATGACGGAAGGAGATGTCATGGTCCAAGGAACCTTTAACAAACCTGAGCATTCATTTTGCAGTGATAAGATGAGTCTGAGTGGGACGTGACATGAGCTGAGATATATGTTTAACCACAAAGGTGATGACTAGATGAGACAAAGTAAGATACTAAAGGGAACACAGGAGATGATGGAATTTCGTAGGCCCGAAAGAAGTGTACCATCTTGATTAGATGACTGAGCACGAGAGGTACTAAGTACAACAAGACTTTGAATAAAGCATTGACGAAGGATAAATGTACTGAAGCCCTGAAACTAAGCGGGGAGCCTGTTTGAGACCATAAAGAGCCTTGTGCAGTTTACAGACATGATGGGGTCGTTAAGGGTCCACAAAACCAGGCGGTTGAACCCTATAAACATTTTTCTTGTAAACAACCACACAGTAAAGCATTTTTGACATCTAGTTGTCGAGTAGACCACTCATGAGTGATTGCTAAACTGAACACAAGGTGAATAGTGGTAGAACTAACAACCAGACTAAATGTCTAGTCATAATCATACCTATATTTCTGATGAAAGCCTTTGGCAACTAGACGAGCCTTATACAGCTCAATGGAACCATCTGCATTATGCTTAATCCGAAAAACCCATTTGCAACAAACAAAATTTCTGAGAGGGATGAGAAGGAACAAGAGACCACGTACCATTTTTAAGTAAAGCATTAAATTCCTCAGTCATGACGGTACACCACTCAAGGAGACATGAGGCCTGAGTGAAACATGTGGGTTCAATGGAATCAGAGATGGAGGCCTGAGTAAATAGGGCAGTGGGTAACGAATAGTGTCGTCGAAATACTGTTTGGGTCGAGTGTGGCTAGTGTGTGATCTCATCTCCATAGAATAGAGTGAGGAAGGCCCAACGGGGACATGCAAGAAAGGCGCTGGTATAGTGGTTTGCTGAGGACTCGGAAAAAATTAGCTGGAAGGCTGCAGAGATGTTGGGCCTAATGGGGCTGACCTAGATCTAGAAGCAAGTGGGGATGGCATGTAGACTGACGCCATGTGGCTCGGCGCGCTGGTCAGAGGGACAGAAGCAAACGCGCTGGGCATAGGAACTACTGGGTTGGGTGCGGGAAGAAGTGTGTTGGGCTATAAGATTGGATGCATAGGTGGAGTTGTAGGAGAAGGCATGATGGGCTGGGCTCTAGGGAAAGGCATACTAGGCTGGGCTCCAAGGAGAAGTGCATGCGTAGGTTCCAAGAAAAGTGGAATAGTAGGAGGCAGAGCTGCATGGGTAGTAGGTAAGGGTGGTTTCGGTACTATTACCGTACCAAAACCTCTGTACCGATTACCATACTAAATATTTGGTATAGCAAAATCTATTACCGTTACCGTACCAAACTTTCAGTATACCAAATAGTTTGGTTGGTATGGTATGCCAATGGTAATTACCACTTTGTTTTAGGCCACTTAGTTTGCCCAAAATCTAATATTTTTCTAACCTAATTCAAGAAGTTACAAGCCATAGAAGTTACAAGCCACAATATAAGTTACAAGCCATAGAAGTTTCCACAATATACTAATGACTATGTTGGAATAGTATTCAGTCGACCTAAAGTTTCTGTGCTAAATGGCTCAAGCAACAGTATTCAGTCGACCTAAAGTTGTTTGGAATAGTATTCAGTCAACCTAAAGTTTATGTGCTAAATGGCTCAAGCAAGTCAACTCGTATGTCAACTCGTATCACAAGGCTCCAAGCAATCTGTCAACCGCCAGTTGCTTTCTAGCTTTCTCTCCTCCTTGATTCAAGGCACTTAACTTGCTGATTACTTCTTAGTCTTGGGTTTGATGTAAATCACCTTAAATTAAGGAAAATTGTGTGTCCCAGGTTTACCCGGTCTCTAGGGTTTCATGTAAAGATGGTTGCTTGTAACCATTCTTTTTTCTTATCTACATATACTGTCATGTACACTTAGAACATTATGAATCAGAAATACTTTGAAACTAAAATCTTTAGACTAGGATATAAAAATATTAATAAAAATTACATAATACATAAATATATATATATATATATATTATAAATACATAATATAATATTAATAAATTATCGGTAGGTATGGTATACCACCGGTACTGGTTTTGAATACCAGTACCGTACCGAAATAGTATGGTACGGTACAAATACCGTACCATTACCAATTGGTACAAATTTTTGGTAAAAATTTGGTATGATACGGTATGGTAGGGCGGTAGGTACGGTATTATGGTAAAAATTTCCACCCCTAGTAGTAGGTCGAGCAAACGAAAAATTATTCTCGTCAAACGTGACATGAGAGATAAAAATTCGATTAATGGTTGAGTCAAGACAGCGGTAGCCTTTATGTTGAGAGCTGTAACCTACAAAAACACATTCTTTGGAACGAGGTTCCAATTTGTTAGTGATATAATCTCCTAAGTGCGGGTAACATGCAAATGAAATCTCTGATTTGTTAGTGATATAAAACCTCTGATTTGGCCCGCTTAGGGAAAATTCATGAATAATGACTATAATTATCGTTAAATAATACGTAATAACGAAATCTAGAATTTGATGGAGTAGAGAACATCCAAACATCAGAATGAAATAAATAAAAAGGAAACGAAGCAATAATTGTATTGGAATTAAAAGGTAAATTGTGTGACTTAGAAAGTGTACATGGCTTATAGAAAGCCTTATATAATTGTGACATAAAACCTAAAGACATCTTAGACAAAACTTCGGAAGACAGATGACTAAGACGGGAGTGCCACAAGGAGGAGGAACAACATGAAAGGCAGAAGGATGTGATGGGGGAGACATGATAAAGATGACCTTCATAGCGGCCTTAAAACAACAGAGAACCACAGTAAAAATCAAAGATTACTTGACCAAATGGATGAATAGTAATGATAACAAAATTATCTTTAGTAAACTAAGAGGCAGAGAGAAGATTTTTCTTAATGGAGGGAACATATAAGACATTATTTAATTTGAGCTGACGAGAACCTAAGGTGAGAGGAGAAGATTCAATGTGAGTTATAGGAAGAGAAGTCCTGTTAGCAACGAGGATAGTTTCGTTACCATTATAAGGAGATGGGTCATGAAGAGCGGCCTCATTGTTGGTCATGTTGTGAGTGGCTCTCATATCTAAGTACCAAGTAGGATTAGTAGCCGCACATAACCAGGGAGGGGGGATCGGGGAGATGCGGCCATCCAAAAACCAGGAGAAGCACCGAGGATACCTTGATGATGTGGAGGATTAATCCCTCAATTATCGGGCCGCCATCCACCATAACCACCGCAGTCACCGCCACGGTGGCCACCACGACCACCACCACTGGGCCAACCACGTGGACGCTGATGAAACCCACCACGACCTTGATTTCTGGCACGTGGCAGGCCTTGCTGCTGCACGACATCATGGGCTTACACATGGAAAGCAACAGCTTGGGGAGGATTGAGCTGCTGATGCAGATGAGCCTGGCCCACAGATTGCTGCATAGAAGGTTGGCCAACGGACTGTTGCAGAAAATTGGCAGCAGAAGCAGGCCGAGTCTGGTTCTCAAAAGTCAAGAGACGAAAACGTAGGTTGGGGAACTCCGGGAAGGGTGGAGAATTCATTATAGTTGTAACACCGGGAAGGGTGGAGAATTCATTATAGTTGTAACAAACATAGAAAAATCAGGACCAAGACCTTTAAAGACAGAGCTCACCAAATCAGTATTAGAGACAAGTTGAATAATAGCAGCAAGAGAGTCAGTGTAAAACTTTGCCTGTTGAAGGTAGTCCGAGATGGTACGTGAACCTTTCATAAGTGCCAGAAGTTGAAACCAAAGATTAGTGGCATTGGCGAGAGATTGTTGAGAAAAGTGCACATGAAGACACTCCCATATAGCTTTAGATGAGGTTTTTCCAATAGCAAGGGACAAAATAGGCTCGAAAAGTGTGGAAGACAAATAACTAATAACTAGTTAATCAGTCAGGAACCATATAGCAAAACCAGGATTTGGTGCAGTGGGCTCCTTATCAGCAGCAGGAAAAGTGGTGGCAAGGGCTGGAATAGAGCTATCCACATAGCCAAATAAATTATGACCCAGAAGAAACGGCGTCATTTAACTAAGCCAAAGTAGGTAGTTGGAATCAGTGAGTTTGCGAAAGTGGGCAACGTTGGGACCAGAGAGAGAGGGTCCAACATGGGTGAAGTATGACGAAGCTTGAGTAGCCATGGAAGAAGCTAGGGCACATCAAGAAGAGATGAGGGGGGATAGCTACGAGTTAATTTGGAGCAAAAAAGAGCTTTTGTTAAGAAAAAGAAACCTAAACGAGTGATACCATCTAGAATTAAATTGTATTGACTTAATTGATCTCACAAAGATACAAATATATACAAGTCAATTGACTTGGGGTATGAGTAATCTAAAGTCCATAGGGATTTACAAAACCTAGCCCATGATAATCCTAATTGGATTCTTCTACACTAACAAGCCCATCTCTGCTATCAAAATGCTCTTCGAAATTAGACCAACAAGGTCATCTTTCTGGTGATTCTAGCAGTTCCGCATGTTTTACAGGTACCAACACACAAAAAAAGACTGCCTGCTGGTGCGGCTGGACTTGGGCATTTGGGCGGGCTTTGCATGGCCCTCAAATTGCCCACTTCAATATGGCCAGCTAAAAATGTAATTTAAGGTTGAAGGGCAATTTCCAAGCTCTTGTCCTTGCCCTCCCACGTTTTTCACTAAGTGATGGCCTTCTGTCAACCTCTCACATCCTAGGAAAGTGCTACACGTAATAGAAAACGGAAAAGGATCTCTGAATTGCTCCTTGCGTCTGTAAAAAGACGAAGGTTAGGTTCAAATGAAAGTGGGAGACAAACGAAAAAAAGCTGAGAGAGAGTAGAGAGCAGCGGATGAGAGAAGAATTCAAATTGCAGACATAGAAAGAGGGAGTCCTAACAGAAAGAGAAGAAATGAGCAAGGGGCTGCAATTATGCAGAACGTTCACAAGGAAGAAGAATCAAAGGTAAAAGTTTTATTATTCTTTATTATTTTATTGGGTAAATTACATTTTACCCCCTCAGGTTTGGGTGCTATTGCAAGCTTATACAATATCTTTAAAACATTTCAATCTCATACATTATTTATCATTTTATTGCAATTTCATGCATCCTTTAGTCAAACCATTAATTTGACCGTTAAGTGGTGACATGACAAATATAAAACTAACATATTTTGGTGATATGGCGAATCAAAATAATTAAATATTAAAAAAAATTTGAATAAGAAAATTAAAAATGAAACCTCCCCTTCTTCGTTCTCCAACTACCTTTATCTCTCTCTCTCTTTCTCTCTTTCTCTGCATCTCCATCTTTATACTTTGCATCTCAATAATCTTCCATGGAAACACCCTCAAATCCCTCCCAGTTCCAAACCCCACAATCCTTCTAGCATTTAGCACCATGAAATTTCCATTTCTTAATAAGTCCCACACACCCAATTTGTCATTCTCACCTCCCTTGAAAACTCTTCAGCAAAACCCAGATGCAAATATCATTTGCTTCCCAAATCCCACTCTTAAAATCCTCACTTCCGTAATCCCAAAATATGTAGAAAAGTAGGATGAACCCAACGCCCAACACGCAGGCTTTCCTCTACTATATCCTTTCTCTCTCATCTCGCACGCCACATACAAGCACCCTCTCATCCACTTTATCCATCATAATCCCTCATTCTTCTTTGTTAGATTTAACGACGACGATGCCGCCATCTCACCAAGATTCACATCATCAGCTTCAAAATCATACATGGGTCTAATGGGCGAAATTGTTGCAGGTCATGGCGATCTGCTCCACTAAAAAATCGTCGAGTTCGAGCAAGAATCGAAGAACTCGGGGAGGAATTAGACCTCGTAGTGGTGGATGTGGTCCAACAGAACCAGCTGGACGGCGGTGGCAGGCTTGGCCTAGGCCTTCTAGGCTCGAAAGCAGTTGTGGGAGGTGAGGCAAAAGGAGAGGAGAAAGAAAGTCAGGACTATCAGAGAACAGAGAACCAACGATGATTCTAATGACGACCAGAGACTGAGCCCGAAGATTGATGTCGGAGTCGAAGAACACTGTGGAGGCCTTAACCACGGTGGCTTTGGGAAGTTCAGCGGCGAGTTGGGGTTGGGTTGTGGAGGGAGGAAGAGGTCAGGTCGGACCTTGGAGAAGAGCCATGATGGTTTTGCCGTCGAGTGTGTCGAGTCCAGCCAACACCAGTAATCTTCTTTTTGTTTTTTGAGTGCCGATAAACCCACCCTGCTGTCTTATTTCTCCACCCATCTTTCAATAATTTTGTTAATGTCAATTTTATTCTCCTGTAAAATGACATATAAGGAAAACACAAAAAACTAGTTGCTTCTAATGATTTGCAAGCACACCCTAAATTCACACCCAAATTAACAATTCATAGACTCACAAAAAAGCTACATTCTTGTTTGGATTTTATCCTTCTAGGTTGCTTTTGGGTGTCTCAATCACTCCCTCAAATTTTTCAAAAATGTTGAAGACACAGGTACTACTGTGGGGAACCATATGATCAGAGGCCATACTCGGAGCTTAACTTTGCAGAAGTCGGTTGAATTGTATAAATGGTTGGCGGGTTTGGAAGCAGAGGTTGATGGGTTTTCCTATTCATATGTTTTAGTGCTTGGGTTGGTGATAGAAGGGGAACAGGTGCATATGAGGGTTCTGGTAAGTGGGTTTGGGAGTGGTGTCGAGTATGCACCCCAGGTGTTTGATGGTATGAGTGAGAGAAGTGTTGTAAGTTGGAATTCGCTGCTTGCTGGCTATCAACGGTGTCTAGAATTCGCTGCTTGAGCGCTATGTATGGTGTCTGGAAGTTGATGGTATGCAGAGAATTTGTTCACCAAGCCTCTCAGGAAGGAGAAGTTTTCGACTTTGATACGCAAGTTGGGTGTTCTTGACATTCACTCTCCAAATTGAGAGAGAGTGCTAGACGATAAATCCAAGTTGGAATTTAGATATGATTGTAATCCTAATTGTAGTGGAATTCCTAACTTGTAGGGATTATACCTTGGTGAGCAAGGAATGTAATTGTATATATTTGGCATTCACATATCAATGATATATACTTTTAGCCCATATATTTTTCTACACGGTCCTCACAACCCAAATGAAGTCCTACCCAGAAGCCTCAAGCCCCATTGTAATCTCCTTAAGCTGAGAGGCATTGAATTTAGCCACGCTTCCAAAACACACATAAACAACCGAATTAGGTTCTTTTGAATTAAGCCACTTGAAGAAATCGTGCTCGTTGATAGAAGCTGCTTTTCCTCTAAGTGTTTTTTCTTCATTGTTTCTATTGCATAGAGAAACAAGGCCGATATGCCAAGCTTTCCTCCCAAGCACGTTTCTGTAATAATCTGCATAAACCCATTCGAGCTCATAGAAACTGTTCACAACAATTTCATAGCTCGTCTTCTCAGCTTCCTTGGCCCGTTTGAGCATCTGGGTCAAATCGTTTTTTATATTTTCCTTGACATAATCAGGCACTTGGGCTCTTGTCATTGTAATCTCACCAGGAAAATCCGAATTCACGAAATGGTCCAAATCCGACAAAGGGTTCTTGAACGGCTCATACCTTTTCACATTATCTGAGGCAGCCATGGCAAAGAAACTAGTGCCATGAAAAATTATCCTTGGAATATCAAACTTTGCAGCAGCATTAGTTGCCCAAGGAAAACACGTCTGCCACAAGGCAACTAAGGTTTTCTTCGAGCAGAAGCTACTTGAGCGGTTCTTGGAGAAAGCTTGTTGCTTTGAGAAAATTGGTGCTTAATTCTGGTAAAGGGATTGAGTCGACATTCTCACACCCCTCTAGCAGACCGGCTTTTACAGAAGGGAACTTGATGGTTTTGATTTTGACTTCGACGCCGCCAGAGTAGGTTTTACTTGATTGGGTGGCTTTGGAGAATGTTGGGGCATTTAGAGGAGTGGTGACTATGGTGGTTTTTACTCCTTGGGATGCAAAGAGCTTAGCCATGTCAAAGATCGGTATCATGTGGCCGTAAGCCACGAAAGAGAAGAAACAGATGTGGAAATCACGATTTACAGTACCCATGATTATTGGGATTTACAAATGAAGATGGATGAAGTATGGTTTTAGGGCTACGGTGACGGTGTTTGTGATACATGAAAGCTCAAATATATAGAAGAGGCACATGTGAAGATTTTGACTCTTCACACTATTGACAGAAGAAGAAAAGTTTGTCTCTCTCAGTTGTATACGTCAGGCAGTATGTCATGTACAACAACGATTGGTTAAGTAGAGTAATTTTTCAGGAGATTGTTAGGGGGACTTTCTCTTAAGGGTCCCCTAGAATTGGTTTGTCTTTGACAATTTATTAGGTTTAATTATTGTTGAATAAACGTTAATCTGTGTATTTTATTCAAGTGAATGTATAAGATTGAGAATTCGTGAAGAAAACTTGTTTCTTTTAATTCAACTATTTTTATAGAGATTACGAGATATAAGTTTTCTTTATGATTTCTCCATCTTTTGTAGTCACTTGAGTATAATTTGCAAGTTAACGTTCCTATTTTTGTTCAACATTCATTGATTTTAATGAGCTTTTACATTCCTAAACATCAATTGAAAAGATAAATTATATCATCTTTATGGTAACGACGTACTAATAGCATCTGGAATGCACTTGAAATTGCCCACGTCAATGTCAAAAGCAATAGATTTTTTTGTTTTTTTGGAAATAGAGCAATAGATTTTGGCATCTTAAAAGTCTCTCAGTGACAACGAGGTGTCTGTTGCCAGAGTCCAATTGGTTATCTTCATGCCATATGGAAACTTAGGTTAATTAGACATTTGGCATGACAATTGGGGAAAGAGATCCTCTCCGTATCTCTCCCTGCAAAGCCCAAGGATCAAGTGACCTGGGCCTTTGAAATTTGATCTAACGGCCAAAAACTAACTTCTCTGTTTTTAGCCGTTGGATCAAATTTCAAAGGCCCAGATCACTTGATCCCTGGGCTTTGAAGAGAGAGATCCGGAGATGATCTCTTTCCAATAATTGGTATTTGGTATCTGGCATTTTTTTCCTAAAAGATAGAAGCCTATTAGGATTTTCAAGCAAAAGCAAATCGAGTAAGTATTTTTGTGATGTGCACAATTACGTACATGTCATTTTGGCAAAAGATATCAGAAGTTGTCGATCCACTCGTTCAGGGTGCACAAGTTTTACACTTACCAACACAAAAACGAGAGAACATTGCTAGCACAAGGCATTTGGGCCGGCTTTTCATGGCCCACAAATTGCCCTCTTCAATATGGCCCGCCACAAATGCAATTTGAGGTTGAAGGGCAATTTTCGAGCTCTTGTCTTTGCCCTCCCACGTTCTTCACTAAGTGATTGCCTTCTCTCAACCTCTCCACATCCCATGAAAGTGATACATGTAACAGAAAATGGAAAAGGATCTCTAAATTGCTCTTTGCGTCTATAAAAAGACGAAGGCCATGTTTAAATGAAAAAGGGAGACAGACGGCAAAAAAACTGAGAGAGAGCAAGGATGAGAGAATACTGCAAACTGTAGAAATAGAAAGAGAGAGTCTTAACACAAATATATACTAAGTCAATTGACTTGGAGTACAAGGTATCTAAAGTTCATACGGATTTACAAAACCTAACCCATGAGATCCTAATTGGATTCTCCTATACTAACAACCCCCCTCAAACTTGGCAGTCTTGGATTCTCCTATTCTAATTGGAGAGTCCTTTAGTGAGAACATCAGTAGGTTGATCAATGGAAGGAATAAACTGGACTTTGTGAGTACCCAACTTGACCTGTTCACGAACAAAATGATAGTCAAGCTCTATATGCTTTGTTTGAGCATGAAAGACAGTATTGGCAGCCAAGTACTAAGACTATCACAAAACAAAAACATGGGTGATGTGGTGTGGCCGGGAACTATGAAAAATTAGAAAGCCTAAAGTGGAATGATGAGTGTCTAAACATCCAGCCCAATCAGCATCATAATAACCCCAGAGAAGATGAGGATTGTTCGAACGATAAAAGGATATGCCATGGTCCAGGGAACCCTTTACATACCTGAGAATTTGTTTTGCAGGAATAAGATGAGTCTGAGTGAGACATGACATGAATTGAGAGACATGATTAACCGCTAAGGCAATATCCAGACGAGTCAAAGTAAGATATTGAAGAAAACCCAAGAGTTGACGGAATTTGGTAGGATTCGAAAGAAGTGTATCATCATGATTAGATGATTGGACACGAAAGGCAATAGGAGTACTGCATGGCTTGCAATCAGTCATATTTTTGCGCTTAAGTAAATCGAAAGCATACTTGGTTTGAGATGAATGGAGACCAACCAAAGTAGGATGAACCTCAAGACCAAGAAAATAATGAAGAGGGCCAAAAACTTTAATCCCAAATTCATGGCCCAAAAGATCCATAAATCCTCGAAGAGCATCATTGCCAGTTAACACGATATCATCGACATAATATAGTAAAATGAGATGTGTTGTACCATGGTGAAAAGTGAAGAGAGATGGGGGGCCAAAACTCTGAATGAAGCCCTGATGAAGGATAAATGTACTGAAGCGCTGAAACCAAGCCCGGGGAGCCTATTTGTGACCATAAAGAGCCTTGTGTAGTTTATAGACATGATAGGGTTGTTGAGGGTCAACAAAACCATGCAGTTTGAACCATATGAACATTTTCCAGTAAACAACTATGCAAGAAAGCATTTTTGACATCTAGTTGTCGAATAGACCAACTCATGAGTTATAGCTAAACTGAGCACAAGACGAATAGTTGCAGGCTTAACAATCAGTCTAAATGTCTCGTCATAATCAAACCATATTGCTGATCAAAGGCTTTGGCAACTAGACGAGCCTTATACAGCTCAATGAAACCATCTGCATTGCATTATGCTTAATATGGAAGAACTCATTTGCAACCAACTAAATTCTCAGAGGGATGAGAGGGAACACAACAAGAGACCATGTACCATTTTTAAGTAAAGTATTAAATTCCTCAGTCATGGCGATACATCACTCTGAGAGACGTGATGCCTGAGTGAAACATGTGGGTTCAACGGAATCAAAGATGGAGGCCGTGAATGCATGAGGCAGTGGGTAACGAACAATGTCGTCGAATACTGTTTGGGTAGATAGTTGCCAGTGCGTGATCTAGTCTCCATGGGATAGAGCGAGGAAATCCCAATGGGGGCCGGCAAGAAAGGCGCTGGTATAGTGGCCAGCTGAGGACTCAGCAAAAGTTAGCTGAAAAGCTGTAGAAACATTGGGCCTAATGAGGCTAACCCGAATCCAGGACCAAGTGGGGACGGCATGTACACTGGCACCACGTGGCTCGGCGCACTGGTTAGAGGGACAGAAGCAGGCACGGGTACCACTGGGCTGGGCGCGAGAAGAAGTGGGCCAGGTTGCAAGATTGGATGCATTGGTGGAGTTGCATGAGGAGGCATGATGGGTTGGCCTTCAGGGGGAGGCGCGTTGGGTTAGGCTCCAAGGTGCATGCGCAGGTTCCAAGAGAAGTGGAATAGTAGGAGGTAAAGCTGCAGAGGTAGCTAATCGGGCTCGGGCTAACGAAAAATTATTCTTGTCAAACATGTTATAAAAGATAAAAATCCGATTAATGGTTTGTCAAACATGATATAAAAGATAAAAATCCAATTAATGGTTGAGTCCAAACAACAGTAGCTTTTATGTTGAGAGATATAACCTACAAAAACGCATTCTTTAGAACGAGGTTCCAATTTGTTAGTGATATAAGCTCCTAAGTACGGGTAACACGCACAACTAAACGTACTAAGGGAGGACAAATTGGGATAACAACCAAATAAGCGTAAATAGGGACTAGACCAACCCAAAACCAAAGAAGGAAGATGATTAATAGTAAAGACAGCGGTGAGGACGGCTTCAACCCAAAAAGAAGGGGCGGCGTGGGCAGTATTTACGAGAAGACGGGTGACGGTGGATATATGTTGGTGTTTGCGTTCGGCCATGCCATTTTGTTCAAGAATGTGGGGACATCAGACACAATGACCAGTTCCAGTTTGTTGACAAAATGTTTTAAAGGAACGATTGACATATTAAGTACTACCATCGGTTTGGAAAAAAAATTTAATTGAATAATTAAAAATACTACGCACCATATGATAAAGGGTTTCAAAGTGCATTAAAACCTCCAATTTGGCCCACTTGGGAAAAATCCATGAATAACGATTATAATCATTTGCAAATAATACATAATAACGAAATCCAGAATTTGAAAGTAGAGGACATCCAAACTTCAGAATAAATTAAATATAATGGAAACGGAGCAATAATTGTATTGGAATTAAAAGGAAACTTGTGCGACTTAGAAAGTGCACATGACTTACAAAACGCCTTATTTAATTACGACATAGAACCTAAAGACATCTTAGACAAAACGTCGAAAGACGGATGACCAAGACAGGAGTGCCACAAGGACGAGGAAACGACATGAAAGGAAAACGGACGTGAGAGGAAGGCGGGATAAAGATTACCTTCAGAGCGACCCTGAAACAACAGAGAACCATAGTAAAAATTAGAGATTACTTCACCAAAGGGATGAATAGTAACGATAACAGAATTATGTTTTGTAAACTGAGAGGCAGAGAGAAGATTTTTCTTAATGGAAGGAATATATAAGACATTATTTAATTTGAACTGACAAGAACCTAAGGTGAGAGAAGACCCAATGTGAGTTACAGGAAGAAAAGCCCTGTTACCAACCAGGACAGTTCCATTACCATTATAAGGAGAACGGTCCATTGTTGGTCATGTGGTGAATGGCTCTCGTATCAAAGTACCAAGCCGAGACATGGTGGCTATGTGAGTTACAATAATTACACAAACAACCAGGAGGAACACCAAGGATACCTTGATGATTAGGAGGATTAAACCTCCAATTATTGGGCTGCCATCCACCACGACCACAGCAGCCACCGCCACGATGGCCACCACGACCACCACCATGGGTCCAGCCACATGGGCGCTGATGAAACCCACCACGGCCTCAATTTCTGGCACGTGGCAGGCCTCGCTGTTGCATGGAATCATGGGCTTGCATTTAGCAACTTGGGGGCGATTGGGCTGCTGGTAATGTGCTTGCTGCGGTTGAAGATGATGGATGAGAAGTTGCAGGTTTTGATTAATGATTTGTTGTAGAGGAGACTGCCTCATAGGCTGCTGCAGAGAAGTTTCTCCCATGTGCTGCTGCAGAAAATTGGCAGCGGTAGCAGGCTGAGTCTGGTTCTCAAAAGTCAACAGACGAGAACGTAGGTTGGGGAACTCCAGGAAGGGTGGAGAATTAATTACAGGTGCGACAAACATAGAATAATCAGAAACAAGACCTTTAAGCACAGAGATCACCAAATCAGTATTAGAGACAGTGTGATTAGTAGCAACAAGAGAGTTAGCGTAAAACTTAGCTTGTTAGAGGTAGTCTTAGATGGTACGGGAGCCTTTCGTAAGTGCCAGATGTTAAAACGGGAGATTGCGGAGAAAAGTGCGCATGAAGACATTCCAAAATAGCTTTAAAAAATTGTCAGCAGGAAGAGTGGCGATAGGGGCCTGAATAGAGCCATCTACATAACCAAATAAATTATGACCATAAGAAACGGCTTCATCTGACTAAGCCAAAGTAAGTAGTTGGATGAGTTTGAGAGGTGGGCAATGTTGGAACCCGAGAGAAAGGGCCACACATGGGTGGTAGGTGACAAAGCCTGAGTAGCTATGGGAGAAGCTAGGGCATGGCAAGAAGAGAGGAGGGGGGAAGACTGAGTTAATTTGGAGGAAAAAGGGGCTAGGGTTTTGCTAAGAAAGGAAAACCTAAACGAGTGATACCATGTAAGATTATTTTGTATTGATTTAACTGATCTCACAAATATACAAATATATACAAGTCAATTAACTTTGAGTACAAGTAATCTAAAGCCCACATGGATTTACAAAACCTAGCCCATGAGAATTCTAATTGCATTATCCTACACTAACAAACCTTTTTCTGCTATCAAAGTGCTCTTCGAAATTAGACCAACAAGGTCAGCTTTCCGGTGATTGTAGCAGTTCGAAATGCAAGAACAAAAATGGTTCCTACCACAAGAAAAGAACATCAATTCTTGCCTTTTTTTTTAAAGAACATAACCAGTTCGCATAGAAGGATGGTCAAAGTCTTCTCCTCAAGAACTTTCTCGGCACAGCATGCCTGCACGCAGACACCACTTGTCAAGCATTTTCTCGGCACATCATGTCTTCACGTGGCCACGGAGGTGCCAGAAAGTGATCTTTACGAGGAAAGTTGAAATCTGCTAGTCAAGGAATTTCCGGTACAACAAGACTATACGTGGACGTGAAGGTGCTAGGAAATTAACATCTCTACAGCACGACATTTGTACGCTAAACACTATGAAGAAATTATGTAGACCGCGAAGGTTTTGAAGACTGCATCTCGTGTAGGACAAGGAAGCAGCAGCCAAATGACGATGTCATCACCAGTCCTTACTGTAGCAACAAGGAGCGGCAGTCCCCACTGCATCTCGTTCGATTCCAAACGTCGACGGTGGCATGTTCTTCTCTAAATCACCAACAGTGCAGAAGAAAGGACGTTCAAATCATTCCCACCATACCAAGATAAAGCCGAAGTTGGCTCTCACTGGAACAGATGAGGAAAAGACAATGAAATTGTTTGGTGTAGACTGCTGCCGTCAAAGATGTTATCTGATTCAGTGATTAAAAACGCTAAGAGACGACCTGCAGTAAAGAAAAAGGATAAAGGTCTTCTTGTTTACGTCTGTAGAGTGATTAGGCTCTCAGAAGTCCAAAGTACACCGTAAGCATGGTCCCTCAAAAAAAAAAAAAAAAAAAAAAAAAGGAGAATCCAAATAGCTTTAGAGCTTTAGGAGGGGCTTATTTGAAATCAAAATCTTTGATCCCTCTTTGATGCCGTGGCAAGTATGCAAGGAAACAAAATTCCTTGAGTCAGTCCATATAAATAGCTAAAAGATGTTTATTTTGTCTGCCATGGGAAGTCCTATTTGGACTTGAAAGAGTTCATGTTCACAGAGAAGAAAAAAAAGCTTGCTAACAACTTCCTAAATTAATTAGGAAAGACACTCACGTGGCAACCTTTAAAAAAAAAAGCCATAACTCTCCAATGTGAAAAAGCCTTAGCTCTCCAATGTGAAATCATGTGGTTTCTTTTATAAATTTGGGCCTCCTCTTGCCAAAGGGATTGTAAATTCTACAAGAAGAAGAAAGAAGTCTACAAACAAAGTTCCCAATTTTACGAGGAATGCTGCTCACGTGGGATATTGCCCCACTCTATGGCACGCATCAAATTCCAAATAGCACAAAGCCACTTCAAATTCTAAATGGCACAAAGTCGCTTCAAATTTCCAATAGCACAAAGTTGCATCAAATCTCAAATAGTAAATTCCAAATAGCACAAAGCCACTTCAAATTCTAAATGGCACAAAGTCGCTTCAAATTTCCAATAGCACAAAGTTGCATCAAATCTCAAATAGTATAAAATTGCTCCAAATGGCAAAAAGTCCTTGCTTGCACGAGCTAAAATTGCACAAGGTATCAAACGCTCCAAATGGCACAAAGTCCTCGCCTGCACGAGCTGAAATTGCACAAGGCATTGAACGCTCTAAATGGCACAAAGCCCTCGCTTGCACGAGCTAAAACTACACAAAGCATTAAACGCTCTTTGCCTACACGAGCTGAAACTGCACAAGAGACCAAATCTAAGCAAACGAATTTTTCTTTTTCAGTGGGTCATTGACTCATTGAAAACCATGAATTACGTCAGTTTGATTCCGCCAAAGTTACGTAGGCAATCTAGTATCACATCCTAGACGCAACTGCAAAACAAAAATATCAAATTGAATCCCTGGTTCACTTAACCAAATTCACCACAAGTCCAAATCGAATCCCTGGTCCATTCAACCAAATTCACTCAAACAAATTCAAGGTATCCAAATAAACCAAACACAGAACCTTTCTTTGTTTTTTTTAGCGGGTCATTCACTCACAGAAAATCTCAAACCACATTTCACCATGAAATACGAGTGGCTTGATCCCTCAAAATTTATACGTAAGCAATCTAAGGCTGGACCTAGGTACAGCCGCAAAACCAAACAAACACCCTAAGTTACGATTTATTCATATTGGAATCAAAAGGTTTTTTCTTTTTATTGAAAGATTGTAATTAATAGACACAATCTAGAATGCACTAGTACATAACAGCATATTTACTACATCAATTCCATCACAGGCATCAACAGCTCGTGGTAGAAACTATTCAATTACCACGGTCAAGTAATCCACCACGGTTAGATTTTGGCCCGTTGTTAAAAGTGAATAATCTACAATGGTTTTTAATCCTGTGATGGAATATCAAAACCACCACGCGATATGCTCGTGGTGGTTACTTCAAACGACCACACCATCTTTTGAAAATTCACCACGCCATCGGCCCATGGTGGATTTTTTTTTTTTTTAATATTTTGGAGGATATTAAAATCTAAAATCCCAATTATTCCTTCGTGTGAAACTGGATGAAAACCCTAAAAAGAAAACGTCAATCCTTTTGTTTTTCCATCTCTTCCATCTCCAGTCTCGGCTTGGTCGCCTCTTTAGCCATCTCTCTCTCAATCAGTGGCAACCTTTCTCCATCACTCAGGTTTCTTTTATCCTATATCTTTTGATTTTGTTTTATTGTTCTGAATAAACATTTAAATTATCATTGATCATTGAACTTGGAGATGTGTTTGCATTCTTGTGGCTTACAGCTCGCACATTTCTCTTCCGGCATTTCGCTCTCTCACACATCCATCCAAAGGCACACACTTTTCACATCATCATCATAAATATATAATTTTGAGTTGAGAAGTATGTTTTTACTGTTTTGTTCTTCCAATTCAATAAAAAGATTGTATTTCACGCCCCAAAATCAACCCCATGTTACGAGGATTGTGTCACGGAGCAGCACTTGCTGTTGAAAGTGATAATTTTTTTTTTTATGCAAAGAAATTCATTAAAGCACGAAACCTCTAGTACAACCATTTCAAATACAATCAAAATTAATGGCAGGAAGAGCAACATCAGGTAAACATAAATCCTAATACTGAGGATTTGAGAGGGAGAGACCAAGGTGAGCTAACGCATCCGCAACAAAGTTTGCCTCCCTGAAAATGTGATTCCAGTCAACATGACTAAAAGACTGAGCTAGGATACGAATATCATTGATTATAGAGCTGACTCTCCAAGGAATCTCCCAATGACCCTGCACAGCTTCAATGACGAGTTTAGAGTCCCCCTATACCATCACTTTAGTGAAACCCTTGCACCTAGCAAACTGGAGCCTTTCTCGTAAACCCATCGCTTCTGCAACCGATATAGTAGCGCCATCAAGGTTAAGATTCTCTTCCCCAATCACCTATGATTTACTGTTACGGAGCACAAAGGCAGCAGCAGCACAGTTGTTCGAAACTGAACCATCAAAATTGAGTTTAATCACATCATGCCAATCAGGAGGATGCCATTTAATAAAGGAAGAGATAGGTAAAGCCTCCTTGGGGTCACACAACACTAACGGCGATCGAAACACAACGCGCTAGGACCGGGGGCACACTTCTAAACAGCAAGTTATTTCTTTCCATCTAGATTTGCCAACAGTTCAGAATTACTTTACTAAGATCAGAAAGGTCGTCTTTGTCATTAGAACTTAAGGATTCCATCCAATCAAAAAAATTACCATTAGTACTTATGCTACCATTATTAAAACTACCAAAAGTTGAGCTCCAAACTTTAGTAGCAAAAACACAATTACAAAAGAGATGACATTGATCTTCTTCGACTGTATTACATAACGAACAAAACTTTTCAATATTTTGAACAAAACAACTTAAGCGTTTTCTGGTTTGCAATATTTCCTGAATCATAAGCCAAGCAAACATTTTAACCTTAGGAGGAATAGTTAGCTTCCACATTTTCTTTAACAATGTAAGGCGATTACTAGAGTGATTGTTCCAATTTTGTAACCAAGTAGCAGACTTAATGGAAAAGTTCCCATTATTGGTTAAGCCCCATATTAACTTGTCATTCGACTCTTGTACAGGGAAAGGAATGCCGCAAATTTTCCTAATAATGTCATCATCAACTACAATAGCTAATTTGATATTATCCCAACTATTATGAACTATAAAGTTGCTTACTTTGAGATTCCAATCAATATTATTCTCATCATTCATGGGAATTAAATGAAAAATGGGGTAGGGAAAAACCCATTGATGGGTCCAGAAAAGTATGTCTTCACCATTACCCACAATCCATCTCATTCCCACATGAATGATGTTTCTATCAAAAAGAATGCCTGTCCAAGCAAGTGAGTAGTTTTGTTTGATCTTCGAATTTAAAAAAAATCAGACTTACGTAAGTACTTACTTTTGACTATTTTAGCCTACCAATTTTCTTTGTTGGTTAAAACTTTCCAACCTAATTTGGCTAAACAAGCATTGTTAAAATGATCAATCCGTTTGATTCCTATTTGATTCCTAAACCACCCTAATTCTTTGGAGAACAAACCTTCTTCCAAGCCATAGGTCTGAGTTTAGTATTTCTCTCCCAAAAGAAATCTCTGCATTTTTATCAATTTTAGTTGTTACCCTACTGGGGCACTTAAAACAAGACATTACATGATTCGGCATCCAGGTGAGATTAGAATTAATAAGAGTTAGTCTCCCGGCCTTAGAAAGGGTTTGCCCTTTCCAACCGGCAAGCTTTTGCTTCACCCGTTTAATTAATTATATCTTGTTAACCGGATCCTTCCAGAAAACTATATTATGGATCCCTAAGTACTTCCTAATAGTGGTTTTATGTTGAATGCTCAAAATATTCACAATATTGTTCCTATCCTGATTGACAGTATTATTCGAAAAACATATAGAAGATTTATGAAAATTTACCTGTTAACCTGCAGTCGATGCAAACATCTTAAGGATTTGAAGGACATTTCTAGCCCCTTTAGGGGTAGCTCGGGCAAAAAGTGGACAATCATCTGCAAAAACTAGGTTCAAAATTCTAAATCCCCTAAGGGATGATAGGATTCCCACATGGGATTTAGGAGTAGAAGCCAAATGATTAAAATGTCTAATAAGCGGTTCCATACATAAAATGAAAATGTAAGGTGATAAGAGGTCACCTTGTCGTATGCCACGATTAGGATAGAAATAACCATGCGGAGAGCCATTACTTAAAATGGAGAAAGAAGTTGATGTAATGCATTCCATTATTAAGTTGATCCATTTCTCATCAAAACCAAAGCAAATTAGAACATACCTTATGTAATCCCAATTCAAAAGGTCACAGGCTTTTTCCAAGTCCAGTTTAACACGTATGGTCCCCGTCATGCCTTTCTTAACCTTGAAGCTGGAAAATAACTCATGAGCAATTAAGATATTATCATGAATGGAATGCCCCGGAGTTATGATATCAACCATTATGAAATACATTCAAGTAGTGGCATATTATGCGCATGATAAATGCAAGGAGTTATGATATCAACCATTGTAGCCAATGTTTCCTGAGAATGGGAACTATCACAAGAAAAACGCAGTTTAAATTCTTGCACAAAAACTTGCTCTAGACCTTCCCCATAATTTCACCAGAAACCATTACTATCTTTAACATATTTTATTTCATTTATTTTCTTACGGATAGAAGCCACCGTTTGAAAATATTTAGTATTTTTATCTCCCAATTGAAGCCACTTAACCTTAGCTTTTTGAGCCCACATAATTTCCTCTTCATGTAAAACTCTGGTAAGCTCACTTCTAGATCTAACCTCATCCTCCATGCTTATAGAGTTATCTTGATCCCTCATAATTTTACTTTGATTATCACAGAGAGAGGTTAAAAGCTTATCTTTACGATCTTTGACATTACCAAATGTCTCTTTGTTCCACTTCCTTACCAAATACTTGAATGTCCCTGCACAAACAACACACTTTTCTTGTGGCCTTGAAGTATTTGTACAAGTCCAAGCACTTTTGACAAAATTTCTAAAATTAGGATCACGTAACCACATAGCTTCAAACTTGAAGGAATAAGAGCCTTTTCTAACAGGGTTTACATTATTTGTAAGTAAGATGGGACTATGATCCAATCCAAAGATAGGAAAATTATGTAAAGAAAAGTCATGGAACTCCCTCAACCATTGAGGATTAGCAAAGGTAGTTAGGGAACACCAAAGGTAGTTAGGGAAATCATGTCACCCTTATTTAGAAAATTAATGAAGTTATTCATGTAGGTAGTAGTATTAGAGCAGCCCCCAAAGCTTTTCAGTGGAATCCACAATATTATTGAAGTTTCCAATTAAACACCAAGGATGGTTTGTTGGTGTATGACCTAAAATTTGATCCCAGAGATTAGTTTGTAAATGTTTCTGAGGATAAGCATAAACAAAAGTAATGAATTGCACCGTATCATCATGCAAATCTTTAACTACACAGTGGATAAAACGAGGTGAAAAGCTTAAAACAGTAATATTAATGGAAGATGAGTTCTAGAACAAACAAACCCCACCAGCTCTGCCAATGAGATTGCAGCAAAAAACCTAAAGTGTCTACTGTAGAAATTGCTTTGGACCTTGTCTAGGGACATCTTAGTTTCAAACAGGCAGAAAATTCCAGCTTAATCAAAGTACACAGAAAATTAAAATTACTACTAAAATTAGGTCTCCCTAGACCCTTACAATTCCATACCATGCACTTTATTGAACAATAAATTTGAGCTCTCGAAACCAACAGAATTAATAAAAGAACTCAGTTTACCTCAGAAATTCTTCGAGAATTAAAAGGACGCACCAAGAGTGGAACCGATCTTGAACAAGACAAACTGACTTTTCCCCAACTTAAATTAACAAAGCCAAGAAAAGCCCCAAATTTTTGAAAACCCTAACCCTAGAACTTGAAAATAGTTCAAACAAACTCAGCAAAACAAAACAAGGGCTATAAAACAACCTAAAGATTGTAGATAAACAAATCAAAACAAGAAATAAAGACCTAAACAGCGAAAAGAAATCAAAAAAATTATAGTGGGAAGCAGCGGTGAGAAGACAAGAATGAAAGAAATTATCAAACCCCAGATTGTCAATCCCCAAATTATCAAACTAATTAGCAAACTAATTAACCCGTAAATTAGCCGAATAAGTTAGAGAATTACCTATTTTCCTGTTAGAGAATTACCTATTTTCCTGTTCTTGTTGTGTACCTGCAGGAATCCCACGATTCCAAAAATCGCTCCCTGCTTTTCAAATTCTCACTGCAGGAATTCCACTGATTTGAATCCCTCAAGTAAGGTAATAAATTTGCAATAATTAGCTTCCCAATAATCTCAACGTAATTATCACCCCAACTAGGCAAAACCCAATTTCTAATTAGCTGATCTACAAATCCTACCCAATTATCTTTTCTAATCTTAGCCCCAAAATGAGTAACTCCTAACCTAACAAATAGCAGAACTAGCATAATAGCCCCCCAGAACCAATTAACCTATCTTGAAATAGCAAGTGACCTGCAAAACATCCAAGATCTACAAAACGAGGGAGGCGCACCGCGACGCTGTAATGTTGAAAGTGATAATTACAATTCAAGAACTATGTAAAATAAAAATAGAACTATATGTAAAATTTAAGATATCAAATTTTTACCATAATTACAACATAAAAACTGATATTTATAAATATATATATATATATATATATTATTTAAATTTATTAACCCATTAATGGGTGCTGCGCCTTACCAGAGTCCCAATAAATTTTTAGTTTTATGGCTATAAGAGAGTCCCAATGATGATATAATAGTAAAACAACTAACATAATAAAAGTTAATATTTTTTTATTGGAAAGAAAACTTAATTAAAAACCCACGAAGCGAAGAAACTGCCGTTCAAGTTCCCACCACAGTCGCTTGCAGTTATATTTGGTTATCCCCTCAATCCTTCTCTTCACATCGTTCCTTTTTTTTCTAGGAAGCAAAAGATTATTCACTGATCTCTATCTATAATAATTTGGTATGAATTGAGTGGTCTTGTAGTTGCATTTGGTTATTCCGCTAAATCTCTCTCTAAATTCATTTTTTCTTCTAGGACACAAAACATTCCTTTGTTAATCTCTCTACGAATTAGGTTTCAATTTTTAGGTGTATATGGATTTTGATGGTTTGCCAGATGGTGACGAGATGCACTTGGACCTGAACATCGAGGTCGACTTTGAGGAGGTGGTTATGGGGTTACACCTTCTAGATATGATGCCCAAACATATGCCAGCATGAGTAATCGAGAGCTTAGAGACCGACTACGAAATGTCAAAGGAAAATTGCGGGAAGTGTTTGATCTTGTGTTGGCTAAACAACAAAATGAGGTAATTATATATGCAACTTTGTATATACTCATAAAAATAATAAAAGATTTACAGCATGATCAATTTGTATATAGTTAGACCTTTTAATAATATCGCTGCAAGGAAATGGTAAAGAAATAAATACCAATGATGCAATTCAAGTCTCCACAAATAGGCCTCAGGTAAAAATGTGTCATTAGTAAATATTGGTATTTTGTTGAATATGAAACTGATCAACTTCTATTTCCTACGTATTCACTAGTCGCAGGGAGGCAATATAGATCTCCAAAGAACTAAGAATGGTGTAAAACGGGTTCCCAATTCCAGTTACCAGGTTTCCATATCATCTCCCTAGGTATGAAACTGATTTTGTTTAACTTGTCTTGATGTCTTCATCATTAGATAGAAAGAAAATAGTGAACATGTTCACTTTCAGGCTTAGTTAGTCTATGCAGCTAATAGTTTGTATTAGTTGTAGCGATTTAGAATATATTGTATGTGTTTGTTCGCATTCAGTTTTTCTCCTCCAAGTAGGACACTACTTAGCCTGCCATGGCTACAAGCATGGAAGCAAAATTCATTTTCTTGTTGTATTTGTATCTAACAAACGAATGTTAAAATTTTCATTCTTATTTACATACACAAGGAACACCAGAAGAACACTGGTGATTTTATAATGTATCCAAACTTATAAAGTTCCCTTTGCACTAACCTTCCAATACAATACATTTGAGTATTATAAAGTTCCCTTTTGCACTTATAACACATAATACTAGAAAGTAGTTGTTTCACTTGATTTTGATTATTTGCATTTATCTTGTTATTAGTTACAATGTAATAAGAAAAGTGCTCCAGAGGCTAACGATGGTTCTAGACAATCTTCAAAAACTAGTTAAGTACATATATATGAGCCCAAGTATAGCATGGTGAAATTTATAAATTTTTTATATAAGTAAACCAAACTTAGCTTCTTCTATGTTTGATTGTCTCAAAGAGTTAGTAAAAATATACTAAAACATAGCAGATGTTGATAATTAGATTGTTTTTGTTTTGTTATTAGATACAATGTGATAGAAGAAGTGCACGAGAAGCTGACTATGCTTCTAGACAAGCTTCCAAAGCTAGTTCTTAGGTATACGAGAACATGTACTAAATAGTTAGCTTATGAAACTTATGAGACTTTGATATAAACTGATCGAATTTTGTGTCTTCCATGTTTGGTTGACACAGAGAAGCAATCCAAACATAGAAAGAGATAACATTAAGAGAAAATAAGGTTCTAAAGCCACTTCTTAGGTACTAACACACGCTTGATAATAATTGTTAACTTAAATAGTTTGATAACTTAATCGTTTAAAATTGATGTTCTTATTTGATTTCTTTATGCTAGTTACAACCTGTTGGTATCTTACAAGGGTGGCTCGGAAATGGACAAGTTGTTGCAGCTGGAGAAATAGAATCAACAAATCATGAGGCGAAAGTTCATCACATGGTGCTTGGTCCTGATTGCTGGAAAATTTGGGTAACTGTTGTCAGAGTGGAGAATATATCTTTATACCGCCCTACAAATGAATTTCGTACCCTGGAGGATGCTATATCTAGTACAATTGCTTGGCCATCAAACTACGTCCGAGTTGGAGAGTGATTTTAGTTCGTACTTAGACTAGAAAATGGTACTTTGACACTACATGGATAGTACTTTATGACTTTGTTGCTTATGTATTCATTTGGAAACTCAAGCATTTTTAAATTATGTTATAATATTATCGATCTTTTATTTAATCTTGGTGTATTTGAACTGCTTAGATATATAATTAATATAAATTATGGGTCAACAAATTAAATAATACCACAAAATGGAAAAAGTAATGACAACAAAGAATGCTCGTGGTTATCTTTCAATTCTACAACGGACATCACTCGTGGTATCTGCAAGTTTACAGCACCACCGATTTCAAATCTACAATGGCAAACACACATGGTCGTAAATTCAATCGGCAACAGACAGTGGCCATGGTTATAAGATACTTTACAACAGGCTTCACATGTGGTCACGCGAATCCACGATAGCGCGCATTTCATTTCTATCACAGCATAAGCCCATGGTAGAAAACATGCATTTTTTTATCACATCCAGAATACTAACGGGTAGACTGTCTGTGGTGGATTTCGATCTACAATGGGCATCCACCGTGGTAGATGACCTTTTTTCTTCTAGTGATGGGTCAAACTAAAATTAATAAAACCCTCTTCAAGAAAATGAACGAGGGTGAGATTGTGTCGAGTGATTTATTTGTTACATTTCTTGCACAATTTTTGTTCAACACCAACTTCAATCCACATAAAATCTAGCGCTCACACCCTTCACCAACTCCCTCTCTCTACCTCTCTTTCCCCTAAATACAACCCTCAGTTCCACCTGAAATCGAACAACCTTTTACCAACTTCTTCCCTCAGCCTTTCTTTCCATGCGAAGACAATCCTAATATATTCCTCTCTCGTCGACAAAAACACACCTAGTGAAATCGATTACTCACCCCAGATCCCTCTCTGCATCTCTTTCCTTGTTCAACGTGTGAATAATCCCATAATTCTCCGCCTCCTCCTTTCTCTCCGACAAAAAACATACTTAGTGAATAAAAAATGTTAAAAGTTTTTAATTACACTGGGACACAACAATCCGGTTCTACCGTGAGCTTAGCAAATCATGGCAGTTGGATTCCGGTCCGCACCTTACCTTACAAAGAAAGAGACAAAAATTTAAAATCCAAAGTTCTCTCTTGTGCATTAGGTCACCCCCGAGTTCTTCTGCTAGAAGTTCGAATGGCTTCTAGTATGGATGTGTCTCGGCTTTGCCTGACGCTCAAGATCATCTTAATCCCCTCTCCCTAATGGTATGGTCGAGTCAATAAAGGAGAGTTAAAGAAAATAGGACCCTTAGACCTACTCATACCCTTGGAGTAAAACTCAAATTTAGGTTTTAAACTTACACCAACTTGCTCAAACCCTTGGGCCAAATTTGAGTTTTAACCCAAAACTCATTTTTGAGGCAAATTTAGGCCAGAATTCCCCCTGGTTAGTGGTAGGCCCACCATATGTATAATTTTTTTTTAGTTTTATAGTTTTAAATTCATTGAATATTCCAACAACTAATATCTTATATGATCAAATCCAAAAGAAAAATAAACTCTAACAGTCAAAATTTAAATCCAACGTTTAAAACATTTAAAAAAAAACATTTTTTTCATGCGTTTCATATCCTTTCATAGTGTTCCACGAGTTTTATGGTGTCGGTTTAGTGATTTTTCAATACTTATCGGAATCTAAATATTTGTAAGTTAAAACGTTCATAAAATTAAATTAGGATAGTTTACATAATTTTTTTTCAGTTATTTTAAGAAAAAAATTAACCTAAATTCATTCCCTAATATTATTAGGCTAAAAATTTAACCCAGAAAGGTTGGAGTAGGAAAATTGTTTCTCGTTTAAATCCTAAATTTTTTGGGTTAAAAATTTTAGGTTTTAACCCAAGGGTTGGAGATGATCTTATAATTATTATTTTTGGTTCGGCAAATGTACGATCCTTAAAATAAATAAAATGTACCATGAAAGTCTAATCTGGGTCAAAAGAAAAACAACTAAACTTTTAGTCACTCTCCTCAACATTGATCATTCTTTTATGAATTATGAGTAACTATTCTTACTTGGATTGTGTACAAAACATTATCAATCTGAAATATTCAGAAAGTGAAGTCCATCTGAATGTGTGCTCGAACTCTAATTACTGGGAACTCCACTCTTCAATTAGAGCATTCAAATCAGAGTGTGATGATCCTCCTTTCTTAACAACCCTATTTGCCTGCTCTGCAAGTTCCCTAGCTCTGCCTCTCATTTCCTGTGCTTCCTCACCCACAATAATCCTCCTCACAGCATTCTCAATAACTTCCTTCCCCATGGTATCCCCCACAACCATAACCCATTTCTGAGCACCAACTCCAACACCAATTTTCAGCACTTTGGTCACCAGCTTCTCGTTGTAAAACTGCTCCCCCAACACCGGCCACGTCACCATCGGCAACCCCGCAGCAATCCCTTCTAACGTCAAGTTCCACCTACAGTGAGTCACAAACCCGCTAACTACTCCATGATCAAGAATCAGAACCTGCGGGGGCCACCCTCTTATGATTAGTCATTTCTCTTCCATCTGATCCTCAAAGCCTTCTGGCAGCCAATCTGTAACATCCCACATCACCCAAGGGAGTGATCCTTAAATGTATATTCTCATCCCTACCTAGCACGAGGCCTTTTGGGAGCTCACAAGCTTCGGGTTTCGTAAGAACTCCGAAGTTAAGCGAGAAGGGGGCCAGAGCACTCCTAGGATGGGTAACCCACTGGGAAGTTGCTCGTGAGTTCCCAGAAACAAAACCGTGAGGGAATGGTAAGCCCAAAGCGGACAATATCGTGCTACGATGGTGGAGCGGGCCCGAGAAGTGATCCGCCCTGGGCCGGGATGTGACAATTGGTATCAGAGCTAATCCTTGGCCAGAAGTGTGCCGACGAGGACGTCGGGCCTCTAAGGGGGGGGTGGATTGTAACATCCCACATTGCCCAGGGGAGTGATCTTTAAATGTATATTCTCATCCCTACCTAGCACGAGGCCTTTTGGGATCTCACTGGTTTCGGGTTCCGTAGAAACTCCGAAGTTAAGCGAGAATGGGGCCAGAGCACTCCTAGGATGGGTGACCCACTGGGAAGTTGCTCGTGAGTTCCCAGAAACAAAACCATGAAGGAATGGTAAGCCCAAAGTGGACAATATCGTGCGACGGTGGTGGAGCGAGCCTGGGAAGTGATCCGCCTCGGGCCAAGATGTGACATAATCCTTTTTCTCCATGTCATAATCTTGTCCGGTCCTCACAACCTAATTGAAGTCGCCCCATTGCAATCTCCTTTAGCTGAGAGGCATTGAATGTAGCCATGCTTCCAAAATACACATAAACAACCGAATTAGGTTCTTTTCAATCAAGCCATTTCAAGAAATCGTGCTGGCTGATAGAAGATGTTTTTCCTCTTAAATGTTTTTTCTTCATTGTTTCCATTGCATAGAGAAACAGGGCCTATATGCCAAGCTTTCATCCCAAGCACGTGTCTGTAATAATCTGCATACACCGATTCAAGCTCATAGAAACTGTTCACAACAATTTCATAGCTCGTCTTCTCAGCTTCCTTGGCTCGTTGGAGCATCTGGTTCAAATTGTTTTTGATATTTTCCTTGACATAATCAAGCACTTGGGCTCTTGTTATCATAATCTCACCAGGAAAATCTGGAATCACAAAAGGGTCCAAATCCGACGAAGTGTTCTTGAACGGCTCATACTTTCTCACAATATCTGAGGCAGCCAAGGTAAAGTAACAAGTGCCATGAAAAATTAGCCTTGGAATATCAAACTTTGCAGCAGCATCAGTTGCCCAAGGAAAAAACATGTCTGCGACAAGGCAACTAGGGTTTTCTTTGAGCAAAAGCTGCTCCAGAGATTCTTGGAGAAGGCTTGTTGCTTTAAGAAAATTAGTGCTTAATTCTGGTGAGGGGAGTGAGTAAAGATTCTCACACCCTTTTGGCAGACCGGCTTCTACAGAAGGGAACTTGATGGTTTTGATTTTGACTTTGACGTCGCCGGAGTTGGTTTTACTTGATTGGGCAGCTTTAGAGAATGTTGGGGCGTCTAGAGGAGTGGTGACTGTGGTGGTTTTTACTCTTTGGGATGCAAAGAGCTTTGGCCATGTCGGAGATAGGTATCATGTGGCCGTGAGACAGGGAAGAAACAGATGTGGAAATCACTGTTTTCGGTACCCATGATTATTGGGATTTACAAATGAAGATGGATGAAGTATAGTCTTAGGGTAATAGAAAGGATAATCTGAGGTGGTGGTATCTTATTGTTTGTTTGCGATACAAGAAAGGTCAAATATATAGAACTTCTATAAACTTTTCCCACTATTGGCAGAAGGAGAAAAGTTTTCACCCTCAATTGAATATGTCAGCTGGTATGTCATGTACAGATTACATGAGTGGACAAATAATGGAAAAGGATCCGGCAAAGATCCTTTTTCTAGAGAGATTTTTTAGTGTGACCAGTACACGGGATGGTACACCACGTGTTACTATACAAATGGTGGGATATGTGTGCTAAAAAGTTAATAACTTAAAAAATAAAATTTATCACCACTCCTATTAAAACACATGGTGTACGACTTGTATTCCCGTCACAACTAAAAATTTCTCCTTTTTCTGGGGATTTGGGGGATCCCGTGATTATGATCGTTCATCGTTCATCGTTCATTGTGCATCGTGCGGTCAGTTTTTGTTAGGTACTATTTATATTTAATTCTAAATTTTAAATTTTAAATGATTCTGACCATACGATATATGATGAACGGTTATGATCACAGGATCCCATGGATCCCCAGAAAAAGGATCCGACGAGGATCCATTTCCACATATAATGACATGTAGAGTAATTCTTCAGGAGAATGTTAAGGGTACTTTCTCTTAAGGGTCCTTTAGAAACAATGAAAATTTTCTCCAAATAATGAGATACCTTTGCTGCACACGAGTTCATTGATTTCAGTTTCCATCGGAATTGTCAACCTAAATGAAAAAGCAACTTCAGATATTCCTCACTCTAAATAATATTGTTATAAAACGCTTATTTACTCTTCCGAGTCGTTAAATAATTATTTAAATTTTCAGTTTTCTTGAGTTTTAAAAATTTGGCTGTGAGGTTTTATTATTTTTAAGTGAAAATTGAAAATGGTTATCAAATAAGATTTCAGGCTTCAATTTTTAAAAGAGGGAAAATTGAAAATTAAAAACGAAACAATTACCAAACTGTCAATATTACACTTTTAGTTTGCAGATACCAAGCGTGTTTCACTCATATTATAAGTTATAACAATATTTCGATAATAACATTAAGGGTTTTTACCACAAATGGTCCCTGAAATTGACCCGTACCATCAAAATCATCATTGAAATTGAAAATCAATCAATGTAGTCCCTGAAAATAGGTGTCGCAAATCAATGTGGTTCTTCCATCACAATCTGTTAAAAATTCTACTAAGTTTTAATGTGGCACATAAATGGGTCCCATAAGTCATTTTTTCTCACAAATAGTCCTTGAAATTGACCCACGACATCAAAATAGTCCCTAAAATTGACCCGCAACATCAAAATGGTCCTTGAAATTGATATTTGATCAATGTAATCCCGCAAGTAAGTGTCTCAAATCAATGTAGTCATTTCGTCACAATTCTATCAACAATTATATTATGTGCTAATGTGACACATAAATGGGTCACACAAGCCTAATTAAATTTAAAAAATTACAAATAGGCTTAATAATTTAATAGTAAATAAAAAAAATTGTCAACCCAAAACCCAGTCCTGCAATCACCTCCAATCCCAGTCCACATTTCTCTACCTCATTCTCTCTCTATTCTCTAAAAAAATCTCAATACACTCATCTTTACACACTTCGACACCCTTCACCGAATTGAACCTGGATCGAGATCACCTTTGGTGACGGCTTGGCCCATTGGCATTGACTATTGGGACATTAACATTTAGGCAATTAACATCCTCACAACCTGGCCCATTGGCATTGACTATTGGGACATCACCATTAACATTTAGGCGATTAACATCCTCACAACCTTAATCTTGGAGAGCTTGTTCGGCGCTTTCCTGGTGGTTTGGTGATGCAAAGAATGACGAGGTCTGCCTTGAGATAATGAGGTTATAACTGAGGTGCGCCCAATGTTGATTGAAAACTATTTCCACACCCCCTCTTAGGCCCTGGTTAAGCCTTGTGCCTTTGAGAATTCATGGAAGGGATCTCTGTTCGGAGTACGCCCTACTATAAGAAGAAAAAAAAATTCATTGTACAAAATGGTATTTAGACAACTTTTTTAAGTAATTATTAAACCTCCATCAGCATATAACAATTTTTTTTTACAAAATTGTGGCGGAAGGATCATATTCATATGAAACACCTAATTTTCAAGGACTACATTGATTGATTTTCAATTTCAAGGATCATATTGATGGTGTGGGTCAATTTTAGGGACCATCTTGATGGTGTGAGTCAATTTCAGGGACCATTTGTGATAAAAATCTGTAAATCTTGTGGGGTCTATTTATGTGCCACATCAGCACTTAACGGAATTTTTAACAAAATTATGACGAAATGACCGTATTGATTTGCGACACCCACTTTCAGGGACTACATTGATTAATTTTTAATTTCAATGACCTTTTTTGATGATGAGAGTCAATTTCAAGAACCATTTGTAATAAAAACCCAAACATTAAAGTAAAACATCACACCCGAATTGTAAAGTTTGCAACACTTCAACGTTCAACGAGGTGAGTTGCATGGTCAACCAAGGAAGATACCAGCCATACATGAGTCTTGATGCTTGCATAATTTTGGAATCTTGTAAGTGACGTTACTCACCTCAGAGCAGACTTTTCAAGGAGTCAAAAGTCCACAAAACAACAAGACTAGGTAGCGGAAAACTATAACTAACATTTTTTACTGTTACACCATCGTCTTAAATTATTTATATTATCTTCGTTTGAATTTTTAATCTGATAATTTAAAATTACAAACGGAAGATAGAACGAGAAAACGAATCAGTTAAAAAATTATTTAGGCCGCTGTATTGGACAATAAGCATTCTGCGATTAGCATATTTTACTAAACAATTATAAGAGACAGATAGGAGGATGGCCGGTAGCCCATAGAGAGAAGAGAAATATGTATAATTGTGAGGTGTGTGGTATTCCACCCCATTGCACCTTTATTTATAGTAGTAAGGAATGTAAATTTCTTACCTTAATAAGATTACAACTCTAATAAGATAATATCTAAAGTCTAAGATATGGTAGAATCCAATGAGGATATCTCTAGATATGACAAGATTTACACAATCACATTCATAATATAACATGAATGCAACACTTTCCCTTGAGTGTGTAAATACTCTAGTAAATGGCGCATCAGGTCTTCAGCGATGAAGTACGTTCAGTTGATGAAGTCGTTAGCACAATGATCAAATGCAAGTCTCAAATCAACGGAAGAATGCATAAAAAGTAAAACTGACAAAACCTCGCTATGGTGAAACCCAAGGTGGGATAAAAACCCATTGACTAAGGAGACAAGTGAGAAGTTGCATTAAGTCAAAACTAAACATCTTCTAAACGCAAGTAGAAAATGTCACAAGGGTATGACCAGCTCAGGATGGGTGCCTCATCAAAACCTAGTGGGAAAAATGCTTATAATCGTAGGGAAAAGAGTACATCAAAATAAAATGAGTATACTTCTGGATACTCCCCCTGAGTTTGACAAAACTTCCAAATGAGAACTGCAAGCATTACATATGAATAGTTAGGCATATCAATTCCTCAAACAAGCTTCTGGAAGGTTAACTTTCGTAGTGTTGTCGTGTAAAGATTGGCAAGGTTGTCTGGGATCGGCTTGCATGACCTTAATCTCATGATACTTTGTTGATGTGATGTAGATACAATATGTCTTGGCGTTGACTTCGTTGATGCCTCATGTCTTGGTCGGGTGGATACATACGACATAATCTTCATGGATCGTCGTTGGGACTCAAAAATAGATGAAAATAGCAATTACTTCGAATATACTTAACAAGAGCTCTCAACCATGTCTCACGTGTGGCGTAATGAAGTGCGGTGAGTCTTGGAATGATTTGAAGATTTACAACTAAGGTCATATCATGGGCCTCCAAGATATTACGGCATCCCTAACGGTAAAGACATAACCATTTGGGGACATGCCTGTGGGTTTGATAAAAAAACCAATGTTAGCATAACAAACGATGCAAGCATCATTCTGAGGATCAAAGGGGTCGGATCTGCTCATGATGCATTAAGATTAGCCCAAGTCCGTAGTACCTTTTTAGGTAGCAAAAAAATGTCTTTAATACTAATTCAGTGGATGCGTGTAGGCGGAGTGCTGCATCTTTACCAATAGATCAACAGCGGAGATGTCATTTCTAATGCAATGAGTTAAGTACAACAAAGCGTAAAGTTGAACTCAAATATGGAGCTTCGGATTCCGTATTCTCTTCAGGGGTCTCATTTGCATATAGCATTGGAAGATCGTAGGTATACTCAAAGGTAACACCTTTGTGGTGTAGTTCGACTGGTAGAAAGTACCGTTAGAACAACACTTCAACTTCAAGTTAAGGTATAAACGAGTTTTTCCGAGATCCTTCATCTCAAATTCCGTCTTCAGGTGCGAGGCAGTTTTCTCAAGCTCTTCAAGAGTCTTAAAGAAATGTATATCGTCAACATAAATTGTAACTCTAGCAATTCGGAATAAGATGTCATAGTTTAACACGCAATGGCATAATTCATATCCCTAATTGATCAAATAATCACTTAGACGGGAATACCACATCTGCCGGATGGCTTCAATCCGTAAAGTGAAAGCCTCAAACAAGTTAAGAGGGTGTTCAGTGGTCTAGAACTATTTGAACCAGTCCATGTAATTTTTTGGGAACTAACATGTAAATCTCTGTATCTATATCCCCATAGAGAAACACTAACCACATCCGTAATGCTGCAATCAATCACAGGGCATTTGAGAAAAACCTTGCATTGTAAGGTGTGCATCATATTGCACTATTTCATTCATCTTATTACACTTCATTTCCCACTTGTAACACAATAGGGTTACCTTGGGTAGTGTAAGAACAATAGGTCTAAATAAACCTTGGTAATGAATTAAACCTGGATTATGATTTCGGTTGTCCAATTAGTTCTACTTTGTTACTAATCAATGGAACACGGTTTGATATTGTCGCTTTTCATTTATGTCAGTGGCTACCATATAAGTGAAAACAATCATCGATGATAATCTCATTCCAATTCCATTAGCTCATCCAAACTAGTATACTAGACCAAGAACTTCAAGTCTCGGGAGTAATCCAAATTAATCTCATAAGATGGAAATGGTTGAGATAGTGACCAAGTTTGGATTTATTGTGTGTCATGTTCTTCCTCTTCTCGGAAAGTGAATCCTGTGAGCCGAGTGATCTATCATGCTTCAGGCCGAGACAGATTGATTGGCTATTCGCCAAGGTAACGGGTCATCCAACATGGGAGGCCAAACCATCCTTTAGAGGCTGCACATCCTTCGAGGATGTTGACTCGACGTCTGTTATGTACGTCTATCCTTACAGGCATGTTTACAGCTAGTATATGATCCCATCACTTTAGCTAAATAAAAAGAAAGTGTTTGGAGCAACATCTTAAAAGCTAGAATACATCGCACTTGCTTATCACACTTGTGCAGTACAAGGATTGAGATGAGACATAGTGGGCAATGTCCACGCAAATTCACGCCGTTCTACATGAACATTGACGTTCTTATCTCTCCCTAACAGCGGGAAGACTGTCTCATTGAAGTAATAATCCGCAAATGAGCAGTAAAAAGATCATTTGCAATGGCTCTAAAGAGCTAGTGTGAAGGAAAATCATGATCGAAAAAAATTCACATCCTTGTTTGAGGACCCATTTTGTACATTGCGATGACGCAACTTGGAATATGGAATGCACACCCAAATGCGTAAGTACAAAACGTTAAGTTCGTACCCAGTAACCAACTGTAACGTCGAACGTTTGGGTGGCAATGGGTCTCAAGGCAAACCAACATAGTTGCGTACAAGATTGCATAACTTTAGGCATAAACCGAAAGCTTGGTGCGTTCACCAAGGTCTAGAGGAATCATTCAAATTGCGTTTTATGATCACTATGTGAGACTATTTTGGGGTAAACATGGAAATTTGATGTCCAATTATAAACCCAAAAGAAATGCAATACTTATTTAAAACCTTCGATATAAACTCTCTAGCATTGTCCAGTCTTCCAAGCTTTATGGGATAATTAGGGGTGAACCCTTAAAATTAGCCAGGAGGCTTAGCAGCAATGTGTGTGGACAAACATGTGATCATTTTGTCGATACATCAACCATAAAGTTTTTATATGGTCCACATTTTGGTTGGATTAGTCAACATATATTCATTTGAATCCACTGTAAAAAGAGGGTCGTTTCGTATCTTTACAAGGGATGGTATAGAAATCAAATTTCCCAAATGAACGAGTTGCGTCATAGCATCATTGTTAACCTAAGTGTCCCAAACGGTTATGCTAAGGCAAGTAAACTGCTTGAATCACCAGGCTCTAGGCCTGCCACATGTGGCACATCCTAGATGGGAGGCACCCCATTGGCCCCAAAATATGGCTTTCGGCTTTGTATTTTGGAGGTGGTGCAAAGATATTCCACTCTATTTTCTTCAGTGGTTTCATTCATGATCATTGTCATCTCTTAAGACTCAACAACATTATTTCGAAAAGGCCTTTTAAATGGTAATGTAGTACCATTCATACAACGAGGAGCATGCCAATGCTCTTAATCAAGTTGGATAGACCTGAAATTGCTAGATATGTGATTTAGGTATAAAGTTAGTGTGCATAGTATCGCATTCATCCAGACAACTAACTTTCCCACATTCGTACCTAATCACATGTTTAATTGAATTCAGTCACATGTATAGAAGAAACATGATTCAATTAACTTATATCCAAGGACAATAACGATAAGATTATCCATAACTAAAACAAACACCAAACTTGAACTCGGGAACATATAAATTGTTCCCGAAGTAAATGGGTTTACTAAAGGGATTCGACCAACAAGGCCATTCATGTCAAAACTCTGTTCAACCAATGGTATTCAGTGGAGCAAAATTAGTGTCACATACTGACTACGAGAATGGTACTCCTCAGCGACATTAGTAGGGGTACAAACAGGTGCATAACCAATGATCTATTCCATAAAGCGGAAGTTCATTCTACGGGGCTGAGGTTTGAGAATGTTATCTTTATTCTTGAAGTTTAGGTCATATGTACCAAAGATCATGCTTCATGTGATGCCACCCCTTGGCAGGCCCTGATTCTACCATATGTTGTATAAAAAAATAAAAAAAAATAAAAAAACCCTAACTTGGGTTTGAAAGGTTCCGGCTGAAGCTGAAGAGGTTTGTTTGATACGCCTCTGCCGAAGCAGAACATACATTTTTGTGGGCCCCAACCAAAACTGGCTATCACCATTTAGTAGACTTCAACCAAAGCTGAGTCTATACCGTTTTTTCATATTTGTGGTAGTAACTAAATCTGAGAATTTGGTAAACTTCCATTCTGTATATTGCTGCTTTAGGAGCGAGTTAGAAACTTGGAAGGACGAGAAAAGTATTCTCCAGTCAAAATTCGACTGAATTTATAAACTTCATGATCATACTCATTCATGGATGTAATCATGGTGTGCTTCAAGCAATATCTTTCAAGATTAAACGGTTCGTATGAGCGAGCCAAAGAGCTATGAAATCCTTGTTAGGGAGGTACTTCTGTTTGTTATACTTCAAGCATAAGTCTTCGAATGGAGATTATGGTGGAGGCTTATGTAGCTCTTACATGCCATTATTGGCTTTAATGGTTTCTCAGCTTCTTGATAGTCAAGTGAAGATTCACAACTTGTGCCCACATAAAGTGGTTTCAATCAGAAACGTCCAAATCAGCGAAATCAAACTTGAGACGGTTTGACAATCCATTGAGTGGAGGGAACAAGAATGTGAATAGTTTTATAGGAAATAAAACATCCATAAACATCAAAGTTAGAACATTCGGGTTCTAAGACATGGTTTACATGAAAAACGTGGGGTTTTCATGGATTGTTTTATGAAATCTTCGGGTTTCAAAGGCACTAAATTCGAAACTACAGGTTTGAGTTTAGTTATGAACTTCTAGTTCATAAAAAAAAAGAGGTTCATGCAAGAACACAGAATACAGGGTACTAATTTAAGTGCAGTGGATTTGGGTTGCTTCAGGAACTCAAGTGTGAGCGTTTCGGGACTACGAAAGGATGTGAACGATTCAAAGAAGAGAAATAAATTATTGATTCATTAATGTCTAAGAGTGAATTTCAGGCCAATAATTTTGGATTTCTTGTCAAATTAATGGACTGGTAGCCACTTTTAATTAATTCAATAGATCGGGACCATATGAGGTCAATCGTGGAAGAAAAATAATGACGTTCAGGTAATATTAGCGTAGATTAGCTTCGGGCCAAGTGATAACGAAAATATAGCCTAGTACGGCTTTAGCCGAAAACGTCCCAAAAATATTTGGGTATGATTAAGAAGTGAGGGATGCTAAAATATGGCATCGGGTCAAAAAAAAAAAAGGCAATCTAGAACGTATTGGCTGGCTGCAAAGTCACGGCCCTACAACAAAAATCGTAGGCCTTTCGGCTAGGGTCATAGCTGCAAAGCAGCCCAGATGGGTGCAAGTGGCAGTCCGAGAAAGAGTAAGGCCCAGCAAGCAGAAAGTTTAAGCTTGGCTGCTAGTGGGCTTGGGAAAAGCTATTGTGTAGCCCAGCGTGCAAAGGAAGTTGCAGGCTTGCAGTTGGGACGCGATGACAACCTTGCTCTGCTGGCTTTGGGCCTAGTCACAGTGAAGCCCAGCTTTCGCTAGCTTCAGGTTTGAAGCGGGAAAAACCCAACAAGCATAGGCTTGCTGGCTGATGGGCTAAGGCGCGGGACAGAGCAAAAATGTTGTTGGCTCTATGGGCTTAGAAAGGCAGCAGACCCAGAAAGTTAAACCCAGGCCATGGGTCTGGTTCACGCATGCAACAAAGCCCGAAAAAATGACTGCAGAACGACATCGTCCAGCGCCTAAGCTTTGAGCTATAGGCTCGGCTTGGCGTCAGGTCAATAGTTTCCCAATTTTTATATTTCTTTTTTTGAAATTCCTAAGGTTTGAAATTCCTAGGCTTTGAAAAACCCTAATTGCTTCTAATTTCTTTCGATTCTTTGATATACAATATATACATTGGAAGGTAAATGTAAATGTAGGGGGTTTATGCATCATGTGGAATGTTTTCATGCTTCATGGTCGTTTTTCTTTTATTTTAAGCGTATCTGATTGGCAAAAAATAACAAAAGCCTTTGAATTGTAGGAGATCCTTCTAGGAAAGCGGGAATTGCATTCTCACTGATTGCTAGAAAACAACTGCCTTTAAATTGCATCTCCAATGCGTTGTATCACATTCAACAAAGAAAAATTAAATTGAATCAATAGCATGTAGAACAATTCAATAAAATAATAAATTAATCTTAAAAAGAATGATTAAAACGTAATACTCCCCTAATTGAAGAATAAACTCTCTTTAGTGTAGCATTAAGAACATGCTGATAACGTGTTGTAGGCATATTTTACTGAACAATTATAAGGGACATATAAGGGGATGGCCGGCGACACATAGAGAGAAGAGAAAGATGTGTAATTGTGAGGTGTGTGATATTCCACCCCATTGTGCCTTTATTTATGGTAGTAAAGAAGGTAAATTTCTTACCTCAATAGGATTACAACTCTAATATGATAATATCTAAAGGCTAAGATATGGTAGAACCCCATGAGGATATCCTTAGATATGATAGGATTTATACAATCACATTCCTAATCTAATAGGACTACAACACATTCAAAAAAATTCAGAGTCGTTTCGTCCACATGTCTTTTTTTATTTTACATTTTTTCTCTGTTCACGCACTACAGTACAACAACTGGACAACACATTTTGTCTTATATTTCATTTTGAAAATATATGGAATGCAGGATTTGAAGTGTGCTTTCTCCATACCATAGAAAAACAATAACAATATAATATATTAATATTCCATGCCATACCACACAAAAAGATTAATGTGGAGCCAAAAGTAATTCAAAAAATCTTAGAGACGACACGTGGATTTCTTCCCGAAAAGGCAAGAATGCCCTCATTAAATAGACATGACTGATAAAGATTTTCACGCTCAGTCCAACATATCTCGAGGCTAGAGCACCTGACTACGACATCACCAAGGTCCCCTGCTTATGGCAAGGAGGAAAAGTCAAAGACGTTAAAGATAGAATTAGTTACTAAACCATATCCTTAATACTCTTCTGATTGAAAATCAACCCAAACAAGTAAGGATGTCCAATCTTATCCAATCAAGGATATTTCCAAGATAATCCAAAGATGTTACTTAACAATTAATATCTTTGGAATTATCCTTTCCTCATCCATCATATGGATGCCCACCTTAGCCAATCGAATGGCGCCAACTTAATCAATCTGATGCCTACCTTAGCCAATCGAATCTGCAAAGGCAAAGATAAACAATTGATCATGAAGCTGATCACCGGGGAGGGTGGTTCCCGACGTAGATTCTCCGACGATCAAATTAGGTATAGTTTTAGGTGGCAAATGGGTAGTAAGTATATAAGTTGACATCAGGTTGTCTAACCATCTATGAGGAGTCGAGACGCCTATTTATAGGTGGTGAGTAATCATTTAAGGGTTCGGCGACACTATGGATGGACTATGTAAAAGGGGGAGCCTGTCACTCAACCACTTAACCTTGTCACCTTAAGTGTCTTGGCTATCTGACACGACCACTTGAGGTCAGCGCAGTCTGCCTCAATGTATAGTGGTCAGTCATATCGCCCATATGACTTGCTCTCCCCTTGCTTCTGTATGGCAAAGGGCAAAAGGTTTGGATAGGACAAGACAATTATGGCCAAAAAAGGGAATGCAGCTAGATTCGATGCAGAATGCCTTTGATGCCCACTCCCACCAGAGTGGGCACATGGGATTGTATTTGGGAACCACTAAAAATGCAAGGCCTTCGAAGGGTAAATCAACAATTTGTCAGCTTCGTTCCGACCTGGAGTCCAAAGACGTGAATATCCATTGTTCTAAGAAAGTGCGAAAAGGGATCCCACACTACGTACTTAAGCCTTAATCTCTCTCTCCCTCAATCTCTCTCTCTCTCTCTCTTTCTCTCTCTCTCTCTCTCTCTTAAGAGAGACTGACTTAACATCAAAGATGCATTCGCCAAACCCCCTCCCTAACCTCGTGGGCACTCGCGAGGCTTTGGTCTTAATCAAGGGTGTTATTTGTTTTATAGGTACAATTCCGTCAAGACTTAAGATGGTGTAATTTTGCTACCACAAATAAGAACTCCATACCATAGAAAAGCAATAAGAACGAACCATTTACCTCAAGAATATGAATCAAAACAAAAAAAAAACAAAATTGTCCAATTCAATATTTTTCCAAGCACATATTATAATTCAATTCAAAAATAAGTATTCCTCGATCGAGTTTTCTAATGTGCATACCTAGTTTTATGATCCATTTGTGCAGACAAGTATAGGCAGTTGGGCTTGATCTCAACGCTTGTAAACAAATCAATCAAAAGAGCTTGCAGTGAAACCGGGTCATAAATGATCCATTATTAAAAGCCATTGAACACGACAACAATTTTTTTAACTAAAACTCTTCTGCTCCCCGACAACAGTTACTTTTGCATTAAAATTTTCGTTTCCTCTGTCCAAATCTCTTCCATGAACAACTTCAAGCAAATTTCAATCGACTTTCACAACGTTCAAAACTCAGTCGAAGTTGTCCAGTGTTTGTCGTTTTCGGCACGGCGTTTAAACCTCAAACGACTTCCATACTGCTTGTTAGAAACTCAAGAGAAGTTTAAAATTGGTTCGTAATTTGTCCTAATTGGCTCTCCAGAAAGAACGTGGTGCTTGCTTCCTTCTAGTTGCGTTCAAAGTCCTTGCTTCCATAATACTCGACGTCATGCTTCCTTCCCTAAAAGTCAATTTGAAAATTAGTGAGTTTGGAAATTCATAACCCTAGAAATAAATTTGTTATTTCTATTAAATTTGATAAATTAATTTAGGCCTCGTTTGGCAGCTCAGACTGTATTGACTATTTGAGTTGGATAAGATAAATAGCCACCGATTAGTACCAGCTAAATTAGTCGGACGTTTGGTGCAGTATCAGACTAATGACCATATTATTTATATTGTATTTGGTACAGTTTTAGCAAAAGATATGGATGCTGCTTTTAACAAAATATATTGTTGTTGCTTTCCAAGGTCAATTGCGGTTACTTTGTCCAAGTAACATAGGTATGAAGGATTGTTTCATTGCACCATCCAAAAGACAAGAATGCCCTCTCATTTTGTGGCTTTTTGAAAAGAATATTCAGTGCCTTGATTTGATCCTTAATAGACAAATCCATCTTTGACAATTCTAAAGCAATCTCAGGTTTTGGATCCAATCCTTGCCCAAAAGAAGCTTGTAAAACTTGACCCAACTTATCAACTGATTTAGAAAGCATTTCTTTAAATGCCACAGCAAGATCATTATCATAGCAACTGACCTTTTCCTTTTTCGGGTACTTGAATTGCTAGAACGTTGAGCAAAAGAGGGAGAACTAGTCTCCACCTCAACTTTATCTTCATCTACATTGATTTGCTCTCATTCATCATCTCGGTAGGAGTTGCAGATCCTACTCTGGCTGCTCAGTCTTTTCCAAAATAATATTCAATCTGTCATACATGGGATACGATTTTCCTAGCCAACCCTATGCTTCTTTGTTAACCTGCAATGAGAAAACAAATCATACTATCAATAAAATACAAGTAATCTTATTTTGTTCCCTTTAACTTGTCTTAATATAATAAGGCATCCATTAATTTAATTGAGCTGCCATAATGAATAGGGCTAAAGGATATGGTTTGATCGACACAATCATAATATTGAAAGGTATGTAAAGGAACATGTTAAGTACTCAAATATGTAAAGTTAAATTCTAGCATTATGTTAGAGAATTACCTTCGCATAAGATTGCCATACTTCAATTCTATCAACCAAATACATTTTCGTACATCATTCCATGCAAAAACAATTTCATTAATCATGTCGTAAACTATTGCACATTCTTTTTTCCACATCCTCATTTTCGACTCAATATGTGGAACTGCCTTTATATTGGCATCAAGACATTTCAAATTAATAGCAATTTCAAACTGATCCATTATTCCGGGTTAAACAACCATTATCACATCGTAAATTCTTAACAATTGCCTCCTCAAGTATGAACAATAATGCATCTTCTTCATATTGCTTCCAAACCCTTATACTTCCTTTTGGTTGACTACTTTGTTCACTTTCCACACCTATAATTACATACACAAGAAGACAACATATAATCAATAGTATGTGATAAAAATCATAAGCAAATCATCACACTTTTTAAATAAATACATAACCAGGTCACACTTTGTTCGAATAAAGTATGATAACCGAATCACACTTTGTCCTTCAATACATAAGAAATCACTATTTGTTCAAATAACAAACCATAACCAAATCACAACATGTATATATAAGAAAATTTAATCAAATCACACTCATGCACACCATTCATTGTACATATTCATAGCCAAAGTGTTTCTCCATGCAGTCCATTCTTGTGTAGGTTGAACAGTCTAAATCATATCTTCTTCATCTTCATCACTTTCAGATTCATCCAAGTTTAGGATTTCATTTTCTATTGGTTTATCTGACATATGTCTTCTAATAAGATTATGCAATAGGTAGTAAGCTGTCATAATCCTAAGTTGTGTTTTAATTGGGAAAAATGATGGACCTCTTAATTGGAGCATCTTAAGTAGTCCAAAACATCTCTCAATGACATTTCTAGTTGTAGCATGTTTGATATTGAAGTACTCATTATGATTAATCGGGAATCTTCTATTTCTTCACTCCGAGATATGGTAATGCACTCCCCTATACAATGCAAGGTATCCTGGACCATTCGTGTACCCACCATCCAAAAGGTAGTAACACCCTAACACACCAAAAAATGTATGTTACAATATATAAGAAAATTGAGGATTCAAATTACTAATATAAGAACAACTAATCTATTGTTACCCGTGGGAACTTTTAATCCTGATGGTCTACTTATCGCATCTCAGAGTTCTCTAGAATCAAAGGCTGACCCTTCTTGACCTAGGTACATGAATATAAAGTTCATGTCCAGATTATAAACTCCCAACATATTGGTCGCAATCTCTCTCTTCCTTGATTAGTATCTTGCTTAGGGACATGAAATTTAATGTAAGTCTCATCCAATGCCCCCAAGCAATTCTACGAACATCATTAACATTAGTAAGCTCAATATATTTAATTACATTAATTTTAGAAGTAATTTTTATAAAATATGAAGAATACCAACTCTATTTAGGATTTGGGTAAGCCTTAGGAATGGGTTCTGGCACTTTCAAAAGTCTACCTTGTAGCCTTAACACTCCATGTAAGATTGAATTAAAATACCTACATATGGTCTCCCCTGATCGATAGAACCTAATCCTAATTGTACGATTCTTTACATGATGTGTAAATATATGCAAAAACAAGCAAACTTGTTCTTCCATTGTCACTACACCACCCAATTTTACTCCACCATGGTCACAAAGCATTTGCCATAAAGAATGGAACATTCTCCTATCCATTCTAATTTCGTTCACACACTAAACATCATCACATCTTATTATGATGTCTAAATAGGTTGACCCTACCATTCTTTTAACAAATGTGCGATTTCTAAGTGCAAGTTGTCGATTCCTTCTTCTAGCAAAATTATGATTCATCATGAACCACATCATCAACCAAGTCACAATATTCATGTACCACAACTTAACACTAAAGCATGCGACAATCTTTCTTTCATCCATGTTTAGTGAAACTATAAAATACTTTTATTAGATATTGGCAAATAATTAAATCATTAGATATAATGAACATGAAGTTGATCATGGCAAATAATTAAGACTTTGAAATGGAACATGACATTGTACATGTAAGTAATAACACTAGGAGGAGGATTAAAGCAGGAATGCAAACAGGATTAGACGTTTACAATAGTAAGATACAATAAGGATACAAGAATACGTGGTTATTGGCCAATTAAAATATAAGTTAGTGGAGTTTTATATGTCTTGTCCAATATAAGTATACAAGAAGGGCGCAGGGTCATATATTAGGACTGAAATGTGGAGTTTTATATATCCTTCTATTGCATCTGTGATATTCGATTTGGTTTTATGAATTGTTGTTGATAGGTTGTGTATAGGGCTTATATCGTTAAATTTTGTTTTGTTGAAGTTAGGTTGTTAAGCTGGAACTGATTTGTGTTAATGAACTCTTCTGAAATTTTATGAATTAGCTTAAGATTTCTTAAGTCATGATGCTTTGTTCACGGTTGATATATTGTTATGAAAACTTGTTCACAGGTTATGTTAAGTATATATGTTGTTGAATTTGGTTGTGTTGAATGCTTGTATTGTTAAGTCAATGCATCACAATGGAAAGTATGTAGCCAACATCCCAAGCACTTGGGCTTAAAAAAAATCCACACTTGGCATGTGTACAAATTTGCCTCGACTCTAAGCCTCACTAGATATCACTCAATTTTCTCACAAGACCCAGGCTTTCTCTCTTAACAAGCATATGTGATGATTTTATGTAAAAGGAATCAATATATAATCACATATGATCAAACATTGAAAAACAGCAATTTCTAAAAACAGATCTCATGAAGGAATCGAATACTAAGAACATAGGTATCGACCTTCACCAAATAAGCTAGGCTTCCCTATAAATTCGTTAGGTCTTTGAAATGGTTGTAACGTAAGGCTCGGTATTTGGGCTAAGAAAGAAAGGATAAGGAAAAACAAGAACTTGAGAAACGCCAAGACTTCTTTTTATGTACGTAGGTTGGCACCCCTTCGAAACTTGATGTACGATTTGTGGCGTCCAGGACTCATGTCATATGAAAGGTACAATTTCTCTTCTTTTTCTTTTTCTTGACCTTTTTTTTTTTAACTCTTGAAATAACTACAAGAAATAATAATAAGACACATGATACCTCGGTATACGCCACTACTTTGATGTAGAACTCAACCTTGATTTCTTTTGGTATCTCTCAAGCTATATGGTATGGCTAATATAGGGTAGAGTGGATAAGAATTTATGTGGATGATGAAAGAAAAGGCTAAGTGTTTGGCTTCAATGGGATTAATGGAGCATATGAAAGGGTAGGAAATAGGCCTCTTATTAGTGGAAAACATGCATAGCCTAACATTGTTTCTATAGTTTTGTCTAACCCAATGGCAAAAATACCCAACATATCTTAAAGTTCTTTAGTACCCAATGCAAACTAATGTTAAAGAGATCATAAAAATTAAAAAAAGAAATTGAAAAGTGTTTAAGAGTAGAAACAAATAAACCCTCTCAAGAAAAGCATAGGCTCAACAACTCACATGCGTAGTCTCCAATATATCTCCACATCATCCAAACATGGATAGTTTGTCCACCAAAGTACTTGAGACATGGCAAAATGAATGGTAAAAAGAATGTGATGCACAAACCTTCTAGGCAACCCTTTAGCAAAGGAAGAAAAATTTAGCCAGACATATACATCGCCATTAATAGATTAAAGTGATAACCTTAACAACTTATGTTTCCAAGCTCTTATTGTTTCCAACAAATTCTAACACCCATTCCCAAAATTTTAATTCCTACTCATCCTTTAAATTTTAAAAACAATTCATCACATAAAGATGTATAAATAAAAGCATGGAAGAAAATGAGATAAAGGAAGAGAATACAACTATTTTTGGGCATCATGGAAGAAGGAATGGCTTTAAAAATAATGAATTCCGAGCCAAATTTATTGCCTTCATCATAGGATAAAAATCTACAAAAATAAGCACAACTAACTTTTAGTGACAAAAAATTTCCCATAAACCGTCGCTAAAAGAATGAACAAGCCTTTTGTTAAGGAGAAAATCTTTGAAGATCGTCACTAAAGCTTTTTTATGACAGAAAATCTGCAAAAATTATGCATCAAATTTACATGTTTATTTTCACTTTTTGAGCTTCTAAACTTCCCAATTCACAATGTAGATCGAATTTCTGTCCCAAACCTATTCCAAAACATCATATTAAACATTCTAAACATGTTGGCATCATCAAATTAACTTGAAAAAGATCCAAAATTAATTTAGGTAGCTAAGTTGATTATGACCAAAATATGAACTCGAAGTGCAATTTTGCAATTTCTTTGGCATATAACAACAAAACCACTTCAAACACATTTGAAATGACAAACCAAACATGTTCAAATCATCATGTGGGTGAAGAAATCAATATTATTAAACTTGGAACATAAAAACCTTAAATGTTGACCTTAAAAACAAAAAATCAAATGAATCAACCAAACTAACAAAAAAACTATTATCTCCCCCCAAACCTAAACTAAACAGTGCCCTCAATGTAAAATCACAACAACAAAAATGCACAATGAGTAGTATGGGCAAGAAGGGAAGAAAATGCAAAACTAACAAAGTAGGAAAGGAATGACTGAACCTGGTTGGGTTGCCTCCCAACAAGCGCTTAGTTTAAAGTCCTCAACCCGACTTGGCATTGCAATCACTCGAGATAAGCAAGGGTCACAAAATTCGTGTTTCACTCAAAACTGGCAGAAAGATACGGCTTTAACCGCTAACCATTAACTTTGAATGTAGTATCAGTCGTATGATCACGAATTTCAATCGTTCCATACGGAAAAACTTGAACAACTGTAAAAGGACCAGACCATCGTCTTTGCAACTTCCCAGGGAAGAGTTTTAACCGAGAATTAAACAAAAGAACTTGCTGGCCAATATAGAAATCATGACGAAGAATGTGTTGATCATGCCACTTTTTGGTACGTTCCTTGTAGATTTTAGCATTTTCATATGCATCATTCCGAAATTATTCCATCTCGTTCAATTGAAGAGCTATCTTTTCTCCCGCTGCGTCCATCTCAAAATTAAGCTTTTTCATTGCCCAAAAAGCATTATGCTCCAATTCCACAGGTAGAAGACATGTTTTTCCAAACACTAATCGATACGGAGACATGCCAATTGGAGTCTTGAATGTAGTCTGATATGCCCATAATGCATTATCCAACTTTGCAGCCCAATCTTTGCATGAAAGTCCCATAGTATTCTCTAAAATATGCTTGATGTCTTGATTAGAAATCTCAAATTGCCCACTAGTTTGTGGATGATAAGGTGTAGCAACCTTATGTGTGATTCCATATTTTACCAAGAGAGCATTAAAGTGACGATTACAAAAATGCGTGCCTCCATCACTAATACTGGCGCGTGGGGTACCAAAGCGAGTGAAAATATGCTTCTGGAGAAAATGAACAACAACCTTAGCATCATTAGTGGGTAAAGCGATTGCTTTAACCCATTTTGAAACATAATCCACAGCTACCAAGATGTATAGATTGCCATAAGATGATGGAAATAGTTCCATGAAGTCAATACCCCATACATCAAAAAGTTCGACTTCTAGAATATTATTCAATGGCATTTAATGTCTGGTTGAGATATTTCCAACACGTTGGCAGCGATCACATGCAGAAACAAAAGTATAGGCATCCTTAAACAATGTAGGCCACCAAAAACCAGATTGTAGTACCTTGGCAACAATCTTTGTAGCACCAAAATGACCACCACATGCTAGAGAATGGCAAAGTGGCAAGATTTCCTCCATCTCGTCATCAGGAACACATCGTTTTGTACATTGGTCTAGACAATGCTTCCACAAATACTGCTCAACCCAATAGTAATGTCTAACTAAAGAAATGAATCTTTTCATCTGTTGCCAAATTAAATCAGGAAGCATGATATCACTAACTAAATAATTAACATAATCTGCATACCAAGGAGTGACTGAAGATTTAACGGCAAAGAGCTGCTCATCAGGGAATGTTTCGGAAATAGGAACTAAGTCATTATCACCTTCATGATGCACAATTCGAGAAAGAAGATCTGCCACCACATTTTCAGACCCTTTTTTTATCTCGTATCTCTAAATCAAACTCTTGTAGTAACAACACCCATCGAATCAACCGAGGCTTTGCTTCTTTCTTGGATAATAAATACTTCAAAGTTGAATGATCAGTGTAGACGATTACCTTTGAACTAATGAGATAAGAACTAAATTTGTCTAAAGCAAAGACAACGGCTAGAAGCTTTTTCTCGGTAGTGGCATAATTCAGTTATGCATCATTGAAAGTTCAACTAGCATAATAAATCACATCCAAGAGCTTGTCTCTCCTCTAACCCAAAACCGCTCCAATAGCATAGTCACTTGCATCACACAGAATCTTAAAAGGTAATTCCTAATCCGGTGCAACTATCACAGGGGATGTCGTGAGCTTCATTTTCAACACATTGAACGCCTCAAGACATGATGAATTGAATACAAACTCCGCGTCTTTAAGGAGCAAGTTACACAATGCCTTTGACTGAAACTTTATGACCCAAAACAATCCCTTCTTGCACCATAAAGTGACATTTTTCCCAATTTAAAACTAAATTGGTTTCTTCACATCTTTGCAAAACCGAGGACAAATTATCCAGACAAGAATCAAACGATGAGCGAAAAATTGAGAAGTCATCCATGAATACCTCAATACAATGCTACACTATGTCAGAAAAAATACTCATCATGCACCTTTGAAAAGTAGCAGGCGCGTTACACAACCCAAAAGGCATACGCCTATACGCAAAAGTACCGAAAGGGCATGTGAATGTCGTCTTTTCTTGGTCTTCCAGTGTAATCAGAATCTGATTATAACCAGAATACCCATCTAAAAAACAATAATAGCCGTATCCAGCAAGTTTATTCCAACAAGATTCAATGCATATAAACGGACGGACTAATTCCTTTGATGTCAACAATAGTCCACCCAATTGCCATTCTATGCCTTCTTAACACTCTCAATAGTTTTTCTTCTTCAACTTCACTCAAATTTGCAGAAATTATAACAGGAAAAGTTTCAGAAGCTCTCAAGAAAGCATACTTTAAATGTGATGGCAATGGTTTCAAATTAAAGGTAGGTGCGGCTATGATACTTGGCTGCGATTTTGAAGGTGCAGGTCCAAAATCTTCGAACTCCAACAATCCACTATTTGCAACTAATTTAAAAGCATCCAAGTAAAGAGCACATTCCGCTAAAAGTTGATTTTCATCCTCTAAAGTAGCAGCATGAACTAGTGCAGCTTCCAAAGGATCACTGGGCTTCTCAACTCTGAATTTTTCTGAAACCGCGGTATCAACTAGATCGACACAAAAACAATCTTCCGCTTCTCTTGGAAATTTTTCAGCCTCGAACACTTTGAATGTTACTTTCTCTTCCTCAATTCTCAATGTTAAAACCCCTTGTTCTACATCAATTAAAGTCCTTGCTGTAAAAAGAAAGAGTTGACCCAAAATCAACTGAGTTTCATAATTTTCTTCCATATACAACACCAAGAAATCTGCTGGAAAAATCAGCTTGTCAACCTTCACTAACACATCTTCGATAACTCCGTATGGACATGCAATTGATCTATCCGCCATCTGCAAAGAAACAGTAGTGGGTTTAATTTCACCTATTCCAATGTTCTTAGCAACAAATAAAGGTAATAAATTAATACTAGAACCCAAATCACATAACGCTTTTCAAATAAATTAGTGCCAATAATGCATGGAATTTTGAAACTCCCTCTATCTTTTTGCTTGAACGGAAGCTTTCTTCGAAGGATTGCACTACATTCTTCTGTCAACTGAATCTTCTCATGATCACCAAATTTTCTTTTCTTTGAGATGATATCCTTCATGAATTTGGCATGGTTCAGCATCGGCAAATGGAATATTAATCTCCAATATCTTAAACATCTCTAAGAATTTGAAATACTCCTCATCTAACTTATTCTTCTTGAGACGCTGAGGAAAAGGAATAAGGGGCATATATGGCTTCACAGGTGGGATAACAGGCTTAGTTAGAGGCACACCAGTAATGGCAGATTTCGGAGAAGTATCTGCGGTGGTTCCCGTGGTGGCTGATGGTTGTAGGACAGCTGACAATGGTTGCTGCTCTTGTGCAATTTCTTTGACCTCTTCCTCCTTAATATTTGGTCCTAAATCCAATCTAGTCTTCACTTGTTTTCCATTCTGAAGAATTATTTCCTTAGCTTGCTCATGGTTTCTCGAATTAACTTCAGTTTGGCTTAGAAAAGAACCATTTTCTCTAACTGCCAATGAATGAGCTAATAGCCCCATTTGAACCTCCAAATTTTTTATCGAATGAACTTGGTTTTGAAGAGTTGTCTCAGTTTTGCTCATAAATTGATTTGTATTGACAAAAAAAGTGTTCACGTTACCGGCAAGCTGAGCAATGGCATCTTCCAAATTATTCTTCTTCTCTTGAGGTTGAAAACCTGATGGTGGCTTTTGCACATTCTGATTGCTGACCCATGAGAGATTTGGATAGTTTCTCCATCCTTGATTATAAGTGTTGGAGTACAGATCGTTACAAGACGTCTGTAAGCATTCACCATGTTCACTTGCTCTTGAACAAATTCAGTAAAATCAACACCATACGGACAACCAACTGTGGCATGACCAGTAACTGCATATATGGAACAAACCTCTTGAACTGGTGCTCTCCCATTCATAGAAAGCAAAGTGTCTAGTTTACTAGCAATTGCATTGACTTGTGCCTTTGAAGCAAAATTAGCAGAATTATTAATCTCAAAAATGCATGCACGTCTTCCTCTTGCTTCAGAATGTTGCGTTTCGAGTGCTAGAGTATCAAAAAGTGCTTGACATTCAGCTGGCATCTTGTTCTTAATTGATCAACCTGCATAGTTGTTCACTACAGCTTTGCTTGAAATTGTTAATCCCTTATAAAATATTCTCATGAGAACTAGATTAGGCAAACCATGGTGTAGACACTGAATCAACAAATTATTGAATCTCTCCACCGTCTCATAAAAAGTCTCATCTGAATGTTGAGCGAACTGCATGATATTATCTCTAAGGGTATCAGTCTTCTAAGTAGAAAAAAATTTCTCCAAAAATTTATTCTGAATATCGTTCCAACTTGTCAAGGTTCTAGGCCTTAAAGAATTCAACCAAGTCTTCGCTTTGTCTTTCGTAGTGTACGGAAAAACCTTCATCCTAAGATGTTCCTCGATGACTCCTTCTACCAATGCCATGTTTGACACCATATTGAAGATATATCTAATATGTGCCAATGGATCTTCAGTGCTCATGCCATGAACATAAGGCATCATATTAAAGTGGATATTCTTTAATTCATAATTCATTACAGCTGCAGGAAGAACTGTGCTTGACGGTGATTCTGGAATGGTTGGAATATCAAGATCTCCCATCGTCTCATTCTGAACTAACTCCATCGTGCTCTTTTGCTGCTTTTCTTTCTCACTGACTTCTCTTTGTTCTCTTCGGTTTTCACGGAGTCTTTTCTCAATTTCTGGTTCAAACTCAAGTAGTAAACAATCCAACGAACGGGTACCAAGCATTCACCTTCAAGAAACAATGAAGAAAAATGAGAATGCACCGAGAAAATTAATCAAAATAAAAAAACGAAAATAAAAATAAAAAAAACTGAAAAATCACAAAAGTAAAATTAAATTAAATTCTATCCGAGGCAGCGGCACCAAAAACTTGTTGATAATTGCAAGTGTACAATATCGTCCAAGTAATATATGTTAAGTAGAATGTCGTTCAAACAAGGATCGGATTAACCTAAATTTACTATTGAGATTGACTTCAAACTAAACTTAAATAAAAGAAAGATTACGTTGACAAATTCAAATATGCAAAGAAACGAAAGTAAAAATAACAATTGATCGAACACGAAGTAAAACTGAATGAATTACAAAAGATTAATATATGGAAGCACTAGGACATCAGATTCCTCATTCTCAATCCCACCTAATCCTATTATTCATATTAACATCAAATTACTCCCATGTTGCTAGCAATTTTCCCTTGATTCGTCAATATTTCCCGTCAAAATATACTAACCGTGTTTCTAACTATCTACCCATGCTATGTCTAGCCACAAATATAGATAATCGAAACCCTTTACGCTAAATGGATAATTACACGATACTACACAAATCATAACCAGTATGTCTACTCAATTATGTAATTCATGGTAATTGTTATTAGAAGCAATCTACTAAACTCAACATGTCACTCACAATTTAGTTCTTCACACAAATAATGGTCAGTTATCTGATAACGACAAAGCACAATAACAATTACTCAACATGGAAAATAACTGAGATTAATACAAAATAACAAGAATTATATGTTCATGATAAGAGTACACCCTAGTCCTAGCAAAAAGACTTAGTTCATGATCGAATTAAAATAAACCACGCTAGAATTCAAAAACAAAGAAGGAAACAACCGAAATTCCATTCTCCACTCCACAGCAAAGCTAGAATTCTCCCATTGCTTCTTCTTTCTCTCGGCTTATGTATGTGTCTGCGCTGTGTTCTTTCTAGGTCTCCACCCATCCTCCTTTATTTGTGCCGCAGCCTCCTATTAATACTCATCTTCTCTTAATTACCACCAACCAAATAATAAAATCCCCTATAGGAAAAATAATAAGCACCTGCTCATAGCAAACTCGCACCTTGGACTATCTTGCATAAGTCCATTCCATTGGGCCAACTATTTGAAGCTTTGACCGGTCCAATTTTATAATTTGTCTCTTATTTCTCCAGACCAAAATAATACCACGGTCTAACTTGGCAATCGTCGGGTTTTTTTGTATTTAGGCGTTTAATCCCATCTTTTGTTCTCAAAACCGTAGTTCCTACAATACGTACACAAAGTGCATTAAACTCAACAATGAAATACATGATCATGACTACATAATAGACAAAAAGGGTACAAAATATGTGTAAAATAGCATCCTAACACCTTCCGACATTAGGCTTTTGAGGGAGTATTTTCAAGGCCCAGGAGAATCATTTTTAGCGTCTTATGAGCGTTTCAAGGCCCTAATTGCATCTTGTCCACAACATCAAATGAAGGAGGAGCTTCTAATTCAATATTTTTATGAAGGATTACTTTCCAATTGAGAGACAAATGCTTGATGCTTTAGTTGGAAGTGCGTTGGTTGACGAAACCCCATCTACTGCAAAGACTTTGTTTGCTATTCGTGCATTGAATGCTCAACAATATGAAGGACTTGGAGAAAGGGAATTTGCATGCCTACACCATATCAATGAGTTAAGTACTAATCCAAATCTTCAAGCTCAAATAACTAATCTTACTTCTCTTATGTCGCAGTTTATTGAAAGGTCAAAAGTGCAAAGTGTGACTGAATGTAGCATGTGCTCTACGCAGGGACATCATACTGATCAATGTCTTCAATTCACTAAGCACAGGAGTTGAGAAAGTGTCAATGTCGTGGGTTACCAAAGCCAAAACCAGTTAATGAATGACCCGTTTTCTAATACATACAATTAGGGATGGCAATTCTAATCATTAAAACTGGTAACCGTGGATAACCACCCGAATGGATTGGATATGGTACGAAAATTTTGGTATATTTTGGATATGGGGAAAACCGTGAGTAATATTTGGTTATGGTTTTGGATATGGTTATAGGGGTCCCCAATTAGTATCCGTCCCTAAATCCGAACCGAATTATATATAATATAATAGTATTTATGTATAACTATATATAATATAATTGTATTATATTATATATATATATATATATATATATTTATTATTCACCGAATACATTACATTGAGAATACAAAAGTTGCACTGTGTAAGTTGCATTTTGTGGGCAAGTTAAAAAGTTTTGATATGAATCAAAATCTATGAGAATCCAAACCAATAGTACTTATGGAAGATATCAAAGATTAGCCAATATTATCAATTTTTAGCTTTAATTTTTATGCTCCATAAGATCCATTCATTAAATCCTTTTATAGATCAAATATTTAATGACGAAATTAATATTTACTAAATTATCATGCATCAATTGAACGAATATATTTTTTGTATTGATGAAGATGGGTATAACCGTTAACCGATGGGGAATCTGTTATCCAGTGGGTATGGTTATGGATAATATCCGATGGTTAATTGGCGGTTATGGATACGGTTAAATTTCGTGGTTATGGGGATGGATATAGCATTTCCGTCCTCAAACTGAACCGTTGTCAACCCTACATACAATCCGGGCTAGATAGATCCTCCAAAATTCAAGTGGAGGAAGCCTCAACAAGTTTAACAACAAGAAGGATATATATGGCAACCTCCGGGTTCTATCAAAGACGTGATGCACTAACAGCTTTGACTCAGGGTCTACAAAACTAAGCTAAAGAGATGGTTGCCATGAAGAATCAATTTGGTCAAATGGAAAAATTCATGGGAAAAATCCAAAAACAAGGAAAACTCCCTAGCTCAACTATTATCAATCCGATGGGAGGTTTTGAAACTGCTAAAGCTATCACTTTGAGAAGTGGTAAAGAGGTTGGTGGTGAATCAAAGATGTCCAAACATAGCCAAAAAGGGGACAAATAGTTACTACCTACAAATGAGTAGAATCATCCAGCCATGACAAGGGTGGAGAACACCTTGCAGCAATTCCTTGCCACCACCAAGCTCAATGCCGCAGGCATAAATGCTTTTTGGCCGCCCAACTCAGGTAAGGTTATTCCAAATTCAATTCTTTCTAACCCTATTCTACCAAATGCACCTTTCCCTGGCAGGTTTGCTAAGTCCAAGAAAGAAGTGAATGAGAAAGACATCTTAGAAACCTTCCGAAAGGTACAAGTTAATATCCCGCTTCTTGATACAATAAAGCAAGTTTCGAAATATGAAGAAGTTTTGTACAACAAGAAGACAGATTCAGAGGAATGAAGTTGTACATGTAAGTGAGAATGTCTTTGCAGTTTTGCAAAGAAAACTTCCACCTAAATGCAAAGATCCAGGTAGTTTCTCTATCCCTTGTGTTAAGGTAATGCTAGATTTGGACGTGCCGTGTTAGATTTAGGTGCTTCCATTAATGTCATGCCATATTTCATTTATGCATCCCTGAATCTAGGAGAGCTAAAAAATGATGGTGTCATTATTCAATTAGCTGACCTATCTAATGCATATATGAAAGGAGTTTTGAAAGATATTTTGGTGCAACTTGACCGTTTGATTTTTCTAGCTAATTTCTATGTGCTTAAAATGGAAGATCTGGCTTCTTCTATGCCATTGCCAATCTTTCTTGGCAAACCTTTCATGAAAACAGTAACCAAGATTGATGTGTGAAAGGGAACTTTAACCATGGAGTTTGATGGCGATGTGATTAATTTTAATATTTTTGAATTTGTCAAGTATCCTAATGATGACCATTCTTTTTTAGCCATTGACGTGATTGAAAACTTAGGGCAAGAATGCTCAACAGTCATCAGTAGGGATGTATTTAAGACCACCATCACAAAAGGAGTTAGATTGGATCACATGACAAGCTACTGCCCTTAAACCAACCAAGGCTGAGAGCAACAACCCTAATTTTTTTCACAGTAAATTGCTGCCTTTGAGTCTTGTCGCGGCACATAGGTGAGCCACTTCCTCGAATTCAAATTCCTATTTCCCCGAATTTCTTCAATTTTCACCACCTAACACTTCTAATGTTATTGTGCACTGTTCTTGACACACCCCGACCCGGAATGTCCATCTGGACTCCGAATCGAGCTATGCTGGCCAACACCAGGAGGGTGACGAAGCCATAAAGTGTAGTGACGTGGAAAATGTGAATAAATTTAAACCTAAAAGTGCCTAAATATAAGAGTGCGCATGTGAGCGAGAATAAACCCATTTCACATGTGATGTCAGAGCATAAGTAAAGTACAGTAAAGGTAAAAGAGGAATTATACCGTCGATAGTATTTCCATAACAACATTTTGCCGGAAATCTTCGTCAACACGAAAGCTCTGCCATTAATACCTGGAAGGGCAAAAAACAAAGGTGAGTGGGCCTAAAAAATAAAGCTTTGTAAAAACCTTTTCGAAAACATAATAACGCCTCGCTGTAAAACAAGTATAGTTTCCAAAATAGATATACTACGTATAGTATGAAAATAATTACTGTAGCCTGCAATACCTCAAAAATATAAAACTTCACAAAATTCATAAATAAGCATATAACTTCCAACAATCACAATATCTCACAGAAATAAACATATCAAATCGAGTGCTCATCGACACATGTTGTCACACGAGTTCATGCAAAGGTATTCTGACATGAACAGGACTGGGTGTAATAATGATTTACGCTCTAGTACTACAATCACGTGAAGACTGGCGCTATGCGCATCACATACGAGTCCTAATTCTCTATAGAAATCTAGGGCAAGACTGGCACCTACAATGGATCCAAAGTGAGCATACGATGCGATGTGAACAAACACATTAAAGACTAACCCTGGCCTGGGCGAGTACTAACACCAGTGCATCACACGATGAGCAGATAACTTAAATATGATCATGTCATAGTAAATCGATAATTCTAATCAATGCAATGCTATTCATAACCGTAAATACTATAAAGCATCCATACTAATACCCATACATTTGCATCCCGTAGAACGTAGTATAATTGCAGGAATTTCGTCAATAGGATAATTTTATATACGCTGCCATATTCTACGTGTAACATAGAAAATTCTTTATCAAATATATAAATGGAAACTAACAAATATATATATATATATATATATATAAGAAAATACCCACTCACAGGTACTTGCGATGTCACATCCATTCGAGCTGGGAAAGCCGGAGTCTCCGATAGTAATCGTACCTAAGCATAATATTGGGACCCATACTAAATTTGAGAAAATGGAGTGTGGATTCAGAATCAGAGCGTCGAAATACGCTAAGAGGGGTATCGGGCAATTTTCGTAAAAGGTCAACCCAAAGTCAACGGTCAACCTTAAAAAGTCAACTGATACGCCCCGGCGGTCAACTGCGTTAAAACCTTGTAATTTCACTAAATGGATGTCAAAACAGACTCGGGACGTCAAAATTAACCTAGGAGGGTTTCCGAGAAAATTTCGAAAAAAAGTCAACAAAAGTTATTAATGGTCAACAGTTAACTTTAACGGAATATTCCATTCTCAGATGGAATATTCCATTCTCAGATGGAATATTCTATTAAAGTTAACTAGGACGTTAACAAAATATTCCAAGGAAATATTCTATCCTAAAATCTGAATGGAATTGGGCCAGTTCTAAGTAACAGCCCAAAGGTTTTGGGCCGATTATTGGATCAGGTTTTTGGGCCTCTTTTTTTTTTAAAAAAATTGGGCCGGTTCAGAGCCGAATGGGCTCGCGGGTCACCGGACCCAATGAAGAAGAAGGCCGAAATTTTGGCCAAGAAACTTCCCCAGCTTCGTTTAGCTTCAAATCTTAACCATTTCTCAATTCTATCGACCAAAATGAAGCTTAAGAGGAGAGGAATGGAATTATACCATCACTAGGTCATGTCGTGGCAGGAAAATGGCCAGAAAAAGGCTGCAACACTCTCGGGTCCACCGAAAAATCTGGGAAGTTCTTCCCCGACGTGGTTCTGCATTCAAACATCACTCATCACACCTAAATTTGATACCAAACGACGTAAAATAAAGAGATAGAGGGTTTCCTGAGGTTTACCCCACATTGGAAAATAGAGATCTCGCCGGATTCGTGGAAGGACGGTAACTTCCGCCGTCTGCACTTTTTGTGCTTGCAAAGATGAGATACGAGAGAGAGAGAGGTTAAAAGGTCTAGGTTTGAGTTATTTAACTTGCTGTGGAGGTGGTTATTGGTGGTGAAGGTTGGTGGGTTCTCTATTGCACTGTGCACAGAAGAGGGGTGAGAGTTGATAAGGAATGGAGAGTCGGAGAGGTTGATAGAGAAGATAGGGGAAAATGAAAGATTTAGATGGAGAGAAGTGAGATGGCAGCCAATGAGAGGGCAAAAGCTTTTGGAAAGGAACACGGAAGTGAGGGAAAAGAGTGGGGTGTGGGTCCCACTCGGCTCACACTCCAATCCCATAACAAACAAAATAGAAAGAAAATCCCCTGTAAAAGTGAAATTCCCCAAATCACCATTCACGTCGGTAGTTTCGTAAAATTTTTGTCGTAACTTCGAATTCGATTCCACTTCCCTACTCGTTCGTAGCATTGAGTACTTCGAGAATATGGTAAAATAATAGCTCGTACGTGTCATGAAATGACGGTCAATGAAAGTCAACAATCTCGCCACTAGGCGCATTTCTGTCAATTCACTCTTTTAAAATTAATAAAAACATAAAATTAGGAACGGGTTGCCACAGTTCTAAATTATTTATTGTGTGTTATTTAAATTCCAAATTTAAAAACAAAAATTGAAGAAAAATTGGAAAAAGTTTGAAAAAAACCAAAAAGAGTCGTTTTTATTAGTTTGTTTGTTTATTTGTCTTAGAGTACCGTCCAACACAATGATGGGGATTTGATTTTTAATTGCATGAATATTAAAGAAAGTTGCAAACATTGGTGGAAGTTTGATATGCTCTTTGGTTGATACTTAGTTGTAGTTGTTGTTTGTGAATTCACATGTAGTCTCAAAAGGGAAAGAAAAAAACCTGTTTTTGTAACATGCTTGAAGGAATACTCAAACTAACGCTACAACCCCGTTAGTCATTGCATGATCTCGTTAGTTCTTTTCTTGTTTTCAAAATACTAGAACATGCATATTTCGTTCAAAGCATTGAATTGATTACATAGCAACCATAAAGATGAAGTTATCTAGTTACCACCAAAGCCAAATATCCTTATCCCTTGCATATGTATTGTACGTTTAACCCTCATTGAGCCTTATTAAGCCAATTTTTCTTTGTTAACCCGCATAATCCCTACCTAGCCTAGTATAGGACTATCCATACCCTTGTTCTTAAATAATAGTGAAGCATTACTTATTGAGAATTCCTTTTGACTTATGATTTGCAGAAAAACAAGTGTGGGGGAGGGATCTATTTTGTTCTCCTGTATCTTGTGAATTTATGTTTCATTCAAAAGAAAACAAAAAGAAGAGAGAAAAAAACGTTAAAAAGAAAAAAGAACAAAAAAGAATCGGAAAAAAGAAGAAGAAAAAAGTGTATAAAACGAAAACGAAAAGAGTTCAAAAGTGTTGTATGTTGAAGAAGGGTCCATCATGTGAAATTTGACCCTAAATTTTGTATGAGTCTCTCATTTATGTTTATAGTTGGGTTGCAATCAAGAGGTGAATTCTATGTTGTTGATTTCATTACATTCCTTACTATCTTTTTGAGAACTTTTGTTAGCTAGTACCTTAGCCCCTTAACCTCTCTTTATTAGCCAGTACCTTAGCCCCATTACAACCCTGACTTTTGTCTCGATTGTTGTGTTTCTATATGTGGAGTCTGAAATTTATGTGAGCAGATGGGATCAATGGTTCTCGCTTCTAAGTAATGGCATTCCTTTCATGAGATTATATATATATATATATAGTATTAATAATTCCGGGAAGTACCTTCTTTGTTATAATATATGTGAGTACTAGACTACATGTTACACCAATCTTCTCACATATACCTAGTATAGGGAATGTAATCAGAAAATCTGTGTGAAAATAGAGAGTATATTCGATGATGAATTGAGTGAATTCTCTAAAGCATGTTACTTCTTTCAAATTTATTTAATTGATTAAATGTGCGCTAGTGATTGGTTGTTTCAGTTAAGTGTAAGTTTAAGAGTAATGATGGCTGAAATCTATTTAAGTAGTGATTTTTAATATGTCATGAGCCATTGGAAATCCCTGAGGCAATTGTTGGAAGGTTTAGGTCTTTGTTATTGTTGTTGTTGTTCTTCTTCTTTTTTTTCTTTTTTTTTTTTTTTGGCTCGGAGACTAGCAAAAGCTAAGTGTGGGGGAATTTGATAGGAGCATATTTATGCAATTTTTTTATCTTATTTCTTTGCATTTATTTAGTTAATTGGCATTTGTTATAGTGTTTTATCTTATTTTCATTTTATTTAGGTCAATTTGGAAAAGTTGACAATTGGAGGTCAAATAGAGCCAATAAGAGCAATTTTGGAGTTGGATTGGATCGAATGCGTGGACTGCACAAGGGTTAGACGTTTTTAGAGTTTAATTGGGGTTAAACATGTGCCAAAATCTAGAGATATAGAGTTCAGGCTTGGAAGACAAAGGACTTCCATGAGGAGAATGAGTCCTGGTTTGAGTGAAACACTATCAGATAAGGCAGCTGATGTGCACTTTATGTTATCCTATCTGCATCTGCAAAACAGAGTCCTAAGCAAGTTTAAACATTTCCAACTGTTTCCATTGGGTCCTACAAACATTCCTTCATAATTTTGCAGCTTATAATCATAACAATTTATCCATTCATTTGGGAGGGGAGGGTGAAGTCATCCATTTAAGTCATTGGAAATCCAGAGTTCTTTTCATTAGTGTCAATGTTTATTGTAAATTGTTTTTCAATTATGAGGAACATGTGTAACTAAGTTTTGTTTTTACCTAGAGGTGAATTTGAAGCCATGAATATTTTTTTATATATAAATTGGTTACATACAATTATTGTTTCATAAAACGTGAATATAATTTACTTATCTGGTTTATAGACAACTTATTCTTATATGTTTATTAAGGGCAACTCAGCTTGCATGATGGAATTTGATGCTAGAATATAAGGGAATTTCACCTAAATCGTTATGAACTTGTATTGGCAGGTAGTAAAAGTCACCAGTCATGATTGAGTTAAGTAACTCCCTTGCAAGAGTATCATGTGTCATAGTTACGAATGCCTTGTCAATGCATATGATTTTCAAAGAACTTAATAATCTTTGATGGTAGACAGGTGTCTTGATAAGAATAATTTGAGGAGTGAAGTGTCTTCCTTTTTATTGAGCTTAGGAAAATCCAAGGGTTAATGAGTGTGTCACTGTTAACTTGGGGCATTGTCATTCACTGTTTATAGAAAGAATAACTGGAAAGCTTTGTATGCATATGTTTAGTGTGTCGAGAAGAATCCTTTAGCTAGCCTTTCATCCATCAATCACTCAAATTTTAATTCTTTGTTGTTGTTTACTCTTTGTTTAGTTGTTAATTTGATTTCAATTCTATAATCCAATTCCTTCAAATACCCCATTCTTCGTTAGTTTGTTTAATTTAGTTTTGTTTAATTAGTATGTGTTGAATAACCGAAATAGAACGATCCTTGCTTTGCTCTTACTACAATTACATTTTATGAGGAATTTTGATTTGTGTGTTATTCTACCACATCACTTGCAAGATTTGTTAAATTTATTATATATCACTAATTAATTTTGTGATATCTGTAATTTTGTAGGCTACTTCAGTAGTTGAATGGAGCTTTTTACTCACTGGCTTCTACCTAGAGATTTGTTTGGCTGTTTATATTAGCTTTCCTCCATGTATAAGCAAGCCTCACTACGCACTACTTGGTTTGCTGTTCCCAATTGCGGCCACATTCTCTTGCATTTTGGAGCTCATTCTCAAGAGAAAAAAGGAAAGAGTTGTACTGAGGTGGAGGGGAAGGTTGCGATGGTTCTACCATCCCTCTTCCCATGACACAGTTTTCAGTACTTTCCCCCGTATTTATGCAATAGTTGGCTCCATCTATCAATGCATTTGCTCACATAGTTCAATATGTTTACCTCTATTGCCGAGCTGAGAGCCCTACCAATCTTTTTGCTTTGCCTGTCATCTTTCTTATATGTTTGGTGGGTTCGACATCAATTAGGAACACAAGGTCCCTCATAGATCTTGAAACCTTTGAACATACGGCTTAACCCTTGAACATACGGCTTAGGAAACAAAGACTAAACTATGACCAAATTAATCATACAGTTTTTGTTGAGTTTGATGCAGCGAAAACAGTAGCTTGTTGCTGGTGTAAATCACAGGAAGTAAAACACAAGTAAACATAAATTATAAGTGAACAAAAAGACACCAGAATTTTGTGGAAAAAAAAACATCTGATGTGAAGGGAAAAACCACAGGACAAAGTCCAAAATACTTCAACTATTAAAATGGGATTACAGGCACTAATCTTTCTAAACTTTAGAGACTGACTAACTCAAGACCACACACACACTCTTGGATGAACTCACTATTTTTTCTGTTACTCACACTATGTATAAGAGCTACAGGCTAAAAACGTATAAATATTCATAATCAACTCCCTTCTAGAAAACTATGGAAGGGGATAGACAAAGCAATCAATATTGGGCTGCTTTACATTTACCCAGTTCTTGAAACTGGAAAGACATTTCATTGTCCAACGATTTTGCTTTTTAGATAGCTGCGCATTAAAGATGGGCATTTAATTTCATGAGGAGGGAATTCTAACAGTCTCCCCCTTCTCGACTCATGTTGAAGAAACGGAGACCTCCTGATGTTGTGCACTGCTCATGTTTTCCTTTAGGAAGAGCCTTCATCAACATATCAAACTTCTTGTTGTTGGTAAGAACTTTGTCCAACTACAACAATTTTTTCTCAAGCACATCTCAAATCCAATGATACTTGATATCAATGTGTTTAGACTTGTAGTGAAAGCTTGGATTCTTACTGAGATGGATGGCACTTTGATTGTCGCAGTAGATGACAAACTTTTCTAGTGTAGACCAAGTTCTTTGAAATATCTCTTCAACCACAACATCTCCATGCAACATTCTATAATGGCAACGTACTCTGCCTCTGTAATTGACAAGGTGACACATTTTTGCAATTTAGATTGCCAAGACACCGCTCCCCCTGCAAAAGCAAATAAATAGCTTGAAGTTGATCTTTTCGTGTTTCTGTCTCCCGCCAAATCTGCATTCGTGAAGCCTTCGAGAACAAGCTTATTATTTCCAAAACACAAACATAACTTTGAAGTACCTCTAACTTGCTCACCACTCCTACCGCATACGCAAGGTTTGGCCTAGTGCAAACCATTACGTACATTAAACTTCCTACGGCTGAAGCATAGGGAATTTTCTTCATTTCTTCCATTTCTTCCTTTGTTGAAGGGCATTGACTGTTGCTTAGCTTGAAGTGAGCAGACAATGGATAGCTTACAGACTTGGCTTTGTCCATGTTGATCATTTCAAGTACTTTCTCAATATATATTTCTTGAGACAACCACAATTTGCCTTCTTTCTTATCTCAAGAGATTTGCATGCCAAGAATTTGTTTCGCAGGTCCCAAATCCTTTATATCAAAGGATTTGCTTAACTTATTCTTCAACTTGTCAATCGTATCATCATCCGGACCAACAATTAACATATCATCCTCATATAGAAGCAATATAATGAAATCCTTATTGGAAGATTTTTGAATGAACACACAATGATCAGAAGCTATCTTCTTGAACCCATTATCAACCCTGAACGACTCAAATTTCTTGTACCATCGTCTCAGAGCTTGTTTAAGTCCATATAGACTCTTTTTCAACTTGCTGACCATATGCTCCTTCCCTTTGATTTTAAAACCTTCCGGATGCTCCATATAAATATCTTCATGCAAATCACCATGTAGAAAGGCTATTTTGACATCTAATTGCTCAATCTCCAGATTCATGCTTGCTGCCAATCCCAGAACAACATGAATTGAAGTCATTTTCACAACCGGCGAGAATATCTCATCAAAATCAATGCCTTTCTTATATGCATACCCCTTCATAACCAATCTCGCTTTGTACCTTGATTTTGAGTTTTCAGTTTCCTTTAGATTGAATACCTATTTGTTTGGAAGAACTTTCTTTCCCTTTGGTCTTTCCACCAAATCATGCGTATGATTCTTATGCAAGGAATTCATCTCTTCTTGCATAGCTTTCAACAATTCTTTTTTGTGAACATCAGACTGCACTTCTTAGAAGCATTCGGGTTCGCCACTATCCATAAGTAGGACATATTCGTGCGGCAGATATTTCACGGATGGTACACATTGTCTGCTGGACCTTCTTACCTCCATATCTTGTTCACGCGTGGGTTATTCTTCTTGACTCTCTTCGGTATTAGAATCTACCAGTGCATTTTTTTAGCCATCATGATCATCATCTGTAATTTCTGATTCAGCTTCCCCTTCAACATCATGAGCTACAACAGGAGAAATTGGTTCGAAATCAATCAGACTATCAAAATAAGGCTGATCACATTTTACATTCTTTTCAAAATCTTCAATTGTTTGGTGTTCAAAGAAAACCACACCTCGACTTCAAACCATTTTCTTGCTTACAGGATCACACAATCTGTAGCCAAATATTTCACCTCCACAACCCAAGAATACACATTGCTTGGCCTTGTCATCAAGCTTTGATCTTTTCTCCTTGGGTATATGCACAGATGCTCTGCAACCGAATGTCTTCAAGTGTCCATATGAGACACCTTTCTTACTTCATACCTTCTCTGGAACATCTCCATTTAAGGGTGATGAAGGGGACAAATTAATCAAATAACATGATGTTCTCTCTCCTTCCCTCAAAAAGTTTTGGGCAATTTCGCATGAGACAACAAACATCTTATTTTTTTTCCACAATGGTGCGATTCATCCTTTCCGCAACACCATTATGTTGAGGAGTTATCGGAACAGATTGCTCATGTCTAATGCCAAGCATTTTGCAATACTCATCAAATGGCCCCAAGTCCTCACCACCATTGTTGGTGCGAATGCATTTCAGTTTCACTCATGTCTCCCTTTCCATCATAGCATGAAAGCTTTTAAATGTTGACAGCACCTAGTCTTTTGTTTTTAAAGTATATGCCCAAACTTTTCTTGAATGATCATCTATTAAAGTGACAAAATAAGAAGCACCACCCAAGGATTTAATTTTCAATGGCCCACACACATCCGAATAAACCATGTCTAAAATATTTTATTTTCTTTCATGATTTCTTTGAAAAGAAACTCTATGTTGCTTGCCAATTAAACAATGAATGCAACTGTTTATGTGCATACCTTTAATTTCAGGGTGGATTTTTTTCTTTGCAAGAATCTACAAACCCTTCTCACTCATATGACCCAACCGTTTGTGCCATAGATTGATTGAAGCATCATTTTCCATTGCATTCAGCTCCCCCTTCTATAGTTGAGCACGGGTTCTGTACAGAGTGCAGCATTTTCTTCCTCTTGCAATTACAAGGGATCCTTTTTTTGAGCTTTCATTTCCCATTTGAAAACTTATTCTTGTATCCGGCATCATCCAACTTTCCGACAGAAATTAAATTTAGGCGTAGGTCTGGCACATGTCTAACCTCCTTAAGCATGAGTTTGCTGCCACGATTAGTTTCTAGAATCACTTCACCAATCCCTTCATTTTTTTATGTATCCTTATTTCCCATCTTCACTAAGTCAAAATCACCAGCCTTATATGACGAAAAGAATGCCTTGTTCGAAGTAGCATGAAAGGAGGCTCTGAAGTCTACTGTCCATGTGGTATCCATAAGACATATTCAAGCATGATTTTTCACACCATGAGATAACAATAATATCACCATCTAAGGATATAGCAGCAGCATCTTCCTCTTCTCGTTTTTCTTCATTTTTCTTTTCCTTCTTAAGTTTTTTGCATTCTCTTTTGTAGTGACCTTTTAGACCACAATAATGACATACAACGTCCTTTCTTGGCCTTGATTTGCTTATTGACCTCCCATGAGACTGTGAATAAGCACTTCTATTTTTATTCCTCCCCCTCTTTTCTACAATCAAAGCTTTTGAGTAGGAAGAATCTATGGATTTTCTTCTCGTTTCTTCATTCAGCAAACTAGCAGTGACTTGATTCATGGACAAGACTCCATCTAGAGCAGAGTTGATCACAAAAATGGCCAAGGTTTCCTAACTGTCTAGAAGAAAACTGAGAAGCAGGAAAGCTTGTAGTTCGTCATCCAACACCATATTCATTGAAGAGAGCTGATTGATGATGTTTTGCATCTCATTCAAGTGTTCATTGATGGATGTGCCTTCTTTGAACTTTAAATTGACAAGATTTTCATCAAAAAACCTTTGTTGCATGCTGTCTTTCTTTCATGTAAGCTTTCAAGCTTCTTCCAAAACAAAAGTGCGTTAGCCTCCTTTGAAACGTGATGATACACACTATCATCAAGCCATTGCCTGATAACTCCAATGTTTCTTCGGTTTTGTTTCTTCCATTCCTCATCGGACATTTTTTCCGGCTTGTCACCTTCAATTAGACCGAACATATCCTTGCAATACAGTAAGTCCTCCATTTTTGACTTCCAAATAATGTAGTTTCTTCCATTTAGGTTCACCATTCGACTTGTGTCGACATCCATGATCTACAAAGCAACCTAGCTCTTATGCCAATTGTTGAGTTTGCTGCAGCAAAAACAGCAACTTGCTGGTGGTGTAAATCACAGGAAGTAAAACACAAGTAAACATAAATTATAAGTGAACAAAAGGACACCATAATTTTGTGGGAAAACCCCTCCGATGTGAAGGGAAAAACCACATGACAAAGTCCAAAATACGTCCACTATTAAAATGGGATTACAGGCACTAATCTCTCTAAACTTTAGAGGCTAACTAACTCAAGACCACGCACACACTCTTGAATGAACTCATTATTTTTCTGTTACTCACACTCTGTAGAAGAGCTACAGGCTAAAAACATACAAATATTCATAATCAACTCCCTTCTAGAAAACTATGGAAGGGGATAAACAAAGCAATCAATATTGGCCTCCTTTACATTTACCCAGTTCTTGAAACCGGAATAACCTTTCTTTGTCCAAGGATTTTGCTTCTTAGACAGCTACGCATTAAAGATGGGCATTTAATTTCATGAGGAGGGAATTCTAACGGTTTTCAATTCTAATTTGTTTTGTAATCACTTTATTTATGTATGACGAGAAATTTTTACTTGTGCCGGAGACATTCTTCTGTAATTTGCATGGCAAAAACTTTGTGACTAATTCTTCCTCGATAATCTGATCTCTAAAATCAGAGCATCCACCCCTACATATGAAGACCCACCTTCTTCCACAGCTCTCTTCGCCTTCTCTGAAAGCGCTCTCGCTCTCTTCTTCATTTCCGCCGCCTCATCACTCCCGCCCATCATCCTTCTCACCGCCGCATCCACCTTCTCTCTCCTCACCAGTTCCTTCCTCTCCACATTCCACGACTCCCATTCCCTACTCCCCACTTGCACTCCAATGCCCAACACATCAGTTATCAGCTTCTCATTGTAGAACTGCTCCGCCGACAATGGCCAAGTCACCATGGGCACCCCTGCGCTCACGCTCTCCAATGTCGAGTTCCACCCGCAGTGGCTCACAAACCCGCCAACAGCGCAGTGCTCCAGTATCAGAATCTGCGGGGCCCACCCCACTATCACAACCCCTCTCTTCATTTCCCACATTCTCTCTGCAAATCCCGCCGGAATCCAATCCTCTTTGTCTTCAACATAACCACCGTCCTCCACCGCTCTGAAGATCTTTCCGATTACCCAAATGAAATTATGCCCCGAAGATTCAATCCCATGTGCGATTTCGACAAGTTGGGCTGCAGACAACCGAGCCAAGCTCCCAAAACTGATATAAACCACCGAATCAGGTTCCTTGGAATCCAACCAATTCAGACAATGCAGGAGGCTCTGCTCATCGACCAAGGCTGCTTGGCCTCTGTCAGTCTTATCGGCGTTGCTTCGGTTGTATAGCGAAACCGGGCCGATCGGCCATGCCTTCTTCCCCAACTCAGTCGTGAAATACTCCACATATTTCGACTCCAATTCGTAAAAACTGTTCACCACAACCCCAAAACTCTTCTCCTCTACTTTTCCCATCTTATCAGAAAGCCCTGGCCTGTTTCTTGCGAAAGAAGGCAGCTGAGATTTCGTCAATTCGATCCGATCGGGCAAGTTCGGCACTAGAAATGGCTCACAATCAGAACCCACATTCTGATGCGGCGCAAATCGGCCGATACACTCACTGACGCAGCGGGAGAATAACCCATTTCCGTTGAACACCGCCCGTTTGATGAAAATCCCGTCGATGACTTCTGCCGCCCAACGATGGAAGACGTCGATTACAATGCAATCGGGTGGGTTGTTGGTGATGAATTGCCTGAGGGGTTCTTGGAGGACTGAGGCGTCGGTGAGGGGGGCTGAGGTCATGGAGGAGTCGGGCAAGGCGTCGTCGTCTGGGAGCTTGAAGACGTGGATGGTGATTGAGCGGTTGAGGGTTTGATCGCGGCGGATGGAGTTTCGGAAGCGGAGGGCGTTGGCGGGAGTGGTGCTTAGGATTGTGACTTTGGCGCCATGGGAGGAGAAGACTCTGGCCATGTCGATCATAGGAATCTGGTGGCCTCCGCCTACAAATGGGAAGAAGTACATGACGACTGGAGTTTCTGAAGAATCCATGGATGCACCGATGGAGAAATTGAGAAATGGGCTCAGAGATGTGGGGGTTTAAGGTTAGAGAGAAAATAGGAGGCAGAGAGTTTGACTACAATTGTTTCATGGGATGCCAAAGTGAAGTTATCGGCTAGGGGCCATTTGGCATTAGTTAAAGCCCTCGAGTGTGAGAGATTTTTCGGTGTGATTGTCATACGAGATGGTACACTATATGTTTTCATATAAATAGTAAGATATGTGTGTTAAAAGATTAATAACTTAAAAATTAAAATTTTTCACCACTTACATAAAAACACGTGTTGTACCATCTATAGTTTCTTAACTAAACTCTAGGTCATCCATACATTTAAAAGGCTAAACTTGCCCTACCGATACATGTAATTGTGGCGTCAGACACTATTTTTTTCTGCGTGCGGGTTGAAATAAAACAAGTTGTTCTCTCTTGTACTAATTTAAAATTGTCAAATTGAAAATGACAGAGGCAAAAAGTGAAATATTGGTCAAACTAGAAAAACCAGAAATGTGATTTGGGACAATTGAGCTATTTTTAAAATCAAAATCTCACGGGTAGGTGTAGGAACAACCAAATCCTGTCATTGTCATTTCGTCTGGTTATTGAATCAGGATCCTCGCCGGATCTTTCCATAGGGATTTTAGGGATTCCGTAATCTTGTCCGTTTATTTTATATCGTACGGTTGTTTATTTTATATCGTACGGTTAGTTTTCGTTAAGTACTATTTATATTTGAATGTTAAATCTTAAATTTTAAGTAATTTTTGATAGCACGATATATGATGAATGGATAAAATTGTGTAATCCCTAGGATCCTTAGGAAATAGATCCGGAGAGGATCCTGGTTCCTGGTTATTTATGTTAAAGTATTCAGATCGTTCTAATATGTGTTAATTGCATCCTGTCATCTCTGAATCTCTGATTTCACTCCATCAGTCTGCTTAACTCCAACAAGCAACCAATCACATCCAACAATCTTCATCAACCTTCATCACGCTATGATCTCTTTCCCCTTGATTTTATTTATTTATATTTCTTTCAATTTCTAGTGTATTTATCTGTTTAAATTCGGCGTTTTGCACCTCAATCAAATTTATGAAAAATATGTTTACCCAAACAAAAAAGATAATAAATAAATAAAAACAAATTTATCAAAAATATCATATTACAATCATCTTCTTAACAAAGCCCACGCGACGAAGGATTGTTAGCAGGCCGTAATGTCATTTAACCGGTGAGCTCCTTTAAAATCTGGCCCAAGACAAAAAACCAAGTGCTTTCTAAACTGTTTAATTGGGCCAACCACACCCACGGTCGTTCCTGAGTTTTTGTGGTCTATGGTGAAAAACAAAAATGGGGTCTTTTCGACACATTATTTTCACAAGAAAAATAAAAATTAACGACTGAATTTTTCTCTATCCCTTCTATAGGCTTAATACATAAAAGATTTTCTGAAATAAATTTTATAAGAATACATTCATTACTAAAAGCGAATTTGAACTAAATTATTATGTCTTGCCGTTGTAAGATTTAACTCACTATCTCACCATATTAATGTAGATAACATTGTTTATTTAAAAAAATATACATTCATTGAAAACTTCTTCTTCTAGCATTTTTAGAGTCAAAATCATCAATCAAATTTACAAAGTTAAGCCTTTACAACATATCCTTCTCGATGCACAAGATTGATAATCTATTTAACCATTGACGTGTACCTAAAGTAATTTTTCAACCACTTCAATCAAACTACCTTTCTTATATTATCTACAACTAGGTTAGGATCTTAAGAGAAATTTGAAGGGAGGAGTACCTGCAAGAAAACACTCTGACACTCAAATCAGTTTTTGTTAAAGATGATTGCAGTATTATAAAGTGATCTCATACTTCCCCTCCCCCTATGGTAGTGAGGTTATTGGCCTTTTACACACATTCAAGTCTTCGGCTCCAAATCCCACTTTTCTTCTATTTCTCCATGTTCCATTTTATGGAAGTGTATGATAGTACTCCTTTATTTAGCTGGACTCCTCCAAATTTAGGATTTATGAGAAGTGGCTCATTGCTTCAGCCTTAACTAGAAATTAGGCCCGCGCGTTGCTGCGGGAACCAGCTATTTTAAATGTAATCGGATGGATAAAACACATTTAAGTTGAATAAATTGAAGACAATTATGACAAAATAGTTTAACAGGCAAGTATATAACATGTGTCCTGCAGTGTAGGCAAGTAGTTTAACAGGAAATATAAAATAGAAAGTGTTGAAGAGTTATTCAAGTGGCTAATTTTGGAACCACAACTGTTCAAAGGCAAAAAAACAGAGAGGTCTGTTTTCATATGAAACTAAAGAAACAGAAGCAAGCTGTAGTTGCAAAACATAGGAAAAGTGGTGTTTGAGCAAGTTGTCAACCATAGATGTTAAAACAAAAAATGCAGCATGGTGTGCAGCATTTGATTACGGAGAGTATGGTTGTTCACTTTGTTTGGCACCGGACATCTTCGACACTATAGCACAAAACATCAATCATAATGTAATAAAGGCAGCCATTATGATCGCTATCCAAGCATGCGTGCAAAAAACAAATTCTAATTTACCTGTCTTTGTTTTTTTTGGGTTGAGTTTTTGTTCTGAGGGCTGCAATTGGAACTTTGTCGGCAGGTTCGATCTTGGGTACAACCAAATTGTGGAATTCTGCAGCAATTCTGGCAGCATTTGTTGTGGTTGTTTGCTCGGTGCGAGGTTTTTTGCTGTGAATGAAGGCAAAGTTGATAAGTGTAAAGATAAACGTGATAGTTATGGAAAAGAGTGCGAAAGTGTGGTCAACACCTTTTCATGATGTTTTGCAATTGGGAGGCCATGCTGATGGAGATAGAGATAGAGATAGAGATAGGAGAGGGAGAGAGGGAGACAGAGACAGAGCGACAGAGAGAAGGAAAGGGAAGAGTGGGGATCTCAGCACCGTTGCTGCAGATCCTTGATATATCTAATTCAACATATCTAATTCAAATTAGCACATATCCAAATTCCAATTCAATAAACCACATATCCAAATTCCAATTCAATAAACCACATATTCAAATCAAATCAAACTAAATACCTAATATTCAATCGCATATCCAATTCAAACTACATGTCTAATGTTCAATTAGATGTCCAATCTTTTAGCACATTCATAAAACAGATTTAGAACACTATAAAGTCCAGTGAGCAGCAGAACCTAAACATCAAAATCCAACAGAAAGACAAAACAGCATACCAGTTTTCTATCTTGTATGCTCTTTTCAGCTGGATCTTCTTAACTTGTTTGAAAACTTGTCCTATCTGCTCTATTGCATCCTGCAAATTTGTTATCTCAACTTAATAAGTAACACTGTAATTCTTTTTTAAACAAAACTAAACCGAAATTTGTCAATCCCATAAAAAAGTTGCATCTTTTTCACTGTTTTTTTCCAGACTTTAATCACAGAGAATCGGTCAAAGTGAGGGAAATTATGTTGATGTTTTATATAATCACCAAATACTGAATAAGGTTTTCAAGATTTTTGATTGAAAATTTGCTCTAAAGATGCTTTGCAAGTAATGAAAACCTCATGAAGATGATATCAATCACAAATCCATAAGAGTACATTTGTATTGAGACGACAATGATAAAAATGTTTAAGTTTTATATGTGGATGGTTACAGCAAACAGTAAAAAATAACAGAGAATGCAGCATTCCCTCGTATTTTTGAGTAAATTCTAAACCCTGAAATCATTACGCCTAGACCTTTTATTCACACCTCAGTCGTTGCTGTATCCCTACATCTATGAATCTAATTTCGTTCAAGAAACAATGCAAAGGAGAAAATCGAAAAAGAAGTATGTCCCCATGATTAGTTTTGTCGTTTTTTCTTCACAAACTAATTACATATTTAAAATCCAAGTACATAAGCTTTACAAAGGTAATACAAAATTCCTGTACAATTAATTAGGCCTTGCACATGTAATCAGTGTGCAGAATTGTATACCTAAAGATGGCAATGAAGCATAATCTTCCTCCCAGAATCAGTGTTCCTGAAATTTAGAAAGAAAGTAAATCCGTTAGGAAATCTGACAAATTGGAGGACCAAATCTCATTAAATTTGAGTTAAATGAGCTAACGTACACCAATCAAAGAGATAGTAAACAGATTGCAAATGTATGAAATGTAATGGTTTAAACAAAGCCACAGTGAAAAGAACAGCACGGGAGTAACCAAAAATGGTTAACCATCTTTCTAATAAAAAAACTCCAATTGTTTAACCATCTTGAATGAAAGGCCAACTTTAATTTTTCATTCCCCCAATCAAACCGCTAAACTCCCAAAACCTGTGTTTTAAACCAACCTAAGCACATATTGAAATCCTTATGCAAAAACAGCAAGCAATGCAAACCATTAAGCGTATATGCAATTTATATATGGAATACCTACTTGGACATTATTATGAATGTCCATTGCGTGGTTTAGTTCAAATCCTCTAGCCTCATACACAACCCAAAAGAGCCATTCGGAAACGAAACCCCTCCCCCCTTGCAATTTAGCTCACTAACCCAATTGAATCAAAGCAAATTGAATGAGGAAACAAAAAGTTAAGGAACAGCCTTAACTCACTAACCCATTGAATCAAAACAAATTAACTTAGAGAAAAACAACAGTTCAAAATCATATAAATATATATATATATATATATATATATATATATGATCTAAATGTAAACCAATTTTTAGCTAATTAACTGTACCAAAGAATCAAAATAAACACAAATTCTTAAAGTTTGGTACCCCAATAATCAAATAAGGAAAAACAACAATGTGTGTACTGTGTGTGTGAGTGCATGTGCTGCATAAGTGTGTGAGTAGATTGCATTGCTAAGGAAAAACAACAAAATCTTCCAAGCGATAAAAAAAAAAAAAAACAAAGCCATAAGCGTGCGAGCATATATTGTATGAGTTGTGTGTGTATAAGTACATGACAGTGTTTGTGTGACATTGCATGTGCGTGTACTGTGTATGTATATAAAATGTGTGTGTAAGTGTAGGTAAGTGTGTGCACTCTGTGTGGATAAGTGTATCTGATGTGTGTGAGTGTATATTGTATGTGTATGCAGTTTGTGTCTGCATATCAAAAAAGGTAAGTGTATATTGTATTCTATTTCGTTTTTTAGGGGAGATATGCACCCTGCTCAATGGGGTGTTAAAGAAGGAAATAGCTGCACGACTACTAATGACATTTCTGATACATGGAAAAGATAGAAACATGCATGTGCTTCGGTTAACTCTTAAATTGGTCTCATGTTTTTGGGGTCTCACATATAATACCGTTTTTTGGCATTTTGGTTGGCAGTATACTCTCTAAAGCAGACATGAATGCTGGAAACATGAATGGGATCTATTAAGGAAACAAAAATGTTCAAAATTGTGAACACTTAATTAAGATTGGACACCACTACATAAAGACCAACTGGATAAGCTGCATTCATGCATCGCTAAAAGGATTTTCCCAAATTGTTTTTGGTTCGCACAGTCATCAACAGCACTTATTAAAGCACTTTGGCAAGGATGAGAGGGTTGACTCCCAGGAAAACCTAACAAAAACACTAACCAACCAAAGCAACTCAATTGGACAATTGAAAACGAAACAAAGAAAGAAAGCGACCGACAAAAAAAAACAAATAAAATGCCTAACAACACTGGACGAAGAATTAAGACCGAGTTAAACCAAAATCACAGATAACAGCAAGGAACCTTTGAACAATAACAGAATCGTAGAGACTAAATTAGAGCAATGGTCATCTAATTAAAAATTTATGATCATTGATAAAAACATAGCTTCTTATCCAATTTAATCAGTTCAGAAACCTCTTTAAAAAATTTCCGTTTTAACAAAAAAATTTCAATTAGATACATTTTTAACGAAAACTATGCTAAATATAAGCAAAAGAATAGGCGCATATTATTTGTATACACACAACAACATCTGAATAACCAACAATTTCAATGAATTTGCACAGAATTCCAAACTCAAAGTCTCTAGTTAAACTTTAAGGCATCCATGTAAAACAAATCGGACAAAGTGAAGAAATAATTGACGAAACCACAACGACCTTCTCAAATTCTGAAATATCCATGAAAATAGAATGATAGGAAATCAAATTTGAAAAACAAAAATATGAACTCCACTAATACAAATAAGAAATACAGAGAGTTACAAAACACATAGCACGGTTTAGACAACGAATCTGATTTAAGCACAAAATGTAATAGTAACCTATTACAATAACATTTATAGCCATTCTATATTGTAAGCACCCCCTTCCTAAACCAGGTATATTGTAACCAACCATTGCAACTATAAATTTTACAACCAGAAAAACAATGATAGTTTCGTACTGTAAGCATGCATGAGTCCCTGAAGAGAAACAGGAGTTAAAAAAAATTAACCAATTCAAGACATGAACAAAGATTTCAAGCCAACGAAAGATTTTTTAGTGTACCACACAGATTACATAGTAATGCATTCATTGGATCTTGTTATCATTAATAGAAACACAAAATATCAGGTGGTGGACACCACTTAAACAACTAAAAAAATCAACTTTGTTTCTAATCTGTAAGAATAACTTTATTCCATATTATCAAATGCTAATCGAATTACATAAAAAAGGATGTTTAGCACTGAGTTTTCTAGACGCAAATACCTTCTAGACACAGCCTATAAAGAAGCAGTAGAAGTATTTATTTCGTCAAGTAGGACACAAAAGTGGTTCATAATTATAGACTGAAACGCACAATTACTAAGTTGAAACACAACAATATTGATTAGTTATTCGTAGTGGAGTATTAAACTCTCTGTTATCTGTCCGGGAATAATTCGAGAGACAGAAGCTAATTTCAGAGTTTGTTCTTCTCCATGTAAATACCAGATTAGTGTAGTTTCATCTTGTTAAAGATACGAAAAACGAAGCTATTGAAGCGGTTAAGATATGTTTGAGTTTGAAGGGTTTGCAAAGGCAAAGGCAAAGGCTGCAACTTTGGCGGAAGATGAGAAGATGAGGACAAAAATTGAAAATACAAAGCATGCAAAGGCAGAACATTAAACATTTGGTGCTGTAAATCTCTCAAAAGCTGTAACATGGTCGGTGTGATGATAGGGAATGCACATACAATAAAGTCAAGGTTTGATTATGGCTTTTCCTTGTTACTCACTTAGCTTTAGGGATGGGCATATGGGTCTTTGGACTCGTGAATTCGGACTTAAAGTACAGAGGGATTTTAGATTCGGTTGTTAAAAATGTACAACAAAAACATTGGACTAAAACTATGAAGCTGCTATCAGAACACTACTACAAAAACACAAAACAAAGGTGTCTTGTACTGAAAGCTCTTTCGAATGTACTGGATCTAGTCCTTTCAAGCCTCTATCTAAATTATCTAGTGTGTTCCAAACATATTTTAGCATAAGTTATATAGCACCTTAAAATTTAAATTCTCTGGTCCAAACACACCATAAAGAACCAAAGATATAATCACGGACAAATTAGTATTGACATTAAAGAGCCCTCAACTATTCATAAGATAAGTTTATGCAAACAATCTAATGCAAATAATTTTTTTGGGGTGATTAATTGTGGCAAAGAGATCCTATACAGATGGCAGAAAATGACACTGGAATAGGAATCGCAACCCAAATATCATCACAGAAGGAAAACCTCCCCCGTTTCAACTGTGAAACGAAGATCACAAAAGAACATGGAAAGGACCTTAGTTTGTCCAGCTTCAAACGGCCTAAAAACCCCATAATTCAAACTCAGAAATCAAATTACCATTAGGGATAGAAACTGCACCACAGCACATTAGTTACACATTACTTACACCCCAACCATATCTAACAATATATACACATACATACATACATGCATACATATATATATATATATATATATATGCTCAGAAACATGAAGATTTCAGAAAACAACAACCATAAAAAAGCAAATCTATTTCTAACAACAACATATTCTTTTGAACAAACCAACAACAACAACCATAAAAAAACTGAGCATTTGATTCACAGGGTTTGTTCAAAGGCATAAAAAAATTAAATCAATTTCTAACAACAACTATAAAAAAGCTATCCTTGTGAATCAAACCAAACAGAAAATAACATATATCAACAGATTTGTTAGGAAACGATCAACAGTGCATCATATGTGAATGAAAAAAAAACCAGATGGATAATGTATTTTAGAAGGAAAAAAAAAAACTGAGCTTTTATTCCTCACTCAAACAATGAAAGATAATAAAAAAACAATAGTACCTTTTATTTCATTACATATACATGTACATACAAACAAAGATGCATACATACATATGTACATACACAGGCATATATGCACACATATACATACAGCTATACAGATACCTATACATATATTTAGATATATACTTAGGTATATATTGATACATATACTTGCACATACATCTGTACACAAACATACAATAAATTTTGATGACCACAATCAAAGCAACAACAAAAAAACCAAAAGCAAAAATTCAATGCTTTAAGCAGAAAAAGTTAAGCTTGGTTGTTAAACTCATTCATAAAATTAGTCAAATATTCATAAGCAATCATTGTTGTATCAACAAAAAATTAGAAGGAAAACTTTGTATAAACAAAATTTAAAATGGACAGATAGATACCTCATTAATGGTCTGTTTTGTGGCTGCTGTGTGAATGGATGGTTTGATCTGTATGGTTGTGTTGGATCTACATGCATATCAAGAATGAAATCAAAAGTTAATTTCAGAAATATATAAGAAAGCAAGAAATGAAAAAAGAACCTAGCAACATATGGATATTCGAAAGATGTGAAGTGGAAAATGAACCTGAAGATGATTCGTTGAGAAGCAAATAGTAGGAAAGTATGAAGAAACAAAAAGAATGAAAACAGTGCAACCCCTTTGCTTATAAAGACAGAAAGATCAGCTTAACAGTGAACCAAACAGTGAGCTAAACAGCCTACACACCCTAATTTTAAAGCAATAAACATAAAAAGGAGTCTTAATTTTGTTTACTCATAAGCAAAGGAAAATAAAAATCTGAAAAACAGAAATATCAGAATTTTCAACACTGTGTACTCCTCTTATTTGCAAAGATTAAGAGGAAAGTCTAATAGGTAAGTAACCAATTTTAAAATATCTAAGACAGCGTTAATGAAGGAAAAATTTTCAAGTGTTTTCTCTCTGTGTTGGTCCAGCTGCTTATACTTGTGAAATGTTGGTTCTTGTTATGCAAAAATTGATATATTTAACAGGTAACAACTACCTATATGTAATGGAGCAGCAGAAATTAATGTAGATTATGGTTATTAGGAGAATGGATTAAATTGTAGGACAAGTTTGGACATCCAGCTAACCTAGAGGTGAATTAAACAACCTACAAATGACTAAGAGGAAACCCTAATGGTTAACTAAACAATATAAAATATCTATGAGAGCTTTAATGATAGAAAAAATATCCATGAGAGCATTAATGATAGAAAAAAATATCTATGACAATTTTAATAAATGCAATGGCAAAGCAAAAAGTGAACAACAATTTAAAACAATAAGTTGAAATAGAGCTAACCCTAAGGTGACCTAAACAACATACAAAGATCTATGATAATTTTAATGAAAGAATACAAAATTTGTAACAATTGCCAAACAGAAAAATGATGAATCATACAAAAATTTATCAAGAAATAAATAAATTAAATAAGTGAAAGGCCCAAATTTACAAAAATGAGACCTAATCCTAGCACCCAACCGAACAAATTCTTAACATGCATTGCAATTTGGATGAAAGAACAAAATATGAATGGCAATTCTAACAAAGCAAATGGCAAATTAGACACTAAACAATTAAGGAAATACAGTGCATTACCTTTTGAATCAAGGGAGAAAGCTGAAAACCCACACCCTGCCATTGGTCCCTCACCCATCCTCTCCTCACCGCCTCCATGCGTAACCCATTAACCCTAAAGACTACACACACCCATGCTTTCCGCTCTGTATCTCTCTCTCTCTCTAAAATCGGAGAAAATCCCATAGATCCTGGCAGAAAGCACCTACCTAAATCTCTCTCTCACAGAGTCCAAACTCGTAGCTCTCATCTCTCTCCAATCTGTCAGGGCATGTGTCTCCTCCCTCTCTCCTCCAATTTTTCCTTCCAGGAGTCCTCCTCTCTCTTATGTCTGGCATCGCACGGCCCCTCTCTCTTCTTTCCGCCATCCGACGACTCCTCCTCTCTGTCTTCTCTCTGGCATCGTACGACCCGTCTTTCCTCTCTCTGCCATAGTTGCAGGTAGGCGTACACGTATCGGCCATCCAGCTGAAAAACTCAACCTCAAACAAAACCCACCAACCCAGTCACAGCCAAAACCCGCAAAGCCCATACAACTAAACCCGAAAAAAAAAAAAAAAAAAAGCCCAGGCGAAATCCTTAGAGCAATGGCATTGTTGTAATTAAAATGACACTATTCATTTCTACAGTGCCATTTCCCATGCTTTCTTTAGACTAAAGTAATTTTTAGGCCCACAATAACTCTAATATTAAATATTGTACATGTTTTTTCATTTATGTATACTAATAAAAATAAAGGAAAACTAATGAAAAATAGCTTGAAAACTTTGATTTTTAATCAAAAAGACAAAAAGATGTTGTAAGTGAATAGTACCAGTAGTGATTTTTTAGAGTAAAAATGTCATTTTCGTTAAAAATGAACAGAGTGTTTCGTTAAAACTTCCAAATTTGGGGTTCCAAATAACTGAGGGACTCCGGGTGGTTGACCTTCCCGCCCTTACTCAAGAACGGCCCTAACCGCACCAACTATAAAAACCAATAACGTATAGGTGCATGTTTATACAAATAGGCTATCAGGTTCTAATTTTTTCATGTTGAACCGTGAGGTTTTAAAAGATGCACTTCTTGATAGATTGGATTGCCCGAAAGAAGGTAGAGGATACGACTTCTAACTCTTTAACCTCATTGGCCCCAAGGAGAGATCAATGATGAGATAACCCTATCTAAGTAATAAAAACCTGACCTTAGGAGACTGAGGCCTTTGCCTATCTATCCAGAGGGAAGGAAGTTCATAGCGAGTCCTAAAGAGAAGTCCTCAAGGGAAGCAGTTATATTTTATCTCCTACCAATTAATTTATACCTTCTGATTGTTGATGAATTTTCATTGTTGGTTAATGTGTGCAAATGTTGCTTACACACCAGTTCATACATATAGGTCCTATAATATGTCATCAATTTAATGAATCATAAACAGTCAATCACACTGAAGGCTTAAATTGGTGCGATTTCATTACTTTGTGGTGCAACAAGAGAAAATTGAAATTCCGTGACCCATTTCAAAATCACCCCAAATTAAAATTTTAAGGTGACGGGAGGCAAACAAGATTGCTTCTCCACTTGCACCATCGGGTTTGTCTTTGGATCAAGTTTTACACGGTTTGAAGAACCTCCATGTGATTGCAGATCTTTTAATTGAGGATAGTTCTAATCTATTAATTCTTAGTACGAGACACTCTTTTCTCTTTGACAAGATTAAAATCTCCGACAAGTTTTATCAAGGCCCGGATAATGTACTCTATCCTCTTATGTACCTATTCATTCGATCATTTAATGAATGTCTCTTTCTAAAAAATAAAAAAAAGGTGTGAAATGCACCTGGCCCAAACAAATTAGGTGCATGTTCAAATTTCCCCTTTCTTTTATATTCATTTTTTTCAGGAAAGATATCAATAATCACATAAACTTGTTTGCTTTTACGATCTTACCATTGCTTGATAACAAATCAAAATCAAATAGAGGGAACTATCACTAGAGTTTCTTCATCCCATATGCAACACCAAGCCAATGAGGCCGGCCACCGTTTAGTTTGTTTTGCTTTGTAGATTGGTAATATTTGTAATTGGTTCGAGTAACCTCCTAGTATAATTGCTAACCTGCTCTTTGAAGAGAGCCTTGGTTGATATGCATCTCCTTACCAAGTGTCTGCATGATATGCTTTTGGGGCACCATTTACTGTGGTGTATGCTTACCATCCTATTTATCTATGTTAGATGAGTTTGAATTTCGAGATTCATGTAGTGGATATGCACAAATCTCAAAATTCAAACTCATCTAACGGTGATAAATAAGGTGGTGAGCATACACCACACTAAATGGTGGTGAGCAAAAATGCACTCATGCTTTGATAGCAGTTTATTCCCTTCTCCTTCATTTCTCTCCTCATGCATATTTTATATACACACACACACACATACACACACAAGGTTCTAAAAGATGTTAGGTGCTAGTCGGGCGGCAGGCTGGAGCCTAGCGCCTAGGCGGATTAAGCGGATCTAAGTAAATCTATTATATTTCGGGTAAATAAGTGTCTATTTATACTTAAAATATATATAATTATATCATAAACTACGAAATAGAATGAAATATATATTATGAAGTATTTGAACATAATGAAAACATGGAGAACAAACATATAATGTGTGTTCATTTAAGTATTCAACAAGTCTCTTACATTTTATTAAAGAAAAATAATGTAAAATAAAAGTTAATCTATTTTTTGTCAAAGTGAGTCGCAACCTAAGTGGGTGTCTAGGCAGGTCTGAGCAGGTTAGGCGGGTGCCTTAGCAGGTCTAGGCGCTATATATATATATATATATATATATGATCTATTTATTTATTTATTTATTTTAGTGAAATGATGATAATATATTAGGCGAGTCGAATTACATAAGACTTGGTCATTGGACTACAATACTAAGCTACTAGCCTTATTCTCTAAACATGCACAAGGCAGTCAGAAATAACGAAGACCCCAATAGATTAGCCAGTTGTGGATCGGTTTATAATTTAAGATCTATTGCATAAGTGAATTGATTGAATTTGGCAGTACTTTTGTGATCTCAAACATATTGGGTTTACTTGAGTTTCAAACACAATTAAGGACCCATGACATGATAGATCTTACCAATTCTATCTCCATTCCATTCGAAATGTTTGGTACTTTCTTCAGTATAATCGTCTATAACCACAATCATATGCCCTAACTCAATCATTTGAAAGTTTTTGTATGGTACGTACATCATTCATGTGAACACATGGTACGCACTGCTCCCCGTGCATAACTCTCTCCACCAGGCGTGGATATTTATCTCTATGGTTAAGCCCCTGTTTGGGGTTGAGGTGATTTTAAAAAAAGCTGCTATGAAAAAAAGTTGGGAGAGTTTTTAGTGTTTGGTAAATATTCAGCTTCAGTTTTTTTTCATAGTTTTTGGTGAAAAAAAGCCAAAAACAAGAAGCTACAAAAACCAGCTTTGAAAAACCGGCTTTTTTCATATCTGTTTTACATAAAAGTTTACCAAACATTATAATACTGTTTTTTTTTTCAAAAGCACTTTTACAAAAAGGTTTACCAAACACTCTGTTGCTTTATTTCACAGCTGCTTATTCTCACAGTACAGCAGAATCAGTTTTTTTTCAAAACACAGCAATACCAAACCAGCTCAGGTAAGAGGGTTTGACTTTTATTAAAGAAGTGAATATTGTGTTATATATAAATATGAATCATATGGCTCAATGCTCGTTTGTTGTCAAATACATCCATAAATAAATCTTTATTATATATGTCACATACATCACACATGGAGTACAATATTCTATGAACAAAATGTATCCTAAGTCTTGTTTTCTTTTAAGAGCGCGAAGGGCATGAGCCCTTATAGATAAATAAAGCTCATATCTGCAAATACAGTCGTCGAAGCTAAATCCAAAACATGACTAATTAAGTGCATGCAACTCTATCTCTCCATACAAGAAGCAACTCAATAGAAGCCACAAAACAACATTAACAATTGCCAAAATGATCTAAAATAATACCCCCAATCCTCACCGAACCTGGATGACCCTTAGTATCACCAAGAATAAATAATTTTTCTCTCTCTATTAAATCACGAGATAAAAATAAAGGCGTAAAAATCATGTTCTATTTATGATTGTCAACCACTCAACTTGAGATCAATTTAAAATTTTATTTTTACAAATAAATAGGATATTGACATACACAAACACATTATCTGACAACATATTTGGCTTTTTACAAATAAATAGGATATTGACCTACACAAACACATTATTTGATAACATATTTGCCCTAATGAAGGTTGCAGATAGGCTCCCAACATTTTCGTATTTCACAACGGACTAATACAATAAATAAACTGAAAATATGACTTTAGCGCTTGAAATTTAATTTTCATTACGTAAAATTCGACATAATTTTCTTACTTGATTAAAGCCCATTGACTAGGCTCCATACAAGCAAATTCATTAACTATGTTTGACTTCACCATTGTACATTTTTTGAATGCCTAATATACCCTTAATTACATTTTTGACCTATACAATTAATTGCATAGGGATTAAAGGGTGGATTAATGATTCTTGAAAAGGGAAATAAGCATTAATATTCATACTGTGATTCGATCACAATATATATGATGTAATTTAACAAATATGTGGGGAATCAAGTTGTGCTAATATATGGAGAATAATTTACCTACAACATAAAGAAATGTTATTTGCCTCAAAGTTATTTTACATATAAATATAGATCAATTATTTTACACACACATATATAATAATAAAATGTGCCTTAAATATATATATATATATATATATATATATATACATATATATATATTAATACTTGTAAAATAATTTATATACATCATATAGAAATGTTATTTTATTCAAAGTTAATTACCTATATTTTACATACAGATATAGGTAAATTACTTTACACAGACATTGACACACCCCGTCCCGGAAGAGGGCATGCTGGCCGTCACGTGAGAGTGACGTAACCATTTACACAGTTCGGAAGCTTTAGAGATACAATTACAAAGATATAACACCCAAAGGTGTATCCTACTTTTGTGAATTCTGTCAGAACACCATTGGATTCCTCGTAACCACCAAAGCATTGCTACTTAGAACCTGGAGGGGTGCAAAACAAAGTTGAGTGGGTCAGTAAAACAAAGTTTTTCTAAAAATCATCTCGTTATCAAAGCGCTAACCCCTCGCTATAAAACCTGTATACTTTCCCAGAAAATAGCATATAAACATATGTATATCATCATATTCAAAAATCATAACTCAAAAATCAATATTCTGAAAGTATGCCATGCCAGATGCATAAATATATATATATATATATAACAGGTGAAATAACAAATCAACGGGAGACCCTGTAGTGGTCCTGTACGGCTAAGCATATAGCTCAATACCTATGCCTGCACACAAGTCGGAACCACAGAAGTGATCTGTACGACAGGACTTGGTGTATAATACGCTCTAGTGCTACACTCATCAAAACGGCCGTGCGAATAATCACAAGTCACCTACGAGTTGGAATCACAGAAGTGGTCTGCACGACAGGACTTACACCTACTTGGATCTAAGGGAGCGTGCGGTGCGGGAGGTGAATATCAACATAAGCACTAACACCGGTGGTGCAGGTTATGAGCTCTCATCACAAATCACATCATCAACACAATATAGCTCACCTGATACTTACCTGTGCGTCCACCGCACAATTTCACACATAAGCATCATATATCAATTCATATAACTCATATCAATTCTATGCATGGCATTTTAAAACATATTTTCAATTAAATTCGATTTCTGGGAAAATCAGTAAGTATATAGGTATATAACGAAAGCAACTGCCCACTCACTGGTATATCGAAGGGTCATAACCCCCGAGCCTCGATTGATGGCGCTCGTGCTCGGGATAGGCCTCACCTATAAGCGTAATAACCGAATAAACGTTATTTAACGCACATAACCAACAATAGGTAATAACTTCTCATACGTTGCTCAAATGGGGTGTTTGAATATACCAACGTGATCTACACAACACCACAAACATCCCTATATTTTTAGAAAAATTTTCCGACATCTCACGCGCCGCCACGAGCCGGCGAACGCACGGACCTACGCGCCCCCACGCGCGGCCACGTGCCAGGCACACTGACGGCGTCAGTTAACGCCGTCGGGAATATTTCGGGAATATTCTGTTAACTCCTAATTGTTACCGTTAAATCTAACTAACGGCGTTGGAATATTCCGTCGTCTTCAACCTTGGGACTCCGGCGAGTCTCCGGTCACCGGAAAACTGGGGATTTTTAAAACTTCAATATCTCACTCGTTTTTCATCCAAATTTCATGCCATTTATATCAAAATGAAGCTCTTAACTTGTAGAACACATTCATACTAATTTAAAGCTCTAAAAGTCACGGGATTTCACTGGAGAATTTCAAGAAAAACCAGCCAAACTTCGTCCTCACAATCCCGACGTCCAAATCTTTCAAACGAAGCACTCTGAGCTTCCTTGGGACCTCACTAAGCTTCCTATAAGCTTCAAATTTCCAAAAACACAACGTTTAACGTGAGCATGAACAGTACTCAAATCGGGGATTCTTGGTTCACGAGGTTTTCAAAGGTATCCTTACCTGAAATGGTTACCAATCAACTCGTCTGTGCTCCACAAACACGATGGTACCCTCTTTGACCACGATCTATGAAGTTTCAAAGGGTTTTGGTGCTTGTCCGTACACGAGAGAAGAGAGAGAGAGGGAGTCCGAGAGAGAGAGAGAGTGCGGGAGAGAAGAGGGAAAAAGATATGGGTGTGTGTGTGTGCTCCTAGTTTGGTCACCAGCCAAACAAAAAAAAATCTAAGTCCTAATTGGGTCCAAACAATTAGGACTCAACATAATTGGTCCACTTCCATAATTTTAACCACACAATTAAACGTCCAAGGGTATTATCGTCCTTTCACACCATCGATAAAAAATATTTCGGGACGGGCTGTTACAATCTACCCACCTTATAAAATTTCGTCCTCGAAATTTCATACAACAATACATTCCTCTAATAATCATAAAATAATCTTGTATATGTTTCTCTCATCCGATTCTCTGTCTCCCACGTAGCTTCTTCCACTGAACGGTTCTTCCACTAAACCTTCACCAAATGCATTATCTTATTTCTCAGAACTTTATCTTTCCAATCCAAGATAGTCACTGGCTCCTCGTTATAAGTCAAATTCAGATTAATTTCCATAGGTTGAGGAAATATCACATGTGAAGGATCTGATACTATAATGTCGAAGCATCGAAACATAAAACATATCGTGCACTTAACAACTTTGGAGGCAACTCAAGCCTATAAGCAACCTCACCAATTCGCTCGATGATCACATAAGGTCCGATATATTTAGGACTCAACTTAATTCTCTTTCTAAATCAAATCACACCTATCTATGGTGATAATTTCAAACATTCAATCACCTACATAATACACTCTATCAATGGCATGTCTGTCTGCTAAGCTCTTTTGTCGATCCTGGGCCGCTTTCAAGTTAGACTTAATCACTTAAACATTTCGAGTAGTCTCATCCGCAATCTCTGGGCCCACTAGCACTCTTTCGCCAACCTCAGACCAACACGAGGGTGTATGACAATCTTTCCCATAAAGTGCCTCAAATAACGCCATACCAATACTCGAATGAAAGTGGTTGTTGTAGGCAATCTCCATCAAATCCAACCGCTTAATCCAAGCGTCACCAAACTGCAATACTGAAGATCTCATCATATACTCCAAAGTCTAAATGGTCATCTCAGACTGTTCGTTTGTTTGAGAATGACATGCTGTACTGTAAAGAAATCTTATATCCAAGGCCTTCTAACACGCTATCCAAAACTTAGAAGTAAATCTGGGATCACAATCCGATACAATACTTATTGGAACTTCAGTGGTACTTAACAATCCTCGAGATAAACAATCCAGCTAATCGGCTTAAAGAATACTTCTCCTTCACTGGAACAAAATGAGTTGACTTAGTAAGCCAATCAATTATCACCTAAATGCCATCATAACCATTTCGTGTACGAGGAAGCTTGTACACAAAATCCATACTAATATTTCCTTATTTCCACTGTGGAACGGAAAGTGGTTGCATCAATTCAAAAGACTTCTTTCTCTCCACTTCAATCTGCTAACCAATGATACACATACTTACATACTCAGCAATTTCTCTTTCCATACTCGGCCAATAGAAAAATTGTCGAATGGTATTATATATCTTAATACCTCTAGGATGCATTGCATAAGCTGAACAGTGCGCTTCGTCCAAGATTACTTTCTTTAATTCCATATCATTATGCACAGACATCATGTTCTTTAGTATAAACATGCCGTCTGATTCTCTAACTCCAAGGTCTTTCTTTTTCCCGTTATTCCTCGCCTCAATTAATTCATGGGTTTCTTTATCAATCCTATGGGCATCGAGTATTCGATCAACTAAATTTTTGGCTTAACCTAGAAATTAGCCAATAAAGCTTCTTTTCGTTCTTTCACCTTAAGCTTCACTTCAGTAAATCTCAAATCCGCAAGAAAAGAAACATGACAAGTATACCAAGCATAAATTATCACTGGAGTTTTCCTAATCAGTGCATCAGCCACAAATTTTGCACGATCACCCTGGTCGTACAATCATAATTACTAAGCAACTCAATCCACCTTCGTTGCCTAAGATTAAGACCTTCCGAGTAAACAGATATTGGAGACTCTTACGATTAGTAAAAATCTTGCATTTCTCACCATAAAGATAATGTCTCCAAATCTTTAAAGCCAAGATGATAATTGTTAATTCCAAATCATAATTAAGGTAGTTCCTCTCAAAAAGTTCAATTGTCGTAAAGAATAAGCAATTACCCTACCATGTTGCCTCAACACACATCTCAAACCATTCAAAGAAGTATCACTTTAGACCTCATAACTTCCGCTATCATCTGGAAATGCTAAAATAGGTGCATGAGTGAGATAGTACTTCAGTTGCTGAAAACTTTGCTCACAATTTTCATCCCACTCAAAACTTAACCTCTATTCTCGTCAATCTCGTAATACCAAAATAATGACTGAAAATCCTTAACAAACCATCCATAATATCATGCTAAGCTAAGAAGACTCTGAACCTCAGTCATGGTTCGTAGTTGTTCCAAATTCTCAACCGTTACTACCTTTTTAAGAATCCACTTGAATACTTTAAGTAGATATAACATGCCCCGTAAATGCCACTTGATTCCTCCAACTTTGGCATTTACTAAACTTAGCATACTACCGATGCTCCCTCAAGCTTTGCAATACCAATTTAGATGTCTAGTATGCTCTGCTCTAAACTTAAGGTATACCAAAATATCATCAATAAAAACAATAATAAACCTGTCTAGATATCACTGGAATACTTCATTCATCAAACTCATAAAAGCAACAGGTCCATTCGTCAATCCGAATGGCATCACCAAAAACTCGCAATGACTATAACGTGTCCTAAAAACTGTCTTAGGGACATCATCCCTCTTAATTTCAATTGGTAATAACCAGACTTCAATTCAATCTTTGAAAATACACAGGCAACTACACTGATCAAACCGATCATCAATGCGCGGCAATGGATAACGGTTCTCAATCGTTACCCGATTCAATTGCCTATAATCAATGCATAGCCTTATGGTCTCGACTTTCTTCCTCACGATTAAACTGGGGCTCCCCAAGGTGACGTACTAGATCGACTAAAACCTTTATCAACCAATTCCTGTAACCGAATTTCCAATTCCCTTAACTCAGTCTGAACCAATCTGTAATATAAGATCTGTGCCTGGAGACAAATCAATAATGAACTCCACATCCCTTTCTGACGGCAATCTAGGTAAATCATCCAGGAATACACCAGGAAAATGTCTAACCACTTTTCCATCTTCCACACTACTAGGAGTAACATCATTTAACACCATATATAATAAATATCCTTGGCAGCCCTTCGATAACCATTTCTTTGCTCTCACAGCAGAAATAACGGCATGCTTCACTCCATTTTGCTCACCCATAAAAGTGATCTTTGGTAATTCAGGGCGATGGAAAGTAACTAATTTCTCGTAGTAATTTATATTGGCATAATTATAATGCAACCAATCTGTGCCTAAAATCACATCAAAATCCACAATCTCTAACGGGATAAGATCCACTGGCATAACTACATCTTTCACCGTCACTGGTCACCTTGAATAACACCATATCAAACATAGAATAACCTTCCTGTTTACTTGCTTAACGGATTCAACGAATAAGTTATTGATATTACGGTCTGCAGCCCGCAATAACGATAACTCACTGTTGTCTCGATATGTAAGCAACAATTCCCAAGGGTGCAATATTTCTATCTTGTTTCTTATAAGGAAATACATCTACATGCCTCGATCATGTTCATTCATTACTCTCTTGACAACATTATCAATAATAAGAAATATATCAGCCGGAGTCAGCTAACATGATCTGTACGGCTGAATCTATAACCATCCATCCAGCCGGAGTCACCTCATGTGACCTGTACGGCTCTAACCCTGCACACCACGGCCCATTTGATCCTAACTACTATATCCAGGTACCTGCTGGATCGGCGCTGGTGGTGGCAAGAAGACTGGGGGGCATCTACTAATAGGAGCATATTTATGCGACTTAGTTAGCGTGTTTTCTTGCATTTATGTTGTTAGTTCTTAGTTAATATTGTATTTTAAGCTATTTTCGTGTGTTTGTAGGTTCTAAGTGTCAAGATGGCAAAAAGAAGCAATTTGGAGCATTCTAGAGCATTTTTGGGCCAAGATTGGGTAGTGCAAGCATGGAGGCAAGTTGATGGACGAAATTGAAGATACAAAGGCTTGAAATCAGCTAAAAAGAGGGAAGAAAGAAGTCAAAGATAAAGAAGATAAGGAATTAGCTATTAAGAAGGGGAATTATCCAAAACATTATCCAAACTACCTTATCTTATCTTATCCTAATCTTATCCTACCTTGTTTTCAGCTACAAAAGAGATTTAATTTCAGTTTAGGAGACTTAAAACATGATTTCTAGAAGTCTTATCCCTTGTCCTATAAATCTGGCGCCTACCTCCTCTCTAGAAGGTTTTTTCCTTACTTTGTAAGGCATTCCCTGCCTTATCCAAGCCTTGTCGTACAGTCCCTATCCCTTTCCCTCTCAGATTCTGATTTGTTAGCCTATTTCCTTGTGGATTTGGGTTTTACAAATCCTTTTCAGAAATCAATTGGGCTATAATCCTTTTCCCTAAGGGATTCACACATTCTGCCGCACCTAGGGTCCTAATCCCTTGCTTATGCTGAGTCCAAGTCCTAATCTGATTACCCTAGGGTTTGTGGTGTATATATATATAGAATTAGAGAGTTGCCGCAGGTTACACACCCCATATACACTCCATAATTCGTTCTACACCACCACACCTTCAAAAACTCATACTTTGCCGCAGATGAGAGAAGACAAGGCCTTGCCGTGGCTTCCATTGGAGTTCTTGGAGTTCTTTCTTCTCTTGTTTCTGTTTCCATGTTTAATTTAATTTGCTTTTCAATTATGTTGAACATGTGGAACTAACTTTGTTTTAGTTAGAGGTGGATTCAAAGCCATGGACATCTGTTTAGTATGAATTGATTACCTCCAGTTATTGTTTCATAAATTGTGAATGTGGTTTACTTATCTGTTTTATTAAGAACTTATTCTTGTGTGTTGATTAAGGATGCATACTTAGTTTACATGCATGAATTTGATGCTAGGATATAAGGGAATTTCACCTAATTGTTATGAACTTATATTCACAAGTAGTAAAGGTTGCTAGTCACAATCATGTTAAGTAAATCCAAGGTAGAATTAACATGCAGTTCATAGTTATGAATGCCTTGTCAATGTTTATGATTTCCATGGAACTTAATGATCTTTGATATGTGTCTCGATCATGCGTATTCCATAGTTAGGGAACTTGATAAGAATTATTTGGTTGTGATGCGTTACCCATTTAATTCAATGAACTTAGGGAAATCTGAAATTGATTGGTGCAATACAATTAATTCGGAGCATTGTCATTCATGGTTTATCGAAAGAATAACTGGAAATCAATTTGTATGCATATGTTCATGTGTGGAGAAGAACCCTCTAACTAGTTTGTCACCCTTGAATTCACCTTAATTTTGTTTTAACTTACTTTGTTTGCTGCAGTTTACTTAGTTTTGTCAAATTCGTCCAAAAACCCCTTCAGTTCTTATTTGTGTTTTAGTTTTGTTAAATTCGTCTAAATCTGTCTCCTTTTAGTGTTTTGAGTCTTACTAGTCTAAAATTCATCCAATTCACTTTCTAGTACCTGTTTTGAGTCTGTTTAAATTAGTTTTGCTGCTTTGAGTCAATTTGGTCAGTTTTGAGTTGTCTAGAGTCTAGTTTAGTGTTTTAGAGTTTGAATTGTGTAGATTAGCATCCCTTCTAATCCCCGGCCTAAAACGATCTCTACTTTCATATACTACGTCGATACGATTTTAATTTGAGTGTCAAGTAATTTTCACATCAAATTTTGGCGCCGTTGCCGGGGATTAGCAAACTTGCTAATCTCCCTATTTTCTGCCGTGTGTCTTAGTTGTTTTTTTGTTGTTTTTGTTTTGCTTTGTTTTCTAAGTTGTTTTGTTTTCTTTGTTGTAGGTACTAGTGTATGACTCGAAATTCTCAACCCGTTCACGCACATATCTTGGATTTTAACGACGATTTTGAACGAGATTTGAGAAGGAAGAGGAAGCACCCAGAACCTGATCTACTTAGTTCAGGTTCTAATTCTGAATCTGGCGTTGAAATTGAAGAGGATTTGGAAGAGGAGCAAGACATGGCTGCAGATAATCGAATGATCAAAGAACTTTCAGCCTCTGGATTGGATAATGCAACCCCTTTATGCATTCAATATCCTAGGGCAGCCGAGGGCAAAACTGATGAATTCGAATTGAAGTCTAGCTTGTTGCACCACATTCCCAAATTCCACTAGTTGTCCATGGAAGATCCAGACAAGCACTTGAAGGAATTTGAAGTGGTTTGTTCAAGCATGACCCTTGTCAATGTGGATGGAAGTATATTGAAGATGAAAGCCTTTCCATTCTCTCTTTTGGAAAAGGCTAAGGATTGGCTCTACGAACTAGCACCTGGAACCGTCACTTCTTGGGAAAGCATGAAGCGCGCATTCTTAGAGAAATTTTTCCCAACTTCAAGAGTCATTCTCTTGAGGAAAAGGATTAGTGGCATTCAACAAAACCAAGGAGAATCGTTTCCAGCCTATTATGAGCGTTTCAAGGCGCTTGTTGCTTCTTGTCCACAACACCAAATGAAAGAAGAGCTTCTACTTCAATATTTCTATGAAGGACTTCTTCCAATTGAGAGACAAATGCTCGATGCTTCAGCGGGAGGAGCTTTGGTTGACAAAACTCCAGTGGCTGCCAAGACCCTAATTGCCAACCGAGCGTTGAATGCACAACAATACGAAGGACTTGGGCAAAGAGACACCCTACGGCAAGGAGTGAATGAGGTAAGTTCTATGTCCGACATTCAATCCCAATTAGCTAACCTTACTTCTATTGTTTCTCAGATGGCCGAGGGAATAAAGATACATGGACAAAGTGTTTGTGGCGTGTGCTCTATGCAAGGACATGCCAATGATCAATGCCCTCAATTGATTGAGAATGGAGGGTGGGAATCTGCCAATGCCGTGGGATTTGGGAGCCAAAATCAGCCATGCAATGATCCATATTCAAACACATACAATCCGGGTTGGAGGGATCACCCAAATTTCAAGTGGAGGGAGCCTCAACAACCCCAACAACAAGGAGGATTTAGGCAGCAACCACCGGGCTTTTATACAAAGCCATTCGTACCAAATCAAACCCAAATGCAATCTGCTCCAACAAACTCAGGTATGTCTTTGGATAATGATCAAGTTGTTAAGTTACTTACTACTTTGACGCAGGAAGTACAAACTCAAAACAAAGAGAGGCAAATCCAAGACAAAAGGGTGGACAATTTGGAAAAGCAAATGGGGCAAATAACGGAATTCATGGACCAATTCAGAGAACAAGGCAGATCGCCTAGTTCAACCGTTGTTAATCCTAAAGGAAGATTTGAAACCGCCAATGCAATCACGTTGAGAAGTTGCAAACAGGTTGGAGCCGACCCACAACCATCCAAATCAAGTCAAAAGGAGGATGAAAAGTTGCTGATTGAGGAGGAAGAGCAAGTGAAACCCACGGCAAGGAAAGAGACACCCTTGCCGCAGCCTCCTAAGCACCCTCTGCCATCTGCTTTAACTAAGGTAGGTCGAAATTGGATTCCTTCTAATGTTATTCCATCAACTGTGCCTTTTCCTAGCAGATTCATGCAATCAAAGAAGGAATAGGATGAAAAAGACATTCCGGAGACGTTTAGGAAGGTGCATGTCAATATCCCGCTCCTTGATGCAATAAAGCAAATTCCGAAGTATGCTAAGTTGTTGAAGGAGCTTTGCACAACCAAGAAACAAATTCAAGAGAAAGAAGTGGTGCATATGAGTGAAAATGTCTCAGCCATCTTGCAACGTAAACTGCCCCTTAAGTGCAAAGATCCGGGTAGTTTTACAATTCCTTGTGTTATTGGCAATACTCGGTTTGAACATGCCATGTTAGACTTAGATGTTTCAATAAATGTCATGCCATATTCTGTTTATGCATCTATGAATCTAGGAGAGCTTAAAAAGGATGGTGTTATTATCCAATTAGCCGATCGATCTAATGCATACCCAAAAGGAGTTTTGGATGATGTTTTGGTGCAGGTAGACCACTTGATTTTTCCTGCAGATTTCTATGTGCTTGACATGGAGGATTCAGCCCACTCTTCAACATTGCCAATCTTACTTGGACGACCTTTCATGAATACAGCTCAAACCAAGATTGACGTGGCCAAAGGAGCAGTAACTATGGAGTTTGGTGGTGATATGATTAATTTTAATATTTCTGAATCTGTTGAGAATACTAATCATGTTCGCTCTTGTTTTGTCATTGATAAAATAAAAAATAAAGGGCAGGAACGTTCAGTATCATTCAAGAAAGATGCATTTCGAACCACCAACGAAGAGGGAATTGGAGTGAAGCACAAGGATTGCACGGCCACAACCCTTAAACCCCCAAATCTGGCCGAGAGCATCCCACATGCATTTGTTGATAGTGCTGCCACTTCATTGCAGTACATTGGTAAGCCACTTATTCCAATTTCGATTCCCATTTCAACTAATAAGTTGTTACCTTGTATGGTGCAGAATCCCAATCGAATCCAAGCTGGTGGGCATGATTACATGGACTTTAGAATGCTCAACACCCCAATCAGGAAGGATTACTATCCCCTTCCATTCATAGATCCAATGCACGAGCTGTTTGAGGAGCATGTGGTGGAAGAACTACCTCTGCATGCCGTGGGTACCATGGGAACTTAAATGGAAGTACCGTCCGGCTGGAAGACGTTAAAGCAAGCGCTTCTTGGGAGGCAACCCATGTGTCAAACGAGAGAACGATAGAATTCTAGCTCCACAACCAGATTTGCGTTCTTACACTCTCTCTTTATTGCTTTTGTTTTGCCATATCTGTTATGTGTGTTAGTTGTGTTCTTTGCTTGCTTTTGTGTGTGTTTATGTTTGAAACATTGAGGACAATGTTTGATTTAAGTGTGGGGGGGTAAACAAGTTATTTTTGCATGATTTTCGTGGGGTTTTATCACCTATCACTTCTAATATTGTTTCTCACTGTTTTAAGTGTTTTTAGTGTGTTTTGAGGTAGTTTTGTGTGTTTTGAAGTAAAAATACGAAAATTTAAAACAAAATCAGTTTTTGAAATGTTTTTAGAGTCGTTTTGGTGTGTTTGTGTCTTAGGTACCTTCCAACACAATGATGAGGATTCGGTTTTTAATTGCATGACTATTGAAGAAAGTTATAAACATGGATGGAAGTTTGAATTGCTCTCTGGTTTATGCTTGATTATGGTTACAGTTCATGAATTCATGTTCAATCAAAAAGAAAAAAAATCAGTTTTTGTAACACGCTTGAAGGAAGGAACTCAAACTAACGCTACATCCCTGAGAGACTTGAGCTTAAAACGTTCTTTGGAGAGTTAAAAATCTGTGCATTTATTGTTTTCTAAAGTCGTTGCATGATCTCATCATTCTTTGCTTGGTTGCTACTTAGAAGGCGTTTCATCATTTAGTTCCAAATACTAGAACTCATACTCGTTTCATTCAAAGCATGAAATTGATTAGCATAACACATAATCAAGATGAAGTTGTGTAGTGAACCAGTGCCAAATAGCCGAACCCCCTATGTCATTTGTTTTGTAGGTTTAACCCTTGTGAGCCTTGTTTAGCCATTTTCTTTGCTTAACCACATGTTCCCTACCTAGCCTAGATTAGGACCATCCTTACCCTTGTTCTTAAGGCGTAGTGAAGCATGACCTAGAGTGAATTCCCTTTGTTCGTTATTTGGCAGCAAACAAGTGTGGGGGAAGTTGTACGTTCATTTGTGCCAAGGCATCAAAGAGGCACGGGTGAGAAAGAAAAAAAAATGAAGAGAAAAGAAAAAAATTCGTGGAAAAAGAAGAAGAAAAAGAAAAGTTGTGAAAAATAAGTGTGAAAAATAAGTGAGAATAAGCTTACAAGTGTTGGTTGTTGAAGAAATGGTCCAAAAAGTTGAATTCGGCCCTAAGTATGTGTGATCTTCCCTTTATGTATCAGAGTTCGTGGCTGCGTTTCAGAAGGGAGTTCTAGGTGTCATATTCATTACTTTGCTCGCTATTGCTTTAAGAACGTTTGTTTTCCTTACCTTTCTTTGTTAGCCAATACCCCTAGCCCCGTTACAACCCTATACTTCAATCTTGAAGTGTTGTGTGTTTCAATATGTAGAGTTTGGGATTGGTATGAGCATATGGTGTCCCTGGTTCTCGCATCTAAGTAGGAGCATTCCATTCATGAGATCATATCTAAACATGCTTATTAATTCCAGAAATTGCTTTCTTTGTTATAAACATATGTGAGTGTTCGTTTTCATGTTTACATCAATCTTCTCACATATACCTAGTGTAGGGAGTGTAGTTAGAAATTCTGTGTGAAAATAGAGTGTATACCTTGTGAGGAATTGAGTGAATTCTCTAAGGCATGTTACTACATTCAAAACATTGTTTTAATTGGTTAAATACGAGCTAGTGAATGGTGACTATGGTTAAGTATGTACTAAAGGGTGGGGATGACTAAAAGCTATGGTTATGATGATCTTGAATATGTCATGTATGTTGGAAATCCCTGAGGTGAACGTTGGAAGGTTTAGTTTGTTTACTTTGTTTTGTTTTGTTTTGTTTTGTTTTGCTTGAGGACTAGCAAAAGCTAAGTGTGGGGGAATTTGATAGGAGCATATTTATGCGACTTAGTTAGCTTGTTTTCATGCATTTATGTTGTTAGTTCTTAGTTAATTTTGTATTTTAAGCTATTTTTGTGTGTTTGTAGGTTCTAAGTGTCAAGATGGCAAAAAGAAGCAATTTGGAGCATTCTAGAGCATTTTTGGGCCAAGATTGGGTAATGCAAGCATGGAGGCAAGTTGATGGACGAAATTGAAGATACAAAGGCTTGAAATCAGCTAAAAAGAGGGAAGAAAGAAGTCAAAGATAAAGAAGATAAGGAATCAGCTATTAAGAAGGGGAATTATCCAAAACATTATCCAAACTACCTTATCTTATCTTATCCTACCTTGTTTTCAGCTACAAAAGAGATTTAATTTCAGTTTAGGAGACTTAAAACCTGATTTCTAGAAGTCTTCTCCCTTGTCCTATAAATCTGGCGCCTACCTCCTCTCTAGAAGGTTTTTTCCTTGCCTTGCAAGGCATTCCCTGCCTTATCCAAGCCTTGCCGTGCAGTCCCTATCCCTTTCCCTCTCAGATTCTGATTTGTTAGCCTATTTCCTTGTGGATTTGGGTTCTTCAAATCCTTTTTAGAAATCAATTGGGCTATAATCCTTTTTCCTAAGGGATTCACACATTCTGCCGCACCTAGGGTCCTAATCCCTTGCTTATGCTGAGTCCAAGTCCTAATCTGATTACCCTAGGGTTTGTGGTGTATATATATATAGAATTAGAGAGTTGCCGGAGGTTACACACCCCATATACACTCCATAATTCGTTCTACACCACCACACCTTCAGAAACTCATACTTTGCCGCAGATGAGAGAAGACAAGGCCTCGCCGTGGCTTCCATTGGAGTTCTTGGAGTTCTTTCTTCTCTTGTTTCTGTTTCCATGTTTAATTTAATTTGCTTTTCAATTATGTTGAACATGTGGAACTAACTTTGTTTCAGTTAGAGGTGGATTCAAAGCCATGGACATATGTTTAGTATGAATTGATTACCTCCAGTTATTGTTTCATAAATTGTGAATGTGGTTTACTTATCTGTTTTATTAAGAACTTATTCTTGTGTGTTGATTAAGGATGCATACTTAGTTTACATGCATGAATTTGATGCTAGGATATAAGGGAATTTCACCTAATTGTTATGAACTTATATTCACAAGTAGTAAAGGTTGCTAGTCACAATCATGTTAAGTAAATCCAAGGCAGAATTAACATGCAGTTCATAGTTATGAATGCCTTGTCAATGTTTATGATTTCCATAGAACTTAATGATCTTTGATATGTGTCTCTATCATGCGTATTCCATAGTTAGGGAACTTGATAAGAATAATTTGGTTGTGATGCGTTACCCATTCAATTCAATGAACTTAGGGAAATCTGAGAATTGATTAGTGCAATACAATTAATTCGGAGCATTGTCATTCATGGTTTATCGAAAGAATAACTGGAAATCAATTTATATGCATATGTTCATGTGTGGAGAAGAACCCTCTAACTAGTTTGTCACCCTTGAATTCACCTTAATTTCGTTTTAACTTACTTTGTTTGCTGCAATTTACTTAGTTTTGTCAAATTCGTCCAAAAACCCCCTCAGTTCTTATTTGTGTTTTAGTTTTGTTAAATTCGTCTAAATCTGCCTCCTTTTAGTGTTTTGAGTCTTACTAGTCTAAAATTCATCCAATTCACTTTCTAGTACCTGTTTTGAGTCTGTTTAAATTAGTTTTGCTGTTTTGAGTTAATTTGGTCTGTTTTGAGTTGTCTAGAGTCTAGTTTAGTGTTTTAGAGTTTAAATTGTGTAGATTAGCATCCCTTCTAATCCCCGGCCTAAAACGATCCCTACTTTCATATACTACGTCGATAGGGTTTTAATTTGAGTGTCAAGTAATTTTCACATCATCAACATATAAAGCATCCTCTGCTTTCTGGCCTACACTCTCCAAAATGTCTACTATTGCACTTACAGCACAAAGGTACATTTACTCTACTAATATCTCCCTGTTTCTGGAATCTGGAACCTCCAGTAATCTACCACCTCACCTCTGATCAGTGATATTAAAACCTCTACTGGAAGAATTAGAACTAGCTGTACTTCTTTTGAAGCTGGATCTTTCAAGGTCCTTGAGATGACAAGTCTTTACTTTTATCATCTTTCCTCTGATTCATATTCTTTTCCTCTTCTTCATCACTATCGCTGGACATGTTCTCAGAGTCCTCAATTCTCAACAAGATCTCATAAAACTCCTGGTAAGGTGCATAATGGGTAGTGGTCGTCGTCAAAGAACGCCACTTCTTCTTAGTTCTCAGCTTAAAACGACATAACATTCCCACCGAATTAACAACAACATCCAGATGGTAACAAGACAAGTCTGTAACTTTCTATAATACTCATTCACCATCATCTTTCCTTGTCTCAATTTTTTGTAAACTCTTGCTCCCTACCATCAATATATGCCGGAGGAATAAACCTTTCCTTAAACAATTCTTTAAACCATTCTCAATCAGCTATTTCCTCCGGTGACATCATATAAAACTCCGGTCTTCACCATGATGCATATTCAGTACTCAAAACCATGTAGTAGTCTAGACCTACCTTTCAAAAGAAAGATTCCCTTAACTTGCATAAACCGAAACGTCTTTTCCAAATGATTAAGCCATCGCTCTGCTCCCTCAGGTCTTTCATTTCCATAATATGATTCAGTTTCAACTTATAAACAATCTCTAGATGAGTCCTTTGAATAATAGGCTGACTCACAATAGTACTAGCTTCCCCCAACTGAGCTATATCCGGGAAACTAAACTCATCTGAACAACGTGGCTCTCTACGAGGCGGTATAGTTCTGACAGAAGACACTAGGAATTTCTCAAGATACACAGGACTGCAACCTAGGCTTTGATACCAACTGACACACCCTGTCCCGGAAGAGGGCATGCTGGCTGTCACATGAGAGTGACGTAACCATTTACACAGTTCGGAAGCTTTAGAGATTCAATTACAAAGATATAACACCCGAAGGTGTATCCTACTTTTGTGAATTCTGTCAGAACACCGTTGCATTCCTCGTGACCACCAAAGCACTGCTACTTAGAACCTGGAGGGGCGCAAAACAAAGTTGAGTGGGTCAGTAAAACAAAGCTTTTCTAAAAATCATCTCATTATCAAAGCGCTAACCCATCGTTGTAAAACCTGTATACTTTCCCAGAAAATAGCATATAAACATATGTATATCATCATATTTAAAAATCATAACTCAAAAATCAATATTCTGAAAGTATGCCATGCCAGATGCATAAATATATATATATAACAGGTGAAATAACAAATCAACCGGAGACCCTGTAGTGGTCCTGTACGGCTAATCATATAGCTCAATACCTATGCCTGCACACGAGTCGGAACCATAGAAGTGGTCTGTACGACAGGACTTGGTGTATAATACGCTCTAGTGCTACACTCATCAAAACGGCCGTGCGAATAATCGCAAGTCACCTACGAGTTGGAAATAAGTGGTCTGCACGACAAGACTTACACCTACTTGGATCCAAAGGAGCGTGCGGTGCGGGAGGTGAATATCAACATAAGCACAAACACCGGTGGTGCAGGTTATGAGCTCTCATCACAAATCACATCATCAACACAATATAGCTCACCTGATACTTACCTGTGCGTCCACCGCTCAATTTCACACGTATGCATCATATATCAATTCATATAACTCATATCAATTCTATGCATGGCATTTTAAAACATATTTTCAATTAAATTCGATTTCTAGGAAAATCAGTAAGTATATAAGTATATAACGAAAGCAACTGCCCACTCACTGGTATATCGAAGGGTCATAACCCCCGAGCCTCGATTGATGGCACTCGTGCTCGGGATAGGCCTCACCTATAAGCGTAATAACCGAATAAACGTTATTTAACCCACATAACCAACAATAGGTAATAACTTCTCATACGTTGCTCAAATGGGGTGTTTGAATATACCAACGTGATCTACACAACACCACCAACATCCCTATATTTTTAGAAAAATTTTCCGACGTCTCACGCGCCTCCACGCGCTGGCGAACGCACGGACCTACGCACCCCCACGCGCGGTCACGTGCCAGGCACACTGACGGCGTCAGTTAACGCCGTCAGGAATATTCCAGGAATATTCTGTTAACTCCTAATTGTTACCATTAAATCTAACTAACGGCGTTGGAATATTCCGTCAGACTTGACGGAATATTCCGTCGTCTTCAACCTTGGGACTCCAGCGAGTCTCCGGTCACCGGAAAACTGGGGATTTTTAAAAGTTCAATATCTCACTCGTTTTTCATCCAAATTTCATGCCATTTATATCAAAATGAAGCTCTTAACTTGTAGAATACATTCGTACTAATTTAAAGCTCTAAAAGTCACAGGATCTCATCGGAGAATTTCAAGAAAAACCAGCCAAACTTCGTCCTCACAATCCCGACGTCCAAATCCTTTAAACGAAGCACTCCGAGCTTCCTTGGGACCTCACTAAGCTTCCTATAAGCTTCAAATTTCCAAAAACACAACGTTTAACGTGAGCATGAACAGTACTCAAATCGGGAATTCTTGGTTCACGAGGTTTTCAAAGGTATCCTTACCTGAAATGGTTATCAATCAACTCGTCTGTGCTCCACGAACACGATGGTGCCCTCTTTGACCACGATCTATGAAGTTTCAAAGGGTTTTGGTGCTTGTCCGTACACGAGAGAAGAGAGAGAGAGGGAGTCCGAGAGAGAGAGAGAGAGTGCGGGAGAGAAGAGGGAAAAAGATATGGGTGTGTGTGTGTGCTCCTAGTTTGGTCACCAGCCAAACAAAAGAAAATCTAAGTCCTAATTGGGTCCAAACAATTAGGACTCAACATAATTGGTCCACTTCTATAATTTTAACCACACAATTAAACGTCCAAGGGTATTATCATCCTTTCACACCATCGATAAAAAATATTTCGGGACGGGCTGTTACAGACATACATATGGTAACTATAAAATGTGCCTAACATATGTACTTTTTTTTAATCCAAGCCTAACATATGTACTAATACATGCAAATTAATTTACCTACAACATTAATTTACCTATATATTACATATAAATACAGGTAAATTATGTTACGTACACACGATAATAATTATGTGACAGAATATATATATATATATATATATATATATATATATATATATATATATATATATATATGTAATGGTTTACCTACAAAATATAAAAATATTACTTTATTTCAAATACATATAATTATAAGTGGCTAAAAAAACGTCAATAGGAGTAATTAGAATTTAATGCCCATATTATGTGGGCATGATTGAAGCCAAAATTGGAGGGTTGTGTGTGAGAAAACATTAGAAGGGTTGTGGCATATTTTGTAAATTATCTGAAGTAATAGGTCATTTAATTTCTAATGTGGCAACATATTTGAATTTTGGATTTATATTGGATGTTTAAAGATAGATCGGTTTTAATTTAAAAATTACGAGTTGTATAGACCTATATCTAAAGAACCCATAAATAAATAAAAGAAGTAAACAAAAGAGTTGGTGAAATCAATTGATTTCCAAGTAAATCCCATAACTTACTCTCCAGTCAAATTAATGATTGAATGATGACAACGAAACAACTTCGTACCATCCAATTCGCCAATTATTTGCATGCCAAATGTTACCAAAGTGGCCACCTCCTTTCAAAAGGATAAAATGCCCCGACTCTTCTGAAAACAAGATAATTTAAAAACACAAATTGCTGCTTACACTTAGACAGGTATTGATCAATGCTGCCAAAATAAAAAAAGTTAAAAGCCCTACTCTTACAATTCACATAGAATACAAGGGAAAGTAATAAATAAATAAATAAATAAAACATAAAATAGAAAATGTGAAGTTTCGGAGACAACAAACCCTAGTTTTGAACTTTGACCCGAACTCCAATAGCTACTTTCCTGAATTTAGAATGAAATCTCAACCTTCTTTACAAATTAATGACCATTTTGACTAATTTTCCGGCAAGACTTGAGCTCGGCAATGAAAGCATGAACATTGGAATGAGAAGAGCCACCTTTTTCAAAAGCTTTCATGGCTTTGTCTCTAAACTCTTCTGCTCTCTTTCTCATGTCAACTACTTCATCTTCTCCACATCCCATTAGTCTGTTCACAACATGGGCAACCTTGTCCCTCTTTATGGTCACCCTAGGCAGCTCCTTCAGTGGAACCCAGTCCTCATTCCCCATTGAAATCCCAATCCTTATGACATTGAGAATGAACCTCTCATTGTAGAACTGCTCGGAGGAGAAAGGCCATGTGATCATTGGCACACCAGCTGTGACACCTTCAATGATGGAGTTCCACCCACAATGGTTCATATAAGCACCAACAGCTGGGTGTTCTAAAATCAAAAGCTGAGGAGCCCAGCCTCTTATCATAAGCCCTCTTTTCGATTTCGTAATCCTTTCTTCGAATCCCACAGGAAGCACAACACTTTCCACTTGTTGCTTCTCTTTTGATGAGTAGTCTAAAATCCTCCCAATCACCCAAATGAAAGGGTGGTTGGAAGCTTCAAGCCCATGAGCAATTTCCAAAAGCTGAGCTGAAGTGATTCTTGGCATGCTTCCAAAGCTTATGTAAAGAACTGAGTTGGGTTCTCTTGAATCAAGCCAACTCAAACAACTATGCTCATCAATGGAGGTTTTGATGCCTCTTTCGACCTTGTCGATGTTGGTCCGGTTGTACAATGAGACCGGCCCTATGTGCCATATTTTCCTCTTCATATCCTTCTGAAAGTAATCAGCATAAGCTTGTTCTAGCTCGTAGAAGCTGTTCACCACAATCCCATAGCTTTTAATCTCACACTCTAGAGCCTCATTGAGAAAATGAGTGAACACATTTTCGGCTTTGACATAATCCGGCAGCATTGACCTTTTGAGCTCGATTTGGTTGGGTAGGCCGGGCACGAGAAAAGCCACAGTTTCAGACACAACTTTCTCATGTGGAGCATACCGTCTGAGACTTTCCTCCACACAGTGAGAGAAGCAGCCACTCCCATCAAACACAACCCTAGGGATTCCAAGCCCGTCAGTGACATCTGCAGTCCAAGGATAAAGCCTGTCCGAGATAAGACAGTCCGGTCGGGTCTGGCTAAGGAGCTTCCCGAGAGGGTCTTGGAGCTTCATGGCAGCCATGAAGAGTTTGGTGAACATGTCTCCATTAGTGGTTGTGAGTTCGTTTTCGCAACCGATCGGGAGACCAAACTCTTCAGCCGGGAAATCTAAGGTGAGGAAGCCGATATCATAGCCTAGTTGTTGGTCTCTGAGGATGGGGTTTTGGAAGAGGATGACATTGTGAGGGGTTGTGACAATGGTGGCCTTCACGCCATGAGAAGCAAAGAGTCTGGCTAGGTCTATCATGGGGATCAAGTGACCACCAAGTATGTAAGGAAAAAAGAAAATTTCAAGCTTGGGTTCGGCTTGAGAATCCATTTTTTTGGTTTTGCACCTAACTAGCTCTAGTCTCCTTTGGGTTAATTTATAGTTATAAGCTCTTTCTCTGCCGCCTCCATATGAGAAATATATTTATACCACAGTTACTAATTACGATTGTTGATATTCAAATCTAGGACCCATATACAAATGGATCCCATATTTTGGTACAAACTTGCTTTTAGCAATCTCTTGAGTTTTATAGTATAAGATTATAACATCACTACAAGAATCATAGACATGGGCTTAGCGAAGTTAGCTTGAACACTATTTAAGTTCCAATCCTACTTTTCGTAGTTTAGATAATTTAGTGTAGACTATCTCTTGTATAACAAAATAAAAATAAAAATAAATCATTAAAACCTTGAACCCGATATTCATAGTAATTAGTGAGATTTATGTAAACCCGTCTGTAAAAATGAATCTCACATCGAAAATTGATGTTGTTAATGGTGAAACTCACTTGAATTTATATATATTATATACCATGAAATTTTTGTATGGTCCGCCTATATACCCAAGTTTCGCATGTGAGATCAGTCTACGTATAACCCAGTTTTATAAGCGCGTGAGAAATGTTGTCAATAATAACATGGTAAATAAATGTTCTATTAGTATATAAGTCTACCTATATGTCACCAATTGAGACTGACTTTGTGAACATTTCGGGAAAAAGAAAAAGAAAATTATATAGGATGACAAAGATTTATGCATGTGTATGTTTTTTCAACTTTTTCCCTTCTGTGAGGTCGGTAGAATGCATGTGGCATTGGTTGCAAAATACAGTGCTACAATAAAGTCCTTTGATTCATTTGGATTCTGTTTTGTGCTTCCCTATTTTGGAAAAAGATGGTATCCACAACTTTCATCTGCATTCTGAAACTTGGTTACAAAAATTGAACCAAAAATGTCTGCCAATATAAATTGCTGATTAAATACTCCAACTGAGTACTCGTTTTCAAGAACACGACACAGACAAAATGATGCATCACAACGAGACTTTTGGTTTGGGAAGGTCAAATGAATGCATATCAAACCCCCCTCTCCTAACTCTCAATTTCTCATCTATTTGATCACCGTCAAAAATTCAAACCCCATCCTCTTTCCTTCATTTTTTCTTTATTACAAGTGATATCACCATCACTACTAGAAATTATGGCTTGCCCTACTAAATCTTACGTGACAGACCGATTGAAATGTATTTGCCCAACGGATAATTTTGTTAGTAGGGCAAAATCAGTTAACATATTGGATCAACTGAAAACATTTAAGCGACAGACACATTTCGTAGGTTAAGAAACAGGTCGTTGGGAAAACTTTTGGCGCGAAGAGGGGAATTTTTTAACGAATGAAATCACCGTTCGTCGTGTAGGATAAACTTACCCGACAAAGAACTCTGTTAGGCATCTCTACTATCAATAGTCAAAAGTCCACAAGTGACGCGTAATAAATTCCACCGGCATGGAATTTGCTCGACCCTTTCGTAAGAGTTGCCGGACGGAGTAGTTCGTTGGGCAAAGATCTATTCATCAGTTTATAAGTTTGTGTCTTCCCCTTTCTTTTTCTCCTCCATACATTCATTCTCTTCTTTATACTTTGTACCCTCCTATTCATCTTTCTCCTTTTTCCCATTCTTCTTCGGTTCAACACCATTTTACCCGCTACCCAAGTTTGCACAAGTTTATGAAAAACAGCATTAGCAAAGGCATGTCTATTGTGGTCGGGGCGTCTAGGGAGTACATAGAGAGGATACTACCGTAATGTGCAAGAACATGGTGATGATACCAACGTAAAGTCCAAGAAGGTGGTGAACAAATGTTGCTCAGATTTCTTGCATGTGGAAGAACAAGGAGAGGATACTACCGTAATGGGCGAAAAGCCCTAAATCCTATGGTTAGGCAGTTCAAAAAAAAAAACTCAGTATTGTTTGTAAAGCTCAGGCGGAATTGGATTTAAAAGTGTTTCATGGTTGAGCTTTGATTTTAAATGTTTGGTATATTTTATAACTTTTCAAAGCATTAGCAATAGCTAAAATCAGAGTATATGTCATGTAAATTTTTCTATATTTTCAATATTTTGTTATGGATTGTAAAGCTGTGAACCATATGGCTAAGCTTTTGTTCATGGAAATTTGCATTCCAATTAATGAATATATATATATATAGATATATAGATATATAGATATATATATATATAAGACCACGTGTTAATTATGAAATCCATTTGTCGAAATAAATTCTACAAAACTAGTTTTACCAATTATATTCATATATGGTATCTAATTTGATAGGAATAAGGAATATACAATTTTCGAAGTGTCACAAATATGCAGATCCAATTTCCAATTGTCACATAAAGCCACAGGTAAAGCCAAACACTTGTGTTGGGAATCTACTGACAGAGGGTTTACCCGACAGAATTTCGTCGGTTTTTATCTATTGCTCAAAAGTTTCCAACTCATTTTTACAAAGTGGCATAGATGGCCATCACTGGCATGAATCCACTACATAGGTTTTACCTTATGAACTTTTGTCAAGTAAAATCTAACAGGTCATAATTATTTTTCGAATGTGTCACAGATATCCAGTCCGGGTCAGGGGAATCCACTAACACATGTATTACTCGACAAACCTCCATCGGGTAATAGATAATAGGTCAAATTTAATTTTCTAATGTACACAGACATCCAGTCATGGGCCTTAGGAGTCTACTGACATAAAACTTGCCCGAAAGCTCCGTAGCGTAAAGCCTAATTGGTCAAAAGTCCAATTGTATTTTTGATGTGTCACAGATATCCACCTCACATGGGGACAAAATCCACTGATGCAGCAATTAGCCGACGGAAGTTCGCCTATTCATCCACTATAAATAACGTCCTTTCTCTTCATTTTTTTCATCAGTATGTTCCTCTCTTATGTTCCTCTCTTCATATATATACTAGTTTCATATATAGAATCTGTGGGAGTGGTGGAAAAAAAAATCATGTGAGTGGTGGGCGGGTTTGGAGTGACAGGGTTGTTTTTAAGGATATCATAGTTTGTGGAAGAGCAGTGTAGATGTAATCTTCAGTGAGTTAATTATAGGTGTTCGTAGTTGCTTTAATATTTGAATTATAATATTATAACTAGTGGTATGAAAGGAAGTAAGGCTAGTCGTGTAGGCTAGTCGAGTAATTTGTCTGTGTCAGTGAATGTAGTGACTAGAAGTTAATCTAATGACTTCCAAGTAGAAGAATAACGGCGGTATTGAAGAATATAAGTAATAAAGCGATATTGGAAGACAAAAGTTAAGCTGAAATCATGTACAGTATCAAATGTAGGTTGGTTTTGTACATGATATCAACTAAATTTTTGTCATCCAATATAACGCTATCTTTAATACTCTTCAATATTTCTGTTATTCTTCCACATGTAAGGCTTTCAAGTATCATTTGGTCATCACATTTATCGACACAAAGAAAGTACTCAGGTAGTTTACACGACGACCGTATTTTTTTCAAACTTATAGCTATAATAATATCATTCCAAATCTTATAGCTGATGCAAACTCCCACAATTATCTCACCTCATATTACATCTAGACTGTCCATCCACACACTATGATATTCTTAAAAAACAAACTCATCACTCTGAACCTTCCCACCACTCACACTTTTTTTTTAATTTTTGCCTGACGGAAGCATATATATAATCCGTCTGTTAAAGTAAAAAAAGGCCGCCTAAAACTTTGTTTAAGAATCAAATTGGCCCCAAAATTTAACATTGCCCGATGGAACCATATCATTCGCTAGTCCATTAATTAATATTTCGTTGGGCAATTACCACAATTTGCCGGTTAAGTTAAAAAAAAGTCGTTTGAAAATTCATTCATAATCAAATTCGCCCCAAATTTTTAAGTTTCCCGACGAAATTTGCTTATATTTCGTCGACAATCGATATTTCCCACCATTTTTTCCCAAACAAAATTTTTGGATTTTCTTGAATTTTTCCCGAAGAATGAATCATTTACCCAACAATAAGTTAGGTTAACGAACACGTGTTGCAATTTTAAAAAGACCTACCCAACGAACTCCCGAAGAACCTTCTGTCGGGTAAGAGTTTAAAATGTTTACCCTACTATAATAATATCATTCCAAATCTTATAGCTAATGCGAACTCCCACAATTATCTCACCTCAGATTACATCTATACTGTCTATCCACACACTATGATATCCTTAAAAAACAAACTCATCACTTTGAACCTTCCCACCACTCACAATTTTTTTTTAGGGTAAATCTCAGTTTACTACCGTCAAGTTTCGTGGTTTTCAACATTTGGTACGTGAAGTTTTTTTGGTCCCAGAGTCATACCTAAAGTGTTAATTTTGGGACAGTCTCATACATCCATTAGTCTGGCTATTAAATCAGCTGTCAATTGATGATGTGGCACGCCATGTGTCAAAATGGGGCCCACGTGGAAATTAAAAAATTAAAATTTTAAAAAATTAAAATAAAATAAAAAATCTGGGCGTTCACCCCTCCCAACCCTTTCCCTCCTTCTTCCTCCCTTCTCTTCCCTGCACCCATCCTCCCCGCACACGCACATATTCCCCTCCTTATCCCGCCCCTCACCCACCCACGTTTCCACCAACCCTCTTCCCACCCTGATGGTGAAGTGCTCCTGCATCACACCTCTTGGTCTTGGGTTTGAGGATGTGTCTTGGTCTTGGGTTCGAAGGTTTGTGTGCTTCTGCTGCTCTACTGTTGCCTTTGAATGTGATTAACCCACCCACCTTCCCCTTCCCGATACCCACCTCGCCACTAAGCCTTTTCCCCTTCCCAAAACCCCTAAAATTCCCTGCTTTTCTTCTCTCATCTGCACCCACTCTTCGCCCCTAACTTCCATTGATCCTCGGCTACACTATGAAATCGAATTTCTCCAGCAGTGGGTCGGCATGTGCGCACACCAAGGTGTCATCCAGTTCAAGAAACACTGTCATCTTCTTCGGAGAAACCAAAGGCGTAAGCGATAGCTCGAACAAGAGCTTGCGCAAGATCGGGTTTTCCGATCCGGGATCGCATTCTGGGCAGCCGTCGTGGAGAGATAAGAGAGGGAGGGTTGGGTGGGCAGGAGGGATGGAATTTTGGGGGTTTTGGGGATGGGGAAGGGGCTAAGTTTTGGGGATAGGGAATAGGCTTGGTGGTGGGGTGAGTATCAGGGAAGACGGAGGGTGAGTGCAGAGGAGAGAAGGGAGGGAGAATGAGGCGAATGGGTGCAGGGAAGAGAATGGAGGGAGAAGGATGGAGGGGGTCAGGAGAGGTGAACGGCAGATTTATTATTTTTTTTTTTTAATTTTAAATTTTAAATTTTTTAATATTCACGTAGGCCCCTATATTGACATGTGGCGCCCAGTCATTGTCCATGTGGGCGCCACATCATCAGTTAACGACTGATTTAACAGCCAAACTAACGGATGTATGAGACTGTCCCAAAATTAACACTTTAGGTACGACTCTGGGACGAAAAAAACTTCATGTACCAAATGTTGAAAACCACGAAACTTGAGGGTAGTAAACTGAGGTTTACCTTTTTTTTTTAATCTTTGCCTGACGAAAGCATTTATATAATCTGTCAGTTAAAGTACAAAAAGGCCGCCTAAAATTTCTTTTAAAAATCAAATTGGCCCCAAAATTTAACATTGCCCGATGGAACCATATCATTCGCCAGTCCATTAATTAATATTTCATTGGGCAATTACCACAATTCGTTGGTTAAGTTAAAATAAAAAATAAAAAAAATAAAGTCGTCTGAAAATTCATTCATAATAAAATTTGCCCCAAATTTTTAAGTTGCCCGACGAAATTTGCTTATATTTCGTCAACAATCAGTATTTCCCACCATTTTTTCCCAAACAAAATTTTTGAATTTTCTTGAATTTTGCCCAAAGAATGAATCGTTTACCTGACAATAAGTTAGGTTAACGAACACGTGTTGCAATTTTAAAAAGACCTACCCAACGAACTCTCGAGGAACCTTCTGTCCGGGTAAGAGTTTAAAATGTTATAACCTTCTAGCATCTTGCTCCTCGCCGTTTCAACCTCTCTCTATGTGCTCTCAATCTCTCCCTCTCTGTGCTCTTAAACTCTCTCTCTTAGTGCTGTCTCACTCTCACTCTCACTTGCACTCTTTCTCTCAGTTCTCTCACTATCACTCTTCCTCTCAGGTATCTCAGTTCTCTCACTCTCACTATCCCTTTCATTAACCCCCGCTCTCAGACCTAGCAACACTTTCACTATGCAATTGTAAGTTTATTTCAATTTCATTTTATTTGTTAATTTGTTTTGGAATTTTGAAATTGAAATGGGTTTGTGCATATGCTTGGGTTTTTTAAATTGAATTTGTGAAAATGATATATATTTGTGAATTGGGTTTGTATGTGGGGTTGTTTGTGAAGCTGTGGATGGGGTTTTATTTGGAGTTGTATGTGACTCTGTGAATATGCAGGTGATAAAATGGGGTTTCTTCTCTACAACGAAATTAGGATTGTGGGTTTGTGATCAAATGGTGACACACCCCGACCTGGAAATCAGGGCGTGCTGGCCATCACTAATGTGACGTAACCATAACGCAATGCGGAAGCGATAAGATAAGAGAATTATGAATGACTAAAAGCCGAATACTAGCAGGAAGATTCCCCTAGAGACCGTTTATAATCTGAAGTTGGATCATTTCATTGGTAATGAGGGTCATGAAGGAGCAGAAAAGTGGTTAGACCGTATTGAGAAGACCTACCAGGTGATGCAGAGTCCAGCACGCCCTGATTTCCAGGTCGGGGTGTGTCAAATGGGGTCAACAACAAATTAGAATTGGGTGATAATATAATCTGTGAATTGAGTTTTTGGGTTTTTAAAATGGAATTAGGTTAAGTGATGCATATAAGTTTAGGAAATATTTGAAATGGTATATTTTTGCAAATGGCTCCCCGATAGATCATAAGCCACCGGTCTGATTCATCTTCGGCTCAGGCTGAGCAGTTGGCCCCCAATGGTATTATGGTGGTAAACAATATCCAGGCACCGATTGCGGAGTCAGCAGCAAGCACCAGTTCGAGCACACTGTTTTCACCCATTCATTCTGTCAGTGACTTCATAGCACCCATCGCCACCAACAGCTCCCAGTACCCCCGACTATCATTTCACCCTCTCTGGCAGCGTAGAGGCTGAATTGGCCTCGATGGATGGAGAGGAGACAGGAGGACAACTCCCTACCAGCCTATGGAATAAGAAGACTTGGCGTATTTGTCGAGGCTTAAAGATAAACCAGATCACTCGAACCACCTAGGCCCCAATCCAGATTGTATACCCCATCCCCCCAAACCAGCGCTGAGCCTATGCCAATGTCAACAGTTTGTTGACTCACAACTGCTGAGGAATCATCCACAGCAAATGCCCCATGGATGTTGATTCATGGATTTCACATGACTAGGAGGTTCGTCGAGAAATGTACCGCTAGCTTTCGGTAAATCTACAACTACTTTGTCAAAGTCATAATATTTTAGGAAATTCCCCAAAATGGGACAATTTCTTAATCTTGCGACAGAAATAGGATAAACCGGCCATGCACAAGCCATGAACATCATGCACAAAATCGAAATTACTAAAATACCCATATATAAATGGGTTATACCTCATTTTTTCTCCCCCATTTTCTGATTTCTCTCTCTACTCTCTCCCTTCCTCTTTCTCTTCTCTCACTTTCTCTCTCTCTACTCTTTCTCCCATCCTCAGATCTCTGAGCTCCAATTTCGAAGAGATGGGAGTCCAAAGAGAGGCGAAAAGAATGAGATGGGCTTTGGGTTCACCTCATACCTCTGATTTCGAACAAAGGGATGCAAGAGAAAGGTGAGAAGAATGAGCTAGGTTTTGTACCATATTTTCTGTTTTGGTAGGAAAGTTCCATTTTTCTGGCCACTGAAGCTTCAGCAGGCATAGTATGGTAGGGTGTTTAGTTCCAAGTTCCTTCATCAATGATTTATGGAATAAATAGGTTGTTTGTAACATGAATTAATACTTAGAAGTTAAATTAGGGTTTGTGTTTCATGTTGGGGCGTATGGGTTATGGAATAAATTTCAAGTTTTGACATGCTATAAGACTAGGATGGAACAATTTATGATACAAGTGTTCAATTGCAGAAATTTGTGAAAATTTTTCCGTAATGTGCATGTGGTGTGCATATGGTGTGCATGGCTACATCTTAATATGAAAAGCGGGAATGTTCACTAGTTATGATGCACATATGTTGTGCCTCAGAATTTAGCGAGTATGACCACAACCTAGTTGGCCTCGTGGAAAAATAAAATTAAGAAAAAACTTAGAGGATGTTAAGGGTCATGCGTGTCCATGAAATAACGACAGCGAGTATCATGTTTTCCACCTGCACGTTAAGCGGTGGTTGATATATGTAACAAGACTTTTCAAACTGTCACTGTAACCTTATATACATAACAATTATGTTTTAATTGTATCCATTATACAAATATGTTGCCGTTAAAGTTTCTCTCGTTCTGTGCATATGATGTGCATGTATTGTACATATTATGTGCATGCGGTGTGCATATAGTGTATTATGTGTAGATGGTGCGTATTTACATCTTTGATACTCTTTGCATTAACGTAGTTTACTACTTTTTCCTTTGATTTAGAGGCAAACCCTGCAAATGCAAAAAAAAAAAAAACGAACGAGGTCGTGAAACAATTTCCTTTTATTCAGTTGGGTTTTTTCGTGCCCATTCAAACTACAATTTTTTCAAATCCTTGAAATATTTGAACCCAATCAAATTTGATACCAAATTCAAATTAATGAATCTTCGATTCTTCATTTAAAGTTTAGGGTCATTTTTCTGATTTCGAAGAGAGAGCTGTGAGTTATGGGTTTTTGGGTTGAGTTCAGATCTATGAGCATAACATGTGCATGTTGTGTACATACAATGTATGAGCGAGCTTAATATGAAGAAAGCGAATAAGTGCGCAAAACAATTTTGTCCATACCCTTCTCTCTTACTTCTTTCCACTCAGATTTTTCTTTTTTCCCTCAAATTTATCACATCTCCAAAAGGCAACTGACCTTTAATACATTTTTTCATTTAATTGAAGCAAAAGCCAAACCCTATTTTAGTGCTTGTAAATTTGGATTGAGAGAGGGAGCAGAGGGAGGGAAAAGACAGAAGAAATGAAAACCCACATATAAATCAGAGAAATGATAAAATAAAATAAAAAATCAAAATTCAAGGATTTGGGTCTCCTCCAACAAACACCAAACCAATCACTTCAACTCCAAAAATCCATCAATCAAAAAGCAAAATTAAGAAACCTAGTTCACAAAACCTACGAATGAAAAGGTAAAAATTGAAGAAGATATGTCCGTTTGAGAGAGAGCTCTTGTGCATATTTGAAATGTAGAGAGAGAGAAGAGAGAAAGAGAGAGAGCTTGGATGAAGAAAATGGGTGAGTTAGATAGAGCTCTTGGATGAAGAAGATGGGTGGGTTAGGGTTCTTTGAACTAGAATAGGGGAGAGAGATTTTCTCTCTCTCCTCTCTGTTTCTCTCTCTACAAAATGAGAAATGAGAGCTGAAATTTTTGGATAATCCATTTATATGGGAGGACAATTTGGTCATTTCAAGGTGTAGGAAAAATCCTATTTATGTCCGATTTTTTTGCATGGCGTGTGCATATTTGAAATGTTCTATTTCTGTCCCAAGATTAAGAAATTGTCTTATTTCTGAGTATTTCCCTAATATTTTTAGAAATTAATTAAATGTCGTGTTAAATTAATTATTTGCTCTTCTTTGTGAAAATTGCAGTCCAACTTTTCGTGGAACGAGCAGGACAGAGGTTGTATAGAGTATGTCAACTAGGACCAGGGGTTTGCAGTTCAAGGAGTGAAAATACGAGCTACACAGGCGTTACGAGTCTTGTCCAACACCCGAGGCAAAGCGAGGGGACCCTCCAAGGAGTTTCTGGAGAGGGTGGGCGAGTGAGACTAGTTTTGCACTCATTTTGAGAGTGAAAAGTATAAGGTAATAAAAAAAAATTATTTATTTTTTATAATTATTTTTTCATCTTCATTTCAACTATTTTTTTGTAATGTACAGAAAAATTTGACGGCAAATAAAGGGAATCGGGACAAGAAGTTGTACAAGCACCACTTCGGTTCTCAACCCTTATCTTATCGGATCAAGGAACGGCGAGAGGTTGAGGAGAAGTCACCGAAGGTGGTGGTTTGGAGGGAGACCCACGCCAATTAACGCAACAAGGTCGAGGACGCGATTTATGTAAGTATTTTTCATAACTTTCAATTATAATTTTTATTACTATAATTATGGTTTAAATTGTAATTAATTTAACTTCGTATTACTTTTTTTTTTTCTAATTGGCTTCAATGGTACAAAAGAAGGACGAGGACCTTGCCAATCTCTCCCAGCGGCATCCTGATGTGCCTATGGAGGAGCTGACACTTGACCTAGAGGTGTCTCTCCAGGTGTTGATGGACGAGGTTGGCCGTAACGAAGTCCGCGGCCTAAGAGCAAGTTGGGTTTGGAAAGTCAGGTTTTGTTCTTCATCGACTTCCACTGCAGCGACCTAGACCGATTCCAGACTTCAGCAGGTGGATGAGGAGCTGGCACGCCAAGGGGAATTAGTCTGCTAGTACTTCTTAATCGTATCATAGAGCTTTTCAACTTCTGGCATTACGATTCCACTGCCCTCCCCCTCCCCTCGAGCTTGTGTCGCCATTCCAGTAGCTCGCTAGCAACCGTCCCAGGATCCTCTGGTGCTATCATTCCAGGAGCCGCCCCACTAGTGACTAGACCCCACCATAGTTTACGATTCATTTTTCCCTTCTTTTTTTGTAATATATTTGGACGAACAATTTTTTTTGGGGTTATATATATTTATTTCTATTTTTACAATATTTTTTTTAACTCTTGGTATTTAATGTTTTATTTTCTGTAGTTAATTTTTTTTAATTAATAAATTCAATTTTTTTTTATTATTATAAAACTTTGCCCGATGGAAGTTTCGCCTCTTAAACTAATAATGCCCGACGGACCATCCGTCAGCATCCACTCACACCATTATTTAAATATGACATCCCGACGAGTACCTTGCCATCATTTTAAGTACCCCTCCGTCGCGTAAATAGTTTTTCAGCCGACTAACTATATTGTCGGTTAAGTATATGTCCGCCGGGCAAATTTTATTTCACCCGACAAACGTGCTCGTCAGGCAATTAGTCTCTTAACCTCCGGATCTGTGTGTCCGTTGTGTAAATATATAAGCAACGAGGTTGACCCTAATAACTTTTCCCGACGAACCTCCGTTTGGTAAATCATCTACCAACGAACGGGCTTTTTTGCCGACAAAGTTTTTCCGTTTGGAAAACTTTTTTTTTCTTGTAGTGTATTCTAACTACACTAGGAGAATGAGTGAGAATTTGAACTCAAGACACAACGAGTTAAAAAACTAAAAAATTAAAAATAAATAAAAAATAAAAAAATAAAAAAAAAACCTTAACAAACAGGCAAATCCACCATTTGCCCTTCCCTCACTTTTTCTTCCTTCACACACGTGAACCGTAGGTGCACAGAAAATTAGAATATAAAATATGTTAATGAATGGAGCGAAGAAAAATGATGTTATTATTTTATTTTATTTTTAACAAACGATATTATCTACATTAGGGTAGGTCAATGGGCTAGCAATGTGGTTCAAATTCGTCTTTGGCGAGAATCGAACCTAAGACCTCTTATTTACAAGTGAAGAAAAATGATGTTATTAATTCTATTATATAATGTTGAAACTCTTTAACAAATGTGATCAATCAATAAGTTTTTAATAGAAATGATTTATTCAAAAAGTTATGGAGTTCTCTTTAGAAAGCAAATAGCAATAAAATATATATCACACGCTCAATACGTAGGACATTTTCTATGATTTAGAGTTTGGAATATAAATAATATAGTTAAAAAATTCTAACGAGAGCCGTTTATGATTTGAATATTTTAAAACGATCGATCATCAAATGCTATATATATAACATTACAAAAGGGAAAGAAAAAAAAAAAGAAAAGTAAAGAGAAAAATCTCCAAGGACCCCTTACAAATTCTCAGAATGCATACATGCTTTGTATGCATATAGGACCATCTGAAAATGTCAAACACGAACCTTCATTTTCTGGCTTCGATTGAACCGTGAGAACACTGATTGACGTACGGGTATCACAGCAACACAAAATGAAGCAAATATTTTCCAAACTACGAACCATTATTGGTGGAACCAGAAATAATGGTGATGTGGGCAAAAGTTTTTATATGCTTATATCGGCCTCCTACGTAAAATATTTACGTATGTACGTACATAAATTTACGTATTTAAGTACATACGGATGGTCATTATGTATGACCAAGCATCCTAACTGGAATACAAGTCCTCAAATCATGAATCAACAGACTTCACAATTTACACTAACAAATTAATTTACATTTTTTACACATATATCAACGGTTACTAAATATTGACGCGTCCACGAGCTATTTTCTTTAGCATTTCTCTACTATGCCATAATAATCATGCAGGGAGAGTTTTGTTTTGAGTACGTGAGAGGTCAAATCATATATCAATTCAGATGGTTGGAAATGGTATTGGCTTCCAGCTAATCAGAGCAACTAGTAGTGTTTAAAGTCTCACTTGAATCTCAATCTTTTGGATCCCTTGAAAAAAAGTGAGAGCTGCAGTGCAGATATTTGGAAGAATGAGAGGTACTCTTGTGCTCATTAAGCTCACGATCCAAAATTGATGGAAGCTTATATATATATATATATATATATATATATATATATATATATATATATATCAACATATATGAAGTGCCTTAAACACGGGATTCTAAAACACTCTTTCAAAAAGCTTTATACGTTCCAGCTGTAAAGAGTGCAGACCAAATGAGTGGGGCTATATGCATTATGTGAAGATGTGTGCGCGTGTGCTTTGTGTCTTGTCACATTAGTTTGACAGTACTCTCTGTGAATGGTTTAGAAAACGTGAGTGTTCTTCGGACATGAATTCTTTTGATCATCTAAGTGCTTCTATTCGAATCAAAACAATAGGTGGCTTTGCTCTCTACCAGGGAAATTACTAGAGAACTTTACAGTCTGTCAGCCTGATATATATACATAATCTGTGGTACCAAGCTCTTCTGCTTGGAAGATATTATGCATGTCTGGAGAAAATTCTGTATATCTTTGGTACTCTGATATATAGATGGTAAGATACACAAAAGATCTGCTGTTCCAGATGTTTGTTGATGGTATGTCAGAGACCTCAGGGCCAGGGGGGTTGCTTCTTGAAGTAGAACTATAGATGCACCCCCGAAATCGATATATTTGTAATACGTACCAGTTTTCTTATTTTCTCTACAGAAAGTTTTCGCTCAAAAAAATAAAAAAGAAAAATAAAATGTCTATATGGAAAGCTAGATTTGTCATCCTCATATAAGATAATCTTTTTGTTAAACCCTAGTTTTCCATTAGGTTTTATTTCAGTCCTCGGGTTAAGTATAAAGTTATGAGTACACACGTACGTCATATTTAGTAACCTAAATACGCCATGTAGCTGATAACAATGATGATGAAATGAATTCATTCTTTCAAAGGGAAAATTTCACAAATACCACATGTTAGGGCATGAACAAATATCACCGAAACTAAAAACTTTACCAATTTACTGCCCATATTCATGTTTAAGTGTGAATGTATGACTTCCAATTTTCATGAGTATTGATACATGAAGTCATACTCAATTGAAGTTTTGGTTCCTCAATTAAAAATTCATAAGTATCAGTTCTAAATTTGTCACAATGTAGAGTAATTGTGCTTTTGAATAACATTGTTAGAAATTCCATAAAAAATAAAGGGTTTAAATGGGCTAAAAATGACAAAAATCCTAACGAAATTACTCAAAAAGACAATTGTTACGCATTGTAAATTTGTAATAAGTTAAGAAACTAATACTCGTAAATTTTTAATTCGAGAATCAAAGCTTAAATTAACTAAAATTAATAAATCATTGCTCCAATTAACTCTTCGTTGTATCACCAACTTGTAACTTTCACCAATTGATTGTGTCAAGTGTTGATACTCAATTCAACAGTGAAAAAGGTTGTTCTTTTGGTTCAAATTAAGTTATTTATAAAGTGATGGACAGGATTTATAGACATAAAAAGTAATTTATTTCCCTAACTTTTCTTTATTTAAGTGAAAAATTATTGACGGCAACCGTCCATCCAATATTGCTACCTTTATTAGTATTCAATAAAGAATAATGCTAGGAAAATCAAATATTTAAACAAAATTTTGTAAATCAAATAATGTGAAAGTTAATAATTGGATTATTACTTAAGTGTTGATTAATGTACTTATTTTTTATTGGTGACACATCATTTGATTTGAAAATCTGATTATATATTTGGTCTCTCTAACATTATTCATGGGGAAATCAAATAATGTAGATGTTGATAATTGGATTATTACTTAAGTGTTGATTAACATACTTATTTCTTATCGGTGATACATCATTTTGTTTGCAAATTTGGCTTATAAATTTGGTATCCTTAACATTATTCGTACAGTAAATTGGCAAAAATATTAATTTAAGGGGCAAGTCAGCAATGAGATACAAATTCAGAGAAATTAGTTAAATATTTGACCGAAATTGATTATGAAAGCAAGGGAGATTTAATGAAAAGAGCTTGGATTAAGTTTAATTTAACCAAAAACCACCCTATACTATTATTTAACCAAAGAGCTTTATATTTTATGATAAGGACAAAACTATCATATATCAGGCCCTACAAACCTTGAATACACATGGGCTGAATTAAAAGCCCAAACGAAATATTTCTTTTTTTCCAGCTCTTACCCCTAACGGAACCCACTCCGTTAGCTAATTCCGTTAGAAATAGACTTTCATTTTTTTACAAGTATGCCACTTCCTCATTTAAAAAAAAAAAAAAAAAAAAAAAATTGAAAAAAAACCCAATAATTTTATACGACCACAAATCCGATCTTGAATTTTGTTCGTTCTTGCTTCGTTAATTTTAAATCAGAGGGGAAAATGGTAGGATCTGTTTGGTTGCTCAGAAAATTTCACTGAGATTCTGTTATTTTGACCTACAATATTGTGACGAATGTGACGGTGGGTCTGCATATGCTGATTTGGTGGGAAATTTCGAGATTGGAGCTGGTGGGGTTGGAAGGGGAGACGATAACACCGAGGGAGAGGAGAGAGAGGTGGAGGATAGGGAGGTGGAGGGAGTTAGGGGAGAGAACGAAGGCGCACTGTCCGTGGGAAAGGCCGAGCTGGGATTGAAGCGAGGCGACAAGGGTTCGGACTCGAAAAATGAACTCGGGGTAAAGAATATGATGGCCGGTGGCTGCGTCAAGGAGGGCAGGAATGGAAGGCAGGGGGGAGTGGTGGAGGCGGGAGATGAGGTAATCGGTGAGGGAAAGAGGCGTGGTTTGGGGAGGGGGTTGGGATCTGGGTCTCGGGCTGTGGAAAGTCTTTGGTCTTTGAGCAAAACCCATTCTTTGGATCAATGTTGCTGCCCTTCTGTTGAGTCGTCATTATTGTTTCAGTTGTTTGAGGTTGAGATTTCAAGATTTGAATTGGATATGAAGGTATTAAAATAGATATTTTGGAAAATAACTGTTATAAATAGGGTTTTTATTACAAATGGTCCCTGACATTGATCAAACACATCATTTTGGTCCCTGAAAATCAATAGAAATGGTCCCTGAGATTGTCCACCATCCATCATTTTGGTCCTTCCGTTAAAAACTCTGTTAAGTGTCCCGGAGTTCTTGGCCAGAAGTTTGGGCAATTTTCAAAGCTTCGTAACTCAATCATTTATTAACCAAATTCGACCCATAATATATCAAAATGAAGATAGGAAAGTGTAGAATAAGATTATACCTATTTGGAAGTCTAATGGTTGCCAGAAATGGCCGGAAAATAGCCTTAAAGTTGACTGGTCCGAGTGAAAACTTGAAAACTCACCGGAAATTGGGTAAACTTTAAACGTTCATAACTTCTTCAATACTCAACGAAATCAAGTGACTCAAAAACAAAAATCATACTTTTCAACGAGACGAAGGGAATGGTACATTTTTCATGGCTAACTCACTCTAGTTTGGCCGGAAAATGGCTTGAAAGTGGCTAACTCAAGACCAAGACGGCCACTTTCGAGCCATTTTCCAGCCAAACCAGGGTGGGTTAGCCGTCGAAAAAGGTACCATTCTCTTCGTGTCGTCAATAATTATGATTTTTGTTTTTGAATCACTTGATTTCATTGAGTATTGAAGAAGTTATGAAAGTTTAAAGTTTACCCAGTTTTCGGCGAGTTTTCAAGTTTTCACTCAGACCAGTCAACTTTGAGGCTATTTTTCAGCCATCTCCGGCAACCATTGGACTTCCAAATGGTATAATCTTATTCTACACTTTCCTATCTTCATTTTGATATATTATGGGTCGAATTTGGTTGAGAAACGATTGAGTTACGAAGCTTTGAAAATTGCCCAAACTTTCGGCCAAGAGCTCCGGGACACTTAACGGAGTTTTTAACGGAATGACCAAAATGATGGATGGTGGATAATCTAAGGGACCATTTCTATTGATTTTCAATGTCAGTGACCAAAATGATGTGTTTGATCAATGTTAGGGACCATTTGTGATTAAAACCCTTATAGATAATATGTGGATGAACCACTTGAATAATTCGTCCACTTGAATAATTCGTTACTATATATCCAAAGAAAAATCGGATGAATTATATTCATATGAAGAAAAATGGATGGATTACAATTCCTGCACAATATTTCACTATTTATTTGAGGAAAATTTGTAAGGTGAATAGTGTTGCATAAATAGCGGTTATTTTGTTCCCTTCCAGAAATAGTGTGGGTTGTTTTGGTTTAGTTTTCAAAAATAGTGTGTAATTTTATTGTAGTTCTATAAATAGTATGAGTTATTGTAGTTCTATAAAAATAACCAAATCACTACCAATTAGAGATTTGTACATAAAAAAAATGCAAATACAGGTTATTAATCACAAATGCTGAGAAATGAATATATATATACACGCACACGCAAATCATCTCTAAATTCTTTACGAGTACATGTATCATTAGATTCACTCATTCATACAATCTATTACCACATTCAACTCTCATACTTACAATTAATTAAACTTTTAGATTCACAATTTTTTTAAAGTTGTACGAAAATAGAACAACGGAAACTAAGAGAACTTGTAAATTGAGCTTCAAATTCTAAAAATGGCCACATTCAAACAAAAAAAAAAGTTCCTCTATTTGGCACTTCAAAACAAACAAATCTTCCAACCAATGACAGTTCCTCTATTTGGCACTTCAAAGAAAGAAAGAAAAAAAGTACCATTGGTTGTCACCAAGGTCTAAAATATCGATGATATCGGAAATATCGGTAGTTAAAAAACACGGAAATTTCGATAGAAATATCAGGATATTATCGATATCGATAAAAATTGAATAAAAACCACGGAAATCGTAAGAAAAACTTGGAAATTTTTATTGAAACTGTGCAGGATGTTTATTTAGTCAATTATCTATTAGTTTATCATAAAAAATTGGAAGGAAATGCATTGCATGATGGATTTAACTGATTTAAGTTGATTATATAGCGATCTGGCAAACATTGTGAGTGTAGAAAATATATAAATATTTGAGCATATTTTCATAAAAATATAAGTGATATGGTGGTCAAGGTGTTAAAGGAGTAAAATGGGAGGGGTTCGAATCCCCTTGGTGTTTTTTTAAATATAGAAATTTAAAAAATACGGAAATTTCGATGGAAATATCAATGACATCGGAAATATCGGTAGTCCAAAAACACGGAAATTTCGATGGAAATATCGGGATATTATGGATATTTTAGACCTTGGTTGTCACTGATTGTGATTGGTACTCCGAGCCCCAAGTCGATCTTCTTCCTTCCTTACCATGCATGGGTAATTATATATGTCACAACCAATTATTAACACACACTCGCTCTCTATTTGTTAATACTATTGAGACCAATTTTTTTCAAATTTTGTAAATCAAATGATGTGGATGTTGATAATTGAATTATGATTTAAGCATTAATTAATGTACTTATCATTTGGTTTGCAAATTTGATTTAAAATTTGATTTTCTTTAGCATTATCCTCTATTAATTAGAAGGGCACACATGCATGCATGAACTCCAATTTATAAAAATAGTTATTATTCAGTTTCATAGATAGTCAGTCAATTTAATAATAGTGTAGTACCCGTGTCAATTTCATAAATAGTCAATCAGTTTAATAAATAGTGTAGTACCTGTGTTAGTTTCATAAATAGTGAGTTTAATAAATAGTGTAACAGTCCGTTCCGAATTTAGGATATATGAAATATGAAATGACGATTTTACCCCCCCTTACGGATGTGAGAGGACGAGTGACTAAGGAGTATAATTATGTATATATATGTGTGTAGGGGTACCTAAATATGTTTATATATATGTATGTGTGTGTGTGAGGATTTTATTTATTTGAAATTAAAATTTTGTGGAGGGGATGGTTTGAGGTGGATATATACACACACATGCACAACACATGTGCAAAAACCCCCCCTACCCGTCACCTTCTTCCCCGTCTCTTCTCGAACTCTCTTCTCTCTTCCCCTGCAACCATACGGACTACCTTAGTTTCTTAGATTTTGGTCACGGATCAAGCTTGTAAATAGGATATTTAGAACCCTCGTAGTCTGGTGAGTTCATCCATACCATTTGTGTAGCTCGAGACGGCCTGAAAACCTTGAACCCGTGAGGTACCAAAAATGGCACTGTTCATGTTCTCTTAATCTGTGAGGTTTCAGCCCGTTTGGAGATCATAGGAAGACTTAGAATCTCCTTAGGGTGCTCGGAGGACAAAGTTGAAGGAGATTGGACGTCGGGATCGGTGGTTTGGAAGTTGGCCGGAAATTGGAGAATTTCTCCGGCAAGATTTGCTTGGATTTTGGGCTTAAAACAGGTATAAACCTCTTCTCCTTGCTCTAAGGATCATTTTGGTGTAAATTTCGTGAAATTTGGTTGAAAAATGAGCTAGAAATGAAGGTTTGAAAAATTTCCCAGTTTCCGGCGACACAGCGGCGCCGGCGCCGGTCGCCGGCGACTGGAGGTTAGGGGTGACGGAATATTCCGTCAACTTTGACGGAATATTCCTAACGGTGGTTAACGGCGTCAGTTAATTTTAACAGAATATTCTGGGATTTGACGGAATATTCCTTAACGGCGTTAAGGATTCCGTCCGCGTGCACGGCACGTGGCCGCGCCTGGGCGGCGCGTGTGGCCGTGCCTTGGCCGGCGCGTGAGGGCGCGTGAGGCTTCCAAAAATTATTTTAAAAATATGGGGGTGTTCGTGGGATTGAGTAAAGCATGTTGGTATATTCAAACACCCCAATTGAGCGACGTATGAGAAGTTATTACTTGAACTGGGTTATGTGCATAATTAACGTTTATATAGTTGTGTCGCATATAGGTGAGACGTATCCTGAGGACGAGCGCATCCACACGAGGCTTGGGGGCTACGACCCGTCTACATATCAGTGAGTGGGCTTTTGGTTTTCAGTATATATATATATATATATAAAATTGATTGATTTCCCAGAAATGCGTTTTAAAATGCTTTTATGAAATGAATGCCATGTCGAATGCCATAGATATATTTATATATATATATATATATATATATATATATATATATATATTTGTGTGATTATATATTGTTGCATCGCGGGCGCCAGGTAAGTCAGGTAAGTGTGTGTGTGTGTGATGTGATGATTGAGGTGATATCAATGAGATTGGTATATGGCTCATTACCTGCACATCGGGGTTGTGCATGCCTGAAGGCTTAGCTTTCACGTGATCGTTCACCTCCCGCACCGTACGCTCACCTTGGATCCAAGGCAGGTGCCAGCCTGTCGTACAGACCACAATAGGTGGTTCCGACTCGTAGGTGACTTGCGATTCGTCGCCAGCCTTCACGTGATCGTAGCACAAAGCGTATTTACCCAGCTTGACGTACATACCACATTAGGTGGTTCCGTCATGGGTGCAGGTTACTGATTACTGATTATTGATTATTGATAATTGATTGAGAGATGGATTGAGGATTGATTGAGGAGCCATAGATTCAGCTGTACAGGTCACTAGAGGTGACTCCGGCTGATTGATATATATATATATATATATATATATATATATATATATATATATATTGCCGGCATGATTTGAGTTGGGATATCACCTGGTTATTTGATGGTATTTGATATATGTTGATTATTGGCTATGGTTCATTCGGGCATGGCATTGCTTATTTGATGAGATTGGCTGATACATGGTTTTCGGTATTAGTACGTATATATATATATATATATATATTTTCTGGGAAGTATACTTGTTTTACTGAGAGGGGTTACAACTTTCATATCGAAATGGTTTTGATAAAGCTTTGTTTTTGCCCACTCACACTTTTGTTTTGCGCCCCTCCAGGTACTAGATAGTTTTGGTGGCAAACGAGGCAGCAAAGGCATATCTGACAGCACACCACCCATGTAAATATTTTTATTTTCTCGTTTATGTCCTTTGGACTGCACCTAGGATGCTCGAGCTCTGTGTATCATGATATTAACTGTCTTACTATTTTATGTGCCTGTAGCACTAGTATAGTTACCTTAGCACTTATTATTTATATTTATTCTTCTGTATTGCGCACATGGCCTTGTCACGCTCACGTGACGGCCAGCACGTCCCGATGTTCAGTCGGGGTGTGTCAAATAGTGTAGTACATGTGTCAGTTTCATAAATAGTCAGTCAGTTTAATAAATAGTGTAGTACCCGTGTCGGTTTCATAAATAGTCAATCAGTTTAATAAATAATGTAGCATCCATGTAAGTTTCATAAATAGTGAGTTTAATAAATAGTGTAGTACATGTGTCCGTTTCATAAATAGTCAGTTAGTTTAATATATAATGTAGTACCCGTGTCAGTCTCATAAATAGTCAATCAGTTTAATATATAATGTAGTACCCGTGTCAGTCTCATAAATAGTCAGTCAGTTTAATAAATAATGTAGTACCCGTGTCAGTTTCATAAATAGTGAGTTTAATAAATAGTGTAGTACATTTGTCAGTTTCATAAATAGTCAGTTAGTTTAATAAATAGTGTAGTACCCGTGTTAGTTTCATAAATAGTAAGTGTTCAGTTTAACAAATAGTGATAGTACTCGTGTTTAGTTTTCAAAAATAGTAGTATTCAATTTAAGAAATAGTGTAGTATCCAAAGTCTCCAAAGCATACGTTGAAATCAAAACATGATGGCACCAAGAATTCGGCTCCCATAATAGCACTTTGCCTTAATTAGTATGCTACTGCGTTTGAAAAGATGGTCTTTGCCAATGAGGCGATCAACCCATGCAATAAGAAGCACCATGGATATGTTTAGGGAAGCCAAATAACAAGGGACATAAATTCCAAAAAGTCACAAACCACTCAGATCACCAAAAGCATACCATAAGATCAAAGTAAAACTATGACTTGAAAAGGACAGAAGCGGGTGGAGTCACCACTCCAGAGAGTACTACTAATTGAATACCATTCAAGATTATCGGTTATAAGGCATAAGTCAGCATATACTTTCAAAAAAAGACTTGAAAAATAAGTTTCATTAGACAACTCAGAGCTTCCATAAAAGAATCCGATTATATGAATGAAATCTGGTAAATCATTCAATTCATATGTGTCAAATTGAACTTCATTTTCAATTCAGCTCTATGTAAATGACTCCCTGCTCATGAAAGCTCATGAAAGCACAGCGTACATAGCTCTCATAACCATGGACCAAAATATCGAAAATATCGGCGATATTATTATCATTTTTTTGGTCCGACGATATTTTGGTGACTTATCCTCTTATTATCGTTAATATATCGCGATATTATCACAAATATCTCGATATTATCAATAATATCATGATATGAAACCCAAAAATACTTGAATTTCGGAAAAGTCTCAATTTTGGGCATAGGGGGATTCGAACCCCTCCCATTTCACTTCTTCAAGACCTTAACCACCATATCACTTATGTTTTTGTGAAAATATGCTAAAATATTTATATATATGGTTTTGTTTTGAATTCTTTTTGCAAGAAACAAATTTGCACATATTCCAAATTTTTTGTGATATTATATTTTAAATTGTGTCAATTAATTACTTAGTCAATGACATGTGGTTTTTAATTTTTCTATTTTTTATTTGGTCACTTACATGTAGGGCTGGAAAAAATTCCCAAAAATCCCAAACCAAACCGAAAAAGTCCCAAACCCAAACCGAAAAATCCCAAACCAAAACCATCCCGAAAAATACCAAAATTTTCGATATGGGATTGGTTTCCAAATCACATTTGTTTGGTAATCCCGAACCCTTCATATCTCATTCCTGTTGGGATGGAATCAAGCGACTCATAGAAAGAATCCGAGACTCAATCTTCAAATGATTTTGCTTATGGACAACGTCAACCAATCTCGGATCCATATGGGTGGCATGTTAACAATTACATGCAAAACTATTTTGGGGATTTATCATTTGATGACTACTCTTCACAATACACTTACTCTACACATGGAGATGATGAAGATAGTGAAAATTTTGAACCTCATAGGAACTCTATGTGGTACTAAGTCACTCATGTATCTTACCACGCAATGTATAAAGTGTAAAATATTGTACTAATTCATTATATATAAATGATTATGGTGTGTTTAAACTTCTTTCATTAATTACTACATATTGTCTACACTCACAATGTTTGCCAGCTCGCTATATAATCAACTTAAATCAGTTAAATCCATATTTCCTTCCAATTTTTTATGATAAACTAATAGATAATTGACTAAATAAACATCCTGCAAAGTTTCAATAAAAATTTCCAAGTTTTTCTTATAATTTTCGTGGTTTTTATTCAATTTTTATCAATATCGATAATATCCCGATATTTCCATCGAAATTTTCGTATTTTTGGACTACCGATATTTCCGATATCATCGATATTTAATACCTTGCTCATAACTGATTGAAGGAAACATCGACCCCCATATTACAAGCTTGACTTGCCACAACAAAAATAAATAGTCTTTACAGAGGAAAATCAAAAGTTTTTTAAATAGAACCAAAATAATGACTAATGACATAGACACGTACGTAATAATTTAATTTAAGGGAATTGCAAGTTACACAACATAAACTCAACACAAAAACTTTACTAGACATAGATGGCAGCGTCAACACTAAGTTGGAACTTATGCCTATCATCAATCTAATAAAATTAAGAGGTAAAAGCTAAAAACCTCTGCCCGAATCCATTGGACATCTTTCACCATAAATTAAGAGACAAGGGCATCGCAGATGTCATTGGCCAGCGCCTCCTCAACATTCATACCACCCAAAGCAGTCAAATCAATATCTCCATCTGGCAGATACGTCTTTAGAGGTACAACTAAATCGCAGCAAGGTAAGTTTCAGCTCCAGACAACAAATTAATCTAAACAAACAATTTATATGCAGAATTCAACTTCACCCAGATAAATTTTCATGCCCAATTCATAAACTATACATACAAATATATCAGAACTTGGTTGTTTTGTCGCTCAATAAGCACAACAATTTGAATAAAAAAGTCAAAGACAAAGATTTATACCTTTGTTTTCTGAGATTTGTACTCAGAACCTTGCCAATATTAGATGCATGCACATAAATATCTAAGTCTATAATAACATGAAACAAAGAAAAGAGATGCACAGGGAGAAATAAAATACAGAGTAATAACTTCAATATGAACAATCGAGACTGTGAATTTCCGATCGCAGTTGTTGTCCTTGCTTAGAAGATCTGCAACAGAAGCCAAAATGCATCGTTTTAGATGCTAATTAAGCTCAATCGAGAGACCAAAAACGGTAGAAAGATCACAGAGACGAAGAGAGAGAGTGAAAACAATTGCTTAACTTTGGCTTTTTTGCCGATGGTGAAAACTCCAGGTCCTTTTCTCATCTTTACAGAAGAGAGACAAAGTGAGAAATTTTGGAAGAGGGAGTGACAAAATCTTTTACAACCACTATTTCAACTAGACTAATTGAGAACCTAGCCAAGTTGAAATACAATTTACTACATCACGACTAGAACTCCGTTATCACTGATTAGAACATAATATTAAAGCCAGACCCTGTTGTTGGCGCTTTAAGAAAAGTCAAAATCGTCATGCACTCCTCTAGTAAAAGAACAAGAGAGGGCTGAATAGAGAATGACTATTTTAGAATCCCCTAATAACAATTCCCAATTGAGAATGTCCGAGCAAGATTAGCTTTGAAAATCACTCACCACAACTAGACTACAATGATGTCAAAACAGAATCCTTCTTGTGAGGAGCGTCACAAGCCACAAGCCATAAGCCATAAGCCACTTTTGATAAGCGAAATCCCCAAAGGATCTACATGATTGAAGGGTCCCCTTGAAATTATTCAGTGTTCTTTCCACCACCCAATTGAATGGGTGGTTGGGAGCATGAAGACCATGAACAATGAGCAATCTCAAACACCAAAGTAAGAGCTATGTTGGGAAAGCTCCTTATAAACTATAAACATCAATAATCATCGTCTTTAAGACGTAACAATACAAAATTTGGCGTAGGACAAAAGCAAGTCGGATCTTATCCTACACAAAACTATGTTTGACAATTTTACAACCCTAAATACAAGTGGAAGTACCCTGCCTTAAGGCAATCTATACTATAATATTAAGGCAAGGTTCCTAGCAAACTATAATATATCCCTTCTGAAGGGGCATAAATGATAAACTTTCCTTCAAATAGTATAAGTGGCCGGCCTCTTAATAGTGTGCATTGCAGAAATAAATGTGATATTGAAGCGACTTTTTGTGAGCTCCACCGATGATCCCCTCAACTAAGCTTATTTTCACTAGCACGTTTTATCTGCAGGGCAGCTTTAACAACATTCCCCCTCGTAATGATCCCAACCTTTTGACATGGAGAAGAAAGCAATCAAAAACAACTAGCAGCAGTTTGGCATCCAACGGAGAAGATATTTTATATTTTTGTTGGAATTTAGGAGAGAGAAAAGGATAATTACCAGCTTGCCTTCACTATCTACAACTGGCAGTCGGCGATATTTTGTTTCAAGCAACAACCTACCAAAACATAGAGATCGTTTAAAGTTGATTTTAATAACTTAAACTGCATCTAACTGCACATTGCATAACATTTTAGCACATCTTAGCATGAAAAGACAGAATCATAACATTAACAAGTTAGACCACTTATACAAGATATTTAGTTCTACTCCAACTAAATCTCAGCCTGTCATCAATATTCTCAATCTCAAATAAACGAAAATTTAACATTTATGCTTCAAGAAATTTTTTGACCACAAATAAGATATTAGGAAAATTAGTTAAATCCTTTACCTAGCAGCATCTCCCAGGTTGGTGGTTTCACGAACAACAAGCGGAGCAGGTGTCATCAAGTCACCAACAACTTTTCCATTGGTCTTGCTAAGCAGTTTCTGTATCTCATTGAATGTCTGCCACACTCATCCAAATTTAGAAAGAAATTCATGAAGCAATTAACCATACATATACTGATCTATGCATTACTTAAAGTAATATGCATAAGCACAGTTATAATTTTAGGCTACATACTGTATCCCACATTTGGGCATTCTTGCTGAATGCTGACTTATGAGTTACACTAGTCAGTCACATGAAACGATAGTACGGGTGAAAAAGAAGTAACAAAAACATCTATCATCGTGGTGAGCACAGGAAAAGATTATCACTCTGTCAGGTACAGGCTAATGCTAATCAGCGTCATATTAGCAACCTTACAAATGACAGAATATTTTTATAACAACAGACAAGAAAGTCAATAATACAAGAAAAAGAGACTACAAAACTAATACTAACGAAGCCCCACAAAACTAAAACTAGACCAAGAACTAACACAACCCTTAACCCACAAAATGAGACTTAAAGATTTAACTGAAAGGAACAATGTCTAGAAAGTGAATCCCAAGGGAAAGGAAATATCTAATTCTCTCCTATAATGAAGACGCATCTTTTTCTCGATCATCAAAACTCTTCTATTTCTTTCCCACCACAGCACCACAAACTAACATTACCATTTATAACTATAAAATCCATATCTCTAAAGAATTCTCAACTCCAACAGTCTTGCAAGGCAAGCCAGTATGAGGTAGTGTGTAACTGTGGGTCCATAAACCGCATGTGGTGTACATGTGTACAACTGATATATATATTAGCATTTCATGAAATTTATCAAGAGTTGCAAATCAACATTATAATCCACGTTAAGCGAGAAAAATATCATCCATCATATATTTGAAACAAAATAGACAGTGCAGCAGAGACTAGTTGTAAACGAAATTAAAAACTAATGTAGTAAAAAACCAACTTCTTACATACTTTCCAAGAACTATCAACATCTGGAAACAAGTTTGTGTCACTTTGACCACCACCTGAGAGCAAAATAATAATTATATAAGTCTCTTTTCATTTCTCCCCAAAAAGAAAACAAAAAGAAGAACTAAGTTAGAGCTAACAAAGAACCCCCAAGGCAGGCCCCTGGTGAGACACTTACCTTAGGTCCCCAATTTATTACTTTAGGCTCTCTACCCAAGTCCAACCTTCATTAAACTCAGGACTAAACGTTGCAGCTAAATGTGTGAGAAAATCAATATTTCAAGTAATTCTATGCTGCAATTGCTTCATCTCTTCGTGGTATAGCTTTCGATATTATTTTGTTTTTGTTTCCACTTGTTGAAAACTGGGTTTTTCCAAGCTACAAAGCAACAAGACCATATTTATCTTTTTATGTTTTTGTGAAGTTCCTTATGACCTTACTCTATTTAAGAACTTTTTTGTAGCTAATCTTGGTAATTATTCATATACTCAAACTTTGTGCTGGTACTTTTTTTCTTTTTTTCTTTTTGGAGAGAGAGGGGGGAGTGTACTTACCAATTCAAATTCCTCTCATGTTAATATAAGTATCATGGCCCCCTTTCAGGAGTTTACTGAATGCCCCTAAAGGCAAAAACCTCAAGGCCCCCCAACTAAAAATCCCAGGCATAAGTGGCAATCCACAATGCATAAACGCCACTACATTGGCAAAGTTAAATAATTAAGTGATATCTTTAATGAAACTACAATTGTTGATGCAATGTATTGAAAATCAAGAGCTGACCAAAGATTCAAGTAGAACAGATGATAAGTTGATTACTTGATTATTCTGTTCTTCTCTCACCCTTTTTCAACGTAAGAAGAAACGAATATGGAGATATATTTACTTGATGTCAAAAACTAGTATAACAAATATTCACTCGCATAATGCAATTCTCCCCTCAATCCTTTTCTTTGTGAATGTCTACCTCTTTATCAAATCCGTAAATCATTGGACATTCAAAAGATAAAATTATTGTCACTAATACCAAGAGAAAACTAGAATCGAACTTTACATATTCAGATACCTTGCATCCAAAGGAACTCTTAAATTATTTTTGAGATTCTGTTAACATTTGCATTATCTTTAGTATATGCTCATAAGCCCAGGTTTTCTTAAGATTCAACTTTACGCATTCAGATAGCTTGACACGTCTATCAACCTAATATTTAAGATCTAAAAAATTAAACATTCTCACAGAAGTCACTAACCAACATTAAGATTTCCTAACAGCCGACCAAACTCAATAGATATACTAACTTGTTATGTCAAACAAGGATGTTATGTATTATGATATGAAAAAATTTAATTATTTGTCCTCAAGAGTCAAAACAAACCCAAAAACAGGAAGCAAGAAAATAAAAGTTTTAAATCTTCAGATGTAGAAACACGCACACCTTTTATATTTCCGGATATGGAATCCAACGCTAACAAGTCGTAATCTGAAACAACACCAACCTGCAGAACATTAAACAAACCCACAAATCAAGGTGTAAGCAAGCAACACAAAATCATATGCAGACAATACCAAGTTGTTGACCCAAACAGGTGAAAATCTTTCCACAAAACTTCGTAAACTATGCTAAAACATTTTTTTGTACAAATGAGGACTCTAATTGCATATTTTATAGCCACTTAGTATTACGGTCTAATGGTATTCCTCTATTACCTGTAACTGAGAGGTTTTAGATTCAATTTTCACCAAAGGCGAATTTGAACCACTAGTGTAGAGAATATCATTTGTTTAAAAAAAATTACATAAATTTTAACAAATTACATATTTTATATAATTATATATAAATAACAAAAGGGAAACAAAAAAGATAAGATTTTGTATTGACTTACAAGTTTCCAGTCATCGTCAATCACCGGAAAACCGGTGATTCTCTTCTCCACAAGAGCATCCAATGCTGCAAAAAATAGAAAAACCAATCAATCAATTAGCATCAATCAGTAAGCAAAAAGCCTGAGCTTCGAGGGTCTGAGGGTTCGAGGTCGCGGCAAGATTATACCTTGGTCGACGGTGGTGGTGGGCTTGACGACGTGCAGATACTCCCTGGTGGTCATGAAGTCGCCGACGGTGTAGGACCCATTTCTGGGGACGGAATTGGCGGTGACACCGGCGGCGGAGGAAACGAGAACCAGGGGCCGGAACTGGAGGCGGCGGCGTCGGTTGCAGAGGGAGGGGAGAGGGGATCGACGGAGTGGAAGGATTGAAGTAGAAGAGAGAGAAGTGGAATTGGGGAAAGCGATTGGGGTAGGGATTGAGATTGAGCCCACCATTTCCGAGCAGAGCAGCAGCTTTCGATGAGATGAAGCTCAAATCTCAGGTTTAGCAAAGAAAAGAGGTATTTTTTAATTTTTGGGGATTTTTTTTTAATAAATATTTTTTAATGATTTTGGTTATAAAATTCAATTTGCAGATTTATGGGAGAGGGACTAGAGAGCATGTTGTTGTTTGTTTTTCTCTCTTTTGGCTTTCCGCGTGAAAGGGAAGACGACGCCGTTCGGTCGCTTGTGACTGCCCGTATTTTCGAATATAAGAAGTGTAAATATAATTTATGGGAAAATAATTTTTTATGGTTAGATATAATTTATGGGAATAGGCCTATATATTTTATTTTTTGTCAAACCTGCATATATGTGTTTAATACAATCAATATGTGATAGTCGGGAATTAACTGTAATAAATACATGCATGAATTATAGCCGAATTCGAAAATCAATCGATAAAATAGAAAGGTAAAAGCGCAAAACAAGAAATCTAATAACTAGTCAACTTTTTTATGAATTCAAAGGGATCTTCAATTTTCCATGTGATACTTTTAATTGCTTGATCCTTGCGAGGGTGTAAAAGCTCATAGCAAGAAGTCTGCATCAATTGACCAAGAGAGAGGTTGTCACTCCCATCTTGCAAAATCAAATGAACAGCAAGTGCAGAAAAAGACTCCACTATAAACGTCCAACTCTTTTATTCCAAATAAGGAGTAAACCTAGAAAGATACCTCAATTGAAGCAAGAAGAATTTCACCATACGATAATCAAATTAAAATTGAGTTCAACTATTTTTGTTACCATTCTCAAATTCATAATGTCAATTCTTTCCAAAATTTCTTATTAGATTAGAACAAGTGGATGTGCAAATGATAGACGATGTTGAATTTCCGTGACAAAATGGTATAAGTAACAATCCATGTTGACAACTTGATGGCTATAGCTTGTAAAAACACATGTTCTTCGCTGCCCACAAGCGAGATGCTGCTGTCACTTCCACTCACACACAAACCATTGAAAATGTCTGCATCCCAACATAGTTTGCGGAGTTTTTGGCAAACTTTGAGAAAATGTTTAGCAAAGTTGGAAAAATAATCAAGTTTTCCAATCTTTTGAAGACTTTTAGCCCTTCTTTTAGACACTAAAAAAGCATGCTGTCAGCAGGGAAAGAACGGATTTGGATCCCCTCCGCATTCTTATTGTGAGGATCCTAGGGATCAACTCATTATAGCTGCTCATCACACTTTTTGCAGCCATAAATTATTTGAATTTTCAATCCTAACTACATAACAAAATGATTTGTAACCGCATGATGTGTGGTGAGCAGCTCATCGTAACTGATCCCTGAGGATCCGGAGGGGTCCAAATCCGAAAATAATCACTCTCCTATTATCCACTTTTATCTCACGCACCGCCACCCAGCGGCAGCCTCAGCCTCCCGCCATTGGAGAGCTTTCCGTAGTTAATGTAAATGTAAAATAGGAAAACCATCAGTCCTGCTGTTCTGCATGCATATCTTTCCAAAGCTTCCCCATATTGATCAAACTAAAATAAAATCATAAATGGCTAATATTTTAGAGCTTCTCCAGATGACGAGTCAAAAAATTCATATTATCAATAACAATAAAAAAGATAGCATTTGTGTTTTCCATCAGAAATTTAAATTCCTATATGGCATGATGTGGATTGACAGCAAAGGCATACTTATTTTTAGTGATTAATAATTGTTTTTCAAATTTGTATTATTATTTTTTGTTTTACAAACACTTATTACAATTATGAAAAGTAAATAATAGTTTAAATTTTGTAGGGTAAACTGTCAATTTAGTCCCTGAATTATCACCTTAGTGAAAATTAGGTCCCTAAACTATTTTTTCAGAAAAATTAGTCCCTGAATTATAAAAATCTGCCAATTACATCCCTAATGTTATATTCAAAGCTACTATATTCAATTTTCTGCCAATTTAAGTCACATTACTTGTATGTGATACACATTGGAGGGTAGATTGATACTTTTCATAAAGAAATAATGTATTGAGTTAACTTTGGAGGATACATTGGTAGTTTTTCATAAAGAAATAGTGAAAGTTAACTTTTGAGGGTAAATTAGACATTAAATTAGCAACCTATATGAAATGTTAAGGGCTTATAAACAAGAAAATGATGGTATTACACTCTAAAGTGTGTCAAGTGACTTAATTTGACGAAAAATTGGATAAAATAGCTTTGAATATAATAGTAGGGATGAAATTAGCAATTTCTAATGAATTTAGGGACTTATTTTACTGAAAAAAATAATTCAAGGACCTAATTTTCACTGAGGTAATAGTTCATGGACTAAATCAGCACTTCACCCAATTTTATATATCAAGTGGAGAACAAAATCGTAAGGAAATGGAATCGACAAAATGGAAATACCAGAAGAGGAGAGAGCTATTCAAGCAAGTATACTAGGAATTTGTGCGTGTCATAATACAAGTGGTTGAACGTAAAACATTATTAATACTCGAAAAAATTAAGCTATGATTTAATTTTCTCACATTGTTTTTTAAAATTTTGAAATTGTTTTAACTTATACTATTTATTTAATAAATTATCTGAATTTCTATTAAAAATTTGAGTATGAAATTCTTAATTGAGTTGATATGTAAAGCCTTAGAAAAATAAAGTGATTTTCTGATGTCATTTCCATCTTTCTTTATTTCTTTTTATTCTATTGCATTCACTCAATTCAACGTTTAAAAAAAATGATCACAGAAAGAGAAAATAAGTGTTGGAAAATCATTTCCGTGAAAGAAACACCACTTGGATTATAACTAGTGTGCTCAAAACTGTTGAATTTTTCAGGTCGACGAGCCAGGGGTCTCACTCCAACAGCACCGATATTGTCCCCAACTTGATAATTACCACATGCCCAATCCGTCAAGTGTGAGGTTTTATCACAACAGCCTCGGTGTTAGTTAGAGTGGGGTAATCTTATTTAAATTGATTTTCTCCTTTCCCTATGGCCAATATGGGATTCAACACACCCCCGCACGTGAAAACCCCAATTAGTGGGTCACACGTGGAGATCCATACATCGGCAACCACGTGGAGCCAAGTCGGAACTCACCCAGCACTCGAGGCCAACGGGGACCCACCCAATCACGTGGCACTACTGGCCTACGTGGAGCCAAGTCGGGACTCACCAATAGCCCGGGGCCAAAAGGGACCCACCCAATCATGTGGTGGTACAAGCTTGTCCCCTGGCTCTGATACCATGTAGAATTATCAGAGAGACGGGTCATAGGCCAACTTCCAACAACACTGATATTGTCTCCAACATAGTAATTACCACTTGAAAATCTGTCATGTGTGAGGTTTTATCACAAAATGCCTCAATGTTAGTTAGAGTGGGGTTAAGATATTTAAACTATTACTGTTCTTTTTCTACGGCCGATGTGGGATACAACACGCCCCTCACATAGGACCCAATTAGTGGGTCACATGGGGGAGATCCATACATCGACAACCATGTGGAGCCAAGGGGACTCACCCTACACGCAGAGCCACGGAACCCACCATCATCGCGCGGGGCAAGGGGACCCATACATCATGTGGGTGTACAGTACATGCCCACTTGGGTCACACGTGGGAGATCCACAACATCAACAACCATGTGGAGCCAAGGGAACTCACCCTACACACGGGGCCACATAAACCTACCATCATTGCATGAGGCCAAGGGGACCCACCCATCACGTGGGTGTACAATACACGCCAACTCCTTGGCTCTGATACCATGTTGAATTTTTTAGGTCGACAGGCAGAGGGCCGCACTCCAATAGCACCGATACTGTCCCCCAACTTGGTAATTACCACATGCCCAATCCGTCAAGTGTGAGTTTTATCACAAAAAGCATCGGTGTTAGTTAGAGTGGGATAATCTTATTTAAATTGATTTTCTCCTTTCCCTCTAGCCGATGTGAGATTCAACAAAAACACCGTTTAAAGAATTTCCTTTTGGCGATTTAGCATCTTAACTTCACTTGGAGTATGAAATTTCATGCAAATTGAATACAGCACGTCGTATATAATTTCCTTTTTTCATGCAAATCGAATACAGCATGTAGTATATATATGATGCCATTATGTACCAGCAAAGCATATGATTTGAACAATGGTCTGGGTATCTGCCATCTGCCAAATTGGCTTGAGTAATACCAAACCCAAAAGAACTCGAATCGAATCAAATATGTGTATAGCTCTTTACAGAAACCCTTATTGTTCAAGCTCTAAGCTTAACGTAACATATGCAACTGAACATCGCCAGGATTACTGTATTCAGGAAGAAAGCAACGGAGAGCACCAGATAAAGGGACGAAATTGCAAATGCCTTGCTTGGTTTGATTGCCAAATCCAAAGCATTGCCGAAACTAAGTTAGGATTTCGATGCTTCACTAGCGATTCTCAATGATTCCACAAGCTTTGTGCTTTTAATTAGAAGACATCTCTCAGTCATCGCCATCGTGTTGGACGAATTCATATACAAGAAACAAAACAAACGAGACATAAATAGCCAACGTTATGTTGGGTTTGCAGATGCACATTACCGCAGTGGCGAAAAATGCCTTTGAACTCTGGTGCAGATTAGATCCATACCAATCTCCTTCCTTTTTAACATTTAACAATTTAACATACTAATGCTATAGTTTGTAAAAAAAAAAAAAGGTTACGTTGGTTCAAATAAATCATGGAATGGAACGAGTCATGTATGTATATATAAGGTCGGTTCATCAAAAGAAGTCCCTAGTTCTAGTCTTAATACTAGGAGTACTCAAACACATGCGTGGAAATCATAGGAAAGTTTATGGGGGAATTTCAGAGACAGGGTATTTTATGTGTTAAGTATCGATAAGGAACATTTGGGGGGCGTTTGTTTGCCCTCACTAAGTGGGACTGGACTGGACTAAACTAGCTATTAGTCCAATACCGTGTTTGTTCCATGCTGGGATTAACATTAATGAGACTAAAGGGGACTCACATGGACAAAACCCTTCGCTAAGAGGTCTTAGCGAGACCCCCCAATAAACATGGGACTGCTAAGACCTTCACTGCGTCTTCGTCTTCTCACTCTCCTCATCATCCTCCATCTCCTCTCTCTACTCGCTTCGTCTGCTCACGTTGCCAACATCGTCAACACTCGCCAACCTAGAATCGCATCGTCTGCTTGTTTCGAATCTCTCAGAACACAGAACCCATCGCATTCTCTCCCTGCTCTCGCCATCGTTTGATTCACTCCGATTCAAATCGCAAAACCCAGACCCGAAAGCCAGTAGACAGAGCCCAGTTTATTCCGTTTCTAATTCGACAAAACTTCGACGATTTAAGGTTTTCAAATCGAATTTTTGGTCCTGCATGTACAAGTGAGCTTGAAAGATTTGATTTTTTTGGGATTTAATTTTCCTTACGAAGGATTACAATTATGGAGGGTTTGCAGAAGTTGATTGGGTTCTGGGTTGGGTGCTTTGCGTTCTTCATCTCCTTTTTTTTTTTTTAACTTTATTTGTTCAGTTCTTTAAATTTCAGAATATTTGATGGATTCTGTGAATTGGTTGCGTTTGGTTTGTGAAGGTAGGCTTGGATTTGTGAGTTTTCTGAGATTCCAGTTAGTTCTGATCATTGAACGATTGTTGGATTATGTGAATGGAAATTCTGTGTGCAGAAGAGCACCAGCAAGTTGCGAAGAAGATGCCCCATTTTTCCTTATTAATGTTGATATTTTTAATAGGAAATAAATTAAAATATAATAATAAAATAATAATAATAATAATTTATTACTAGTCCAGTTTTCTAGTCTGACACTACATCAAACGCTTCACTAAGTCAGTAGAGAGAGAAGGAAAGAAAATAGAATTGAGGGGCAGCGCGCAGTCACGTAGATAATATATTTAGAATTTCACCGATGGAATTAGAAGTGGAGTTGGGTGGATGAACAAGTAAAGCACCATTAGGTTTAAACAGAAGCATTACAAATGAATCTAGGCTGGCTGCTGCCTTTGCCATGTAATACTTTGTTAATATGCTCTACCTTGCTTCATCTTCCTTCAATACTACTTCCACTCTAACAAAGGGAAGGAGAGAGGCCGGGTCGCTGGAAAACCAGACAGCAGCGAAGGGTAGGGAGATAAGATGGTTTGGACGGGGAAGATGGGTTTTTGGATTTTTCATTTTTTAGGTTTTTGTTTTTTTATTTTATATTTAATTTATTTTGGCTTTATTTAAATACTTAACTCTTCATTTTATTAGTTTTTTTTTTTTTTTACATAGTATAATTGACTCCACATCACAAAAAATAATAATAAATGCATGCAATTGAAATGTTTTAAAAATAATGTATGAGGTTGCACTTGCAGTCAAACCTGAGAAAATAAAATGTAATTTACTCTTAATTTTGGGGATGTAGTCAAATTAGGATTTGGTAGGATTTTAATAGATTTTAAAATCTAAAGGTAGTCAATCAGGATTTTATAAGATGATTTTAAAGGATTTTAAAATCATAGTGTAGTCAAATTAAGATTTGGTAGGATTTTAAAGAATACAACAAAATTCATGAGTAGTCAAATATGATTTAAAAAAAATCAGTACAAGTCTAGGGGTAGTCAAAATACTAAAGATTTGTTAGGATTTTAATGGTAGAGGGATTTTGATGGATTTCAAGGCAGGTGGTATAAATTCCAAATTGCATCAAGAATCTCACTCTACCCTTCTGATTTCTTTTCACATTCATAGATAGAAGAGGAACAGTCTCAAACAGAAGAAGAACAGTCTTCCTCCATTTCTCAAGGTATCGCTTTTCTCTTCCAAATTTGTATAATCTTCTTTATTATTTTCATGATGTGTCATGGTGTTTCAATATAGTTGTTCTTAGCATGTAATCACTGTACGAAATTGGACTCAGTCTTGCCGCTGCAACCGAAACGCCTGCATGTGTTTTGTTTTCTTCTTATCATTTTGTTGACCACTTCCTGACTTCATGTGATTATAATCTCCAACCTTGCCCTCCAACTGAGAAGGTCTGCTCTAAATTTCTATTGTTTTTTGGTTTTTTATTTGTTATTTTGTTATTTTATTTATTTTATAATATTTTTTTTGGAATAAATGTCAATTGAATCGGATATCTTGGTTATTTTTCTGTAAGATCTGTAAACCTAATAGATAATTTATAGTCATTTTGAGTAGGTGTTTTGATAATCATCAGGACTTTCATATTTATACAATATCTTTGCATACTATAATTGTGTATATTATCACTTCATTCCACTAAGACCATCTCCAATGGTGACCTAAAACCTAAAAGTATTTAGCCCAGAAAATTTAGGTTTTAGCCCAGAAACAGCTTTTCTACTTCAATTGACACACCCCGACCCAAAAGTGGGGCGTGCTGGCCGTCACGTGAGAGTGACGTAACCATGTGCACAGTGCGGAAGCAATAAAGAATAGAAATTTGCGGATCAATTAAGACCGTAACACTAGCAATACTAGTGTAAAAGAAGTGTGAATTCCACTAATACAGAACATAAAAGTCTACGTGCAGTCAAGTAGAAGTACTAAATAGAAATAACACCCGAAGGTGGTCCTACATAAGTGAATTCTGTCAAAACGTCCGATGAGCTCCTCGTATGCCACCAACGAACACTACTTAATACCTGGAGGGGCGAAAAACAAAGTTGAGTGGGTCAGAAACAAATCTTTTCAAAACCTTTCTTTTCTCAAAAGTTATAACCCCTCGCCGTAAAACCTGTATAATTTCCCAGAAATAAAGTATATACTCATATATATAATTCTCAAAATCCTGCTGGAAAATATGTATGAAAGTATGTATGCCATGCCAAAGTATCATAACTGAATGTCAAAGCATAACTCTGTACACACATCATCATATCATATAGCTCATAACAATCATCATATCATATAGTTCATACTCATCTCAATCATATCATCGTATATATACCCTGCATACACATCAATACCACCTCTAGTGGTCTGCACAACATCACTGATAAATAACTAATATGCTCTAGTGCTACGATCACGTGAAGACTGAGCGATAAATCACGGGTCACCTACAAGTCGAACCCACCTATAGTGGCCTATTCGATAGGACTGAGCACCTAACTTGGATCCAAGGCGAGCATACGGTGCGGGAGGTGAACATCACGTGAATGACTGAGCCCCTCTTTGGGCGGGAGCACTAATATCAGTGTGCAGGTTTATGAGCTCTAATCACATCACATCACATCATTCGTTCACAACAAACTAGTATATAAAATTTACCTGTCACTTACCTATGCGTCCTCAGCACCAACATCAATATAAGCAATCAATAACGCATAATAAATAGATAGATACTTTGCATGACATTTCATATCGCATTTCATTTAAACTGATTTTCTGGGAAAAACTCATTTATATAGGTATATACGGAAAACAAATGTCCACTCACTGATAAGTAGACGGGTCGTAACCCCTGTGCCTAGCCTGGCTACGCTTGTCCATCGGATAGGTCTCGCCTATTTGAGAAGTAATTGAAATAACGTTAATTAACGCACATAATCGAAACCTTAGAAATAACTTCTCATACATTGCTCAAATTGGGTATATGAATATACCACTATGATCTACACAATCTCAGGATCATCCCTATATTTTTAGAAAAAATTTCCGACCACCCACGCGCAGCCATGTGCCTGGCACGTGTAACGGTACAATGACGACGTTAGGAATATTCCGTTAATTAACTAACGGCATCAATTAACGCCGTTAGCATATTCCGTCAAAACTGACGGAATATTCCCCTGTCTTCTCCGGCGAGTCGCTGGTTTCTGGAAAAACTTCCAACTATGGTTTCTCCTTCATTTTTGCACCATTTTCTACGTACTTTATACCAAAATGAAGATCTCATAAAGATGAACACAACCATACTTGACTCGACCCGCAACTCGCCGGGGATTCGCCGGAAAAAGCCTCGATAATTTCGGCCAAAACGAAAACTCCCCGATCTCACTATTCCGACGTCCAAAATCTTCAAACGAATTACTCCGAGCTTCCTTAGGACCTCATAAAGCTTCCTATAAGCTTCAAATTCCCTAAAAAACAATATTTCACGTGTGCATGAACAGTGCACAAATCGGAGGGTGAGGTTTCTACGTGAAAACGAACGTATTGAACCTGAAAATGGTACCTTTGAACTCACCACACCACGAGGAACACGATGGTGTCCTTGGTTCCTTCGATTTGCTAGGTTTGGGGAGGTTTTTGGGTTTGTCCGTACAAGAGAAAGAAGAGAGATAATGAGTTCGAGAGGTTTAGAGAGAGAGTGAGTACGGGAGTGAGAGAGAGGAAAGGTGTGAATGTGTGAGTGTGTGTGTGGTCCAAGTACAACCAACCAAAATAATTGGACCCACTTCCAAACTTAAACACACACGTACCTTAGTTAACGTCCAAGGGCATTTTAGTCTTTTCATGTCCGTTGTAATTTCCGGGACGGGCTATTACATCAACCCTTCTAGCCTAAAATTTTAGCCCGAGATTATCAAAGAATGAATTAAGGCTAATTTTTTTTTAAATTAACTTTTTAAAAAAAAAAATTATGTATACTATCCTAAATTAATTTTATGAACATTTTAACCTAAAAATATTTAAATTCTGATAAATTTTTGAAAAATCACTAAATCAATACATGAAAATCATGATAAACCACATAAACTTAATACAAACGACATTTAATAAACCACATAAACTATTTTAGCCGTTGGATTTAAATTTGGACCGTTAGATTTTTTTTTTTTACCGTTAGATTTGATCTAAGCCGTTGGATTCAATAAATATATAAATATAAAAAAAAATATTTGAACGTGGACCGTTGGTTACTGGCCTGTTGGATGAAGAAAAGTAGCCTTTGGGCTACAATGACGTTGACAGCAGAGGAGGACAACCCACGTGGGTGGGCCTTCGGCTGGAAAAAGTGTGGCGCGCGAGGCGCGTTGGGGAGATTGGGTTTTGGGGTGTGGGCTTCACATCCCACTTTTCACTCTCATCCGTGGGTCCCACTTCAATTTGTGGGCTAAATTGTGGCCGGTATTTGCCTTCCTTTTGGGTTTTAGGTTTTAGGTTAGTTTTAGGTCATGGGTTGGAGTGGGTTTTGGGGGCTAAAAAAAGAAGAATTTTAGGTTTTAGGTCATTGTTGGAGTTGGTCTAATAGTAATTTGCACATATATATAGTAAAGTTACAAATGGGAGACAAACAACAAGAAAACGAAAAAGTGAAGGTGAAGAGTGATTATAATGCTTGGACTATAGAAGAGAGCAAAATGTTGTTACAATTGCTTGTGGAAGCTACATTGCGTGGATGGCGTGATGCTAATGGCTTACTAACCAAGGAAATTGTGACGACAAGAATACTTCCGGTACTTAATGAAAGACTGAAATGTAATAAAACTTATAAGCATTACTCAAGTCGGTTGAAATACTTTAAGAAAGAATATGGAAAGTATACTCAACTTACATGAAGCAACTCTAGTTTTGGGTGGGATGAAAACACAAAGAGATTTGTTGTTGAGGACAAAGTTTGGGAAGAGTATTTTAAGGTGATTCTTAGCTTTTATTTAAAATATTATATTTAACTTAAGTATATACTTATAGTTTATTAAACAATTGTGATTTTTCTTGTTTCTTTGTAGGCCCATCTAGACCAACGAGGCATCCGTACAAAATCTTGTGATGACTTTGAAGATTTGCAAATTGTACTTGGGAATGCAACTGCTATTGGGAAGCACTCAATAGGATTGGGTGAGGAAACTGATGCGAGAACTTTTTGGTGAAAGATAGACAAGGTGGATTAGAGGAAGATGAACAAGATGGAATAGAGAACTTGTTTTATGATGAGGAAAATGGAGTTTTTTTACCACATCAAAACCCAACATTACACCAAGCTTCACATTCGACCAGACATCTTCACCCTTGACTTCTCAAGCCACTAGCTTAGAAATTCCCCCACCAAACCAATAGTAGGAAACGAAGCAGAACCGAATACTGAAGGAATACTAGATCATCTGAGGCCACCAATCAAGCTAGAATTATGGAAAATATTTCATTTACTCTTGGTTCAATTGCCACTGACTTCCGAGGAGTTCATAGCCTATTGGAGAAAAGGGACAATGAGAGAAAGACAAAATTGCATATGGGATGCTATCAAAGAAACTCCAAATTTGGATGAACCTGATCGCTACCAAGCAATTACTTTGCTTGATACTAAGACAAAAAAAGATGCATGTCTGAAGATGTCACCTGAAGAGCGCTCAAATTGGATTACTTATAATTTGAAATGAGATTGTAATTTGACTCCTGCAACATTAGGTTTTATTTATTGTTCGTTTTGTTTTGAATTATGTTTAATTGACTTATTCGTACTTTTTATTAATTACAAACGTGGTTAACGGTTCTTCCATTTTTTTTCATTATAGTAGTCATAGTTGACTCTTTCTTTGCTTTAATGGAAGTTGTTTATGTTTATGGATTTTATTTCCATTTCCTCCGCCATTCTCTCTTTATTTGATTCTTTACCTAAACAAGACAAGACCAAGAATGCATTCCTGCAATGACTATTTCTTAAACTGAAAACTAATATTACCACTATTGTAGTTCCAAAAATGGTATCGATTATTTTGATTCAGTTTTAGAAATAGTGTTGGTTATTTTGTTGTAGCTTTCAGAAATAGTGTGGGCTATTTTGGCTCAATTTCAGAAATAGTGTGAGTTATTTTGTGGTAATTCCAAAAATAGTGTGGGTTTATTTTGGTTCGGTTTCAGAAATAGTATGGTTATTTTGCTATAGCTCCAGAAATTGTGTTTATTTTGTTCATTTCTAAAAATAGTGTGGGTTATTTTGGTTCAGTTTGAGAAAGAATGTTTGTTATTTTGCTGTAGTTTAAAAAATAGTGTTTATTTTGTTCTCTTCTAGAAATAGTGTAGGTTATTTTGGTTTAGTTTTAGAAATAGTATATAAAATCATTTATGTTGACGTAACTTAATTGTAACCGTTTAAATAAGAGAGAAAATAAGAGGAGAGATTCCTACTCCTCTTTAAAGCCTAGTAATCATTGATTAATTTTATAGCATAATAGTGAAAAAAAATTTTAGGTGACGGGAACACACACCTCACCATTACAGGTGGTGCTCCTGACAAAATTAAAATCAGCCATGTAGCTTTCTATTTTGTGATTAAAATAATAAGCCAAGAACTTTAACTCCATCCAACAATCACGTTAAACTCTCTCTCCCTCATCACTGTACATTTGAAAATCTGCACAAAATTATTTTGTTTGCTAAAATTGAGTTATGCTAGTATTAATCGTGAGAAACAAATTTGATCTGAGGTTCTTTGTTTGAACAAATTAATTCCTAAATTCAACCGGCTGACAAGAGCCATGATTCCCAAGAGGTTGAGAGTTAACCGAAACACCACGAAAGTATAAGCCAAGAGTAAGAAACCCAGAATCCAATTGACGTGGGGGGGGGGGGGGGGGGGGGGGAAGGAGAGTAGGCCATTGCCCATCTTAGGCAGCCCAGACGATTCCTTCAAAGTCCTAGCACAACGATTTTTTTCTTTTTCAAATGAAAAAGAAGAAGACGAATCGAAAACTTACAAAGGGAAAGAATTTCAATCTTGAGCCTTCTTTTGATCTTTTGACGAAAAAAGAAGAAGAGGAATTTATTTCTTTTTTTGGTGAAGCTTCCACTGCAGCAGCAAAAATGGATGACTAATGAAACAATTACAAATTATCAAGGTAAAACTGGAAACTTCTTAGGTTACTTTGGTTGGACTAATTTAAGTTTGGTTTTATCCTAAACATTAAATAAATTTATTACATGGTTTTTTTGTTAAAATTTAAAATTTTGAAACCCTGTCATTATTTTTCCTTTTTTCTCTCTCTATGTTATACGTTCTTTTGATAACTAAACCAGCAAACTCCGCAAGTTGAACTTCTTCCCACGTATGAAAAGGCGGAAAAAGTAAGCGAAGCCACACATGCAAGTGGAAAATAGTGGCTCGAGCAGCCTTAAAAGTTGGGGTCCGTTCTTGAAGAGCAAAAATCTGCCCCCTGATATACCATGATCTGCGAGCAAGCACAAATAGGAGATCTTCCTCATCCAATTTCTAGATTTTTTTTTCTTCATTTCTCTCCAATTCCTAGGTTAAAAAGTTTTTTTTTTTGAAAATCCGAAACCAAATTGAATCGAGATACAAATTGTAAAAACTGAACCAAATCAAACCAAATAGTAATTTCGATTTGATTTTCAGTTTGCAAAAACTAAACCGAATAAACCAAACCCATCATTTGACAAATGGGTAGTGCTATTCACACACATTTTTTTTATCTCCCACACACTCTTATAATTTTTGTCTATTAATCTTCTTAAGTTAATTCGATCTGATGACTTGAAATTGATAAATGTGTAAGAGATAAAAACGGATGTGTGGATAACATCCCCCTTAACGATATTATCAACCCTAAGAGAGAGGAGATGAGTTTAGTCTCACAATATATGACAATAATATAATTCAAATTCACTTTTGATCAGAATTAAACTTTAAACCTGAAAAGAAATACTACTAGTACTACTAATTGGCGCACCGTCCGTCCGATGAAGTCTAAACATTCACCAATGTGTTGCGTTTTGACTCCACAATAAACCTACGTCTGACGCGCTCACACGCCACCTAGGGATGGCAACGGTTCGGTTTGGGAACGAAAATGCTATATCCATCCCCATAACCACGAAAATTAACCATATCCATAACCGCAAATTAACCATCGGGTATTATCCATAACCATACCCACCGGGTAACGGATTTCCCATCGGTTAACGGGTATATCCATCTTCGTCAATACAAAAAATATATTCGTTCAATTGAGAAATTATAAGTTAGTAGATATCAATTTCTTCATTAAACATTTGATGTATAAAATGATCCAATGAATGGATCTTGTTGAGTATAAAAATTAAAACACTGATGATGTTGGCTTGTTTTTGTTATGTCCTAAAAGCACCATTGAGTTCGCATTGATTTTGATTCAAAACTTTACTTTCCTACAAAATGCAACTTTTGTATTCTTAAGGTAATGGTTTGGTGAATAATAGATATACAAATACATACATATATATATATATATATATTATACTATTGTATTATATATAAATTATATTATTTACTAATCGGATCGGATTGAGTTATGAATACGGTTTGGGAACCTCTATAACCATATCCAAAACCATAACCGAATAATATAAACGATTTTTCCCTATATCCAAACCATACCCGAATTTTCATATCCAAATACAATCCATTCAGACGGTTATCCACGGTTATCGGGTTTAACGGTTAGAATTGCCATCCCTAACGCCACCCGGCGGCCCCCACGCCAACCCCACAAAGACAAAACCCACCTTATCTAAATAATCTGTCGTTACCGATAGTTGTACCTCACAACTCACGTTTCGCGCATCCCAGCCGTTGATCTCCCACAAGCGAACTCGTCTTAGCGGGCCCACTTCCTCCAAAACAACAGTCCAGATCGCATCCCTCGTATCATCCAAGGGCTCACGCAAGCTCACCCACTATATAAACTCTCACAGCCGCGAGTCCCACGCCTTTAGTGCAGTTCCAGCTGCCCGCAGCAGGAAAGAAAACCATCTCTCCTATTTTCTCTCCTCCTCTTTCTCGCTCTACATCTCTCTCCTATCCCACTCACGCGCCGCCGCCCACCGGCGGATCTCCGACTATTTATCCCTCCACTCCCTTCCCTCTCCTCCCTACCCAATAAACCAAAAAAAAAAAAAAAATAGAGTCTTTTATTTTATTTTTTTCTCAGCGGAATTTTATCGAGCAGTTGGAGAGCGTTCAGTAGAAAGAGGAGAGGGAGGATTATCGAAAAAAAACGAAAGAAAAAAAATTGAAATATTTGAAAAAAGGAAAAAAAAAAGTTTTTTGGTCTGTTGAAGATGGCGCAAGTTCAGCAGGTCCCGTCTCAGAATGCGAACGCGGCCGCGGCCGCGGCGAACGGTGGCGGAGGAGCCAACCAGTTCGTGACGACGTCGCTTTACGTTGGCGATCTTGACCCCAACGTCACCGATTCGCAGCTCTACGACCTGTTCAATCAGCTGGGTCAGGTGGTTTCGGTTAGGGTTTGCAGGGACTTGTCCACCCGGAGGTCGCTTGGCTATGGCTATGTGAATTTCGCCAACCCACAAGATGGTTAGTGGTTTTGATTCACTTTATTATGGATTTTTAAGCTCAATTATGTGATTTAAATATGGGTTTTTCTTATTAAGAGCTGATTAGGGATGCTTAATTAAGATATGTTTGTGCATGCCGGATTGGCAGCTGCGGAGGCTAAGTAAACTCAGCCCAATATTGTGTTTATCATCTGAAAGTTACAATTTTTAGGTGTGGTGAGTGGATCCGATTGTGTTTAACTGTGTTTATTCGATTAAGTGTAGAAATAAATCGAAACTAAGTGATGGATATGTGCCACGTGTTGCTTGTTAAGACCTTTAGTGTTTGCAAACAGGGATTGTTGTTAGGGGGGAAAGTGAATACAAGCAAGTGTTTATTGTCTGGTATAATTGTGATTGCCTATGAACCGACGTTTCAAATTTGGCAATGTGCTTATTTTTGTCATTAAGTTTTCCTTCCTGCCGATGCGTTTAAGTGATTATGAATTGCTGCCTGTTGGCGAGGTTTGTAATGTTGAGATTCTGGCTGTGATGATGACTCTTGTACAAGTTTTCTGGTTATGCTTTACGACTTTCAGACGGTTCGTTCTAGCGAAGGACCTTTCATTTACCCAATGAGCTCACTGTATTAACTAGGAATAAGGTAGTTTATGTTTATATTTAGGCTTATTCTCGGACCCAAAAAGGGCTTATATTTTAAGAGTGTGTCCATATTTTCCATGCTCATGCTACTCTTTGAATAATCTGATTGGTTTTACATGGAATAAATTTGGAAGATTCATTGTTACCTTTTGTTATTAGGTGATAATTTGTCCCCTTACCTATCTTTTATGGCTGAGATAATAAATTTGGAAGATTCATTGTTACCTTTTGTTTTAATTCTTTGGCTTTATTTCATGGTTTTATAGTTTTGTTGCACGCAAAGATCAGTTTAGAGGGATATTCTCAGGCCTCTCTTAAAATTTTACTTTGAATTTTTCTTTATCATATGGAGGCCGTCTTGATTAGAAACCAAAAAAGGAGGATACTTTGGTTTCCTGTAAACAATTGTGCCAATGAACAATTAAATTTAAGCAGTACATGTGGAAAGATTTTTCTATAGTATATTTTTCAAGAACAAAAAAGTTGAAATTACATCTTGAAAACATGGATCAGTTGGGATGCCTTGCTCTTATTCGTTCAGCTATGCGTCATTTTTCTTAGGACCATGAGTTTTTTTTGTTTTGTTTTATGATTTTTATTAACATAAGGATTGAGTTGAAAAGGTTTGACAGAAACCTTTTACAGTAACATGTGCCTCATAAGTAGCTATATACATACAGGCAATCTTATGTTTTGTTCTTGAAATAGAGATTAGAGATACCTAGTATTTTTTCCCTTCCTTTGTTTTGCGTTGTGTTAGATTAGTCAGTACTCTGTTTTCTTTTGATCGTACTTACATCTTTAGTTGGAATTGATGGCAGCTGCTAGGGCTTTGGATGTGTTGAACTTTACTCCTGTGAATGGAAGGCCCATTAGGATTATGTACTCTCATCGTGATCCTAGTATTCGCAAAAGTGGGTCTGGCAACATATTTATTAAGGTATTCCTTTTTTAACTTTTTATCCAGCACCATTATACTTTCATGTCATGGTTGTTTTCAGTTTTACTTGTTTTATATCCTTCCTGACACCTCTACTTGCATTAATTCTTCCAGAATTTGGACAAAGCTATTGATCACAAAGCCTTGCATGATACATTTTCTGCATTTGGAAACATCCTTTCTTGCAAGGTGGCTACAGACTCTGCTGGCCAGTCAAAGGGCTATGGCTTTGTACAATTTGACAATGAAGAAGCTGCCCAAAAGGCTATAGAGAAGTTGAATGGTATGCTTTTGAATGATAAACAAGTTTTTGTTGGTCCTTTCCTCCGGAAGCAGGAAAGGGATAGTACTGCGGACAAGTCAAGATTCAACAATGTTTATGTAAAGAATCTATCAGACTCAACTACTGAGGAAGATTTGAAAATGGTTTTTTCTGAATTTGGGATAACCACTAGTGAAGTTGTGATGAGGGATGGAGATGGAAAATCAAAGTGCTTTGGGTTTGTCAATTTTGAAAAGGCTGAAGATGCTGCTAGAGCTGTTGAGGCTCTGAATGGAAAGAAATTTGATGATAAGGAGTGGTATGTTGGGAAGGCCCAGAAGAAATCTGAAAGGGAAAATGAATTGAAACAACGATTTGAACAGAGTATGAAAGAGGCAGCATACAAGTATCAAGGCACAAACTTGTATGTTAAAAATTTGGATGATACTATAGCTGATGATAAACTTCAGGAGCTATTCTCTCCATTTGGGACTATTACCTCATGCAAGGTGTGTATTGTGTAGACCTTGTTTTGAATTGCAAAGTGCAATGCACTTGTGTAATAACCATCATCATTTTGTATTGGTATGGCCTAACATAGTTTTTTTGGTTGTTGACATGTGATCAGGTCATGCGAGACCCTAGTGGAGTTAGTAGGGGATCAGGTTTTGTTGCATTCTCAACTCCTGAAGAGGCAAATAGAGCTGTAAGTTGATTTCCTGCATGGGTTAATATAGTGCTTCTATAGTCTTATTCCAACTTCCCTCATTTTGGTTTTGTAGGACAACATTTTAATCTTGCTGCCATGACCAACCATGGGTAGTGAGATTCATGGTTGCCCTCATCTTTTAACCCAAAAAAAAATTAGGGGTTAGGATTTATGAATATTGTAGAATATGGGGGCTCTTATGGGTAATGTGTGTCTGTGAGCGTGTACGCGCATCTTTTATTCCTCAATAATAGTGTTTAGTGAAAATAAATATGGGTGGGATGAGCAGAATGGGAGATAAACAGAAAGACCAGCACATAAATTCTTTTTACTGTTAAAGAAATAAAAGTTTTATTTTTGTTATTGTTTTATAGCTATTGGAGATGAATGGAAAGATGATTGTAAGCAAACCTCTGTATGTTGCACTTGCACAACGAAAAGAAGATAGAAGAGCAAGGCTACAGGTATGCCTTATATTTGTCCTCCAACACATCATGCTTTAAGTTTGGCCTAACATCAATTGATAAATAGTTCTTCTATATGCAATAAGTTATGTTCCGACAAGATCCTTAATGTGGGGTGCAGACTAAAATATCTCGAAGATACTTATACTATTTAACATGTGGCACTGTCGTTTTAGTGTTGTTGTGTTATGGACATTTGCTGCTTGCACAGGCTCAGTTTTCTCAAATGCGGCCAGTTGCAGTGGCACCTCCAGTTGCTTCTCGTATGCCAATGTACCCTCCTGGTGGTCCAGGTCTTGGACAACAAATATTCTATGGTCAAGGCCCACCTGCTATCATTCCCTCCCAGGTAAAGAATCTCATTCTTTTGACGGTTCACGTTTTTTTCTTTTATTTCACTGTTTTATCATTTTATATATGGATAAAATGTTCAACGGTCTTAGTTAAACTACTAGTGTTTCTGGGCACTTTGCTGTTTCAGGTTTTGATTATGTACTTGCATGATTGGACACAGGTTTAAAGTGTTACCCCAATTACCTGACTTTTTGTATTTTTATTTTATTTTTCTTTTGTAGCCTGGATTTGGGTATCAGCAGCAGCTTGTTCCTGGTATGAGGCCTGGTGGGACTCCAATGCCAAATTTCTTTGTGCCAATGGTTCAGCAGGGGCAGCAAGGGCAGCGTCCTGGTGGCAGACGTGGAGGTTCTGTCCAGCAAAACCAGCAACCAGTTCCCATGATGCAACAGCAGGTTGGATGCATGTTGTCCTGATGTAGTCTTTAGTATTTTTATTTGTTAACATACATTCTGATGACCTTTTACTGACAGATGCTACCAAGGGGGCATGTCTACCGCTACCCATCTGGTCGCGGTATACCTGACGGTCCCATGCCTGGTGTTGCTGGAGGCATGTTTTCTGTTCCATATGACATCAGCGGCGGTGGTGGCATGCCTATCCGTGATGCAGCACTGTCTCAGCCAACAATTCCAATTGGGGCTTTGGCTACTGCTCTTGCAAATGCCACACCAGAGCAGCAAAGAACGGTATGCTTTTGTGTTTCTTTGTCCATTCATTGTCCTGAGATGGAAATATAGTCTCTGTAAATTTAGTTCCTAGTGCTTTTCATATGTTCTCTTAAACTATGCTGTATGCCTATTATTAAATCGTCTGTTGGGGGAAATTTGCAGATGCTGGGTGAGAATCTTTACCCGCTCGTGGAACAGCTGGAACCTGACAATGCAGCAAAGGTTACCGGCATGCTTCTGGAGATGGATCAGACTGAAGTTCTTCATTTGCTCGAGTCGCCTGAAGCTTTGAAGGCAAAGGTAGCTGAGGCTATGGATGTTCTGAGGAACGTTGCTCAGCAACAGCAAGCTGGCAATGCAGCTGATCAACTTGGCTCATTGTCACTCAATGAAAACCTTGTTTCGTGAGAGTTTTAATCTTCGGAATGATGGATTGAGATACTTGTAGGGTGTGGTTTGGATTAGTTTGAGAAGTTTCTTGCGCAGGTAGAAGCTGGTTTTGGTCTATTTCCGTGAGCTTTCGGAGTTTATTTTGAGATTGTGACGTTTATGCATAAATACTTCTATGCACATGTTGCTTTCCTTATTGTTTTGTGCCAATGAATGGCGCTGAGAAGTGTCGTCTCCAGAGTGAAATTGTTACATGGCCAGAGCAATTCACAGCAGCACCAAATGATCTGAGTATATTGTTTTCATATGCAAGACTTGACTTGCTCTGGCTGTAACAATTTCAACTCTGCAAATTACATTTCCTGTGATTGAATTTGATGTGGGTTTGAACGTAAAATTGTTCCAAGTATTGTCAAGAGAAGATCATGGGATTACAGCGGTGAGTCGGGAAAGATATTGGCTTCCTTTTCCCCATGCGTTTTCAGGATGTGGAGTCTGCTCAGCCGAGCAGTTGGGTTGTGGTTTTTACACATATAAACTGGACTTAATTATTAGAATTGATGGGGACAAAAGGAAAAAATTTGGATCCGATAACAACACGACTGAAAAAAGAAGAGACTTTGTATGGCAGTTGGGTTGCTAGGTATTGATTCTTGATGTAAATTTAAAATAACTGTGAAATGGAGAGCATTTTTTATGACACGTGTACGTGTACACTGTCACAGTGGCTCACGTGTCAGTCATATAAAAACATGTGGAGACTAACACGTCTTTGTGTTATTGGCACGAAATGTTATGTTAACACTGTACTTGTGTCATAAATCATTTATTATGCAAGGATTCATAAATTTAGCTGTCTTCATTTTCTTGATCCATTTTCGATTTATTGATTGTTGTCTTCATTTTCTCATTCAGTTTTTGGGATATTTAGGGGTGGGCATAAATATTCTTCTATTGTAGTTTATCATTCTTTATGATTGGTCATGCATGTATTTTGTTGTGTGATTCAATTACTATCTTTTAGTATAAAAATCCGTTGACTTTGTTGTGTGCTCTAAATATATGTTTGTAAGATTCAAACGATTTATTATTCAAAACCGTGAACTGGTGTGAACCACCGAGCTAATCCGTTGATATTTCTCGATTCTAGTTCAGATGTGAGGATGAAACCGGACCGAACCAAGCCGTGCCCATATATCGACTGTTATCATTACCGTACGCTTGTATTCCAGTGAAGAAAGTGCGACTCAATAAACGAAGAGCACAATACCAAATTATTACAATTAAACCTCAGATAAATTTCTATATTTTATGAAAAATAATTTCAATCCCAGTATTTTAGAAACGCATTGTCGATGTTTGCAATGCGAGGGGCAACAAGGCAATTTCATAACTAAGAATTAATTAGTGCATGACAGGCGAATAATTGATGGGCGTTAACACCCAACGATGGACCATAACTAAACGCGAGGTAAAAACATGTTAGTTTATAAGACAATTTTGCATTCATATACTCTAATTTACTATTTTAAGAAAGTATTATATGCACAAACTCGAAGACAACTCTAACAACAGGATACTTGAATACCGTTTGTTACCATCCACATCCCATCAAAACCAGTACTAAATCGGGACGTATATATCTAAAGCTTCATAAACCGGCATCGATTAAGATCAAGACCTCCTACTGATTTGTCTAGGAAATCAGGCATCAACTCGGTTAACGTGCCTTAGCCGGAGTCCTATATCAACTTCTCGGTCATACCGGATTAGCCCGTTGGTCTCGAAGTTAGAGCCCTGCACTTCCGAGGATGTCCCTGCTTCGTTTTGCTTCTCTTCGATGGCTTCTCCAAAGTTATGAAGCCTACGACCAACTAGATACCGGTCGTCACGTATTGAGTTGTGAAGGTTGGTGAACCAGACATGGAATCTCTTGGCGCAAAAGCACAACAGGCTAAAGCAAAGGCATCCCAGCCACGCAAACCGATAAACTGCTGAATTCACCACTAATGGGTAACCGAGAACAGGAAATAGCCCTCTGGCAAGTACGTAAGGCACACACAGGGCAGTCAACAACTTCATTATGATTGGGAATACAATCTCGCGAAGCACCCAAAGACCTTGCAGCCTAGAGAAACCGTCTTCCCTCACCCTTTCGAACTTTACTCGCCATGTTTCATCCACCAGTGGCATCATGTGATCTAACATAACCTGCAGAAGTGCATAACAAGCACCAGCGATAAAAATAAAAACCAAACTACTTTGCGATAGAAAATCCTCAACATAAAGAAGTTGCACAGATTAGGCAACAGGTTATTTTATAAGACCACGTACCAGTCTAGTCCATATCTTGAGAAAAATAAGGCCCAATGCCCAGTCCTGGTAAAGCAAGAACACTGGGCTTTCATCAACAGGCACACGCATCGGCACGATCACCAGAAGCTCAAAGAGCAGCCCAATCAATACCGGAATGACAAAAATCTGAAACAATAAATGTATGTCAGAATGAAAACACACACGAACCTGATATAAAACACGGATTTATAGGAGTGAAAAACCAAATGATTCTTACCCATATTGACAAAAGTGCGGAACTCTTGATAACAATGGCACACCACTTCCAGATCTGGCCTAACAGAACTGCAACCCTCTTCGCTCGAATATGCTCAATCAAGTATCTTACTCCAGCCACGGCAGTCCATATTATGTAGCTTCCAATGATGAAAGCATACAAATCTAAAAAAAGAAAGGGTACGAAAATTCAGCAGTTGTATCTCAGATGTATGAAACGTAACGTTTAGAAGAGAAATTACCATTGCACTTGATTCCATGTGTTATAGGGAGAAAAGGAATGACATTGAAAATTGCCCTTCCAAGTGAGGTTGGTACGACTATTAAGGCAGAGTTGAAGACAAGTAACGTCATCCAAGCCACCACCAACAAGAGTATAATGCGAAGCACAAAACTGTACCTTCTGAAAAACAAAAGGAAAAATATATTAGTAACTAGAAGACGTAAAACCAGTTAACAAAATCAACTAAAACAACACAGTTCAAAGATGCAAACAGGAATATGAAAAAAAAGGATGTCATGACATAAAATTGTTTAGTAAGAACAGCTGCAATTTTTTTACAAGTTTTCTATCTCAAAGCAGGAAAGCAAACCAAGAAAATTAGATTCAGGTAGCACAATAAGGACAATTCTTGAAAATCAGCCTGCAATAATAAAAGATAGGATCCGAATGAAATCAATTTGTAAGGATTCTCTAAACTTACTCAGAATCAGATTGTTCATCTGTGTCATACTCTTCTGCGACAATTGAGTCCCCTGATGCAAGAATGCCCGCATCAGCACCTGGAAGGGCCACCAAAGCCTGATCATGTACCCCTAGTTGAACCTGTACTCTATCCTGTCTACCTGGCTCTGCATTTCCATTTTCCTGAGCACCATTGTCCTCAGGTCTGGGCAGTAAGAAATCCGTTAAACCAAGGGCCCAGCCAACTGCCGTAAACCAATAACGGAGGAGGGATTTAATCGTTGTCCGTAATTTGAAATGCTCAATGGCGAATGGAATGCATATTTGAAAAAGAAGCATGTCCGCAGGAATTTCAGTAAATGGGTCCGACACCCTGCCAATGGGGAAAAGTAAGGCACAAGTTAGAGAACAATATAAAATATCAAAAATATCACCACAGTTAGAGAAAAATAGGTGACAAGGAAGAATAGAGGGTCATCTTACGAGATGTCAAGAGGAAAAATGGAAGGTGCCATCCGCATAGCTAGTTTAACCGGTAAAAACACCAGCATCACAATTAAACTCCCATACACCGCAACAGATAACAGGACCCTGCGAGCATGTTTGTGCACCGGATCATCAATAAGATCGCGGAAGGGATTGTAGTTTGGATCAGCTGGATCTCTAAGGAAATAAAGAACTCCACTACGCAGAACCTGCAGGAAGAACATAGGACAAAAAATACATGTAAAACTGGTGTTTGTAAAAGCAAATTAGCCATACGACTAAGATGGCAAAGAACAATACCCCTCGAAGAAGACTGACGAATATGCTTATTTGTAGCATGTATACAATTCCAACAACCCAATGGACCAATGAACTGGCTAAGGGAGATGCTGAGAAGAATTGAACCCTGTGAGACATGGACTTCCCAAACATCCTTATTGTGCAAACATCTAGCCACCATCCACACATCAATGGAAATACCCCCAGTTCAATGACTAGAAGAAATGCAACCTTAATCATAGTCATCAAATGCCTCATTGCTGCCAAGAACTGCCTGAAGAGAGATGGAATTGTCTCTGCCATAGAAGCAATACCATAGAACCTTCCCAAAGTCAATGGCTCACCCCTAGTGTACCGAATCAAAGCAACAATGCCAAGGTAGAAGAAAACTAGGGAGAATATAAACATGTATCCAATAGCAAGAGTTGTAACATCAGACAGCCTTGATGGCCCAAGTGTTGCCTCTTTCAAAAAGTCTACTGAAAGTGGTGAACTTATATTGTTTGCTACCTCATTCAGTCCACTCATGTTTGCTTTCAGGGTCTCTTCAACCTGGCCAACCATAACACTTTGTTGGCTTTCAGATGATACATTTGTTACGGCTGTTAATGCATTCTTCAATGTCACATTTGCCAAGGAAAGGGCTGATTCTGTGAGTGGCATGACCGTTGACAATACTGGACGAGTAGCAGTGGAGAAAAGCCAAGACAAATGATAGAATATAATCCGACCAATTGAGAAAGGCACAAAGATTACTACACCAAGGAATATCATATTGCTGGCCAGAACCTGAAGAAAGAATTGGAACCATTCAATGTATTAATACAAATTACATAAAAAATCCTTTTACAACATAGACTCCTAAATGAGCCACTACCACTGAAAATTGACCTCAACCAATTAGCACACACAATACAGATACATAAACAAGCTATAGTTGCCAGCACAATCAGAAACAAAACGAGAAAGAAAATTAAAAAGACAGAACAACCTAAAAATAGAAATATAAGAGCATTAACTAATTATCAGAAAACATAATCTAAAGAAGAAGGAGAAAAAGAGCAAAACGACAACTTACAGTGAATGCATTTTCAACTAAATGAAATACAGGTCCCTGCATGCCAACGAGCTCATCAAACGGTACATCCTCGGCACCATCAGCATCATCCAGACCATCAAACATCTGTTCCACATGAGCTTCAAGACGAGCTGCCTGCATCTCCCACCGAGCAGCAACATTTTCTGCATTCCTTCTAATCATTTGACCTGCTCCGGCAATCCCTTGTGCTCCGGCAGCATCTTCCCCGTTCACATCACCAACAAAGTTCCTGTTAGCTTGTCCAGGAGCTCTCCTTGCAGCACGGGCACCATTTCTTTCCCCTTCATCTTCTCTGTCAGCATCCTGTCCTCCTAGCTCACGTAAATGCCTGAAGTAATCCCTCAGAGAAGTGGCCCCGAGAAAAATAAACACAATGCTAGCAGAAAGTAGGAACCCATGCAGACAATCGGTAAGGATTACTGTAGTGGATAAATGACTAAGGAATAATCTCTGAGCTTCACCAAAACTCCTCACAAAAGCCAACCGCCATATCCAAAATGTGATAAAAGGTATAATGAGGAGCCAAACAGAAAGCACAAAACTAAGGCGCAGAAAGAATTGCAGAACATGGCAAGTTTTCATTGCCATCCCAACTACAAACTCTTGAAAAGGAAGCCTTGCAGGGGCATTCTCAGCATAAACTGGAGAGAAGGAAAATGCATGCTTGCAAACCTGCAATGCATGTAAAGTAATCATGAGCTCCCGAGAACAAAAAAATTAAATCACCAATAAGCTTAAGCACAGATTGAATGACAATTTGAAAAAGATAAGAAATAAAGGACCACAATGTTGGAGCTCCCAATGGAATCCAACCCAACTTATATCTTGATTAGATGCGTCATTAAAAATTATTCAAGGTCCAAGATAATTGGTATAAGCTCAAAACAGTTCACAATCATCTGCTAGGATATTAACACGTAGCAACTTCTGCCTTTCGAACTTGGGCGTAATGCTGGAGTTTAGCTTCTTACTAACACAATGATATTTTTTTCTTCTCTAAACCATTGCCTCCCACCACACAATCCTAAACAAATTTCGAATATATCTTGCTCTTTCGTTTTCGTTTTCTATCTAGTAAATGGAAGCACTCCCACGCACACTAGCATACAATAATCTTGTGGTTCTCATATCATATGGTTGAGTTAAGACCCCCATAATACAATGATGAACTAACAGGAAAATAATTTCAGAGTTGAGCAAAAAGCTCAACTTCGTTTTGATTACTCAAAACGACACCGCTTGACTCGCTTACCAATATCATAAACAAAAGGGGTAAAATAAACCCTATAACCCTAATCTAATCAATTCCAAACTCTTATCTGAAAATTTGAGGGATTGCAGACACCAATTCAATCACCCACAGAGACCGAAATGGACAAAAATCAACAAAATCAGATCAGAGAGAGAGAGAGAATTGAACCTCGCATTGGCGAGCATTGCTGTGATTGAGCCACTGCAGGAGGCAATCCTGGTGCACAAATTTGATGCTTCCGCTACAAGCGCACGGGTACCGGAGCGGGTTATCGGCGTCGCCCGGGTTTCTACAGATCCGGCACACGTCCTCCTCCTCTTCCTCATCGTCGTACTTGACCGCCACCGACGACGCCGACGAAGACGAGGTCGTCGTCGCCGCCGCCGCCGAAGCGCTCGCTTCGTTCTCCTGAGACGACGACGTCTTGCCGGTATCGATTGGGATGTCCCGGTCAGCGGACGGCGGCGGGGCCGGGGCGATCACCATGGGTCGGTCAGGGGTGGGTCGGAGTCCGCGTTGGGTATTGTCGATCGGTCCTCGGTGGGGGCGTTTGAAATGATGACGAAAGATGGGTGGGTTTTTGGGTCGTGGTGGGAAAAGATGGAGATGGGTAATCTTAGCGGGGAGTGTATTTTATGTTCCGGATATGCCCCTGCGGGCCGTTTATTGATTCGGGGGTATGTCGGTGATTTTACGTTGGAGGTATTCGTGGGGGTGGCGTGGACGCGGGTGGAGGTAGAGGTCGTTTGGTGCCGGGAAGTTTCGAGGGTCCCCAAAACACATCATGTCACCAATCACGTTAAAATCTAGGAGTGACGTGATACTTTGAAGGTTAAGGTTAACTTACCGCAGGGTTGAAATTGAATATGGGTAGAAGATTGCAACATCGGGGTGGTGGCGCAGTTGGCTAGCGCGTAGGTCTCATAGCTTCTGAGTTATCCTGAGGTCGAGAGTTCGAGCCTCTCTCACCCCATTTGCCTTTTTTTAATTTTTAATTTTTAATTTTTTTTTATAGCAAATTATATTTCATTTATTCTAGAAATCCTTTTGAGCTCACCCCCAATAAACTCACAAAAGATTTTTTTTCTAAGGGGAGGGGGTAGGGTTAGTCTCACAATAGACTAGCAATAATGTAGTTCAAATTCGCCTTTGGCGAGAATCGAACCTAAGCCTCTTGCTTACAAGTGAAGAGGAATACCACTAGATCGTAATACTAAGTCTAAGTGGCAACTCCCAAAAGATATTATGCAACTGATTTTACAGTGGCTCTCTCTATCAGATTCCCTTCGATAATATAATAGAGCATGTCAAATCCTAGGTGGATATATGACATCAAAAATCCTTACAACCGAAATGTTATTTGCTGACTAGATTTCAAGCCTTCGTGTTTAGAAGTCAAATTTGGCATCAACGTCAAATATTTTTTTTTGATTAATTTTATAGTGGATCCCTTATTCCACTAATATTTTAACCAATAAAATTTTCTTTCAACAATTTTTTAAATAAATATAACCATTTAAAGCTCTACATTAATAAAAAAAAACTAATATTTGACAAGGGGTGTTTTGATATAGACGCCTTGTTTTTCAATGTCATTGACACACCCTGACCGAGATCGAGACGTGCTGGCCGTCACGTGAGCGTGATGCCATAAGCATAGTGCAGAAGCAAGATTAATAAGGGAAATACGAACAAATTAAAACCGAGCAACTAGCAATCCTAGTTAAGATAGCATGTTAGTGCGAGAATAAGTGTGAATTACACAACCAGAGATTAACTAGCCTAAGTGCAGTCAAGCCTAAAAGTACTAATTAAACAACACCCGAGCGTGGTCCTACATGAAGGATGTCTGTTAGAACCTCCGTTGAATCCTCGTAAGCCACCAACAAATGCTACCTAATACCTGGAGGGGCGCAAAACAAAAACGTGAGTGGGCAAAAACAAAGGTTTTCTAAAATCATACCATATCAAAAGCGTCATCCTCTTGCTGGAAAACCTGTATACTTTCCCAGAAAAATAGGATACATATATAAGTATATAAATATAATTCAAAACCATGCTCAATGTATCCAAAACCACATAAATATATGTATGCCATGCCCAATGCCTCGTAATATCCCAAATGTAAGCCAGGTGATGCAATTCAATATAACTTATATACTAGCTGAAGTCACCTGACGTGATATATGCGGCAAAATCTAGAGCTCATTTCAATCATATCTCATCACATAATTCATCATGTATATACGTCACATATTTCATCATGTATATACATATCTGCACACGAGTCGGAACCACCTCACGTGGTCTGACCGACAAGACTGGGTATAAATAATAATACGCTCTAGTGCTACGATCACGTGAAGACTGTGCGATAAATCGCGGGTTTCCTACGAGTCGAACCCACTGAAAAGTGGTCTATATGACAGGACTGTGCACCTAACTTAGATCCAAGATGAGCGTGTGGTGCAGGAAGTGAACATCACGTGAAGGACTATGCCCCTATCTCTGGGCGGGAGCATTAATACCGGGGTGCAGATTAATGAGCTCAATATGCATCACAACATCACCATTCATCTCATAACTATTACCAGCATGATATACTCACCTGTAGCTTACCTGGCCTCCGCAGCATCATGCAACAATATGCATAATTATGGTAATGCATATGCTAATATATAATACGAGTATGACATGGCATTTCAAATCACATTTCCTTTAAAACACGTTTTTTGGGAAAAACGTCAAGTGTGTGTGTGTGTATGTGTGTGTGTGTGTGTGTGTGTGTGTGTGTGTGTGTGTGTGTGTGTATATATCACTGGTACGTAGATAGGTCGTAACCCCCATGCCTAGCCTGGTTATGCTCGTCCTCCGGATAAGTCTCGCCTATATGAGAAACAACTATACAGGCGTTAATTTAAAGCACATAAACAAAACTAGGTAATAACTTCTCATAAAATGCTCAAATTAGATATATGAATATACCACCGTGATCTACACAACCTCACGAACATCCCCATATTTTTAGAAAAATTTTCCGACCACCCATGAGCCGCCACGCGTCGGCCAAGACACGGCCAGACGCGCGGCCACGTGCCAGGCACACTGACGGCGTCAGTCAAAGCCGTCAGGTATATACCGGGGAATATACCGTTAAATCCCAACGATAACAGTTAAAACTAACTGACGGCGTCAGAATATTCTGTCAGACTTGACGGAATATTCCGTCGTCTTCAACCTCTGAACTCCGACGACCGTCGCCGTTGCCAGAAAACTGGGAAATCTTTAAAACGCTATATCTCAGCCATTTTTGCACCAATTTTCACGATCTTTATACCAAAATGAAGTACATGAAGCATAGAACAAGTTTATAGCTCTTTCAAACCTCAAAAACCACGAGATCTCACCGGGAAATTTCGAGAAAAACCGGCCAAGCTTGAAACTCCCGATCCCGACGTGTAAAACCCTCAAACGAACTACTCCGAGCTTCGTAAGGACCTCACTAAGCTTCCTATAAGCTTCAAATTCCCTGAAAATCAATATTTCACGTATGCATGAACAAAGACAAAAATGGTGGTTCATGGTTCAACGTGAAATCAAAGGATTCCTTACCTGCAATTGGTATGGTTGAACTCGTAAGGTCTTCACGAACACAAAGGTACCATTTTCCACTTCGATCCGTCATGATTGCAAGGGTTTTGGGTCTTGTCCGTACAAGAGAGAAGAGAGAGAGAGAGTGATTTCGAGAGAGAGAGCACGGGAGATGAGAGAGATAGAAGGAGTTGGAGTGTGTGTGGGGTCCAAATTGAGTCACCAATCAAAACCACTAATTCTCTAACTTCTAATTGGGTCCAACTAATTAGGATCTACAATTAATTGGCCCCTAACAAAGTTTAAACCACACAACCAAATTTAACGTCCAAGGGCATATTCGTCTTTTCACATTATCGATACGAAAATTCTGGGACGGGCTGTTACATCATAGACAACATCTATTCCTTTGAAAAATTTGATTAAACATTTTTCTTGCAATTTGGTGCTTAATTTAATTTAATTTTATTTTATTAAAAGTCTATTCATGGTAGCATTCCTATTTTTATGCATCTCTTATTATGATGATTTAAGATTTGTTTTTATTTTTTATTAAAATATTTATTTTAATAAATTAAATAGAATGTAAAAAAACTCATTGCCGTTTGGTTATATCGGTACGTTTGATTACTTGGTACGTTTGAATTTTTGGTACATTTGGCTTCTTGGTACATTTGAATTTTTGGTACACTTGGCTTCTTGGTACATTTGAATTTTTGGTACATTTAATTTTTTGCACATTTGAATTTTTAGTATGTTTGTTTTTAAACCATAAGTTTTATTGCTTTTTTTTTTACTAATAATGAGGAATTACTTTAATTAATTATTTTTTTATATAGAAAGAGTCATTAACAATGTAGGAGTTTAAATTACTTTAATTAATTATTATTTTTTTTACAGAAAGAGTCATTAAAACGTGGGAGAAGGACTGGGAAAATTAAATTCCCTAAATTGTAGGTAATTAGTTACAAGGTGACGTGAAGATGCCTTTAAACAAATTATATGTAATTTGAAAAAGACAAAAATGTTGATGTGGCAATTGTTCAAAGCCTCTTAATCAAATTTTAGAAAGGAACCAATGTTTGATCTAAAAAGTATTGGAAAAAGGCAGGGGATTCTAATTTCTCCATTTGGCAATTCGGTTGGAGAAACACAAAATTTAACATAAGACTTCATATTGCCACATCAGCCATCAATTGAAATTTGACTCTAAGGGGGCTATGGTCAATATAGGATAGGAGGATTTTAAAAGATTTTAAAAGTAATGGATTTGATAGGATTTGAAAACTCCTACAAACTCTATATTGATTTTTAAGGATTTCTATGGACTTGATTTATTATTTTGATTGATTTTTATAGGTTACTATCAAAACATACTGAGATTTTGCATCAGAAGAAGGTCAACTTGTTTGAGTGAATTTTCTTTTGTTTTTTTTTGTGATCAACTTCTTTCCTCCAACTTTTCTTCCCCCACTATTCGTAGCCATTTTTTTCTCTTCAACCATCTTCTACCGCTATGTATTTGGCATCGCCTTACTCCTCATTTTCTTGTTTTGTCAACCCATATCCAGTGGAGACCAACCAAATCTTAATTTATTGACGCATAGAGAATTGAAGAAGGAAACCACCAATGCCCATTCCTTGTTTATTATTTCTTAGAGAAAGACAATCATATATAGCCATTTTCTAACCAATACTTATTGCCAGATTGGTGCATACTTTACTTTTCTCCTTCAGAGACAACTTATACAAGGTGTGGATACATTGCACAACTGAGAAACTGTAACGACCCAAAATTTATTCGGAAGCGAAACACAATGATACACCAAAAATACATTCATGGTTAATCTTTACTCTATTATCCATATTAAATCGACTTACCTGACAATTATTCAAAAATTAATTTGGTTACTTTATGGCTGCATCTAACCTCCTTTTTAGACTGCATACGTACCCTCAAAGGGGATCAAGCCATTCGTAGTTCACCGTCATACTTAAACCGTATATCCTTTAAATATTCAAGTGGCGGACGTTACGATATTAGATTCAAAAAATCAAATCACATCAAATGAATGTCAAATATGAAATCAAAATATTGAATTTAGCTTTAAAAAAAAAAAAACAAAGTCAGCTATTGGCCACTGTGGTAGTTTCCGATGAACGGATACTCAATTTTCCGACTAACTCTAAAAAATTTCAAATTTCACATAATTGTAGTATACAACAAGGGGAAGAATTTTCATACATGGGCCGAAGTCCAATTCGGCCGAGAAGTGGCCTAAAAACACCACGATCCGAGGGAAAACCCTAAAAAGAGTGAGCTTCGATTCGACATCCAACGGACTTTGACGCCTCAACCAAGGCTTGGCCTTGATCTTGGGTTCATATGAAGTTCCTTGGTGGTGGTGATCGACTGCGCGGCTTCCAGAATTGGAGGATCACTGTCGTTACACTAACTGGTGCGCCAGATCTGTTCATCGGGAAAATAGAGCTGAAACGACTCAGGTTTTTTTGTGGAAATAGGAGAGAATAGATCGGGGATGAGTTTCCAGGTGGTGGCTCGGTGCAATTTGTCAGAAATTGGTCGAAGAAAACGTTGAATTTCATGGCTGCCGTCGGGTCAGGTAGGAAACAGGTCGAGGGTGGATCCGCTTCCCTCCTTCTCATTTCCCTCATTTACCTTCTTTCTTACTCTTCCTATTAGCCCGTCCACTCTCTTTGTTCCCTCATTTCTCTTATCCTCTATCCATAACAGCCACACACGTGGTACCCCATATGGCTGCTCAGCAAAGCTGGAGCCTTCTAAATAAATGGTCAAATGACCATTTTGCCCTTACCTTTTCTTGTTTATATCTCCTTCGTTATAACTCTGTTTGACGAATGGTTTTCGCCTACGAGCTCGTAGGATCGACCTCTATCCAAATATGCCAAGAAATACAACGAAACAGATAAGGATAAAGTACGTCCTCGTATAATTCTGTTTAGCCAACTAGGAGCATTTTCATCTTTTTAAACTTATCAAAACAATTATAACCGTAAATATAAATGCGTTGTAACCCAAATACGACTACAAAATATTTAATGCTAAAATCCAGGAATGGGATTTCACATTTCTCCCTATTTAAATTTCATAATCATCAATTAATTTGAATTTCATAACTAAATCACATATTTAAAAATAATCAGAGTATTACAGATACCCTGGAGCTACATATTGTTAATTGAGCCGAATAAATTAATTTCTTCTTATGAGATTGCAAGTAAATATTGCAAATAAAATAATTTACCACTTTAACATCTCCTATATTTCTTGAACTTTGAAAGCATGGTCTAAAATATCCATAATATCCCGATATTTCCATCGAAATTTCCGTGTTTTTGGACTACCGATATTTCTGATGTCATCGATATTTCCATCGAAATTTCCGTATTTTTTAAATTTCTATATTTAAAAAAACACCAAGGGGATTCGAACCCCTCCCATTTTACTCCTTCAACACCTTGACCACCATACCACTTATATTTTTGTGAAAATATGCTAAAATATTTATATATTTTCTACACTCACAATGTTTGCCAGCTCGCTATATAATCAACTTAAATCAGTTAAATCCATCATGCAATGCATTTCCTTCCAATTTTTTTATGATAAACTAATAGATAATTGACTAAATAAACATCCTGCAAAGTTTCAATAAAAATTTCCAAGTTTTTTTTACAATTTATGTGGTTTTTATTCAATTTTTATCGATATCGATAATATCTCGATATTTCCATCGAAATTTCCGTGTTTTTGGACTACCGATATTTCCGATATCATCGATATTTTAAACCTTGTTTGAAAGTAGATGGGTATACTGCCCTTTCTCCATCATATCTATTATTACTTCATAAGCTGAAGCAAGCTTTCCAGCATTTTGCAAATAACTTACTAAGGTGTTGTACACAGTAAAATTCGGATCACAGCCTCTAGATTCCATAACTTTGAGCATGGAGCATACTTCCTCAAACTTTCTTGGCATACAAAGACCACGAATGATAGCATTGTATGTAAATACATTTGGAGTTAGCAAAAACTATATCAACCATTCTTATATTCTTTTGTGGGTTGTATTTGACGTTTGATTGTGTTTCTGGTACTGGGTTGGAGAAGAGGGGTTATAAGTTAACATGGTGTTGAGACATGGCATAATTGGACTCAAAGAGGATAGGATTAATGACGGTGACGGGTGATAAGTGAGGAATGAGGAGAGAGGGTTCGAAGAACATAAGCTAGATTTGAAATCCTAGAGGGTGAGATGTGATTCTTTTTGGTTTTTGTTATATACACTTCACATAGATTTATAATCACTCTAAAAAAATCAATAAAAATCTCAATTGGCTACCATAAATTTGGACGTAATTTTAAAATCCTCTTAAATCTTACTTTGATTACACCATGGTTTCAAAGTTTTTTAAAATCTTCTTTTAAAATCCTAATTGACTACAATTTGATTTCAAAGTCCAATAAAATCTTATGAAATCCTATATTGACTAATAATTTAACATTTTCATTAGAGATGGTCTTAGGTGAATGAATTTAAATTCTACCAAAATGTGTAATGTCCCAAGTGTATTCGCCTCTTATAATTTAAAATTCCAATTCAATATACTGGCCAAATTCAAGTTTGGCTTGAACTAATCTATATTCAATTTTAAATGCTCTATATGCAGAAATCAACTAGCTAGTCCCCCCCCCCTCCCCCAAAAAAAGTCTAGTACTATGTCACTTATAAAAAGTAGTGCTATTTACGTACTTCATTTTAATTCACACACAATTACTATTAATTTATGTCATTTGATTCTTTTTAATTAATTTAATTCAATGATAAAAGATTAAGTGGTGTATGAATAACACCACTCCTTTTAAATTTTTGAAGTTCGAGTCCCCTTTCAGCTAATAATAACAATAAGAAATAACCTACACTCAAGAACCTACATATTATATCTTGAATTATCTTATAAAACAAAAATCACATTAACAACACAAAAAAATCTTAGTGGCAATGCAAGACAAGCTCAAAGCATTATATTAAATAATCATAAGTTTACCAAAATAAAAGCAAAGCTTATTAATTAATTAAATTTGGTAGGGACTAAAACAAGTAATGATTCGTCGAAGGACATCATCATTGTTCAAAGGTTTTGTACCCACTTTTGTTGCCTCCCACGAACAAGGATCCTCGTCAGATCCTTTTTCTAGGAATCCTAGGGATTTTGTAATTGTGTCTGTTCATCGTACATCGTGTGGTCAGAAATGATTTAAAATTTAAAATTTAAATTCAAATATAAATAGTACCTAACGAAAACTGATCACACGATGTACAATGAACGGACACGATCGCATGATCCCTAGGAAAGGGATCCGGGGATCCTTTTTCGCCTCACACATCCCACTAACTTAATAGCACGTACCAACCCCATACATTCACAAACACACACACACGCACGCACACAGACAAACAATTGGATTGGAACCACCAAAACTTGGTAATCTGTTCGTGTCTTATTCTCCCTTAATTTGTCTTCTTCCCACATCCACCATGCGTGACACTTGCCATTAATTTTTTTAATTTTTTTTTCTGATGATATATTTTATTTTTTAAACCACGATGTTATTTACATTAAAAAGAGAATAGATGATCTTAGTTTCACAATTTGTTAATAATAATATAGTTCAAATTCGTATTTGGTGTTTTTGGCGAGAATCGAACTTAAGACCTCTCACTTACAAGTGAAGAAGAATACTACTGATAGAGTTTGAACCCACGCCGTTATGGAAGAGCTCTACATCTTTCCATCACTGTTGTAAAGAACCACGATAAATTTTGTTAGACTTAATATCTACAGAATTTGAAGGCTTTGAACTATTTTACCACTATAATAAAAGTCCACTGGTCATGCATTAATTAAGCGTCTTCTTCTTGTCCAACTCAGACAACCACGCTTAACTCACACAGCATTCAACCCCTCTCTCTCTCTCTTTCTCCTGTTCTACCTGTGGCCCTTTGTTCTTTGACTTCTTTTTCTCTTCGGCTTTTCCTTTTTGCCCTTTTTCTTGTTACTCTCTCTTCCCTCTCTCTCATTGATTATTATTACCGAGAGAGGTAAACTGTCGGTGGAGTGCGAGCATCCTATGATTCTATTGATCCATGAAGAAGAAACTCTCTCTTCATTTGTGATATTATAAGTCGTTGTTTTCTTCTCCTTTGACTTCCACAGTAAGGCATGGTGGAAACAGTTCTTGGAGCACCACTGTTTTAGCATTTTGGTCTCTCTTCATTGCCCAGGTGAGAACTTTTGGTTTCAGATAATTATTTACCTTCATTTTCTTCATGCGTGATCTTCCTCGCTCTTACCATGCTAAGAAATTTTAGATTTACTGCAAGATTTCTTGTTTCCTCAAATTTGGTGGTAATCTCACCATGGTTTAATCCTAATTTATTTGTTTTTAATTTTTAAATTTTTTTTTTGCAGCAGTAAAACGGTCTATTTGTTTAGATTTCTATAGGGTATATAGCAATTTGGTTATGAAAGCTAAAAATTCTGCACTATTTTGTTGATCGGAGACGGAGAAATGCCACTGTTACCTTGTGGTTGATCACCCATTCTTCCTTTTGAGAGGTTTTATGCCTCCATTATTTACTTTTTACTTCTTCAGCTGCATGCAGCCTCAGTGGAATGTAAAATTTTGGAGCCTGCAATGGGAGAAAATTAGGGTGCTTAAATCTTTGTTTTATGCTTTCCTTTTTTGTGGTTATGATCATTAATTGTTTCTGGCAGACGTGGGTTAGGCCAGATGGTCAGGGTTTGTGCCCCGTCTTGCACTCAAGTTCGAATCTTCGTCCCCCTATATCAGAATACTTCAGAATATCGGATAGTTAAGGGAACGGAAATTCAGTATTTCAAGATTTTTTCCTTGCGTCACCAACAGCGTCTCAGTTAGGCAATCAATTCATTTCACTTTCATTTTTAAGGACACTGTTACTCTACTGCTTTGTTTCTAGTAGACGCAGATTAGGCAAGTTGGTCAGGGATTGTGTCTCTTCTTGCACTCAAGTTCGAATCCTCCTCCCCATAGATCAGAATACATTAGAATACCGGATAGTTAAAAAAACGGAAATTCAGTATTTCGAGTTTTTATCCCTGCGTTATCAACAGCATCTTAGTTAGGCAATCAATTCATTTCACTTTCATTTTTAAGGACATTGTTTGTTACTCTAATGCTTTGTTTCTTTTACAAGTTACAGATAGTTTTCTACATGCTTAATTTGTTCTCCATTTCTGTCCTTGAATAGTGACCCGAAATCATGGACCACAAGGCTTGGCTTTGGAGGAAAAAATCTTCAGAGAAGACAATTCTTGCAACTAACAAAGTTGCCACTCCTTTGGGAAGACTTGAAGAAGAGGTGACCAATCACTTTGCATTTCGGATCAACCAATTTGTTTCCCGAGTATAATACTGTTTCGTTTCCCCCATTTTGTCTTGTACGCAGCAATTGTCCGTGGATATGCAGCTTATATGTTCATTTGACTTGCGCATCTGCTGTTTTTGTTTTAAGCCTTTTATAGTATACAATCCATCTATGTGCATATATTGGAGTAATTTACTGGGGGAGCAAAGATGTTTTAATCTAATTATTGTACTACCAATGTTTTATCATGTTAGGTACAGACATTTTCATATCCAGCTGAGAACGGAAACGAAACAGAGAGATCGAGGAAAAATCTAAACGAGAAGTTAGCTTCAGTTCTCCTAGACTGCACTGTAAAAGAAGATCCTGTTCCAGAACATGCAAAACCGGAAGAAGAAGCTATAGCAGGTGATTGTAAGTTATTCTTCTCTTTCCACAGCTTACAAATCTTTCTTTACAAGCTTCATTGTTTTCTATATCATCAGTAAAACCCCATTTTTCTCTTTGAATGCTCCTTTTGAGTTTTTTCTGATTGTATAAATAACTATTGTTTCAGGTAGTGACAAGGCAGGAGAGTCGGTTTTAAAGCAACAATTAGAGGAACCTTTGGGGCAGGGAGTATCCACAAATGAAAGATCAACTCATTCAGATGATGCGTTGAACGAATGCATGCAGCGGCTAAAGTTTGTTCGAGAAGAACAGGAGCAAAGAATACATGAAGCAGTTATGATGACATCAAGAGAGTATGAGAAGGCACAGAAAAAGTTAGAAGAGAAGTTGAGAGAGACAAGTGAACAGCTTACACACTTGGTTGCTGAAAATACTAATTTGAACAGAGCCCTTCGAGCAAAAGACAAATTGATCGAAGATTTGAATAGACACAAGTCTCAAACCGATGCAGAATTCAGTGCCCTAATGGCTAGACTGGATTCCACAGAAAAGGAAAATGCTTTTCTAAGATATGAATTTCACATGCTTGAGAAGGAACTTGAGATCCGAAGTGAGGAGATGGAATACAACCGTCGGTCAGCTGCAGAATCGCACAAACAACATTTGGAGAGTGTGAGGATAATCGCAAAGTTAGAACAAGAATGTCAGAGACTTCATCTCCTTATGCGAAAGCGGCTGCCAGGTCCTACTGCTTTGGTGAATATGAAGTGTGAGGTTCAAATGCTGGGAAGGGATCAGACCGAGATGAGAAGAAGAAAGCAGAATCCTACAAGAGATATGGTTGTAAAAGATGCCAACATGGGAAATTCTCCTGAAATTTCAAATAAGAAGATGAGTCTCGTGATTGAGCAATTACGAGATTTGGAAGAAGAAAACAAAACTCTTAGAGAAATTTTAACTAAGAAAAACGCCGAACTCCTTTCTTCAAGGACCACATATTCTCGAACAGCTTCCAGATTGTCACAGGCTGAGACTCAGCTTGGAGAGCTTTCTAAATTCCAGAAATCTATGGAGCTGGTACCATGTAATGACATTGCTCGATATTCAAGGTTTGACATTGGCAGTGATGATAGCTCATCCGAATCTTGGGCTAGTGCTCTAATTTCAGAGTTGGAACATTTTAAAAACGAGAGACTTAAAAGTCCACAGGAATGTTCAGACATTAGCTTAATGGATGATTTTGTTGAGATGGAGAAATTGGCAATAGTTTCTGCTGGTAAACCTCCTAACAATGGGCATCAACATTGTTTTACCGGTAGGGAGCTTGTACCAATTGAAGTCAATTCCAACAGTGACAAGAGAGAGCACGGCACGTCAAAAGATTCAAGGTCAGAGAATTCTTTTGACTGGCTTCAGGTCGTTTTAAAAGCAATGTTGGAGCAAAAGAATGTTTCGAAACGAAGTTTAGATGAGCTATTTGAGGACATCAAAATTGCCTTGGGTTACATAAATCCACCAACCGACAGCGGAGCTTGTAGAAGTGCAGTCTCAAGGCCTCTTGCAGAATCTGATCCTGTAGATTCTTTTGGTGGAGCTATGAGTATTGACACTTCAGTGGAAGATAGTGGCAGCCAACGTTGTCAAGATGCTTCAAGCATGAGGAATAAAATCAATAAGCAATTTGGTTGGCCTGAAGACCGACGAGATAATGGAGTGAAGGGTGCATCTGCAGAGCAGTCGTTGTGTCTGCCTTTAGTTGCTTCTTCAAATGAAACAAATGTTCCAGTTCAATTGAATATGGTGCAGGATAAACTGCAAGAAGAAAACAGCAGATTGAAAGATGAACTAAAGAATATGGAAGCCAGCCTGCAGTCAGCAAACGAAAAGCACGAAGCGTTGGTCATACAACTTCAGGAATCACAACAAAGAATTGAAAGCTTAAAGACAGAAGTGGAGAGTCTGAAAGAATCAGAGGGGGTGATGGTAGACCAGATCGAAAATCAGAAGTCGATTAATGAAGATCTTGATACTCAACTGACTGTTGCCAAAGCAAAGTTGAAACAAGTCTTCCAGAAGTTTTCTTCTTTAGAAGTTGAATTGGAGGATAAACATAACTGTTGTGAAGATTTAGAAGCAACATGTCTTGAGCTTCAGCTCCAGCTACAAAGGTAAGTTCCGGTCTTCTGATTTTTCTTTCTGCCAAAACTATGTAAAGCTTGTGTTGATTTGATTGATGAGACAACTCTGATTTGCGAAATGTTTAACTCACAGTGCTGAGAAGGAGACTCTAACGCATGGCATAAACCAAGACGAAAAACAATCCCCATCCGTAAGTCCACTTGTAGAAAGCATCACTATCATTATATGAAAATAAGTAATCGAGCACATTTGTAAACTATCTTTTATCTAGGCACAGCAATGTGACATGTTAAATTTTGTAGGGATGGGAAATCAAAACAGCTTCGGTGAAGCTGGCAGAGTGTCAAGAAACCATCCTAAACCTAGGAAAACAGATCAAGGCGCTGACTACACCAAGGGAAGCACAACGTTTTGACAAGGTGTTCTCCACAACCAGCACTGCAGCCAATGCCACTGACAATAACTTGAACAGGCGCTCTTCCCTGCTTGATCAAATGCTAGCTGAGGACAATCCCAAGTCTCCAAAAGATAATGAGACAACAACGGATGCAGATCCACAGAAACCATCCCTTTTTCAGTCTGATAGTCACAATGCCCTGTCCACTCCTATCGCTCTGGTACACATGCCGGAAGGGCATCTAGGTTCAAGGGGTAACGGTGGTAACAGCGCAGTTGGGAGTCTGGCTATTGTGCCGAGTAAGAAACAAGGAGGTTTTGGTTTGCTAAGGAGGCTGCTGCTGCGAAGAAAGAAAGGAAGCACCAAGAAACCCCAATCCTTGGCGAAAGTATGATTGCTCAAGGGCCATCGTGCCTACTGAGGCAAATATGTGACTTTACGTATGCTTTTCGGTGGTTTGACAACGCTTAGCGGGTTCCTGAGAGATTTGGTTTTTTTTTCTTGTGTCGGTTTAGTGAGAGAGTGAGAGAGAACTATGACATTGCAAGTATGGTTGATGTGTATATGTCTTTGTTTGAAGTGTGAAAGCCTGTAAGATTATCACTAATCTACCCCTAATCTTCAGTTATGTATTCAAGCTGATCCTAAAGATGCATTGTAATTATAATCTGAGTAAACCCATCTGTAATTACATATTTTGATTTTGGTCGAACGATAGATTTTGTTAGATTAGATGTTAAATTAGTCATTGATGGGGTTCGAACTCACGTCTTCATACAAGGGTTCAATCTCTTTCCACCAATAGCATTAGCCGACCAATTAATCCGCGTTTTCTAGTGGAAACGTTCATAAATAAATGTTAATACAGAAAAATTTGTCCATGCTAATGGGATGTAAAACTGTATCCTTTATCCATCACTGTGTTCAACCTCATACGACAATATAACATTCCATTAAACGTAGAGACGTTACGTCGTGCTTGTTAGGTTCTACCGATGGCTGCAGCTGCTTCCTTCGTATCAAGCAAGGCCTCTTCAAAGCAGTTGGCGAGAAACGCAGGGTCAGGGATGATCTCTTTGGCCACCAAAATTTGCAAGTCTGCTCTTTCAACATAGCTCACCAAGTGCATTACAAGTGCCTACATTACCAGCCAGAAAAATCATTCATGTTCTATCACATATATATTCACATTACATCTCCAACCGAAGGGTTCAGAGGGTCAGAGGGCCGAAAATAGCCCGAAAACGATCTCCAATCGAAGACCGGGTTAGAGGGCTCATGGGCCCCATTAGACAAAAAAGGGCCATAGGGCCAACCGGCCGGCCCTGGGCCGGACTCCAATTCAAATTTGTAATGGCTAGTTGTTATTTTTAATTTTTTTTTACAGTTTTTTAATTTTTTTTTTCACAAAATTTGTTTTAAACCTTGTAAAAATTCTATTTTTTCCCTACAACTTCTAAACCATTAAACATTACATAACATTAAATAACATAAAACAACATTAAACAATATTAAAAAACATTAAATAACATTTAACAACATAAAACTTAAACGCCTACTCCATGCTATTTTTGGCCCAAAGATGTGCAACAAGATCCTATTGTAGGTACTTGTTTGTGGCACGGGAACATATCATTCTATAGCGCCTCATGTGCTCATTTATAGAGATACTACCAGTTCTTGGATTGAAAGGCAAATTAGGCCCATCATATATTTTTGCACGAGCCCTTCTTGACCTATTTGGATCGTCTTGGTCGTCATCGAACTCTCCATCAATATACCCATCTCGCTCATCCTCCACTATCATATTGTGTAATATGATGCAAGACATCATGATGGAGTCCAAATTTTCTCGATTCCAGCCTCTTGCCGGTTCGCTGATGATCTTCCATCGTGCTTGTAAAATACCGAAAGCTCTCTTAACATCTTTCCGGTATGCCTCTTGGTGTAAGGTAAACAACTTTTTGGCATCATTCCTAGGGTTTGGAATTGCTTGGACAAGTGTCGCCCACTTTGGGTAGATGCCATCTGCCAAGTAATACCCCATATTGTATTGACGACTGTTGATGTAATAGTCAAGTTGAGGTGCTTTACCTTTCGTCAGGCTATTGAAGAGGGGTGAACGCCCAAGAACTGTAATGTCATTTTGGGATCCAGGGACTCCAAAGAAAGCATGCCAGATCCATGTGTCATACGAGGCAATCGCCTCTAACACAACAGTTGGCTTTCTTGACCTTCCGTAGAAGCCTTGCCATCTGGTGGGACAGTTCTTCCAATCCCAATGCATGCAGTCTAATGACCCTATCATGCCCGGAAACCCATGGTCTTTAACTTTGCGAAAGAGCCGATCCAGATCTTCTTGATTTGGCTCACAGAGGTTCTCGTCTTTGTAAACTTGAACAATTGTGACACAGAATTGTCAAGAGTATCAAGGCATGTAGACACAGACATACCATGGGTTTCATCCATCGAATCAGCTGGGGAGCCATAGGCCATCATTCGGAGTGCAACAATAACCTTCTGATAAGGTGAGAAACCATAGTGGCCTGCTCTGCCCCGCATCTGTCGAAAGTATGGATTGACCTACTGGACATCATGAAGTACACGCTCGAAGACATGACGCCTCATCCAGAAGCGACGTCTGAAATCCTCTTATGTGTACACTGAGTTGGAGTTGAAGTAGTTGTTCATCAGATTGGCATGCGTCATTGCCCTGTTTCGTGGTTTGTAAGAGGGACTAGCAACAGAGCCACCCCATTGAGGTTGTTGTGCAGTTGGCTGACACACCATGGCTGCTGCTCTGTTTTGTGGGTTACGCCATGCTTCATCTTCTTCATTAGACTCCTCATCTTCTCGTCTCATCTGCGCCCATTTTTCTTCCAATTTGGAATTGGATGATGACCCCCAGGTGGAATCCAAAGAGGATCCAAAGTTGGAATTCATTGCAAACTTAAATTGAAAGAGATTGAATTGAAATAGATTGAATTCAAAGTTGTGTGAATTATAGCCCAATATCCACCCTATTTATAGACCAAAAAAATTCAAATCCAACGGTTAGCTGACATCACTTAGCCGTTGGATTTGAATTTAAGTTGTAGTTTTTAAATAATAAATTATGTTTGGCCCTATTGACACACCCCGTCCTGGAGAAGGGCGTGCTGGCCATCACGTGAGAGTGACGTAACTATTTACACAGTTTGGAAGCTTTAGAGATACAATTACTAAGATATAACACCCGAAGATGTATCTTACATTTGTGATTTCTGTCAGAACACCGTTGGATTCCTCGTGGCCACCAAAGCACTGCTACTTAGAACCTGGAGGGGCGCAAAACAAGGTTGAGTGGGTCAGTAAAACAAATCTTTTCCAAAAATCATCTCGTTATCAAAGCGCTAACCCCTCGCCGTAAAACCTGTATACTTTCCCAGAAAATAGCATATATACGCATATAATGTCATAAATCTCAAATCATAATTCAAAATCAGTATTCTGAAAGTATACCATGCCAGATGCATAAATATATATATAATAGGTGAAATAACAAATCAACCGGAGACCCTGCAGTGGTCTTGTACGGCTAATCATATAGCTTAATACCTATGCCTGCACACGAGTCGGAACCACAGAAGTGGTCTATACGACAGGACTTGGTGTAATCATACGCTCTAGTGCTACACTCATCAAAACGGCCGTGCGAATAATCGCAAGTCACCTACGAGTCGGAACCACAGAAGTGGTCTGTACGATAGGACTTACACCTACTTGGATCCAAGGGAGCGTGCGGTGCGGGAGGTGAATATCAACATAAGCACTAACACCGGTGGTGCAGGTTATGAGCTTTAAACACAAATCATATCATCAATAATTCACACAATATAACTCACTTGATACTTACCTGTGCGTCCACCGCACCATTTCATACATATGCATCATATATCAAATCATATATTCCATATCAATTATATGCATGGCATTTTAAAACATACTTTCAATTAAATTTAATTTCTGGGAAAATCAGTAAGTATATAGGTATATAATGAAAACAATTGCCCACTCACTGGTATATCGAAGGGTCATAACCCTCGAGCCTTGATTGATGGCGCTCGTCCTTGGGATAGGCCTCACCTATAAGCGTAATAACCGAATAAACGTGATTTAACGCACATAACCAACAATAGGTAATAACTTCTCATACGTTGCTCAAATGGGGTGTTTGAATATACCAACGTGATCTACAAAACACCACGAACATCCCCATATTTTTAGAAAAATTTTCCGACGTCTCACGCGCCGCCACGCGCCGGCCAAGGCACGGCCAGACGCGCCCCCACGCGCGGCCACGTGCCAGGCACACTGACGGCGTCAGTTAACGCCGTCAGGAATATTCTGTTAACTTCTAACGGCATCCGTTAGATTTAACTAACAACGTCAGGAATATTCCGTCCAAACTGACGGAATATTCCGTCTTCTTCTCCAGCGACTCGCCGGCTGCAGGTGACCTCGCCGGTTTCTGGGTAAATTTTCCAACTATGGTTTCTCACTCATTTTTCATCCATTTTTCATGAAATTGGTACCAAAATGAAGCTCTTCACTTGTAGAACACATTCATACTAATTTAAAGCTCTAAAAGTCACGGAATCTCACCGGAGAATTCCAAGAAAAACCGGCCAAACTTCGTCCTCACGATCCTGACGTCCAAATCCTTCAAACGAAGCACTCCGAGCTTCCTTGGGACCTCACTAAGCTTCCTATAAGCTTCAAATTTCCAAAAACACAATGTTTAACGTAAGCATGAAGAATACTCAAATTGGGAAAGCTTGGTTCACGAGGTTTTCGAAGGTATCCCTACCTGAAAATGGTGCCTTCCGACTTGTATGGTCCTCACGAACCTAATGGTGTTCTTTATACCCTCGATCTACAAGATTTGAGGGGGTTTTTGATGTTGACCGTACAAGGAAGGAAGAGAGGGAGAGTGTTTCCGAGAGAGAGTCAACGGGAGAGAAGAGAGAGAAAGGGTATGGGTGTGTATGTGGTCCAAAAGCCACCACTCAAGAACTAAGAAAAACTTAGTTCTAATTGGGTCACTACTCTAAAATAATTAACCCAAAAATATCTCTCACACATTATTTAACGTCCAAGGGTATTATCGTCTTTTCACAATATTGATAAAAAATTTCGGGACGGGCTATCACAATCTACCCACCTTATAAAATTTCATCCTCGAAATTTCATACAACAATACATTCCTCTAATAATCAAATGGTTCTTCTACAAAACCTTCACCAAATGCATTATCTTATTTCTCAAAACCTTATCTTTCTAATCTAACATAGTCACTGGCTTCTCGTCATAAGTCAAATTCAGATTAATTTCCAAAGGTTGAGGAGATATCACATGTGAAGGATCTGATACTATAATGTCGAAGCCTCGAAACATAAAACATATCGTGCACTTTCGACAACTCTGGAGGCAACTCAAGCCTGTAAGGAACCTCACCAATTCGCTCGATGATCACATAAGGTCCGATATATCTAGGACTCAACTTAATTCTCTTTCTAAATTGAATCACACCTATCCACGGTGATAATTTCAAACATTCAATCACTTACATAATACACTCTATCAATGGCATGTCTGTCTGCTAAGCTCTTCTGGCGATCCTGGGCCGCTTTCAGGTTAGATTTAATTACCTGAACATTTTGAGTAGTCTCATCAGCAATCTTTGGGCCCACTAGCACTCTTTCACCAACCTCTGACCAACGCGAGGGTGTATTACAATCTTTCCCATAAGGTGCCTCAAATAGCGTCGTACCAATACTCGAATGAAAGTTGTTATTGTAGGCAATTTCTATCAAATCCAACCGCTTAATCCAAGCGTCACCAAACTGCAATATTGAAGATCTCAGCATATACTCCAAAGTCTGAATGGTCATCTCTGACTGTCCATCTGTTTGGAAATGATATGTTGTACTGTAAAGAAATCTTATATCCAAAGCCTTCTAACACGTTATCCAAAACTTAAAAGTAAATCTGGGATCACAATCCAATACAATACTCACTGGAACTTCCGTGGTACTTAATAATCTTTGATATAACCAATTTCCAGTTAATCGACTTAAAGAATACTTCTCCCTTACTGGAATAAAATGAAATAATTTAGTAAGCCGATCAACTATCACCCACATGCCATCAACACCATTTCGTATACGAGGAAGCTTGTACACGAAATCCATATTAATATTTCCTTATTTCCACTGAGGAACGAAAAGTGACTGCATCCATCCAAAAAGGCTTCTTTCTTTCCGCTTCAACCTGCTGACCAATGATACACATACTTACATGCTTAGTAGTTTCTCTTTCCATACTCGGCCAATAGAAAAATTGTCAAATGGTATGATACATCTTAATACCTCTAGGATGCATTGCAAAAACCAAACAATGCACTTCATCCAAAATTGCTTTCTTTACTTCCATAACATGAGACACATGCATCCTGTTCTCTAATATAAACATGTCATCTGATTCCTTAACTCTGATGTCTTTCTTTTTCCCTTGATTTCTTAATCGAATTAACTCCTGAATTTCTTCATGATTTCCTTGGGTTTTGAGTATACAATCAATCAAAATAAGCCTAACTTGGAAACTAGCAAACAAGACTTCTTCTCGATCTTTCACCTTTAATTTTACGCCAGTACATCTCAAATCTGTAAGAAGAGAAACATGGCAAGCATACCAAGCATTAATTCTCCTTGGAGTTTTCCTACTCAGTGCATCAGTCACCACATTTGCACGATCACTCTGGTCGTGAAATCATGATTACTAAGCAATTCGATCCACCTTCGTTGCCTAAGATTAAGATCCTTCCGAGTAAACAGGTATTGGAGATTCTTACGATTAGTAAAAATCTTGCATTTCTCACCATAAAGATAATGTCTCCAAATCTTCAAAGTCAAGATGATAGCTGCTAATTCCAAATCATAATTAGGGTAATTCATCTCAAGAAGTTCAATTGCCGTGAAGAATAACTTAACCTCTATTCTCGTCAATCTCGTAATAGCAAAATAATGACTGAAAATCCTTAACAAACCGTCCATAATATCCTGCTAAGCTAAGAAAACTCTGAACCTCAGTCATGGTTCGTAGTTGTTCCAAATTCTCAACCGTTACTACCTTTTTAAGAATCCACTTGAATACTTTAAGTAGATATAACATGCCCCGTAAATGCCACTTGATTCATCCAACTTTGGCATTTACTAAACTTAGCATACTACCGATGCTCCCTCAAGCTTTGCAATACCAATTTAGATGTCTAGTATGCTCTGCTCTAAACTTAAGGTATACCAAAATATCATCAATAAAAACAATAATAAACCTGTCTAGATATCACTGGAATACTTCATTCATCAAACTCATAAAAGCAACGGGTACATTCGTCAATCCGAATGGCATCACCAAAAACTCGCAATGACTATAACGTGTCCTAAAAACTGTCTTAGGGACATCATCCCTCTTAATTTCCATTGGTAATAACCAGACTTCAATTTAATCTTTGAAAATACACAGGCACCTCTACACTGATCAAACTGATCATCAATGCGCGGCAATGGATAACGGTTCTCAATCGTTACCCGATTCAATTGCTTATAATCAATGCATAGCCTTATGGTCTCGACTTTCTTCCTCACAATTAAACTGGGGCTTCCCAAGGTCTCGACTTTCTTCCTCACAATTAAATCATCCAGGAATACACCAGGAAAATGTCTAACCACTTTTTCCATCTTCCACACTACTAGGAGTAACATCATTTAACACCATATAAGCTAGATATCCTTGGCAGCCCTTCGATAACCATTTCTTTGCTCTCACAGCAGAAATAACAGCATGCTTCACTCCATTTTGCTCACCCATAAAAGTGATCTCTGGTAATTCAAGGTGATAGAAAGTAACTAATTTCTCGTAATAATTTATATTGGCACGATTATAATGCAACCAATCCGTGCCTAAAATCACATCAAAATCCACAATCTCTAACGGGATAAGATCCACTGGCATAACTACATCTTTCACCGTCACTGGTCACCCTGAATAACACCATATCAAACATAGAATAACCTTCCTGTTTACTTGCTTAACGGATCCAACGAATAAGTTATTGATATTACGGTCTACAGCCCGCAATAACGATAACTCACTGTTGTCTCGATAAGTAAGCAACAATTCCCAAGGGTGCAATATTACCATCTTGTTTCTTATAGGGAAATACATATACACGCCTCGATCATGTTCATTCATTACTCACTTGACAACATCATCAACAACAAGAAATATATCAGCCGGAGTCAGCTAACATGACCTGTACGGCTGAATCTATAACCATCCATCTAACCGGAGTCACCTTATGTGACCTGTACGGCTCTAACCCTGCACACCATGGCCCATCTGACCATAACTACTATATCCAGGTACCTGCTGGATCGGCGTTGGTGGTGGCAAGAAGACTGTGGGGCATCTACTGATTCTGGAAGTAATTTACAGCTCTATGTCCCATTTGTCAACATATAAAGCATCATCTGCTTTCTGGCCTACACTCTCCAAAATGTCCACTATTGCATCACGGCACAAAGGTACATTTACTCTACTAGTATCTCCCTGTCTTTGGAATCTGGAACCTCCCGTAATCTACCACTTCACCTCTGATCAGTGATATTAAAACCTCTGCTGGAAGAATTAGAACTAGCTGTACTTCTTTTGAAGCTGAATCTTTCAAGGTCCTTGAGATGACGGGTCTTTACTTTTATCATCTTTCCTCTGATTCATATTCTTTTCTTCTTCTTCATCACTATCGCTGGACATGTTCTCAGAGTCCTCAATTCTCAACAAGATCTCATAAAACTCCTGGTAAGGTGTATAATGGGTAGTGGTCGTCAAAGAAAACCACTTCTTCTTAGTTCTAAACGACATAACATTCTCACCGGATTAACAACAACATCCAGATGGTAACAAGACAAGTCCGTAACTTTCTATAATACTCATTCACCATCATCTTTCCTTGTCTCAATTTTTGTAAACTCTTGCTCCTTACCATCAATATATGCCGGAGGAATAAACTTTTCCTTAAACAATTCTTTAAACCATTCTCAATCAGCTGTTTCCTCCGGTGACGTCATATAAAACTCCGGTCTTCACCATGATGCATATTCAGTACTCAAAACTAGGTAGTAGTCTAGACCTACCCTTCAAAAGAAAGATTCCCTTAACTTGCATAAACCGAAACGTCATTTCCAAATGATTAAGCCATCGCTCTGCTCTCTCAGGTCTTTCATTTCCATAATATGATTCAGTTTCAACTTATAAACAATCTCTAGAGGAGTCCTTTGAATAATAGGCTGACTCACAATAGTACTAGCTTCCCCCAACTGAGCTATATCAAGGAAACTAAACTCATCTGAACGACGTGGCTCTCCACGAGGCGGTATAGTTATGACAGAAGACACTAGGAATTTCTCAAGATACACAGGACTGCAACCAGGCTCTGATACCAACTGACACACCCCATCCCAGAGGAGGGTGTGCTGGCCGTCACGTGAGAGTGACGTAACCATTTACACAGTTTGGAAGCTTTAGAGATACAATTACTAAGATATAACACCCGAAGATGTATCTTACATTTGTGATTTCTGTCAGAACACCGTTGGATTCCTCGTGGCCACCAAATCACTGCTACTTAGAACCTGGAAGGGCGCAAAACAAAGTTGAGTGGGTCAGTAAAACAAATCTTTTCCAAAAATCATCTCGTTATCAAAGCGCTAACCCCTCGCCGTAAAACCTGTATACTTTCCCAGAAAATAGCATATATACGCATATAATGTCATAAATCTCAAATCATAATTCAAAATCAGTATTCTGAAAGTATACCATGCTAGATGCATAAATATATATATAACATGTGAAATAACAAATCAACCGGAGACCCTGCAGTGTTCCTATACGGCTAATCATATAGCTCAATACCTATGCCTGCACACGAGTCGGAACCATAGAAGTGGTCTGTACGACAGGACTTGGTGTAATAATACGCTATAGTGCTACACTCATCAAAACGGCCATGAGAATAATCGCAAGTCACCTACGAGTCGGAACCACAGAAGTGGTCTGTACGATAGGACTTACACCTACTTGGATCCAAGGGAGCGTGCGGTGCGGGAGGTGAATATCAACATAAGCACTAACATCGGTGGTGCAGGTTATGAGCTCTCAACACAAATCATATCATCAATAATTCACACAATATAACTCACCTGATACTTACCTATGCGTCCACCGCACCATTTCATACATATGCATCATATATCAAATCATATATTCCATATCAATTATATGCATGGCATTTTAAAACATACTTTCAATTAAATTCGATTTCTGGGAAACTCAGTAAGTATATAGGTATATAATGAAAACAACTGCCCACTCACTGGTATATCGAAGGGTTATAACCCTCGAGCCTCGATTGATGGCGCTCGTCCTCGGGATAGGCCTCACCTATAAGCGTAATAACTGAATAAACGTGATTTAATGCACATAACCAACAATAGGTAATAACTTCTCATACGTTGCTCAAATGGGGTGTTTGAATATACCAACGTGATCTATACAACACCATGAACATCCCCATATTTTTAGAAAAATTTTCCGACGTCTCACGCGCCGGCCAAGGCATGGCCAGACGCGCCCCCACGCGCGGCCACGTGCCAGGCACACTGACGGCCTCAGTTAACGCCGTCAGGAATATTCCATTAACTTCTAACGGCATCCGTTAGATTTAACTAACAGCGTCAGGAATATTCCGTCCAAACTGACGGAATATTCCGTCTTCTTCTTCGGTGACTCGCCGGCCGCCGGTTTCTGGGTAAATTTTCCAACTATGGTTTCTCACTCATTTTTCATCCATTTTTCATGAAATTGGTACCAAAATGAAGCTCTTAACTTGTAGAACACATTCATACTAATTTAAAGCTCTAAAAGTCATGGGATCTCACCGGAGAATTCCAAGAAAAACTGGCCAAACTTCGTCCTCACGATCCCGACGTACAAATCCTTCAAACGAAGCACTCCGAGCTTCCTTGGGACCTCACTAAGCTTCCTATAAGGTTCAAATTTCCAAAAACACAACGTTTAACATAAGCATGAACAATACTCAAATCGAGAAAGCTTGGTTCACGAGGTTTTTGAAGGTATCCCTACCTGAAAATGGTGCCTTCCGACTTGTATGGTCCTCACGAACCTAATGGTGTTCTTTACACCCTCGATCTACAAGATTTGGGGGGGTTTTTGATGTTGACCGTACAAGGAAGGAAGAGAGGGAGAGTGTTTCCGAGAGAGAGTCAACGGGAGAAAAGAGAGAGAAAGGGTATGGGTGTGTATGTGGTCCAAAAGCCACCACTCAAGAACTAAGAAAAACTTAGTTCTAATTGGGTCACTACTCTAAAATAATTAACCCAAAAATATCTCACACACATTATTTAACGTCTAATGGTATTATTGTCTTTTCACACTATCGATAAAAAATTTCGGGACGGGCTATCACACCTATGGCCCTTTGGCCCTCGGTTGGAGACGGTTTTTTATGACAGGGCTAAAAAAAGCCCTATGGCCCTCAGTTGGAGATGGTAAGAAATATGACCATGTACTGTTCATTAAAATATTAATTTCTTGGAGGACCAGAAGGCTAAAACGAGTCATCTGGCCAACCTTTGGTTCGAGATAGCCTTACAGGGTTGTCTCCAGGTGCAATTTCTTCTTGCGGGCCAACTATATTTGAGATGGTAAAGGTAGCATTGCACACAAGCCTGCAAAGAAACCAGGTGGCAATCTGCAGTAGAATGGATATTAATAATATTTTTAAAAAAAAATTAACACACCCAATTTTGTTTGGTATTCTCGAATATTTAATTAATTGTTTCAAAAGAATAAAAAGTGCATATTGTTAAGAGAAATTCTAAGACCATCTCCTACTCTTGAGTTAAAATCTAAAATTTTTAACTCATGAATAGTTTTTTCTGCTCCAACTCTTTTGGATTAAATTTTAAGAACGAAATTATTAACAAATGAATTTAGGATAATTTTTTTCTTTAAAGTAACTTTAAAATAAATTATTATATAGATTAACCTAATTTAATTTTATGAACATTTTAATCTAAAAATATTTAGATTCTGATAAATATTGAAAAATCACTAAACCGACACAATTAAATTCGTGGAACACTATGAAAGAATATGAAACACATGAAATAATTTTTTTTTAATTATTTTAGCCGGTGGATTTAAATTTGGATCATTAGAATTTTTTTTTCTCACCGTTGAATTTGATCATATTATATCTTAGTTGTTGGATTCAATGAATCTGTAAATATAAAACTAAAACAAACTCAGGGGGAATTCTGCGCTAAATTTACTCCATAAATGAGTTTTGGGTTAAAACTCATATTTGACCTAAGGGTTGGAGTAGGTTGAGGTAGATTTTGAACCTAAAATTTGAGTTTTATTCCACGGGTTGGAGTAGGTCTAAGGAGACTTTCTCAAAGTGAGATTTGCTATGGACTGTCCGCCACCTCATATTTCTGGCACAATGTTTTATAATGTTGGTGCAAGAATGGTGCAAAAAACATAAAGTGAGAGAGAGTCAATTTTGAGAAAGTTTCCTTAACATTTCTCTTTTTGTTATCCTCACCTTTTGTCCAAAGTAGGTCATAAAAAAGCATGCAATTTTGTTTGAGAAATGAGCCTCCACAGACTTTTTCTTCCTGTCAAGCATCACCTTATTTCTCTTCAGACACTCAAGAGGATCAGTGCCGCTGCTCTTATGGCAATGAATAGGTAGGTGAATCATGCCGAATTTGTTACCCCAACTTGACCCAGAAGATTTCATCATATCGGATACCTGATCACATGTTCAAGCTTTTTAACTGTAAAACTGTACAGCCAAATTCAGCAAATGATTTTTGTTCAAATTCAATCCAATTCCATTTTTGAAACTGTTAATTCAAACCTCGTGAGTGAGGGCCTTTTTAAAAATAATTATTCAATCAATACAAAAATTCTTAGCAACAATGTAAAACTTTTGGTTGCAAATTGAGCACATTTGCTTTAGATGATTTTTTTTTGGTTTGTGGAGTATTTGGACATGATAGCTTAACGGTGTTTTTAAGATTATATGTTGGGTAACTAATCTGAAATCATTGTTTTATGGGTGAAACTTATGATTAGGCCAATTTCGATTATAAAGATCTTTAAATATGCTGATCATGTTTCCTTTTTGTTGTAATGAGTATTTTTCAAGTGCAAAATTTTGAGCCAATACTTGGATGCCTTCCATGTCACATCCCGGCTCGGGGTTGATCACTTCCCGGGCCCGCTCCATCATCGTAGCACGATATTGTCCGCTTTGGGCTTACCATTCCCTCACGGTTTTGTTTTTGGAAAATCACGAGCAACTTCCCAGTGGGTCACCCATCCTGGGAATGCTCTAGCCCCCTTCTCGCTTAACTTCGGAGTTCCTACGGAACCCGAAGCCAGTGAGCTCCCAAAAGGCCTCGTGCTAGGTAGGGATGAGAATATACATTTAAGGATCACTCCCCTGGGCGATGTGGGATGTTACAATCCACCCCCCTTAGGGGCCCGACATCCTCGTCGGCACACTTCCGGCCAGGGATTGGCTCTGATACCAATTTGTCACATCCCAGCCTGGGGTTGATCACTTCCCGGGCCCGCTCCATCATCGTAGCACGATATTGTCCGCTTTGGGCTTACCATTCCCTCACGGTTTTGTTTTTGGAAACTCACGAGCAACTTCCCAGTGGGTCACCCATCCTGGGAATGCTCTAGCCCCCTTCTCGCTTAACTTTGGAGTTCCTACGGAACCCGAAGCCAGTGAGCTCCCAAAAGGCCTCGTGCTAGGTAGGGATGAGAATATACATTTAAGGATCACTCCCTTGGGCGATGTGGGATGTTACATTCCAAGTGATGTGACTCTAACAACAAAAATGTAACCCATATTTTGATTGATATAATAATTTTGTTGCTTGAAAATTTTATATTGATTGAATAATTTATTTAAAGAGGCCCAAAACTCATGGCTTTAATTAGAGTTGTAATACATGGAATTGAGATTGGTTTAGTGTGTAAGCTAGAGGTAAACAAATGTGTAAAAAATAAAATGTCTAAAATACCCTTGAGTTTAACAGCTCTTTAATGGAATGGGTGAAGTGAGACCAAAACAGTCGAAAATGTCTGTTTCAAAGGGCAAAGTGAGAAAAACTAGTTTCAAATGGTAAATTGAGACTAAATAGTAGTTTGATGAGGCATTTCAATTAATAAGCCAAGTTTGTGAACTATTATATTATATCAGTTGCTACTTGCAAGTTGTGTCTTTTACCAATCGAACCGGCCAACGGTTTTGACTGAACCAATTTTCGGCAACTGTATGGTAACAATTGGTTGGCAATAGGTGGTTTTCTAAAATTGTGTATATATGGCATGCTGGTGGCACAATAACTTTAACACAGTTTGCCAACCGACCTAGACCTATGTAATTAATTATAAAAAAATAAAAAAAAATGCTACAGTTACCATCTATTTGTACCATCTCTCTGATAGAGATGGGACCTTAGTGTGGCCTACTTGAATTTTGAAAGATGATATAAATAGATGGTAAATGTAGCGTTACTCTAAAAATAAATATAAAATATATAAAGTTACAAACCTCCATTCCAGGCTGCTGTCTTAAATTTACCATGGCCAGCCCAGTAATTCGAAGTCCCTCCGACAAAACTGACGAGAAGAACAATTGGGTTTAGATTAAGATACGTGATCGAATGCCATTGAACTGATATAATTCAAATGAGACATACAAGAAAATTAAGGACCGCAAAAATGGATTGCCTTTAAATTATTATACCTTTTGGTGTTTGGTGACTTAGGTATCTTGATAGCCCAGATGAAACAACCGCAACAAGAACATCATTTATGGTCTGTATGGTGGCATAAAAAAACATACTTACATAAGTAAAAACACCGTGACCAACTGTTTGTTTTTGGATAAATTTACTTTTTATTTTTCTAAATCATGGTGCTCATAACAATTTTCTCTATAGAGTTAAGTTGCCAACATTTTATATGTAAAAAATCCTTAATTTTCTTATCCATAATCATACTCACCGGGTAATGAATTCCTCATCAGTTAACGTTTATATCCATCTTCGTCAATGCAAAAAATTATTCGTTACACGTTATAAATTAATAGATATTAGTTCGATCATTAAATATCCATATCAAATCATAAAAAATAGGCCAAATCGGATAAATGATCCCTGTGGTCATAAGGTATTCGGAAGATAGCCCCTGTGCAACTCGGATTTAAACCCCTATGGTGTACTCTGTTAGCAAATTTAGTCCAAAAGTGAATTTTCCATTAACTATTTGTTAATACATGATATATTCATTTACTCGAAAATATGTGATTACGAACGTCAAGTATTTATTTACGAAAGTTGTGACGTTTGGCATCCTTGAAATACTGCTGGCTATGGTAAGCATTTTTATACTATATGCAGTATGTATAATATGGAAACTATACTTGTTTTACAGTGAGGGGTTATAACGTTTTCAAAAAGGTTTTTATAAAGCTTGATTTTAGGCCGACTCAGCCTTGTTTTTCACCCCTCCAGGTTGTAGCAGCTGAACTTTCGTATAGGCGAGGATTCTTGGCAAATCTTATTATTGAAGATTACCTTCAATGGTATAATTCTCATCTTACTCTACTATACTTTACTTATGCTCTGACATCACGTGTGAAATGGGTTCATTCCTGCTCACAAGCGCACTCTTATATTTAGGCACTTTTAGGTTTAAATTTATTCACATTTTCCACATCACTACACCTTATGGCTTCGTCAACCTCCTGGTGTTGGCCAGCACAGCTCGATTTTGGAGTCCAGGTGGACATTTCGGGTCGGGGTGTGTTAGTTTGGTATCAGAGCGTCGAAATACACTAAGGAGGGTCCTCGACAAATTTTATAAAAAGTCAACAAAAATGTCAACGATCAACCGAGACGCCCCGGTGATCAACTACGTTAAAACTTTATAATTTCACTAAATGGATGTAAAAAATGGACTCGAAACATCGAAATTAGCCTAGGAGAATTTTCGAGAAAATTCCGAAAAAGTCAACATAAGGAATATACCAAAGAATATTCTAAAATATTTCAGGCCCATTTTGGAATTGGGCTGGGCCGAATCAGTGGCCCAAAGGTTTGGGCTTAAGACTTGGGCCGGGTTTGGGCTTAAGGCCCTTTTTTGTTTTTTTTTTTTGAACTAGGTCGGGTTGACTCGCCGGACTGAGCGAAGAAGGACACCGGTGTTTGGCTGGGAAGCTTCCCGAGCTCCGTTCGAGCTCGAAACTCAACTAAAACTAGCAATCTAATATACCAATTTGAAGCTCTAAAGGAGAGGAAGAGAAATATAACAACATAGGGTCTTGATGTGGCCGGAACTGGCCGGAAAACGGCTCGAAGCCGCTGATCTCTCGCCATAATCTGGGAAAACAAAGAACAAACCCATGCAGGGTTAAAACTCTCAGTTTTTGGCTCGAAAACAACCTAATTCAGTTAGAAAATATTACTAGCAATTAAAATAACCCTATTAACTTGAAGCTCACCCCGCCATCGTCGAGTTCTAGGCCAAACTCGCCGGAGAAGTCAACGGATAATCTCGGCTCAGTTCTGTGCGCTGTGAGTACATAGCGGAAGTTGAAGCCGACACAAGGAGGAGTGAGGAACACGTCGCCGTTGTCGGAGCTGGTGAGGGTGAGGGTAGTTGTGGTGGTGGATGCTCGGAAAGGGGGGAGAAAATGATAGTGATAGAGAGAGATGGGCGGATAAGACAACCGAGAGAGAGCTGGTAACACACTACAAGAAAACATGGATTAAGTGACCAAATTTTTTGTGGCGCGTGAAAATTCATCACTTATAGGTAAAACAAGTGACGTTTTTTTAAAAATCGTCACTTTAAGATTTTTGCAGGACACCAAAATATTTTGCGTCACTTATACTTTTGGATTCGCCACAAAAAAGTGGGCGGGAAAGTTTACCGCCAAACAAAATTTTAATAAGTGACGCAATGTTAAATTCATCACATAAGAAGAAGGAAGGGCACCTGGCCATTCCTCACATATAATAGTGAATTAAAAATAAAAAATATAGATGCAATTATCAAAACCCCCAAATAACAAAACCTATCCATTTATTCTCATTTCTTCCCAGTCTTCAGCACCCTTTCGTTTACTCCTTCACCCTAACTTCGACGACCGGCTACTTGGTGGTTGCTAGCGACGACAACTACCACCTCTCCTTCGTCTCCCTCATTTCAGCCATTCTCCTACCCTTTGATTCTCGTTCACTAACTCTCTTATCTCTTTGACATAACAAGATCAAATTGGGGAAAGGGAAGTTCGATTTTTTCTCAAGTTCTTTCAGTTGACAACAAGGTACTTTGTTTCTCTATATTTTCTTCAATTGTTTTTGGATTTTTTTTTCTTTAATTGTTCCCCAGATTCTGATTTTCTTTCGCTAAAGATCCTATTGCTGGTGAATTTCTCTGCTTCAGGGAGAGTTATACTAGTAGTGAGTTTTCTGTTCCAGTCTTGATTCTTCTTTACTCTTTGGAGTCAAAATTTTGGTCTTGGTGGTTAATATATGTTTTTATATTTTTTCTTAGTCCCCTGACTAAGTGTTATCTTTTTGTTTTTTGTTTTTGTTCAAATGTTGGAAGTCTATAACCATTAAGTTTCATGTTGTCTTTCTTGAGAGAGGTGTTGTCAAGAGTCAAGACTAGGTTCGCCTTGAAATTTTTTGGGTAGGGCCTACAATGATCTTAGTGACGTTTCTTACTATCTACTTGTGTTGGGAATTCTTTAGATGTGTACTTTCTTGTGTTTTGGCTGGCTGAAAAAGGGTGATGGTAGGAGATCTGGTAGCACATAAATATAAGAAATGATTAAAACTACTTACATCCCTCAAGTAGAGCTCCGCAAATCACTCGTAGAGTTCTCTAGAAATTTTAAGTTTATTTGAATGTATTTTTCATATATTGATTGAATGTACAATAGGGGATATATAATGAGGTAGAAGGTTACAAGCAACCCTACCTTGGCAAATCCTAATAACCCGGTAAACCCTAAAGCTGTCACTCCTTAAATTAAGGGAGTGCAACAAGTAGCTAGCATACAACTATCAACAAGTCATCTAGATGTCAATCTTCTTCATACTAAGGGATTAGACTTAATAGAGAATCCCATGGAAAGAGGAAACATAAAATCTGGTAGCATCAGTCACCCCATATCGTCTAACATCCATATGCAGCATCAGTCATATGCAGCATTAATCACCCCATATGTATGCAGCATCAGTCATATGCAGCATTAATCACCCCATATCGTCTAATAATCAGTCAGTATGCAGCATCAGTCACCCTATATGTATGCAGCATCAGTCACCCCATATGTATGTAGCATCAGTCACCCCATATGTATGCAGCATCAATCATATGCAGCATCAGTTATGCAACATCAGTCACCCTATATGTATACAGCATCACTTTTTCATTGTGATTCGGGGAAAAAAGAGTGTTTATATGACATGAAGAGGAAATGTGGGAAAATGTGAATATGATAGTTTGAGAAGATGGATTAAGAGCCGCAGAGTGGACTCCATATAGCACCTTATGATTGTGCTCTCATCTAACTATACTCTAATGCACATATATGAAATTTTTATACTTTCATGATTTTTAGGATTGAAGGTGCTCAAGGTCGAGATTACTTAAGTACAAGACTAAAACTCCAAGTTGGTATGTTGTCTTTAATGCTTGCAATTTACAATGACATATGATTAATGCTACCGCTAGCCAAATAATCATTGCATTTGAATAGTAATGATGAATACGAAGTATTGTGTATGTATATGCTGAAATAAGTATGTTGGTTTTTCTATTGGATTATTGCAAATTTAGTATCTAGCATGGTGATTTTTGTATGATTTCTCTATTTTCTAGTACGTTTGTTTTAGCATCTAGTTGTTGTTGAGTTGGGATATGTGAATTTTTCAATTGAGCTTCTTGACGTTTTTGGTTGTTATATTATACGTCTATCTTAACAATTTTACATATATATTCATATATATTTTTTCTATTATGGCAACCTATTGAAATATGTCAGAGTATGCAGCTCAATACTAGGATTGAAGTGATTTGATTTCATGGATCAACAATGGATTCGTAGTCGGGATCGCCTTAGTTCCGAGTATAGAAAAGGGATCAAGTCATTTATTGACATTGCTTGTCACCATGTGAATGAGAATAATCAGATACCATGTCCTTGTAGAGTTTGCCATAACACATTTTTTCACTTAGTTGAAGATGTTCATCTCCATTTGTTGAATTCCGGTATGGATATGAATTATGATAGATGGATATATCATGGGGAGCATATCCAACAAGTGCAAGGAGAATCTTCGGTATCTACGAACAATGAGCCAACCAGTAACTCTAATGTCAACATGTTTAATGTGATTGAGGATGTCTTTGAAGGAATAGATGATGATGATGATGATCAAGATACAATGGGGAACCAAGATTCCATGTGGGGTGGTGATATGACCAATGCGTGGACATATGTTGATACTTATGAGATGTTGCTTGGTGAAGCTCAAAAGGAACTATACCTTGGATGTAAGCAATATACAGTTTTGACATACGTCGTGGAGTTGATTCACACCAAAGTTGACAACCACATGACAAACAAGGCAATTGATAAGATGTTAGCAATGATGAAGAAGATGTGTCCCCAGCCTAACAATGTTCCTAACTTATTTCGTGAGTGCAAGAAGATATTGAAAGTTCTTGGATTGGGGTGTGAAAATATACATGCTTGCTACTATGATTGTGCACTATTTTATAAAAAACACGAAAAGAAAGATAGATGTCCAGTCTGTAATGAGCTAAGGTATACGGATAATCATTATGAGCAGAGGAAGAAAGTTCCAAGAAAAATGTTGCGATACTTTCCACTTAAGCCAAGGCTACAGAGGTTGTTCATATCGAGACATACGAGCGAAGACATGAGGTGGCACAAGGAGAAAAGAATCAATGATGGGAACACAATGAGGCATCCAACAAACTCGAGTGCTTGGAAAAAATTTGACCAAATGTACCCTAATTTTGCTTGAGACCCACGAAATGTCCGATTGGGCCTTGCAAGTGATGGGTTTACTCCTTATTCAGATATAAGTAAGCTGTATAGTATGTGGCTAGTTATTGTATTTCCATATAATTTGCCTCCATTGAAATGCATGAAAAAACCTTTTTCTTTTCTGACCTTATTAATTCCTGGACCAAAAGCACCTGGAAATGAGATTGATGTTTATTTGCGTCCATTGGTTGATGAGCTTAAGGAACTGTGGGAAAATGGTGTTCCAACCCATGATAAAATGACTGGGAGTACATTTAATTTGCGTGCAACTATTATGTGGACCATTAACGACTTCCCGACTTATGGAAATTTATTAGGTTGGAGCACTCATGGCAAGTTGGCATGTCTAGTGTGCAATGAGGATGGATCTTACACTAAGTTGAGAGACAAGTATTTTTATATTGGGCACCGTCATTACTTACCTATGAATCACTCATGGCGCAAAAATTCTCAACTCTTTAATGGTCGCCAAGAGATGAGATATCGTCCCAGAGAATTCTCAGGTGATGACATACTTGATCAACTTGATTCCCTTTTACCTCGTACACTTGGCAAGCATCGTACTAATAAAGATAAGAATGGGAAGCGGCCGAAGAATTAAATTGGACAAGGAAGAGTATTTTTTTCGAGTTAGAATACTCGTCCAAATTGAAAATTCGGCATAATCTTGATGTTATGCATATTGAGAAAAATATATTTGACTGTTTGATTGGGACATTGCTGAATACGGGGAAGTTGAAGGATACCCTTAAGGCACGGATGGATTTACAAGACATGAATATTAGAGAGAGTTTGCATTTGAAACTAAATGCACGTAACACATTGGATAAGCCTTTGGCTCATTATGCATTTAAGCCATATGAGCGTAAAGATTTCTTGCATTGGTTGAAATCAATTAAATTTCCAGATGGTTATGCAGCAAATATATCACATAAAGTGAATGTGGATGAAGGAAGTATATTTGGTTTGAAGAGCCATGATTGTCATGTGTTGATGCAACGTGTGCTTCCTATGGGAATTCGAAAATATTGGAAAAAGCATATATATGGTCCAATTGTTGAGTTTTCTAGTTTTTTTTTCAACAAATATGTGCAAAGACTTTGACTGTTACTGATCTTGACAAGTTGGAAGAAGACATTGTCCTCATATTGTGCAAATTAGAAAAAATTTTCCCACCTGCATTCTTCGTTCCCATGGTTCACTTAGCAGTGCACTTACCACGCGAAGCAATATTGGCAGAACCAGTCGGATATCGATGGATGTATCATATAGAAAGGTAAATGGCCATGATGTTTCTGTTAGTTACATAATTTTTTTTCTACGTACTAAAATTGTTCATTTATCTAGATTGTTGGGTTCATACAAGAAATCTGTTCGTAACAAAGCTTGTCCTAAAGGCTCTATTGTGGAAGCATACTTGGCATACGAGTCTTCAACTTTTTGCTCAATGTATTTATGTGAAGTTAAGACTGAATTCACCCGACCAGAAAGAAACAACGATGGTAGTAATCCCAATGTGCTCATTTCAATGTTTGCTCAAACAACACATCCATTTGGTGCTCATGTAATGGTTCAACTTTCAAGGGAAGATATAGAAGTGGCTTATTGGTATATCTTAGATAATTGCGACGAAATAGAAGACTTTAGAAAGTATGTGATAGTAATAGTTGAACATTTATTTAAATAATTATAATTCCACAACTTTCACTTACATTTTATTTATTTATGCAGTGAGCATATCGAGATTTTGGAAAAAGATAGTCATGCTAATGTACAACAAAGGCATAGACAGTTGTTTCCAGAATGGTTTAGGCAGCAAGTCACGTCATTGTATTATCAAGAGCCTAGATTGGTTAGTGAAGAGATTTTTTCATTAGCCCAAGGTCCAGATCAACGTATTGTCCAATACACCGGTTGTATTGTCAACGACATTCGATATTTGGTCAGACATGTTGATCAAAACCGTACAACACAGAACAATGGGGTTATGATGCCGGGGTCGCATAAAGGTGAAACATGTAACTTTTATGGCATCTTAGTTAATGTCATTAAAGTACAATTTACTAGAGGTTTTAAGGTGATTCTTTTCAAATGTCATTGGTACAATACAGATACAAGAGGTAAAAAAGTTATACGGGATTATCATCTTACATCATTGAATGTAAATAATCGTTGGTACGATGGTGATCCGTATGTGCTAGCTAAACAAGCACATCAAGTATTTTATATTGATGACTTAAAATTGGGTCATCCATGGAAAGTTGTGCAAAAGATACAACATAGACACATTTGGGATGTTCCTGAGAAAGATGATGATGATGATGAGGAGAAGGACAATGCCACTGACGAAGACGATGACGAGTACGTAGATGAAATTGAAAATTCTACAAGGCGGGTCCATAATGATGATGAAGTTGATATATCATTATGTAGAGATGATGTTGATCCTGAATCTTTTGATATTAACAATGAGGAGGTTCGAAGAATGCTAGGGCTACAGAGGGATGAGGAGGAGGAGGAAGAAAATGACGAGGAAGAGGAGGAGGAAGATGATGATGAGGATGAGGATGATGATGAGGAGAATGTTGGAACCAATGATACTAATGATGATTACAATTGATGACTATGGTGAGATCTATGCATTATAAATTAATGTTTATTATCCTACAATAGTAAATATATTTGCCTGTCATTTTACAAAGTCACTATGCTTATAATGGTTTGTGTTTGTATATATTAATATTTTCGTTGTGTTATTTACTTATATGTTTCATATTTAGATGGCAACTTCTACACAATGAGGAAAGAGGGTGAAGCGAGTGAGGGATCCCTTACCTCATCCTCCAAATGATGCATTTGCACCGCCACCACCACCTCCTCCGCCACCACCACCACTTGCACCTCCGCGAGGAAAGAGGGTGAAGCATGTGAGGGATCCCTTACCTCCTCCTCCAAATGATGCACTCGCACCTCATCCACCAATACCTCTTCCATCACCACCTGCACCTTCGTCAACAAACACTAACCCAGGTAAGAAAGGTAGTTGCAATTATTTACTTTTTCCTTATTAACGTAGTTTTAAACAACACATTACATTGATTAGAGATACATATATTTTTCTAGAGACATATTTTGATTTTTTTGCAAAAAACATGGCTCATGGAAAGTCATGTGGGAAAGGCGTCCATGATATTTCGGAGGCCAATAACGGGCTGAAGATGCCAAACATCTTTGATTTTAAACATCAAGTTCCAAGTGATCCAGTTGTGTCAGGTTTTTTCACATCCGAGATAGGGAATATTGTTTGGACTTATTCATTGGTTTGCTATGAGAGATGGTTTAAGGTCCCAGCTTCAGAAAAGAAGAAACTGCAAGAGAAGTTGCTTGTGAGTTTTGAATTTAATTCAATTTATTCATTGTAATTTCAAGCACTTACTTGCATATATTTATGTTTAACAATAGGTATTATTTGTTGTGGACTTATCCCATCCGAAGATCATTGAATATGTTGACAAAAAGATGGCAAAGTTGTACTCTCAGTTTAGGCACCGGTTACATCTACACTACTTGTCATGTGGAACACCTGCGAGAGGACGAGGTAAGCTTCCAAATGATATGATATGCAATGGGAGACCAAAGAGTCATTGAGATTGGTTATGTGATAATGTTTACAATACTACACTCTTTTTGGTATGTATTCTATACAATCTTTTCTAGTATAAATCCAAGTTAGAAACATAAAATCTGGCAGCATCAGTCACCCCATATCGTCTAATATCCATATGTAGTATGCAGCATCAGTCACCCTATATGTATGCAGCATCAGTCATATGCAACATCAGTTATGCTGCATCAGTCACCCATATCGTCTAATAATCAATCACCCCATATGTATATAGCATCAGTCATGCAACATCAGTTATATGCAGCATCAGTTACCCCATATCAGTCACCCCATATCGTTTAATAATCAATCAGTATACAACATCAGTTATGCAGCCTCAGTCACCCCATATCGTCTAATAATCAGTCACCCCATATGTATGCAGCATCAGTCATGCAACATCAGTTATATGCAGCATCAGTTACCCCATATCGTCTAATAGTTTCGATAGCCATATTTGAAATGCATTAATGAATTTCACCTTGTGGTTAAATTGATTGTTACTTCTTTACACGTAGGTAATTTTGAGTTAAAATCTGAAGTTTGTTGATTGTTACTTCTTGACACTTAGGTAATTTGGAGTTAAAATTGAATGTTTGAAAATGGTTATCATATACTCATCTGACTAACTGTGTTAGCCTAATGCCCTTGGTAGAAGAAAGAGTATCTTCCATTCAATTTCCTTAAGCTTGGTGTTTATATATATGTTTCTCTCTCCTTAGCTTGTGATGTTTCTAACATTGTTGACCAAGAGAATATATAGAAGGTGAGGTGAGATAGCCCTCTAAGGTGAATGAATATGTACAACTGAAATACATGACATTATATATGACAAATTTGAGAGCTTGAAACTTTCCAAATTGTACACATGTATAGCTAACTAAATCTTCTTTTGTATGTCATGTACCAAATGTGTAATGTAGGAGCTTTCAAAGAAAAATGTTGATAATAGGAAGAAACAGAAGTATCACCACAAAGGAGGGGCAAGGCCATTTATCCAACATGCTAGGAAGGCCCAGATGGTAATGAAATTAAATTACTTATTATACTCATTATGGAATTTACATATTCTAATGCATGTTTCTGCATTATTGAGCATAAAGGAAATCCATTATCTGTGATTGACAATTGGGGGGCTCTCCATAAAGACAAGAACGGTCAGTGGATAAATGATGTTGCCTGGGACAAATATGTAAGTCATTCACGGACTTGTCATTTGTGTCATTTTAAGGGAGATGGAGATTAAAAAAAAATCAAATTTGACATGATTCAACTTAGGAAACACAAATAAAGTGAACATGCAAGATTGAATTGAAAAAAAACTTAATATAACTAGCTAGAAGCTGAAAGGTTATACCTAACATACATTCAAACATAAACTACTTGAAAGGTTATACATTGTATGTTGCCTAATCCTATGTAAAACACATTGAAGCATAAACTACAAAATCATATGTAAAGACAGTTTATACCAAATGGTTTGCCTCTACATCAGTTCAGGATCACATCCAAGTATTTAAGTGGTGTTTTCTTAAGCATATTGTGGCTGATTTGTTTGAAACAAAAGAAACTTATTTGTTTGTATTTACTATTTTAATATGAAAGGATAACATGAAGAAAAAGAAGGATGAAGTTAGGGAGAAACTAATCCAAGAAGCGCCTGAGGGTACTATATTCGATTCTATACAAGTACCATTGGAAGATGAATTTGGAATCATGGCTGAGAACCTTGGAAGGAAGGGAAAATCTGTTAACGGTGTAGGTCTTTTCCCTCGTACGGATACCTTTAGTTGTGTTTCTTCTATGGCTTCAAGTTCTGAGTTAACTAATATGGGAGATCAGATCAAGATTCTATCAGATGGTTTCCTCAAATTGCAATAGGAAAATGAACAATTGAGAGCTCGGTTGGATTTACAAAATGATGATGAAACCTTGGCATAAAAAATTATGGCTTTTTTGGCTGCAAGTCAGGGGCAGACCAGCAACAACTCGAAGGAATCTGATGGTAATAACTCATCTAGTGAAAATGTTTATCCTGAACTGGAAGAACATGACTCGGAAGAAGAATGATTTCGATAGTTATGTCTTTTGTTATTAGTTAAGTATGCACATGGTAGACCTTTTTGTTAGCACCTCAATGTGTCTTAGACTTTTCTTTTGTTAGTTAGTACCTTAAACGGTCCATGTATAGGCCTTGGTACCCTTCTTCACAAATTGCTATTATTAAGATAGGTCACCATGGGTTAGATTGATTTTGGGATGTTTATGTTATTTTGTTGGATGTATAGTTGTTGAGCTTATTCGAACTTATGTGGTTTAATTGTTGATTAATGAAAATGGGAAGTATTACCTTATAATTGTTATGAGTTGCTATTCTAGATTACGAAACATGAATAAGTAATGGATTCCTCAAATATTATTTCTAAATAGTTATTTGATTATAACATATGTGACATAAGCCGCTTCACCCATCAAAAGAATATGTGATGATTTCAGCATCACTTAGTATAATTATATAATTCTAGGATCATATTGAGTGACCCAAAAAGCATCACTTATAAGTTTGATATGAGACGAAAAACATAGGTCACTTAATTTTGTGACACTAATTTCATCACATATTAGAATAATATGTGACGGAAGAAGCTTCACGTAAAAGGAAAATATGTGGCAACTCTAATATTCGTCACTTAAACTATCGGTGACGCTGTATAGGTGATGCTAATTGTGACGCTGAAATTTCATCACATATAGTCAAAATGTGACAATTTTTCATATTTATGTGACGAATGTTGGTCATCACAAAAGCCATGTTTTCTTGTAGTGACGGGAGAGAGTTCGAGAGAGTCTTCTGACGGAGAAAAGGAACACGTGGAAGAGGGTGAGTGGTGGAAGTGGGTCCCACTCATAAAAATCTGAAAGGAAAAATAATAAAATAACTTAGGCCAATTATTTAGGATTATGAAATGACCAAAATGTCCTTTGACTTCGTAGTTCCGTAAATTCGTCATCCTAACTCCAAATTCGATTCCGTTTGCGCCTACGCGTTCGTACTGTCGAGTACTTCGAGTATACGGTAGAAGAACGAGTTATACGTGTCTCTCTAAACAATAGTCAACGGAAGTCAAAATCCTTGTCTTTAGGGCATTTTCATCAATTCACATTTTTCAAATTTATAAAATCGTAGAACTAGGGACGGGTTGTCACAATAAGCATGTTTTAGCTCATTATTCTTTTTGTAGATAAATTATTTTGCATGCATTATTAATTTATGTGCAATTAATTAACTTTATTTTTATGTAAAATATCGGTAAATTAGTTTCAATCAAATAATATTTATTTTGCATATAGATTATCTCACATGTCTTGAAAATATTATATAATATATGTGATTGTGTAAATCTTAGTTAAATTGGGTTTTAGATTACACATTATTCTAGTTATTTTTTCCTATTAGACTTTGCATTACTTGGTCTCGTCCCTTCTTTCCCTGGACCCAAGTTTCTATCGTCTAATGACACACCTTGTCACACCCCGACCTACAAATAAAGACTATTCACGAGCTAGGTTGTGAGCCATATCTTAGCTGTAGAAATAAATTCTACAACCAAGATATGGTGGGAGCTGATTACACAATACATCATATAACAAATCTTACATAATAAAAGTTTGAGTTTACCACATATAATTTATTGAATACGCAGTGGAAATAACATATTAGTTTACAAAATTAATTCATAACAAAAGTACCAACTAAAATAATAATTGAAATGAGTAGCTCTTGCCAATACATAAAATGTATGCAATGAGATGCATGAATGTACTCACTCCCTTCTAATCCCGTTAACACATATCTAAGGCAACCAAGCCTCCACGTCCCATACCATGCTTATACCACTTGGCTCCGAGTACGTTAGACTATGAGTTAACTCTTGTTCATCCCTTAACCCAATTTTTGTAATTAAACTCTCAGTTTCCACTTTATTAAACATGCACTTCCCCTAACGCCCAGTTGTATATTCAAGCCCTGCACCCTACGCCTGACATATACACGGTTCAATATTATTCAAGGCAAACTTCAGTCCTTGAATATCCTCACAACTTAAACACCTTACACAAGTGAGCACTTGACATAACACAACTCTTTTTCTTGCTTTGCAATGCATATATATATATATATATGTATATGTCATGTGCACATAGATATCAATACTCACATTTTATCTAACAAGCCTGTAAGCTTCAACATAAAATGAATTAATTAGTAACAAAAGTAATATAATCATAATATTAACAATGAAGTAATAACCTTTAACATCAACATAAATGATAAACAATACGTTACCATTTCCTCATCTTTTTATTGTTTCAATTTCATTTCCTCCCTTTTGTTCTCTTTCTTCCTTCACCACTTCCCCTTCCTCTTCTTTAATATAGTGAACATCAGCTGTTCGAACTGGGATACAAGCCAGCATATAGATTGGATTGTCATGGTTTTTGGATATGTTATAGATGAGATGATAAGGAACAACTTTTGTGAAGGAAGTTTTTCGATCAGAGCTACGATAAATGGGGTTTAGGTCATAACATGGTTGTCAAGTTTTTTGCGGGATTAGTGACATGAATTGGTGTTTCAAACATATTAGACGATCACACCATTGGATTTTCCTGAAATTTCGATATATCATGGTAGAGAGATAAACGAACAATTCTCATGAAGAAAGTAGTATGATATAATCTATGGATGATGGTGTTTTAATCTATTAAATAGGCTGGACGAATTTCTAGTTTTTGGATATCTTTCCTTTGATAGATGAAGTTTGGTGGAGAGATTTGTTGGGTAAGGTCTCATGTATTTATTTGGGATTTGTCCCACACTTTTTGTACATCATTCTCAAAGAAAGTAAATGGATATTTTTGATGGTTTGGTGAAATGCTTCTCATGGAAATGATCTCAAAATGTAAATGCATAAACAACACAAGATTTAAGTGGTTCGCCAAATCGACTACATCCACTGGCTTTCATTGTATTTCACTATATATATATGAGGGACTTACAAATACAATGAAAGATGGCCTAAAGCCTTCAAGAAAGATAAAGATATAATATTAAAAGGAGGATGGCTTTTTGTTGGAGTTGTTCTCTTTTTTTTTTCTTTCTTTTTCTTCTTCTTTATTCTCTCTTCTCTCCCTTCTTCCTCTATATCCTTCCGTTGTTTCTTTTCTCCTTCCTTTATGTAGAGATTGCAAGACATCTTCCTCTCCAAAGAATCTCCACAAGTTTGCCAATAGAAAGAAAGCAAGTGTCGGGCTAATCATTAAACAGGAAATGTGTTCCAATAAAAACACCCCAAATGTTAGCCTAATCATCACAATGAAATGTGGTCCAATGACAAAATAACAAATGTGAAGCTAATCATGAACTAATGAATAATATGCAAGATGTTCCTTGCATCAAAGGCCACGTTCAAACAATTTGGGGAATGGATACTCACCAATTATCAACCATGACATGTGGACAAATACTCAAAAGCCACATTCATCTCTAAGGGATATGAATCCCACCCGTTCTCACCTCATTGGAAGATTTGGAATGATAGATTGAAGCATTGAAGAGAGAATATAGACAATTAATTGAAATTCCCCTAGGCTAGTGAGTAAGCACTCTAAAACAACAACAACATATTGCCACATGCATGCCAATACATACACATACCTAGTCTATGGCTCTATATAGACTCACACCTCTCCAATATTTAGGGGTGAGTAATCTCTCTACATTAACTCAACTTGCCAACTCACTCCTAATTGGTAAAAAATATCAATCCAATCTCAACACTTAGCCACACATATAAGCCAAAGGCTTCCCACCTCCACACCTTAATTATTAGCTTCTATTAATTACCAACTTCCACCTCAACCTATCTAGAGTGGTGACTAACCCCTCTTCTTTATTCTCTAATGGTTGCCAAACGTCACTTAGCCTTGGTGAGAAAAGTAAAGCCAAACTCATCATAATCCCCTTCTCCAACTCAAACTAAAAATATCTCTAATTACACATGAACATGAAATAGCTAGTTTTTGAAATAATTTGTATCAAAAAGGGTTTTACATTGAAACTATTTTACATATCAAAAGTAGGTTCTTGCATAAAATAAATCTAATAAAATCATTATGTAAAAATAATTACCCACACACACACACACACACACACACACACACACACACACACATATATAACCATTTTTTTTATACGGGGTATTACACACCCCGACCGCAATAACACAAGTTACAAGGCCGAAGCATGTTGGCCATCATTAAATTGACCATATGATCCCATCAAGAGATGACGTCACAAGTCAACTCACTTACGTAAGCCATATTAAGATATTTATGATGTGCAAGAATTTAAACAAAACGTTCATTATTAATAAAATCCAAAGATGCTACAAAGTTCATTTATCAACCTCCCCACTTGGGGACACCAGTTTAGGATAAGATTCCATTATTATCACATTACATCAGAGTAGCTAGAAGTTTCACACGACAGTAAACACATAAGAGTGCAGTGCCATGCATAATAGAAAGTATGATAATGCAATTATTACAAACTAGCATAAACTGCAACAAAGGAATCATCACCCAAAGTCCAAAAGTTGATGCCTCACTGCCAAGCCCACTTGTCACCTCTAGGGTTCTCCTTATTCTTGCTACATCTTGAGGAGTCGAAAAACAAAGCGTGAGTGGATCAAGTTTATCTAGTTAAAAATCATTCAAATATAATAATCCCGTTTTGAAAATCACATATTTAGTGAAAACTACATACATATAATATATTACCATGGTAATATGGCGTTTATCACATCGCTCGTCATATGAAAGAAAGTAATATCAATCACAAATCAAAGTAAATCAAATGTATAGCAAGCAAGTGAAGTGGCATCTACCCGATCGATGACTAACGTCTACTAGCGTTTCTAGCCTCTACCAGAATAATAAGTACCTACAAACAATCTAAGGCTGTAACTAACTATACGCTATGTCTGATGACTATGTGGTGAAAATAAATCACCAATAGCATCAAAATATCATTTAAGTTTAACTAGATATAAGTGTCCTCTAACACTTAACGATAAAATCACATGCATCAACATATATATATATATATATATATATATATATATATCATAATAGTTTGAAAGCATTTAGTTTCGAATGGGTCCACTCTCAGGTAAGAAGAGCACCCTTCCTCAATAGACTCCTTGCCTAACACCTTTCTTGTCTTTAAATCGCCTGTGAAATAATTATAAAGCTAACATAAGCTTTAAAGTGAAATCTAAGAACAATCATCTAAAACTACTATTTAGACATTGAATTTGCATAAACAGAGAAGCACCACGTGATTCAAAACACTGAAAAACCTATGGATAGGTCTCGGGTCATGCACAGCAATTGTCCGCGGATTTGCAGCTTATATGTTCATTTGACTTGCGCATGTGCTGTTTTTGTTTTAAGCCTTTTATAGTATACAATCCATCTATGTGCATATATTGGGGTAATTTACTGGGGGAGCAAAGATGTTTTAATCTGATTATTGTACTACCGATGTTTTATCATGCTAGGTAGAGTCATTTATCGAGGAAAAATCTAAATGTGAAGTTAGCTTCAGTTCTCCTAGACTGCACTGTAAAAGAAGATCCCGTTCCAGAACATGCAAAACCGGAAGAAGAAGCTATAGCAGGTGATTGTAAGTTATTCTTCTCTTTCCACAGCTTACAAATCTTTCTTTACAAGCTTCGTTGTTTTTATATCATCGGTAAAACCCCATTTTTCTCTTTGAATGCTCCTTTTGAGTTTTTGCTGATTGTATAAATAACTATTGTTTCAGGTAGTGAGAAGGCAGGAGAGTCGGTTTTAAAGCAAGAATTAGAGGAAACTTTGAGGCAGGGAGTACCCACAAATGAAAGATCAACTCATTCAGATGATGCGTTGAACGAATGCATGCAGCGGCTAAAGTTTGTTCGAGAAGAACAGGAGCAAAGAATACATGAAGCAGTTATGATGACATCAAGAGAGTATGAGAAGGCACAGAAAAAGTTAGAAGAGAAGTTGAGAGAGACAAGTGAACAGCTTACACACTTGGTTGCTGAAAATACTAATTTGAACAGACCGGAGCCCTTCGAGCAAAAGACAAATTGATCGAAGATTTGAATAGACACAAGTCTCAAACCGATGCAGAATTCAGTGCCCTAATGGCTAGACTGGATTCCACAGAAAAGGAAAATGCTTTTCTAAGATATGAATTTCACATGCCTGAGAAGGAACTTGAGATCCGAAGTGAGGAGATGGAATACAACCGTCGGTCAGCTGCAGAATCGCATAAACAACCTTTGGAGAGTGTGAGGATAATCGCAAAGTTTGAACAAGAATGCCAGAGACTTGATCTCCTTATGCGAAAGCGGCTGCCAGGTCCTACTGCTTTGGTGAATGTGAAGAGTGAGGTTCAAATGCTGGGAAGGGATCAGACCGAGATGAGAAGAAGAAAGCAGAATCCTACAAGAGATATGGTTGTAAAAGATGCCAACATGGGAAATTCTCCTGAAATTTCAAATAAGAAGATGAGTCTCGTGATTGAGCAATTACGAGATTTGGAAGAAGAAAACAGAACTCTTAGAGAAATTTTATTAAGAAAAATTCCGAACTCCTTTCTTCAAGGACCACATATTCTCGAACAGCTTCCAGATTGTCACAGGCTGAGACTCAGCTTGGAGAGCTTTCTAAATTCCAGAAATCTATGGAGCAGGTACCATATAATGACATTTCTCGATATTCAAGGTTTGATATTGGCAGTGATGATAGCTCGTCCGAATCTTGGGCTAGTGCTCGAATTTCAGAGTTGGAACATTTAAAAAACGAGACTTAAAATGGGTGATTTTGTTGAGATGGAGAAATTGGCAATAGTTTCTGCTGGTAAACCTCCTAACAATGGGCATCAACATTGTTTTTCCGGTAGGGAGCTTGTGCCAGTTGAAGTCAATTCCAACAGTGACGAGAGAGCACGGCGCGTCAAAAGATTCAAGGTCAGAGAATTCTTTTGACTGGCTTCAGGTCGTTTTAAAAGCAATGTTGGAGCAAAGGAATGTTTCGAAACGAAGTGTAGATGAGCTATTTGAGGACATCAAAATTGCCTTGGGTTACATAAATCCACCAACCGACAATGGAGCTCGTAGAAGTGCAGTCTCAAGGCCTCTTGCAGAATCTGATCCTGTAGATTCTTTTGGTGGAGCTTTGAGTATTGACACTTAGTGGAAGATGGTGGCAGCCAACGTTGTCAAGATGCTTCAAGCATGAAGAACAAAATCAATAAGCAATTTGGTTGGCCTGAAGACCGACGAGATAATGGAGTGAAGGGTGCATCTGCGGAGCAGTCGTTGTGTTAGTTGCTTCTTCAAATGAAACAAATGTTCCAGTTCAATTGAATATGGTGCAGGATAAACTGCAAGAAGAAAACAGCAGATTGAAAGATGAACTAAAGAATATGGAAGCTAGCCTGCAGTCAGCAAACGAAAAGAAAGAAGCGTTGGTCATACAACTTCAGGAATCACAACAAAGAATTGAAAGCTTAAAGACAGAAGTGGAGAGTCTGAAAGAATCAGAGGGGGTGATGATAGACCAGATCGAAAATCAGAAGTCGATTAATGAAGATCTTGATACTCAACTGACTGTTGCCAAAGCAAAGTTGAAACAAGTCTTCCAGAAGTTTTCTTCTTTAGAAGTTGAATTGGAGGATAAACTTAACTGTTGTGAAGACTTAGAAGCAACATGTCTTGAGCTTCATCTCCAGCTACAAGGGTAAGTTCCGGTCTCCTGATTTTTCTTTCTGCCGAAACTATGTGAAGCTTGTGTTGATTTGATTGATGAGACAACTCTGATTTGTAATGTTTAACTCACAGTGCTGAGAAGGAGACTCTAACGCATGGCATAAACCAATATGAAAAACAATTCCCATCCGTAAGTCCACGGGAATGTAGAAATTATCACTATCATTATATGAAAATAAGTAATCGAGCACATTTGTAAACTATCTTTTAACTCGGCACAGCAATGTGACATGTTCAATTTTGCAGCCATGGCAAATCAAAACAGCTTCGGTGAAGCTGGCAGAGTGTCAAGAAACCATCCTAAACCTAGGAAAACAGATCAAGGCACTGACAACACCAAGGGAAGCACAACGTTTTGACAAGGTGTTCTCCACAACCAGCACTGCAGCCAATGCCACCGACAATAACTTGAACAGGCGCTTTTCCCTGCTTGATCAAATGCTAGCTGAGGACAATCCCAAGTCTCCAAAAGATAATGAAACAACAATGGATGCAGATCCGCAGAAACCATCCCTTTTTCAGTCTGATAGTCACAATGCCTTGTCCACTCCTATCGCTCTGGTACATATGCCGGAAGGGCATCTAGGTTCAAGGGGTAAAGGTGGTAACAGCGCAGTTGGGAGTCTGGCTATTGTGCCGAGTAAGAAACAAGGAGGTTTTGGTTTGCTAAGGAGGCTCCTGCCGCGAAGAAAGAAAGGAAGCACCAAGAAACCCCAATCCTTGGCGAAAGTATGATTGCTCAAGAGCCATCATGCCTACTGAGGCAAATATGTAACTTTACGTATGCTTTTCGGTTGTTTGACAACGCTTAGCGGGTTCCTGAGAGATTTGGTTTTTTTGCTTGTGTAGGGTTAGTGAGAGAGTGAGAGAGAACTATGACATTGTAAGTATGGTTGATGTGTATATGTCTTTGTTAGAAGTGTGAAAGCCTATAAGATTATCACTAATCTACCCCTAATCTTCAGTTATGTATTCAATCTGATCCTAAAGATGCATTATAATTATAATCTGAGTAAACCCATCTGTAATTCCATATTTTGTTTTTGGTCAAATGATATATTTTGTTAGATTAGATGTTAGATTAGCCACTGATGGGTTCGAACCCACGTCGTCATGCAAGGGCTCAGCCTCTTTCCACTAATAGCATTAGCCGACCAATTAATCTGCGTTTTCCAGTGGAAACGTTCATAAATAAATGTTAATATAGAAACAATTGTCCATACTAATGGGATGTAAAACTATATCCCTTATCCATCACTGTTCAACCTCATACAACAATATCACATTCCATTAAAACGTAGGGACGTTACGTCGTGCTTGTTAAGTTCTACCGATGGCTGCAGCTGCTTCCTTCATATCATGCAAGGCCTCTTCAAAGCACTTGGCGAGAAACGCAGGGTCAGGGATGATATGTTTGGCCACCAAAATTTGCAAGTCTGCTCTTTCAACATAGCTCACCAAGTGCATTACAAGTGCCTGCATTACCAGCCAGAAAAATCATTCATGTTCTATCACATATATATTACATATATTTAAGTTAATCTTTGGGATTATATTAAATATATATATATACCTGGGGCAGGCTGGATGTATTAATTCTAAGGTAAGTTACCGGGTTGCCTCCAAGTGCAATTTCTTCTCGCGGGCCAACTATATTTGAGATAGTAAAGCTAGCATTGCACACAAGGCTGTAAAGAAACCAGGTAGCAATCTGCGGTTGAATGGATATTAATAATATTTTTTTTTAAAAATTAACACACTCAAATTTGTTTGGTATTCTCGAATATTTATTTAATTGTTTCAAAAGAATAAATAGTGCATTTTTTGTTAAGAGAAATTCTAAGACCATCTCCTACCCTTGAGTTAAAATCTAAAATTTTTAACCCAGAAACCATTTTTCTGTTCCAACCCTTTTGGATTAAATTTTAAGCCCGAAAATATTAAAAAATGAATTTAGGATTATTTTTTTTCTTTAAAGTAACTTTAAATTTTTTTAGGGTTTTTATCTCAAATGGTCCCTGACATTGATCAAACACATCATTTTGATCCCTGAGATTGATCAAACACATCACAAATAGTCATTCTGTTAAAAATTCTTTGGACAATTTTCAAAGCTTCATAACTTAATCGTTTCTTAACCAAATTCGACCCATAATGTATCAAAATGAAGATAGGAAAGTGTAGAACAAGATTATACCATTTGGAAGACCAATGGTTTCCGGAGATGGCCTGAAAATAGCCTCAAATGTGACTGGTCCGCGGAAAAACTGAAAAACTCGCCGGAAACTGAGTAAACTTTAAACTTTCATAACTTCTTCAATAATCAACGAAATTGAGTGATTCAAAAATGAAAATCATACTTCTCAATGAGACGAAGAGAATGGTATCTTTCTTGATGGCTAAATATCCGTAGTTTGGCCGGAAAACGGCTCGAAATTGGATAACCATTTTCGAGTTAACCAATTTCGAGCAGTTTTCCAGCCAAACTAAGGCGATTTACCCATCAATAAAGATACCATTATCTTCATCTCATTGAGAAGTATGATTTTCGTTTTTGAATCACTCGATTTCGTTAATTATTGAAGAAGTTATGAACGTTTAAAGTTTACCCAGTTTCCAGCGAGTTTTCCAGTTTTTCCTCGGACCAGTCACATTTGAAGCTATTTTCCAGCCATCTCTGGAAACAATTGGGCTTCCAAATAGGTATAATCTTGTTCTATACTTTCCTATCTTCATTTTGATATATTATGGGTCGAATTTGGTTAAGAAATAATTGAGTTACGAAGCTTTGAAAATTACCCAAAGAGTTTTTAACGGAAGGACCATTTGTGATGTGTTTGATCAATCTCAGGGACCATTTCTATTGATTTTCAATGTCAGGGACCATTTGTGATAAAAACCCAATTTTTTATTATATAGACTATCCTAATTTAATTGTATGAACATTTTAACCCAAAAATATTTAGATTATGATAAATATTGAAAAATTACTAAACCGACACAATGAAATTCATGGAACACTATGAAAGAATATGAAACACATGAAAGAATTTTTTTTTAATTATTTTTGCCCGTGGATTTAAATTTGGACCATTAAATTTTTTTTTCTTACCGTTGAATTTGATCATATTATATCTTAGCAGTTCGATTTAATGAATCTATAAATATAAAACTAAAAAAATACACATATATGGTGGGCCAATCCACTAACCCATAGGAATTCTGGGCTAAATTTACCCCATAAATGAGTTTTGGGTTAAAACTCTTATTTGACCTAAGGGTTGGAGCATGTTGAGGTAGATTTAGAACCTCAAATTTGAGTTTTACTTCACGGGTTGGAGTAAGTCTAAGGAGACTCTCTCAAAGTGACATTCGCTGTAGACTGTCCGACACCTCATATTTTTGGCATAATGTTTTATAATGGTGGCACGAGAATTGTGCAAAAAAACATAAAGTGACGGAGAGTCTTAATTTTGAGAGAGTCTCCTTAACATTTCTCTTTTTGTTATCCTCACCTTTTGTCCAAAGTAGGTCATAGAAAAGCATCCAATTTTGTTTGAGAAATGAGCCTCCACAGATTTTTTCTTCCTGTCAAGCATCACCTTATTTCTCTTCAGACACTCGAGGATCAGTGCCGTTGCTCTTATGGCAATGAATAGGTAGGTGAATCATGCCGAATTTGTTACCCCAACTTGACCCAGAAGATTTCATCATATCGGATACCTGATCACATGTTCAAACCTTTTAACTGTAAAACTGTACAGCCAGATTCAGCAAATGATTTTTGTTCAAATTCAATCCAATTCCATTGTTGACAACGTTAATTCAAACCCTGTGAGTGAGGGCCTTTTTAAAAATAATTATTCAATCAATACAAAAATTCTGAGCAACAATGTAAAATTTTTGGTTGCAAACTGAGCACATTTGCTTTAAATGATTTTTTGTTTTTTTTGTTTTTTTTTTGTTTGGGGAGTATTTGGACATGATAGCTTAACGGCGTTTTTAAGATTATATTTTGTGCAACTAATCTAAAATAATTTTTTTTATGGGTCAAACTTATGGTTAGGCATATTTCGATTATAAAGATCTTTAAATAGGCTGATCATGTTTCCTTTCTGTTGTAACGAGTATTTTTCAAGTGCAAAGTTTTGAGTCAATACTTGGATGCTTTGCAAGTGAAGTGACTCCAAGAATAAAAATGTAACCCTTATTTTGGTTGATATAATGATTTTGTTGCTCAAAAATTTCCTATTGATTGAATAATTTATTTAAAAAGTCCCAAACCTCATGGCTTTGATTAGAGTTGTCGAAAATAGAATTGAGATTGGTTTAGTGTGTAAGATAAAAGTAAGCAAATGTCTAAAATACCCTTGAATTTAACAGCCCTTTAGCGGAATGGGTGAAGTGAGACCAAAACTATCGAAAATGTCTGTTTCAGAGGGCAAAGTGAGAAAAAACTAGTTTTAGAGGATAAATTGAGACTAAATGGTAGTTTCTGGAGACATTTCAATTAATAAGCCAAGTTTGTGAAATATTATATTATACCAGTTAGTGAACTATTATATTATATTAGCTACTACTTGCAAGTTGTGACCTTTACCAATCGAACCAGCCAACGGTTTTGACTGAATTGATTTTCGGCAGTTGTATGGTAACAATTGGTTGGCAGTAGGTGGTCTTCTAAAATTGTGTATGTATGGCTAGCTGGTGGCACAATGATTTTAACACAGTTTGCCAACCGACCCAGACCTATGTAATTAATTATAAAAAATAATAAATATGCTACTCTTACAACTTATTTATACCATCTCTCTAATAGAGATGAGACCTTAGCGGGGTCTACTAGTATTAGAGAGATGATATAAATAAGTAGTGAGTGTAGTGTTACTCTAAAAATAAATATAAAATATATAAAGTTACAAATCTCCATTCCAGGCTGCTGTCTTAAATTTACCATGGCCAGCCCAGTAATTCGAAGTCCCTCCAACAAAACTGACGAGAAGAACAATTGGGTTTAGTTAAGGTACGTGATCGAATGCCATTGAACTGATATAATTCAAATGAGACGTACAAGAAAATTAAGGACCCAAAATATGGGTTGCCTTTAAATTCTGATCCCTTTTGGTGTCGTAAAAGACAATTAAGGACCGCAAAAATGGATTGCCTTTAAATTATTATACCTTTTGGTGTTTGGTGATTTAGGTATCTTGATAGCCCAGATGAAACAACCGCAATAAGAACATTTATGGTCTGCATGGTCGCATAAAAAAATACTTACATCAGTAAAAACACTGTGACGAACTATTTGTTTTTGGAAAAATTTACTTTTTATTTTTCTAAATCATGGCGCTCATAATAATTTTCTCTAAAGTGTTTAGTTGCCAAAATTTTATATGTGAAAAATTCTTAATTTTCTTATCTATAATCATACTCACCGGATAACGGATTTCCCATCAATTAACGATTATTTCCATCTTCGTCAATGCAAAAATATTATTTGTTACACGTTATAAATTAATAGATATTAATTCGATCATTAAGTATCCATATCAAATCATAAAAAATATAACAATACTTTCTGGAGGTGTTTATGATAATAAATTAAGGCAAATTGGTCCCATGAAAAAGAAAAGGGACGACGAAAGCAAATATAATAACCACCACAGGAGAAAGACGAAGCAAATTATCAAATAATTTCAATACTTGTGAATATACATATATATTCTTATAAATAATAAAATATATTATGTTATATTGTATGTATATATATAATATATATTATTCGGGGTAGATTCGGAGACAAATACGGATCGAGGATCCCTATAATCATATTTGAAATCGTAATCCAATATTATCCACGGTTTTTCCACATATCTTCAAATCTGCCCATTCGTTCGATTATTCATGCGCGGTTATCGAGTTTAACGATTTGAATTTCCATGCCTATGCATGATTGAACCAAGGTAGGTTGGGTATAAAAAAATAATAATTAATGTTTGAATGTGCCTAATGTCTAACTACAGCAATGCGTTTTCACATATACAAACCACAAACTTATATTAGTTTTCATTTTTTTTTCTTGTTTGTTTAATGTTAAGCAAACATGGTGGCGCATAGGGCGACTTGCTTCAGTTTTTCGTCATCGTGGTGTGTCTTTTTAGGATGATATTAGTCTACCTTAATTAATGAGTTGTTTGTTTGAAGATTTTGTAAGTAATTGTTTTTAGAGATTTTAAATTTTAATCCTTGAAGCAGATTAAATTTAATAAAAACTTATTAATTTTGGCTTTTTATATTAGCACTCTATAAAATGTTGAATGCACCACACATTAAAATTTAATATTAAATGACTTATTTACCCCATTATGCAATGATAATTTTGACCTTATTAGGTTTTAAAAAAAAAAAATCTAAATACACCCCAAATCACTTTTAGCATATTATTTATCTTCTCAAATATCAAAACCCTCCCGCTCTCCATTGTTGAACAAAACTGTAACCCCCTTGATCCGTTGATTGTGCATTGGATGCATCCTATGCCCAAGCCCCCTTTGCCTTTTTCCAACCTCAAGCCTCTAGGTCTAGTTCTATTTAATAGTGTTGTACGTGAAGTGAAAGATGATGAAAGTTGCTATGAAAAATTGGGAAAATCCTCTCTTTAGATCTGGGGAAATTTGCAGCAAACAAAAAAACTCTAAAAAATTATTGCTCCTAATTTTTCATATCTCAAAAACCCTACCCCAAGAATATCATCCAGGGCTCCTTATTCTACTACAAGTGATCATCATCTTGTTAGCAAGTATGGCAACCCTTGAGATCATCTTCTTCTATGTGGATGATCTGAATGTGGGTAACGTTGCTGAGATTCACTAGAAGACGATGGTGGAGCACTTGTCCAACTAAGGTAATGGAACCAATTTGATCAGTTGATTTGAAATCTTTAGGCAAACTAAATGTTGAAATGGTTAGATTCAGTCCCTGAAAATTAAAAATGAGTGTTATAAGATTTGAGAAATGTGGGGTGTATAGAAAATGTGGGGTGTATGTACAAAATGTAAGGTATATATTAAGAATGTGGGGTGTGGGGTATTATGAAAAAGTATGTGAGGTGTATTAAGATAATTTTTAAGTGAAAAAGCAAATGTGGGGTGTACTAAATATGTGAGGTTTATTCAGCAATTTGTGAGGTGTTAATATAATAAGCCTTAATTTTAGTCATTTTTCTGCATACTTAATTCAAACTTATATTATACTTTTGTTTAAATTTTTAATGGATATCTTATTTAATGTCTCCACTGAAATTTTAATTTTATTATTAGACACATTTAAATTCATTAATTTTGTTTTACTCCTCTAATTAGTGTAACTAAACACTTGTATCATAATATATTTTACTGAATTTGTGTACTGGAATGTCCCTACCTAAATATTAATATGTGGAACATAAGAAAATATGCAAAAACATAAGTGTACAGAAAAGTCCTTAGCTAAACATTTTATACCAAACTAGTGTACAAAAATGTCTACACTTAAATATATTATATTAAACTAGTGTACCAAAATGTCCCTACCTAAACATATTATACTAAACTAGTCTACCGAAATGTTTGTGCCTATACATATTATACTAAACTAGCCTACCAAAATGTCCGTACATAAATGTATTATACTAAACTAGTGTACCGAATTGTCCGTATCTAAACATATTATACTAAACTAATTTACCAAAATGTCCGTACCTAAATATTGTAATAAATTAGTGGCACATAAAAAAAAATGCAAAAACATAAGTGTACCGAAAAGTCTTTACCAAAATATTTTCTTATATAAGATACTTAACATAAATTGGTGTTGCAAAATGTGAGCAAATAAAAGCTCATTCATTTGAATTCAAATGAGTATTAAGATTTACAATATTTTTCATAAATGAAAATTTTACAATATTTTTCATATAATTTAATTCACGGACACCGTAAAATTATACAAAAGAAAGGACATTTAAATGCATATGAGACATTAAATAGAATCTAGAGACTAAAATCAATTTATCCAATTTGTATAAAATATTTTTTCCATTTTCATCTTATTTAATGATTAAAATCTAGTTTCATATTGTTTTTTTATAGCATGAGTGGCCCTTTTTACTTCGGGATTTTATTCAAGTGATTTACCCGGAAAGAGGTTTTCTCAGGGCCACAGCTTTTACCATACTCTCTATATACTTGACTTGTTTCATTTGCTTATCGAATGAAATCACTTATCTCGCATTTGGAACTGTTTTCTTGACGAGCTTCATGTTGTGAAGGCCAAACCTAGCCGTGGCCAGCTTCCTTGGCCACAACTCAACTCCATTGCCGCCAATGATCTCAGTTTTCCCGTCAGAAAGCCACAACATCCTCATCAGAAACTCCACCACAAATACCATGTTAAACCACAGCATCTCCACAAACTCTAGCAACCAAACCTACCACCTCTTCCCACCATTTAAACCTACTAGTCTCTTTGATCTCTTGCCACCAGCAGAAGCCAAAGTTGGTATGTTAATATTCTTTTCTTCACCATTCACCAATTTCACCTCCTTCACAAACCCACCACCTAAACCCTTTTCTTCGTCATCTTTTTGGTCAACTTCCCTGAAATTCGCCGAGAACAGTGACATGAGCGACATCCCATCTCCCAATGCATGGTGGATTCGGAAGACGCCACAGTTATGGGCCATGAGAAGGTGAAGTTCCCAGAGGGGTTTGTCGACGTTGGTGCCTAGTATTCCAGCAGAGGTCGTGGAAAGGTCGGCCAAGTAGGCATTGACAGCGGTCTCGTGGTTAACGGATGGTGATGTGGTGAGGACAGAATTGTTGAGGACGACAATGTGGCAGTCGAGGTCGACGCTGGGGGTGGTCTTATGCCAGTGCTGGAGGCCGTTGGAGTGGCGAAGCATGAGGCTTGAGAAACGTGGGTGGGAGAGGAGGAGAGAGGTTTTGAGGTGGGATTTGATGGCATCTATGTCTATAGGGTTTGTGAAGCCCATGGCACAGTGGATTATTTGGTTCATTTTAGGTTGGAGGAAGAACCGACCTATTGGAGTTAGAGGCTCGCTGAATTCGGAGGAGTCAGCTGCCGATGAACCCATTATTGAAGTTTATGGATTGAGTGTTTAATTTCTGTGTTTAGTTTTGAAGTATGAAGAAGAGAAAAAGAAAAACTTGGAGCTTTCTGTAGGAGGAAAACTTTTTGTATGATTGATGATATGTGGCTGCTCTGTCCATTGCAGAGTATAAAACCAACATCCCATTTCATTCCTTTTGTCACTAGATCCAATCTTAACCGTACATAGTGGGTCATCGATATGATGATGACACATGGCTATTACAAGGACATATGAGACCTACAAAAGTAAATGGATCCAGAAACTACATTTGTCATATAAGACAATACAAAAACAACTAAGGAAATCTGAAAACAACTTAACTATCAATATTCCTTCCTAAGTTGTTTACTGATTTCACACCAAGGAGATATCTGAGAAAACAGAATCGAGCTTTAGGAAGAGCCTTAGTGAAAATATCAGCAAGCTGGTCTTCACTCCTCCAGTACATGATGTCAATCACATTTTGCTGCAGTGCTTCTCTGATAAAATGGTACCTTCCATTGATGTGTTTCGATTTTTGATGGAAGACAGGATTTTTAGTCATGGCTATAGCTGATGTGTTGTCACACATAAGAGGAGTAGCTTCTGCTTCCATTTCTCCAAAATCCTCTAACACAAATCTCAGCCAAATGGCTTGAGTTATTGCTTCAGCTGCACTGACATATTCGGCTTTTGCAATTGAGAGAGCAACACTGTGTTGCTTCACAGAGGCCGAAGAAAACACACCACTTCCAAATGTGAATGCATATCCAGAAGTGCTCTTCATGTCATCCTCACTCCCACTCCAGTCACTATCACAGTATCCTACACGAACAACTTTCTTTCCCTTCTTAAACTTAATTCCAAAATCAATGGTCCCTCGTATGTATCTTAGGACCCTTTTGGCAGTTCCAAGATGTTTCTTGGAGGGAGAGTGCATAAATCTTGCCAATAGAGATGCATCAAACATGATGTTGGGCCTAGTGGCAGTTAAATACAACAAGCTGCCCACAATCTGCCTATAAACTCCTTCATCAGTGGAACTCCTAATAGTATCCATCCTAGCTACAGGAGTGTAGGTCTCATTGAAATCCACTCCGGGCTTTTGAGAATATCCCTTAGCAACTAGTCTTACCTTGTGTTTTTGTATAGAACCATCAAGATTGAGTTTGGTCTTATATACCCATTTAACTCCAATGACCGGAAGAACAAAGAAGAACCGGAAGAACAAAGACAAGAAAGTGGATGTAAAACCTGCAAATGTCCCAAAGAAGGAGAATCAAGGTGAATGAACAAAGACTTCTTGTGTTCACTGCAACAAACTACATTATGGAACCTATTGGTTTAAGGGAAAACCCAATTGCCATAAATGTGACAGATTTGGTCACTTGGCAAAGAACTGCAAAAGCAAAATTGTACCTGCAACAAATTATGCAAATGAAGTAGAGGAAGAGGGAACTATGTTTTACGCTTGTCACTCAGCCTCTGTGGTGAAAAATTCTAGTGTATGGTATGTGGACAGTGCATGTAGCAATCACATGACTGGCAATGAATCTCTCTTGATTGAAGTGAACAGAAATGTGACGGCCAAAGTTAAGATGGGGTACTGGTGATCTAGTTCAAGCTGTTGAAAGGGGATGAAAAAGCCTTTTCTGAACCATAGTCAGCATGCCTATGTAGTCTTTGTTCATGTGACTTCCAGGAACCCACAACTTCTTGCACACTAATTGTATCTGTGTCTTTGGTTTCCTCTATAAGTTCTGCAAACGAGTCATAGCTCCTAGGTAGACTAATCAAAAGCTTTTGTACAATCCTTTGATCAAGAAGTTCTTCCCCATATGACCTCATTTGATTTACAAGCTCAAACAGTTTAGATACATACACAGATAAAGATTCATCATCCTTCATTCTAAGATGTTCAAATTCCCTCCTAAGCCCTTGCAATTTCACAGATCTTGCTTTCTTATCACCAATGAATTCTGATTTTAGAATATCCCAAGCAGGTTTGGAGGTTACCTGTTGAGCTATGCGAGGAAATATATCATTTAGTGACGTTGCTAGTTCTTCAACTACTGTAAGGTCTTTCTCATCCTTCGCAGGTTCTTCATACCCCATTTAAACTAGTTTCCAGAGATCCTGCGAGATGAAGACCGTACGCAGCTTGATCATCCAGAAATCGTAGTTACTTCCATTAAAAATGGGAGCTCGTAGCTCACCACCACCGACTCCGGCCATCTGAGACTGAACCGTCAGAGATTAGGGTATTCCGTTGATTTTCCCTTTTCTCTGCTTCGCAATTTCACAACGCCCAGATTCAGATTCGAACCTGTGCTCTGATACCATGTTGAAGTTTATGGATTGAGTGTTTAATTTATGTGTTTAGTTTTGAAGTATGAAGAAGAGAAAAGGAAAAACATGGAGCTTTCTGTAAGAGGAAAACTTTTTGTATGATTGATGATATGCGGCTGCTCTGTCCATTGCAGAGCATAAAACTAACATCTCCTTTCATTCCTTTAGTTTCTAGATCCAATCTTAACCGTACATAGTAGGTCATCAATATGATGATGACACATGGCTATTACAAGGACATATGAGACCTACAAAAGTAAATGGATCCAGAAACTACATTTGTCATATAAGACAATACAAAAACAACTAAGGAAGTTTGAAAACAACTTAACTATCCACACCCATGAGAGAGAGAGGGGGGAGAGAGAGATTATATATTTTTGTTTGGGGAGTATTTGGACATGATAGCTTAACGGTGTTTTTAAGATTATATTTTGTACAACTAATCTGAAATCAATTTTTTTATGGGTGAAACTTATGGTTAGGCCAATTTCGATTATAAAGATCTTTAAATAGGCTAATCATGTTTCCTTTCTATTGTAATGAGTATTTTTCAAGTGCAAAGTTTTGACCCAATACTTGGATGTCTTGCAAGTGAAGTGACTCTAAGAACAAAAAGGTAACCCTTATTTTGGTTGATATAATGATTTTGTTGCTCGAAAATTTTATATTGATTGGATAATTTATTTAAGGGTAAATTACATTTTCATACCTCAGGTTTGGGGTTTATTTCAATTCCTTACAACATCTTCAAAACATTTCACTTTCATAACTTAAGTATTATTTTATTTCAAAATAATACCTCCGTTACATTTTCTATCCATTAATCCGTTAAGTGCTGACGTGGCTGCCAAATGTGTGCCACGTGGCAAAAAAAAAATTTAAAAAAAAAAACTGAATTAAAAAAAAAAAGAAAAACTTGAAACCCATCCCATCTCCCCGCAACCACCCCCCACAAACCCAGAACCCTTTCCCCCCGCCCAGCTAGTTTTTCACCTTCCTCTCAGCGACCCACCTGAGCCAGAACCCCGTACGACCCACCTCGATGTCTCCTCCACGACCTCACCCTCCTTCCCAGCCCCGCCCCCCTCGACCTCACCCTCATTCCCCTTTGCAATTCCCCCTTACAGTTCGTCCCTCTTCTCTTTTGCTCTTTCTTCTTCATTCCACTCCAAAAAGCTTCTCATTTTTACCCTCTCTCTGTCTCTCTGTCTCAACTTCTAAAAATTCAAAACCTCACACATACATAAAGAACTTGATGCTTTTCAAAGATCATTAATGCATTACCAAAAAATTAATTCAAATCGACTTAATTACATGCAACAGCGAAAACCCAGATAGAAAAACCCCTTTTAATCCGATCAAACATACATTAGGAGGCGATTAATCGCCAGGAAAAACAAAAAGCTTGAATCTTTTAGCTCAATCAGCAAAACCAAAAAAAATAAATTAATAGAATAAACGGATTAAACTCGAAGAACCCAGCATTGGATTCAAGAAAAAGAAAAACTGAGATGAACAATGAGTTAAAAGGAAGAAAAAGCCATCTGGGTTCTTTCTCTCTCTAACTCTGGAAACTTCAGAGAGATATGGCTCTGATGGTAGAAGAAGGCCCTAATTTAGTAAATATATGAAGCTTTTTGACAAGCGGTGTGTCTCTGTGTGAAACTTGTTCTCCATTCCTGTCTCTCTCCCCACTCTATTTCGTGCCTCAAAATCAGCGAAGCAATGAGCTTTTGAAATACTCATCTCTCTCTCTCTCTCTCTCATCTGTAAAATGTGGAATTTGAGATGCGAGTGTGGTTTGAATTTGGGAATTTCTCGGATCCGTCGAAATCGAAAGCGTCCGTGGCTGAAATCCGGCATGGTTGAAAGAGGGAAACATAAGTCGACATATGAGAGAGAGAACAGAGGGTATGGCGGCGGGTCTGAGGTGGGTGGGTTCTTCTTGTCCTTCAATGGGTAGGTTCCGGACGTGGTTCAACATCAGGCTTTGAGCGACGGCGTAGCCATGGCTAAGATGATGAGAGAGGCCGAGGATTCTGGATTGAATCTGAGGTTATGCGTGTGGGGATTGCGAATAAAGAGAGAGATAGAGAGAGGTCGAGGTGGGACCCGCACTGAAGGGTGCTCGGGTAGAGGGGATGGATGAACGGGAAGGAAGAGATGGGGAGGGGGTGGGGGTGGGATGTGGGATGTGGGGTTGCGGGGAAGGATTTCTGGGTTTAGGGGGGCTGCGAGGAGATGGGGTGGGTTTCTGCGTTTTCAAGTTTTTTTTTTTTTTTTTTTTTTAATTCAGGTTATTTTTTTAATTTTTTTTGCCAGGTGGCACACATTTGGCAGCCACGTGGCACAAAGATGGCAGCCACGTGGCACAAAGATGGCAGCCACGTCAGCACTTAACGACTCAATGGAAGAAAAATGTAACGGAGGTATTATTTTGAAATAAAATAGTACTTAAGGTATGAAAGTGAAATGTTTTGAAGATGTTGTAAGGAATTGAAATAGACCCCTAACCTGAGGTATGAAAATGTAATTTACCCTTTATTTAAAAAGGCCCAAAACTCATGGCTTTAATTAGAGTTGTCGAAAATGGAATTGAGATTGGTTTAGTGTGTAAACAAATGTGTAAAAAATAAAATGTCTAAAATGCCCTTGAATTTAACATCCCTTTAACGGAATGGGTGAAGTGAGACCAAAACAGTCGAAAATGTCTATTTAAGAGGACAAAGTGAGAAAAACTAGTTTCAGAGGGTAAATTGAGACTAAATAGTAGTTTTAGGAGGCATTTCAATTAATAAGCCAAGTTTGTGAACTATTATATTATATTAGTTAGTGAACTATTATATTATATCAGTTACTACTTGCAAGTTGTGTCCTTTACCAATCGAACCGGCCAAAGGTTTTGACTGAACTGGAAACTATATGGTAACAATTGGTTGGCAGTAGGTGGTTTTCTAAAATTGTGTATATATGGCTGGCTGGTGGCATAATGACTTTAACACGGTTTGCCAATCGACCCAGACCTATGTAATTAATTATAAAAAATAACAAAATTGTTGTAGGCTTATTTGATTGAACGATCTAGGGTTTAGAGAGAGAGGGGCCGACTATGGTTAGAGAGAAGATAAAGTGATTTAATTGTGAGGTGTGTTTGATTCACCCCATTGTGCCTTTATTTATAGTAGTAGGATAGGTAAAAACCTTTCCCTTTAGGATTACAACATTTAATAGGTAATCTACTCCTAATAGGAACATAAGATACATTCCCAGATTCCTTAGGATTTACACAATCACATTCCTATTCTAAATATGACTGCAACACTCCTCCTTGAGTGTGTAAATACACAACAAACCATCGCATCAGATCTTCAGCAGATAAGGTATAATAGTTGATGAAGTCATCAGCACAATGGGTGATCGCGAGTCTAAAATTTAAGTGAAGTATGCATTTGTAGTAAAACTCACAAAACCTTGCTATGGTAAAACCCAAGGCATAAGGAAAACCCATAGACTAAGGAGAAAAGTGAGAAGTATGCATAATGTCTAAAACAAACGTCAAACAAGATGAAAGTAGTGAACTCAATGGAGTATGATCATCCTAGGATGGGTGCCTCATTAAAACCTCGTTAGATAGTAAAAACCTAGTGGGAAAAATGCTCCTAATCGTAGGAAAAATAGTACATTAAGATCATGCGAGTATGCTTCTAGATACTCCCCCCGAGTTAGACATAACTTCTAAATAAGAGAACTACAAGCCATTCAACTCAGATAATTTACGCATACTGATTACTTGGACGAGATTCTAAAATGTAGGCTTGGGCAACGACTTAATGAAGAGATTGGCCAGTTTATCCTGGGAACGGATTTGCTTGACTTCAATGTTCTGATGCTGTTGCTGTTGGTGTGAGTAACAGAACTTCAGCGTTATGTGCTTAGTGTTGTCTCCCTTGATGTATCCCTTCTTTAATTGCTCGATACATGCTGCATTGTCTTCAAAGATCATTGTACAAAAGGTCAACGACTGATGTAAGACCACTAGTGCTTCGAATATGTTCCATGACTTCTCTCAGCCAAAAGCACTCACGCGATGCTTCATGCAAGGCGTGAATCTTAGCATGGTTCAACGAAGTCGCAACTAGCGTTTGCTTGGTAGACCTCCAAGATATAGCGGTGTCTCCAACGATAAAGACATAACTCATTTGAGAACGTGATCCATATGGGTCAGACAGATATCCAGCATCTGCGTAACTAACAAGGCGAGAATCAATCAAAGAACCATAGAGGGTGGCAACATTCGGAGATTCGTGAGTATAGAACAAGCCCAAATCCATTGTACCCTTGAGGTAGCGGAAAATGTCTTTAACACCATTCCAGTGCCTGCGTGTGGGTGCATTGCTGTATCTTGCCAAAAGATTCACAGCAAAGGAGATGTCAGGTTTAGTGTACTGAGCCAAGTATAATAAAGCCTCAATTGCACTTAGGTAAGGAACTTTAGGTTCCAAAATATCTTCCTCATCCTTCTTTGGATGGAAGGGATCTTGTTTAGCATCTAGAGTCCGAACGACCATGGGTGTACTTGAAGGCTTCGCTTTATCCTCGTTAAAATGACCCAACACCTTTTTGGTGTAGTTTGATTGATGTACTAGGATTCCTTCCGAACAATGCTCAATCTCCAGGCCGTGACAGTATCGAGTTTTCCCAAGATCCTTCATCTCAAATTTTGATTTCAAGTATGCAGCAATTTCCTCAAGCTCTGCGGGAGTCCCGATAAGGTTCATGTTGTCGACATAAACTGCAACGATTGCAAACCCGGAATGTGATTTCTTTATGAACATGCATGGGCATAATTCGTTGTTCACATAACCCTGACTTGTCAAATATTCACTCAGATGGTTATACCACATCCGCCCGGATTGTTTCAATCCGTAGAGTGACCTCCTCAACCTAATTGAGAGAGTGTTCCGTGGTGTAGATTTATTTGAACTAGTTAATGGAAATCCTTCTGGAACTTTCATGTATATTTCTGTATCTAGATCACCATAGAGATACGCGGTTACCACGTCCATAAGCTGCATATTCAGTTTTTCAGAAACTACCAAACTGATTAGGTAGCGAAATGTTATAACGTCCATTATGGGGGAATACGTCTCCTTGTAATCAATTCCAGGGCACTGAGAGAAGCCTTGCGCAACGAGGCGTGCTTTGTATCGCACTATTTCATTCTTCTCATTACGCTTCCTCACAAAAACTGACTTGTAGCCAACGGGCTTTACGCGTGGTGGTGTAGGAACGATAGGTCCAAACACTTTACGTTTAACGAACGGGTTTTAAGATGACATTGATTATCTCGAATATCTCTAAAACTCAGCAACGTTCTTCCGGAACTTGGAGAATAAAGTGCCTCCTTAATGGTCAAGATTGTACCATTAGATAACCTAGGCCAAGTAATCCCTAGGCCTATATATACCCCAATCTGCTGCACCATTCAGATTCACCACCCTCTACCATAACTCACCTATATCCATCCACCACACACTCATTGTGCCACGGCTTTGCAAGGAAGGAGAGGAGAGAACTTAGTGCCGTGCCTGCCATTCAAGCCTTGGATTGCTGGAGCAATTCTAGGTGTATTTTATCCTTTGTTTTCAATGTTTAATTTAAGTTATCTTTGTTTAATTGCGAATATGAGGAACTAAGCTCGTTTTAGCTGGGGGAGAATTCAAAGCCATGAACATATATGTGATATGAGTTGATTACATCTAGTTATTGTTTCATAAATCGTGAATGCAATTTGCTTAACTGTTTGATTGAAAACTTATTCTTGTATGTTGATTAGGGATGCATACTTAGTTTGCATGCATGAATTTGATGCTAAAATATAAGGGAGTTTCACCTAATAATCACAAACTTATATTTAAAAGTAGTGGAGGTTGCTAGTCACGATCGCGTTAAGTAAATTCCTGGCAGGAGTGTCATGCTTTTCATAGTCACGAATGCCTTGTCAATGCTTATGATTTTCACAGAGCTTAATCATCTTTGATTGTATTTCTATTATGCTTTTCATGTAGAGAACTAATGGAGAATAATTTGGGTTGACGATGTGTATCCCATCCAATTCAATGAATTTAGGAAAATCTGAGAGTTAAAGCAGTGCTGTCACAGTTAACTTGGGGCGTTGAGGTTCATGGTTTATAGAAAGAATAACTGGAAATCGATTTGTATTGCATATGTGTCATGTGTGGAGAATGACCCTTTAGCTAGCCATTCACCCTTTAATTCACCCAAATTCATACCTTTCCAAGTTTGTTTCTTTAATTTGCTTAGTTTTAGTTAAATTCGTCAAAAACAATCCCCATTTAGTTCTTTGAGTCTTTTTAGTTTAATTTTCGTCCAAATCACCTCTAAGTGTTAGTTTTGAGTCTTAGGAACTTAGTTTGTGTGTTTTGAGTCATATTAGCTTATTTTTGAGTGTCTAGAGTCCAGAAACTGTCTAATTTGAGTTCTATTTGCTGTTTTGAGTTGTCTAGAGTCTAGTTTTCTATTTTTAAGTCTAGTTAAGTGTTTAGAGTCTAATTTGGGTAGATTAGCATCCCTTTTAATCCCCGGCCTAGAACGATCCCTACTTACACATACTACATTGATAGGGTTTAAATTTGAGTGCAATTTAATTTCACATCACACTGTAGCCGTAGAATCATTCGACCACGGAGCACCTTCAGTTTGGATAAACAGCACTATGTCGTGGCCAATTGGTTATCTATCCAAGTCTCGGTCGAGAAGGATTTCTGAATCCTTGTTGGTCGAGGTCATCTCATTAGCCTTCTCGGCGAAGTGAGGTGTTACCAGGTTACTACATTCGGCACATTGATAGTTGAATTTGATATTGAACTTCGCAGAACTAGCAGCCTTGTCTTCAGGCTCTAGAACCCGAAGGTCGAGAATTGTTCCTTCCTCGACTGTAGTCGCAAGATTAAAAAGTTAGCAGCGCGCCCAAACGCCACGCAACATATTTTACTCATCGACCGAGCTCAGCCGTCGAGTTGGCACGCCCTGCACACAATCTAAAGACGTAGTTAGCTCATTAGTTACTCGGCCCGCGCACCACGTAGGCTTGGTAGTTTTTAGGGTCAACATTTTGGCACGCCTGGTGGGACCTAGTGCTAAAATTACGAAGTTCATGCCAATTGAGACACGATTAGTTAAGAAGAAAGCAATTATGGGAAAATAAACAACTGATTTGTCAATTCAGAACATATGACAAAATTTACCGCAGACACAAAACCCTCTTATTACCGCAACACCGGAATCCGCGAGCATAACACGCTGAGAAAAGGAAGCTGGTCTCGGCAGTCAACCTTGCAATGCAAAGGTCCCTAACAAAACCACATGCATTTTCAATGAGGTGGTAGTAGAGGACTGTGATGAGGATGGTGGTGAAGGCACTGATCCACCAACAAGGTCGTTTCTCCGAAGATGACTGGATGAACAATCTCGGCAAGTTGAACAGATATTCAACCGAGGAATAGATAGTCTGCGCAAAGTAATATGCAGTACCAATGAGACACACACCAAATTGCTTGAAATGCTAGTTCATAAGATCTGTGAAGATAGACCTTCCAATCATTCTCGGCAATTGCCACCAAGGAATAATCCTTTACCAATAGTACAGGCCGAGCTAGTGCCTGCTCAGCTCAAGCCAATTGACCTGGAAAAGAAAGGAGGATCAAGCAGTAGATCAAATGGATCCGACCAGAAAGTGGAAACAACATTCATCGATATAACCGAGATCCAGAGGATGATCGATTCGGCGTTGAAAAAGGGGCCGAAATTCCCAAAATTCATCCACCCATACCCTGCCTACGTGGAGAAATTTGAATATCGAAAAGGCTTTAAAATCCCAGATTTCAGTTTGTTTGCTGGAGAATCATCTTTATCCTCGTTAGAACATGTGGCTCGGTTCACTGCGCAATGTGGAGATGTTAATAGCGATTTCCATAAACTGTGGCTATTTAACTTCTCATTGACAGGCTCGGTATTTGTGTGGTACATCAATCCCCTACTGAACTCCATCCACAGTTAAGAGGAGTTGGCCGAAAAATTTCATGAGCAATTCTATCGGCCGGGGATGGAAATGCCGGTTTCATCACTAGCCATGATGGCTCAAGCATCAGATGAGTCACCAATGGATTATCTTACCAGGTTTAAGTCGGCTAGAAATTGGTGCCGAGAACCCCTTCCTGAAGTCAAATTTGTTAGACTGGCTTTGAATGGGCTGGACGTGGAGTATAAAAGAAATTCCTGTGAGCAAACTTCTGAGACATGTACGAACTAGCTCAACATGTTGAGCAGTATGACTACCTACTCTGAGAAGAAAAAGTCTCAAAGTCTCAATCCCAAGAAACCATTTACAAAAACCCCACGGTTAGCTATGCCTTGACTGAAACTGAAGAATATGCTAGTGTTGATGCGGCCGAGATAGTAATCGATAAACCGTATATTTGCAAGGCATTGACTTATGCCAATCCCAAGGATGTCAAAACTCGCTCGGCCACCGAAGAATCTATCACCAAAACATCAAAAGTTTACACTTTTGACATTATTAAGGCCGACGCCATCTTCGACTAACTACTACTTGCCAAGATCATCAAACTTCGGCCTGGGCATAATATTCCTAAGCCCGAAGAATTGAAGGGAAGAACATATTGCAAGTACCATAACTCGAATAAACATACGATAAACAACTGTGTCGTATTTCGAGATGCCGTCCAAAGTTGGATTGATAACGGCAAACTTAAGTTTCCAGAAAGGAAAATGAGCGTTGACACCGACTCGTTTCCTACGACGACGGTTAATATGGTAAATGCCCATCTACCTAGGGACAAAGGGAAAGGGAAGGCCGAGTTCGTTCCAGTACAACATATCCCAAAGCAGAATTCTCGGCCACGACTCAAGATAGATTTATTTTCGAACGAGCCACCCAAAGTTCTTTCAGGACCGGCTATCATCGAGTCTATGACAGACTTTAGCACCGAGGAAGAAGATAGACCGGTGATTCTATACAGTCGGTGTAAGACAAACATCACCACCAAGCCAAACGAAAGGCTGTTTTAGTCTACGATAAAACAATCACCTTCCATGGCTGCAACACATCAGAAGACGCTCAGTACAGGCCAGCGTCAGGGAGTTTTCAACAGACTTGGCCCCAAAACACGACCGACCAAACTACCCTTAGTCAGACGGTGCCTCGACTTCGATGCACCATTCTATAACGAGGATTATTATGCACGAAGTTCTAGCAGCTCGAACTCTTCGGCAAAGCAGAAAACCTTCAAACCTCTTGAACCGCGCGATCAACGTTAGTACATCTATCATTCCCCTAAAGGTGTGTACACGACACTGTCCAAATCACAGAAGCGTCGGCGCCAAAGAATAGATTGCATGGCCTGCCGACAAGCAGCCTAGGAAACTTCGACCCCCAAGTGGCAGCCGAAGAACAAAACTAGTAGTGACGACGAGCGACAACCTCCGGCCATCGTGACAGAGTTGCTCCAAGAAAGACAAGTGATCAATCCTAATGTGGAAACCACATTTGAGGAGGCTGACAAGCGAATCAAACTTCTCCTTTGACCCGGGGAAATGAAGACGCGCTTTGAACATTTCAAGAAGGAAGTCGAGAGCAAACTTCCCCCGTTACCCATACATGAGCCTTTGATAAGAGTTAGATGGAAGCTACATCCCCCATTCCTCGGGGAGGCATTAAAGTATATGCAAGAGTTCCACAAAAAACATTCGGCTAAAGATTTATACGATTTGCCGAAAGCATGCCAAGATACGATTGATCTCGTTCTGGCCTGTCTTGATGCCGAGCGAATTATCCAAAAGAATTCAGACCTAGGGTTAAAAGCTAGGTTCCAGCACATATGAGAGGCTCAAGTCCTCGGCTTTGACGTCGACCTATATACCGATATCGATACGAACGAGCTTCCTTTCTCTCTTGAGGATCTCCAGCACTTACGATACCAGCCGTTTCTCTCTTCGGCCTTACGATCGACAAAACGAAGCGTGTTGCATGCTTAGATGCCTACCTGGACGTCAGGGATGCCCATATCATATATCAAGAGTAGGCTCGTGGCACGACGTAAGTCCTAGACCCCATTTTGGTTCCCGATGAACTTGAGGCGCTTGACCAACAAAAGAAAATTCTCAAAAATGCCTTGCAGGAACATACCCCGGCAACGGTTGATGCGGTTGACCCAGATACTTTCCATGATGAGAGTCCGGAAGAGAAAGGCCTGGCAGACGAAGGGCCGACAGAGGTGGGAGATACCGAGCCGATGGGTCATTCGGTTCTTGACAACATAGAGATCAATATGGTCTACGTCCTGCCTGCAGATTTTCAACCACGCACGTCCCAACCAAATTTCCTAGACGGCGACGTAGTGGCCGAGGAAGGTACTCAAGTTGACTTCGTACTCACTACCGAAGTCGAGTCAGCAACAAAAGAAAACAACCTCAAGGCACCTCTCCCTGAATTATTTCCTCGTTCGTCATCAGCCAATCTCCATTACTTGAAGCCATTGTATGTTACGGCTCATATCGAAGGATACCCAGTATCCAAAATTTTCGTTGACGAGCGACGGTCAATATCATGCTTGTGACTATCATGAAGGCGTTACGTCGCTTTAACGACGAACTTATTCCATCAGGGATCACCATGAGCATTTTCGTTGGTGACAAATCCCAAACCAAGGGAGTCCTCCCGTTAGAAGTGACCGTCGCAGGTCGCAATCACATGACTGCTTTTTTTGTAGTCGACTCCAAAACTGAGTATAATGTGTTGCTCAATCGGGTACAAGTTATATCCCTTCATCGTTATATCAAGTTCTCATTTTTTGGGTCGGCAAGACAGTCGTGGTTCACCCAGCCGATAATCAGCCATTTGAAGATAACATGATCTAAGCACGATACTACGATGATCATGTCGGCTACATCACTTTACACAGCCTCAACGAAGAAGGACGGCCGACTCAGATTTCTGTTCAGAAGGCCATCGAGGTTGGCTCCGAAACTGTTCACCAGGATTCGGCGAGACTCGGGTTGGCCAACTTTATCATCTATCCTGATGTCTGACACTAGTCAGGCCAAACGCTGAGCCGCAGTTTCATCGACCATGGAATGATTGCTTGCTCATTGGTATACTATCACCCAACAGTCGAATTTGGGCGTCAACTTCGTGGAGTTCCTCGTCGAAGGCAAAAATGGCCCTGTCCTCTCTCTTGACAAAATCCAAGCTGCCCCGGCCGAGCTTGAAGATAGCCGGCCTCAAGTCAAAGACCCTTTGGACGAAATAAATGTAGGGACGGCCGATAACCCTCGACCATTATTTATTAGTGCTTTGTTACCCCAACATACCAAGACTGAACTCTGTAAGTTACTTAGCGAATTTAAAGATTGTTTCGCTTGGAGTTATCATGAGATGCCTAGTCTTGACCAAACCCTCGTTGAGCATGAATTACGCTTCAAACCTGGTTGCAAGCCCTTTTGCCAGCCTTCTTGAAGGTTCTCAACCGAAGTTCAACTCGGCATAAAAGAAGAACTTGTTTGACTTTTAAACGTCGGGTTTATTCGAACCGCTCGATACGTCGAATAGTTGGCGAATATCGTGCCACTACTGAATCTGGCAACTGCCAAAGATGAATATCCTATGCCGATCTCAGATTTGTTAATTGACGTCGCAGCTACTCATGACATGATGTCTTTCATGGATGGTTATGCCGGTTATAACCAGATCTTTATCGCCGAGGCCAATGTTCATATAATTTCTTTTCGTTGCCCGGGGGCACTCGGAACATTCGAGTGGGTAGTGATGCCATTCGGCCTTAAAAACGCTGGTGCCACATACCAACGCGCCATGAACGCTATCTTTCATGACCTGATTGGCACAATGGTTGAGGTGTATATCGACGATGTGGTGGTTAAATCAAAAAGCCGCCGAACACATCTAGGTGATCTTCGATAAGCTTTCCTTCGTATGCGACGACATAATCTTAAGATGAACCCGGCTAAATGTGCCTTCGACGTATCGACCGGTAATTTCTTAGGATTCCTTGTGCATCATCGAGGAATTGAGGTGGACAAAAACAAGGCACGCGCGATCATCACTGCCCCACCCCCGACCACAAAAAAATAACTACAGTCCTTACTAGGCAAGATAAATTTTCTTTTTTGTTTTATAGCTAATTCGGTGGGAAAAATGAAGGCGTTCTCTACGCTTTTGAAACTGAAGGACTCGGATAGGTTTGAGTGGGGTAGAGAGCATCAAGCAACTTTTACACAAATCAAGGTCTCCCTTACCACACCGTCGGTCCTCGTACCACCTCGGCGCGGTAGGCCTCTCAAGTTATATATTTCAGCGGCCGAAGAGTCCATTGGCTGCCTCCTCACGTAAGACAACTATGTCGACCGCGAATAAGCTATCTTTTATCTCAGTCGGAATTTGAATTCACCTAAGATCAATTATTCACCTGTCGAGAAACTTTGCTTGGCTTTGTTTTTCGCCGCCACAAAACTTCGACATTATATGCTCCCATCAATTACGCAAGTCATCGCCCAAACAGATGTCATTCGTTACATGCTCACTCGGCCTATAGTAAAAGGCCGAATTGGGAAATGGACAATGGCATTATTAGAGTTCAGTTTGCAATACGTGCCTCAAAAAGCCGTTAAGGGCCAAGCTTTAGCTGATGTTTTGGCCCAACACCCCTCCTCATATGGTGTCGGGGGCAATGACGTCGAAATCAGCATGGTTGAAACACACGATAACTATTGGACGATGTACTTTGATGGATCTAGTACCTCAATCTCGGCTGGTGTCGACATCGTCATTCAATCCCCCAACCACTGCCGTTGGTATTTTTCTCTCAGGCTCAATTTCGATTGTACAAATAATCAGGCCGAATAAGAAGCTCTTATCATCGGCCTTCACATCCTCCATGACTTACGAGCAACCCGTGTCCTCGTCCTTGGTGATTCAGAACTTATGATTAACCAACTCAACGACATTTTTTGTTGCATGAGTTGTACTTTGGCACCTTATCACATGGTTGCCAACTATTTAGCCGAATCGTTTGAGAGGATTACATTCGAGCACATCTTGCTTGTTCAAAACATTGATGCAGATAAACTGGCACAAATAGCCTACGGAGCACAACTCCTGGAGGGCAAACTAGGCCATGCGATACCTGTAAGACAACGATCTCACCCGGCCTTGGTTAATCAGGACGTTCTCTAACACAATCACGTGATACGTACACGGGTAATGTCCTTGCCCTCGTTGTTAGAGCAAGAGGATCGTGTAGATGTTTGGGCCGTCAAGGCGCTACCAAACAATTGGAAATGCGTAATTATGCGGTATCTCGATAATCCCAGGGACAAACACGACCAAAAGATAAGAGCCCATGCCACAAACTACGTGTCATACCAGAATGAGTTGTATCGAAAAGGCAAGGACGGTTTATTGTTATTATGCCTCGACCTGAAGGAAGCCGCCCGAGTGATTACAGAAGTACACGAAGGAATTTACGGAGCCCATCAATCGGGATGCAAGATGCGCTGGCTACTTCACTGACATGGTTACTTCTGGCCGAGCATATTGAAAGATTGTATTGAGTATGCACGAGGATGCGTGCAGTGTCAAATTCATGGGCCTATACAAAGAACCCCGGCCAAATTACTTCATTCAGTTACCAAACCTTGGTTGTTCAGAGGATGGGCAATGGATGTGATTGGCAAGATCACACCATCTTCTGGAGCAGCAAAATATGCATGGATACTTGTGGCAACCGAATATTTCACTAAATGGGTCGAGGGAAAATCATATGCCGAATTAACAGCAAAAACGGTTGCGATTTTGTGGAAGAACACATTGTAACTAGGTTCGGCGTGCCGGAAATAATCATAACTGATAATGGCACAATTTTTACAGCCGATAGGTTTAAGGAGTATACGACGGGTTTGAAAATTCGACTCGAACAATCTACGCCGTATTATCCACAAGCGATTGGACAAGCCGAGGCAAGTAATAAAGTTTTGATCGGCATTCTCGAAAAAATAGTAAAAGAAAGGCCCGACATATGGCATTTAAAGTTGAACGAGGCTTTATGGGCATATCGAACTTCACCCCGGTCAGCGACAGGGACCACCCCATATGCATTAACATATGAGCATGATGCAATGCTACCAGTTGAACTAAGCGTAAATTCTCTACGAGTAATTGAGCAAAGTAGTTTGTCTAGCGCCGAATACAATCAGGCCATGATACAAGAGATAGAAGATTTTGAGGGAAATCGACTTGACGCTTACAATCTTTTAGTGGCACAAAAGAAGATCGCCGAACGAGCCTATAATCAGCGACTCAGACAAAAAACTTTCGGCGAAGGAAAGTTAGTATGCAAACAGTGCTACCCGCAGGAATAAAAGACCCTAGGTTCGGCAAATGGTCGCCGAATTGGGAAGAACCACTCATCGTCCATAAAGTCCTCGGCAAGGGGGCATATCACCTTAAAGATCGAACCGGCACAGTCCATAAGCTACCAATTAACGGGAAATTTTTAAAGAAATAATATCCGACTACTTGGGAGATGCGAGAGTTAAAGTTAATTTCATTAAAAAATTTGCAAAAGGTTACATAAGTTGGTCGATCGGTTTACAACCAAATGATTTTATGGTGATGAAGGAAAGAGAGATTCAAGAACGGTCTTCAACTCCAACCACCTCACCTCACCCATGGTGATTTCAACTTGCCGATTCCTCTTGTCCATCTTCAGTTGTTCAGCACGTTTCACGCAAGCCGCATACTCAATTAAGCAGGACTTGCCACCCGATTCAAACTCCTTTGTAAGATCGGAGGCAACCGCTGTCCTTCGATTCTGAAGTTCGGCAATTTGGCGGTCGAGGTCGGCCAGTGTTTCTTTCCTCACCTTCAACACTTCGATCTTCGGATAAAGGGCCTCCCAAGCGGCCGTTGCATCTTTCAAGTCATCTTCAGCCCGAAGAGCTCGCTCGAAAACATTAAAGTATTCTCAGGTTCGTTCCAGGGTAGAAGACGTTGAAGTAACAGTGTCTTTGCTTAGTTGACCCTCAGCTGCAAGATCGTTCAGATATTTCCCTATAAAGGCGAGACCTTGGCATTCGAGGACTTGTGAGGCTGAGAGAGACATGAGCTCCTACAGTTTGACCAGGACATTCGATTCGGCCATTGATACAGAGGGCCCGGTGGTAGTTGCCGAAGGACCAGCTGTTCCCAAAGTGTTCAAAAGAAGAGCATCGAATTCGACCTTCCATGAAGGCTGCACATAAAAAAAATTTAGACAAAAAAGAGTCAGAAGAAGAATATAATAGAGAGAATTTGTTAGACCTGTCGAGAAGAGACTTCGGCCATATCCCCTGGTTCATTGCTCGAACCTAGAGAACTTAATAGCCGCCGAGCCCAGTATTTTAGACTGCTTCTCAATTCACGCGGCCGATGAAGGTTATCTACGTTTGACGGCAATTGAGGTGGCCAGGAAATATAGATAACACCCTTCGGCGCATAAAATTTTTGATGAAATTAGTTGGTCGAGGATGACGCTCCAGTGCAATCTCGTCACTCTTATCATCCTGAAATAAAGGTTGTTAGCAGTTTTGAATTTATGGGAAGAAGAAAATTACCAACCATACAATTATACCTCTTCCAAGATGATTGCTGATTGTTTTTGATTTTTGGAGGGAGTTTTCTTCGTCGACGGAGTCGCATCCTCCAAAACAGGGGCAACGGCTGGCTCAGGAACTGCCGCTTTCTCGACTTGCGGGGTAGTAACTGGCTCGGCCAGCTCCGGAACGGCCGTCTCCTCAACCAGCGGGGCAACTGCTGGTTCAACTACGACTTGAGGATCAGGTCGAGCTTCGGATGCTTGGCCAGTCAGAGCTGGCTCCGCGACCATTGAGGTGGGTATAACCGGGATAGAAGGAGAAACATCAGGGGTGGTCGTTCCTGTTGTTTGGCTAGAGATAACATGAATTTCCCGTTCTCCTTTCTTTGCCAACTTCTTAACAGGTTTTAAAGGACGAAGGGCTGCACTTGCCATTTCACTCTCCTGCCGAGGTCGTTTGCCTGGCTTGGAGGAGAGAATCAATTTTTTCTTGGCCACGGTTGAAGCTACTACTTCTACCTTTTTCGGCGCTCGGCTGCTCGAAAATGAAACAGAAACAATACAATTTTGAATGATGTTTTTTAAGAAAATAAGAGACAGGTAGCCATATACCTTAGGTCGTCTCGTTAGGTTGGGGAGCATGGGCCTTATTGGGTCGGTTCCTAAAAATCTTATTGATAACATCTTCGACCAGAGTGCCAAAAAAGTTCCGGGTGTACTCTTCCCACCAATCACCGAAAGTGTCGGTGTTGAGAGATTCTGGGACGGTTGGTTAAAGGCGAAACTTCTGGCATCGTTCCTGAAACTCTTTATTGGCGTCCTTGCATTCTTTCTCTAAGGAACCAGACAGTCGTCCTCTGCTCAAAAGAGAGCGAGAGGTGAGAAGAGGCGTTGGGCAACCCTAGAGGTAGCCGAGCTATCAAGCAGTGAATTGGGGATGGTATACCTCCCAGCTTGCTCGACGAGGATCACAACCGAGAGGAAGGCCGCGGGTAAGCACAAATGATCCCCAGGATTGATGGAGATCAGCATCTTCGTCTGCACTCCACGCCGACGTAGGAAGTTTGATTGACAAAGGATATTCTCGGTGGCGGCAGATCAAGAACTCTTCGTCAGAGAAAGAGTTGAGACTGAAAAAGAATTTGAACACTTCTTCAGCCTAGTGAGGAGATACTGGTCGAGAAGCCAGCTGATGACCAAGCACTCCAGTAGATGGAAAATTGGTAGTCTCTCGTCGAAGAGTGGCGAAGTAGACCAGTAACCAGAGTTGGAAGACCCAGAGGGGGCCGTTCTGGTGTGGGTCGACCTTGTGGAGGGTCATCTAGGCCAGGCAGCGTAGAACGCTGGCAAGAATAGCTGGGCTAAGTGCCAGGGTATGACCGCTAGCCAAGGCTCCGGCCACAGGCATGTTTTCGACCAAACATTTATTGGACTTGGTACAACAAATAAATTTGTTATACCAATAGAAAATGAAGGCATCGTGTTCTCCCTCCCACAAGTTCTCCTCTCCTCGGCCGGCAAAATGGAGATAAAGGGTGTTATAGTTGAAGAAGTTTTTGTGTAGTTTCTGAACTTCTTCCTTTGAAGGTGCTTGGTCTTCTCCGCTCAGCGCTTCGAGGGCCCGTTTGTTAGAGAGCGTCTTTAAGTCAATGTTCGACGGATACCCAGAGAGGGTAGCGTCGATTAGGATTCCAAAGGGAGAAGTCCCCAAGATAGCGGTAACGTCGAGGATAGTGGGACCAACAGGGCCGAAAGGGAGGACCATGGTGTTGGTGGCCGAGCACCAGAAGCTTGAGGTTGCTATGAGAAGCTCCTTGTCCATGGTAATTTCCATAGATGAAAGGTGAATGGCATCCTAAATGCCAAGAGCTCTCCATTGCTCGCCAAAGATTTTCTCCATTCGTGCAACCCAGGCTGCCCAGGTTGCGGTAGTCGAAGGTCAGGAGCCTTGAGGTTTTGCCGAATCCCACTTCAACCATTCAAACCCTTGTAGTAAGGGTGTTAGGCATTCAGTCTTGAAAAGTTTGGTGATGGATGATGGCAGTGCATCCTTGAACAGTGGACCGAGGATCTGGTGAGTGGTGCTCATATCGCTTTCAAAGCATATAGTCTTGACTGAGCATCGATCGATGATTTTCTCGCATTTGTTGCATTCCTTAGAGAGTTTGGAGATGAAGAAGGCCATTGATAAAGATTCAAAGGTTTTCTGGGTTTGAATGAAGTTTTTCTGAGTTTGAAGGAAGGATTTCTGGATTTTAAGAAGTTCGAGGGCAAAGAACAAGGAATTTCTGAGAATTTGAAAACGTAGAATGCAAATAGAAAGAATTCAGGTATTTATAGACGTTTTGAGAGGGAAGATTAAAACGTTTGATTTTCAAAATTGGGGATAAAATCGATTGGGAATGTCGCTAATCATTGAGGAAATTCTGAGAATCTAGGGGAAGAGACCGAGATTTTTGGGGTTTGAGGACGCACAATTACATGTTGCGGCTGTTTTAATGGGGAAGTGACATTTCGACGGCTGCACGTCTTCAAGGTCATGATGGAAGGCTACTAAGGTGTTTTGGGAATCGACACATGGCAAGACGGTTGGAAGAATCAAGAAAGCAAAGAGATGCTTCATAAATGAGCGCGATGTTTCCCAAGGACATGATGGTGATTCCCGAGGAGGTTTAATTTTTCTAAATACGTGAGATTGGTTTCACTTCTTCGAGGCTGAGGTTCGACCAAGGATTGTTGGTCGATAGCCTCAGAAGTGAGGGGGCAATGTTTAGGCCCAAAATATTGGTCTGGGCCGAATTCAGAGTTACATCCGGCCTAACGATCTTTCTAGAATTCTCGTTAGATTTTGGGTCATGGGTCGCCTAGTCAAGGCTGGCCGAGTCCTATCAGGGAATGGAGTCTTTTAGATAAGAATAAGGGAGTTGAGTCCTGATACAACCAGGAGGCTCGGCCAAATGAGGATGCAGAGACCTAGAGGTGAATGTGGCCGGGTAAAGGGTTTGATTCGAAGTCCTACGTTGTTTAGGATCGGTCGAGTTCTGATTGGATTAGCTTTAAGAAGTCTTATTCCGAGAAGGATTCTAACTCGGTTATGAAGGGGTTTGCCCCTATAAATACAAGACTCAGTACATCATTCAAAGCCCCCTCCAATTCAATACACAAATATACCCTGCGCAAACCTTCGCTCTACGTGAAACCTTTCAACAACCTTGAGATTTTTATTTTCCTTTTCGCCAACACACCTTCAGTTTGGATAAACAGCACTATGAAGGCAACCGGTGAACATCTTCAGTTTGGATAAACAACACTGTAGCCGTAGAATCATTCGACCGCGGAGCACCTTCAGTTTGGATAAACAGCACTACGTCGAGGCTGATTGGTTATCTATCTAAGTCTCGGTCGAGAAGGATTTTCGATTCCTTGTTGGTCGAGGTCATCTCATTAGCCTTCTCGGCGAAGTGAGGTGTTACCAGGTTACTACATTTGGCACATTAACAGCCAAATTTGATATTGAACTTCGCAGAACTAGCTGTCTTGTCTTTAGGCTCTAGAACTCGAACGCCGAGAATTGTTCCTTCCTCGACTGCAGTCGCAAGATTAAGAAGTCAGCAGTGCATCCAAACGCCACCAGCATATTTCACTCACCGGCCGAGCTCGGCCGTCGAGTTGGCACGCCCCGCACACAACCGAATGACGTAGTTAGCTCATTAGTTACTCGGCCTGCGCGCCACGTAGGCTTGGTAGTTTTTAGGTTCAACAACACCACACAAGTCATCTTTAAATATATGAGTCAGTATAGATATATATGCAAATTACCAAAATAGAACCAACGTTAATTGTTTCTCATATTTCATAATATACAATCGGACATCCCACACATAGAAATTGGTACATCAGTATTAGGAAAATGATCCTGGCTGAATCCTTTTCCTAGGGATCCTAGGGATCCCGCGATCGTGACCGTTCATCGTACATCATGCGGTCAATTTTCATTAGGTACTCTTTATATTTAATTTTAAATTTTAAATTTTGAAATGATTTCTGACCGCATGATGTACGATGAACGTTCACGATCTCGGGATCCCTAGGATCCCCAAAAAAAGGATCCGGCCAGGATCCTTTTCATCAATATTATATGCATCCTTGGGTTTAACGTGTCTAATAAATAACATATTGGTGGCATAAGTCAATATGTAAATCAAATCTATGAAACAAAACCAAGCGAAACATTTCACATAACATTATAGCAAATTAAACCAATAAACTTCCCTTTGTTGCAGTCCTATTAGATTAGGAATGTGATTGTGTAAATCCTAGAATATCTTGGAATATCTCTTATATTCCTATTAGGAGTTGATTACCTATTAAGAGTTGTAATCCTAAAAGGGTAAGGAATTAACCTTCCCTACTACTATAAATAAAGGCACAATAGGGTGGAATAGAACACACCTCACAATTACACATCTCTCTCTTCTCTCTATACCGCACCTTCCCTCTCTCTGGCCTCTATAATTGTTCAGTAAATTATGCCTACAACACGTTATCAGCACGCTCTTGACGCTACGCTAAAGAGAATTTATTCTTCAATCAGGGGAGTATTACGTTTTAATTAGTCTATTTATGATTAAGTTATTATTTTGAATTGATCTACATGCCATTGATTTAATATAATTTTTCTGTGTTGAACATGATACAACGCATTGGAGATGTAATTCCAGCTTTCCGAGAAGGATCTTCAACAAATTCAAAGGCTTTTGTTGTTTTTTGCCAATCAGGTACGCTTAAAATAAAGTAAGATATTTGAAACAACCATGAAGCATGAAAACATTCCCCATATTTATATTTTCCTTCCGATATATATATTGTCTATGTTCATATATTTGCCAATATATATATATATATATTTGTTTCATGCATTACGCAATTAAATCGTTATGTGGAATTTGTGAGTCAGAGAACTGAAATAAAATAGAAGCATGATTTTTTTTGGGTTATGAAAACCGTAGAAATCGAAAAAGAGAAAGAAAAAAAAAAACCCCCAAAATCGCAATCAAGCTGCCTAGCCAGTTGAGCCTGCAGCTTCTGGCTTTCGCATAAACTTGGGGTCACGGCTTATGTGGTTTTTTTTGGCTCACAAAATAGGCTTGTTTTTTTTTTTCTCATATGCAACCCGCTAGGGCTGACTTTTCTTCTTCCTGGGTTTTTCAACACATTCCCTTACATTGGACCAGCAGTCCGGAAGAACAATGAAAAAACACAATAAAATGTTGCCAGCAGCTGACTGGGCCCGCTCTGAATGCAGCACGCTAGGCTCCCATTTTTCTTCTTGGCTCGTGACTGCAGCAAGCTTGCAAGCTTGCTTTTGCAGGTTATTGGGCTGCCAGCAGCAGCCTCACACGACCCAACCCATAGCTTGCAGCTGCTGGGCTTTGCAAATTGGACAGCAGCTAACAATCCAATGCTGGGCTGCCTCATTTTCTCGGCCCAAAGTCAATTTTTGGCCTTTTTTTTCTTCAGCCCGCACCATATATTTTTTATTATTTTTGGTGCCTGATTTCAAGACCCTAACCAATTTTTTGGGTTTTTCTTTCGAATAGCCCGCAACCATCTAACCCAAAATATGGCCTGAAACTTTGTATTATTTGTTTGCTTCTACAATCGACCCCGAATGGTCTCGATCTATTGAATTCATTAACGATTCAATAAATTATTTAATTTCTTTGAACCATTGACTCACTTTCGTAGTCCCGAAGCGCTCATACTTGAGTTCCTGAAGAAACTCAAATCCACTACACTTAATTGTATATTGCATTCTGTGTTCTTGCAGGAACCTTTCTTTTATGAACTAAATGTTCATAAACTAAATTGAACCTGTAGTTTCAAATTTATTGCCTTTGAAACCCGAAGTTTTTCATAAAACAATACACCCATGAAAACCCGACGTTTTTCATGAAAATCATGTCTTAGAACTCGAATATTCTAACTTTGATGCTTATGGATGATTCATTCCCATAGCACCATTCACAATCTTGTTCCCTCCAATTCAGTGGATTGTTGAACCGTCACAAATTCAATTTTCCTGATTTGGATGTTTCTAATAGAAACCACTTTTTGTGGGGTACAAGATGTGAATCTCCACTTGACTAGCAAGAAGCTGATAAACCATTTTAGCCAACAATGGCATGGAAGAGTTGAATAAGCCTTTGCCATGATCTTCATTCGAAGACTTATGCCCAAAGCATTGTAAACGGAAGTACCTCCTGAACAAGGATTCCATGGCTCTTTGGCTCGCTCATACGGACCGTTTAATCATGAAAGACATTGCCTGAAGCACACCATAATTACGTCTATGAATGAGTACAATTCTGAAGTTTATAAATCAGATCGAAGTTTGGCTAGAAAATACTTTTCTCGTCCTTCCATGTTTCTAACTCACTCTTGAAGCAGAAGTATAGAAAGCGAAAGTTTACCAAATTCTCGAATCTGATTACTACCACAAACATATGGTAGAATAAAGGCCTGCCAAGGTGTGACATCATGCTCAAAGCGTAATCCTTGGCACCTAAGACCTAAAAGTTCAAGAATAAGGGATAATATTTCCAAACCTTAACCCTGCAGAATCTACTTCCGTCTTGATGGAATAGATCATTGGTTATGCACCTATTCGTGCCCCTACCATTGGTGTTGAGGAGTACCATTCTAGTAGTCAATATGTGAGACTCATTTTGCTCCACCAAACAGCGTTGGAAGAGCAGAATTTTGACATGGATGGCCTTGTTGGCCAAATCCCCTTAGTAAACCATTTACTTTGTGAACATTTTCCCATGTTCTTGGATTGAAGTTTGGTGTATGTTTTACTTATGGATAATCTTATTGATATTGTCCTCGAATATGAGTTAATTGAATCATGTTTCTTAATACATGTGACCGATTCAATTAAACATGTGATTAGGTAGGAATGTGAGAAAGTTAGTTGTCTAGATGAATACAATACTACGCACACTAACTTTACACCTAAATCACCTCTCTAATAACGACTTCAGGTTTATCCAACATGATTAAGAGCATTGGCACGCTCCTTGTTGTATGAATGGTACTGAATTACCATTTAAGTGACCTTAAATTCTCCCTGTCGTTGAGTTTTTAAGGATATTCGAGAGAACAATGATCATAAATGAAACCACTAAAGAAAATAGAGTGAAATATCTTTGCACCACCTCCAAGAATGAGCTTGAAGCTTTGATTTCGGGCCAATAGGTTGTCTCCCAACTGGAAACATGCCACATGTGGCCGGCCAGGAGCCGGGTGATTGAGCAGTTTATTTACTTTGGCATAACCATTTGGGACACTTAGGTCAAACAATGATGCTACAACGCATCTCCTTACTCGAAGTAAGGATCATGTGCCTACAAGCACACTTTGCCAAGCCTGCTCATTAGGGAAATTGATTTTCTAAATCATCCCTTGCAAAGATACGAAACGACTCTCTTTTCGCAGTGGATTCAAAGGAATATATGTGGACTATTCCAACCAAAATGCGGACCATATAAATACTTATGATTTTGGTTGATGAATCGACAAACTAGTCACATGTTTGTCCACACACATTACTGCTAAACCTCCTAGCCGATTAAGGGTTCACCACCCCACTTATCCCATAAGGTCTGGGAGACTGGATAATGCTGGAGAGTTTATATCGACGGTTTTTCGATAAAGTATTGCATGTATTTTGGGTTTATAATTGAACATCGAATTCCCATGTTTACCCCAAATAGCCTCGCCTAAAGATCATAAGCCCAGATTTTGGTGAACGTACCAAGTTTTCAGTTTTTGCCCAGGGCTATGCAATCTTGTACGCAACTATGTTGGTCCGTCTTGAGGCCCATTGCCACCCAACCTATTTGATGTTATAGTTGGTTACTGGTACGAACCTGACAATTTTTGTATTTACTCATTTGGGTGTGCATTCCATGTGCCAAGTTGCGTTATCGCAACGTACTAACCTGGGTCCTCAAAGAAGGATATGAATCTTTGTCGATTATGATTCTCCTTCACACTAGCTCTCTTCGAGCCCTTGCATGTGATCTATTTACCGCTCATTTGCGGGTTGTCACTTTAATGAGACAGTATTCCCATCGTTAGGAGGAAATAAGAACGTTAACGTTCCTGGAGAACAGCGCAAATTTACGTGGACGTTGCCCACTATGTCTCATCTCGATCCCCATACTGCACAAGTATGATAAGCAAGTGCGATGTATTCTAGCTTTTAGAATGTTTCTCCAGACACATTCCTCTTATCTAGCTAAAGTGACGAGATCATATACCAGCTGCAAACATGCCTGCAGGGATAGATGTACTTAACGAACATCGAGTCAACATCCCTGGAGGGTGTGCCGTCCCTGTTGGATGGTCCGGTACACCGGCGGATAGTGTTGGACGGTCCAATACACCGGCGGATAGCCAATCAATCTATCTTGGCCTGGAGCACGACAGATTATTCGGTTAATAGGATTCACTTCCCTATAACAATGAATCCATGCTCGATCGCTGTCTCAAATCATTTCCATCTCATGAGATTAATCTGGATTACTCCCGAGACTTGAAGTTCTTGGTCCAGTATACTAGTTTGGATAAGCTAAATGGAATTGAAATGAGATTACCATCGATGATGTTTTCACTTATATGTTAGCTACCAACATAAATGAAAAGCGATGATATCGAACCGTGTTTCGTTGATTAAGTGACAACGTAGAGCTGATTGGACAACTGAAATTACAATCCAGGTCAAATTCCTTACCAAAGTGTGTTTTGGACCTATCGTTCCTACACTGCCCAAGGTAACCCTGTTGTGTTACAAGTGGGAAAGGAAACGTTATAAGATGAATGAAATAATATGATATGATGCACGCCTTACAACGTAAGGTTTCTCTCAAACGTCCTGTGATTGATAGCAGCATTATGAAATGTGGTTAGTGTTTTCTCCATGGGGATATAGATACAGAGATTTACATGTAAGTTCCCGAAGAATTACATGAACTGGTTCAAATAGTTCTAAACCACGGAACACCCACTTAACTTGTGTGAAGTGTTCACCTACAATCCGACGAATATGGTATACCCGTCTAAGTGATTATTTGATCAATCGGGGATGAATTATGCCCTTGCGTGTTAAACTATGATGTCTTATTCTGAATTGCTAGAGCTACAGTTTATGTCTTTGACACAAATCTCACTAAGACTCCAGAAGAGCTTAAGAAAACTGCCTCACACCTGAAGATGGAATTTGAGATGAAGGATCTTGGGAAAACTCGTTTATGCCTTAACCTGAAGTTCAAGCGTTGTTTTGACGATATTTTGGTCTACCTGTCGAACTACACCCCGAAGGTGTTACTTTTGAGTATACCTTTGATCGTCCATATGTTATATGCAAATTAGACCCTTGAAGAGGTTATGGAATCCGAAATTCCATATCTAAAGTTTAACTTTGCGCTTCGTTGTACTTAGCTCATTGTATTAAGACATGACATCTCATTCGATGTTGATCTCGGTAAAGATGCAGCACCGCGCCTACACGTATCCACTGAATTAGTATTAAAGACGTTCCCTGAAGGTACTACGAATTTGGGCAAATCAAATCCCAACGCATCTTGAGCGGATCCAACCCCCCTGATCCTCGAAATCATGATTGCCTTGTTGTTATGTTGACGCAGGTTATTTGTCAAACCCGCACAAGGCAAAATCCCCGAATGGTTATGTCTTTACCATTAAAGGATATCGCAATATCTTGGAGGTCCCCAATATGACCTTAGTTGTGAAACCTTTAATCATTCCAAGATTCACCTTACTTCACTACGCCACAAGTGAGACATGGTTAAGAGTTCTTGTTGAGCATATTAGAAGTACTTGCTCTGTTTTCATCCATCGTTGAGTCCCGACGACGATCCATGAAGACTATGCCGCATGTATCCACCCGACCAAGCCATGATACATCAACGAAGTCAACGCCAAGACATATTGCGCCTATAACTACATCAGCAAAGCATCAGGAAATTGAAGTCATGCAAGCTGATCCCAGACAACCTTGCCGACCTCTTCACGACGTCACTGCCGAAGTCAACCTTCCAGAAGCTTGTCTGAGGAATTGGTATGCCTAACTATTCGTGTGCAATGCTTGTAGTTCTCATTTGGAAGTTATGTCAAACTCAGGGTGAGTACTCTGAAGTATACTCACTTGATCTTAATGTACTCTTTTTCCCTACGATTAGGAGCATTTTTCCCACTGGGTTTTTGCTACCTAACTAGGTTTTAACGAGGCACCCATCCTGGGCTGATCATACCCTTGTGAGCTTTTATACTTGCTTCCAAAAGACGTATAGTTTTGACTTAATGCAACTTCTCACTTTTCTCCTTAGTCTATGAGTTTTTCTCTCACATTGGGTTTTACCATAGCAAGGTTTTGTGAGTTTTACTTTTTTTATGCATTCTTCCATTGATTTAAGACTCGCATTTGCTCATTGTGCCGACGACTTCATCAACTATACCTGCTTCATCACTGAAGATCTGATGCGCCATTTACTTGAGTATTTACACACTTAAGGGGGGAGTGTTGCAGTCCTATTAGATTAGGAATGTGATTGTGTAAATACTAGTATATCTTGGAATATCTCTTATATTCGTATTAGGAGTTGATTACGTATTAAAAGTTGTAATCCAAAACGGGTAAGGAATTAACCTTCCCTACTACTACAAATAAAGGCACAATGGGGTGGAATAGAACACACCTCACAATTACACATCTCTCTCTATGCCGCACCTTCCCTCTCTCTCTAGCCTCCATAATTGTTCAGTATATTATGCCTACAACATTGTAGACATCGAAATTTTGGTGAAATAAATGTTGACCAATGCATTAAAATTACAACCTCCATTCATTTCACCTACATCATACACTCACTTCACCTACAACCTCCACTTATTTCACCATCATCATACACTCACTTCACCAAAAACAGGGATGGTGGTGATTCATTCTCAAAGCCTATAAATAGGCTTCTCCATCAAGGGATCAGGGGAAGAATGGACATACATTTTCTCTACTCCCAAATTGGAAGAGAATTCACCAAAATCCTTGAAGCTTTGAAACTCTAAAGCTTTCAAGCATCCAACCTCCCAAATCCCTAAGAATTCCGAAGGATCGAGAGAGCTCTCTTCGTTCTTCATTAAATCCTCGGAGAAACGTTCATCAAGATCAAGCCCTGAAGGCCCTTGAAGAAACTTCCAACCGTTTATCCAAGATCAAGCCTCGACGGCCCTTGGATCAACAACACAACCCACAAATCTACATCTTACGAAGATAGAATCAGAGGACCAAATTGTAAAAGAGATTGTAACCCAAAAATTAATACAAACTATTATTTTGTACACGTGTTCTTGTTTCGTTCGTTTTAGGAAAATTCGTGTTTACAAATTTGGCACGCCCGGTGGGACCATCTCTACCTCTCTTCTTCATCTTCAAATTCGTAAAAAGCACAAGTGGCGTCAAGGAAGGTTCAAGCTGTTCCCGCAACCAACGCGAAGAACATAAAGGTCCTCGCTACAAGTGGTGGCACTTCGGGCATCACAACTCGAAGCAAAGCAAGAGCTCTTTCCGTCGTATCTTCCACCCCTGCATTAACTCTGCTGAAAGAACAAAAGCACCTGAGGCACGAGCCCGTGATCACCCTGGCCTCGCTAAGGGCGCCAAGAGAGGAAAGCTCAGGGAGGTACTCGGAGTTCTTACTTTCCGATGTTGACTCGAGCAGCAGCTCAGCCATGCAAGTCATAACCACAGGAACGACTATAATCGATGAGCAGCTGGCTTAAATGAATGAAGCGATCGTAAAACTCACACAGACTGTGGAGGAGAAAGACTTGCAAATCACCGCACTCGCCAACCAACTAGAGGCGTAGCACGACGTAAAAGTCGACCTAAAGGTTGATCCACTAAAGAAAGAAGCCGACGAAGAAGAAGCGACTCCGATGGAGAAAGCCGAAGAGAAGCGGGAGCCAGACCAAGCAGCGGCGCTCATGAGATCTCTATCTATCCAGCAGCTGCAAGAGATGATCGCCAGCACCATCAAGGCACAGTACGAAGGAAGCTCACATGACTCAGTACTATACTCAAAGCCTTACTCTAAAAAGATTGACGCTTTTAAGATGCCGAAGGGTTATCAGCCGCCAAAGTTCATGCAGTTCGATGGAAAGGGAAACCTAAAGCAATATGTAGCCCATTTCATTGAAACCTGCAACAATGCTGGAACAGAGGGAGACTACCTCGTCAAGCAGTTCGTGCGCTCGCTGAAAGGCAACGCCTTTGACTGGTACACCGACCTCGAACCCGAGTCTATCAACAGTTGGGATCAGCTAGAAAAGGAATTCCTCAACTGGTTCTACAGCATTTGCTGCACCGTAAGCATGCTGGAGCTGACCAGTACGAAACAGTGAAAGGATGAACCTGTCGTTAACCATATCAATAGATGGCGTTCATTAAGTCTGGATTGCAAAGATCGGCTTTCTGAAACCTCCGCCATTGAGATGTGCATTCAAGGCATGCACTAGGGGTTACATTACATCCTCCAAGGTATAAAACCGAGAACATTTGAAGAGCTGGCAACTCGTTCCCATGACATGGAGTTGAGTATCACCAATCATGGAAAAAATGTGCCAATCTCCAACTTCAAGAATGATAAGGTATTTGCTCCGAAGGTGGACAATCACAAGAAGAAACCCACCAAGGAAGCTTTTACTATCAACGCCACCCTTATTAAAACCTCCCATGCGCCCATCAAGATCTCATCCAAGAACAAAGTGAAAGAGATAAAGAGAGATGAGCCTTCTCGCACCCAAGATAGGTACAAAAACACCTTGAGGGAACTAGAGCAGAAGACGTACCCTTTTATTGACTCTGACATAGCAGTAATGTTAGACAACTTGCTGGAAAAGAATGTGATTATGCTACCTGAATGCAAGTGTCCCGAAGAGATGAATCGCGTGAACGATCCTAGGTACTGCAAGTACCATCGTATCGTGAGCCATCCTGTTGGCAAGTGATTCGTCCTCAAAGAACTCATCATAAAGCTAGCACAACAAGCGCAAATCGAGCTTGACCTTGAAGACACGACCACAACACACACTACTACAATCGTGTTTAGATCCTTTGATCCCGTGCCTCTTCAAATGACGCATGACCATTCCCGTCAATGCTCAAATCAACGGCACCTTCGACACAACCATCAACAGGGGCAAACAACCAAGATACACCTACTGACGAGGAAGCCAAGACCACAAGCCACAAGGCCAAAGGTGGAACAAGGGAGAAACCACTGTCGTCGCAACAATAGGAAACCCAAAAGAAACGTAAAAGCTGTTAAGCCAACGTACGTTGGGGAACCTATGGAGCAAGAGCCACGCATTCCTGTTTTTTTGCATGAGTACTTCCCGAAGGATTTCTTCCAACAATGCACTATCGATGTCGAGGAAGAAGAGACCTTCATGCCCAAAGAAGGCCTGCCGATACACCTCAGTATCAAGTAAGCATTGCAATTGCCCAAGGAGATGCGAAGAGCACTAATAGCAGTCTTGGCAAGTCTTGGAGAGTCCTGACGACCATGAGGTACAAGAAAGTAAAGACGAAGGCTTGAAGCTTCGGCCACATGAATATGCCACATGTTGTGGCACCTGTAACGCAATCAACTTCACTGATGAAGACTTACTATTGGGATCAAAGCCTTACAACCATCCTCTATTCATCTCGGGTTACATAAGGGAGCACAAAGTCAACCGCATGCTTCTGGATGGTGGATCGGCCATAAACATCATGCCAAAGTCAACAATGACAGCATCAAGATGGATGAACTGTCCTTGAGCCGTCTGCTAATCGAGGGTTTTAACTAAAGAGGACAAAGAGCGATGGGCATGATCCGAGTGGAGATGACCATTGGTGAGCTCAAATCAAGCACAATATTTCACGTGATTGATGCAAGAACTTCCTACAGCTTGCTATTAGGAATGCCTTGGATCCACGAGAATGGAGTAGTACCATCCACCATTCACCAATGCTTAAAATTCTACCGAGAAGGAGTGAAGGTGATCCAAGGCGATACCAAGCCATTCACCGAGGTCGAATCACATTTCGCAGACGCTAAGTTTTACATGGATGAAGATATGGTGCCCAAAGTTCTTCCCAAAGAGATTAAATCCACGGGCAAAACGGCACCTAAAAAGCAGGAATGGCAAATCATGCCCAAGAAGGAAAAGTCGTGCCAGCTTCAAGCAAAAACGACGATGAGCCTACTAAACCTGCAACAACTAAAAGGAGTAGGACACCCTCAAAAAGACCGAACACACCCGTCTTCCGATACATCCCGACGTCGAGAAGAAAGAATGGTCAATCCCCATTCGAGACATGAGCAAGCAAAGCCAACAGTCAGCGACATAAAGATGATGTAAAGTTGCTCAAGATAAATGCAGTTTTGCCTCTGACACAGCTAGGCGATGCTAAGGTTGCAAGACTACCACAAGGCTTTGCAAAAGCTCAGCCAAAGGGAGTGGAGCCAAGCTTTCTTCCAACCAAGAGAATCGAAGAAGGTTTTGATCCAAACGCCTACAAACTCATGTCGAATGCTGGGTACGACTTCGCTTCCTCTTTGAATCCAGGAAAGAAGGTTTTAAACACTGTCGATGATAAAGAACGTGACCTCACCAAGACTCAAAAGAAGTTGAATGAGCATGGTTACAGAGTTGACAATAACAAAGTTGGACTCGGCTTCACACCAAATGCACCCGTGAAAACCTCAAGCAAAGCGAAAAGTGCTAGCACTTAACACATCAGCGTAAGCATTGAACAAGATCAAGATGAGCCTAAATCCGCCCCTCAGACGTCAGTCTTCGGTAGGATGAATCATTCAAAACCCAAAATTTCGGCACTTAATCACATTGGTGGTTAAGACCGAACCTCCGTCTTCAAGAGGCTTAATACGCCAACATCCCAAAGCTCTTTCTTCAAAAGGTTGTCAAAACCTAAGAAACAAAGCAACACGGCTAGCTCTCCTCTATGATGGTCTGCTTTGGAAAAACTTGAAGACAACAAGAAGCTTTCTAGAAAGAGGGAGATAATACCAAAATAAGAAAAGCTCGACGGGCTAGTAGAAAAAGGTGACGTTCGAAGCTCGATTCCTTCAAGGATGAAGTGCCAAGCAATCTTGGAGATTGACACAAATGGACCACTGAAAGTAAGAAGGCGCACCATCATCCACACTGGACAATCTTCATGCCAACAAGCTCGAGATAACAGCACTGAATAGGAGGTCCAAGTATCTTCCACATCACGATCCAATAAGGTAAAGAAGACGAAATCCCCGAGGAAGATGTCACTGCTACGCCACCACAGCTCGAAGATGGGGGGCAAGCCACGGTTGATGATATCAAGGAACTTAACTTAGGCACAAGCAAGGAACCAAAGCCTATCTTCGTAAGTGCATTACCAACTGCTATTAGAGTACAAAGACGTCTTTTCTTGGACCTACAAAGAAATGTCTGGCCTTGACCCTATCGTCACTGTGCATCATCTTCCAGTCAAGCCTGGAACGCGACCGATAAAGCAAACTCAAAGATGTTATCAGTTTGAGCTCATCCCATAAATTAAGGTCGAGATTGACAAGTTAATCGAAGCAGGCTTCATTCGAGAGGTGCAATACCCCAAGTGGATCTCCAACATCGTTATTGTCCTGAAGAAATCTGGACAAATACGTGTTTGTGTAGACTTCCGAGACCTCAACTATGCTTGCCTGAAGAACGACTTCCCCTTGCCAATCATTGAAATCATGGTGGACGCAACCACTGGCCACGAGGCATTATCATTCATGGACGGCTCTTTTGGATACAATCAAATTTGCATGGCTCTCGAAGACGAGGAACTAACAGCCTTCCGCACTCCAAAAGGTATCTACTGCTACAAGGTGATGCCCTATGGTCTAAAGAACGCCGAAGCTACATATCAACGCGCAATGCAGAAAATCTTCAATGACATGCTACACAAAAATGTAGAATGTTACATAGATGATGTGGTGGTCAAGACAAAGAAAAGATCAGATCACTTAAAAGATTTACGAATAGTGTTCGAAAGGCTGTGAAAATACAACCTCAAAATGAACCCATTGAAATGTGCATTTGGCGTCACCTCTAGAAAGTTCCTCGGCTTCATTGTCAAGCACCATGGCATTGAAGTGGACGAATCAAATATCAAGGCCATTCAAAGCATAGCTGAGCCAAGAAACCTGCACGTGCTGAAAAGTCTACAAGGACGACTAGCCTTCATCAGATGCTTCATCTCCAACCTTGCAGGGCATTGTTAACCGTTCAGTCGACTCATGAAAAAGGATGTTCCGTTCGTCTGGGATGAAGCAAACACATGCAACTCTCTATTCTCGCACTTGAGCCGTTTGATCTCTTGTATAAGAATTGCCACCTCGGCCGTCAATGATTTAACTTGGCGATTGCGAGCAAGTAAGCGTTGGTCCATATTAGAGACGGAGCCCGCACACTGAACACTGAGAGCCAGGGAGTCTTGGACAGCCAACTCGTCGGATCGTCTTGAAAGCAGCCTATTATCTCCAAGAGTAAGGAAGTTCTTAGCTACTATTGTAGTCGTTGTTGGATCCCCCATCACGAAGTCGTCAACTGTAAGAGGGCCATTAGAAGATAAGAAGGATGAGCGCCATATATTACCCTGACGCGGCGCGCCTGTATTACTCCTGAGACTCAAATCTAAGCGAATGTTAGATGGGTAAGCCATTTTCAGAAATGATAAAAGAAAAAGGTTGGATAGAGTAAATCTCAGAAATACAGCAAAGACAATTTTCACAGGCGGGCAATCTTCAAAGTGTTCATTTTGAGTACAATTGATACCTCAATAAAAAAAGAGGCAACACAACCACCCGTTCAAAAATCGAAGAGACACCACTCTTCGAATTTCAAAAGCCAGATTTTCCTGCATAAAGTCCGTCAACACTTTTCAGACGCAATCTCAGCTTTTCGGATAGCACGTGCAACTTTGTTAAAGATCTCTGACAAATTTGAAAAATCGTGAAATTTACTATTCCAACTACAACGCTGTTCCCGACAAGCGTGGGTAACAAGGCCACGTCTGCACCACTACCTGCTATTGGGAAGTTCCTATGTATGTCGACATTCATCCTCCATAGCAAGGCACACATCCAAAACGCCTGACTCTTTTCGCTTTCCGAGAATGCATCTACAACCAAACCTCTCAACATACTCAGTTTCTTCTTCCCTGAAAACACCTCTTCAACCAAGTCACACCAGAGCAAACATATCTCATATCGTCAGGGTCGAAAGCAAGAGTATCTCATAGCATGCTTTCTATCTGTCATTTTCTTTGTTCTTGTTATTCCCTACATGATAAGGAGAAAGAGAGCAATCAGCCGGTACTTAGAATCAACCTTCTGATTTGGAACCGACTGCCAGGAACCCCTTCCCTGATTGCTTACCTAACACTGCTCTCAAGTACTCATCTTCAACTGTTGGTTTTTTTCTTCCCAGTCTAGTACCTAAAGTCAAAATTCTGGGACGTTTTCATATATCCATTAAGTTTTCCATCGAAACCTCCGTTAACTAATGACATAGCGCCCACATAGACAATGACAAGGCGCAACGTGTAAATATGGGCCCACGTGAATATGAAATATTTTAAAAAATTTTAAAAAAAATAAATTTTTTGGGCAATCTACCTTACCCTTCCCTCCTTTCGCTTTCTTGCACCCGACTCTCTCCCCTCCTTCTCCCTCATCTCTCCTTTACATCCACCCAACCTCTATACCCTACCCACCCCCACCCTCTTCACCTCCCTTTCCTTCTTTCTCCTCCACCCTCTTCATCCAATTCCTCCCATCAGATCTTCACCGTATTTGAAACCACCAAACCCGTCGCTGTCACTAAGGTCTCCAAGATTAAGATCGTTCAACGATTGAGGCAGCAATTCGCTATCTCTGAAACGCCAATCTGCTAATGGCTCCGTTGATCCATTGCCACCCTAGGCCGACCTTCGATAACACCGACCCATCTGTGTGGCGGCGAGGCCTGCGTCATACTAGATGGGTGGAAGAGGAATGGGTATATGGGTGGGTGAGCGGGGAGGGTAGGTGTAGAGGAGAGAATTGAGGGAGAATGAGGGAAGATGATTAGGGGCAGATGGGTGGGTGCAGGGAATAGAAGGGAGGGGGAATGAGGGAGGGGGTCAAGATGGGTGAGGTAGGATGCCCATACATATATATTTTTTATTTTTAAATTTTTTTTGCTTTTTAAATTTTTATTATTCATGTGGGCCCATATTGACACGTGACACTCAGTCATTGTCCATGTGGGCACCACGTCATCAGTTAACGGAGGTTCTGACTGAAAACTTAACAGATATATAAAAATGTCCCATAATTATGACTTTAGGTACCAAATTGAGACGAAAAAGACTTCATGTACCAAAGGTTGAAAATCAAGAAACTTCAGAGTAGTAAACTAAGATTATAAATTTTCCAACAGTGGGTTCTCTTTTACCTACTGCTAATGAGGCTCCAAAATTTGCTTAGTTATATGTTTATGACACATACAATGAAGTGCAAAATCATTTAAAAGTTTTTAACTGTGATGAAAATAATAAAAGACTTAATCCAAGAATTGTTGAAGGTTTGATTAAAATGTTTGATACAACAAATGAATTGGTTCAACTTTTTCGACAAGCAAGAGATAAGTTTGAAACTGAAGGCCTCATTTCTTTGAAAATGACATTGTTAGGAAGACAACCAAATGATGGCAAGCAGTATGACGAACCGACAACTGAAGAAATAGGTGGTTTAATAATTGGTGATATTGGTCTCTCTGATTCTAATGGAGATATCATTATAGAGTCTAAAAGTGATGGATTAAAACATATTACAAAGTTAAATCCTCAATTTATGACTTTACAATATCCTACTCTTTTTCCATATGGTGAAGATGGTTATAGACCGGACTTAAAATGGAATGAAAATTCTAGAGGCTTGAAAAGCGAAAGACAAAGAGAACCCATGAGAGCTTTTATCGCTTATTAAATTCAAGAACGAGATCCATTCTTAAGTACATTGTTAAAAGGCGGCAGACTTTTTCAACAATATTTGGTTGATTCTTATGCAACACTTGAAGAAGATAGATTGGATTACAATAAACAAAATCTTAAAAATTTAAGATTGAAGTTTACAAAGGAATTTATGATGCAATATCAAGAGGTGATAATGATGCAAAAAAATTAGGTAAAAAAATTATATTACCTGCTTCATATACAGGAAGTCTTAGGTATATGATTAATAATTATCAGGATGCAATGACTTTTTGTAGAGAATATAGACACCCTAATTTGTTTATAACATTTACCTGTAATGTCAAGTCGCATGAAATTATAAGGGAATTTGAAAAAAAAACAAGGATTCAAACCTGAAGATAGGCTTGATATCATTTCTAGAATATTTAGAATGAAACTTGATGATACGCTTGATTTTATAAAATTTGGAAGGCCTTTTGGAGATTTCAAGCGAGTGAGTTTCAATAACTTATTCTTTTAACTAATCCATTTGTTTTCTTCTTCTTTTTATTTTTTATTTTTTATGAAACTATTTTTATTTTTTTGTCTTTTCAATGTATTCTTACAAACAGATGTTTGCACAATCGAATTTCAAAAAAGAGGTTTGCCTCATGCTCATATAAATTCAATTATCTCAGCTGAAATACCAGATAAAATTCTTAATCCATAGATTTATGAAATTGTTAATGAATTTATAATTCATGGGCCATGTGGTTATAATCAAAAGTCTCCTTGCATGCGGGAAAATAAGTGTTCAAATTTTTTTCCTAAACCATATAAAAACGAGACAATTTTTGAACCTAGTGGTTTTCCAATCTATAGGCGTCGAGATGATGATTCAAAATTTGTTATAAAAAATGGTATCAAGATTGATAATAGTTTTGTTGCTCCTTATATTGAGATACAATGCTCATATAAACGTTGAATCCTATTGTCAGTCAATGCTTATAAAAGATTTATTCAAATATGTTAATAAAGGCTCAGATAGGGCAAGATACCTTATGAAGCTATTTGGAGATTATTTAATTATTCGATACATCATAGAGAACCTTTTGTTGAGCGACTACCAATACATTTACCATTACAACAAAATATTGTTTTCAATGTTGATCAATCACTTTGTTCAATTATTAATCACCATATTTTTTAACATACAATGTTAACAAGTTGGTTTGAAGCGAATAAACTTTATCATGAAGCACGTTCGTTGACTTATGCACAGATTCCATCCGAATTTTTGTACGATGCACGAACAAAAATGTGGAAACCAAGGAAATGCAAAGGATCAATAGGTAGAATAACATATGTCCATCCTGCATCTGGTGACTTATTTAAGAATGATTTTAAATTTGAAAAAAAAGTGCAGTAAGCCTTGATGATATTAAAACTATTAATGGTGTTGTACATTCTTCACACCATGATGCATGCAAATCATTGGGATTATTAGGAGATGATAAAGAATGGTAAGAAGGTCTATCAACTGTTGTAAATATTGCATCAACTCCTCAATTGAGACAACTTTTTTTTGTTACAATAATTTTATTTTGTGATGTAACAAATCCTCAACTTCTTTTGGATGCACATTGAAAAAGCATGTATGATGACATTTCGTACAAATTGCAAAAAACTTTTTCAATTCCTCATATAATTATACCAGAAGATGAGTTAAAAAATTCAGTGCTATTCGAGCTGGAATTGCTTTTTAACAATGATTCTACTTCTCTGGACAAGTATCATTTACCAATGCCTGATGAAAATAAAATGTTAGAGATTAAAAACAGACTTTTAAGAGAAGAATTAAATTATGATTGTCATGAATTATACAAAAAACATGCAATTTTAAAATCGCAGCTTAATGAAGATAAAAAATATGTATATGATCATGTTATAGAAACTATAAATACAAAAATAGATGGATTATTTTTTGTCTTTGATCATGGAGGTAATGGAAAAATTATTTTTTGTCTTTGATCATGGAGGTAATGGAAAAAAAAAAAATTTGAGCGATACAATCATAAGTAGACTTAGATCTGAAGACAAAATTGTTTTGGCTGTAGCGTCATCAGGAATAGCATCGTTGTTATTACTAGGTGGTAGAACAGCTCATTCCAAATTCAAATTTTCATTGGTTATTACTGATTCTTCAATTTGTCCAATAAAGAAAAAAAAATCATCTTGCTAAATTAATTGAGAAAACAGATTTAATTATATGGGATGAAACACCTATGAATCATAAACATTGTTTTGAAGCATTAAATAAAACTTTTTCTTATATTTTATCACATTTGCATACTCCTAATACAAATTCCTTTTGGTGGTAAACCTCATTTACTAGGTGCTGATTTTAGACAAATATTACCTATTATTCCTAGAGGAACCAAAGACAATATAATAAATGCTTGTTTGAACATCTCTTATTTATGGCGACATTTTAAAAAATTTCGATTAAAAGAAAACATGAGATTGTCAAGAAATGATTTGAGAATAAAATATAAAATAAAAAAACCAGTGATTTTGCAACATGGATTTTACAAATAGGTGATGGCAAAATTTAGTAGTATCAATAAACACGGAAAATATATACGATGCTGATACATCTTTGGTTCAAATACCTGAAGATTTAATAATTCATTCTTCTACAAACCCAATTTCTTCAATATCTGTTGCAACTTTCCCCAATTTTGAAAATTCTTTTAACAATTTAGTTTATTTAAGAGAATGAGCTATTATAACACCTTGCAACACAACTGTATTGGAAATAAAAAGCTATATAATTAATTTGTTGCTTGGACAACAATATATGTTTTAAGTCATGATTCTATATGTTCTTCAAGTGGAAATATTGAAAATCTAGAAATGTTGTATCCTATAGAGTTTCTAAATAAACTTGATTTCAATAGTTTGCCAACACAACCTAATTTTGAAAATAGGAATGTCAATTATGTTGTTACGAAATTTAAATCAATCTTATGGTTTATATAATGGGACTAGACTAATTGTGACTCAACTTTTTAACAGGGTTATTAAAGCTAAAATACTTCCTGGAAGCATTATTGGACATAAAGTTTTTGTACTCAGAATAACTCTTACAACAACTGAAAGTAAGTGGCCTTTCATTTTTAAAAGATGTCAATTTCCAGTTAGACCATGTTATGCAATGACTATTAACAAAAGTCAAGGACAGTCTTTAAAACAAGTTGGCTTATATCTTCCTGAACCTATATTCACTCATGGACAATTATATGTTGAATTATCTAGAGTTACATCAAGAGAGGATCTAAAAATATTGATTGAAAATGGAGAAAACAGTGCAAATAGTTACACACTTAACATAGTGTTTAAAGATGTATTACAAAATTTGGAATATGATTAGGTCAGTTTTGTAAATCCGTCAATCCATAACTTTTTCCTTTTTCGTTTTTCCCCTCTGTGTTTACGTTTTACTTTTCTGATTCTGTATGTTTTCTATCCTTTGTAAGCTGCTGTGTATAAATATCTTATATAATTCTCTCTCCAATTTCACAAAACAATGCTTTCGTCTCCAATGTTGGAAACTCCATCTGTTAAAGACAGTTTTACAAAACAACACTTTTCAAAATTTGGAATTTCCGTATCTGATATTTGAAACCCTCCGTGTTAAAGATATATAATATATCTATTTCTTTTTATCCCTTTCTTTTCTTTTTTAAATTCATTCCTACTTATTTATAAATATTATATTTCCTTTTGTAGGTTAACATTTTTCTACAACAAAAGTAGCCTTCAAACAAAATTAAGTATGAACGCTAACGCTTATTCAGCATGTTCGTTCCATTGTTGCCTACTGCATGCCCTCAATTGCAATGCAATGATTGAATGGTATGTTACTACAACAATTGAATGGTATGGCACAAAAACTCATACTTCATTAGCTTTGCTTTGTCAACATGTAACATTTAAATGCAATCTTTGCTTACATTTTTCTTCAGGGGAATTGGCTGTTACAAATATAGATAATCACTATTTTCTTTTTGCTTTCTCTTAATACATAACCAATTGCTTGCCTGATCACTGAAAGGTTTAGTTCGACATCCAAATATATTAATAAAAATGTCCCCACCAGAGATATACCCTCTCCACATGTCTTAGGGCTGGTTTGGTATTGCTGTGCTTTGAAAAAAAACTTATTCTGATGTGCTGTGAGAATAGGCTCATTTTTGCTGCTTTACGTTTTCAGCTGTTTTTTCACCCAAAACTGTGAAAATAAGTTGTTTTTAAGTATTTACCAAACACCTTTTTGTGCTCAGTTTTTTTTTTATACCCATTTTTTTTTTAAAGCACATTTATACCAAACCAGTACTTAATTGAGCCAAAGAAAACCTTAATAATAGAGAGAGTTTAATATATTGATATACCATTTTCACTACTCGCTACTTAGATTTAACAATTTCTCTAATTGTAAGATGTTCTTTGGATCAATTAAAGCACATGGAGAGGGTATATATTTAGTGGGAGCATTTTTATTCATATTTTTAGACCTCCCCCTTAAACCTGTCAATGAACAGCTGAATAATTGGTTATGTACATAAAGGAAGCCTTTCAATCTATAAATTTGTAACAACCACTTTCTCTAAAGAAAAAAAATGAAAATGATGATTTTCTCTCAAATCATGAGATGTGAAATACCTCAACCAAACATCTCTACAAGGCCTAGAGAAACCAAATCGAAGAGGTCTGATCCATCTCACTACTCACTACATCATTTATTCCATTTTTATATAATTTTTTTTATCAAATTAACAACTGACAGCATTAATACCCAATTTGACCAAACGATGCATTAGTATACATTGGTACCCACTTTTCTTCATGCATTTTCACAGCTTTTCCCCTACTTTTCACTCTTTATGCTACTTTTCCTTTTCGCTCTTTTATGTACAGCAGTTTTTTTGGTTTTTTTTTGTCCAAATCTATCAATTTTGTGCTCTTTCATTTTAGATGTAAAAAATGGAATGTCTATTTTGGTAAGATACTTTATTACCCTATCTTATGTGTCTAATCGAACATTTAACTCCATTTAGAAAGCAAAGTAAAATTATGAGGGAAAAGATCCCATCCGGATCTCTCCTACTAAATCCTACGGATCCGGAGATCCGGATCCTTGAAATTTGATCCAACGGTTACAATTATTATAACTTTAGAAAGATTTTCTGTTTGTAGCCGTTTGATTAAATTTCAAGGGTTCGGATCTCTGGATCCTTATGATTTGGTATCCTGATAGGATCTCTTCCCAAATTATGATGCAGCGGTAGAACAGATGGTAAAAAAGTACAACTCACAGCTATAGACCCATCAGCAGATAAATCATTGCAAAAATTAGTGACATAAATCAACGATTTAAATATACAGACACTATTAACATCCAAAGGATTTGTTCAGTTTAAATAGATTCCTCCTTGTTATTTTATTTTTTTCATTTTTAACTGAAGCATAACAATCCGGTCCATAGAAGTGAAAAAGAAGCTGGTAAACAGCCTGAAATAGGCAATGATGAAAGACTAAGTCATGATGTAAACAAAGAGTTGTATGGAGAGGTGTGAGTTAGTTTCGTTACAAATTTTTCTTAGCTTATATTTAAACCCTAGAAGGTCTGGGCAACAATTTTGTGATGTGCAGTTGATCATTCAATTACAACTTCCAAATTTGAAATAATAAGAATAGTCCTTTTTATTTGCTGAGAAAAAGATGAAATATAGACTGACATATCAATGGTATAAACAAATTAGCATAGTTCTTCCTGGTGCTATATAGATTGAGTTGCTCATTCGTTTCCTCATTGTTCAATATGTCTTTTTATAATAACTGTTTTGTGCTGTTTTCTTCATGTAACTGTTTTGTGTAGCTCTTAATAACAGTACTATTCAAATTTACTTTTCCTCATGACTTGGAAAGGAATTAGATCGCTACCGATAATGCAGTTAACCACATTTAACACTTCAGTTTGTAAAACATGTTAAGATTAGAACAACAGCAATACAACCAAGAAGACAAATAACTTATATCAACAAATTAACATAGTTCATCCTAATGTTATAAAAGTTACGTTGATGATTTATTCACTCAGTGTTCAGTTTTTTATTTTTTTATTTTTTAATTTCTGTTTTGTGCGGTTTTGTATCATGTGATTAGAATGTTGTATGATTCCAGGTTCAAAAAGAAAAACATTGACTTTTTTTATTTGCTCAAAAAAGGGAGGAGAAAGTTCTGCTCATAGTTCCCTTTCCCAATACTTTAAGAAGAAATTATGTCACTATTGATATTGCAGCTGTCTAGCTTCCAAAAATTACAAGGCATACATTTTATACTTCTTTAATAGATTTTATTCAAGCCATGTGAATATTAGAACAATAGCAATACCACCACCAATCCATACGATTGTAAATAGATTTCAAATATATCTATAATATATATTAAGAGAACACACCTTGTCAACCTTTTTGCCCACTTTTTCCAATTTTGCCCCTCACTTTTGATTACACAATGTTGAGATGAGGAGGGCAAAATAGTAATTTTGTACCTTTTAACAAAATGACAATCATATCCCCTTTTTTTCTATTTTGCCCTCACTTTTGATACACAATATTTACATAAGAAGGGCAAAATAGTAATTTTCTATCAAAATATTTACATAGGATAAAAATATGCACTTATTAAGAGAAATTGTCCCACCATCATTTTTTCATACAGGTAAGTGAAATCATGATATTTTTTGGATAGTTTGAATGAACTAAAGCGGTTGCGCTTGAGGAGAACATGAGAGAAGGTGGACGGTTACGGTTGTGCTTGAGGAGAACGTGGGAGGAGGTGGACGGTTGTTCACACACACAAAGTGTGTGTGTGTGTGTGTGTGTATATATAAACAGTACTCTATATTATATATATTTAAAACTTTACATATTTTAAATAATTTTTAAACCTGCAGAATCGGGCAAGTGCCACTGCTAGTCTTTTACTATTGATACATTGAGGCAAACGAGCCAGTTCCTAAGAATTCTATATTAAGCCTAATTTAAAAATGGATAACTGACCATTTAAAGATGTAAATACAAATATAATCATGCATCCATGTGGACCTTGGATACGCCACTGGTACAAAAAAACACTTTGCGTGACGTAGGTCCTTCGTCGCGCAAAGTCCAAAAAACATTGCGCAAAAATTTGCTCGACGAACCTTCGTCATGTGCCAAACGTCGCGCCAAGCCTGTGAAAGCAGGGTTTGCGCGACAAAGAAATAATTTACGTCGCGCAAAGTGGATTTGCGTGACGCACAATCCTATGTCGCTCAAAGTGTCTTCGCGCGACGTAGGATTGTGCGTCACGCAAACCCACTTTGCGTGACGCATTTCCTTACGTCACACAAAGACCCTTTGCATGACCTATGCAACTTCTTCATCGCGCAAACTCTTTTTTTTTTTTTTTTTTTTTTTTTTCGGGACAAAAGTATTTTTGATTTAATTTTTAATAAATATTGTAATTCAATTCTAAACAATAAATAATAAACCAATAAAAAAGTATTTAATTATAAACTATATGAAAATGTACATACAAAATGTCCAAACAAAAAAAGAAAAAACTATAATAAGTAGTCTTCTAGGTTTAATACATCAAACTACTAGGTATCAGCTGGACGAAGTGGCTGGGAGGTCGAAGGTGAAGCAAGATCAAGTGCTGGCATCTGGTTTTGAAGACCGGACATCGCTAAGGCCTGTAGAATCATACTCATTTGGTCGCCCTGGGTCCTAATATTGGCCTTCATCTACTCGCCCTGGGCCTTCATCTGCTCGTTCTCGACCCTCAGCTGCTCGCTCTGGGCCCTCATTTGCTCACTTTGGGCCTTTATCTGCTCGTCCTAAATTGCAAGCTAACCTTTTAGGGTTGTCACTTCCTCCTTCAGAGCACTGACCTCTCATGTGGTCGATCTGGAAGATGAGGCACTCGTTTCAAGAACACGCGCATTCCCTATGCCCCGAACAACTTTGCCATGACGACGACCGAACTTCTGATTAAGGACCTCAATCATGATCTCAAAACCTACATCCTTGGGTACAGTGACATCCTCGATCGGGGTCTCCGGGAGAAGCTGCGATGTTGCTTCTTGGATAACAACAGTGCCCTTTTCCACCATAGCAGCCTGTAATAATAAAGAAAAAACATATAATGTTTAATAACAAAATATAAATAATATTTGAACGATTCATAAATATAAGAATAATAACAATTACATATACTTACATGAAGCTGCTCAGTGGTCTCATCACCAGGTTGAACGTAAACGTCCTTGAACAGGTCGATCTCTGGGAACTTAGAACCCTCCTGAAGAAAAAATAAAAACATTAAGAAAATTTTATTAATCAATAATAAAAAATAAATTGTATAAAATTTCTAAATTAATATACTTTTACCTGACATTGTGCCTCAAGCCTATACGAAAAGGGCTTCGAATCGGAAGGTGGAGAAGTGTCTTTGACTCCCGAGCTATCTTGCCAACAACAGATTTCTTCTGTTAAACAAACAATATGTGGTAGGTAGCAATTAATTGTAGAGAAAACATCTAAGTAATCAATTGATTCAGTGACTCTTCTATAGTATGGTTGCACTAAATATGCACATGCATAGAATCTGATGTTAGCAACTCCTCTGACCATATGATTTTTTCCAAAACCCTATCAAGGTTTTTGGAAAATAATGTTACGGTGCTCTTGATGCCATGTTGTTCTACTTTTATGTTGCTGATGGTGGTTCACCAGACTAATCAACACGTCCCTAACCCTCGATTAATCAACATATACCTAAGCAGCGATTTATTAACATTTCTATGTCCATACATATTACAGAGAAGCATCCGAGCTTGTCTGTAATCTGTATGGACACAGAAATGTTGGACTCTCTTGACATGAACACAAAAACGGCTTGTTTAATAAGGCGCTACAACTACAGACAATGTATATTTAGATTGAGCAAGTAACAAAATTATATGCAACAACCTTATGAACAACCTTGATCACAAAAAATTATTGTATGTGTTTGTGTATATGTGTGTGCATCAACAATTAGATACACAAAATAAATGTGACTGTTGTATGGCTGATATTATTCATTTGCAATTTGCCACTATCTGGTGATTCACTTCTTGTCAGCTACTGTTCAGAGATATCACTGGCAAGCACCAACTTTTACTTGTCCTAGAGTTGATACTTCATTTTATTTCAAGGAAAAAGGTGATACAAAAAGAGGATGACGACAAAGAAGAAACAATATCTTCACCAATATGAAGAATCAGAATGAAAAGCTAAAGCACATAAGTTTACCTTATTACAGATGACATTAATCAACAGAAAAAGGTGAAATTTAAGTCTTATTTTCGGTGATCTAGTTATGTAGTTAAGAACTTCGATATCAAGCAAAGTAGGAAACCCAATAATCCATTTAAAAAGCAGAACTTAAATTACTGATATGGTTAAACTAATCAAACCATTATAAAAATTAAAACAAAATAAGAAATGGAAATTCAAACTTTGATATCTATTATCTAGATGCAGAGATAGACAGAGTTGGACAGAGTTGGAGATGGAGATAGCTTTGACCAAAGTTTTGCATTTGACAATAGCCTAATACCCTGAGCGATGGCAATAAACCAAATTAAAGCCACTAAAACATGAAGACCTAACCGAAATCTTCTTTTCTTTGACCAATGAATAAAAATGGTAACAACATTGCTTTTACATTAGCAGCCAATGAATCATCACTTACCTCACATTTCAAGTTATTGAATCAAACAGTAAGCTCTATTTTATTTAAAAAACCTATAGGGTGTGTTCGCTTGGGTTGGTTCTAGTTCAAGCCCTCATTTTAACGAGGTTAAAACAAGGAGGTGAGGCACTGGTCCCACTTAATGAGATTGCTAAATGGCAAAGTAATGCAGTGTAGCAAACATAGCCATAAAGTCCAAGCGAAGCAAATAGCCGAAAATCCTACCCCCTCCATTTTTCTGATGTTACAAAATAAGGAACACAAAGAATGCAGTAATTGGATCGAGAAAAGTTCTAGAATCTCTCATGTTCATTGGGCATAACCACGTTGTACACACACACACACATAAAGTGTATATATATATATATATATATATATATATATATATATATATATATATATATCCCAGTATGTATGCTTTATGAAGGCAATTTAAGGTCCCATGTAGGTCAATTCAATTACGCAAATATGGAGTGTTCGTGTTCCAAACAAATTTGGGCATTCCAAATTGCAGTGGCAAACGTTTTGCAATCCATCATCCAACCAACTAATCTTCCAATTATTTGCATATACATACATATATACACACACACATATATATATATGCTTGGAATATGTATTTAATTATTGCAGAGAAGCAAAACGGAGAAACGAGAAAATTAAAGGGAAAAGGAAAAGGGGAGAAGAGTAAGAGAACGGAGACTCAAATTTAAGTCATTTTTCGGTACGAAGGATGAAGACTCAAATTCAATTAATATTTTCAGTGATCTAGTTATGTAGTTAAGAACTTTGATATCAAACAAAGTAGGAAACCCATTAATCCAATTAAAAAGTAGAACTTAAATGACTGATACGATTAAACTAATCAAACTATTATAAAAGTTAAAACAGAATAAGAAACGGAAATTCAAACTTTGATATCTATTGTCTAGATGCAGAGATACCAATTAATTAACCCATTAACTTTATCTTTCTGTAATATCAAACAGATGTTTCCATTGCAGAATGCAAACCTGCCAAACTGGAGATGCGAGTTTGTATTTGCCAGAGAACTTGCACAGATTGTACAATCAGATGAGAGTTAGACGGAGTTGAAGACGGCTTATGACGAGAGCTGGAGTTGGAGGCGGCTTTGACGAAAGTTTGCTGAGAGTTAGACGAAGTTAGAGATAGCTTTGACCAAAGTTTTGCATTTGACAATAGCCCAATACCCTGAGTGATGGCAATAAACCAAATTAAAGCCACTAAAACAGGAAGACCTAACCCAAATCATAAGAAATGAAATTAGATGATTCAATAAATTAAGCAAGTAACCATATTTTCATTTTCTAAATCAAAGCAGATCCAACTAAAATAGTCACATATGATATCACCAACAAAAACTCAACCAATGCTCATCTGGGTTTCTAATATAATCCGATTAATGAACCATGGGATTGGATTAATCCCAAAAAACAAACCAGAACCCAAAAAAACCTGCAAATCTATTTACGTTATCACTTTCCTCAGTTTCTTAAATAAATCACAAAGTTTAAGTCTTTCAGATCTATCGCAAAAATCCATTAAATATAAGCAGAAAGGAAATCGAAAACTAAAAACAACAGATCGTATTCATCAGTTTTCCTGCAATTTCTAAGCATCCAGACAGTGAGATAAGATGGGAAAATGTAATGAAATAAGTTGATACGGGGGCTTACTTTGTCAAGAATTCTTCGTCGACGATGGCAGAGATGTCGAGAAGAGGATTGCCATTTTTGCTTCATATCATGAATTACATCTCCATCTGATATGGTGAATTACATTATTTTGCATGAAAAAAGAAATCAACTCGAATCACAAAACACAACATGTAATTTGACAAAAACCCAACATGCAATTTGAGCCTAAATCCTAAATAACAAAAACCCATCAAAAATCAGAAACCCTCACCTTGATTTTGGGACTTGATTCGCGTCGGCTTCGAGATTCGCGTGGCTGCCCGTCGTTTAGAACGAGAAGGAGAGAGACAACCAACAGAGTAGTGGTGGTGGTTGGATTCGAGATTGTGAAGAGGAAAGCTTGCGAAGGAGATGGAGAGAGATGTCTACGAGAAAGAGAGAAGGAGAGATGAGCGATAGGGAAAAAATAGGTTTATACGGGAAATAGGGAAGAAAGAGGATCTATACGGGAATGAGGGAATGAGGTCCATACTTGGGAAAATTGAAAGAATTTCACCATTGCAGCGCCAAAACTATCATAACTTGCGTGATGTAGGTATACAATTTGACGTCGTGCAAAGTGGTTTTGCGCGACGACCACGTTAAGGCGTCGCACAAGGTTTTTGTTTTTTTTTTCAATTAGTATAAAAATTACTGAAGATATGACTTTACTCCTTTCAAATTCAAATTTTGTTTACATAAACCCCACAATAATTTTTTTTTACATATATATCATTCAATTTCTTAAGTGTTATAAGTACAAAATAAATAAATTAAAATATACTTAGTAAATATATATACCATTGAACTTGATGGGAAACACATTGTACGAAACTAGTTTCAACGATCTAACCGTCAAACTTGTTTGTATATGCTTCAAGATCACGTACGCCAAAAATCACAAAAAACAAACATTCAGAGATAAGTAATAGGACAAAACTTTTCAACGGTTACAAACGAAAAAGCACGATTTAACGGTAGTTTTCACTTCGATTTTGATGATTTTTTAGATGTACACTCCTTGACCCTATATGAATACAACGAACTAATTCGATCCTCAATTTAAAATATTTACATTAGTGGATACCACAAAATCTTATGTTATACTTGATGAAAATATAAATAAACTCTAAGTGTTAATGAATATATTATTTTAATGAGATACGCATTGTACGAAACTAGTTTCAACGATCAAACCGTCAAACTTGTTTGTATATGCTTCGAGATCGCATATGCCAAAAATCATAAAAAAAAACAAACATTTAGAGATCAAGTAACGAGACAAACCTTTTCGACGGCAATAAACGAAAAATCACGATTTAACGGTTATTTTAACTCCAATTTTGATGATTTTTTAGAGGTACACTCCTTGACCTTATATGAATACAATGAACTAATTCGATCCTCAATTTAAAATATTTACGTTAGTGGATACCACAAAATCTTATGTTATACTTGATGAAAGTATAAATAAACTCTAAGTGTTAGTGAATCTATCATTTTAATGGGATACGCATTCTACGAAACTAGTTTCAACGATCCAACCGTCAAACTTGTATGTATATGCTTCGAGATCGCGTATGCCAAGTCTCTTACCTGAAGAAACAAATCCGTGTGAGACTTCCTTTCATAAAGAATTGATCTAGCTGTCACTCCAAGTCTCTGAATAGTTTCTGCAAAATTCTTGCTGCACAAAGAACATGGTTGTCAAAGCATGTGAGCATAGGAACCATATTCTGAATAGTATGTTTTCCATAAGCTCTCCTCTACATCCACCTTCAATCAAACAACAAAGTATTTAATTGTAGATCCTCTCGTATAAGGTAATTCTCCTACTGCATTATGAAATATACGATCAATGCAAAAATGGTAAAATAAATCTCATCTGAAACTGTAGGAACACAGTAATGATCTCTTGAGCATGAGATGAAAATAAACCAATGAATCATTTAACTACCTCAGAAGTTCAAATTCTACAAAATAATTAAAGAAAAACATCAATACACAAAAATAAAAAATTCCAAACATAAATGTAATCAATAAATAAATAATTAATCAAATAAATACAATACCTGAAGGTGAAGATGGTGAGGGCTGAGAGAGCTGGAGAGTCTGAAAGAGAGAGGTTGAGTGTGAAGAAAAAGGCCCCTGTGTGTGGTTATTGTAGAAAAAAAAGTATGTATAGTAGTGGATACCACAAAATCTTATGTTATACTTAATGAAAGTATAAATAAACTCTAAGTGTTAGTGAATCTATCGTTTTGATGGGAAACGCATTGTATGAAACTAATTTCAACGATCCAACTATCAAACTTGTTTGTATATGATTCGAGATCGCATACGCCAAAAATGGAAAAAAAAACATGCAGAGATCAAGTAACGGGACAAAAAATTTCAACCGTTATAAACGAAAAATCACGATTTAACGGTAATTTTAACTCTGATTTTGATGATTTTTACAGATACACTCCTTGACCCTATATGAATACAACGAATGAATTCGATCTTCAATTTAAAATATGTACACTAGTGGATACCACAAAATCTTATGTTATACTTAATGAAAGTATAAATAAACTCTAAGTGTTAGTGAATCTATCGTTTTGATGGGAAACGCATTGTACGAAACTAATTTCAACGATCCAACCGTCAAACTTGTTTGTATATACTTCGAGATCGCATAAGCCAAAAATGGAAAAACAAAAAACATGCAGAGATCAAGTAACGGGACAAAAAATTTCGACGGTTATATACGAAAAATCACGATTTAACGGTAGTTTTAACTTCGATTTTGATGATTTTTTACAGCTACACTCATAGATCCTATATGAATACAATGAATGAATTCGATCGTCAATTTAAAGTATTTACATAAGTGGATACCACAAAATCTTATGTTATAGTAATAAGAACACTTTGCGTGACGCACATGACGTCACACAAAGGCACTTTTCGTGACTCATGTACCTACGTCACGCAAAGTGTGATTGTGCGACGCACATTCCTAACGTCACGCAAAGTCTCTTTGCGCGACGCACATACCTACGTCACGCAAAGATGCTTTGCGTGACCTATGGAACTTCTTCGTCGCGCAAACTTTTTTCTTTTTTTTTTTTGACAAAAATATTTTTGATTTAATTTTTAATAAATATTGTAATTAAATTCTAAACTATAAATAATAAACCGAGAAACAGTTTTGTGTGGATTTTCTACAAGGATTTAATAGGAGAATCGTAGCCATTGTTTATCTACATAAGTATGGCATATGCTCACAAAAATCAACCCGCTCATTATTGAACTAAAACATGTTGTCTTAGCATTGATAATTTAATAGTGATGATAAGATTAGCTTTGAAGATCATGGCTTTTGTAGGTTTTCTATATAATTCTTAATTACCTGCGGTGCATTGGATTTACCCTCAATTCAACCGTATAGCACAAATTAAGGAAATTTCAAGGGGAAACCAACATTTCTTACAATATCTTCTATGTAAATATATAAGTTAACCCATATGCAAAATTAATAAAGATTATTAAAGGGCATAGCAAGTGGGCAAAGGTACCTAATAGGTAAAACTAATAAAGATTACTTCAAAATTCAATCTCACAAAACTCCACCATTACCAAAAAAGGGCATAGCAAGTAGGCAAAGGTACATATACAAAAATCTCATATGCAATATGAAGAAAATACCTTCAAATTCGTTCTTCAATGATAGTCGTATACAAAAATCCTGTACAAAACAAATTTAGTAGTTTTAGTTTTAATTCTCAATTCAAAGTTGCATATACAAAATCAAATCGCTTACCGGATAGAAAAAAATTGAGGAAGGGAGAGAATTGGAAAAGGTTTTGAAGAGAGATGGGGGAGGTAGCTGCTGCAACTAGTTTGTAGTTTCTACCTCCCAAACTGATTAAGTGTGGGAAAAAAAGTCGTTGACTTTGCGTGACGCAGGGCCACCTACGTCACGCAAAACAGATTTGCGTGACGCATGTTCACGAGTGTCGCACAAAACAGTTTTGCGTGACATAGGTGGTGTCACGCAAGGCTGTTTTGCGCGATGTTTGTGAACATGTGTCACGCAAATCTATTTTGTGTGACGTAGGTGGCCCTGCGTCACGCAAAGTCAACGAAAAAAGCGGCAAAGGCATCTTGGTTTGGCGCCAAAATCTTGCGCGACGTACCAAACGTCGCGCAAAGGCCGTTTACGTGACGTTTTGTGTTTAGCGTCGTGCAAACATACTTTGCGCGACGAATTTGGCTGCGTCGCGCAAAGTGTTTTTTCTACTGGTGTACAATCAGAATGAATGGTTCAAATGGAATGATTTTTGTTTTGTTTTGTTTTGAACAAATGATATTATCTACACTAAGGAGAGAGAATAAGTTAAGTCTCACAATGAGCTAGCAATAATGTAGTCCAAATTAGCCTTTGGTGAGAACCAAATCTAAGACATCTTATTTATAAGTAAAGAAGAATATCACTAGACCGTAATACTAAATGGCTCAAATGTAATGATTTATGAGTGTGGTGCTGCTGTCGCAACCATATTATAATATCACGTAGTTCCATTTGCATGAGGTGTTCGTAAATCTTGGTTCACATCACATGAACCTTTTAAAATTAAACGTGACAACTACTAGGAATTTTCTTGATTGTCAAATTACGATTAGCATCCACCTTTTTAAAAGTAGGCTTGATTTAGAATCCTTAGGAAATGGCTCGTTTGCCACAATGTTTCAATATAGCAAAAGATATTGGTGATGAAAGTGATTTCTTTAATTTTTTTTTTTTTATATTTAAAATCGAGTTGGCTTAGGCACCATAACACAAATCCTTTTGTTCTTTTTTTTTTCTCTTTAAAAATGAGGACAACTGGTGGCAAGTCACGGTTATCCATCCCTTCCGGACCCGGAGAGGGTATACGAAATTTCACCTTGCTCGAGGTCAGGATCAAGCAAACTCATCAGCTTGGAGCATTGAACCTGGACCTTCTGCATTTTTTTGTTTATTGGGAAGTCACAGTTCGCACTCTTACCACTGGGCCACTTGCTGTGGTTCACAAACCCTTTTGTCACAGTAAGTTCATATACTTTTTCTTTGTTTCCTCAATCAAAGAAAGGGTTAAAATTTTCTCGTTTAGTATTAGATAGTTGAATTGAATTGACTTGGATAAAACACTAGTTTTAAGGTAGGTTAAAGCAAGAAATGAAATATTGTTCTAACTTGAAAGTAGGAGATGAATTACAAAAGCCCTCTAGAGAAAAAAATATTGTTGCCTAAAGAGTAAAAGAAAGAAACTCTCTCTAGTGGGATCAGTGGTATCCCCTATCTTTTCTTCCCTCTTCTTTCTTCTCTCGCCTTCCATCTCCATGGAATGATATTCCTTGTTTCTCTATCTTGATCTTGAATAGGGAATAGACAGTGGTAAGCCCCAATCCCCAATTTTCGGTGATGGTGGACCTGAATTTAGTCTCATATTGGGTTCTTGGTTCCCATCATTTTGTTTTTCTAATCACATCTTGGAGTTTTCAAATTGCTGCACCAGATAACTCCCAAATTTATCTCAAATCCTTAACCCCTAAACCCTAACAACTACTTAGCTCTCCTTCTAGAGTCTTAGTAAGATTTATTTTTCCATGGAATGATATTCCTTGTTTCTCTATCTTGATCTTGAATAGGGAACAGACAGTGGTAAGCCCCAATCCCCAATTTTCGGTGATGGTGGACCTGAATTTAGTCCCATATTGGGTTCTTGGTTCCCATCCTGTTGTTTTTCTAATCACATCTTGGAGTTTTCAAATTGCTGCACCAGATAACTCCCAAATTTATCTCAAATCCTTAACCCTAAACCCTAACAACTACTTAGCTCTCCTTCTAGAGTCTTAGTAAGATTTATTTTGTCAAAATAGACCGCAACTCTAGCAAGTTTGGAATACTTCTTAAATAACACGCAAGGGCAGAATTTATTCTTATAACCCTAAATAATCAAACAATCATTTTGCCACTTATGTTTTGAGAATTGTCACTTCGATGAGACAGTTTTTCTGCCATGAGGGGGAGATAAGAACGCTAACGTTTCTGAAGAACAGGGCGAATTAACATGGACATTTCCCACAATGTCTCATCTCGATCCTCGTACAACACAAATATGATAAGTAAGTGCGATATATCTTAACTTTCAGAATGTTGCTCTAGACACATTCCTCTGATCTAGCTAAAGTGATGAGACCATATAGTAACTGCAAACATGCCTAAAGTGATGAGACCATATAGTAACTGCAAACATGCCTACAAGGATAGACGTACCTAACAAACGTCTAGCAATTTTAGTCGTGCAAAGGTCGTCGTACAAATGTTTGCCCGATGACTATTCAAATTTTGTCGGGCAAATAATGTTTACCTGACAAAAACTTTCTTCGCACGCAAAATGCATTGACTAACTTTGGACAACAAACCAAACTTTTACCATTGCATACGCCACCCCAACAATGTACCGCCGAAACTCCTACTCCCGTTGGCACGCAACTTCTTCCCAAGCTTCTTCTCGCTAACACATGGTATCTAACTCCATCTCCACCTACTGTAGTCTAGAAAACGTCCTGCTTGGAGGCTGACAACTAGATGAAGAAGAACCCCCAAGGTCCTGAACCTAACCCGCTCCTTGGTCATGGAGCTTTCGGCCTTTTGGTTGTCCAACCTAGTCCATCATCAACTGTGGAGACAAATCCAGATGAAGTGTCAACTACTCTAGTAGTGTTTTCAGTTGCTGCTAGCATAGGTTGGTGAGGTACTCGTCTTTCTTTGCGACATAGAAGCCTGCAAAAAAACAAAAAACAAAAAACCATTTAAATTTAACAATGTTATTTTTAAATTTGTAAGTGTAATGTAATTTTGAAATTAAAATTTTGAACGAAATACTTAAATAAATGTTGTCAGTCACCTAGTTGCCATATTTGGCATGTGTATCCCCCAGGTGTCGACTTTCGGAAAAAGCGAACCATTCTCATTCTGTTCCTCGATCTGGAACGTAAGGGGCCGAGAACAAGAGTGTTGGATTATCCTTATTCGCCGTCCATTTTCACTGTGAATACAAAATTTAATTAAATTCAAAAGAAATTAAATTAAAAAACAAAAAATTGAAATGAAATTTTAAAAACATACCAAAAATTATGGGCCATGAAAATCACTGGGAGTTAGTCCCACCCGTTTATCCTTTCCATAAACTCGCGGGGTGGATCAATTATAACATTAAGCGGAGATGCACAAGTCTAATAGTACATGTGCAGCTCGTACTTCCACTCATTGTATCGCTCAATCTACACCTAACTTGAACAATACCCGACACTTCTATGTTGATCTCAAAGTTTACCTGAAATAGACAAAACAAGTGTATTAATTTAAAAATACACTAAATAAGTAAAAGTAGTAAAAATAAGGGTAAATGACAAAAAACTACCTCAACTATTGGTATCACGACACTTTCATACCTCATTTTTTAAAATTGACAATGTCATACCTCATCTTACGAATTTGTGCCAATGTCATACCTCTGTCAGTTTTTCTGTTAATTTTTCTGTTAAGTGCTGACGTGGCTACATGCGGGGTCCACTCACTAATCTAACTGGATTAACAAATTATTAAATATATTTTTAATAATTAAAATTTTAAAAAAAATTATTTTTATATTAAATCTATCTCTCTCTCTCTCCTCTCTCTCTTCTCTCTCTGTCCCCCTCTCTTTCGCCTCTCTGCATCCCAGAACCCATTCCCATCTCCCCCAACCCCCCCCACCGCGACCCCTTCCCGTTCCCCTTCCGTGCAACCCCCCACCCTTCCCCACCCATGCCAACATGTCCCTCTCTCTCAGCTCACTCACTCTTTCTCCTTCTCTCTCTCGCACAGACTATACCTCTCTCCCAGATCTACACTCACGCACCCATTTACACATCCACACCCACCAGTACCAAAACCATCATTGGCGTCAACCCTCTCTCCTTTCATCTCCGTGAAGCTCCGAGGCACCCAAAGGACACCTAACCCAGGTCCGGCGAGCCATGGGTGTGCGAGCCCAAGTCTCGGGTGGGGACGAACTGGGTTTTGATTTTTAGTTTTTTTTTTTTTTTTTTTTAATTTTATTTTTCGTTCCGTTTCTGGGCAGCAGGGGAAGAAGATGGGGGATGAGAGAGAGGGGGTGGGGTGGGGACGAATTGGGTATTGAATTTTCTTTTTTTTTTTTCCGTTTTGTTTCTAGGCTGCAGGGGAAGAAAATGGGGGAGGAGGGGAGAAGATGAACTGGGTTTATTATTTTTATTTTTTATTTTTTATTTTTTTTTTGGAGTTGCAGGAAGGGGTTTCCGGGGAAGAAGATGAACATGGGGAAAGGAGAAGGGGGAGGGAGGGTGGGTGCGGGTGCGGGGGGAAGACGAACTGGATTTTTTTTTTTTTTTTTTCGGGTTGCAGGAATGGAGATCTGGGGAAGAACATGAACATAGGGGAAGAAGAAGGAGGGGAGGGGGTGGGGGTGGGGAGGGTAATCGAATCTAATGGTTTTTCTTCTTCCTCCTCCTCCTCCTTCTTTCTGGGTTGCAGGGATGAACATAGTTTTTTTTTTTTTTCTTCTTCCTCCTCCTTCTTCTTTCTAGGTTGTAGGAAGATGGGGAGGAGAGGGACGAACAGAGGTTTTTTTTTTTTTTTTTTTTCTTCTTCTTCTTTCTGGGTTGCAGGAAGATAGGGAGGGGGAGGGAAGAATATAGTTGTTATTTTTTTTTTTTTTAAATATTAAATAATTTTTTTTTTAGTTTTTTAATGATTTTTTAATAGAAAGTGGGCCTCGAATCAAGCCACGTCAGCATTTAACTGAAAAATTAACAGTCAAGCTAACGGAAAGTATAAAATTGACCAAATTCTAAAGATGAGGTATGACATTGTCAATTTTAAAAGATGAGGTATGAAAGTGTCATGAGACCAATAGTCGAGGTAGTTTTGTGTAATTTACCCTAAAAATAATAAGGCCAAATTGGATTATTCATCCCCGTGGTCATAGGAAACTTGCATGATGACCCCCGTGGTGAAAAAACTAGGAATTAAACCCATGTGGTCAAGAATGTTAGCAAATTTAGTCCAAAAGTAAGATTTCTGTTAAAGGACTGTTAAAAGTATGGATAAAACTGTACTTTCAATTCCAATTGACATTGAAAATAAATAATTTTTTATAACAATTAACAAAAAAAATAATGCTTAATTTTTTAAATAAAAAAAGCCCCAATTCAATGTCAATTGGAACTGAAAATACAGTTTTACCCCTACTTTTAATAGTCCTTTAACTGAAATCTTACTTTTGGACTAAATTTGCTAACATTCTAGACCACAGGGGTTTAATTCCTAGTTTTTTCACCACGGGGGCCATCATGCAAGTTTCCTATGACCACGGGGATGAACAATCCAATTTGGCCAAATAATAAATTGAACAAAAAAGCACATTAACCGTGCTCTCTTTCTTCATCACCTACTATACCTAGGGCGCTAACTTCCTCCATGTAGGGGTGAGCATAAGTCACTTAGTGCAGATGACGGCTCTCATGTCATGAGTCAACAGGCTGTTGACTTTGACGTCCACTCGCCGATGTCTTTTGTTGTAAACGACCATGGCTTTGGCTTGCGTTATGCAGGTGATTCGGTTCAAGGACAAGCCTCTATAGATCCCTTGCACTTTCACAATCTTCCCACCTCTGGCTGGGAGTTCTGTGTCTCCCTCAGTGGCATGGCACCGAATGGGCATCGACTTCCATGATGTCACCATGGATGCTAGGGCTGGCAAAGAACCGGCCATTTTTTTGTTTTGAATACATCGAGTAAATCGAGCTCCCGGACCGATGAAGCTAATAGAGTGGACTCAATAGCCGACTCTATGATGGTTGCCTGCGTACCTCTGGTCATCACCAATGGAATATCCTTCATCTCTGTTGCCGGTTCATTCTAATCCGAACGCAGAACAGCAGCCATTGGTGATGAACCACGATGACATTTATGAAAAAAAAAATTTCACAATAAAGAAACACTAATTTAGAAAATTCATATAAAATTTCTAAAATTTATAAGATTCCTAAAAAATAAATAATTCCTAAAATTCCTCTAGTATTTCCAATATTTCCTAAAAATTTCTAGTATTTTAAAAACTTCTTAAAATTTCTAATATTTCTAGGAGTTTAAATTTTCTAAAATGACGATATTTCATAAAATTCATACAAAATTACAAAACAATTCCTATAACTTATCCAAAACCCTTGCATGCACGTGCGCGTGCGCGCACGCGCACACACACACACACACACACTCCCTACCTGGTTGCCCATACGCTCCCAGCCTCGTCCTTCCCCACCTCGTCCCCCCATCCCCACCCCCACCCATTCACATATCTGTTGTCACATATAAGTCAAATTCACACATGTAATATAACAAATTCACAAATTAATAACAAAATAAAGAGAAAAAAAAAGTGGGGGGATAATTCAAGCTAGAGAGTGAGAGAGATGGTGACAGAGAGGGTAAAGTGAAAATTGAGAAACGGCACGAGGAAGAAGAAGAAGAAGAAGGATCTCGGCCTGTTATAAAATATTAGACCTTTTCCCAACGAAGCAATTCGTCAGGCAAATGTTTAAAGAATGTTACATGTGTATTATAACTTGCTAAATTTCTCAGGCAAATAACCAATCTGTCGAGCAAAGCTTACACAGAAATGTCCCACCAATTTAATTTTTGAAAAAAAAAATGGTGGAGATTTATAATCAAATTCATGGTACGTGATATGTTCTAGGGGCGACTTTTGAGTTTCAGGGAGAAAAGAGAGTCCACAAGTCAAAGTAGAATGATTTTTGAGTTAGGGGGCAACGTAGGATCAAACTCGAGTTCCGGGGGCGTAGCTAAAAATAAGCTTTAATGTTAACGCATAGTGAAACTTTATAATCAGATCCATCAACACATGTGTCATAGTCTTATTGGACTGTGGGCCCTATATATGTTCTAGGGGGCGACTTTTTGATTTTCAAGGACAAGAGAGAATCCACAAGTCAAAGTAGAACGATTTTTAGTTTCATACAGTAAAGTGGCTACTTTTGAGTTGCAGATGACAAAAGGGGATAAAAATCGAGTTCCAATTGGCGTAGTTAAAATAAGTCTTAATTTGGACTCAATTCCTTGAAAATTAAAAGTCCATCACCTAAAAATAGTCTTATACTCAATTGTTAAAGATATACCACGCAAACACTACTAATTAATGAACTAGTTGAAGGAAAACTTTGAATATGTGAAGTTCATGGAGCAACATATATGTATGCATTTAACAATTAAATGGCGGAATGATGCTTGTATGCACTCAAAAACAAAACTTGGACCAAGAAATTTAAACCTTAGCAGTTGTGAACCAAAGATTGAACTTAAATTCACAAAGAGAGTTGAGATTTGTTATACATTTGAAGTTCATCCTTTCCTTGCCAAGGATAATCACCTTAAGTGAGGGCCTTCATCCATCTCCTTGAGTTGGACTCCATAGACTTCTAACTTTCAACACCAAGGATGATTAAGGCCCAATGTGTTTTAAGTTGTCACACAACTTAAGTTAATGAGCTTGACTATTCAAATCCTATTGGGTTTTGAGGCCCAACACTAACTCAAGATCTAAAATGAACTTATTCACTTGATTAATTAACATATTAAATAATCCTAGCAATAAAACAATTAAACCAATTAACTGTCCTTACTCATCTCCATTATATTCATCAATCATTACCTTATACGGTGCACAATCCATTAGGTTCTAGTTTGCGAGGCAATGAGCGATTATAACTCTTACTGATGGATTGTGAATTGAAAGTTGCTTTCAATTTTCCCTTAGTGATTGTTACTCATAAGTGAGTGATACCTAGCAGTATGTCATGGTTGACCAAGCTAAGCAGAAGAGGTCGGAGAACTTATTTAGTATGATATTACATTGCAATGCAGTCTTTCTATAAACCAATACTCTTGATCACATTGTTTGGTTGTTAGTTTATTCATATCTACTATCCAATGTGATTTTATTGTCTATATGATTACCTTGAAAGTGATTTGGAACATACTTCGTAAATCATATTCATACTTTGCCTAGAGATTCTTAATCATGTCATAGAGTATCCGCCTCAACAGCTTGAAGGTAATAGATCCCTTGTTGTGCATTCACATGCCAACATTATTAAGTAGCTTAACCCCAACTATATATGTCGTGGACACTCTCTAATGGAATGCCTTTAACATAGTCAAATATTAAGGACCTAACCACAACTATGATGCCTCAGGTCAAATGACTACTTTGCATTATTCCAACTAGTGAGTTCTTATATGACATAAGTATGAGAACTCCTGGTTGATCACATTTGCATTCAATGGACTCACTCTTTATTGAGCACCTACATATTTATCTTGGTGTCTTTCATACCAATGATTCAAGACTAGTCACTCTCCAGAGAGAAGACATATTATGTACTGGTCTATTCAGATTGTCAATCCCAATTGACAATCCTATGATCAGGAAAGTTTAGGATATATATATATACACACACACACACATATATATACATACATATTTCTGCTAGGAGCAAATGACTTTTGTGATTGGATGGATTCACAAGATTTTCTGGCTGGACGATCGAAGTTGATTTTAACTGTTCCGTCAAAATATTGTTCAATGTTGTCTAGGTTGACTAGACTATTTTGCATTGCAACTGGTTTGCTTTCATTAATCAAACACCAATTTGAAGGTAGACTGATATCTGACCACTTAAAGGTTCTGGGTATTTTGATGTTTGCATTTTCTTGGTTGGTTTGAATGAGAAGTGTGTGGTCTCGTGGACTCTTGGTTAAGGCTTGAAAATTCATGTTTATGCTAGTGACATTGTAGTAAACTCTATAAATTAAGGCCAAGGGCTGTGTGCCTTCAAGGACTTGATATCCTGAAGTTTTGATATTTAAGGTGAGTGCTTTCGGCATGTGGGGGTCTGAAAGACTTATCGTAAGGTCTGGAAAACAATCAAAATGGATAGGTCCATTGTAAAAGCTGGATTCAACCATTTCAAGTATGCTATCACTGAAGTCAGTGAATCTTGCATCTCGGAGACATAATAAAATAGAGGTGTTTAGGCCTCTTCGTGTTAAAGGTTTGACGGCTATTTAAACTTAGCCAATGTGAATATAGTTATGACCATCTTTCCTATGGGATCTGATTTGTTCAAGTGTGAACAATTGACAAGTTTCATGTTCTTTGCTAAGAGCATATGCATGTTCAACAGTTTTAACATGATGTTCTGTTCTAAAAGAGGTGATTGACCATTTTTTCTTGTAAATATTTTTTGAAGAAATTTTGGGAATATTCCAATCATTAAAATCAAGACTACTGTCTGTTTGAAAATCAAGTTTTTGTTCTTCATTAATAATGTCTGGGATTGTTCCTAGACTGGATCTAGAGCTAGTGCTGGCCATTGAATTAGATCTAAATAATCTACTCATAAAATTCAAAATTCAGACAAACAAAATATAGAAAACTTAAATGTGTCACCTTCCTCGTGTATTAGCTAAACTCCTTCCCCGCTCATGCCTCTACATAGGACTTATTATTTGGAACACGCCTTACTGTTTGGTTGGGAAGTCTAACAAACAAACTTAGAAGATTAACAAGTAAGATAAACTGTAAAGTGAAAGGCTGTATATGTGTGTGTGTGTGTGTGTGTGTGTATATATATGTATAGCTTTAATAATAATCTTTGTCCTTACATTAAACTATGTTGGTAAAGTATCATCTCATGATTAGCTTTAGAACACATTTCCAACATTAGTCAAGCACTACTAAAATACTATCAAAACATTAGAAATGCAGTGCACAGATACTAAACAAATGACCTTCAAAATGACACCTCTTAAAAGTTCCTCAAATATATTGCATCTCTTCATTTTCATGATTGGCCACTTAGTACTACAGTCTAGTGGTATTCCTCTTCATTTGTAAGTGAGAGGTCCTAGGTTCGATTCTCGCTAAATGCGAATTTGAACTACATTATTGCTATTGCTAGCCCATTATGAGGCTAAGCCTACTCTTCCTTAGCGTAGATAATATCGTTTGTTCAAAAAAAAAAAAGTTATCTCTCCCTACCAATTTTAACAGATTTTCAAAATGACCCATCTTGAAAATTTCCTAAATGTGTTGTATCAAGTCATTTTCAAAGTGACCCTCTAATTTATTAGTGCAATCTAACAAATTTAACTTAAGTTCCATAAAACTTTAAAATATTTCATCCAAACATAGTGGAGAATAAAAAGGCTTTTTAGCCAAAATTGTACATGAGATTTGCATAACTCATCACTTTGGTCCTTGAGATTTGTAATCGATAAAAGTGGTTCCTAAGATTGTCCACCATGAATCATTTTAATCATTCCATGAAAAATTATGTTAAATAAGGATCAAAATGACAAAAATACCCTCAATTTAATAAACAATATGTCAAAATGATTTGATAAAAATTGAGGGTATTTTTGTCATTTTATGCTTATTTAATGGAGATTTTTCACGAAATGACTAAAATGATTGATGGTGGACAATCCCATGCAAACCATCCTACAAGTCTTGACCTTCTGCAATAACAACTCGCCAGAATTGCGATCACCAGCATATAAGAGCAAGTCCACCCTTGGTGGTTGCTCGGGGGACAAGCGAAGGGAAAGGGCCCGAGGGCCGATGGATTGGGCTCCAGCGTGGGCAGCCTAAGTGAAGGTGGGAGCCCGAGGGCCAGGCCCGTGGAGGATTGCCAGCCCTGCAGCCCGAGGTGGGTGTGATGTTAGGCCTGGTGTCAGTCCTTTTTTTTATTTTTTTTGTGTCAGGCGCGTGCCCCTCACTTGCGAGTGGGGTGCGTTAGCCGACAGCACGGGCCCGCACGCCAGTTTCAGCGGCCGACCGTTGGGAAGCCACGTGGCTTCCCACGGTCCGTTTGATCTCAACGGCTCTTTAATACAAGCTGTCCGATTTACAACGGTAATAAAAAAAAAGCTGATTTAATATCAATGGTTCGATCTGAGATCAACGGTTGATATTAATCCGCTTTACAAATTAAAAAAACAAAGAAAAAAAAAATTTAAAAATTAAGAAAAGTTACCGTTGTGACACGTGGCACAATCTGGAGTGTTGGAATTCGAATTTTTTTAAATCCAATGACAGAGATTAATTAGTTGAATAAAAATTTAAAAAAATTGTAAAAAATCCAAAAATAAATCTGAAAAATTTTGTAAAAAATTGATTTTACTTTTCTATAAGTACCACTTCTTCTCCATCTACCTTACACGTGGCACGATGACATTGGATAAAAATCTTATCGAAATCGATCTCCAATAATTATCTTTTCGGATAATAACACGTGGCGCAACGAGAACGATTTAAAATCTGATCGAAATCTATCCTCAAAAATTCTGAAAAGATAACGACACGTGGCACAATGACATTGGATAAAAATCTTATCGAAATCCATCACAAAAATAATTAGTTTTTGGATAAAATGACACGTGGCGCAATAAGAACGATTTAAAAATTCTTATCCGAAATTACAAATAATTTTATTTTGTATTATTTAAACAAAAAAAAAAAACTAATATTTTATTGCCTATTGGCAGGAGGGAGGGCTCCAAGGATGAAGATGCAAATGGCAATTACTATTTATTTAAAGCAGTTACTGTTCATTAGGTGGATTAAATAGTGGATTACCTGGGAGGAGGGCTCCAAGGGTTGAGTTGCTCTAAAGGCAAACCTCAGGCGTCTGTAATCACAAAACCAGAAGCTGTTTTATAATCTACATTTTCTGTTTTTTCTTTTGGTACATATACCTAGACTAGTAGGCGTGAGTTTCACTACCCAGTTTTGTAAACCACATTCCAATGAAATCTAACACTAATCTCCCTGCATTTCATATTAAACCCCTGTATAGAGGTCCTTATGTTCTACGGATAGCTGCAACTGCTTCCTTCATATCAATCAAGGCCTCCTCAAAGCACTTTGCGAGAAACGCCGGGTCCGGGATTATATCTTTGGCCACCACAATTTGCATATCTGCTCCTCCAGCATAGCTCATCATGTGCATTGTGAGTGCCTGCATTAACAACCAGCAAAAAAATTCAAGTTACACGTTTAATCGCTTATCTGCTCCGTTCGACAATCAATATGCCTAGAAGAAACTTAAGTGATTTCAGAGAGCTGTTACATGAGGCAGGCTGGAATTATTCACTCTTAGGTAAGTAATTGGGTTGCCTCCAAGTGTGATTTCTTCTTGGGGGCCAAGTACATTCGAGATAGTGAAGGTAGTGTGGCAAACAATCCTGTAATTAAGCCAGCTAGCAACCTTTGCTCCGAAGTAGGTCATTACAAAAAGTCCGATTGCGTATGAAAAATAAGCCTCCAGAGATTGCTTCTTCCTGTCAAGCATCGCCTTGGCTCTCCTCAAATAAGCTAAAGGGTCACCACTGCTTTTATGATGGTAAACCGGTAGGAGCATCATGCCGAATTTGTTACCCCAACCCGACCCCGAATTTTCTTTCATCAAATCGGATAGTTCCTAATCAGATTCGTTCAAGTCGAAATTTCAATAATTTCATAAGAAAACATATAAAAGGTTAGAAGTTACAACATAGAAACAAACCTGCAGTCCAGCTTCCCTTCTTAAATTGACCATTCCTAGCCCCGTCATTCGAGTCCCGTCACGCAAACCTGACGAGAAAAAAAGGAACAATTGTGTTCATCCATCTTTTTAATGTTAATTGCACGCGCACTAGATTCAGATTTTAATTACCGTTTGGATTTCGGTGATATAGATATCTTGATAGCCCTGAGGAGATCACCCCTATAAGAACATCATTGATGGTCTGCATTGCATTTTGGCATACAATTCAGTCACAACCTTTGTTGTTTTTTATGTGCAGATGAAGAACTAAGTTTTGTTTGTCAAATTTAGAAATACTGGTTCACCAATAAAAAAAAAAAATTAGAAATTTTGGTTTTTTGTTGTAGAGATTTTGTTAGATTAGATGTTCGATTAACCACAAAAAGGTTTGAACCAGCGACATTCTAATTGAATTAATAAAAACAAAACAAGAAGCAGAAGCATTTACAAATCAATTACCGCATCTGGAACAGAGTTCTTGATTAGCTTCATGTCCTGAAGCCGGAACCGAGCAGTGGCCAGCTTCCTCGGCCACATCTCAACCCCATCGCCGCCGCTAATCTCCGTCTTGCCGTCGCAAACCCACAAGCTCGTCATCACAAACTCCACAACAAATATCAAGCTAAACCACATCATACCCCAAAACCCAATCACCATAGCCCACCAACCCTTTTCCTTACTCGCTCTGTTTCTCTTCCCAGGAAAAGTCGGGATCTTTTCTTCGTCCCCAGCTCTTCTGCAACCAGCCACCAATAAGGCCATGAGCGACACGCCGTCGCCCAGGGCGTGGTGGATTCGAACAACGCCGCACTTGTGGGCCATGAGGAGGTGGAATTCCCAGAGCGGCTTGTCGGCGGGGAGGCCGGTGCCGGTGCAGAGCTCGGCCAAGTAGTCGTTGACCACTGTCTCGTGGTCAACGGGTGATGTGGTGAGGGGTTCGTGGAGGACGATGACGTGGCGGTCGATGTCGACGTGGGGGGTCTTCCGCCAGTGCTCGCGGCCGTCGGAGTCGCGGACGAGGAGGCTGGAGAATCTGGGGTTGGAGAGGAGGGGAGAGTTTTGGAGGGTGGATTTGATTAAGTCGATGTTTATGGGGTTTTGGAATCCGATGGCACAGTTGATTATTTGGTTCATTTCGGGCTGGAGGAAGAGGCGGCCTGCCGGGGTGACTGGCTCGTCGGCGGAGGGATCACCGGCTGCCGACGAAGCCATGAGAGAGAAACAGAGGAGAGAGAGAGGATGAGATAAGGCTTATGCTTGAGCGCCCATAAAGCACCTCCACCGTGCCAAATAGCCCGACGGACAGGCTTCCCCACCAACCTAATATCGACGTGAAGGGCAGTTACTGTTCAGTTAGGGATGGGAATTCGCTCAAATTCTATGACAAATATCTGAACAGCGTTCGTCTCTTAGAAATTTTGGCATAGAAAAATGGAAATATTTCGTTAGTATTAAATGAAATTTCTTTTACTTGTCGCTTTTAGTGCTACGTTTTAACTTTTAAATTCAATTTTCATAATTATTTAGACATTTATTTTCAATCTTAAGCATTCGTATGTATACCAATCGGTGATATATGTACCATTGCTAAAAAGGAATTGTTATTAGCACTTCAAAAATCTCATTATACACTCCAAATTTTCAATATTAGGAAAGAAAAATATACTTATGAGGAGTGTATAATAAGATTTTTTGAATATCAATAACACTTCCTTCGCAAAGAATTGAACTTTTAGTGCCAAAATCGTAGTGCCGGTTTTTTAAGAGCGTTTTTGTCAAAGGATTTTAAGAGCTTCTCCATTAACATTTTGTAAAAGTTTTTCGTTTTTCATATAAATAAAAGTGCGTTGGCAAATTATTATTTTAAACAAATTTAGAAAATAAAAAGCACAGAAAGCAATATTTAACCTAAGTTATGTGAACATCAAAATTGATATTTCCTCTGTTTTAAAAAAAAATAATTCAAAACAATAGAAAATAAAATATACATCATACAACAAAGAGTTTTATAAAATAAAATTATATATGTAAGCATCACTGTCACCACCGCCACCACTACCACACAACATTCTTCACCGCCATCACCTACACCACCATGGCTATCACCACCTCCACCGTCTCATCATTGTCACCACCACCATTGTCAATACCACCACATCCTCCACTATCATACGATCGCCACCCTAGTCACCACCACCTGCACAGTCTTATCATGGTCGCCATCGGAACAACCGCCTTCGCCACCGCCACCACGTCCACCACCTCACTACCACAAGCATCAGCATCACTGTGGATACAAATTTTCGCCTTTTCTTGATTGACGAATCTGCACCTGCAAAATAATAACACCTAAGATTAAGGCTAAAAGTCTCACGTGCCCACGATGAATGAGGGGCTTTGACCGAAGAATCTCCGATGTCACTGTTAAAATTTTGTAAAGAATGTGTTTGAGTGTTTGTAGGAAGCAAAAAGCCTCTTTAGGGGTAGCTAAAGCCTCTCCAAATTTTGGAGATAAATAGACTATTTATAGGAGAAAGGGATGAGATGGGCCGGCCCTTTAGGGTTTAGAGGTGGCCAGCCCTAGGGTGGAATTTGGGTGAGAATATTCTAAGATATTTGTGTAAATAAATATCTTAGAATAATTAGGTAAATATCCTAAATAAATGGGATTAGGATAACTTACCTGAAAGAGGTATTCTCTTATTAGGAATGTATTTATGATAAGAATAAGGGATTATTCTATCATAAGTACCTTTGACTTTTCCTACAGGCGGGGGTGCCGTGATCAGTCGTTGATCTCTGCTTGCTTTACCTCAGCTGCGTGTGGTGAATGAGGTTGCTCCCTGCTCATTTAATAAGGGCAGTCTTGTCATTATTGGGAAATAATCCACGTGTCAGCTCCATGATTTTTGGCTCCACAAATGCCCCCACACCTGCTGGCCTGCTTGCAGGAAAGGGTAGGAGGTGTAGGAATCCAAAGCTATAATGGAGTTTGTGTCCCAATTTGATGTAGATTCCCCTTTAATTTGGAATTTAAATTCTTCTAGGAAAGGCAATGTAATTGCCACCAAAACCTATTTAAGTCTGTGTCAAGCAGGGGTTAAATAAATTTGGCGTGCAATTAAAACCTCACAAGAAAGAGAGAAAGCCAGAGGATATTTGTTCCCTCTCACCTAGCAATCTTTTTCGCTTACCTGTGCAAAGAATTGTGTTCCGTTGCTTTTCTTCTTCTCCAAGGTAAGAAAAAAATTAATTTTCTCTTTCTTCTTGATTTTTCGGAGCCAAGGGGCTCTAATTTTAGATCGACGGGGTCGAGAAGGTGGCAAAAAGTGCAGCCCTGGGCTGTTGTGCTGTTACTGCCGTAGCAGCTAGGTTGGCTTTGCACGCTGCTAAGGCTGAAGCGGATGAGTCGGCTCGGTGCGGTAAGCTAAGCGCAGAGGAGGAAAACCGGCGCTGGGCTTAGGCTCGTGCGCTACTCGGCTTGGGCCTTGGGTTGCTGGGCTCGGGCCCGTACAATATTGAGAGATGCGGAAGAGAAAAGGAGGCGCGAGGGCGCTAACCCCCGTCCAGGTGAATTGGGTCGCAAGGCCATTTGGGCCAAGGGTGAAAAGAGGTGGCATGCCTCTTGCTTATTGGGCCGAGAGAGAAAGGCCAGGCGTGCTGGGTCCGTGGGGCAGCCAGCTGGGCTGCGGCCTGGTGTGCTGCTCTATGCAATTTTTTTTTTCTTCAAACAGCCTTCTAATAATTTTTCCTTGTGTTATTGTAGAATTTTCAAACATGTCTTCCTCGAGCCACAAGAATGATGAATTTATTTCGCTGTTGCATCGTTAGGGCGGATCTGCAAGTAAGCTAGCCTACTTCAGGGCTGCTCATGTCAAGGTAGGTTCCGTTGAGCAGTTCAGGGACTTTCTCGAGGTGTTTAAGCACACAATTTCGTCTGGGGTTCGCGTGAAGCAGGCCAAGGATGGTAGTAGCCGTGAGCCGTGTGGTTCTAGGAGAGCTATTAAGTTTCACCTATACTACTTCGTATTAGGGTTCACATTTCCCATGCCTTGGTTCTTCTAAGAGGTGATATGCTCCATAAAGTGTGGTCCTGCTCAGTGTTTTCCGAATGCGGTATGCTTGATGGTAGGGTTCCACAACTTAAGCGCGTTATTTGACTTGGACCTGACTGCCAACGAGTTTTGGTACTTCTTTGACATAGGTCACATCGATGATGTTGGGTAGCTGAGGACCTGCCATAGGCTTTTCGATCACTCGAGCAAAGGGGGATCATGACTGGTCTAGGGAGACCGTTGAGATCAGCGAAGAGTGGGAATTCGACTCCTCGCTTGGGCTGCGTATTCCAACTACCTTCATTGATGGTAAGTAAGCTGCTTTATATTTTTGATGAGCTGGCTTTTGATTTGTCCTCATCTATTTATGTAGATTCAGAATTTGGTTCAACTCTCAAGACTTCTCTAGACATAAAGAATGTGCGCATCGCTTTGAGGATCCTTGCTGAATACCGTGAATGACATTGGCTGCTCAGTCCTCTTCATAGCGAGAAATGTGGGTTGCCCGCATTAGAAGAGATTAAGAGGATTAAGGGTGAGGCATTTGCTCGTGCGATCGCCACTGTAGAGCCTGATGTAAATGAAGGTGGGAGAAAGAGATCTTCGTCGCCTGCTCGAGAGCTGTCGGTGGAGAAAAAGTTGAAGACTTCCTCTGCTATTCGCGGGGGTTTGTCCACTGCTAAAAGGCTCGTTATTGACTTGACTTCTTCTAAGGGGAAGAAAGAGGCTGCTGGATCTGAGCCTGCGAAGCCTGCTGCTTAGAGGGTTACTAGAATAGTTGTTGACAGGATTACACAACGGAAAAGTTTTGTCGTGCCCCCTATGCCTGGTTTTATTCCGAGGCAGCTTTCTATACCCAAGTCTGATTTAATTTTGGAGGTGCGTGCAGTAGCAAAGAGTGAAGATGGTGATTCAATAGGCAAGACGATGCCAGAACCGGCCTATCCTGTTGAGAAGGAAGTGTCTGCCTGCATGAGCAGCCGTGATCAGCTTACCAAACCAGCTTAGGAAAGGTTTTCGAGATCTATGCGCTATTGAAGCCCGATCTGCTTAAGAACACGGAGGCATGTGCCAAGTTTATTGATGGCGTGAGCCAAGTTGTTGACTTCAGTGTTTTTGCGAGGCGTGAAGCTCAGTTGCAAAGGGGTTCCTTACTTGCTGTGATGCAGAAATCTGTGATCTTGCCAACCGAGTATACTCGTATAGAGCAGGATGACGCCAAAGCTGCTAGGGAAATAACAGCAGCCATGGTAGCAGAGGCTTGCCCGGCTGCTGATAAAATTAAAGAGTTGGAGTCTGAACTTACCTTTTTGAAGGGATTTGATGTCTCTGCCCCCACTGCTTAACAGCTTGAGATCGCTCGCCAAAATATTAATAACTTGAAGGGTCAGCTTGAAGTCCAAGCATTGCTATGCATGACCTTGAGCGTGCCATTTTAGAATTTCGGTGTGCACGTGATGCCAAGGATGTAGAGCTACTCGCCATGCATAATGACGTTGTTCGACTCAAGAAGGTCATCAGTAGACTTAAGTCCAAGGAAATGGAGCTGCAAGGAGCGTTGTCTGCCAGCGAGAACCTGAAGAAGGAACTAGATGAGTTGCAAAATGCTTATACTGACCTGATTGAGGAGAATAAGCAGCTAAAGAGCGAGAACGCCTTCTCTGATATGGACGTCGAGCGAGAACGCCTTGTCAAGCTAACTTCTACAAGCTTGGCTATATTGATCATTTCATTGGCATGTTGTTTGACTACGCCTCCTCTGATAAAGATGTCGAGCTTTTTGCTACTTCATAGATGTTGCTCAAATGAACTAGTTTTCATAAATCTTTCTTTCACACCTTCAGCCTCACCTAAGTTTTCCTTCGAGAACGCCGTTAGTGGAGCAGCTAAAGGTGTGAAAGAAAGATTTATGAAAACTAGTTCATTTGAGCAACATCTATGCATGCAATTAACAATTAAAGGTGGAATCATGCTTGTAAACACTCAAAAACAAAACTTTACCCATGAAATTCAAGGCCTAGTTGTTGTGGTGAACCAATACTCAACTAAAATCTTAAAGAAAAGAGTTGAGAAACTTTTATTTTGAAGCACCTCTTTGCTTAGCAAAGGATAATCACCCATGTGAGGGCCTTCTTTCCTTAGTCTCCTTGCTCCTTGGCTCCATGGATGTGGATGGAGGAACTTTGCTTCTTGGCTCTATGACTTCTTGGATATGGATGAAGGAATGGATTACCCAAGTTCCCAAGAAAGGGAACCTCTAAGTTTCCACACCAAGGAGAGCATTGAGGAAGAGATGAGTGACCTAGGAAGAAAAGGATGCTAGTTCATTCTTCCTAGGGTGGCCGTCCTCCTAAGAGAAGAGAGAGCCGTTTTGTGTTTTTCTCTTTTCTCTCTAGAAAACCCTTAATGAGGGAATGCGTTATAATTTCCTTTCTATGGCCACTTACATTGAGTAATATAATTGAAATTAAAACCAACTCTCCCTCACACTCTTTAGGGCCGGCCATGTGGATTTATTGGGCTTTCATGCCCTTTGAAAGCCCATTGGGCCTTGAGGCCCAAAACTAACCCGAGGTCTAAAATGAACTTATTCGTTTGATTAATTAACATATTAATTAATCCTAGCCATAAATAATTAAATAATTTAATTATCCTTACTTATCTTCGTTGTTTCTTCAATCTCTACCTTACACAGTGTACGATCCATTAGGTTCCTTCTAGCGAGGCAGTGGGCGATTAGAACTCTTCAAATCGATTTGAATTGAAACTTACTTTTAATTATCCCTTTAGTGACTATACACCTTTAGGGCTTCCACAAACCATGAGTGACACCTAGCAGTATGTCATGGCTACCCAAGCTAATCAGAAGGGGTAGAGAACCTATTCAGTTTGGGATTACAATGCAATACGGTCTTTCTCTAATACAATACTCTTGACCACATTGTTTGGTTTGATAGTTTATTCATGTCTACTATCCAATGTGATTTTCTTACTTATATGATTACCTTGAATGTGAGTTGAAACGACTTCCTAAATCTCATTCATACTCTGGCTAGAGATTTTTAATCATATCATAGAGTATTCTCCCTTAAACGGTTTGAGGGTTAGAGATCCCTTGTTGTGCATTCACTTGCCTCCATGGCTAAGTGGCTTAACCCCAACTATTCCGTGGACACCCTTTGACGGAGTGACTTTGACATAGTCAAAGATCAAGGACCTAACCATAAGACAACTATGATGCCTCAGGTCAAATGAGTACTTTGCATTATCCCAACCATGAGTTTTCCTGTGACATGAGTATGAGAACTCCTTGTTGATCACGTTCAGTGGACTCATTCTCTATTGAGCACCTATATGCTTGTTTTGGTGTCAGCCACACCAATGATTCTAGACGTCACTCTCTCTAAGGGAAGACATAGCACATACTGATCTTAACTGACTGTCAATGCCCAATTGGCAATCCTATGATCAGGAACGTTTAAGATATGTATATGAAAGAGAATGGTCTCATGAATCTAACTTCTTTAGATCACATTCTCCCAATTACATATTCATTGGACTTTTCGTTTAAACATATAACATTTATATGAGACGGCTTTAAACAATAATCTTTGCCCTTTATATAAAATTAGATTAGTTTAACATGTGAAATGTCCGTAAAGTATCATCATATGATTGGCTTTAGGGCACATTTCCAACAATCTCCCACTTGCACTAGAGCCAATCAGCTTGGTCATCAATGATGATACCTCTTCTGAATGCATTTCAAAAATGGCTGAGTAGTAGGCCTAGACAATGGATATCTATATGTTATCCATAGAAGCAACCTTGAGAATAACGACATCACCATTATACATGATTCTCAATCATATGGTTCAGTCTCTCATTTGAGTTCGGATCTTGATGAGACCTTGATTCCCTAGCTTGAGCTATCGCCCCATTAGTGTCATAGTGTGGGTACACTAGAGACACTTTCTGGTTAGAATCGAATGGAGAGTTCATAAATGAACTTTCCCATCCAAACAACATTGTTGTAAGCTTCTATATGGCGATATATTTTGCATGCAAGATGGAACACACTAAAGTCATTACTTATAATGTTTCCACCAAAATATCTCTTTAGTCATAATAAAGAGATATCCAATTATCTCTTCATTCAGAATGAAGAGACATCCGATGATGGATACTATATTAGATTCATAATCTAATACATTTACGCTTCCATTGCGTTACTCTAATTCTTCCTCATTCTTGAGGAATCTATCCTTTAGTATTTCTTATATACTTAAGGACTCACTTGACAGTTGCCGTGGTTCTAATCCTAGGCTTGCACTGATATCGTCTTGTACCAATCTTGGTACAACTCATATCAACGTTTTTCATACAATATGAAATACGTAAATCATCTTTCTATGTATGCATAAAGGATTCTATTTACGCATTATGCTTCTTTGGGAGTCAAAAGGGTACATTCCCTTTTAGAAGAGCAATTTCCCAGTTTGATTGGAATTGTCCTTTCATTTGAAGTTTATCATTCGAGAAACTTCCTACATCTATCGTCTATCAATAGGGATTGAGATAATCCAATTATATCTTGAAATCTATCATTATAGATTTCCATCCCATGTATATAGACTATGTCTCCCATATACATTCCATCATTATAGAATATTTAAAGTCATAACTTTAACAAAGAAGAATTCCTTTCATTTCCAAAATTAATATATCATATATATGTTCAAATTTAGGAACATGATTAACTCCCACTAATCTTTTGTAAACCTAGTAAACAAAAGATTCATGTACATCTTTATGATAAATCAAACGATTTGATCTTTCTCTCATAAGATTCTTATAGCTCCCAATAGCTTGCTAAGATTCATGATGGATGGATCTCTACAGCTTACACGTCTTGTGATTCCTAGTCTTAGACATATATTATCAAGACTATCTTGATAATGGTTTTTGAAACCCATATTATGTCCAAACATTGAATCACCGTTTAGTTATAGCTAGCAATCTTTGAATTAACGAAAAACCAAGACTACGTCATAGATGGTTTCTTCCAAGTCAACCAATCTCGTTGATTGTAGTCACCTTAAGCTACCAATTAGCTATGAAGTTTCACTATTTCGGGTCAAATGATACTATACCATTTCCTTGAGTATATGTCGTATATACACTCAATGTAGTCATAAGGATTTTCATTCTTATTTCTTTCAAATTAAGAGGTGTAACTCTATGACATAGTCATAAAGTTCAAACCATTCAACTAAGACGGTTTATAGATCCTTCTCGACTACCTTGGAGCTAGTGGTGTAGGAACTAGGTTGTTATATTTGTTGATTATCATATTGTAGGATTACAATGAACTACCCAACAAATAACATTTGTTAGTTGGTTTATATAAGTGATATCCAAAGGTTAATTTAAGGATATCCCAGAAGATTGTTCTCAAACAAATATTGCTTATTAGCACACAACCCCAAATCTTAACACGATTAAGACTTGTCTTTCTTTCCAACTACATCCTATGGAGTCATGAAAATTTTGGAAGATCTTCTAATTGACAATCATATTGTCTTAGAAGTATATATCCTATATATGGGTAATTGATAACATCCAACGAACTACATCTTGTTCAAGTTCGTTCTTCTCCCAATGGAGAAATCTGTTATCTTATGATGCTACTTTCCTTGATATCTTTCAAGGAAACTCTTCTAAAGTGTTATTTTTCCTTGGATCAAATCTAAGGAGGTAAATACTTTAGACGTCTTACTCATTAACTTACATTCTTGAATTCTTTGAAACATTTTGCAAAGTATTCGGACTTGTGTTTATTCAAAATAAACGATAGTCTAACCGACAGTGATCTTCGATGAATGTCATACAACATGAGTAGTAGTATGTTGTGGACAAGTGCCACTAACATCTAATTGAATTAACCACAACAACTTTGTGATTCTTTCTTCTTTTCAAAAGAATAAAGATTCAAACATTTCGCCTCTATACAATTTTAACAAGAAGGCATTGGATCCGGATCTAACGATCCAAAGCATCCATCTATGACCAACTTGTAATTTATGTTTTAGAGGTGTCACAAGTTAGTGGGATTAGTCACTACCTTGCAACCTTTTGGGTTTTAAGCATCATTATATTCTAAACAGTTAACACTACCTCATCATCTCTACTATAGAGACAATCAATCAGATTACAATAATCCAATCATTCATTAATAAAGAACAATGTTTTGTCAAACAAAACGTTCATCCATCTCTTAAAATTATAGTGACGGAATTAAGTTCCTTATTCAAATTGAAATGTAAAGACAATCTTTGTTTTTCCAATTTCTTTGGTAGTTCATATGAGGAAGAAAGTACTATCTGCTTTCATAGAGATCTATATTTTATTCACGTTCCGAATGTGAAGTACTTTCTCTTCTCTCATTAATCTTCTACTTCTTATTAGCCACACTTTTACAACGATTGTAAAACATAGTTACTAATACAGAATTAAGCATTCAAGTAGAAGAACCAACTATTTTGAACTATTCAAGAACAATTTACAACACCTTCGAAAGGTGTGCTCTTGACACTTGCAAGACATTTCTTGCAAATACCCATTCTAATGTCCATCATTTCATAAAGAAAGTTTGTTCCCTTGGAGTTATTTCATTATCTCTCTTGAAACTTATTTCAATTGCGTTATACACATCAAACGATTTGGAGAGCATGCGGTTATTGTTCACTATATAGTTTACAATAAACTTAGCGAACCATTTGGATAGGGACTCAAAGGTGAAGTCCTTGCCTAGTTTTCGTCTCCTGAAGTGGTTTAACACTTCAACACTCGATGATTCCAAATCATCATAAGTCCATGTTGATGGACTATTTTTGTCAATCAACCACTATGTTCTAAACATGATTACAAACTTTCAAGAGTTGTTCAAGGAAACTCTCATTTCTTCATACAATGATTTGTAGTGGAAGAATTATGACACTAAAAGTGTCCATGTCTTTGTGCTAATCTTCTCAAGTTCTTTTGTTCATACAACAAAGGAATAAGCATTTGTTGTTTGTGTTGTCCTCTTTATGATAGACTTATCTAACATGTTCTTCCAATGATACATTATCAATAGGGAGATTGGGAGGATGAGACTACTTAGGTACATATACAATCCATTCAAGACAATCTATGGGATTGTGGTACCAAGTTTGGAAACTAAAGCCTTCGGTTTTTCTTTGTCAAGTTTTGGATAGCGTTTGCAAATATATTAGTAAATAAATACATAACGAATATAAATTGATTCATTTTAAGCTATTTGATATGGGTCTTTAAATCAAATAGCACCACCCACTATTTTTGGCAAATTCGATATCCCTCATTGGATTTCGAGAGTTTTGGAGGAAACTCTTAGTAGGGTATAGAAGGCCCATTATGATATGATGTTGGCTAGCATCAATAATAATGAGAGAGTACGCTTACTCATTTCCATCTCATGTAAGTACCCATCTTATTTGGCCTCTAGAGAATGATGTCTCGCAATGATATGATGTTGGCTCCATTGCACTTAGTTAAGTCATTCCCACCATGCAAGTTCGGGTAGGATTTCAAGAACAACCTCACAATGATATGATGTTGATCATTCTTATTGCCTACCTTCACAACCTCATGTATGCGTATAGAACTCCTTCTGAGTGTAAACACATACTTTGTACTCCCCCATGATAAGGTGAAGTCGGTGTATGAGTCACAAACGATCGGAGCCTACCACAGTGGAAGGCCACGAAAAAGTGTTCAAAGCACTCTCACGCTTGTCAACTTAATAATGGTTTAGTTGAGGGTTTTTAGGTCTCATCACATATAAGCATGCATTTTAATCTCATTAAAACAATTTGGTCCTATTACAACTACTGGTCCATATGATTGATTTAGAAGTATATGATACTCCCACTATGCTTGTAAAATGATTTTTAAAGCAAGAGTATATGATACTACTAACATAAGCTTTGCATTCATTGATGGACTATATAGTTGCCTTAGGGCCTTAGGATGACTATGAACATTTGATTCGATCCAACACGAGCCTAGTGTTGGATCTCGATCTAGGGATGGTGATTGATTTTACTTATGTATTTAATCACATTAAGGCATGTTTTCTTATTGAGCGCTGGACCCAACTGCTCAAATTTCATGCATGTCAAATAAAACAAGAGAGGAGTACTTCAAAGTAAAGAAGAGCTTATGCTCTCTTTTACAACATTTGATCAAATCAAAATACTTTAAAGTAAAGAAGAGCTTATGCTCTCTTTTACAACATTTGATCAAATCAAAATACTTTAAAGTAAAGAAGAGCTCATGCTCTTTTACAACATTTGATCATATCAAATTACAACCAAAAACTAATCTACACATTCCCATGGTTCAAACAAAGTTGAGAGACGGCCCTTCACATAGCTCAATTACCGTAGGCTTAGGTATCACCCTTTCTTTAATTAATTAACGCTTTAACTAATTAAACTTGAATGCAACATTGTCATTTGGTTTTTGTATCCATAGAATACATTTAAATGGAGCTAAATGAAATGAAAATCCAATTCTCATTTAAAGAGACAAAACTATTTTGTTCTCAACTAATTTCGGCCAAAATGCAATAACCTCAACTTTTGGGCTATATTGCAAAATACAAACTTTTTGAGATCACTTTGTAAAAACACAAAAGTCCTCTACTTCATGTAATTACAACTAGAACCCAAAAAATTTCAACAAATACAAAAAAGGTTCATTAAAGGAGCAAAACAATTTGTCCTTTAGTGATTTTGGGCCTTTACGTAAAAACGTAAACTTTCGGGTCAAAGTGCAAATAGACAAAAGTATCAAAACATTATGTAATTGCATAAAAGCCCCAATAGTACCCCCATTATAAGGGTGGCCGGTCATGGTGAGTAGTGATGGTGTGTGTGAGTTGATTTGTGTGTTTGAAAGGTGATTGAAAATTGTAAGTGATTGGTATGGTGTGAATAGTAAAAAAGGGTATGGGTGTTGTCTGAAAAATCATACCATCCATCACTAACAAAAAACTAATAAACAACCAAACACCCTTTTTTAATCAAAACAACAAACTTTTTGTTCTTGGTATGAACAACAAGAACAAAGCAAGAACATTGAAGAACATCCATGAAAACCCATAAGAGCTCCATGAATGTTTTCACTCAATAAAACTTAAATTTTCGCTACTCAAAAGAGTGTTAACATCCTAGGGTACTTAGGGGTTCCTAATGTCACTTTAAAACACTTTTAACAAGACAAACAACAACCCAAAAATCCACCCGTTGGATTTGGCCGAATTTCCCCATAAACATGGCACCAAATTTTAGCTCCAAAATTCATGCTTAAATGAACTACATCTACAACTTTTGAGATGGCAAATTTTCTACCAAAATTTACATTCAAAGAAGCAAGAATAAAGCTTGTAACAATTACAACATTCAAATCATAAACTATAAAAATACAAAACCCAAAAGGATTCACCAACTACTAGGCCTAGGCTCTGATACCACTTGAAGGAAAAAATTGTGAAAACAAGTTCATTTGAGCAAAATCTATGCATGTAATTAACAATTAAAGGTGGAATCATGCTTGTATGCACTCAAAAATAAAACTTTACCCATGAAATTCAAGGCCTAGTAGTTGTGGTGAACCAAGACTCAACTCAAATCATAAAGAAAAGAGTTGAGAAACTTTTATACCTTTGAAGCACCTCTTTGCTTAGCAAAGGATGTTCATCAATGTAAGGGCCTTCTTTCCTTAGTCTCCTTGCTCCTTGGCTCCATGGATGTGGATGGAGGAACTTTGCTTCTTGGCTCCATGACTTCTTGGATATGGATGAAGGAATGTATTCTCCAAGTTCCCAAGAAAAGGAACCTCTAAGTTTCCACACCAAGGAGAGCATTGAGGAAGAGATGAGTGACTTAGGAAGAGATGGATGCTAGTCCATTCTTCCTGGGTGGCCGGCCTCCTAAGAGAAGAGAGAGCTTTTTTGTGTTTTTCTCTTCTCTCTAGAAAACCCTTATGAGGGAATGAGTTATAATTTCCTTTCTATAGCCACTTACATTGAGTGGCATAATTGAAATTAAAATCAATTCTTCCTCACAATCTCGATGGCTGGCCATATGGGTTCATTGGCCTTTCATGCCCTTTGTGTTTTCAAGTTGTCATACAACTAGGGTTATTAGACTTGACATTCGAAGCCCATTGGGCCTTGAGGCCCAAAACTAACCCGAGGTCTAAAACGAACTTATTTGTTTGATTAATTAACATATTAATTCATCCTAGCAATAAATAATTAAACCATTTAATTATCCTTACTCATCTCCGTTGTTTTTTCAATCTCTACCTTACACGGTGTACAATCCATTAGGTTCCTTTTAGCGAGGCAGTGGGCGATTAGAACTCTTCAAATCGATTGTGAATTGAAACTTACTTTTCAATTCTCCCTTTAGTGACTATACACCTTTAGGGTTTCCACAAACCATAAGTGACACCAAGCAGTATCTCATGGCTACCCAAGCTAATCATAAGAGGTGGAGAACCTATTCAGTTTGGGATTACAATGCAATACGGTCTTTCTCTAATACAATACTCTTGACCACATTGTTTAATTTGATAGTTTATTCATGTCTACTATCCAATGTGATTATCTTACTTATGTGATTACCTTGAATGTGATTTGGAACGACTTCCTACATCTCATGCATACTCTGGCCAGAGATTCTTAATTATATCATAGAGTATTGTCTCTCAAACGGTTTGAAGGTTAAAGATCCCTTGTTCTGCATTCACTTGCCTCCATGGCTAAGTGGCTTAATCCCAACTATGCCGTGGACACCTTTTGACGGAGAGACTTTGACATAGTCAAAGATCAAGGACCTAACCATAAGACAACTATGATGCCTCAGGTCAAAAGACTACTTTGCATTATCCCAACCATGAGTTTTCATGTGACATGAGTATGAGAATTCCTTGTTGATCGCGTTTAGTGGACTCATTCTATATTGAGCACCTACATGCTTGTCTTGGTGTCAGTCACACTAATGACTCATGACCAATCTCACTCTCTAAGAGAGACATAACATGTACTGATCTTAACGGACTGTCAATGCCCAATTGGCAATCCTATGGTCATGAACGTTTAGGATATGTATACGAAAGAGAATGGTCTCATGAAGCTAATTTCTTTAGATCACATCTCCCAATTACATATTCATTGAACTTATCGTTTAAGCATATAACATTTATATGAGATGGCTTTAAATAATAATCTTTGCCTTTTATATTAAACTAGATTAGTTTAACATGTGAAATGTCTGTAAAGTATCATCGTATGATTAGCTTTAGTGCACATTTCCAACAAGGTGGTGCTGCCTAGGTAGGGTGGCTGATGATAGTGCTGCCTAAGATGGGGCAGCTGTAGGTGAAGGGCGGGAAGTTGATGCTGCTTGGAGTGATGCGGCTGCTGAGGAGTAGTCTTTTTAGATAAACTTTAGGATTTACTTTCTTTTCCTTTCTTTCTTGCTTTTTCCTTTGCTTGAACTCTGTTGGCCTTTGTGCCAGTTACCAATTTGCTAGAAATTAATAAATTGTTTTTCTTCACTTTATTTCATCTTTGCCTTTTTGCCTTGCTTCAAGCTTTTGCTGTAGAATGAACAATTGAGCAGGCTGCTTTGAACAAAGTAGTCAAGCCCATCTCCATTGCTTTAGGAGTCAACTTAGGGTTATCGGGTGTGAATGTTCGCCTGCTTGAGGCATCTTGATAGCTCAAATATTTCATACATTCATACCATCCATTCCTAGTCTCCTTATGATATTTTGGAGTTAAATTGGTTGCGTTTTACTCTATTTTGTGTTAATGTGCAGATAATTGTGTTTTAGAGCCATTTGAGGGTAAATAAGGCAAAATGGTGCTGAAAGTGGATAATTGAATAAGGATTCTGATGTACAGAGAGATTCAAAGTGTACAATTGAATATAATGATGAATATGGCCCTTTAAGAGACCAATAACAACAACAAAAAAATGTCTGAAATAAATGCTCTATTACTGGGATGTTTTAGCATTCTATAACAGCCTCTTTAACCTTATAAAACTGAGAGTTTCAGCCACTTTTACGTAGGCTTGCCTTTGGGGATGCCATAGCTTTCTCTCTTTTCTTTCTTTGGCCTTTCTTCCAGAAACAAAATCCTTTCTCCATTCACCATCTGCAGCCACCAAAGAAACCATGCACCCGCGCTGTTCTTGGAGAAGTTTAACATCAGAATTGCTTCAAAGAGGTTTCTTCTATGAACTTTAATTTCATTCATGTTGTTCTTGATATTAATATATTCTGTAATCATGTTGTGTAATTAAGTTCATAGCTGGGGATTTCGATGTAGCCTTGCAAATCTACTATATGTTATTAAGTTAAAGTATTCAAATTACCAATCTGTGTTCTTGCTTCATTCGCTGATTTTATAGTATAATTTGTTTGATAATCTTAATGTTTGATCACCATTAGGGCTGCTTATGAATTATTTGATCAAGGTTAAAGTACACATCATGCTTAATCTTGGTGGACATGTGAATGAATAAAGAAACTGCTATGCAAACATCCTGCCATGTGATTTCTTTGGTTCTTTGAAGTTTTCTTGTTCTTAATGGATTCGTAATTGGTAATCTAATGGAGTACTTGGTCACAACCACACATCAAATGGATGATCATAAATAATTAAAACGAACCCTAGTTGAAGATTGGAGAGTTGAATATGTTTTGACTTAATTTTCATTGAATTGGCTTATAATGGTGAAATCGATATTCCTAGTTCCATTCCCATCGTTTCTGAACCATTCTATCATTCATTTTTATCTTGTCTTGCATTTTAAGTTACTTTAGCTTTCAAAACAAAAATCTAAATTTAGTTTTCATTTGCATTTTCTTTAGGGTTCACATAAAGCTAGTAATTGTAGAGGTCTAATTAGTCCCTATGGTTAGACACCCTTACTTGTGCCATTATACTATCCTTATATTTGCACTCGGAAGGAACACAACACATCTTTGGAAATTTTTAACTTGCAGGGCTGAATGACCTCTGTAGTTGTATGTCTCGTATCGGTGGTCCACTAGATCTTTAATCACAAGGTTGTTAGCGAAGTGTACTACTTTTTAATAAGCAGATAGGCTTGCAAAACCTATTTGACTGCTGATTTAGGCTTAAGACCTCTGCGTGGCCTGCATCATAACACATTAAAGATTGCTGGGACACGAAATTCGCTACCCTTTAGTATCAAAAGTGCGTGGTTCTATGGAATTTCATAGGCAGTGGTTCGAAAGAATGCTTTGCACTTTATGTAACCAATTCCGTAGGCTGCGTAGCAAGTAACACATCACTTTAGGAGTCAGTGCGAACCTAAGGGGTTGTTCTGCGCTAGGCAATGCATATACGCGCTAAGCTGTTAACCTTTCACAAAATTGCGCGGTTGTATAGGTTTAGGCGGCTAACTGCTCGAATGATGTACTGTAGGCAGTCTTTTAGAAACTGTAGGTTGCTTGGTGAATTGGCAGTGACTTTAGGTTCCTAGGGATGTTCCAAAATCCGTCAGTTGCTCGTTGAATTGGCAGCGACTTTAGGTTCCTAGGTACATTCCAGAAATTGTAGATTGCTCGTTGAATAAGCAGCGGCTTTAGGTTCCCAGGGATCTTCCAAAAATTGTAGGCTACTCATTAAATTGGCAGCGGCTTTAGGTTTCCAAGGATACGCAGAGATCGCTAGTTGGTCACATTCAAGATGCTCAGCTCCTTACGCTAGCTGGTCACATCAAAGATGCTTAACCGTGTGAACCTCATGCGTTATATCCTCGCTGAGATCATATATGTATTGCACCAGGGATGCTCAGCCGTGAATACTAGCTGGTTACATCGCGGATGCTAAAAAAGGATGTTCCTCGAACAGGTACAGGGAATATTATTCCTTAACATAAAGATCGCTAGTTGGTCACATACAGAATGTTCAACCGGGGTTACCAGTAGCTGGTCATATCAAGGATGCTCAACTGCGGTCCATCTTTGTGGGCAGCCGTCCAAAAAGTGAGCTGCGTAGCATGCCTTCTCCATCTTTGAGGCCTGATTCTTGCGGATCAAGCCAAATACCTAAAATCTTCACTCTAGCTAAGCCTTGAAAAAAACCATTATGGCTACTTCTAAGGATACCTCTAGTTATACCAGGGCAGCCCGACCCATCCATGTCTAGATGTTTGGAGTGCGAAGTTTACCCTCTCCTAGGGGGAGAGCAAGGTTGGTCCCCAGGGACGGAGGGGGGGTGCAATTCCTGCAATAGGTCCATGATTAGGCACGATCTTCAATGAAAGTAGGAGTAGACAGTTGTTGCAGATACGCAGTCGAGCCAAGTGATGTATAACTTCGAAAATCTTCATTGAAAATGAGATGAAGGATATCGAACTTAGCTGAAAGGTAGAAACTGCATAGCAACTAGGTAGTCCTTGGCTTTCGAGGTAGTGCTCGTTGAGCTGCTTGAGTCTTCGAGTTTTATTTCATCCGAGCAATGCTCAAAGAGAAGTGGGAGGGCATGCATAGTACTTTTGTAGGTTGTAGGCATTCCACTGCTTGTCGATCTCTTTGTCGTTCATGGTGGTGAGGGTGTAGCTACTATTGCTGCCTGCTCTGCTGATTTTGTATGAACCTTCCTAGATATGATTCATTTTTTTGGAGCTTTCTCTTCGGGCAGTGATAAATGCCTTTCTTAGGACTAGATCTCCAGGCTGAAACTTCCGGATCTTTGCCATTTTGTTATAGCTGGAGATGAGATGCTCTTCTGCCAGATCTAGATTTGTGGCCATCTCCTTTTTGTTCTGCTCTAAAGTTGGCAGTATGGTGCCAATTCTCAGTCCGACGACATTGGGAGAGATGATTACTTCTGGCCAAATGCCAATGAGAAATGAGTTTCACCGGTTGCTCATCGCTTGGTTGTGTGATATGCACATAAGACACTAGGAAGTTTGTCTGGCCACTTTCGCTGCTTGTCTGTGAAGGATTTCTTGAGGCAGTCTAGGATTGTCTTGTTGGATGCCTCCGCCTACTCGTTGCCTTGGGGATATCTAAGTGTAGACATGTGCTGCTTGATATCATATTTCTGGAAGAACTTCGCCAAGTCTTTGCCCATAAATTACGGGCTATTGTCGATGATGATAGATTGTGGGATGCCAAATCGATAGATGATATTCTTCCATATGAAGCACTTTATGTCTAATTGAGTAATGGTCGTCATGGGCTTGGCTTCTACCCACTTGGTGAAGTAGTCAGTAGCCATGATCATCATGCCCCTGCCGTAGTAGCTGGTGACATGGGCCCTACCAGGTCGATTACCTACTGCATGAATGACCATGAGCTTGTTTACGGGTGGAGCTTGCTTGCAGACAGTGTGGTTACAGGCTTGAAACGTTGGAAGCTGTTGCACTTTTGAACAAATTCCTTAGCGTCTTGATGCACGGTGGGCTAATAGTAGTCGGCATTGAAGATTTTCTGTGCTAAGGATCAGCCTCTTAAGTGGTTTCCACAAATTCTTTCGTGGATCGAGCTGAAAACTTTTAAGTCGTCAGAAGGCGCTAGGTAACGGAGATGTGGGCCTGAAAATGACCTTCAGATGAGAATGCTGTTCTACATGTAGTAGCTTGCAGCCTTTATTTGGAGCTTCCTAGCTACCAATCTTTCAGCAAGGAATATCATATTGACTAGGTAGCCGATGATGAGATCTTGCCAGCTTGGGGTTATATTGATTTGTAACACCTCGGCTACTGGTTCTTTTTCTATACTTAGCTTTCCTAAATACTCGATCGAGAAGGAGCGTCTGAACTGGTAGTCCAAAGCAGAGCCTAAGGCTGCCAAGGTGTCTGCATGATCGTCGTTTGCCCGTGGTACCTGTGTGAGAGTGTAAGTCTGAAATGCCTCAGGCTCATTGGATGCTTTCCTGCATACTCCCCAGTAGTCTGGCTAGTAATAGGCTAAGAATCGAAATGGATTACGAGTTTCTTGACTGCCAGATCTTGTGCCATTCGGAGGCCTACCAATAAGGCCTCGTACTCTGCTTCATTGTTTGATGCCTTGAAGCCTAGAATGATTGCCTACTCGAGCATTGAGCTGTCTGGGGTGATAAGAACCAAGCCTACTCTAGAACCCTTGTAGTTGGATGAATCGTCGACGTGTAGGCGCCAAAAGTCTTTGTCAGAAATGGTTGGTTCGTCATGACGATGACTGTATGTACGTGAAAGTAAGGTCTGAGCTTTCGAGCTGCAACAATTAGCTCTAAAATTATCTTTTTGATCCTCGGGTATCTTGTTTCCACATCGAGGAGAGCTTTAGAAGTGTAGAATACTGGCAGTTGGGTCCCCAACTTTTCTCATATATGGGCAGAGCTTACTACTACGTCTGAGATTACCAAGTAGATGTATAATTCCTTAGCTGCTTCCCGCTTGGATAGTAGCGGAGAAGATGTCAAATATCTCTTCAAGTCTTGAAATGCTTTCTCGCACTCATTGTCCCATTTGTCTTTTGCATCTTCTTGGTGGCCTTGAAAAATGGCTAACATCAATCGGTTGAGCGTCAGAGGAAGCAGTTGAGTGCAGGTAGGCTCAGCCATAAGCTGATTCTAGCCGTTTTCTCTAGCTACTCAGGATCAAGGATGATGTATTCGGCGTCCTCTTCTGGCTTTCATTCTTCTATTTGTGTGTCCTTTTGAACACCATCATCTTGATCCGCCTGCTGTAGTTGCTATTAAGTAGCAGGCTCGTCTTTCTCAACCTCAGTAGCTCCTACGGGGTGAAGAACTTCTTCTTTGACTCCTTCAACATTTACACTATGCATCGTCGGGATTCGGCCAGACTTGATCTTTCTGACTCCTCCTCTTGGGATGCAGAATTGAATATTTTGGTACTCAATGGAGGTTACGGCACCCAGTTTCACTAGCCACGGCCTTCCTAGAATCCCGTTATAGGGAGACGAGTTGCTGACTATAATGAGTGTTTGCTTTGAGACTACTGGTGGTGTTCTCACATCAAGTGTATTATCATGCTTTCCAATAACAGTAGAGGTGTATCTATTGAATCTGGTGAGTACCTTTGCTCGACGTATTATCATGCTTTCCAGGCCCATCTTTTAAATGACGGATAGCTGAAGTAGATTTATTATGCTGCCATTGTCCACCATCACTTTGTCGACTATAGTGTGTGACAGTTGAACGAACACTACTAGAGCATCGTCGTGTGGGAAGTCAATTCCCTCAGCATCTTGCTTGGTGAAACCAACAATGGATCCAGGTTTGGCGTCGATTACCTGAACCTGGGAGATCGCTATAGCCTGTTGGATCTTCCTCCTCTTGGAGTTGTTTGTGGCCTCTAAGTATTCAGAGTCGGCGAAGATGTCGTTGATTTTGATAGTCTTGGCAGACGGCTCCTTATCTGCTTTTGCATTCCTCCTAGGCTGCGCAGCTGGCTTGTCCAGGTATTTGTCACATTTACCTTATTTCACTAGCTTTTCTAGATATTCCTTCCAGGTATAGCAGGTGTCGGTTATGTGACTGAGACCTTGGTGGAACGCGCAATACTTGGAGTGATCCAGCTTAGAGGTGTCTCCTCCAAATTGTCTTGACAACTTGAACCAAGGCTCACTCTTAAGCTCGCGAAAGATTTGGTTGATCAGGATCGAGAACTTGGTATAGTTCTTGGTGTTTGATGGGAGCATATTTATGCTACTTAGTGTGTTTTCTTGCATTTACTTAGCTATTTGTTGCTTAGTATAGTGTTTAAAGTCATTTTCGTGTGTTTTTAGGTCCAAGAAGCAAAGTTGGCAAAAAGATGCATTTTGGAGCATTTTAGAGCAAATCTGGGCTTGGAATGGATAGCACAAGCAGTGGGCAAAAAGATGGACGAATTTGGAGTCCAAACGGAGTTAGGAATATGTTTCAAGGTTGGAGAAATAAATTCAAATCAGTGAAGATAAGGAATCAGCTCAAAAGAAGGAGAATTATCCAAAACATTATCCAAACAACCTTATCTTATCTTATCTTATCTAATCCTTATCTTATCTTAACTAACCTTATCCTATCCTAATCCTTTTCTAACTTAATTCCTGGTACAATGAGGGTTTATTTTCTGATTGGGGGACATTTAATTTAGGATTGCCGCACCCTTATCCCTTCTCCTAAGTGGTTTTAGTTCTGCTAGAAGACCAAATTTCCTGCTAGGTAACCACAAATATCTGCCGCAAGAAATCCTTGTCCTTTGGGATTTCCTACCTTCTAGATGGCCTATTCCTGATGGGTTTAGGTTGTGTAATTCTTCTCTGATTCCTAAAGCCCTTTATGCCGCACCATTTAGAATCAAGCCTTCAATTCATTCTCTGCCTTCACACATCCATTCATCATCATCCATCCTTCACCAAACACATCCCCTAACCCAGAAAATCCCTCTTGTGCCGCAACTATTCAAGAAAGGAAGGAGAAGGTGCCACTTAGAGTCGTGAATGTCATTCAAAGCATTGAATCGCTAGAGCGTTCTTAGGTGTTGTCTATCTTTGTTTTTAATGTTTCAATTCAGTTTTCTTTGTTTAATTGCTATCATGAGGAACTAAACCCCTATTAGTTAGGGGGGGATTTGAAGCCATGGATATATGTTTCTTATGATTTGATTTACTCTAGTTATGATTTCATGAATTATGAATGTGTTTTACTTTTCTGTTTTTATTAAGAACTTGTTTATGTATGTGGGTTGGGGGTTGACACTTGATCTGCATGCATAAATTCGATGCTAGGATATAAGGGAATTGCACCTAATCGTTATGAACTTATATTCATGAGTAGTAAAGATCGCTAGTCACGATTATGTGAAGTAAACCCTAGGTTGGATTAACATGCGTTTTCCATAGTTATGAATGCCTTGTCAATGTTCACGATTTCCATGAAACTTAATGATCTTTGTTGAATGTCTCTATCATGCGTATTCCATCGTTAGGGAGTTTGAGAAAGAATAATTTGGTTGTGATGCGTTATCCATTCAATTCAATGAATCTAGGGAAATCTGGGAATTGATTAGTTCAATACAATTTTGTCGAAAGAGTAACTGGGAATCAAGTTGTATGCATATGTTCATGTGTGGATAAGGACCCCTCTAACTAGCTTCTCATCATTCAATTTCATCAAAATTCGTTTTTCTTTAAAGTTTGGTTACAAGTTTCGGTTTTAATTTCAATTTCGTCAAAACAATCGCCCTTGCTTTTAAGTCTTGTTTTTAGAGTCTAAATCTGTTTTCTTTTAGTCTTTTGAGTCAAGTAAGTTTGATTTTCGTCCAAATCACTTGTTAGGTTTAGAATTGAGTCCTTTTGATTGTTTCTTGCTGTTTTGAGTGTTTAAAGTTTATTTTGAGTCTAGAGAGTCTAGTTTAGTGTTTTTAAGTCTTATTTACATTGATTAGCGTCCCTAGTTAATCCCCGATCTAGAACGATCCCTACTTGCGTATCTACTACAATCGTCATCAATAGGGTTTAATTTGAGTGTCAAGTTAATTTTCACATCAAATTTTGGCGCCATTGCCGGGGATTAGCAAAATTGCTAATCCCTTGTGTTTGCCGTGTGTTTTTGGTTTAGTTTGTCTAGTTTTCTGATTTTGTTTTGTTTTCTTTGTTTAGGTACTAGTTTATGACTCGAAGTTCTCAAACAGTTCGTGAGCATATCTTAGAGTTTGACGACGATTTTGAACGAACATTGAGAAGAAAGAGAAGGCATCCAGAACCTAGTGAACCTAGTTCAACTTCAGAGGCCGAATCTGAATTTGAAGAGGAAGAAGAAGTCATGGCAGCGGACAATCGTACAATCAAGGAACTTTCAGCCTCGGGGTTGGCCAATGCCGCACCCCTATGCATTCAATACCCCGTGGCTGCCCAAGGCAAGACCGATGAGTTCGAATTAAAGTCAAGCTTGTTGCACCACATTCCTAAATACCATGGGTTGTCCATGGAAGACCCAAACAAGCATCTTAAGGAGTTCGAAGTGGTTTGTTCGAGCATGACACCCATCAATGTCGATGGGAACATTCTAATGATGAAGGCCTTTCCATTCTCTATTTTGGAAAAGGCTAAAGATTGGCTTTACGAATTAGCACCCGGAACTGTCACTTCTTGGGAAAGCATGAAGATGGCGTTTTTAGAAAAGTTCTTCCCCACCTCGAGAGTCATTCTCTTGAGGAAGAAAATTAGTGGCATTCAACAACAACAAGGGGAGTCCTTTCCAACATACTATGAGCGTTTCAAAGCTCTTGTCGCTTCATGTCCTCAACATCAAATGAAAGAAGAACTTTTACTTCAATACTTTTATGAAGGACTTCTTCCAATTGAGCGACAAATGCTAGATGCCTCAGCGGGAGGTGCATTGGTTGACAAAACACCCATGGCTGCAAAGACCCTAATTGCCAACCGAGCGTTGAATGCACAACAATACGAAGGACTTGGGCAAAGAGACACCCCACGGCAAGGAGTGAATGAGGTAAGTTCTATGTCCGACATTCAATCCCAGTTAGCTAACCTTACTTCTATTGTTTCTCAGATGGCCGAGGGAATGAAGATACATGGACAAAGTGTTTGTGGCGTGTGCTCTATGCAAGGACATGCCAATGATCAATGCCCTCAATTGATTGAGAATGGAGGGTGGGAATCTGCCAATGCCGTGGGATTTGGGAGCCAAAATTAGCCACGCAATGATCCATATTCAAACACATACAATCCGGGTTGGAGGGATCACCCAAATTTCAAGTGGAGGGAGCCTCAACAACCCCAACAACAAGGAGGATTTAGGCAGCAACCACCAGGCTTTTATACAAAGCCATTCGTACCAAATCAAACCCAAATGCAATCTGCCCCAACAAACTCAGGTATGTCTTTGGATAATGATCAAATTGTTAAGTTACTTACTACTTTGACGCAGGAAGTACAAACTCAAGACAAAGAGAGGCAAATTCAAGACAAAAGGGTGGACAATTTGGAAAAGCAAATGGGGCAAATAGCAGAATTCATGGGGCAGATTAGAGAACAAGGAAGATTGCCTAGTTCAACCGTTGTTAATCCTAAAGGAGGCTTTGAAACCGCCAAGGCAATCATGTTAAGGAGTGGTAAACAGGTCGGAATTGACCCCAAACCATCCAAATCAAGTCAAGAAGACGATGAAAAGCTGCTGCAAGAAGAGGATCATGGAGCAAAACTCACGGCCAAAGATGACCAATCAATGCCGCACCCACCTAATGCCTCTAAGCCATCCCAACCCACCAAGGTAAGTCCAAATTCGAATTTTTCTAGTTCCATTCCACTAAATGCACCCTTTCCTGGTAGGTTTAGGCAATCAAAGAAAGAAGAAGCCGAGAAGGACATTCTAGAGACATTCCGGAAAGTTCAAGTCAATATCCCACTCCTTGATGCCATAAAGCAAGTTCCAAGGTATGCTAAATTTTTGAAAGAGCTTTGTACAACAAGGAGAAGGATTTTGAACAAAGAGGTGGTTCAAGTAAGTGAGAACGTTTCTGCTATGTTACAAAGGAAATTACCCCCTAAATGCAAAGATCCGGGTAGTTTTACAATTCCATGCGTTATTGGAAATATTAAGTTTGAACATGCCATGTTAGACTTAGGGGCTTCAATTAATGTTATGCCATACTCTATTTACGCATCTATGAACTTAGGTGAGCTTAAAAACGATGGTGTGATTATTCAATTAGCTGATCGTTCTAATGCATATCCAAAAGGTGTTTTGGAAGATGTTTTGGTGCAGGTTGGTAATTTGATTTTTCCAGTGGACTTTTACGTGCTTGACATGGAGGATTCACCCCATTCTACCCCATTGCCGATCCTCCTTGGGAGACCTTTCATGAAAACAGCCCGCACCAAGATCGATGTGTTCAAAGGGACTTTAACAATGGAATTTGATGGGGAAGTTATTGATTTCAATCTTTCTGAAACTATCAAATTTCCTAAAGAAGATCATTCTTGCTTTTCTATTGATATATTCGATGACTTGGCGCAGGATTATCTTGATTCCTTGGAGAGGGATCCCCTTGAAACAACAATTGCACAAGGAATTGGGCAAAAACCCAATATTGTCGTGCCTAGAAATGAAGAAGAGGCCGAGATGGTTGCTGCCCTTGAGTCACTACCTCAGCACCGTGGTAAGCCTTCAAAACCAATTTCAATTCTCATTTCTACTAATAAGTTGTTACCCTCAGTGATTCAGGCACCCGTACTTGAGCTTAAACCATTGCCGGACCATTTAAAGTACGTCTTTTTGGGAGATAACGAGATGTTGCCTGTCATTGTCTCCTCATCACTCACGGAAATGGAGGAGGAAATGTTGATTCGAGTGTTGAAAGAGCATAAAACAGCCATCGGATGGACCTTGGCTGATATTAAGGGAATTAGCCCTACTACATGCATGCATCGCATACTTCTAGAGGAGGGGGCTAAACCAACTCGAAAGGCTCAACGCCGACTCAACCCTCCAATGATGGAAGTTGTGAAGAATGAGATTATCAAGCTTCTTGATTGTGGAGTGATTTATCCAATCTCGGATAGCCGTTGGGTCTCACCAATTCAATGTGTTCCAAAGAAATCCAGGGTCACTGTGGTGAAGAATGCAGAAAATGAACTTGTGCCCACACGTATCCAAACAGGTTGGCGAGTGTGCCTCGATTATAGGAAGCTCAATGCCACCACAAGGAAGGACCACTTCCCTTTGCCGTTCATTGATCAAATGCTTGAAAGGTTAGCCGGTCATTCTTTTTATTGTTTTCTTGATGGTTATTCTGGATATAATCAGATTGTCATAGCTCCGGATGACCAAGAAAAGACCACTTTCATGTGCCCTTTTGGTACCTTTGCCTATCGTCGCATGCCATTCGGTTTATGCAATGCACTTGCCACCTTCCAAAGATGTATGGTAAGTATATTTTCAGATTTTGTGGAGAAGATTATTGAGGTATTTATGGATGACTTTAGTGTCTTTGGTGATTCGTTTGATGGTTGTTTGGAAAATCTCACATTAATCTTGAAACGATGCGTTCAAACTAACCTTGTGTTAAATTGGGAAAAATGTCACTTTATGGTCAAACAAGGCATAGTTTTAGGGCATATCGTTTCAGAAAGGGGAATTGAAGTTGATAAATCAAAAATAGATCTTGTACGCTACTTACCCTCTCCTACTTCGGTTAGAGAGGTGCGTTCTTTTCTTGGACATGCAGGATTCTATAGGCGATTTATCAAGGACTTTTCAAAGATTTCAAACCCTCTTTGCCGTCTCCTCCAGAAAGATGTGGCTTTTGACTTCAACGAGGAGTGTAAGAAGGCGTTCAAACACCTCAAGGAGATGCTGACTTCGGCCCCTATCATAGTTCCACCAGATTAGAGCCTTCCGTTTGAGCTTATGTGTGACGCTTCAGATTATGCATTAGGAGCTGTCTTGGGACAAAGAAAGGACAAGAAACCCCATGTCATCTATTATGCATCCCGGACCTTGAATGATGCGCAATTGAACTACTCCACCACTAAAAAAGAACTTCTAGCTATTGTGTTTGCTTTAGATAAATTTCGTTCTTATTTACTTGGTACTAAAGTTGTTATTTACACTGACCATGTAGCTTTGAAGTATTTGTTCACCAAGAAAGAGGCCAAACCAAGACTCATTCGCTGGATGCTCATTCTCCAAGAGTTCGATATTGAAATCCGGGATAAGAAAGGGAGTGAAAACGTGGTGGCTGACCACTTGAGCCGTATGGTGCATGAGGAGGATGCCGTGCCTATCCAAGAGACATTCCCAGATGAGCAGCGGATGTCCATCAAGGTAAGTGAGCCATAGTATGCTGATGTAGTGAATTATTTGGTGTCTAAACACATTCCAAGAGAGCGAAACAAGCACCAAAGTGATAAACTTCAAAAGGATGCACGTTTGATCAGATTCTTCGTAGGTGTGTGCATGATTCTGAGTTTAATTCAATTTTAACTTTCTATCACACTTATGCATGTGGAGGTCACTTTGGTACTCAAAGAACCGCACATAAAGTTTTAGAATGTGGATTTTATTGGCCTACTATCTTTAGAGATGCTAGAACTTTTTGTATGACTTGTGATCGTTGCCAAAGAACGGGCAATATAGGTCCTAAACAACAAATGCCGCAAAACCCCATATTTAGTGTTGAAATCTTTGATGCTTAGGGTATTGATTTCATGGGTCCTTTTCCTTCCTCACATGGTTTCCTTTATATTTTGCTTGCTGTGGATTATGTGTCGAAATGGGTGGAAGCAAAAGCCACCCGCACTAATGATTCTAAAGTGGTTGCAGATTTTGTTAAGACTAACATATTTGCAAGGTTTGGAATGCCAAGAGTACTAATCAGTGATAGGGGTTCCCATTTTTGCAATCGAACCATTGAGGCGCTGCTCAAGAAGTACAATGTCACGCACAAGGTTGCCACACCTTATCATCCTCAAACGAGTGGGCAAGCCAAGGTTTCGAATCGGGAAATCAAGCAGATTTTGGAGAAGACCGTTAGGCCAACGAGGAAGGATTGGAGCTTGCGTTTGAACAATGCATTGTGGGCGTATCGCACTGCCTATAAAACCCCAATTGGGATGTCCCCCTTTCGGCTAGTCTATGGGAAACCATGTCATCTTCCCGTCAAGTTAGAACATCGTGCACATTGGGCCATCAAAACATTCAACATGGACATTGATGCCGCAGGTCTTCATAGAAAGCTTCAATTGAATGAGCTAGAAGAAATTAGGAATGAAGCTTATGAGAATGCACGGATCTACAAGGAGAAAACGAAGGCTTTTCATGACAAGGTGATTCGAACCAAAAAGTTCTCCAATTGGCAGAAAGTTCTACTTTTCAATTCCCGCCTTCGTCTGTTTCCAGGTAAGTTACGTTCTAAGTGGATTGGTCTGTTTATTGTTACTAATGTATTTCCTCATGGTGCAGTCCAAATTCAAAGTTTAAAGACGGGACAAGAGTTCAAAGTGAATGGACAACGTTTGAAGCCTTACTATAAGCACTTTGAAGAGCACATTGCGGAGGACATATCCTTTAATGCCGTGGGCTCCATTGAAGAATAGAAGGAAGGTTCGTCTGGCTGGAAAACGTTAAAGCAAGCGCTTCTTAGGAGGCAACCCATGCAAATAAAGAAGACCTAGGAACTCTCCGGCTCCACAACCAGATTTGCGTTTCTAAACCCTACTCTTTATTGCTTTTACTTTGCCATATTTGTCATGTTTGTTAGTTGTGTTGTTTGCTTGCTTGTGTGTGAGTCTATGCTTGAAACATTGAGGACAATCTTTGGTTTAAGTGTGGGGGGGTAAACAAAGTGTTTTTCATGAAAATTCGTAGGATTTTGTCACCCATCACTTCTAAAGTTGTTTCTCACTGTTTTTAAGAGTTTTTAGTGTGTTTTGAAGTGTTTTTATGTGTCTTGAGCAGAAATTCCGAAAAAATCCGAAAATACAAAAAAAAAATTGAAAAAAGTTTGAAAAATACAAAAAGAGTCGTTTTTAGAGTCGTTTTTGTGTGTTTGTGTCTTAGGGTACCTTCCAACACAATGATGAGGATTTGGTTTTTAATTGCATAACTGTTAAAGAAAGTTACAAACATGGATTGAAGTTTGATATGCTCTTTGGTTTATGCTTGGTTATAGTTGACATTCATGAATTCACATGTAATCACAAAAAGGATAAAATCAGTTTTTGTAACATGCTTGAAGGAAGAAACTCAAATTAACGCTACAACCTTGAGAGACTTGAGCCTTTAACGTTCTTTGGAGAGTTAATAATCTGTGCATTTCTTGTTTTCTAAAGTCGTTGCATGATCTCATCATTCTTTGCTTGGTTGCTACTTAGAATGCGTTTCATCATATAGTTCCAAATACTAGAACTCATACCCGTTTCATTCAAAACTAAAATTGATTAGCATAACACATAACAAGATGAAGTTGTTTAGTAAACCAAGAGCCAAATAGCCCTACCCCATGTTCATTTGTTTTGTAGGTTTAAACCCCGTTGAGCCTTGTTTAGCCTATGTTCTTCATTAACCCACTTTATCCTTACCTAGCCTAGATTAGGACCATCCATACCTTTGTTCTTAAGGCATAGTGAGCATGACTTGGAATGAATTCCCTTCGTTCGTTATTAAGCAGCAAACAAGTGTGGGGGAAGGGATTCTTGTGTATGTGCCAAAACAGAAAAAGGGCACGGGTAGAACAAAAAAAAAAAAAAAAAAAAAAAAAAAAGAAGGAAAAAAAAAAAAAAAAACAAAGAGAAAAGAAAAAAAAAATTCATGGAAAAAGAAGAAAAGTATGTGAAGAAGTATGAAAAGTGTTCAAAATAAGTGAGATTAAAGCTCACAAGTGTTGGTTGTTGAAGAAAGGGTCCAAAAAGTTGAATTTGGCCCTAAGTATGTGTTTTCTGTCCCTTTGTATCAAAGTTCGTGGCTGCATTTCAAAAGGGAGTTCTAAGTGTCATATTCATTACTTTGCTTGCTATTGCTTTAAGAACGTTTGTTTTCCTTACCTCTCTTTGTTAGCCAACACCCTTAGCCCTGGTACAACCCTATGCTTCAATCTTGAGTGTTATGTGTTTCAATATGTGGAGTTTGGGATTGGTATGAGCATATGGTGTCCCTGGTTCTGGCGTCTAAGTAGTGGCATTCCATTCATGAGATCATATATATACATGCATTCCAGAAATTGCTTTCTTTGCTATATACATATGTAAGTATTAGTTTTTTTATTACATCAATCTTCTCACATATAACTAGTGTAGGGAGTGTAGTCAGAAAATCTGAGTGAAAATTGAGTGCATATCTAGTAAGGAATTGAGGGATTCTCTAAGGCATGTTACTATATTCAAAAAGTTGTTTTAATTGATTAGATGCGAACTAGTGAGTGGTAACTGTGATTAAGTATGTGCTCAAGAGTAAGGATGGCTAAAATCTTTGGGAGTAATGATCTTTGGCATGTCATGTTCCAATGGAAATCCCTGAGGTGAACGTTGGAAGGTTTAGGTTATGTTTTGTTTCTTTGTTTCGCTCGAGGACTAGCAAAAGCTAAGTGTGGGGGAATTTGATGGGAGCATATTTATGCTACTTAGTTAGTGTGTTTTCTTGCATTTACTTAGCTATTTGTTGCTTAGTATAGTGTTTAAAGTCATTTTCGTGTGTTTTTAGGTCCAAGAAGCAAAGTTGGCAAAAAGATGCATTTTGGAGCATTTTAGAGCAAATCTGGGCTTGGAATGGATTGCACAAGCAGTGGGCAAAAAGATGGACGAATTTGGAGTCCAAACGGAGTTAGGAATATGTTTCAAGGTTGGAGAAATAAATTCAAATCAGTGAAGATAAGGAATCAGCTCAAAAGAAGGAGAATTGTCCAAAACATTATCCAAACAACCTTATCTTATCTTATCTTATCCAATCCTTATCCTATCTTAACTAACCTTATCCTATCCTAATCCTTTTCTAACTTAATTCCTGGTACAATGAGGGTTTATTTTCTGATTGGGGGACATTTAATTTAGGATTGCCGCACCCTTATCCCTTCTCCTAAGTGGTTTTAGTTCTTCTAGAAGACCAAATTTCCTGCTAGGTAACCACAAATATCTGCCGCAAGAAATCCTTGTCCTTTGGGATTTCCTACCTTCTAGATGGCCTATTCTTGATGGGTTTAGGTTGTGTAATTCTTCTCTGATTCCTAAAGCCCTTTATGCCGCACCTTAACCCCTATAAATAGCATTTTATGCCGCACCATTTAGAATCAAGCCTTCAATTCATTCTCTGCCTTCACACATCCATTCATCATCATCCATCCTTCACCAAACACATCCCCTAACCCAGAAAATCCCTCTTGTGCCGCAACTATTCAAGGAAGGAAGGAGAAGGTGCCACTTAGAGTCGTGAATGTCATTCAAAGCATTGAATCGCTGGAGCGTTCTTAGGTGTTGTCTATCTTTGTTTTTAATGTTTCAATTCTGTTTTCTTTGTTTAATTGCTATCATGAGGAACTAAACCTCTATTAGTTAGGGGGGGAATTTGAAGCCATGGATATATGTTTCTTATGATTTGATTTACTCCAGTTATGATTTCATGAATTATGAATGTGGTTTACTTTTCCGTTTTTATTAAGAACTTGTTTATGTATGTGGGTTGGGGGTCGACACTTGATCTGCATGCATAAATTCGATGCTAGGATATAAGGGAATTGCACCTAATCGTTACGAACTTATATTCATGAGTAGTAAAGATCGCTAGTCACGATTATGTGAAGTAAACCCTAGGTTGGATTAACATGCGTTTTCCATAGTTATGAATGCCTTGTCAATGTTCATGATTTCCATTAAACTTGATGATCTTTGTTGAATGTCTCTATCATGCGTATTCCATAGTTAGGGAGTTTGAGAAAGAATAATTTGGTTGTGATGCGTTATCCATTCAATTCAATGAATCTAGGGAAATCTGGGAATTGATTAGTTCAATACAATTAATTCGGAACATTGTCATTCATGGTTTGTCGAAAGAGTAACTGGGAATCAAGTTGTATGCATATGTTCATGTGTGGATAAGGACCCCTCTAACTAGCTTCTCATCATTCAATTTCATCAAAATTCGTTTTTCTTTAAAGTTTGGTTACAAGTTTCGGTTTTAATTTCAATTTTGTCAAAACAATCCCCATTGCTTTTAAGTCTTGTTTTTAGAGTCTAAATCTGTTTTCTTTTAGTCTTTTGAGTCAAGTAAGTTTGATTTTCGTCCAAATCACTTGTTAGGTTTAGAATTGAGTCCTTTTGATTGTTTCTTGCTGTTTTGAGTGTTTAAAGTTTATTTTGAGTCTAGAGAGTCTAGTTTAGTGTTTTTAAGTCTTATTTACATTAATTAGCGTCTCTAGTTAATCCCCGGTCTAGAACGATCCCTACTTGCGTATCTACTACAATCGTCATCAATAGGGTTTAATTTGAGTGTCAAGTTAATTTTCACATCAGTGGCTTGACCTCCCCTTATCGGGGACCGGTCTCTACGCTTGGCCCCTTGCATGCTTCGGTTGTTGGACTGTTTCTTGTCCACCTTCTTCTGGGCTGCCTCGAACTCTTTCTGAGGCTGTTCAATTGCCTTGTTTGCTCGTCGGGCTGTTGGAAGTTTGCCCACAAAGCCACTCATTTGATGTAATAGCTTTTGGAATACTTATTGTGTTAAACTATTATACGTTTAATGAAGGGCAAAGCTTATTGTTAATCACTATTTATTGTATCATGTGTTTAAGCAATAAGGGAATCCAAGGAATGTATTTAATCTAAGAGAGAAGTGATCTAAGTAAGTTAGATTAACGAGACCTTTCTCTTATGAGCATTCCTAAAACGTTCCTAGCCATAGGATTGCTAATTGGGCATTGACAATCCGCTAAGGTTAGTATGTGTTATGTTAACTCAAGCATGAGTATGACTAGTGTCAAGTCATTTAGTGTTGGACACTGAGACAAACACATAAGTGGTCAAAAGGTAATCAAGTACACTGAACAACGATCAAAATAGAGTTCGAACATACATGTCATGTAAGAACACATAAGTTGCAATATGCAAAGTAGTCATTTGACCTAAGGCATCATTGATGTCTAATGGTTAGGTCCTTGATCTTTGATTATGTCAAAGGCATTCCATTGAGAGTGTCCACGGCATTGTTGGGGTCAAGCTATCTGGTCATGTAGGCATGTGAATGCACAATAAGGGATCTCTAACCTTCCATGGTGGAAGGAGAATACTCTGAGATATGATTCGAGAGTCTTTGGCCAAAGCATACGAATATGATTTGGGAAGCATGTTCCAAATCATATTCAATTGAGTCATATACAGAAGTATCACATTGGATAGTAGACATGAAATAAACTATCACTCAAACAATGTGATCAAGAGTATTGTATTAGAGAAGGACCGTATTGCATTGTAATTGTAACTGGATAGGTTATCCAACCACTTCTACTTAGCTTGGGTAGCCATGACATACTGCTAGGTGTCACTCATGATTTGTGGAAGCCCTGAGGATTAGCAAACACTAATCTTCATCAAAGGGAGAGTTGAAATGTAGTTTCAATTCACAATCGATCGTTAAAAGTAACAATCGCCCACTGCCTCGCTAATTGGAACCTAATGGATTATACACCGAGTAAGGATGAAAGTGAAGAAATATAAATGCGATGGATAAGCAATTAAATAGTTTAATTAAGAATGGTCAAGATTAATTAATTAGTTAATTAATCTTACGAAAGGTTCGTATTGGGCTTTTAAGTTGGTTTTGGGTTTCGGGGCCCAAAAGGGTTTTTGGTCCACAAGGCCCATTGAGTTTCGGTTGTGTGACAACTAAAACTAAATGGAAATTAACCCAAAAACAAAGTCAAAATTGGCCTAGGGTGAGGGGTATCAAACCTGGGTTAATTGCAAGTTTGCCACTCACATGTGAGGTGGTATAAAAGCATCTTTATAGCTTTTACCTCATTAGGGTTTTCTTGAGGCAAAGAAGAGAAACATATTCTCTCTTTTTCTTTAAAAGTGGCCGGCTACTTAGGGAAGAAATAGCTAGCAATCTTTTCTTCTCTAAGTCATCCATTTCATCTCCACACCTCATCCTTGGTGTGGAGACTTAGAGACATCAAACCTTTGGTGTTTTTGGAGATCCTTTCCTCACATCCTCAAGGAGCAAAGGAGTATCAAAAGGAAGAAAATCACAAGGAAGATCCAAGGAGCTTGGAGGTGACTTGAAGGCCCTCCACTTGGGTGAATCCCTTGTGTAAACAAGGATGAGCTTCGAGGGTAATGAATCTCAAAATCCTTTCTTCTCTTTAATGTTGTTAAAGAGTCTTGTGGTTCACCATTCACTAGGCTTTGAAAGTCATGGGTTTTAGAATTGTTTTGAATGCATGCCTACTTTAAAGTGTTATTAGTTTGCATATGTGTTCAAATGTTCTCACATGTTCTTAGCTAGGACAAAATTTTTCCTGCAAGTGGTATCAAGAGCCTAGGTCTAGTTTATGGTGAATCCTTTTGGGTTTTGTGTTTTTCATGGTTTGTGATTTAAATGTTGTAAATGTTACAAGCTTTGTTCTTGCTTTTTTGAATATAAATTTTGCTTGAAAATTTAGCATCTCAAATGTTGTAGATTTAGTTCATTTAAGCATGAATATTGGAACTAAAATTTGGTGCCATGTATGTGGGGAAATTCGGCCAAATCCAAAGGGTGGATTTTTGGGTTCATGTTTGTCTTGTTAAAAGTGTTTTAAAGTGACTTTTGGAACCCCTATGTACCCTAGGATGTTAACCCTCTTTTGAGTAGTGAAAATTTGTGTTTTATTGAGTGAAAACATTCATGGAGCTCTTATGAGTTTTCATGTGTGTTCTTCAATGTTCTTGATGTTCTTACCAAGAACAAAAAGGTTTGGTGTTTTGATTCAATATGTTTGTTGTTTTTCATAAAGTTTTGGTTTGTCATTGATTGGTGATGGATGATATGTGATGGGTGATTTATGACTTTATTGTTTGACTAAACTTTTCTTACAACCCATACCTATTTTTTAAAAACCATACCAATCACCTTTTCAACCATACTTTTATGACTTTACTTTTTCAACACACTTTAAAATTTTGAATTTTCATCAAAACCATTCCCCCTTTTTTCACTACCTAAACCGGCCACCCTACAAAGTAGGGTACTTTTGGGTCTTTTATTTAATTACATAAAGTTTTGATACTTTTGTGTATTTGTACTTTGGCCCAAAAGTTTACGTTTTTACGTAAAGGCCCAAAATCACTAAAGGACAAATTGTTTTGCTCCTTTAATGAAGTTTTTGTTATTATTGGAATATTTTTGGGTTCTAGTTGTAAATACATGAAGTTGTGGACTCTTGTGTTTTTACAAAGTGACCCCAAAAGGTTTGTGTTTTGCTTAGTGGCCCAATTGTTGAGGTCATTGTTTTTCGGCCCAAAATATGATGAGAACAAAATGGTTTTGTCTCTTTAATGAGAATTGAATTTTCATTTCATTTAGTTCCATTTGAATCAATTTAAGTTGCTTTCTTAGTTAATGTGATTGATTAAGAAAAGGGTGATTATGAACCAAAGGCCTCGATAATTGAGCTATGTGATTGGCCGTTTTACATTATGAATGTTTGGGTTAAGTAGTTTAGATTTGAATGTAATTTGATTAGTTCAAATGTGTTGTAAAAGGGCATAAGTCTTTCCAATTTGTTGTAAAAGGGCATAAGCCCTTCTCTTTATTTCAAGTATTCTTTTTTGTCTATTTGTATGCAAATTGGAATAGTTGGGTCCAACGCCCAATAGGAAATGATGGTTTAATTAGATTAAACGCGTAACGAAAATCAACAACTACCTACCTTAGACCCAAGGTCTAACACAAGGCTCGTGTTGGATCAAATCAAATGGTTCATAATCATCCTAAGTCCTTTTAATAAGATTAAAATGAATTTGATGTAGCCCAACACTACTCCCTCGACAAAATGAATATTAAGTTGATAAGCGAGAGATGTTTTGAACATCTCTTCGTAGGCCTTCCACCATGGTGGGCTCCAATCGTTTGTGACTCATACACCGGCTTCATCCTATCATGGGGAAGTTCAAAGTACGTGTTTACCTTTAGGAGGAGTCCATATGAACATACATGATGTGGTGAGGTAGGCAACGAGGATGGCCAACATCATATCATTGTGAGGCTATTTTTGAACCCCCTACACGAACTAGCATGGTGGGAATAACTTAACTAAGTGCAATGGTGCCAACATCATATCATTGTGAGGCATCATTCTCTAGAGGCCAAACAAGATGGGTAATTACAAGAGTTGTAAATGACTAAAGCGTTATTCTCTCATCATTATTGTTGCTAACCAACATCATATCATTGTGAGGTAGACTTGGTAATGGTGAGTCTCCCATACCCTGCTAAAGGTTCAACATAACTCTCGGATTCCATTGAGGGATGTGGAATTTGCCAAAAATAGTGGGTGGTACTATTTGATTTAAGACCCAATCAAGTAGTTTTAAAATTAACAATCTAATATGATTTCTGTTATGTTATGTAGTTAACGACATGCCTAAAATTATACCTACCATTATACTTGACAAAAGGGGCCTTAGGGGCCAACGTTTCCTTGCTTGGTATCATCACATTGAGAATGTCTCAAAGATGAATGACATATTGTATGTGCTCAAGCAATCCCCTCCTCATGTACCTCCTACGAAACTAGCTTCAAAGGAGGATTGTCAAAATTATACAAGACACTTTGAGGATGACTTATAAGCGAAATGCTTAATCCTCACTTTACTTAGTGAGGAGCTTAAGAAGCTACATGAGCACATGGACACTTCTTGTGCCATGGTTGAAAGTTTGCATAAGATGCATGACTTTGAGACAAGTAACGTACGAGTCTCAAATGTTTATAGTCTATTGAATGCCAAAATGGCAAAGGGGACATCGGTCCAAAAACATGGACAAAAGATGGAAAAGATCTTTCAAGATCTTGAGAGTTTAGGAAATTCCATCGATGGGAAAATGGCCCAAGACTTTTTCCTTGCATCTCTCTCGGATGATTTCACTAAGTTTATAGTAAACTATAAAGTGAATAGATTCGATCATACTTCTACCGAGATGATTGACATGTGCTGTGAGTTTGAACAAAGTTTCAAAAAGGACAGTGGGAGTGAGAATGCAATCACAAGGAAAAGGTTGCATAAGAAGAAGGCAAGAAAATCCAAAGGAACATGCTTTCATTGTGGAAAGAATGAACGTTGGAAGAAGAAATCCAGGGTGCGCATTGCGAGCCTTATGACACGAACTTTTGAAGGGACTATTTTTGTCATAGAGAATGTTTTTACAATAAGCTCCAATTCCTGGATATTTGATTTGGGCGCTAGTCAACATATCTGCAATTCGTTGCAGGGACTAATAAGGAGCAGGACACTGCGTAATGGGGAGATGGTTGTGCGAGTTGGGAACGGCACTAAGATCTCTGCAAAAGCAGTAGGCACCTACATGCTTCAACTATCCTCTGGGGAAGTCTTGGAACTTAAAAATTGTTTATATTTTCCTTCATGTATAAAGAATTTGATTTCTATCTCTATGCTTTTACAAGATGGGCACTTAGTATTGTTTGACAAATTGAGTTGCACTTTGTACTTGAACGGTCATATTATCTCTCATGGTAATATGATAGAGGGACTTTTTCACCTAGAGACAAGTAGTGGGATGCATTGTATTGAAAGCGGGAATACCTCAAAACCCAAAAGGGCTAGAGAATAAGTTAACCAAGAAAAGATGTGGCATCTTAAACTTGGACAAGTGAACCTTGATAAGATTCGCAAGATGTCGAAAGACGGATATTTCCACCTATTAGGTAATGACTAAATGGGTACTTGTGAATGCTGCTTGAAAGGGAAGATGACCAAATCTCCATTCACTGGGAAGGGAGAGCGTGCCACTGAAATTCTAGGGTTAATCCACACTGACATATGTGGACCAATGTCTACTACGTCGAGAGGAGGCTTCTCCTACTATATCACATTCACTGACGATCACTCTCGGTTTGGCTATGTGTATCTTATGAAGTACAAGTCAGAATCCTTTGAAAAGTTCAAAGAATTCATGAATGAAGTTGAGAAGCAAACTGGGAAGCAAATAAAGATCCTAAGATCAAATCGAGGGGGAGAGTATCTAAGTAATGAATTCCTAGATTATCTCAAAGAGTGTGGAATAATATCACAGCGGACTCCACCAGGAACTCCACAACTTAATGGAGTTTCTGAAAGGAGAAATCGAACCTTGATGAACATGGTTCGTTCTATGATGAGTTCCGCAGATCTACCAGTAACGTTTTGGGGATATGCTCTATATACAGCAGCTTACTTGCTTAATAGAGTACTTTCCAAGTCAATTTCACAAAACGCCCTATGAAATATGGCATGGAAGAAAGCCAAGTCTTAATCATATTAAGATTTGGGGTTGTGAAGCATATGTCAAGAAGCTTGAAGATACTAAGCTTGAAGCGAGATCAGTTAGGTGCTATTTTGTGGGATATCCTAGAGAAACTATGGGATATGAGTTCTACCATCCTGACGACCAGAAAGTCTTTGTCGTCAGAACTGCTAAGTTTCCAGAGGACGAATTTGTTCTCAAAGGAACTATAAGTAAAATGATGGAGATTAATGAGATTAATGATGAACCAAAAACAAGCACTCGACAAGTTGACAACCCTGTTCCTAAACCACTAGCTCCACGTAGATCTGAACGGGTCAGCCGGCCACCTCAGAGGTATGGCTTAGATAATGACTTTGGGGAATTACACCTTCTAGGTGACAATGACACAAAGGAGGACCCTAGAGACTACACTGAAGCAATGTCCGACATTGATTCAAAGAGATGGCAAGAGGCCATGAAATCCGAGATGGATTCCATGTATCAAAATCAGGTTTGGACTCTTGTAGACCCTCCAGAAGGTATAGTACCTGTTGGAAACAAATGGGTATTCAAGAGGAAGATAGGTGTTGATGGGAACGTGGAGACTTATAAGGCTAGATTAGTAGCCAAGGGTTACAGGCAACAAGAAAGGATTGACTATGAAGAAACATTCTCTCCTATAGCCATGATTAAGTCCATTCGGATTTTGCTTGCTATAGTTGCGTACCATGATTATGAGATATGGCAAATGAACGTGAAGACGGCCTTTCTGAATGGCTACCTAGAGGAAGAGCTCTATATGACTCAACTCGAAGGTTTCATGTCCAAGTCTGAAAAGACTAAGGTATGTAAGCTTCAGAGGTCCATTTATGGACTTAAGCAAGCCTCCAGAAGTTGGAATATTTGTTTTGACTGAAATCAAATCGTTTGGCTTTGCTCAAAATGAAGACGACAATTATGTTTATCAAAAGGTCGTTGGGGATGCAGTTGTATTCCTAGTGTTATATGTAGATGACATATTACTATTCGAGAATGACACTGTGGTACTTTCTTATGTAAAAGTGTGGTTGTCCAAAACCTTCCACATGAAAGATTTGGGAGATGCATCTTATGTGCTTGGGATAAAGCTCTATCATGATAGATCTAGAAAACTAATTGGATTATCCCAATCTATATACATAGATAAGGTGCTAAGTAGGTTACAGATGGAACAATCTAAGAAAGGTTTTCTTCCTGTGAGACATGGAATTCACCTTTCTAAGTCTATAAAACCTAAGACTCCTGAAGAAATAATTCCTTATGCTTTCGCCATAGGAAGTCTCATGTATGCCATGATATGCAGAAGGCCTGATATCGCATATGCTATGAGCATTACTAGTCGATATCAATCTAACCCAGGATCAGAACACTGGGCAGCTGTCAAGACGGTCCTTAAGTACTTAAGAAGAACTAAAGACATGTTCCTCGTTTACGGAGGAGTGACAGAGTTGAGAGTAGAAGCCTATACAGACGCAGATTTCCAATCTGACATCGAGAATAGAAGTTCCAACTCTGGATATGTGTTCACTCTGAATGGTGGGGCTGTCAGCTGGAAAAGCAAGAAACAATCTGTAATTGCTGATTCCACGACAGAGGCTAAATATGTCGCTACAACTGAAGCCGGCAAAGAAGCGTTCTGGATGAAGAAGTTCATCACTGAACTTGGAGTGGTTCCAACTATTACATCACCAGTAACTTTGTACTGTGACAATAGTAGGGCGATAACTCAAGCCAAGGAACCCAGGGCTCATCAAAAGAACAAGCATTTTGACAAACACTTTAATATCATTAGAAGATATGCTGCTAAGGGGAAAGTCAACATCCTCAAGGTTGCCTCAGCCGATAACGTAGCAGATCCACTGATGAAGCCAATGTCTCGAATCCAACTTGACCGCCATATGGAAAAGATGGGTATTAGATACATGGGAATGTGGCTTTGAGTGCAAGTGGGAGATTGTTAGAAGTATGCCCACAAAGCCACTCATTTGATGTAATAGCTTTTGGAACACTTATTGTGTTAAACTATTATATGTTTAATGAAGGGCAAAGCTTATGTTAATCATTATTTATTGTATCATGTGTTTAAGCAATAAGGGAATCCAAGGAATGTATTTAATCTAAGAGAGAAGTGATCTAAGTAAGTTAGATTAACGAGACCTTTCTCTTATGAGCACTCCTAAAATGTTCCTAGCCATAGGATGCCATAGGATTGCTAATTGGGCATTGACAATCTGCTAAGGTTAGTATGTGTTATGTTAACTTAAGCATGAGTATGACTAGTCTCAAGTCATTTAGTGTTGGACACTGAGACAAACACATAGGTGCTCAAAAGGTAATCGAGTACACTGAACAACGATCAAAATAGAGTTCGAACATACATGTCATGTAAGAACTCATAAGTTGCAATATGCAAAGTAGTCATTTAACCTGAGGCATCATTGATGTTTAATGGTTAGGTCCTTGATATTTGATTATGTCAAAGGCATTCCATTGAGAGTGTCCACGGCATTGTTGAGGTCAAGCTATCTGGTCATGTAGGCATGTGAATGCACAACAAGGGATTTCTAACCTTCCATGGTGGAAGGAGATTACTCTCTGAGATATGATTCGAGAGTCTTTGGCCAAAGCATACAAATATGATTTAGGAAGCATGTTCCAAATCATATTCAATTGAGTCATATAGAGAAGTATCACATTGGATAGTAGAAATGAAACAAACTATCACTCAAACAATGTGATCAAGAGTATTGTATTAGAGAAGGACCATATTGCATTGTAATTGTAACTGGATAGGTTATCCAACCACTTCTACTTAGCTTGGGTAGCCATGACATACTGTTAGGTGTCACTCATGGTTTGTGGAAGCCCTAAGGATTAGCAAACACTAATCTTCATCAAAGGGAGAATTGAAATGTAGTTTCAATTCACAATCGATCGTTAAGAGTAACAATCGCCCACTGCCTCGCTAATTGGAACCTAATGGATCGTACACCGAGTAAGGATGAAAGTGAAGAAATATAAATGAGATGGATAAGCAATTAAATAGTTCAATTGGGAATAGTCAAGATTAATTAATTAGTTAATTAATCATGAAAGGTTCGTATTGGGCTTTTAAGTTGGTTTTGGGTTTCGGGGCCCAAAAGGGTTTTTGGTCCACAAGGCCCATTGAGTTTAGGTTGTGTGACAACTAAAACTAAATGGAAATTAACCCAAAAACAAAGTCAAAACCGGCCTAGGGTGAGGGGTATCAAACTTGGGTTAATTGCAAGTTTGCCACTCACATATGAGGTGGTATAAAAGCATCTTTATAGCTTTTACCTCATTAGGGTTTTCTTGAGGCAAAAAAGAGAAACATTTTCTCTCTTTTTCTCTAAAAGAGGCCGGCCACTTAGGGAAGAAATAGCTAGCAATCTTTTCTTCTTTAAGTCATCCATTTCATCTTCGCACCTTATCCTTGGTGTGGAGACTTAAAGACACCAAACCTTTGGTGTTTTTGGAGATCCTTTCCTCACATCCTCAAGGAGCAAAAGAGTATCAAAAGGAAGATCCAAGAAGCTAGGAGGTGACTTAAAGGCCCTCCACTTAGGTAAATCCCTTGTGCAAACAAGGATGAGCTTCAAGGGTAATGAATCTCAAAATCCTTTCTTCTCTTTAATGTTGTTAAAGAGTCTTGTGGTTCACCATTCACTAGGCTTCGAAAGTCATAGGTTTTAGAATTGTTTTGAATGCATGCCTACTTTAAAGTGTTATTAGTTTGCATATGTGTTCAAATGTTCTCACATGTTCTTAGCTAGGACAAAATTTTTCCTTCACGGGCCTCATCCCAAAGCGCATGCTTCTCTGCCAAAGTGAATGAGTTTGCTAGATTGAAGTCTTCCTTCATAATCAATTCTTCGAATAAGGGATGATCTGCTGAGTGTTCCTTTTTGAAGGTTGCACTGACGATTCAGTCGTTGCAGCAGACTATCTTCGCCTTCTCCACCTTGAACCTCTTGACATAGGCACGGATCAACTCTTATGGATTCTTCTTGATCTTGAAGAGATGATTTGACTTCTTCTTGATCAAGCGGTAGGATAAGTACTCCTTAGTGAAAACTATGGAAAGCTTATTAAAACTCCAGATGAACTATCAATTCTTCGAATAAGGGATGATCTGCTGAGTGTTCCTTTTTGAAGGTTGCACTGACGATTGAGTCGTTGCAGCAGACTATCTTCGCCTTCTCCGCCTTGAACCTCTTGACATAGGCACGGAGCAACTCTTATGGATTCTTCTTGATGTTGAAGAGATGATTGGACTTCTTCTTGATCAAGCGGTAGGATAAGTACTCCTGAGTGAAAACTATGGAAAGCTTATTAAAACTCCAGATGAACTATAGAGGCAGGTTATGGAACCAATCATGCACCTCGCCCTGCAAAGTAATGGCGAATTTGTTGCACATTAAGGCATCGTTGACCCTATAGAGGATCATTGCGCTGCGGTAGTGTTTCAAGTGCCTTTCCCGGTCTCCATCTCCCTTGAATATGGTGAAATGTGGCGTATTGAACTTACGCGGATGCTCCACTTACTCGATCTCATTTGTGAAAGGTGATATGCTAATGCGAGCCACGTCCTTGCGAAGGACTTCGTCTATTGTCTCGATGCGATAGAATCCGCATAATCGCTCAATCAATAGCCTTTCTACTTCTTCAAGAATTTGCCTCTATTAGGACAGCGGAGCTTCCAGCTGCCCTGGTCATAACCTGTTTGTCTCGACTGCTCTTTCATATGCTTGGCTCGTCTATAACGCGGCTGCTGTGCATGTAGTATGTTTCTGGCAAGCGAGCGAATTATTCATAGGCTGCCAGTTGAACTTGAGCCAGATTGCACAACTGCTTCTACCTGTTCGCCATGCTGCCTGCTCTGATGTGAGATGGAGGATGCTCCTTGTGGGCCTAGCTACGTATGAACACTTCACCTGGAAGGTTGTCCATGTTGATTATCGGAGTGTGGCCCCAACCATAAATGTATGCTCGTCTGGGGGCTTAACCGAAAGTGCACGCTTCTCCGCGCGTTAAGACGAGAGTTTACGCTATCTAGGGGACCTAGTGTGAGTTTATACTGCCAGAACGCTCGGTTCGTGGTTGGTCGATGGGCTGTTTGCCGGGACGCGGTTGGAGAGAAACGTCATAGCCTTCCCTTGTCCTAGTCTTAGACACCACACTACATCTCGATACGCTACACGAGCTGACTCACCAAGGTAGTCTACTGCGCGAAGGCACTTTTAAGTTTGGCGACTTGTCGGGATAGGTGTTGTTCGCCATTTGGAGTGGAATAGTTAGGATGGTATACATCTGCTTAAGTTGTGGAAGTGTAATGGACTCCGGGTGTAAAACTTAAGCCATGATGGGTCAGATCGACAATGAGGTGGGGTGAAAATACCCTTGGTTCAACCGTCAGCCTTAGGATCTAGATTTGGGCTGGTTGAACTGGTATAAGACCATGCTGGACCGTCTGAAGGGCTGCGAGAGCAGGTCGAGCGTACGGACGTTGGGCCGCCTCGATTGGCATGCTTTGGAAGGCTGCTGTTATGGGCGAACATCTGCTTGGGTCTATGCCTGCTGGTTGCTTACGTCGTGGGCCCACTACCCTAGGGTTTCCTCGAGTTAAGTGGAGGCTGCCATGTGGGCCACTACAGCGACGGCAGCTGTTGCTGGCATGGCCACGGTGCCTCATGGTGGAAAAGGTGCAGTCCTTGCCGTGGTGAACCTCAAGGAGCGACGGTGTAGAGCCACGTTGTGATCTCTATCAGTTGGTCCATGTCCTTCAACGTAGGAGGTCCCATTGGTTATGGTTTCTGAATTTTTCGCCATCGTAGTCGTGGATCTACTAACGAAGGAAGTTGAAAGCGAGAGTCTTCGGATCAATGCTCTCAATAAAAGCACCAATTTGTGGATGCAAATTTTCGCCTTTCCTTGATTGACGAATCTACACCTGCAAAATAATAACACCTAAGATTAAGGCCAAAAGCCTCACGCACCCATGATGAATGGGTGGGAGGAGGTTTTGACCAAAGAATCTCCGATGCCAAAGTTAGAATTCTATAAAGAATATGTTTGAGTGTTTGAGGGAGCTAAAGCCTCTTCGAATTTTGGAGATAAATGGAGTATTTATAGGAGAAAGAGAGCAGATGGGCAGGCCCTCTAGGGTTTAGAGGTGGCCGGTCCTAGGGTGGAATTTGGATGAGAATATTCTAAGATATTTGTGTAAATAAATATCTTAGAATAATTAGGTAAATATCCTAAATAAATGGGATTAGGATAACTTACTTGAAAGATGTCTTCTTTGATTAGGAATGTATTTATGATAAGAATAAGGGATTATTCTATTATAAATACCTTTGACTTTTCCTACAGGCAGGGGTGCCTTGAGCAGTCGTTGATCTCTGTCTACTCCACCTCAGCTGCGCGTAGTGAATAAGGCTGCTCTCTGCTCATTTAATAGGGGCAGTCTTGTCTTTCTTGGAAAATAATCCACGTGCCAGCTCCATAATTTTTGGGATTATTTTTGGCTCCATAACTTCCCACCACCCCAGTCTCCACTGCCATTACACTTATTATGGACACCACCACTGACAAAAAAAAAATGAAGAAATTTTTCCTCTTTTTCACCTAAAGAAAACTTGGTTCATTACATTAGGGCCCGAGAAAATGACTAACTTAGGGCTTGTTTGGTACCTTATTTGAGTACAAATTTTTACAGTCAAAAACACTTTTTGAGTTTTAGGCCTTAAATTCTTGTTTGGTATGACTATTTGAAAAAACTGAATTCAAAACCAATTTAAAAACATAGTCTATTTCTTAAAAACAATAAAAGTGAGTTTCTGAAGCATCTCCAAAAAGAAGGTCAAAAGTCCCGAGTAGACATTCAATGGTAAAAAAAAGCAACACATTTTTTTCAACTGATGCTTCATTTCTGATGTGGAATAGTCTAGGCTCTTGCTGCCTAATTTGACATTGCTTTCAAATTGAGCTTTTGAGGTTTTTAATAGATGGGCTCATCAAATATTAAACTTTGGGCTAACTGTAACAATATGAGTGACTATCAGTATTTCTACTTATTAGTTCAATAAATATACCTCAAACATAGATGAAAATTAATTTTGTATTTAACATATCATTTGAAACAAAAGATTATAGAAAACGTCAATTTGCTCATAAACAATCAAATTTAACTTTTATGTTTAAAATTAGACATCTCCTTTAGAGATGCTCTTAGAGTTTTTTTTTCGTATCTCTTTCTCCTCACCGCCTTTTTCTACTCTCTCATCATCGTTCTCTTTCTTCTCTCTCCTTGCCTCATCGCCTCTCTATCTCTTTCTTTCCTCACCCTCTCTTTCTTCTCTCTCCTCACATCCTCGCTATCTATTTTCCTGTCCTTTTCTCTCCTTGCCCATTATTTCCTCTCTTCTCTTGATCTTCTCACTCACCAGACCCCTTCTCTCCTCTAGTTTATGCTCAATGTAGTTTGAATTCAACTAAGAAAAAATAGTTTGAAAAATTCAACCTTTTTATGCAAACGAGATGTTCTTTAACCAATTATTTAAAAAAAAAAACTGGTTTTAAGAGATCTTCTTTGAAAAATGCTTTTAGGAACAATCAAACTTTTTGAGTTAGAATACCAAACGGTGAGTCCCCTTTTATGCAGGTGAGGAAGTTCCAAAGCATCCATCAGTTCCATAGCTTCAATAATTGGAACTGTGGGTTGTGGCTGGATCAAGATTTTTTGCACCAATTATTTTTTAAATAATTGGAATTGTGGGTTGTGGTTCTCAGCAAGATAGGTGGCATGGACAATCGGTTCTTGAAATTCGTACAAAACTGAAACAATAAAATGCTTGGTTCTTGACCTCGAAGCAATTAGAAATAGAAGAAGGGGCAGATATTGTTTTTTTTTTTTTTTTTTTTTTTTTTTTTTTTTTTTTTTGTGGTCATAAAAATAGGCGCAGTTATAATTTGGACGCATTTATATATATAAAAAATTTTTTTTCTGTTTCCCCTCTAGAAAATGAGTCTTTATTTATAATTTACCCACTGTATCATACTTTTTATTCTGTTTATACCCTAAAAGTCCTTATGACCGTTACTTTTTCAGAGTTTTTGCCCAAATTTTTGGGCCGGTCTAGATACAAAACTTACTTCCAACAACTTTTTGTCGGTACCTATCCATTTTATTTGAGCTTTCATAAATAATTAAGTGCCCAAATTGCAAATTGAAAACTGGAAGACAAATGAAAAAGTTATAGAAGTTGAATGTAGAAAAAATGTTCATACATGAGATTTTTAATAATTTCCTACATACTAGAGGGTATTGTGTAGTGTTCAGATTTATATAGACTTTTGCAAAGTTTTTTTTTTTTATTCGATAAGACTTTTGTAGATTTTTATAGAATTCTTAGACTTTCATTGAGTATTAGAACATGAAATCACAGACTCTTTAATGATAGATTTTTGTAGATTTTTATAAAATTCACCGTATTATATGAAAGGTGCTGAGAAAGGTCAATCTATATTGACAAATGAGGCAATCGTTGGTGGGACTTTGGGTTACCACACATTTAATCAGAAAATGTGTGAAGATGTTCTCATTGAATTTGTGTTCAGAGATGAGATGGCATTCAGGGCAGTTGAGGGGGAAGGGTTTTTTGAAGTATAGCTTTGAGCTTCAACCTCGTTTCAAGGTGACTGATAGGAAGAAGGTTGCTACTGGTATGTGGGAGTTGTTCTTAACTGAGAAAGCTGAGATCAAGAGTGTGATGGAGGATCAAAGAATAAGTATCACAACCGATACTTGGACCTCGATCCAAAACATAAACTACATGGTTATCATTGCCCACTTCTTGGACAATGAATGGAAACTACATAAAAGGATCATAGCATTAAAAAAATTCACAAGTCATAAGGGTGATGACATTGGGAGGCATCTGGATGGGTATTTGAATGTTTGGGGTATTAAGAAGGTGTTTAGCATTGTAGTGGACAATGCTACATCTAACGATGCGGCGGTTGAACACATGAAGAAAAGATTAAGGTCCTTAAAGACCTTATTGTTGGAAGGGAAATACTTGCACATGAGGTGTACCTGCCACATTCTTAATTTGATGGTTAAGGATGGAATGAAAGATCTTGCCGGCTCATTGTAAGGGATAAGGAACTGTGTGAAATATATTCACTCAAGTGGAGCCAGGTTGGAGAAGTTTAGGGACCTTTCTATCTTTGAGAGGTTAGATAAGATGGCAACCGTTCCCTTGGATGTAGCTACAAGGTGGAATTCCACCCATAAGATGCTTGATTGTGCTTACAAGTATCAAAATGTGTTTAAGATGATGGCAGATGAAAATGCTCCATTTGTTGCTTATTTCAAAGAGAAGGTGGGGGACGAAAAGACAAAAAGGGTAGGGCCTCCAAGTGATGATAACTGGGAGGACGCACGTTCATTCACTCATTTTCTGAAGAAGTTTTATGACACAACATTAAAATTCAGTGCCACCAAGGCTACAACTTCTGATTTGCTATTCTTGGAAATAAGTTCAATTCAAGTTGAAATTGACAAAAAAATGAAGGATACTAGAGATCCTACATTGCGAAAGGTGGCTTATTTGATGAAAAAGAAATTTGAGAAGTATTGGGGAAGGTATGACCAGGTGAACAAGCTTATGTATGTGGCTACTACACTAGACCCTCTATTCAAGCTCCAAGGAATTAAAGTTGGCTTTAAAATTATTGGATGGGATCTTCATGAACAAGACCAAGTTTGTAAAGATGTTAAGGCTTGCTTGTACGAACTATATGAGGTGTATAAGGGAGAAGCTAATGTTGAGAGTCATTCTTTGAACGATATTGACCATATGAATGCTGATGATTATGTTGAGATTGATGGTGATGATGCTCAATCACAGTTCCTAAGGGATCTTATCCACGAAAGGCAAGAGCAACATCTTTTAGAGATAACCAATGAAGTAGATCAATACCTCTCTAATCCTTTTGAAAGTGTTAAGAATCCTAAGTTCAACATATTAGATTGGTGGAAATGTAGCCAATCTAATTATCCCATTCTTTCAAAGATGGCCAAGGACGTATTTGCCATCCCATCTTCAATTGTGGCAAGTAAGAGTGCATTTAGCCTTGGTAAGAGGGTAGTCGATCATTTTAGGGCTTCCTTGACTCCAAAAATGGTAGAGGCATTAGTCTGCACTAGTGATTGGCTTAGGGTAGGTGGATTCAACTTTTATAAAGAGCCAACAAAGGAAGAGCTTGAATTGTACAAGACATGTGAAGAACTGGAAAAATGTAAGTATTGCTATATTTTTTTCTAATTCTAATTATAATACTTCAATCCAATGTTTATTGATGTTTTTAATTTCTTATTCAATGTGCTTCTTATTCTAATCATACTTTTTTTATGTCACATTTGAATTGAAATAGTTGATGGTTATACATCTTAAGCAGGAACATCAATTCCAAGTGATTCAAAGAATCGATTCATGGAAGATTTCACATGCATTGGTTGCTGTTACTTCAATGATGTTGCATTATCAAAACAACAAGTTATTTGTTTTGGGATTATAATAAGGGTATCCTATAACCAGAGCCATACTTTTAAGTTTTGAGTTTTTTGTTTATGCAATAGTTGCTACAATTGAATTTAGACAATTATATTAGTTAGACTTTTGAGTTTGTGAACTTATAACCATTTGGATTATGTTTGCTGACATTGTTGTTGGCTTATTAAGTTTTGATTTGATTTCCATTTTGTTTTGTCAAGTCATGATTATGTTGGCATATCATCAATTGAAAATTTACAGCAGCAACTTTTTTTTCTCTTTTTTGGTTTGTTGTTTATGGGTCGGTGCATGATCTTGAACTGTTGTTTTTGTAGCTTAATTGTAAACCATTGGTTGTGCCATTTACCAACTGAACCAGCCAATAATTTTGGCTGAATTGATTTTTGGCAACTGCAAGAAGATGGTTGGCTAGCGGTAACTGATTTTCAGTAATTATGTATATATGGCTAGCAGGTGGCACAAGGAATTTGGCAAGGTTTGCCAACCAAACCCAGCCTTAGAGATACCTGTTGTAGCTTCTCCAATCGAGTTCTGGCTGCCTGGACTTTTAATCTCGTATTCACAAAATTAACTTTTCACCGCCCCCGTAATGCATCAACACACATCCTTAAATTAAACGCAGCCCTAGAGATACTTATCCTTCGTAGACCATAACTCTTCAAAAAGGAATCTTTGAGGTCCCCTTGGACTTTCACTCTAACATGTTTCCTGAGAGTCAACAATGATGTAGATGGGAAGATGGTTCTAAACCTCACATGCAAGATGCAGGTTGAAAATGTTGGCGTGAGTCAACAATAAAATAGGAATGTGATTGTATTTCCTAGTTTGGGTAGAACTCTCCTAGTTTAGTGTCTTTAATATTCCTTGTGGTACAAGGACTGAAGTTGTATCTTATATATATTGCATCCAAAAGGGAGAAGAATAAGATCAATAATTAAACCCTCAACACTATAATTTTATCTTGGTAACAGAGCAGGTTTCTCTTTCTTCGATACCCTTGTTGTCGGTCTATGAACAGAAAAAATTCCACTGTGGTCTCGAAGCCAGAGAACCACCCATTGGAAAAAAACCTGTCAACCAAAAACACCAGAACCTCAAAGGCACCCTCACCCCAAAGAAATAAAGAAAAAAAAACCTAGAGTCTAAACCTCAGCATCTCGAAGCAAAAGACATTGTTGACCCTACATTGCTTACCTCATGGATAGAAGAAGAAAAATATTGAACTCATAATCATAATTTTATCTTGGTGCCGACATTAGAGATTCTTGTTGGCTTCAAGACCAATTTGCAGGAAAAATCAAGGAGTTATCTCGAGACAAGAGATTCACACATGACCTAAATCCTACAAAACCTTAATAATAGAACCACTAAGCTGCTGTTTACAAATGGATGAACAATGAAACTAAGGGAGAATTCTAGACGCTGTGCAGGCAAAAAATTCTGACACGGGCCATGGGATTGCGGCGCTAACTTCATGTATGCCAAACTATGGGCTTGCCAAGTTTTGAGCCCAAACTCCAAGGAGACAGAGGGCAGGTGCAGCCGCTGGGGATGATGGCAGATTGGGCATGGGCCCGCTTACTCTACTGGCAAACATTCAAGAAGATTGGAATCTGGACCCAGGTAATTTGGGCCCACAATTGTCACTATTAAATTTGATTGCCTCTCAAGAGCAATTAGATGATCCAAGTAACATATGCATAGCTTTAATTGCATCTGTTGATCTTGATACATGTTGGATTATTGACCCTGGAGCCACTGATCATATGACTTATGATCGTACTATATTTAACTTTACAACACCACCACAACGGGATAGCATTGTCACTGCTAATAGAGGTGTTGCCTCGGTTATAGGGGCGGGTTCGATAACACTCACTCCTACTCTCCAGCAATTTGTTATCGGTGGGAAAAGTAACCGAGTAATTAGATTGTGTTGTACAAATGTTTCCGTCTTTATGTTTACTTCAAGATATCCGGACTCAGGCAATCATTAGGTGTGGTACTAAGAGGAGGGGGTTGTACTATGTTGATGATGTTGCACAAGGCCATGTTCATTAAGTTTAAGGTCGAGATAGTGGAAAGTTGAAGATTGTTCTGTTATGGCATCGTCGTCTTTGTCATCTCTTTTGGTTACTTGCAAAACTTACTTTCGTCATTGTTTAGTAATATTTCAAATTCTTCTTTACAGTGTAATGTTTGCACATTAGCAAAAAGCCATCGAGCTTCATATCCTCCAAGTCTTAACAAACGAACATTTCCTTTTGAGTTAATTCATTCTGATGTGTGGGGGCCATCTCCAGTTACTACTCAACATGGTGTATGTTGGTTTGTAACATTTGTTGATGACTGCACTAGAATGACTTGGTTGTACCTCATGAAAAATAAAAGCGATGTGGATAACATCTTAAAAAATTTCTATCACATGGTCTATACTCAATATTCACTATTTGTTAAAGTGCTTTGGTCAGACAACGGTGGTAAGTATCTTAATCATGATCTTTCTTAGTTTTTTTAGAGAAAAGGGCATTCTTCATGAGACTACGTGCCCTCAAACCCCATAGCAAAATGGAGTAGCTGGACGAAAAAATTGGCACATACTTAAGATTACCTGTGCTCTTCTTATTAGTAGTTGTGCACCCAAGACATATTGAGCTGATGTAGTCACTTATGTTATTCTTCATGAGACTACGTGCCCTCAAACCACTTGCCTCCGCTCTTCATCTTCAACCTCGGGTTTTCGGTTGTGTGGCATATGTCAATCTTCATAAAAATCAAAGAAGCAAGCTATGTGCGGTACGGTGTGTGTTTCTTGGCTTTAGTCCCCAACAAAAGGGCTATAGATGTTATCATCCATCCACTCAACATATATATGTTACCATGGATGTTTCCTTCTCAGAAGACGAGCTCTTTTTTCCTCCTAGCCGTACTCATCGGGGGAGAAAACCTTAATTGACGATTATGGCAAGTTTGACTTATTTGATGCACCACCTGTAAAACATTACTGTGTGAGCCCACATAGCACAACAACCCAACTTGCAATTAGGTCGTGTACGCCAGAACCTGCAATTAGGCCGTGTGCACCAGAACCTGCAATTGGGTCGTATGCTACTTTAGAACTTGCATATGTCAGCATCCCACTTAATCATTCAACTACAACCAGCCCAAGATGGCATAATAATTAGGAATATGGAACCAGCCCAAGTGGGTTGAATTCAGCTGATTAATGCTGGCCTAAGTGGGCCTAGTTCAGTGTTTTCTTATGAAGGCCCGAGTGGGCTTACAAAATTGTTTAAACAACATAATAGCTCCAACGAAGCAGAACACGACAACTCTCCCTAATCTCCTCAAGTACACGTCGATGATCCAACGAATATGTTTGAGGTAAGTGCTCACTCAAATATTAATAAACCATTTTATGTGTTACCTCATCGACAAAATCGAGGAAAACCACTAGACAAATACTCTCCAGAAGGAAAGATGCAGTACCCCATTGCAAACTACATCTCTACTCAACGACTCTCACCAACATATTGTGCACTTGTTCAGCAGATGGAAACTATCAAAATACCCACCAGAGTGGAAAAAGCTTTAGAAGATCCGAAATGTACAGAGGCAATGCAAGTTGAAATGGAAACATTACAAAAGAATAATACTTGGAGTGTGGTTGCACTTCCTAAAGGAAAAAAATTAGTGGGATGCAAGTGGGTGTTCACCATCAAACATAAGGCAGATGGAATAATTGAAAGGTACAAGGCAAGGCTAGTGGCGAAAGGGTTTGCCCAACCTTTGGAGTCGATTATCAGGAGACATTTGCTTCAGTTGCAAAAATGAATACCATTAGAGTTTTATTGTCTCTTGCTGCTAACCTTGATTGGCCTTTGAGACGGTTTGATCTAAAAAATGCTTTTCTGCATGGAGATTTAGAGGAAGAGGTATACATGGATATTCCAACAAAGTATTGGCGCTGCGAACTCTAGTGGGAAAATATGTAGATTTTGGAAGGCACTGTATGGTCTTAAACAGTCACCCAGAATGCTGTTTGGGCGGTTCACCCAAGCAATGAAAAAGTATAGGTATCGACAAGGTAACTCAGACCATACTTTGTTCATCAAACGCAAGGATGAAAAGGTAACTTTGCTTATCATATATGTAGATGATATGATTGTCATAGGTGATGATACAATAGAAATTGAATGATTGCAGAGGCATTTGTCTTCTAAGTTTAAGATGAAAGATCTTGGGGGACTTAAATACTTCCTGGGGATTGAAGTGGCTAGATTTCGGGAAAAAATATACTTATCTCAACAATCTATTGTGCAGTAGATCTCGGGATTGAAATGGCTAGATCTGGGGACCTTCTGTCTGAAGCTGGTATGCTAGGGTGTAAACCAGTAGATACACCTATTGTGCAGAACCATCATCTAGTGATATATTAGGATCAAGTCCCGGCAAATAGGGAAATGTATCAAAGGTTGGTAGGGTGGTTAATTTATTTGTCACTTACAAGGCCAGATATTGCTTATGTAGTAATGTGGTGAGTCAGTTTATGCATGCTCCTAGTAAGGATCATATGGCAACAGTAATGCGGATTCTAAGTTACTTAAAAGGACATCCAGGAAAAGGGTTAATGTACAAAAAACATGGACATTTGAAGGTGAATAGGTATACCAATGCAGATTGGGCTAGAAATATTACTAATCAGCGGTTTACATCAGGATACTTTACGTTTGTAACTGGTAATCTTGTGACCTGGAGAAGTAAAAAGAAAAATATGGTGGCAAGGTCTTCGGTTGAGGCTGAGTACAGAAGAACGGCTCATGGTATTTGTGAGCTTCTATGGCTTCAGATTCGACTCATTGAGATATGGTTTAAACCAAAAAGGTCTATGCTGTTATATTGTGATAATCAAATAGCACGGGAGGTAGCTAACGATCTGTTGCAGCATGATAGAACCAAGCTTGTTGAGGTAGATAGACATTTCATAAAAGAAAAGTTGGATGTTAAGTTAGTTGATCTTCTGTCTTAGTAGACAGAAGATCAGTTGGTAGATATTCTAACTCATGTAGTTTCTGCTAAAAGATTTCAATACTCACTCGACAAGTTAGGCTTAGGAGATATCTATGCACCAACTTGAGGGGGAGTGTTGACGTGAGTCAAAAATGAAATAGGAATGTGATTGTATTTCTTAGTTTGGGTAGAACTCTCCTAGTTTAGTACTTTCCTAGTTTAGTGTCTTTAATATTCCTTGTGGTACAAAGACTGAAGTTGTATCTTATATATATTGCCTCTAAAGGGAGAAGAATAAGATCAACAATTTAACCTTAAACACTATAATTTTATCTAAAAAGCCTCCCCAATGCTAAATAAGAGCCAAGTTCCCAAAGCCTCGATCAACCTTAGTTTTCACATTCGCCGCCCATTTCCTCTTATTATCCCACGGAAAAACATTACCAATATAACCAAATTAGTGTAAATGGCAATACGCAACGGCCCTACGAAAGTCCTTGAAGATCTCAACTTAACACTCTGTATCTCATTATTGTTCAGTACCCTGTTGAAATCACCACAACACAACCAAGGTTTATTACACTCTCTGCTCAAATTCTATAATAATTCCCAAGACTGATACTACTATGCGTGTTCATCGTTTCCATACAAACTGTAAATTGATACTTCTACTCATTGTGGATGCAAATTTCTGCCTTCTTCTTCTTGGACGAAAATGCACCTACAAAACAATTAACACCTTAGGTCAAGGCCAAAAGCCTCACGCACCCACGATGAATAGGGGTGTTTTGAGAGAGAAAGTGTTTAGAGAAATTTGGAGAATTCTAGAAGAGAATTGGACTTAGGTTTTGGATAAAATGAGGGGCTATATATAAAGGTGTGGCTAACCCTATTAGGAGAATTGGGACCGGCCACATTTGGTTGTTTTGTATTACTTTAGGCAATTAATCAATAAATTAGATAATTAATTAATTAATTTAGGTAATTAATTCCAATTTGAAAAGAATACTTGGGAGTTAACTTGTGGGTGAAGATTTAATGAGGAATGATGAGAGAGTTTAAAAGAATACCATTTTTATCACCTTTGATCTCGATTGAGCCGTTATTGTCCGTTGCATGCGCGTGGGAGTCCCGGTGTGCCTCAAGGGTAATTTTGTCTTTTTCACCCAAAAGTCCACGTGTCGCGTCCGTATTTTTCTGAATTATTTTTGGCTTAACAAATGCCCCCACACCTGTTGGGCTGCTCGCAAGAAAGGGTAGCAGGTGTAGAGATCTTCTTGCTTTAGGAAACATAGGATTGTTTCCTATTTTGATGTAGATTTCCTCTTTAATTGGAAATTAGATCCTTCTAGGAAAGGGAAATAAATTACTTCTGAAGTCTATTTAAGTCTACCTTAAGTAGATTATTAAATCAACTTTTGAGAGCAATTTATTCTACCCTACAAGAGAGAGAAAGCTAAAGGATATTTGTTCCATATCCACTAGCAATCATCTAGACTTGCCCGTGCAAATGACTGTCTTTCGTTGCTTTCTTCGTCTTCTCTGCGCCGCATCGAAATAAGAAAAATTTAATTTTCCTTGTCTTCTTCTCAGACAGTGTTGTCGCAGGCAGCCATTGGGGTGGTGCAGCATGTCGGCTAGCGGAGGCTAGGAGTCGGCTCGGTATGGGCCGATGAGTATTGTGGCAAGGACCACTACTTTGGCTGCTCGGCTTGGCTAGAGCCAAAGGCAACTATAAAGCTGTGGCCTGATTGAAGCGTTGGGGCGTAGTGTTTGGCGAGCCGCATGGCTCATGTCCTTTGGGTTCTTGGACTTAACGCGGGCCAGGCCAGTGATTGAGAGAAATGAGGAAGTCATGGGCCTAATAGGCTGCTGGAATGCTGGGCATGCAGACCTCCTGCCTACTGGTCTGAGAAAAAAAATAAAGGTAAAGCCAACATGGGTTGAGCTCCCCCGTTAAGTATTGTGAATGACGTTGGCTGCTGAATCCTTTTCATTGGGAGAAATGTGGGCTATTCCTGAGAGACAAGATAAAGAGAATCAAGGCGAATGCATTGGCTCGTTTGATCGCTATTGTGGAACCTACTATGAATAACGGTGGAAAGAAAAGATTTTCCCAGCCTGCTCAAGAGATGCCGGTTGAGAAAAAAATCGAAGACTTCCTCCACTGCTCGTGAGGGTCCACCTACTGTCGAAAGGCTTGTAATTGACTTAACTTCTTCCAATGGGAAGAAAAATAAGGCTACTAGATCTGAGCTTGTGGTGCCTACCATGCCGAAAATGGCTAGTATGATTGCTGATAGGATTGCTCAACGTAGAGGTTATGTCATGCCCTCAGTGTCGAAGTCTGTATCAAGACATCCGTTGGGAGCTAAGTCTGGTTCACCTTTGGAGAGGCTTGCTACTATGAAGAGCGATAAGGTGGACTCTGATGCTAAAGCGGAGCCAAGGCCCACTCATTTTGCTGCTGAAACTGATTCGTCTGCTGAGAAAGAGGAGACCGCTCGCGTTGGCAATTGTGAGAAATCCACCAAGCCTATTTCTGGGAAGGCTGCTGAGATTTGTGCGCTCTTGAAACCAGATCTGCTTGAAGACATAAACATTTTTGCCAAGTTTATTGATGGCGTTAGAGGCGTTGTTTGCCCAAGTTCCTTTGCGAAGCATACGACCAAATATAGAAGGATTGCTCTGTTTGCTATGATGTAGAAAATGGCGATTTTGGCAGCCGAGTCTATGCTCCTTGACCAAGAAGATACCAAGGCTGCCAATAAGGTGGCAAAGACTATGGCAGTTGAAGCTTATTCCTCTACCGAGAATATTAAAAGGTTAGAGTCTGAGCTCGTTGCTTTGAAGGGGTGTAATATCTCTGCCCCTACTTTTTCTGTTGCTTGAGACCGCTCGCCAAGATATCGTTGACTAGAAGACTAGGCTTGACGCGATCCAAGTTAAGTATGAAAGTGCAGAGAAAGAGATTAGATGTTACATACCTTAGATTCAAGATCTTGAGCGTTCCATTTTTAAGTAAGCTTCATTCTGCTGCTTACGCAAAGGCTGAAGAGATGATTGCTGCTTATAAACAAGTGATCCACTTCAAAAAGATCGTCGATAAGCTTAAACCTCAAGTGTTGGAACTCCAAGGTACACTGAAGATCAACGAGAGTCTGAAGAAATAAATGGATGAGCTGCAGCGCGTCTATGTTGGTCTACTCGAGGAGAACGAGCAGTAGAAGGGTGAGAAGCCTGGGCTCAAGGCTTCGCTTATTTAGAGTCAGACCGATTCCTACATGCTGGGTTATGTAGATCATCTCTTTGGTAGGCCATCTAACTTTGAGTTTGCTGGGAAAGACTTCGAGACCTTCTCTATTTCTCTGGAAGACTTGCTTGCCCTTACTTTTGAGGCTTCTATTGGTGAAGTAGTCGGAGAAGTTGATGCCAATGCTGGGGCAGCCGGGGTTGAAGTGCCGGATGATGCCGCTGCTGAGAGCGTGGCGGCTGCTGAAGGTGTAGCGAGCAAGTAGTCGTAGGATATCCAAACTGTTAAAGAGTAGTCTTCTAGGTGGCCTTTAGGATTTTCTTTGTGTTCCTTGTTGTTTTTTGCTTTTCTTGAACTTCTTCGGCCTTTGCTATTTGTTTATCAATTTTGCTAGAAAATTTAGTAAACTTGCTTCGTTCATTTTTCTTCATCTTCGCTTCTTTTGTTTACGCCCAACCTTTGACCTTTAGACCAGCGGCAGGCGTGTTGCTTTTTTATAAGCAGACAGACCCACGTAGCCTATGCAGTCGTATGTGTTGGTGTAGAATTTTTGCAAGGTTGTTAGCCATAGGGTCGGCAGTCGGACGCCTTACTTACTGAAGCAGATGAGTCCGCGTGACCACTTGACTGTTAACTTTGGCTTTCTTCAATCCTTTGAGCCGTGTGGCCTGCATCACAACATACTAAAGATTTTTGGGTCATGAAATTTGCTACCTTTCGTATCAAAAGTACGTGGTTGTATGGAACTTCGTAAACAAAGGTCCGAGAGAACTCGTTACTATAACCAATTTCATGGGTTGCGTAGCAAGTATCACAAAACTTTAGGAATTATTGTAGACCTTAAACGATCATTTCATGCAGCAGAGGTGAAACTTATCAACTGCATAGCATGTCGGCAGTGGATAAAGCTTTGTATATGCACGCAAACTTGTTTAACCTTTCACAAAAATATGCGGTTGTATAAGTTTAGCATGGCTTACTACTCGAAGGGCAAGCCGTAGGCAGTCTTCTGGAAATCGTATGCTACCTTAGTGCACTCGGTAGCAGCTTTAGGGTTCCAAGGTAGCCGTCCATAGGGCGTATTGCATAATATACCTCATCCGTCTCTGAGGCCCGATTCCCTACAGATTAGGCTAAGAGACCCAAAATCCTTCAGTTAGCTAAGCCTTGAAAAAAACCATTATGGCTCTTTTTAGGAAGTCCGACGCAAGTCATCGTGCACCTAGTTACACCAGGGTAGCCCAACTCATCCACATCTAGATATTCGGAGTGTATAGTTTATCCTCCCGCATTGGAGAGCAAACCCATGTGGGTGCCGGGGAATTGGTTTACCCTGTCGTACTAGAGAGCTTGGTTGGTCCCTAGGGGGCGTAATTCTTGTGATAAGTCCCTAAGAAAGGCGCCGTCTTTTTCTGAAATGCATGAGTGATCAGTTGTTGTAAGCATGCAAATGAGCCAAGTTATAAATTACTTCTGAATTCCTCATTGAAAAACAAGTGAAACGAACGAGAACTTAACAGTAAGGTAGGAACTGCATAACAACTGGATAGTCATCGGCTTGCGAGGTGGTGCCCGTCGAGCTGCTTGAGTCTTCGGGCTTTGATGTAGCGGGAGGTCACGCATGGTACTTTCTCAGATTGTAGACGTTTCACTACTTTTCAATCACTTTGTCGTTCATGGTGGTGAGGGTGTAACTACCATTGCTGCCTACTTTGCTGATCTTGTATGGACCTTCCCAGATGGGATCCATCTTTTTGGAGCTTTCTCTGAGGGCAGTGATGAAGGCTTTTCTTAGGACTAGACCTCCAAGCTGGAACTGCCAGATCTTGGCCTTTTTGTTGTAGCTAGAGATGAGCTACTGCTGGTAGGTTATAATGCAAGTGATGACCCGTTCATGTTTCTCCTCTGCCAAATGTAGATTCGTGGCCATCTACTTTTCATTTTGCTCGATACTTGGTAATAGAGTGATGATACTTGGCACGATGACATTAGGATGAATGATTGCTTCTGAACCAAATGCCAAAGAAAAAGGAGTCTCACCGGTTGCTCGTCGTTTGGTTATGCGATACGCCCAAATACATCCAGGGAGTTCGTCTGGCCATTTTCCCTTCTTGTCGGATAGGGATTTCTTGAGGCAATCGAGGATCGTCTTGTTGGATGCTTCGGCATGCCCATTGCTTTAAGGATATCTCGGTGTGTACTTATGTTGCTTAATGTCATATTTCTCGAATAATTTCACCAAATCTTTGCCCATGAATTATGGGCCATTGTCTATGACGATAGATTGATGGATTAATGGATGCCAAATCGGCAAATGATGTTCTTCCATATGAAGTACTCTATGTCCATTTGAGTCGTGGTTGTCATGGGTTATGTTTCTACCCATTTGGTGAAGTAATCATTTGCCACGATCATCATGCCTCTGCCCCTAGTAGCGAGCAGCATCGGCCCTACTAAGTCGATTGCCCACTGCATGGACAGCCAAAGACTCATTTACGGGTGTAGTTCGCTGGTAGGCAGTGTTGATACCGGCTTGTAGCGTTGGCAGCTGTCGCATTTTTGTACTAATTCCTTAGCGTCTTGATGCATAGTAGGCCAGTAGTAGCCTACGTTAAGAGCCTTCTGTGCTAAGGATTGGCCTCTGGAGTTATTTCCACAAACACCTTCGTGGATTGAACTTAGAACCTTTAGGTCGTCGGGAAGGGCTAGGCAACGAAGATGTGGACCAGTGTAGGATCTTCAGACGAGAATATCGTTTCATATGTAGTAGCGTGCTGGCTTCATTTGGAGCTTTCTAGACTTCAACCTTTCTGTGGGGAGTGTGCTATTAACTAGGTAGTTTATAATGAGACTCTGCCAGTTTGGAGTTGTATTAACCTGTGACACCTCGGCTGTCGGCTCCGCCCATATGCTTGGCTTGTCTAGATACTCTACCGAAATAAAAAGTTTGAGTTGGTGGTCGAGGGTGGAGCCTAAGCCAGCTAGCGCGTCCGCGTGAACGTTGTCTGCTCGCGAAACTTAAGTGAGAGTACAAGTTTGAAATGCCTTAAGTTGCTTTCATACCTTCTTTAAGTATCATGCAATTCTTAGATGTTTCGCCATGTACTCTCCAGTACTCTGGCTAGTATTAGCTGAGAATCAGAATGAATTGCTAGCTTCTTCATCGCCAAGTCTTTTATCTTTCGGAGGCCTGCTAGTAGGGCCTCATACTCCGTTTCGTTGTTGGATGCTTTGAAGCCTAGAGTGATCGCCTACTCGAGCATTGAACCGTCTAGGGTGACAAGGACACGCCTGTTTCTGAACCCTTGTAGTTGGATGCGCCATCGACATACAAATGCCAGAAGTCTCCATTGGGTGGAGTAGCCGTGGCTAAGGTGTGCTCGGTTGCGTTCGAGGCATCGTTAGGCCGTTCTGTTGCGTTGCCTAGGCTAGGCGTGAATTCTGCTATGAAGTCCGCCAAGGCTTGGGCTTTTATCGCTGTGCGGGGTCGAAATTCTAAGCCGTATTGGCCAAGTTGCAAGGCCCATTTCATTACTCATTGAGAAGTGCCTAGTCCATGTAGGATTGATCGTAGAGGGTATTGAGTCATAACGATGATTGTGTGAGCTTGAAAATATGGTCTGAGCTTCCGAGCCGCAACAACTAGCGCCAAAATTAATTTCTCGATCTTCGGGTATCTAGTTTCTGCATTGAGAAGAGCTTTAGAAGTGTAGAATACAAGCAGTTGAGCCCCCAACTCTTCTCATATGAGGGCAAAGCTCACTGCTACTTCGGAGACTGCCAAGTAAATGTATAAGTCCTCCGCTGCTTCCGGCTTAGATAGTAAGAGAGGTGATGTAAGATACTCCTTCAGGTCTTAGAAAGCTTTTTAGCATTCTTCATCCCATTTGTCTCGTTGTGCCCTCTTAATGGCTTTGAAAAAGGGCTTGCATTGATCGATGAACCACGAAAGAAAGCGGTTAAGGGTGGCTGCTCGTCTGGTCAAGCGTTGGATCTCCTTCAATGTAGTTGGAGATTTCATCTCGTTCAAATTTACTTGGGATGTGCTTCAATTCCTCGTTGGGTTACTAGATACCCTAAGAATCTTCCTGAAGATACTCCAAATGTGCATTTGGCAGGATTGAGCTTCATCTTCTACTTTCTAAGGATGTTGTAAGTTTTCTCCAAGTTGCCGATGTGGTCTTACCGCTGCTTGCCTTTTACTATGATGTCATCGACATAGACCTCCATGGTTACTCCAATTTGTTATCCTGGGTCAACGTGCAGCTTGTGGCAAGCTATCTTGGGGTCGATACCTAGCATATCGGAAGGTGACGACGCAATGATGTCATGATTTTCCCTAATGAAAGCCGTGAGTTCCTCATTTTCCTTCGGGCTCAGACGTGAGCCAACTCTAGCAGTCTTCTCTGGCTGTTGGGGATCAAGAATGATGTGCTTGCCATCCCGTCTTATCTGCTGGTGTGTTGGTTTGGACACTGTCTTTTTGTTTCGCTTGCTGTAATTACTATTTGGCAGTTTCATCGTCCATTTAGACCTCGGTAGCCTCTATGAGAGTAAAGTTCTTCTTCTTTAACTCTTTTAATACTTGCACAGTGCATCGTCGAAATGCAGACTGGTCAGACTTTATTTCTCCGACTCCTCATTCAGGGATGTGGAATTAGATTTTTTGACACTTAACGGAAGTGATGGCATCCAGCTTTATTAGCCAAAATCCCTTGAATCCTATTATAGGGAGACAAGTCGCTTACTATTGTGAACGTCTGCTTTGAGACAACTGGCAGTGTTTTCACATCTAGTGTGATGTGGCCTATGGCAGTCGAGGTGTGTCCGTTGAATCCGGTGAGTACCTCCGCTCGACGTATGATTGTGTTTTCCATGCCCATCGTCTGAATTACTGAGAGTTGAAGTAGATTGACTGCACTTCCATTGTCAACCATCATTCTGTCGACTATGGCATAGGCCAGTTGGACAGATACTGCTATTGCGTCTTCATGGGGGAAATCGACGTCTTCAGCATCTTACTTCATGAAATCAACGATGGGTCCAGGTTGGGTGTCGATTGCTTGGACCTGCGAGACTAGCAGAGGTTGTTGGATATTCCTCTTTTTTGAATTGTTAGTGGCCCCCAAGCGCTCAGATTCGGTGAATATGCCATTAATCTGAATCATCTTGTTGGGCGGTTCTTCGTTGACATCCGCGTTCTTTCTAGGTTGCGCAGCTGGCTTGTCCAAGTATGTGTCGACCTTGCCTTCTTTCACAAGCTTCTCTAGGTAATTGTTCCAAATGTAGCAGTCGTCAGTTGTGTGACCAAGACCTCGATAGAATGCCCAATACTTGGTGTGGTCCAACTTGGAAATATATCATTTCAATTGTTTCGGCAGCTTGAACCATGGCTTGCTCTTGATGTCACGAAGGATTTCGTGGATCAAGATCGAGAACTTTGAGTAGTTCTTTGATGCCAAGGTTCCTTTAGTCGTGGGTCGATCCCTACGTTTGGCTTCCTGCCTGTTTTTGCTGTACTGCTTCATGTCCTCACTCTTTTGAGCCACTGCCAACTCTTTTCGAGGCTACTCGAGCGCCTTGTTTACTAGCCCAGCCTAATACCAAAGTGCATGTTTCTCTACTAGAATGAAAGTGTCTGCTAGAGTGAAAGAGTCTGCCAGAGTCTGCCAGTGGGTGGTCCGCTGTGAGCCCTTTTTGGAAGGCTGCAGTTGCTATTGAGTCGTCGCATTCGACTATCTTGGCCTGTTTTGCTTTGAACCTCTTCACATAGTCGTGGAGCGACTCTTTTGGGTTCTTCTTCACATTGAACAAGTGGTCGGACTTCTTCTTGATCGAGCGGTAGGACGAGTATTCTTTGGTGAAAACCAAAGAAAGATCATCGAAACTCCGGATGGATCATGGTGGCAAGATGTGGAAACAATCTTGTGCCTCGCCTTGCAAAGTGGTGGTGAATATCTTGCACATAAGGGCATCGTTGTTCCAATAAAGAACCATCGTGCTTCGGTAGTGTTTCAAGTGTCTCTCTGAATCTCTATCTCCTTTGAAAGATGTGAAATGTGGCATGTTAAACTTGCATGGAGGCTCTGCCTGCTCGATCTTATCTATGAAGGGTGACCTGCTCATGTTGGTCATATCCCGTCGTAGTGCCTTATCGGTGACCTCATTGCGTTGGAAGTCACACAATCGTTCGGTCAAGAGTCTCTCTACTTCTTCGTGAATTTACCTTTGTTGAGGTAGCGGAGCCCACAGCTGCCCCCGGTCTAGGCTGCTCTTCTATATGTTCAGCTCGTTTATGCCGCAGTTGCAGTGCAAGTGGTATGTTCTTGGCATGCAAACGATTTCCTCGTAGGCTGCTAGTTGAACTTTAGCCGGATTGAGTGACTAATTCTCTCCGTCCGTCGTGTTGCCTACTCCGATGTGAGGTGGATGATGCTCGTTTGCGGGCCTGGCCACGAATGAACATTTCGCTTGGAAGGTTGCTCATGTTGATTGTCGGAGTATGGTTCACACCGTGAGTGTATGCTCGTCCGTGGGCCTAATCGAGAGTGCACGCTCCCCCGCGCACTAAGATGGGAGTATACGTTATCTCGGGGGCTTAGTTGAGAGTGTACACTGCCAGAACGCTCGGTTCATGACTGGTCGAGTGGCTACTTGTCGAGACGCTGCTGGAAAGGTTCGTTGTTTACTCTTGTCCTATTTCAGGACACCTAGTCTAGGGCACGTTGCATCTTGGTGCGCTACAAAAGCTGATTCACCAAGGTCGTCTGCTGTGCGAGGGCGCTTGCCAACTCTATGACATGTCGAGACAAGTGTGGTTCATCATTTGGATTGGAAGAGCTAGGACGGAATGCCTCTCCTTGAGTAGTGGAAGTGTGGTAGACTCCTGGTGCGAGATTTAAGTTAAAAATGTCAAATTTGCAGAGAAATTGGGTGAAAATGCCCCTGGTTCAATCGTCAGCCCAGAAATTTGGAGTTGGGACTGTTGAACCGGTTTTGGACTGGTTTGGGTTGCTTGGGACACAATGGAAATTGGCTGGGCCACAGAAGTAGGCTGCTCCACGTGCGGCACGCCTGAGAGTTGGGCCTGACCTCGGCTCGGATGAGCGCTAGGCTCGCGCCAGGTTAAGGCTTGGGTCCATGTGGTTTGGAAAAACGCGCCTTGGGCTTGGGCTCGTGTGGTGTGTAGCGGCATGGGGCGCTGGGTTGGAACGACTTGGGCCTGCGGGCCTTGGGCTTGCGCTGCTGAAGCAGCGGCTTAGGCTGCCCTTGGCGCCTGGGCTTGCTGCTCCCCTTGAGTTGTGGGCCAGCCACAGATGGCCACGGTGGTTGTTGGCCATCGTGGTGGCTGCTACGGTGGTGCCTAGTGGGGGTGGTGCCATTCCACTCGTCGTCGCGTTGAGCCTTGTGGATCGCCGTGGTCCAAATCGTTGAACGTATGAAGTTTCGTTCATCGTGGTTTCCGAATTTCTTGTCATTGTACTTTTTTTTACGTTTTATCAAAGAATTTTTATATGTATGAAAAATCTACAAATGAACAAGAAAACAAAAACCTTGAATGCGATAGTCTTTTACGAGCGTTTGAATCATGACTGTCAATGAAAACACCAATTTGTGGATGCAAATTTTCGCCTTCTTCTTCTTGGACAAAAATGCACCTGTAAAATAGTTAACATCTTAGGTCAAGGCCAAGAGCCCCACGCACCCATGATGAATTGGGGGGGGGGGGGGCTTTGGCCGAAGAACCTCCGATGCCAAAGTTAGAATTTGAGAGAGAAAGTGTTTAGAGAAATTTGGAGAATTTCAAAAGAGAATTGGACTTAGGTTTTGGATAAATGAGGGGCTATATATAGGGGTGTGGCCAACCCTATTAGGAGAATTGGGACCGGCCACATTTGGTTGTTTTGTGGGATTAATTGCAAGATATTATGGAAATAATATCTTGCAATTACTTTAGGCAATTAATCAATTGATTAGATAATTAATTAATTAATTTAGGTAATTAATCCCAATTTGAAAAGAATAATTGGGAGTTACCTTGTGGGTGAAGATTTGATGAGGAGTAATTAGAGGGTTTAAAAGAATACCATTTTGATCACCTTTGACCTCGATTGAGCTGTTATTGTCCGTTGCATGCGCGTGGGAGTCCCGGTGTGCCTCAAGGCTAATTTTGTCTTTTCCACCCAAAAGTCTACGTGTCGCCTCCATAGTTTTCTTGATTATTTTTGGCTCCACACTCATCATCCAGAGTCACCATTACATCGATATTGTTTATAGATGAAGAATGAAACATACAAGATAGATCGTTACATGGTGCATGTGACTTTTAGTGGCCATACTATGGATTTTTGGGGCCAAAAAAGCGACAAAAACTGTGGTTCGTAAAGCTTCTCTACTTAGCGACCCCACTAGATAGGTCACTAATTATTTTCATATTAGTGACCTAATTCCTTAGTAGCTAACTAAAGAGAATTTGTAACGAGGATGTAATGACACTCACTGTTCAGCCTTTTCTGGTCACTGAGTAAGTTCAGTGACCAAATTACATACCTTCATTGACACACTCAGTCGGTCACTAAAGGCCTATTTTCTTGTAGTGATAGTGGTCATGGGTGGAGGTGTCAATAGTAGGAGGTTATGGTGATAATGACTGTGAAAAGGCGGTGGTAGTAGATGTAGTGGTGGGAGTGTGGTGGCTGCCAAAGTAACATGATGGTGCTATATGTGGCGATCATAGTGGTCGTGTCAATGGTATGGGCAGAAAGATGGTTGTAAAAGGTTGTGGTACGATGGTGATGAGTATGACAAGATGGCGGTACAAGAAGTGATATGATGGTGGTGGTGGCGGTAGTAATGACAGTAGCAACGATGGTGGCGATGTTGGCAATAAGGTAGTGGGGATGGTCATGGTTAGGTGGTGATGATGACATGGTGTGCTGTAAGTGAAAATAGTGATCCTCATTTGATCATGGTGGGTGGTGGAGTATCAAAGTTTATGAAAGTCTATCAAATACTTAGGAGGAGACGTTTGAATACACCTACATTTTTGTAGACTTGCAAAAATCCATAACTGAATACCATAAGATTTTTAGACTTTTTATAAGTCATAAATTTTTTTTTTTTTTTTTATGGAATTCATGGTGACTATTATGTACTCCATAGAACTCTATATTAAATACACATGAATTTGAGAGTGAAGCAAAGTCCATCAAACTCCATGCACAATATACTTCTTTAAATCATTATTCCCTTACTTAGAGCATCTCCATACACAATATTCTCCTTTTAAATCATCCCCTTACTTAGCGCATCTCCAAAAGGAATATACTTGTCCTTAAAAGATGAGTAATTCTAATGGAAGTGTCCTTATAGTATAGCCTTTGATTTAGGAATTAAATGATTAAAAAATCATTGCTACTTTGGCAACTGTTGGTCTAAACAGCAAAAAAAAAAAAACAAAAACCAAAACCAAAAGCTATCAAGACTATTGATTTCCTTTCAATAAACAAAAGAAAAAAACAGCAAGGGGACCGTGCATGCAGTTGGGCAACATCAGGAATTTGCACGTGGGTGGGCAAGTTTTTCACTCAAAATGCCCCACAGGACTCCACCATTTTGGTTCCTATATTGTCCCTATATGTGAGCATTTGTCTTATGTATCCGGTTAGTCTCTATACTTGAGAACTCAATTTCTGGTGTCTATACGGTGGTGAGAACAACATTAAGGACTAGCATTGGAGATGCCCTTATATATGGTGCATGGTTATTTCACATGAAGTAATGCTTTTCACACACCATTTCTCACCTCATACACACCCCTTTAGTTTTCTAGCTGTTAAATTGAACAATTAAAGTAAATTGACAATCTAAATTAGAAAAAGGTAAAAAATAGTGTGCTGAAATCACTACTCATTTCACATTTGGTCACTCAATCAATTTTTTTAGGGAGCATTCCCAGTACTGTTCATTTTTAACGAAAAACCACATTTTTACATTTTTCTAATACTATTCACTACACCTTTATTTGTTATTTTTCATTAAAACTAAAGTTTTTTTTAACTTTTCGTTAGTTTTCCTAATTTTTTATTGAGTGTGGATTTGTACGAGAACCAAATTTCAAATTATCAAAAAGAGTTTTAGGCTTGAACTTAGCCCATTAGGCCTATTAAGCCCAAAACAGTAGCCCGCTTGTAATTAGGTCCACACAGAAAACCCCTAAGAACATCATATAAATACCCTCACTTACCCGCACACGCCACTTCCTCTAGGTTTAGGGTTTTTCATTCGCCAATTCAGAGAGCACGGTCCAAACCCTAGCAATGGCGACTCCCGCAATCGAGTCAGTGCAGTGCTTCGGTCGTAAGAAGACCGCTGTCGCCGTCACCTACTGCAAGCGCGGCCGCGGCCTCATCAAGATCAACGGCTGCCCAATCGAGCTCGTCGAGCCCGAGATCCTCCGCTTCAAGGCCTACGAGCCCATCCTCCTCCTCGGCCGACAGCGCTTCGCCGGAGTCGACATGCGCATCCGCGTCAAGGGCGGCGGTCACACCTCACAGATCTACGCCATCCGCCAGAGCATCGCCAAGGCTCTCGTGGCTTTTTACCAGAAGTATGTCGATGAGCAGAGCAAGAAGGAGATAAAGGACATTCTGGTCCGGTATGACAGAACCCTCCTTGTTGCCGACCCGAGGCGCTGCGAGCCTAAGAAGTTCGGTGGTCGCGGTGCTCGTGCTAGGTTCCAGAAGTCTTACCGTTGATTTGGGCCAAATGGAAGGCGAAAGTTGGACAGATTTAGCTCCTTCGTTTCAGTTTCTGGTTTCAAGGTCATGGATTTTGTTTCAAGGAGTCGGAAGTTGATGGGTATTTTATATTTTACCAGAATTTTCATCATGAAGACTTTGTTGTTGTTTTAAGTATGTTGGATGTTGAATCGTTACGATATTAAATATGACATGCTTCAATTAATTGCTGTGTTTCGGTTGATCCAGAAATTAGATATCAAGGCATTGTGTATTACCAGTAAGTTTTATGATTGCTGTTGTCTGGAATTTGGGTTGCTTAACAGGCTAAATCTTTTGGATTCGTATTTGTGTGGCCTAGTGTGCTTTAGCATTTGTATAATCTTTTCGTTCTAGGCAGTGCCGTCCCCTGGTTTTCTATGCTTTAGCATTTGTATAATGTTTTTGTTTGTATAATGTTTGTATAATGTCGTCCCGGTTTTATATGCTTTACCAATTATACAATGTTTAGGGTTTAGGCGTAGTACGCTTTACACTGTGTTTGGATGAGGGAAATAAATTTGGAATTTGGATAAAAGTCAGAATTTATAAATTGATATGCACCAATTCCCTTGTTTGGATTCATAAACATAAAAATTTAGAATTTCCACCTCCAATTCCCAAGTTTAAATTCCATGTAAATAGGTGTCATTTCCCAATTTCTATGATTGAGAGTTTAAAAATAACAAATTCGGTATTCAATTCCATTGTTCTTTTAGAGTTAACCAAACAAGAAAATTCACAAATTCTAGAATATAAAATCCCGTCATTTCGATTTCTGTCATTTTAAAATTCCTTAGTAATCTTAAATTTCTTCATCCAAACATAGTGTTAGGGTTTGTATGCTTTAGTGTTTGTATAATGTTTTCGTTCTATGGAATGACGTCCCCTGTTTTTCTATGCTTTAGCATTTGTATAATGTTATTGTTGAAGGAAAATGTCATCCCCGGTTTCCTATGCTTTACCAATTATACAATGTTTTGATTCTAGGCAATGCAGTCCCTCGGTTTTCTGTGATTGATTAGACTCACCATAAGTTGTGTTGTGTATAAACTGTCTAAGCTCATTGCTAGGCGGAGCAGTTTGTTTGGATGGATGTTGATGGGATTTTGCATTGCCATTGAATGATTTGCTTGGACCCCTGCAATGCACGGTTTACTTAGGTTTGCCTATATTGGTACAAAAAGTTTTTAGTTTGATAATCTAGGTCTCGTTAATAAGCCTTTTTCCACGCGCACTTGTGATATTATGAATTGATTTTGGTTCACTTTTTCACCATGTATATGGTAATATGCCTATGTTATCATACATGCTCAGAAGCCGTGTTTCTTCTATTCTAATCTAGAGCTTCACGCTTGTAGAATGAGTCATTAGTTTGTAAAATCAAGTCATTGATCTGTCCTGTAATTGTGCATTGTTCGTGTGATGTTCCTGCCGATTGGAGTTTAACATGTGTTTTTAAATTTTGCTTTTTGTGTTATTTCTGTTTATGTGCCAAACTTCAATTTTTGAAAGAAAGGAAATCAATGCTGAAAGCGGAAACATTCAGCCCTATTGGATAAAAAGCATGGCTGTGCAGTATGGTCATTGTGTCTGCCCTCATGTACTTTGACGCTGTACGTGCATCTTGTGATTCGGCCCTTGTGGAATGCATTGCTAGCTTTTGCAGTTATGTGTTACACAGGCGTGTGCAATGTGGAAACATGAACCTATCTTCGTAGTTTCGAAGACAGGAATTGCGTAGTAGGGGGCGGCACCCTTGGACTCCCAAAAAAGGCTTTGCCCTGCTGGCTATTGGAAAGTCTTTGTTTACCGCGAAGTGAATATATTTGGGGGGGGGTTTGTTTCACCTTCTTAAGTGGGATTGGACTGGCTAGGATTATTGTCCCATGTTTGGTAAGTTTGGGGACTAACTTAAATGAGACTAGCCCGGACTCGTGTGGACTATCTCCCTCGCTAGGTCGTCTTAGCGAAACTCCCCGAAAACCACAGGATTGCGAAGACCTGCTTCGTCTCCTTTGCACCGCTTGGCGTCCTCTCTCTGTGAGGACCTTGCTTCGTCTCCTTTTGTGCTGCAAACCTCCGAGGAAGGTCCCACTTTCGCCGTCGTCCGATTCCTCTGAGCTCGCCTGGGCCCTCACTGTTAGACAAAGAAAGAGAGCTTGAAATATTCAAATTTACCCAGTACTCAAATCCCCAAATTCAATTCAAACATGCAAATTTGAGGTTTGCTGAACACGACGGCGATGAAGGAATATTGGAGGCCAAAACGCCGGCGCCCGCGACGGCAACGAAAACAGCAAAGGTCTTGGATTGGGACGACATCGGCTTGGGATCACCGGCGATAAAGATGGGGTAAACAACCTGAGATGCCAAATTGTGGAATTGGATTTGATTTAATCTCAAATTGTGGAATTTAAAATTGTCGGGAGTTGATTTTGATTTGATCTGTAATTGCGGGGAGTTGGTTTTGATCTGATATGAAATTGTAGGAAGTTGGTTTTGATTTGCTCTCAAAGTATGGAATTGGGTTTCGAAGAAGAGGAAGAGTATTCAGAAAAAAAATGAGAGAATTAAGAATAAAATATTAATAGAGATATAGATAAATTAATATAATATTAGAATTTATTAATTATCCTGCTTTTTAGTCCGACACTACATCAAACGATTCACTGAGTTAGTCTAGCTTAATCTATTCTAAGACAGTCCAGCTTAGTCCTTAAAGCTAGTACAGTCCGAGATAGTCCGGTGCAACAAACGTCCCCTTGAGGAAGAAGAAGGGGATGGGAGGGAGCCTATCACCGCTTATGGCCCACTTCCTATTTTTTAATCAATTAATTCTCCTCCTTGTTTGTTAAGGAAAGCGAAGAATGTGTTGATCAAGATATGTTCATTCCGAAAAGAAAAAAAAAGCTTACCAAATACAAATTTTAATCGCTTTGATTCGAATCTAATGATAAGGAATTTTGATACAGGTTCTGAACTCAGAAGGCAAAACCAAAACGTATTTGGTGAAGGACGTTGTTTGGCTATATTCATGTGTGTACATATTTCTACTCCCAAGGAAATGACCGCAATTATTATCTCTCTTTCAAATCTTCTGTTCAATGAACTAAAATCTGGTACTGTTGTCACTTAGTATTACGGTATAGTGGTTATCATTTTCACTTGAAAGAGAGGTCTTAAGTTTGATTCTCACCAAAAGGCGAATTTGAACCACATTATCGCTAACCTATTATGAGGCTTAGCCTACCTCTTTCCCTTTAGTGTAGATAATATCATTTGTTCAAAGACAACAATTTCTAGAATTGTCAACTTCATAAACATGTTAGGAATTTTTACTTCACAGCTCAGCTTTCTGTAGAGCTTGAATTTTTTAAGCTCGCTCAAACTCGCTTTATATAAGAAGCAAGCTTAGCCTAGCTTGGCTTGAAAAAAACATGAATAAACCAAACTTGAGCGTAGCGATCTTCGATTTGGCTCGCTGGTATCAAGTATTATATTTTTACTTTTGTATACCTTTTATATGCATTCGGCTGAACCGAAATTCACTATTGACAACTTAGGTTGGTCGGGTGTGAAAACATAAGAGAATGTGTTGGTTCATTATGTGTGATTGTATTTCAGACATAATGTTGGGTGTAGATTTTGGATATTAATCTCATAGAAAGATTAAGATTTAGAGACAATGATGGATTGGATGTCAAGACACAATCCTGAGTTCGAATAAAAATTTTCAAAGCTCAACTCAACTTCCGAAAAAGCACGTTGTTATTATTATTATTATTATTATTGTTTTACTTTTGTCAGTTAAGTGTATTTCTGCCATCCGAGATTATGTGTTTGACTTTGACGTGCTTTCATATCCACTTGGACCACTTCCTAATTTTCTTGCATTTAATCCCAGCTGAGATGTGTTTGATGTTTTTTATTTTATTTCATATCATATGGTGGCGTAAGCTTGTTTAATTTTCACAATTAAATTCCGGTAATGGAGGAAGCTTGTGGATCTTATTTGACCTTTTATATTGAGGGAAATCCGCAAGAGACTACTTGTAGTTTGACAGTATTGCCCCACCCTTCTACAGTAATTTGACAGTATGGTTTAGTCATATATATCGGTTTAGTCATATATATCAAATAAATAAATAGTTCATCATTAACTTCTTACTTGGTATTTACACCACTGTTTATTTATTACATTTGAATGACTAAACGGTTTTCAATTTGAACGATATTTTTTAGATCTTCAAATGAAAAGTATGAAATTAAACGATTCTGATTAAGAAATTATAATGGTAAAAATACGTCATTTGCAAGTTGGGAAATGAGTTCATCCCCAAAAGGAGAATGCAAGTACTGTTCCTAACATCATCCAAACTCAAACCATAACATGAAATATAAGCAAATGATGAAACATTCTCTTTTCTTTTCTTTTCACCATCCACTTTCTATTCCTTTGAAGTTGAACTTGCACCCGGTTAAGATTTTCGGCAACAACAGGCTAACTTCGGCGGGTTTAGATCATTATAAATACATACAACTTGAATATATTTGCTGCCCTTACAGCGACCATCACAGTGATCGTCAGCTGAGCATGGACCATCCCAGTCACAATCAGTATACTTCCCATCGATTCGTACATCCAAGTCTATATATAAAGGAAAAAAAATGGTCAATTGGTCACGTTAAAGACATTATATAAGGTAAGATTTGGCTACAATGCTTATAAATCTAACAATCAAATATTGTAATGACACACTCAAGGAGCATATATTTGACCGTCAAATGATGGTTCATGCTAAGTATTTGTAAATCCATGTAAGTACTTAGTACAATAATATAGGGCTTAAAGAGATTTGGAAACCCTAAAAAAACAAAGAACTTGATTTCTCATCTACAAATCACAATTTGACTAACATACAGATAAAAATTATGAGTTTTTACTGAGTTATTTATACGTGTGACATCCCACATCGCCCAGGGGAGTGATCCTTAAATGCATATTTCCATCCCTACCTAGCACAAGGCCTTTTGGGAGCTCACTGGCTTTGGGTTCTGTAAGAAATCCAAAGTTAAGCGAGAAGGGGGTTAGAGCACTCCCAGGATGGGTGACCCACTAGGAAGTTGCTCGTGAGTTCCCAGAAACAAAACCGTGAGGGAATGGTAAGCCCAAAGCGAACAATATCGTGCTACGGTGGTGGAGCAGGCCCGAGAAGTGATCCACCCCGGGCCGGGATGTGACAGATGGTATCAGAGCCAATCCCTGGCCGGAAGTGTGCCGACGAGGACGTCGGGCCCCTAAGGGGGTTGGATTGTGACATCCCACATCGCCTAGAGGAGTGATCCTTAAATGTATATTCCCATCCCAACCTAGCACGAGGCCTTTTGGGAGCTCACTGGCTTTGGGTTCCTTAGGAACTTCGAAGTTAAGCAAGAATGGGGCTAGAGCACTCCCAGGATGGGTGACCCACTGGGAAGTTGCTCGTGAGTTCCCAGAAACAAAACCATGAGGGAATGGTAAGCCCAAAGCGGACAATATCGTGCTACGGTGGTGGAGCGGCCCCGGGAAGTGATCCGCCCCGGACCGGGATGTGACAGATGGTATCAGAGCCAATCCTTGGCCGGAAGTGTGCCGACGAGGACGTCGGGCCCCTAAGGGGGGTGGATTGTGACATCCCACATCGCCCAGGGGAGTGATCCTTAAATGTATATTCCCATCCCAACCTAGCACGAGGCCTTTTGGGAGCTCACTGGCTTTGGGTTCCGTAAGAACTCCGAAGTTAAGCGAGAAGGGGGCTAGAGCACTCCCAGGATGGGTGACCCACTGGGAAGTTGCTCGTGAGTTCCCAGAAACAAAACCATGAGGGAATGGTAAGCCCAAAGCGGACAATATCGTGCTACGGTGGTGGAGCGGCCCCGGGAAGTGATCCACCCCGGGCCGGGATGTGCCCGACTCGAAAGTAGGGCGTGCTGGCTGTCATGTGAGAGTGACGTAGCCATGTGCACAGTGCGGAAGCAAGATTCATCAGAAAGATACAAACAATTTTAAACCATGAAACTAGTAACCCAAAAAAACATAGTGTGCTAGTGCGAGAATTAAGATGGTTTACACAACCAGAGCATAAATGGTCTACGTGCAGTCATGTAGAAAGTACTAAATAGAGATAAGACCCGAAGGTGGTCCTACATAAGTGAATTCTGTCAGAACGTCCGATGAGCTCCTCGTATGCCACCAACGAACACTACCTAAAACCTGGAGGGGCGTAAAGCAAAGCGTGAGTGGGCAAAAGCAAAGTTTTTTTAAAACCATTTCATTTCTCAAAAGTTATATCCCCTCACCATAAAACCTGTATAGTTTTCCTAGAAAAATAGCATATATATATATATATATATCTCAAAATTATGCTCAGCAATAGCTATAAACAAATAAATGGCCTACTATATGCAACTGTATGCCATGCCAATGTATCTCAACGAATGCATATGTACAAATCCATGAACAAGTAAGAACAGGCATGAACGTCCAATATCAAATCAGCCATCGGCTAGATCTATAGCTCATAATCAACTCAATCATATCAAATATATAACCTGCACATAATCAGCACCACCTATCATGGTCCGCACAACATCACTAGGTGTATAATATTTATGCTCTAGTGCTACGATCACGTGAAGACTGTGCGAAATAATCGCGGGTCACGTACGAGTCGAACCCACTTATAGCGGTCTATACGACATGGCTGTACACCTAACTTGGATCCAAGACGAGCATACAGTGCGGGAGGTGAACATCACGTGAAGGACTGTGCCCTAACTTTGGGCGGGAGCACTAAGATTCTGCCCTAACTTTGGGCGGGAGCACTAAGATTCTGCCCTAACTTTGGGCGGGAGCACCAACACCGATGTACAGGTTTATGAGCTCTCAATACATCATATCGCTATCATACCTCTCATCAGCCGATCATACTTACCTGATACTTACCTGAGCGTCCACAGCACCACTTTACATATATGCAATGTATACTAGTTCATACGATAATTATAAATTCATATGCATGGCATTTAGAACGCATTTTCATTTAAAACATGGATTTCTGGGAAAAATCATCAAGTATATAGGTGTATACGGAAAACCAAAAGCCCACTCACTGATATGCAGGCGGGTCGTAACCCCTGTGCCTAGCCTGGCTACACTCGTCCTCCGGATAGGCCTCGCATATATGAGAAATAACTGAAATAACGTTACTTAAAGCACATAAACAACACAAGCTAATAACTTCTCGTATATTGCTCAATTTGGGTATATGAATATACCGCTGAGACCTACTCATCCTCAGAAACATCCCCATATTTTTAAAATAATTTTCTGATGTCTCACGCGCCGGTCAAGGCACGGCCAGACGCGCCCCACTTTCAGGTCGGAGTGTGTCAAACGTAAAGAATATAAAAATTAAAAATTAAAAAAAAAGTTAGAGAGAGAGTTAGAGAATTTTACCAGCACAATGAGCAGATACAACAAGAGAAATCATGAGGAAAATGACAACAAATTGAAACTTGGGTGATGCCATGGCCTTGTGAATGATAAAATGTAAAATGTACAGAGAGGTCTGTGCTTATATAGTGTGATCGATAGATAGATGATATTATAGCACAATATTTTCTTTAATGCAGTTGCCAAAACTATATCGAATAAATATTAATTTTGGTTTGATTCTTTCTTTGGTTAACATTTTTTAATCTGATTCGAATAATCCTGCAGCAAACGTACGTAATTTGATTTATTTTTGTTGGTGTGAGTTGATAGACTCCTCATTATAGCAGGATTTGTTGCCTTTTTTATGCGTGTATATTGGCTCCTAAGAAATACACGAAGCATTCCAGAACACTAGATTAGCACATACAAACCAATCCAAAGTTAGCATGGTATTAGAGTAGGTTATTCTCTTTACATGTCTTGGCTCAAGTTACTGTGCTCGAATATGCTTCATGTTGGGCTTTTGAAAAAATGCCCTAGTTCCAAATTAAGGCAGTTGAATGACTAGGACTTCAACAATATTAGTGTTGACTCCACAGACTAAATACCAACCGACCGAGTTCTTGAAAAGACTGGTGTTAGTTCCAGTATAAGGACTTGGCCAGTTCTCCATGTGAGAATTGGTTTCCCTTGTGACCTTGTGTGGGGTTACTCGTGATGGGGCGTGTTGAAGAATAAGATCTCACATTAGTCATATGTGTAAATATATTTGTTAAGGCCAATTTGTTTTAGACTATATATTTGTTAAGATTTTGGAGTTGGGCTAGTGGTCCACTACTAATCAGACCGATATTTTCATAATTTAATCAAATGCACGAACTGTTAAGTGTTGAGTTTCATCACAAAAAAACCTCGATATTTTGGAGTTCAGCTATCCGTCATTCATAAGATGGGCCTGTAAAGCATGATAATACGCCTAACAGAAGTACTCACCGGATTCAACGGATACACCTCAACTTCTATTGGCAACATAACACTCGACATGAGAACACCATTAATAGTCTCAAAGCAGACGTGGTAGGGCCCATGCGCCCGCTACTGGGGGCAAAGGCATGATGATCGTGCCTACCGATTACTTCACCAAGTGGGTAGAAACCAAGCCCATGACCACCACTACTCAATTGGACATAGAGCGCTTCATATGAAGGAACATCATCTACCGATTCGGCATCCCTCAATCTACCATCACAGACAACGGCCCGTAATTCGTGGGCAAAGACTTGGTGAAGTTCTTCCAGAAATACGGCGTCAAGCAACACATACTGCCAACTTTGGAGCAGAACAGAAAGAAGATGGCCACAAATCTAGATCTGGCAGAGGAGGAACGCAAGAAGGTCATCACCCGCATTGCAGCCTACCGGCAGCGGCTCCTCTCTAGCTACAACAAAAGGGCAAAGATCCAGCAGTTTTAGCCTAGAGATCTAGTCCTAAGAAAATCATTCATCACTGCCTAAAGAGAAGGCTCCAAGAAGATGAATCCTATATCGGAAGGTCCGTACAAAGTCAGCAGAACAGGCGGTAAGGGTAGCTACACCCTCACCACCATGAACGACAAAGAGATTGACAAGCAATGGAATGCCTACAACCTGCAAAAGTACTACACATGGCCTCCCATTTCTCCCTGAGCCCTACTTGGACGAAATAAAGCTCAAAAACTCAAGCAGCTCGATGAACATTACCTCGCAAGCCAAAGACTATCCAGTTGTTATGCAGTTTCTACCTTTCAGCTAAGTTCGATATCATTCTTCTCATTTTTCAATGAAGATTTTTGAAGTTATTCATTATTTGGCTTGATTGCGTATCTGCAACAACTATCTACTCTTGTTTTAATTGAAAATCGCGCCCAATCAGGGACTTATCGCAAGAATTGCACTTCCATGTGGGGACCAACCATGTTCTCCCCCTAGGAAAAGGTAAACTACACACTCCAAATATCCAGATGTGGATGGGTCAGGCTACCCTGGTGTAACTAGAGCACGATGCCCTGCGCCTGCATCCCTAGAAGTAGCCACAATGGTTTTTTTCAAGGCTTAGCTAGATTGAAGGATTTTAAACCTTTGGCTTGATCTACGGAAACCTGGGCCTCAAAGACGGAGGAGGCACGCTGCGCAACTCACCCTTTGGACGGCTGCCCATGAAGATAAATCACAGTTGAGCATCCTTGATGTGACAAGCTATTGGCAATCCTCAGCTAAGCATGCTGTATATGACTAACTAACGATCTTCGTGTTACGGAATAATATTTCCTTTACCTATTTAAGGAACATCCCTTTTGAGCATCCGCGATGTGACCAGCTAGCATCCATCGCTGAGCATCCCTGGTGCAATACATAGATGATCTTTACGAAGATACATAATTCTAACTCCGACTACACGCACGGGGTTCACGCGGTTGAGCATCCTTGATGTGACCAACTAGCGTAAGTAGCTGAGCATCTTATATGTGACCAACTAGCCATCTCTGTGATTCCCTAGAAACCTAAAGTCGCTGCCAATTCAACGACTAGCCTATGGTTTTTGGAAAATCCCTGGGAACCTAAAGCCGTTGCCTATTCAACGAGCAGCTTATGGTTTCTAGAAGGTACTTGGGAACCTAAAGCCACTACCAATTCAATGAGCAACCTACGATTTCTGGAAGATCCTTAGGAACCTAAAGTAGCTGCCAATTCAACGAACAGCCTATGGTTTCTGGAAAAAACCTACGATACACCCTTTGAGCAGTTAACCGCATAAACCTATACAACCGCACAATCTTGTGAAAGGTTAATAGGTTAGGGCGTACATGCACTATCTAGTGCAAAACAACCCCCTTGGGTTCACACTGATTCCTAAAGTGTTGTGCTACTTGCTACGCAACCTACAAAATTGGTTACATAAAGTGCAAAGTGTTATGTCGAACCATTGCCCATGAAATTCCATAGAACCACGCAATTTCATGTCCTAGCAATCTTTAGTATGTTGTGATGTAGGCCACGCAGCTCAAAGGATTAGAGAAATGACGACCAGCTAAGCAGCCAATGGTCAGGGGCCAACAATGCGAGATAAAGCTCAGTAGTTCAACGCTTTAGAATATCAAAGCTAACAACGGAGTAGTCACGCAGACTTGCCTACTTCTGTAAGTAAGGCGCTTGACTACTGGCTTTCTAGTTAACAGCTTGGCAATGATCATAAGCCTAGATCAGCAGTCACATAGGTCATGTAAGCCCGTCTGTTTATTAAAAAGCAGTGCGTTTTGCTAACGACCTTGTGGTTAAAGATCTAGTGGACCACCGATACGAAACATGCAACTACGGAGGTCGTTCAACCTTACAAGTTAGAAGTTTCAAAAATGCCTCAAGCAAGCAAAGAATCACACCCGGTAACCTGAAGTTAGCGCCTAAAGCAATGAAGATGGGCTTGACTGCTTTGTTCAAAGTAGCCTGCTCAGTAGTTCATTTTACGGCTAAAGCTTGAAGCAAGGCAAAAAGACAAAGATGAAGTAAAGTGAAGAAAAACAGTTTATTAATTTATAGGAAATTGGTAAACTGGCACAAAGGCCAACATAGTTCAAGCAAAGGAAAAGGCAAAGTAGGAAAGGAAAAGAAAGTAAATCCTAAAGTCTATCAAAAGAGACTACTCCTTAGTAGCTTGGACATCTTCAGCAGCATCATCGCTCCTAGCAGCATCAACCTCTCGCACTTCATCTACAGCTACCTCATCCTAAGCAGCACTGTCGCAAGTCGCCCCTGCCTAGGAGGCACCACCTTCGACCGCACCTACCTGGGAAGCCTGATCCTCAGCTGCTCCACCAGTGACGCTCTCGAATGAAAACTTAAGCAGATCATCAAAAGAAATAGCAAAAAGCTTGAGGTCCTTATCAGAGAAGGCGTAGTCAGACAGCATGTCAATGAAATTATCTATATAGCCAAGCTTGTAGAAGTCAGCTTGACATTGGGCAAGGACAACCTCAAGACTGGACTTCTCGCTCTTCAACTGTTTATCCTCTTCAATCAGATCAGTACGAGCATTCTGCAACTCATCTAGTTTCTTCTTCAGGTTCTCGCTGGTAGATAATGCTCTTTGTAGTTCCACTTCCTTGGACTCAAGTCTACTGACGGCCTTCTTGAGTTGAACAACATCATTATGCATGGCGAACAGCTCTACGTCCTTGGAATCACTTGCAGACCAAAATTCTGAAATGGCATGCTCAAGGTCCTGCACTAGTAATACTTGAACTTCAATCTCCTTCTCTGCAATGCCATAATTCCCCCGCATTGCATCAAGCTGAGCCTCCAAGTCATTGATCTCTTAACGAGCGGTCTTAAACTGCTGAGCAGTGGGGGCAGAGACATTAGATCCCTTCAAAAAGGCAGGTTCAGACTCCAACTCTTTAATTTTCTCAGCGATCGAGCAAGTTTTTGCTACCATGGCTGCCGCTATCTCTTTAGTAGCCTTGGCGTCATCCTGCTCCATATGCGTGTACTCGGCTACTAAGATCATAGATTTGTGCATCATAGCAAGCAAGGAACCCCTCCGAGAGTGAGTTTCACGCCTTGCAAAGAAACTGGAGTCGATAACCTTACTCACGCCATCAACAAACTTGGCATATGCTTCCGTATCCTCGAGCAGATCAGGCTTCAATAACGTATGGATCTCAAAAAACTCCTCTAAGGTTGGTTTTGTAAGCTGATCACGGTTGCTCTGGGCCGGGCCTCGCACCGCCTTGGCAGTGGAATCGTCATCCTCGCTTTTCACCACTGCATGCACCTCTGAAATTAGATTGGACTTAAGCATGGAAGGCTGTCTCATAATAAACCCGAGCACAAAGGGCATGGCAGAACTCTTCCCTTGCGCAATCTTGTCAGCAATAATTTTAACAATCCTTGGAGCAGCAGGCTTCATATGCTTAGATCCAGCAGCCTCTTTTTTCCCCTTAGAAGAAGTCAAGTCAATCACGAGCCTCCCTATAGTGGATGAACTCTAGCGAGCAACAGAGGAAGTCTTCAATTTTTTCTCCACCGACTGCTCTCGAGCAGGCGACGAATATCTCTTTCTCCCTTCTTCACTTACAACGGGCTCCACAATGGCGATCAGATAAGCAAATGCCTTATCCTTAATCCTCTTAATCTAGCTTACAGACTAAGCAGCCTACTTGATAACTTTCCAACAAGCGTGAAACTTGATAACTTTCCTAGACCCACACGGTTCACAGCTACTACCATCCTTGACCCGCTTCAAGTGAACCCCAGAAAAAATTGCATGCTTAAACATCTCAATGAAGTCTTTAAACTCCTCATCAAAACTTACCTTGATGTGAGCAGCCCTGAAGTAGCCTAGCTCACTTGCAGATCCGCCCTAACGATACAACGGCAGAATAAATTCATCATTCTTGTGGCTCGAGGAAGACATGTTCAAAAAATCCTACAACGATGCAAGGAAAAATTATTAGAAGACTGCTCGAAGAAGAAAAAAAAAATTGCATAGAGCAGCGTGCCAGATTGCAGCTCAGCTGGCTGCCCCACGGACCCAGCACACCAGCCCAAGGCATGGGCCTAACACACCAAGCTTTTTTTTCTTTCTCGGCCCAAAAGGCAGGAAGCATGCCGCCTCCTATCACCCTCGGCTCAAATGGCCTTGCTGCCCAAACTAGCTGGAGGGGCATAGCACCCCCCATCTCCCTCTCTCTCTCGTATCTCTCATCGCTGCACGGGTCTGACTTCAGCAGCCCAAGACCCAAGTCAGGCAGCACACGGGCCCAAGCCCAGCACCGACTTTCCTCTTCCGCGCTTAAGTCAACGCAATGAGCTGACTCAGTAGCGCCAGCCTCAGCGACGTGCCAAGCTAACTCGGCTGCTACGACAACAATAGCACAATAGCCCACAGCTGCACTTTTGCTACCTCATCAACCCCGTCCAGCCAAAATTCAAACCCTGAGGCTTCGAAAAATCAAGAAGAAGGAGAAAATTAATTTTTTCTTACCTTGGAGAAGAAGAAAAGTAACGGAACACAATTCTTTGCACGGGCAAGCGAAGAAGATTGATAGGGGAGGGGGAACATATATCCTCTAGCTTTCTCTCTTTCTTACGGGGTTTTAATTGCACTCCAAATTTATTTAACCCCTTGCTTGACATAGACTTAAATATGTTTTGGTGGCAATTACATTCCCTTTCCTAGAAGAATTTAAATTCCAAATTAAAAAGGGAATCTACATCAAACTGGGATACAAACTCCATTATAGCTTTGGATTCCTACACTTCTTACCCTTTCTTGGGAGCAACCCAGTAGGTGTGGGGGCATTTATGGACCCAAAAATAATCCCAAAAATCATAGAGCTGACACATGGATTATTCCTCAAGAAAGACAAGCAGGGAGCAGTCTCATTCACCATGCACGACTGAGGTAGAGCAAGTAGAGATCAATAAGTGCTCCAGGCACCCATGTCCGTAGGAAAAGTCAAAGGTATTTATGATAGAATAATCCCTTATTCTTATCATAAATACATTCCTAATCAGAGAAGACCTTTTTCAAGTAAGTAATCCTAGTTCCATTTATTTAGGATATTCACCTAATTACTCCAAGATATTTATTTACACAAATATCTTGGAATATTCCCACTTAAACAAAAGCCTAGGGCCAGCCACCCCTAAACCCTAGAGGGTCGGCCCATCTCCTCATTTTCTCCTATAAATACACCATTAATCTCCAAAATTCAGGAGGCTTTTTGCTACCCACAAAAACTCAAATACACTCTTCTCAGAATTCTAACTTTGGCATCATAAATTCTTCATCCAAAGCCCCCCCCATTCATCGTGGGTGCATGAGGCTTTTGGCCTTAATCTAAGGTGTTATTATTTTGCAAGTGAAGATTCGTCAATCAAAGAAAGGTGGAAATTTGTATCCACAAGTTGCTGGCCATTCTCATGGTCATCTAAACCTCATCTCGGCCTTTACCGATGGCTACTGCTCATGCTTCTCCCTAGTTGCAAACGTCAAGGCAGATCACAATTAAGAACTAGGTCCCTCTTCTCATGGCCCTAAAGTCAAACAACCAATTCTAGACGGAGGATGCACCTATTGTGGTAGCCAAAAGCATGGTTTCAGATGATTGTTTTCAAATCAACGTAGACGCGACACTACAACAGGATGCCAGAGACAAGCTTCTTTTGCAACTATAACTTATCAATTATTCTTGGTCCATTAGGTATGTTTGGACCCAAATTGGACACTGGGCCTAAAGCGCGGCCCAAACGCACGGGAAACCCTAGGAAGGCACTAAACCTTCAAAGTAAGGAAAGCTAAAGACAGAAGCTCGGCCCATAAATCAAGATATTGGGTGACGTGGCAGGATTGGGCAGCGAACCTATGCAACTGGACATGCATAGAGGTTATTTAGAGGGGTTTTGCAGAAGGCAAAAGAACATTTTTAGAGATAAAACCCCGTAACTTCAAGAGGGATAAGTGTGAAATCACCATTTGCCCATCACATCAAGCAAAGGGGTTCAACAAAGAAGGTAGAAGGTACTATAAAAGCTATAGGAGAACACAAAGAGAATGACACTCAACTCAACTCTTAGAAAAACATTTAATGTAGATAATATCGTTTGTTCAAGAAAAAAACACTCTGGGACTGTCAACTCCATAAACATTTTAGGGGTTTTTACTTCAAAACTTAGCTTGCTATAGAAGCAAGCTTGGCTTGAAAAAAATATTAAATAAACCAAACTTGAGCGTAGTGATCTTCAATTTGGCTCGTCCGTAACAAATATTATACTTTTACTTTTGTTCGGGCAAAGATTTCTTCGGAGAGGGGTCATCGGTCCTCAACATAGCTCCCCAAGGGATTTGGCACTTTGGATGTATAGTCCGGCTCTTGCTTGCTGGTGTGCTACAAGAAGAAGACAAAAGTAGTCATGAAAAGTGCCTTTGTAGGGCCGTAGGCGTAGGCCTTGAGGCTTGCAATCAAAACTAACAAAGTGTTAGGCGTGCCACTGCTATCTCAGTATAGCAGATATAGAACAAGTGTGTTTTAGTCGATTACTTGCACCCCAAGTTAATTAGACTTCTTGTTATCAAAGGATTATCGTGGATGGGTTAAGTCCACATTAAGTTCTTTTTCTTGCCTTGCGAACAAAGACTTTCAGTTCATAGTCTTATATGTTCTAATGAGGGGAGTCCAGATCCCTTAAGTCATTTGTTTGGTTCTTGATTGGTTTTAAATGAAAGCATATCCATTAGAGTGACCAGATCTAGATACAAATAAGACTTTTAAAGTAGGAAAACAGGCGGATATGACTTGAATACATACTGGAGAATGCATTAAGTAAAAATCTACAAAGTCAAAAAGCAAACAAAGAGCTTCGGGCAAGATTTCACCTTGTCTAGCAGGGTTAAACTTCTTACAATCACTTATCTTTGAGTTTACAAAGGTTTCTACGCTAAAAAAGGATGGATGGTAAACAAGTTTACACTAGGAAATCGATACTACACCACTAGGGGTGATAGCAGAGCTTCTAAATAAGAAAAAATATAACTTTTGCAGGGAAATGTCGTGAAAATGACTGAGATCTGGGCTGATTGTAGCTTTTGGATGCAAATTTGGCTTGAGAGCAGAGTTTGTATGTTTGTTTTCTTGATTGGTTGAGTGTCCTTGTCTTTACGGCCTCTTGCCCATTTTATAGGCCAATTAGCCCGACTGCAGCAACTTTGCTCTTGCTCGAAAGCATCTGGAGGGTAGTGAGTCATCAGTATTTTACTTGTATTGCCATTGTAAAATGTTTTTTGGCTGATTATGAGTTAGTCTCCATCACTTGATTTTAAACCATAGGCACATGGTCTATGTATTAATGGGAATGCGCCAATTTGTCTCTGAGCTTGGTGCTGGGCTTCGGGCAAGTCTTCTTTTAATTCGCATCTCTGGGCTTCCTCACACTTGCAGCCCAATGTTCAAATATTAACCCAAAAAGTGCCCCTTTATTCACTGTTGAGTCTGCAGCCCAAGACGCTAATAATGATTAAATAGCATTCATACGCCTTCACTCGGGACTCGCACCATTTAAAGCAACTGTTTGTTAACTAAAACCTTTGCACTAACCCACGAATTCCATCAGTAAGTAACTGCTCACTATATAATCCTCACTTAACCCCCTTGGCTAAATAACTTAGCCATTTTCAAGCCCACAAATTTCCTGCATTCCTAGAATTCTTTGAGCCTTCAAAACCTTCTTTCGTTCTTTCATTCTTGCATCCTAATTAAAATTTTCTTCCCATCTTTTCTCAATGGCACCCACAGTGGTTCGTACTCAATCTCCCCGCGAGACTGGTGAGGGCATTTCCACCATGCATCGTCTTCTCAACGGTCTTCATCACCCTCCGGCTGGCCTGCATATTAAACTCTTCTTCGAAGAGGGAGGAGTACACTCCTTGGGACCTGTATGGGCTTCTCAGGTCCTAATTTTCGTTGAAAACAACATGCCCAGAGAGAATTGGTTCACTCCGAACCCATTTCTAGCCGAGTCAGGCATCTCTTCTTCCAAATGGTCAAACCATCATCGTGGGTTCCCTTTGATGAAGGATGAAGAATGGGAAAAATGGATAAATGAGCTTGAACCGACCTTCAAGCAAAAGTGGATGAACAATGGTATCTATGAGATGATAATGCTCTCTAAGACTATTGTGATCGTTAAGCCCGAACTACTTAATACAACCCTCCTCTTCTGGAACTCGGGTACCAACACTTTTGACTTCAGGATGTGCCCTATGTTTCCTAGCATCCTGGACATGGTGCAAGTCTTTGGGCTCAGGCCCTCGGGCAGGATCATAGACGTTACCCATAACTGGGATCCTCCGTCTCGCCAACCGCAAAAAGTTCGGGTAGCTCTGGCCCCATGATTTTATCGGAATATAACTCTGTGACTTTTAAGAGTTATGCGACTTCCTTCACGGGTTTTATCCCATTTTCCAAGAATAGTTTTGGCCCTTCCTCTTCTAATGCCAACAGAGATCAAGAGCACATGTATTTCTTTCTTTACTGGCTTAACAAGCACGTCTTCCCCAACAAATCTAAGGGAGTGAAAATTGAGTGGATCATTTTGGTAGAAGCTCTGCTCAACTTTGACGATGTGGCCACATGCCCCTTCCTTCTCTCTCACCTTTATCACCTTCTGTATGAGATTACCAAAGGTAGACCATTCAAAACCAACCTTAATGGTCCAACTTGGATGATTCAGCTTTGGCTTCAATGGTATTTCCCCGAGCTTCGGGCTCCCAATCTTGAATTTCTAGAAGAAGTGGTTCCTGCCCAAATCCTTGCTGGTGTTTCTCTTACCTATCATTCCACATTCCGCTGCCTCTACTTCTTCAGAGTCTGTAGGACTCGGGCAGACCTAGTGTGGGGGCGCTTCAGTTCTAAGAAGATACCCATGGTTCTCTGATCAAGCTTTTCAATATGCCTTTGGGGAGGACGCTAATCCCTTTTGCAGAGAGAGATTTATCAGTTGTATTCAACCAAGGGATCTAGCTTGGGGAGTAAGGAGTGACCGCTATGAGCGCGAGCTAGAAGTTTATCAGCCTAACTTATGTGCCAGACAGCTGGGGTTTAAACAATCCATCCCGATGCCCTTCTTTGATTTTGTACACTGAGGCACCTCATATCGTTTCCGTTCACCTCAAGAAGTCACATTCCGAGCTGGCCGACGTAGTCTCAAGGTACTGAGCAAGGTTACCCGCAAGCCTATGGCTTTGAATTTTGAATGATCTTCATCCTTCTCCTCATGGTGGGAAGCAAAGTGGTCCAAGAAATATGATGGGGATATCAAATAATCGAACGACCATCTCTTCAAGCATTTATCCATTAAGTCCTATCCAAAGCCGAATGAGCTTGAAAATTGGAAGGAAATGATTCATCAAAAGAACTAGCTACTTCTGATAGGTATTTCTTACTACTTCAACTTGAAATTCTCCTGAATTTGTCATTTCTAACCCTTTCCTCGGTTTCTTTGTACTTCCAGCCCAAGGTAATCCCGCAGATGTGGTTGTTGGGTAAGATGAAGATGCCACAGACGCCTTCATCCTCAAAGAAGCCGCAGCTGAGGTAGAAAGACAAGGGGCTAGAGAGGGTAGAGATGTCTCCGAGTTGCTTGGAGAGTCTAAGGGCGAGGCAGAACCTATAGTTGAGCCTCAGGCTACTCGTCGGACTCGGGCAACAGTAATATAGACTTCTGAGTCTGAGCCTGAAAAGTGACCTTGAGCTCAACTCTCCATCCCTGGTCCGCAGGCAACCCCTTCAAAGAAGAGAATACGGGCATAGGCTACAAAATCCTCCAAGTCCTCCACTTCTGTGGCTGAGGAGGGCGTGGGTAGGAAGAAACAGAAAGCTTTCAGTAATTGAATTTTATTTCAACCTTCCCTTTTTACTTGCATTTTGCATTTAAGAACTAACAACTTCATTTCTTTTGGGTTTAAGGCCCCGAGCAACCAAGAAGCCTACTATTGCCTCAAAGGAGGACCCACTAAGGGCTGAGATATACCAAAATGCCAAGGATCTGCAATATTCCACTCTTGAGGCTCTGGAGGTTTAGCTTGTACCTTAAGTTTTATTCCTTCGAGTCATTCCCTTTTCTTCTTTCCTACTATCTTCTTAACTCTCTATCCGATCTCTGAAATAGGCCATAAGAGCAAAAGTGATCTTTCCGCCCGATGCCTCTTCACCTTCAGCCCGAATGGTACAAACTTCCTCTCCACATGCCAAGTCTTCAAAGGTATATCTCTTTTTCATTCTTTAGACTTGTTTATTTTCCAATCTCAAGGCTTTGACACTTGTACTTTACTTTTGTAGGTCAAGGTTGGGGAACCTGTGTCTTCGATCGGGCATGGCTCAACTCCCAAGTCTTCCAATCCTGCTCCTGCATTGGTGGTGACTCCAACCTCCCAATTTGATCCAAAGACAGGGGCAATACTGTATTTTATAGATAAAGGTAATAACTCGATGAGTATTTGCTATTTTAGCACTTTTATGTTTGAAGTCTCCCTCATTGTATACTTATTTTCTTTTTACTCATTTCAGTCTTCCCCTACACACACCTCTCATCGACCAGCAACATCTGCATTTGGGGAGCCCGTAGTCCTTGAGATCCCTGTGGTTTTAGAGGCGACTAGCCCACGGGCTTCTGAGGTTGCAGTTCAAGCTAACTCGTCCGCTCATTCTCAGGGTCCTGCTAAGGTATAGAGGTTTTTCTTCTTCTGTTTTCCTTTCCTACACGACTTAGTCAGTTGACACTTATCATTACTTATCTTTTTCAATTTTGCAGACCTCTGGTCGGGTATCATCTCTTTTCCTTTAGCAAGCAAAGATGATCCATTTCAACAACCAAGTTTCACCACACCTCCTCCTCCGTTTCCCAAGGCTTCAGGCTTGACTCAGGTATACCACTTTCCTTATTTCACTTCTTTGTTTTATGCCCTGATTTGTAATCTTTCTTCTTAATTTATTTTCCTGGTTTTCCACAGGGCTCTGGAAAGAACTCGGGCCAATCTCCTCCACACCTGGTGCGCAAAACAGAACTTCCTCGGCCTCCTCTAGCTTCTGGGGTCACAGGGACCCATATCCCTAGGCCTAAGAAGAAGATTAAGACCTCCAATATTCCTACAATCCTCACTGCTTTTACTTCTCAGGAACCTTTTTTCTGTCAAGACTTCCCATATTGCTGTGCCCTCTGAAAGAGCTAGAGCACTCACTACCTTCCTCTCCTGCACCTGCCTCCACATCAACATCTTTGCCTGAGCTTTTTAAAGAATTCGGGCAACTCAAGAAAAAGCTGAAATCCTCAAGGCACTCCTCTGAATCTTCTAGTTTTCAAAAGCAACGCCGAGTCTGTCAAAAGTGGGTGAAGAGGGACATTTCAACTTCTTTTAGCCTCAAGGCCTTTCATGATGTAGAGAAGGCCATTACAGATCTATTCAAGGCCGATTAACTATCAAGAGTCCATCATGAATCATTCCTCTCGTATTTTGAGAACTTGAGGGCTCTTAGGGATCAGCATCTGAAGGCTGAGAGGCAAGCCAATCGAGTGAGGTGCTTTGAGGAGAAACAGTACTTCCACTTAAATTCAACACATGATAGATGAAGGTTCAACAACTGAGGAGAGGATCAATGTGGTGACTTCTGATATCCAGAAGTTAGAGGAGTAGCTTGCTATGCTGAAAGCTGAACATGCGACTTTCTTTGGCAAACTTCAGCAGCAAATTGAGGGAGTGAAGAAGGCAAATATGAAGTTGAAAGATGCTGAGTCTCAACTTGTCAATAGTAGTACTGTATTGGCCGGACCTACCAGAATTTTCACACTTATGCATACTTACTATTCTAGAATAATTATTTTGGGTAAAGATGTACATCTGTTAAGCTAGGATAAGTTGTAATCCTTTTTACATGAAATAATATATTTCTACCTTCATTTTCACTTGTCTCAATTCTTGCCTTAAATTGATGTTTTACCTATAGCAATCTAACTCCAACCCTTGTCAACTTGCTTAGGCCTCCTTAATATAACAATCTCTTACATCCCATAAAGTTGGATGATATTCCCTTAAAAATTCAGCATTAGCTTAAAGTCCTTGCAAGTTTTCCTTTAACTCTATCAAGTAATATTCTCCTTTACTCAGTGCTTGGTGAATAACAAAAGGTTCATCCCAAGTAAGACTTCATTTCCTTGAAGGTCTTTAATTTTACCTTCTTGTCGCATGCTCGGGCAACAACTCCTCCTTTCTTGCTTTCTCTCTTTCCCATACACCAACAGTCTTTTAATTAAGGACCTGACTGCAACTACTTGGTCCTTCTTTCTTTGTTCTGACATTACTGGTGTTAGGGAGTTGGGAAAATATAAGGCCTATCCCATTCTTCCTTGGTGAGGAATAACCCTTGTTCCAGAAGCTTTTGGGCCGTTACCTTAGTCGGGCGGTCGTTCTCATCAGCTTCTAAGCACTAGAGAATCCCAATACTAGGATTGTAGAAGCTAGCTTCTGCAACATTAGTTGTGGGGAGAAATGGCCATGACTCGACCTCTACCATCTCCCAAAATCCTGGTCTCATGGCACATTCCTCATGGTAAACTGCTACTTATTGGTGTAGGGTGGAAAGCACAGAGAGACTTTGATGAACCCAATCTCGGCCTAGCAAAGCTCCATAATTGGAAGTGTTATCCACTACGAAGAAAGCTAACATAATTTTCTTGGAACCCAAGTCAACCTCCAAGGGCAATATCTCATGAGTTCGAGTAATGGCTCCAGAGAAACTGGAAACTGTTAGATCTGTGGGGATGAGATCCTCCTCATTTTTACACATCTTTTTCATTTGTTTATATGGCAACACATTGACCGTAACTACTCCATCAATCAAAACCCTCTTGAAGGGCACTCTTTACAGATGAGTAGTTACATAAACAGGCTTGAGATGGTTGGCTATGGTCAAACTTGTGCGGCTGAAGACCATTATGTCTGACTCTTCTTTTCCCGCTTCTTCAACATTAACATGTGTCATCATAGGTTTTGTTGCCAAGTAATCACCCTCCACTGTGGCAGGTTGATCATGCTTAGGACAAAACATGGCAGATAAGACATATGTCATATTTACGTGGAAGTTGCTAGGTCCAAGTAAGTCATCATTCTTGCCCCCAATATGGTTCATGAATTTATCTAACCAGGCTTGTGCTTCTTTTAGTAACATTAGCTCGGGCAACGCTTCCTCTTGAGTTATGCCAAGGTTTGGCATTTGTCCTGGAACTTCACAAAGGGTGTCAATGAACAAAGGTGAGGGTATCCCCTTCTCAGGTGAGATAGTTCTGAAACATATGGGTTCTGGGCTCCATCTTGGTGTTGGCTGTTGGACGTATGCCCACAAAGCCACTCATTCGATGTAATAGCTTTTGGAATACTTATTGTATTAGACTATTATATGTTTAATGAAGGGCAAAGCTTATTGTTAATCACTATTTATTGTATCATGTGTTTAAGCAATAAGGGAATCCAAGGAATATATTTAATCTAAGAGAGAAGTGATCTAAGCAAGTTAGATTAACGAGACCTTTCTCTTATGAACATTCCTAAAACGTTCCTAGCCATAGGATTGCCAATTGGGCATTGACAATCCACTAAGGTTAGTATGTGTTATGTTAACTCAAGCGTGAGTATGACTAGTCTCAAGTCATTTAGTGTTGGACACTAAGACAAACACATAGGTGCTCAAAAGGTAACCGAGTACACTGAACAACGATCAAAAGAGAGTTTGAACATACATGTCATGTAAGAACTCGTAAGTTGCAATATGCAAAGTAGTCCTTTGACCTGAGGCATCATTGATGTCTAATGGTTAGGTCCTTGATCTTTGATTATGTCAAAGGCATTCCATTGAGAGTGTCAACGACATTGTTGGGGTCAAGCTATCTAGTCATGTAGGCATGTGAATGCACAACAAGGGATCTCTAACCTTCCATGGTGGAAGGTGAATACTCTAAGATATGATTCGAGAGTCTTTGGCCAAAGCATACGAATATGATTTAGGAAGCATGTTCCAAATCATATTCAATTGATTCATATAGAGAAGTATCACATTGGATAGTAGACATGATACAAACTATCACTCAAACAATGTGATCAAGAGTATTGTATTAGAGAAGGACCGTATTGCATTGTAATTGTAACTGGATAGGTTCTCCAACCACTTCTACTTAGCTTGGGTAGCCATGACATACTGCTAGGTGTCACTCATGGTTTGTGGAAGCCCTGAGGATTAGCAAACACTAATCTTCATCAAAGGGAGAATTGAAATGTAGTTTCAATTCACAATCGATCGTTAAGAGTAACAATCGTCCACTGCCTCGCTAATTGGAACCTAATGGATTGTACACCGAGTAAGGGTGAAAGTGAAGAAATATAAATGAGATGGATAAGCAATTAAATAGTTTAATTGAGAATGGTCAAGATTAATTAATTAGTTAATTAATCTTACGAAAGGTTCGTATTGGACTTTTAAGTTGGTTTTGGGTTTCGGGGCCCAAAAGGGTTTTTGGTCCACAAGGCCCATTGAGTTTAGGTTGTGTGACAACTAAAACTAAATGGAAATTAACCCAAAAACAAAGTGAAAACCGGCCTAGGGTGAGGGTTATCAAACTTGGGTTAATTGCAAGTTTGCCACTCACATGTGAGGTGGTATAAAAGCATCTTTATAGCTTTTACCTCATTAGGGTTTTCTTGAGACAAAGAAGAGAAATATTTTCTCTCTTTTTCTCCATAGAGGCCGGCCACTTAGGGGAGGGATAGCTAGCAATCTTTTTTCCTCTAAGTCATCCATTTCATCTTCACACCTCATCCTTGGTGTGGAGACTTAGAGACACCAAACCTTTGGTGTTTTTGGAGATCCTTTCCTGACATCCTCAAGGAACAAAGGAGTAACAAAAGGAAGTAAATCACAAGGAAGATCCAAGGAGCTAGGAGGTGACTTGAAGGCCCTCCACTTGGGTGAATCCCTTGTGTAAACAAGGATGAGCTTCAAGGGTAATGAATCTCAAAATCCTTTCTTCTCTTTAATGTTGTTAAAGAGTCTTATGATTCACCATTCACTAGGCTTTGACAGTCATGGGTTTTAGAATTGTTTTTGAATGCATGCCTACTTTAAAGTGTTATTAGTTTGCATATGTGTTCAAATATTCTCACATGTTCTTAGCTAGGACAAAATTTTTCCTTCAAGTGGTATCAAGAGCCTAGGTCTAGTTTATGGTGAATCCTTTTGGGTTTTGTGTTTTTCATGGTTTGTGATTTAAATGTTGTAAATGTTACAAGCTTTGTTCTTGCTTTTGAATATAAATTTTGCTTGAAAGTTTAGCATCTCAAATGTTGTAGATGTAGTTCATTTAAGCATGAATATTGGAACAAAAATTTGGTGCCATGTATGTGGGGAAATTCGGCCAAATCCAGGGGTGGATTTTTGGGTTCATGTTTGTCTTGTTAAAAGTGTTTTAAAGTGACTTTTGGAACCCCTATGTACCCTAGGATGTTAACCCTCTTTTGAGTAGTGAAAATTTGAGTTTTATTAAGTGAAAACATTCATGGAGTTCTTATGAGTTTTCATGTATGTTCTTCAATGTTCTTGATGTCCTTACCAAGAACAAAAAGGTTTGGTGTTTTGATTCAATATGTTTGTTGTTTTTCATAAAGTTTTGGTTTATTATTGATTGGTGATGGATGATTTGTGTCATTATTGTTTGTCAAACCTATATCTTACAACCCATACCAATCAACTTTTTTCAACCATGCCAATCATCTATTCAACCCATCCCTTTCACCTTTTCAACACACTTTAAAATTTTGAATTTTCACCAAAACCAACCCCCCCTCTTTTTCACTACCAAAACCGGCCACCCCTTAATGGGGGTACTTTTGGGGCTTTTTATGCAATTACATAAAATTTTGATACTTTTGTGTATTTGCACTTTGGCCCAAAAGTTTACGTTTTTACGTAAAGGTCCAAAATCACTAAAGGACAAATTATTTTGCTCCTTTAATGAAGTTTATGTAATGGTTGAAATTTTTGGGTTCTAGTTTTAATTACATGAAGTTGTGGACACTTGTGTTTTTACAAAGTGACCCCAAAAGTTTATGTTTTAACATTGTGGCCCAATAGTTGTGGTCATTGTTTTTCGGCCCAAAATATGATGAGAACAAAATGGTTTTGTCTCTTTAATGAGAATTGGATTTTCATTTCATTTAGTTCCATTTGAATCAATTCTATGAATCCGAAAACCAATTGTTTAAGTTGCTTTCTTAGTTAATGTGATTGATTAAGAAAAGGGTGATTATGAACCAAAGGCCTCGATAATTGAGCTATGTGATTGGCCGCTTTACATTATGAATGTTTGGGTTAAGTAGTTTAGATTTGAATGTAATTTGATTAGTTCAAATTTATTGTAAAAAGGCATAAGTCCTTCCAATGTGTTGTAAAAGGGCATAAGCCCTTCTCTTTATTTCATGTATTCCTTTTTGTTTATATGTATGCAAATTGGAATAGTTGGGTCCAATGCCCAATAGGAAATAACGGTTTAATTAGATTACACGCGTAACTAAAATCAACAACTACCTACCTTAGACCCAAGGTCCAACACAAGGCTCGTGTTGGATGAAATCAAACGGTTCATAATCATCCTAAGTCCTTTTAATAAGATTAAAATGAAATTGATGTAGCCCAACACTACTCCCTCGACAAAACGAATATTAAGTTGATAAACGAGAGATGCTTTGAACATCTCTTCGTAGGCCTTCCACCATGGTGGGCTCCAATCGTTTGTGACTCATGCACCGTATTCGTCCAGTTCTGGGGTATACAAAGTATGTGCTTACATTCAGGAGAAGCCTATAAACATATGATGAAGTGAAGGTAGGCAACGAGTATGGTCAATATGATATTCTTCTGAGGCCATTCTTGAACCCCTACTTTAACTAGCATGGTGGGAATGACTTAACTAAGTGCAATGGTGCCAATATGATATTCTTCTGAGGCATCATTCTCTAGAGGCCAAACGAGATGGGTAATTACAAAAGTTGTAAATGGCTAAAGTGTTATCCTCTCATCATTATTGTTGCTAGCCAATATGATATTCTTCTGAGGTGGGCTTGGTAATGGTGAGTCTCCCATACCCTACTAAGAGTTCAACATAACTCTCGGATTCCATTGAGGGGTGTGGAATTTGCCAAAAATAGTGGGTGGTACTATTTGATTTAAGACCCAATCAAGTAGTTTGAAAATCAACAATCTAATACGATTTCTGTTATGTTATGTAGTTAACGACATGCCTAAAATTACACCTACCATTATACTTGAGAAAAAGGGCCTTAGGGGCCAACGTTTCCTTGCTTGGTATCGCCATATTGAGAATGTCTCAAAGGTGAAAGACATAGTGTATGTGCTCAAGCAATCCCCTCCTCATGTACCTCCTACGAAACTAGCTTCAAAGGAGGAGTGTCAAAATTATGCTAGACACTATGAGGATGACTTACAAGCCAAATGCTTAATCCTCACTTCACTTAGTGAGAAGCTTATGAAGCTACATAAGCACATGGACACTTCATGTGCCATGGTTGAAAGTTTGCATAAGATGCATGACATTGAGACAAGTAACGTACGATTCTCAAATGTTTGTAGTCTATTAAATGCCAAAATGGCAAAGGGGACATCGGTCCAAAAACATGGACAAAAGATGGAAAAGATCTTTCAAGATCTTGAAAGTTTAGGAACTTCTATCGATGGGAAAATGGCCCAAGACTTTTTCCTTGCATCTCTCTCGAATGATTTCACTAAGTTTATAGTAAACTATAAAGTGAATAGATTCAATCATACTTTTACCGAGATGATTGACATGTGCTGTAAGTTTGAACAAAGTTTCAAAAAGGACAGTGGGAGTGAGAATGCAATCATAAAGAAAAGGTTGCATAAGAAGAAGGCAAGAAAATCCAAGGGAACATGCTTTCATTGTGGAAAGGATGAACGTTGGAAGAAGAAATACAGGGTGCGCATTGCGAGCCTTATGACAAGAACTTTTGAAGGGACTATTTCTGTCATAGAGAGTGCTTTTACAGTAGGCTCTAATTCCTAGATATTTGATTCAGGCGCTAGTCAACATATCTGCAATTCGTTGCAGGGACTAACAGGGAGCAGGACACTGCGCAATGGGGAGATGATTGTGCGAGTTGGGAACGACACTAAGATATCTGCAAAAGCAATAGGCACCTACATGCTTAAACTACCCTCTGGGGAAGTCTTGGAACTTAAAAATTGTTTATATTTTCCTTCATGTATAAAGAATTTGATTTCTATCTCTATGCTTTTACGAGATGGGCACTCAGTATTGTTTGACAAAATGAGTTGCACTTTATACTTGAACGGTCGTATTATCTCACATGGTAATATGATAGAGGGACTTTTTCACCTAGAGACAAGTAGTGGGATGCACTGTATTGAAAGCGGGAATACCTCAAAACCCAAAAGGGCTAGAGAAGAAGTTAACCGAGTTAAGCTTTGGCATCTTAAACTTGGACATGTAAACCAAGATAAGATTCGCAAAATGTCGAAAGACGGATATTTCAGCTCAGTAGGTAATGACCAAATGGGCGCTTGTGAATCTTGTTTACTGGGAAAGATGTCTAAATCTCCATTCACTGGGAAAAGAGAGCGAGCCAAAGAACTACTAGGGTTAATCCACACAGATGTATGTGGACCTATGTCCACTGTAGCACGAGGAGGGTTCTCCTACTATATCACATTCACCGATGATCACTATCGGTTTGGCTATGTGTATTTTATGAAGTACAAGTCAGAATCCTTTGAAAAGTTCAAAGAGTTCAAGAATGAAGTGGAGAACCAAACTGGGAAACAGATAAAGACCCTAAGATCGGATCGAGGGGGTGAATATCTAAGTAATGAATTCCTAGACTACCTCAAGGAGTGTGGAATAGTATCACAGTGGACTCCACCAGGAACTCCTCAACATAACGGAGTTTCTGAACGGAGAAATCGAACCTTGATGAATATGGTTCGTTCTATGATGAGTTCTGCTAACCTACCAGTTTCGTTCTGGGGATAGGCACTACAATCAGGAGCTTATTTACTAAATAGAGTGCCTTTCAAGTCAGTTCCACAAACGCCATATGAGATATGGCATGGCAAAAGAACAAATCTTAACCATATTAAGATTTGGGGTTGTCCAGCTTACGTAAAAAGGCTTGAAGCAGACAAGCTTGAAGCAAGGTCTGTTAAGTGCTATTTTGTGGGGTATTCCAAACAGACTTTTGGATACGAATTCTATCACCCTGACGACCAGAAAGTCTTTGTCACCAGAACTGCTATGTTCCTTGAGGACGAACTCGTTCTCAATGGAAGTAGCGAGAAAACGATAGAATTAAAGGAAATTCCTGATGAGCCACAAATAAGCAATCAACAGATCGACAACCATGTTCCTGAACCCCTAGCTCCACGTAGATCTGAACGGGTCAGTAAGCCACCTAAGAGGTATGGCTTAGATAATGACTTTAGGCAATTGCACCTTCTAGGTGACAATGACACAAAGGAGGACCCTAGAGACTACACTGAAGCAATGTCCGACATTGATTCAAAGAGATGGCAAGAGGCCATGAAATCCGAGATGGATTCCATGTATCAAAATCAGGTCTGGACTCTTGTAGACCCTCCAGAAGGTATAGTACCTGTTGGAAACAAATGGCTATTCAAGAGGAAGATAGGCGTTGATGGAAACGTGGTGACTTATAAGGCTAGACTAGTAGCCAAAGGTTACAGGCAAAGAGAAGGGATTGACTATGAAGAAACTTTCTCTCCTGTAGCCATGATTAAGTCCATTCGGATTTTGCTTGCTATAGCTGCGTACCATGATTATGAGATATGGCAAATGGACGTGAAGACGGCCTTTCTGAACGGCTACCTAGAGGAAGAGCTATATATGACTCAACCCGAAGGTTTCGTGTCCAAGTCTGAAAAGACTAAGGTATGCAGGCTTCAAAGGTCCATTTATGGACTTAAACAAGCCTCCAGGAGCTGGAATATTCGTTTTGACACAGAAATCAAATCGTTTGGTTTTACTCAAAACGAAGACGACAATTGTGTTTATCAAAAGGTCGTTGGGGATGCAGTTGTATTCCTAGTGTTATATGTAGATGACATATTACTATTCGGGAATGACACTGCAGTACTTTCTTCTGTAAAAGTGTGGTTATCCAAAACCTTCCACATGAAAGATTTGGGAGATGCATCTTATGTGCTTGGGATAAAGCTCTATCGTGATAGATCTAGAAAATTAATTGGATTATCCCAATCTATGTACATAGATAAGGTGCTAAGTAGGTTCCAGATGGAACAATCTAAGAAAGGTTTTCTTCCTGTCAGACATGGAATTCACCTTTCTAAGTCCATGGAACCTAAAACTCCTGAAGAAATACGGCAGATGAGTGCTATTCCTTATGCTTCCGCCATAGGAAGTCTCATGTATGCCATGATATGCACAAGGCCTGATATCGCATATGCTGTGAGCATTACTAGTCGATATCAATCTAACCCAGGATCAGAACACTGGGCAACTGTCAAGACGGTCCTTAAGTACTTAAGAAGAACTAAGGACATGTTCCTCGTTTACAGAGGAGCGACAGAGTTGCGAGTAGAAGCCTATACAGACGCAGATTTCCAATCTGACGTCGACGATAGAAGTTCCAACTCCGGATATGTGTTCACTCTGAATGGTGGGGCTGTCAGCTGGAAAAGCAAGAAACAATCTGTAATTGTTGATTCCACGATAGAGGCTGAATATGTCGCTCCAGCTGAAGCCGGCAAAGAAGCGTTCTGCATGAAGAAGTTCATTACTGAACTTGGAGTGGTTCCAACCATTACATCACCAGTAACTTTGTACTGTGATAATAGTGGGGCGATAGCTCAAGCCAAGGAACCCATGGCTCATCAAAAGAGCAAGCATTTTGACAGACGCTTTAATATCATTAGAAGATATGTTGCCGAGGGGAAAGTCAACATCCTCAAGGTTGCCTCAGCCGATAACGTAGCAGATCCACTGACGAAGCCAATGTCTCAAATCCAACTTGACCGCCATATGGAAAAGATGGGTATTAGATATATGGGAAGGTGCCTTTGAGTGCAAGTGGGAGATTGTTGGAAGTATGCCCACAAAGCCACTCATTCGATGTAATAGCTTATGGAATACTTATTGTATTAGACTATTATATGTTTAATGAAGGGCAAAGCTTATTGTTAATCACTATTTATTGTATCATGTGTTTAAGCCCAAGGAATATATTTAATCTAAGAGAGAAGTAATCTAAGCAAGTTAGATTAACGAGACCTTTCTCTTATGAACATTCCTAAAACGTTCCTAGCCATAGGATTGCCAATTGGGCATTGACAATCCACTCAGGTTAGTATGTGTTATGTTAACTCAAGCGTGAGTATGACTAGTCTCAAGTCATTTAGTGTTAGACACTAAGACAAACACATAGGTGCTCAATAGGTAACCGAGTACACTGAACAACGATCAAAAGAGAGTTCGAACATACATGTCATGTAAGAACTCGTAAGTTGCAATATGCAAAGTAGTCCTTTGACCTGAGGCATCATTGATGTCTAATGGTTAGGTCCTTGATCTTTGATTATGTCAAAGGCATTCCATTGAGAGTGTTAACGACATTGTTGGGGTCAAGCTATCTAGTCATGTAGGCATGTGAATGCACAACAAGGGATCTCTAACCTTCCATGGGGGAAGGTGAATACTCTGAGATATGATTCGAGAGTCTTTGGCCAAAGCATACGAATATGATTTAGGAAGCATGTTCCAAATCATATTCAATTGATTCATATAGAGAAGTATCACATTGGATAGTAGACATGATACAAACTATCACTCAAACAATGTGATCAAGAGTATTGTATTAGAGAATGACCGTATTGCTTTGTAATTGTAACTGGATAGGTTCTCCAACCACTTCTACTTAGCTTGGGTAGCCATGACATACTGCTAGGTGTCACTCATGGTTTGTGGAAGCCCTGAGGATTAGCAAACACTAATCTTCATCAAAGGGAGAATTGAAATGTAGTTTCAATTCACAATCGATCGTTAAGAGTAACAATCGCCCACTGCCTCGCTAATTGGAACCTAATGGATCGTACACCGAGTAAGGGTGAAAGTGAAGAAATATAAATGAGATGGATAAGCAATTAAATAGTTTAATTGAGAATGGTCAAGATTAATTAATTAGTTAATTAATCTTACGAAAGGTTCGTATTGGGCTTTTAAGTTGGTTTTGGGTTTCGGGGCCCAAAAGGGTTTTTGGTCCACAAGGCCCATTGAGTTTAGGTTGTGTGACAACTAAAACTAAATGGAAATTAACCCAAAAACAAAGTCAAAACCGGCCTAGGGTGAGGGTTATCAAACTTGGGTTAATTGCAAGTTTGCCACTCACATGTGAGGTGGTATAAAAGCATCTTTATAGCTTTTACCTCATTAGGGTTTTCTTGAGACAAAGAAGAGAAATATTTTCTCTCTTTTTCTCCATAGAGGCCGGCCACTTAGGGGAGGGATAGCTAGCAATCTTTTTTCCTCTAAGTCATCCATTTCATCTTCACACCTCATCCTTGGTGTGGAGACTTAGAGACACCAAACCTTTGGTGTTTTTGGAGATCCTTTCCTCACATCCTCAAGGAGCAAAGGAGTAACAAAAGGAAGTAAATCACAAGGAAGATCCAAGGAGCTAGGAGGTGACTTGAAGGCCCTCCACTTGGGTGAATCCCTTGTGTAAACAAGGATGAGCTTCAAGGGTAATGAATCTCAAAATCCTTTCTTCTCTTTAATGTTGTTAAAGAGTCTTATGATTCACCATTCACTAGGCTTTGACAGTCATGGGTTTTAGAATTGTTTTTGAATGCATGCCTACTTTAAAGTGTTATTAGTTTGCATATGTGTTCAAATATTCTCACATGTTCTTAGCTAGGACAAAATTTTTCCTTCATTAGCATCATCACCATATCCTCTTGAGCTCTCCTTAGGACTCTGTACTTTCCTGAATAAGGGTTTTGTGGCACATGATCTCATTCCCCCTCAGTTTTGTTGTTTGCCTTTTCTACCTCATTCTTGCCCACTAAAGTTGACTTCTTCCCCCATGAGGCACTTTCTCCAACTTCACATTCTTAGAGGTTTCCGAGGCAGTGAGGACTTTTAATGAGTTCATATGGACTTTATGCTTCCTCTATACTCTTCTGATCATGGAAGTTCTCATTTCTTTGACAGGCCTCCCATCTTTTCCAACCACATACCATTTCCTCTCAAGTCGGGCATGATTCTTCTTCGTAACTGGATTCACTGTCCTCCCTTTTATCCTGATATCTCCACCAGCATAGCTTGGCTGGGGTGGCCTCACATCCACCCATTTTGGAATCTTGGCTTCTGTATCCTCCACCTCTTCATAGGCTTCATGATTTCTGAATACCTCCGATAAGCCCTTTGGTTGAGAATCTCCTCCCAACCTTTGGAAAACATTTCTGAAGGTCTCTTTCCCAACTGTCCGTAAGATACTTTTGCGGACTTCTTGTTCTTCTCTCTCCTTCCTTCTGATGAACTCCTGATCAATAATAGCTCCTGATGCTAGCACTTCCAACTCACATTCACATTGACACTTGCTGCATAACACCACTCATTTGACTATGTTGCTTTGGGTTTCTCGAGCAACTTGATAGTCCCTTCTGTTGGTCTATCAATTGGCCTTATTTCTGCTTTTACTTCCCAAGTGGCCTTCCATTTCCCTTTTTCAGCCCAAGTCAAGTTGATCATGTTTATTAGGACTTCCGGGAAGGGGTCAGTGTCAATCATCATATTGGCCTGCGGTTTCTCCAACAACAATTTTCCCTTCACTATAAGGTCTTGTATCAAATCCCTGAACTGGACACAGTTGGTTATAGAGTGATTGAAAGTATAATGCAGCTTGTAATACTTCTTCCCTCTCAGCTCTTCTGGCTTAGGCATCCTCTTGGTGTTGTCGGACACAATTACTCTTGCCTGCACCAACTCCTCGTAAATCTCTGCGGGCTTGGTTAAATCAAAGGAAGAACTCTGGTATTTATGGGGTTTCATAGGGACAAAACCACCATCATTTGTCACCAATTTATGATCCTTGACTGGTTGGACTAACCCATTCACTATTAAAGGCTTGGAGAGGGTAGTCATCTCCGCTGCACACATGTCTATCCCTTCCCTTCCATGGCCATCATTTCACTCTGGCTCTCCTTCAAACTCCAGTTGGTGAATGGTAACTTTGTTTTTGTAGAATAATGGTGCTTTAGAGGAATGTTTCACTTGTTGTTCTTCCAGCAACAGCAATCACCCACTCTTGCAACTCATTGAACTGTACATCATAAAACTTCTTCCTCAAAGGCAACCTCAATGCGTTTTGAGCAATGGAGATGAGTTTGGCATGATTGATAGGGAATTGGCACCTCATTCTCGTCCTCCTGAACCTTATCATGAAGTCATCTGTAAACTCATGTTTGTACTGCTTAACCTCCACCAGGTCATTGATAGACATCTCGGGCTCCATCCTGTAGAACTGCTCATGGAAAGCCATCTCTATCTGCCCTCAGTTAGCAATAGAATTGAGGGGCAACAAAGAATACCATTGAGATGCTAGGCCACCCAACGAGTTCCCAAACAATCTTAACTTATAGTTAGGATTGTCTTCAAATGCCACGTAATGGTTGGATAACTTGAAGATGTGATCTTTAGAGGATCCACTGCCATTCTCTCCACTGAAAGTTGGAAACACAGACATCTTGAAGTTGAGAGGAAAAGGATTCTGTTCCTTAATATACTCTGGGTATGGCTTCTGGTAGGTGATCCTGAACAGCGGGTACGCTTGGGGTTGAGCATTCTGGGCCACCATCCTCCTTGACTCAGCTAGCTCATCTCTAAGCTACTGGGTAGTCGCATTGTTGTATGGGGTATGTGAGGCTTCCCACTTCGGGCTACAATCATTTCATGAGAAAGGTTCATTCTTTGGTTCGGGCTTTCTCCACTTGGCATCCCCTCCCTTACTGGCCAATGGTGAGGGCCTATAAGTGGGAGGTTTGTCTACCTTGGTAGGCTCGCATTTCCCACTGGATTCTCTGATTAATTGAGGCATCCCATACTTCATTTTTTCTTTCTCACTCAGCTCCCTACTATGTAGTGAAAATAATAGGGGGTCGGGCAACTCCGCTTCTAGGATCTCCTCTAATATTGGCTGACTGGATCCAGATATTTCCTTCTTTTTTTTCCTTTATCCCTCTTTTCCCCAAGTAAAGGAAATAAGGTGATAACTGGTTCTTTCTCAGGACTAGCCTCTCTCATCACATCTTTAGCATGGCTATCTTTCGGGGTAGAGTACTCCAGATCTAATCTTCTTTGCAAACTCCCCATTAAAGAACAGAGTTTACTTACTTCTCCTCTGGTTTCCAGAGTGATACTCTCCATAGTTTTTAGTACTTGCATTATAGTGGCTTGCAAGTCTTCATTGGTCACCTTCCTTCCTGACTTCTCGAATGAGCTCGGGCTTCCTAGAATAGCTGGTCCTTGAAGGGAAGGAAAATCCTCTGGATGATTTGTCATGCTTAATCTTGGTAAACGCTGGGGTAGCCCGTATTCTGTGTTCCGCCTAAAGGTTTTCTCCTTCCTTCTTCTTCTTGGCATACAAGACTAAATAGGTCCCACCAAGCATGCCAAAACTATGTTCGGGCGAAGATTTCTCCAGATAGGGGTCCTCGGTCTTCATCATAGCTCCTCAAGGGATTTGGCACTTTGGATGTATAGTCAGGCTCTTGCTTGCTGGTGTGTTACAAGAAGAGGACAAAGTTAGGTCTGAAAGGTGCCTTTGTGGGGCCTTAGGTGTAGGCCTTGAGGCTCGCAATCAAAACTAACCAAGTGCTAGGCGTGCCACTGCTATCTCAGTATAGCAGATGTAGAACAAGTGTGTTTCAGTTGATTACTTGCGCCCCAAGTTACTCGGACTTCTTGTTATCAAATGATTGTCATGGGTGGGTTAAGTCCACATTAAGTTCTTTTGCTTGCTTTGCGAACAAGGACTTTCAGTTCATAGTCTTGTATGTTCAAATGAGGGGAGTCCAAATCCCTTAAGTCATTTGTTTGGTTCTTGATTGCTTTGAAATGAAAGCATATCCATTAGACTGACCAAATCCAGATACAAATAAGACTTTTAAAGTAGGAAAACAGGCGGATATGACTTGAATACATACTAAAGAATGCATTAAGTGATAAATCTACAAAGTTAGAAAGCAAACAAAGAGCTTCGGGCAAGATTTCACCTTGTCTGGCAAGGTTGAACTTCTTGCAATCACTTCTCTTTGAGTTTACAGAGGTTTCTACGCTAAAAAAGGATGGATGGTAAACAAGTTTACACTAGGGAATCGATACTACGCAACTAGAGGTGATAGCAGAGCGTCTAAACAAGACAAAAGATAACTTTTGTAAGGAAATGTCCTGAAAATGAATGAGATATGGGCTGATTACAGCTTTTGGATGCAAATCTGGCTTGAGAGCAGAGTTTGTATGTTTGTTTGTTTGATTGGTTGATTGTCCTTGTCTCTGGGGCCTCTTGCCCCTTTTATAGGCCAATTAGCCCGACTGCAGCAACTTTGCTCTTGCCCGAAAGCATCTGGAGGGTAGTGAGTCATCAGTATTTTACTTGTATTGCCACTGTGAAGTGCTTTTTGGCTGATTATGAGTTAGTCTTCATCACTTGACATTTAAACCATCGGCACATGGTCTATGCATTAATGGGAATGCGCCAATTTGTCTTTGGGCTTGGTGCTGGGCTTCGGGCAAGTCTTCTTTTAATTGGCATCTCTGGGCTTCCTCACTTTTTGCAGCCCAATGTTCAAATATTAACCCAAACAACTTTTGTATATCTTTTATGTGCACTCAGATGAACTGAAATTCAATATTGACGACTTAGGTTGGTTGGGTGTGGAAACATGAGAGAATGTGGTGGTTCATTATGTATGATTGTATTTTAGACATAGATGTTGGGTGTAGGTATGAATATTAATCTCACAAAAAGATTACAATTTAGAGAAAATGATGGATTTGATGTAAAGAAACAATTATAAGTTCGAATAAAATTTCTCAAAGCACAACTCAATTTTTGAAAAAGCACGTTATTTTTTTAGTTTTGTTGGTTAAGTGTATTTCTACCATTCAAGGTCATGTGTTTGACTTTGATGTACCTTCATATCCACTTGGGCCAAATCTTAATTTTCTTGCGTTTAATCCCAACTGAGATGTGTTTGATGTTTTTTTTTTTTCTTTCATATCATATGGCAACGTAAGCCTATAATTTCACTTTTCACAGTTAAATTCCGGTAATGGAGGAAGCTTGTGGATCTTATTTGACCTTTTATATTGAGGGGAAATCCTCAAGAGACTTCTTGTAGTATGACAGTATTGCCCCACCTTTAGTTGTTTGACAGTATCGTTTAGTCATATATATCAAATAAACTAACGATTCATCATTAACTTGTTACTTGATACTTATACCGTTGTTTATCTGTTACATTTGAATGATTAAGCGATTTTCTATTTGAATAATTTTTGTATACGGATGATCATCAAATGAAAAGTAAGAAATTAAACGGTTTTGATTATGAATTACAATGATAAAGATATGTTCTTTGCAAGTTGGGGAATGAGATCATCCCCAAAAGGGGAATACAAGTAGTGTTTCTAACATCATCCAAACTCAAATCATAACATGATATACAAGAAAATGATGAAACATTCTCTTTTCTTTTCACCATCCGCTTTTTATTCCTTTGAAGTTGAACTTGGCCCCGTTTAAGACTTTCGGCAACAACAGGCTAACTTTGGTGGGTTCAGATCATTATAAATACATACAACTTGAATATATTTGCTGCCCTTACAGCGGCCATCACAGTGATCGTCAGCCGAGCATGGACCATTCCAGTCACAATCAGTATACTTCCCATCGATTCCTACATCCAAGTGTATAATTAAATAAATACAATGGTCAATTTGTCATGACTCATGTTAAAGACGTTTAATTTATAATATAAGATTTGGCTACGATACTTACAAGTGAGACATAATGTATTGAAATTCAAATGAGGCTAGATCTAAACACTTGTAAATCCTTATAAGTAAAGAGATCTAGAAACCCTAAAAAAACAAAGAACTTGACTCCTCATTGAGAAGAAGCAAATTCCTTCTCACCTACAAATTGTGATTTGACTAACATATAGACAAAAATTATGAGTTTTTACTAAGTTATTTATACGTGTATGATTTGTAGGTAGAGAAATATGGATCGTCGAACGTAACAATGTAAAAAAATATTTACAGTGAGAGTAGACAATTTTACCAACGCAATGAGCAGATATAACAAGAGAAATCAAGAGGAAAATGACAACAAATTGAAACTTGGGTGATGCCATTGTCTTGTGAATGACAAAATTTACGGAGAGGTCTGTGTGCTTATATAGTGTGATCGATTGATAGATTGATGTTATAGCACAATATTTTCTTTAATGTAGTTGCCAAAAAAATTTCGAATAAATTTTAATTTTGGTTTGATTCTTTCTTTAGTTAACAGTTTTTAATCTGATTCGAATAGTCCTGCAGCTAATGTACGTAATTTGCTTCATTTTTGTTGGTGTGACTTGATAGTGTGAGTTGATAGACTCCTCATTATAGCAGGATTCGTTGTCTTTTTTATGTCTTTGTAATCAGGATAGGTTTTATTAGTTTTATTCTTTCCTTGTATATACATATACCGCACATACAATTTTGGGTTGGGATCTTGACTACTTTTCTAGGGAAGATTTGAGGTTTGGGATATACTAAACAAGTAAACAAAACAACAATCCTCGTATGAGTAAGTTTAAGAGGAACAAGAAATTTTAAAAGTTTAATGGCATGTTTACTTACGGGAATAGAAGTTAAGAATTATTTTAATGAGTTTCATGCAGTTACTAAAATAAGATTTTGAGGGTAACTTTACTTTCTTAATTTCACTGTATTTACTAACACATGAAATTAGAAAAGTGTAAACTCTCTCTTAACATCCCTAATTACATATCTAAAATTCAGAAATCAGATCGTGTAAGGGGCCAATTAAGATGATTATCTTTTCTAGCTTTCCTTGTTTATGAACATACATACATACATACATACATACATATATTGCCTCCTAAGAAATACATGAAGCATTCCAAAACCCCAGATTAGCACATACGAACCAACTTAAGGCAACCGAATGACTCGGCCTTCAAAAAGATTGGTGTTGGCTCCATAGACTAAATACCAACCGACTGAGTTCTCGAAAAGACTGGCGTTAGTTCCGATATAATGACTTGACCAGTTCTCCATGTGAGAATTGGTTTCCCTTGTGACCTCGTTTGGACCAGCCCAGTCGCAATCAGTGTACTTCACATCGGTTCCTACATCCATGTTTTTTTTTTCTTTTTTTTTAAAAAAACATCCATGTTTATAAATACATAAAATGGTCAGTTTGTCATGTTAAAGAGGTTATGTAATATAAGATTTAGCTACAATGTCTATAAATCTGGCAGTTAGATATATTGTAATGACACTCAAAGAGCATATATCTGACTGTCAAATGATGATTGTGCTAATTTTTTGTAAATTCGTTCAAGTACTTAGTATAATAATATAGGGCTCAAAGAGATTTGGAAACCCTAAAAAAAATCAAAGAATTTGACTCCTCATTGAGAAGGAGCAAATTTCTTCTCACCTGCAAATCACAATTCGACTAATATGCAAAAAAATTGTGATTTTTTACCAAGTTATTTATACATGTGTGATTTGTAGGTAGAGAAACATGGATTGTCGAATGTAAACAATGTAAAAATATATATTTACAGAGAGAGAGTAGACAGTTTTACCTGCGCAATGAGTAGATACAAGAAGAGAAATCATTAGGAAAATGACGACAAATTGAAACTTGGGTGATGCCATTGTCTTGTGAATGATAAAATGAACGGAGAGGTCTGTACTTATATGGTGGCATCGATTGATACATTGATATTAAAGCACAATATTTTCCTTAATGAAGTTGCCAATTTCGAATAATTATTAATTGTTGGTTGATTGTTTCTTTGTTTAACAATTTTCAATCTGATTCGAATAATCCTGCAACTAACGTACGTAATTTGCTTTATTTTTGTTGGCATGAGTTGATAGCGTGAGTTCATAGACTCCTCATTATAGCAGCATTTGTTACCTTTTTTTCATCTCTCTGTATAAGTTTTATTAGTTTTATTCTCTGGTTGTATCATATATATTGCGTCCTAAATTAGCATACGAACCGACACAAAGTATGGTATCTGAGTAGGCTATTCTCTCATCACGTAGATCCACCATCGGTTCTTCCATCCTACCATAACTGAATTTCTATTAACCCCTACTACTTCAAATACTGCTAACCTACCTGTGACCCCGACGTTGATTCCCGGAGTAGTGAAGCAAATCATTCACCATGATACATCCGCTGCGCAAATTTGCATCAAAATCACGGTGCCAATTATGGAGTTTGATCCCAAAGTTTTATATGTTTGTTGTTGGGAAAGACAAGTTGAGATATTTTTTTGGGAATAGTAACCCAAACAACTAACCCAAGTTTTAGTCAATGGCGAACGGAGAACACCATTGCCAAAGGATGACTGATCATTTCTATGGAATCCAATCTAATCGGGTATTTCATTTGATTACCAAGCTCGAAAGAGGTTTGGGATGCATTTGCTCGAACTTACTATGATGGCTTTGATGTATTCTAGGTATATATGATCTCACTTGCAAGGCCTCTCGAACGAGGCAAGAAGGATGATCTGTTCAGGCGTACTATAATGACCTTCAGTTATTATGGCAGGAGATCGTTTATAGACTCCCCAATCCCATGAAGTGTTGTGATGATATCTGTGGAGCAAAAAATAATTAAGAAAATTATGAAGGCGACACGTGGATTTTTGGGTAAAAATAACAAAATTACCCTCAAGGCACACCGGGATTCCCACGCGCATGCAATGGACAATAACGGCTCAATCAAAAAAGAGTAAAAGGTGACCAAAATGGTATTTATTCAAATCCGTCTCATCACTCCTCATCAAATCCTCACTCAAAAGGTAAATTCATCGTGGGCGCTTGAGGTTTTTGGCCTTAATCTTAGGTGTTATTATTTTGCAGTTGCATTTTCGTCAAAGGAAAAGACGGCAGAAATTTGCATCCACAAATTGGTGATTTCATTGAGAGTCTTGATTCACACGCTCGAAGAAGACTCTCGCATTCAAAGTTTCTCATTTCTTGTTCATTTGTAGATTTTTCTTACGTTCTTATTCCTAGAATTTTTTATAAAATTCTTTGAATAAACGTAAAAGAAAAGTACAATGACTAGAAATTCGGAAGCCACGTTGAATGGAACTTCCTACGTTCAAGGATTTGGACCAAGTGATGGAGATCATGATGTAGCCCTACCACGACAATGCATAAGGCTCAATGCAACGATGAGTGGAGCGGCACCACCCCCACAGGGCACCATCGTGGCGGCCACCAACCGATCCAAGATCGATTTAACCATCCCGGCTTCATGTTTCTAGACTAACGATTGAACCCGAGGTATTTTCACCCTATTTCTCTGCAGATTTGACATTTCTCAACTTAAATCTCGCACCCGTACTCCATTACACATCCACTACTCAAGGAGAGGCGTACCATCCGAGCTCTTCCAACCCAAATAGCGAACAACACTTGTCTCAACAAGTCATAAAGTTGACAAGCGCTCTTGTGCAGTAGACGACCTTGGTGAATCAGCTCTTGCAGTGTACCGAGATGTAGCGTGCCCCAAACGAGATGTCCTGAAGTAGGACAAGGGCGGAAGATGAACCTCTCCAACAGCGTCGCGGCAAGCAGCCACTCGACTAATCACTAACCGAGCGTTCTGGCAATGTACACTTAGACTGGACCCCCGAGGTATCGTATACTCTCGTCTTAGTGCGCGGAGGAGCGTGCACTCTCGGTTAGGCTCACGTACCAGGATACACTCACTGTTAGGGCCACACTCCAATAATCAACATGAGAAACCTTCCAAGCGAAGTGTTCATTCGCGGCTAGGCCCGCAAGGAGTATCTTCCACCTCACATCGGAGTAGGCAACACGATGGACGGAGAGAAGCAGTCACTCAATCCAACTCAAGTTCAACCGGCAGTCTGCGAGAACTTCACTCGCCTGCCATGAACATACCATATGTACCGCAACTATGGCATGGATGAGCCGAAGACATGGAAGAGCAACCTAGACCAGCAAGGCACAACCGGGGGCAGCCGAGAGCTTTGCTAGCCTCAACAAAGGTAAATTCAGGAAGAAGTAGAGAAACTTCTGACCGAGAGATTGTGCGACTTCCAAAGCAACGAGGTCACTGACGAGGTATTATGACGGGATATGAGCAACTTAAGCTGGTCACCTTTCACGGACGAAATCGAGCAGGCAGATCCTCCATGCAAGTTCAACATGCCACATTTCACATCTTTCAAATGAGATGATGACCCAAAAAGACATCTGAAGCACTACCAAAGCACAATGGTCATTTATTGGAACAACGACGTTCTCATATGCAAGCCACCATTTTACAAGGCAAGGCACAAGATTGGTTCCGCACCATGCCGCCACAATCCATTTAGAGTTTCGATGCGCTTTCTTTGGTTTTCACCAAGGACTATTCATCCTACCGCTCGATCAAGAAGAAGTTCAACCATTTGTTCAACATAAAAAAGAACCCAAATGAGTCGCTTGGCGACTATGTGAAGAGGTTCAAAGCAGAGAAGGCAAAGATAGTCAGATACAATGACTCAATAGCTAGTGCAACCTTCCAAAAATGACTCCCAGCAGACCACCCACTGTTCAGAGAATTAATCATAAAAGAAGATTAAACTTTGGCAGGTTCTTTTGCTCTGATAGAAAAGCATACCCTTTGGGACGAAGCTCGGCGAGCAGATAAGGCACCCGAGCAGCCTCGAAAAGAATCGGTAGTAGCTCAAAAAAATGAGGAAGAAAAGCAATACAACAACAAAAGCAGGCGGGAGGCTAAGAATAGGGACCGATCCATGACTAAAGAAGGCTCAACACCCAAGAACTACTCTAAGTTATCGATCCTGATCCACCAAATCCTTCACGACATCAAAAGTAAACCATGGTTCAAGCTACCAAAACAATCAAAGGAAGATACCTCCAAGTTGGACCACACCAAGTACTGCATATTCCATCGAGGTCCCAGTCACACAACTGACGACTGCTACACTTGGAGGAACTACCTAGAGAAGCTGGTGAAAGAAGGCAAAGTTAGCAGATACTTGGATAAGCCAGCTGCACATCCTAGAAGAAACGCAGACGGCAACGAAGAGTCGCTGACCAAGACAATCCAGATCAACGACATCTTTGCCAAATCTGAGCACTTAGGGGCCACTGACAATTCCAAGAAGAGGAATATCCAGCAGGCTCTACTAGTCTCACAGGTCCAGGCAGTCAACACCTAACTTAGACCCATCGTTGGCTTCACCAAGCAGGATGCCGAAGGCGTCGATTTCTCACACGACGACGCACTAGTGGTATCTGTCCAACTAGCCCACACTGTAGTTGATAGAAAGATGGTTGACAACGGAAGTACAGTCAACCTGCTTTAGCTCTCAGTAATTCAGAAAATAGGCCTGGAAAGCATAATTATTCGCTAAGCGGAGGTACTCACCGGATTCAATGGACACAGCTCGACTGCCAACGCCAACGTTACACTTGACATGATAACACCGCCAGTTGTCTCAAAGCATATGTTCACGATAGTAAGCGACCCATCTCCCTACAATGGGATTCTAGGACGACCTTGGCTGATAAAGCTGGACGCCGTAACCTCCATCAAGTATCAAAAAATCAGATTTCGCATTCCGGGATGAGGAGTTGGAGAAATCAAGTCTGACCAGGCCACATCTCAACGATGCATTGTCCAAGTACTTAAGGAATAAAAAAAGAAGACATTTACCCGCGTAGAGGGTACTGAGTTCCAAATAGACGATGAAGCTACCAAATAGTAATTATAGCAGACGGATCAAGAAGATGATGTCCAAGTAAACGCACTAGCAGATGAGACGGGATGGAAACTTGAAGAGGACACCGAGCACATCATTCTTGATCCCATCAACCGGAGAAGACTACTAAATCGGTTCATGTCTAAGCTAGAAGGAAAATGAAGAACTCATGATTTTCCTTAAGGAAAATTATGACGTCTTCACGTGGTCACCTTCTGACGTGCCTGGCATCAGCCCCAAGTTGCATGTCGACCCCGCTGCAAACCAGTGATCCAATAGAGAAGACATTTTGCACCCGAACGAGTGGCGATCATTGAAGCGAAAATCGACAAACTATTGGAAGCTGGATTCATAAAAGAGGTAGCATACTCAGCATGGCTTGCCAACGTCGTGCTAGTAATGAAGAAAGAAAAGGGCAAATGAAAGGTTTGCGTAGACTACACCGATCTCAACAAATCATGCTTGAATGATCCCTATCCAGTTCCCCAAATAGATCTACTAGTAGATTCAACCTCTGGAACTAGTTGCTCAGCTTCTTGGATGCATACTTCGGCTACAACCAAATAGCCATGCACAAGCCCGACAAGGAGAAAACCGCGATCGTGATCGAGCGAGGCACCTATTGTTACAAGGTCATGCCTTTTGGCCTCAAGAATGTGAGAGTGATAGGAGCATATTTATGAAACTTTGTTATCTTATTTCTATGCATTTACTTAGTTAATTTCCATTTATTATAGTGATTTAAGTTATTTTCGTATTATTGTTTGTCCAGTTGGTAAAGATGATGATAAATGGTCAAATGGAGCAATTTAGAACAGTTTTGGACTTAGATTGGATAGCATGCGTGGATAGCTTATGGGATGGACGTTTTTGGTGTTTAAAAGGTGTTAAACATGTGCTAAAATCTGGAGAAATTGAAGTTGGAATCTAGAAGAAAAAGGAATCCTAGTGGGATGAGCATTATCTTATCCTATCTTATCCAATATTACCTTATCTTATCCAGATTTATCTTATCCTTATCCTATTTTATCCAACATTATCTTATCTTATCTTCAGCTACAAAGAGAAATCCTTATCACATTCCAACAATTCCTATCTGAATTTTAGGAGTCCTAAATTAATTCAAATAACCTAATCCTGTTCTTCCTAAGATTCAGACGTGCCATTACCCTATATATATGATATTCATGCGTCAGAATTGGGAGAGAAAAAAGAGTGCCGCATCCTGCATCCAGAGAAAAGTGATGAATCTGCTGATCAACTATTGGAGTTTTTCAGAGTTCTTTCTATCTTTGTTTTAAGTTTCAATGTTTATTTTAGATTGTTTTTTAGTTATGATGAACATACGTAACTAAGTTTCTTTTTAGCTAGAGGTGAATTCGAAGCCATGATCATATGTTTTATACAAATTGATTACATCCAGTTATTGTTTCATAAAACATGAATGCGATTTACTTATCTGCTTTATAGAGAACTTATTCTTGTATGTTTATTAAGGGTGCACACTTAGTTTGCATGCAAGGATTTGATGCTAGAATATAAGGGAATTTCACCTAATCGTTATGAAGTTATATTTGTAAGTAGTAAAAGTCACTAGTCATGATTGAGTTAAGTAAATCCTCGGCAGGAGTATCATGCTTTTCATAGTTACGAATGCTTTGTCAATTCTTATGACTTTCACAGAACTTAATGATCTTTGAGATGTATCTCTATCATGCTTTTCATAGTTAGGGAACTTGATAAGAATAATTTGATTGCGTCGCTAAGTCCAATTCAATGAACTTAGGAAAATCTGAGAGTTAATTTGTGCAGTTCACAGTTAATTTGGGGCATTGTCATTCATGGTTTATAGGAAGAATAACTGGAAGTCGATTTGTATGCATATGATTCATGTGTGGAGAAGAATCCTCTAGCTATCCTTTCACCCATATTTTATTCACAACTTAATTTATTTGCTGCAATTTACTTTTGTTTTAGGTAAATTCGTCCAAAATGCCCCCAGTCATTATTTTGATGTTAGTTTAACTTAGTTTTCAGTTTTTAAGTTTAATTTGTGTTGATTAGTATCCCTCCTAATCTCCGGCCTACAACGATCCCTATTTGCTCATACTACAATCGTCTAAATTATAAGGTTTAATTTGTATGCTAGTTTTTACCACATCAAATTTTGGCGCCGTTGCCGGGGATTAATAAAATTGTTAATCACTCTGTTTTTTTTTTTTTTTTTTTTTTTTTTCACTTTCGATATTTTATTTAGTTTATTTCTTTGATTTCAGGTATTAGAGAAGCAAGACATGGCAATTGCTAATCTTCAAGTTCAAATGGCGAATCTTACTTCTCTTTTGTCGCAGTATATCGAAAGGTCCACAATGCAAAGTGTGGCTACATTTGGTGTGTCCTCTAGGCAAGGATATCAAACTAATCAATGTCCTCAACTAATTGAGAATTGAGGTTGGGATAGTGTCAATGCCTGGGGTTATTAAGGCCATAATCAATCAAGGAACGACTTGTTTTCCAACACTTACAATCCAGGTTGGAGAGATCATTCAAATTTTATGTGGAGGAAACCTCAACAAGTTCAACAAGAAGGATATTGGCAGCAACCTCAAGAGTTCTATTCACGACCTATGCAGCCACCACAATCTCCCCCACAACAATTCTAACCAAATTCAAGTTCGTCAATGGATAATGATAAAATTCTTCAAGCACTAACTTTTTTGACTCAGGGTTTACAAAATCAAGTCAAAGAGATAGGCAAAATGAAGAATCAAATGGGGCAGATGGCAAATTTCATGGGAGAATTTAGAGAACAAGGCAAACTTCCTAGTTCAACCATTGTAAATCCAAAGGGAGGTTTTGAAACTGCTAAGGTTATTACCTTGAGAAATGGCAAACGGATTGGAATCAATCCAAAAAGTCCAAACAAAGCCAAAAAGAGGACGAACAGTTGCTGCTCGAAGAAGATGAAGAAGACAAGACCACGACAAGGAAGGAACAAACCTTGCCGCAGCCTCCTAAGGGCCCTATGCCACCCAATTTAGGTAAAGTTCATTCAAATTCAATTCTTTCTAACCCTATTCCATCAAATGTACCTTTTCCTCACAGGTTTATGCAATCAAAGAAAGAAGAGAATGAAAAAGACATCTTAGAAACCTTCAGGAAGGTACAAGTCAATATCCCACTTCTTGATGCAATAAAGCAAGTTCCAAAGTATGCTAGGTTTTTGAAAAAGCTTTGTACAACAAGAAAATGGATTCCAGAAAAAGGAGGTGGTACATGTAAGTGAAAATGTCTCTGCAGTTTTGCAAAAAAAGCTGCCACCTAAGTGCAAAGATCCAGGTAGTTTCACTATCCCTTGTGTTATTGGTAATACAAGGTTTGAACATGCTATGCTAGATTTAGGTGCTTCCATTAATGTCATGCCATATTATGTTTATGCATATATGAATCTAGGAGAGCTTAAAAATGATGGTGTTATTATTCAATTGGCCGATCGATCTAATGCAAATCCGAAATGAGTTTTGGAAGATGTTTTGGTGCAGGTAAACCATTTGATTTTTCCAGCAGATTTTTATGGGCTTGAGATGGAGGATTCAGCCCATTCTACACCATTGCCAATCTTACTTGGAAGACCATTTATGAAAACAGCCCAAACCAAGATTGATGTGTCCAAGGGAGCGTTAACTATGGAGTTTGATGGCGATGTGATGAATTTTAATGTTTCTGAATCTGTTAAGTACCTTAATGATGTTCATTCTTGTTTTGCCATTAATGTGATAGGAAATATAGGGCAGGAACATTCAGCACCTATCAAGAAGGATGTATCTAGAATCACCATTGAAAAAGGGAATTAGAGTGGATCACACGGGATAAGCCACTGCCCTCAAAGCACCCAAGGCCGAGAGCACCACCTCTGAAATTGTTAACAGTGCTGCTACTTTTGAGTCTTCATCGCAGTACATCGATGAGCCACCTATTCCAATTCTGATTCCCATTTCAACTAATAGGTTGTTACCTTTTTTGGTTTAGGTGCCTAATCGAATCCAAATTGGTGGGAGAGTTTACATTGACTTTAGGAAGCTCAATGCCACAATAAAAAAGGATCAATATCCCCTTCCGTTCATAGATCCAATGCATGAAAGTTTTGAGGAGCATGTCGAGGAGGATGTACCCCTCCATGCCGTTGGTCCAAGTGAAGCTTAAATAGAGGTATCATCTGGCTGGAAGACGTTAAAGCAAGTGCTTCTTGGGAGGCAACCCATGTGTTCAAATCAAGAGATGATGGAATCTCCAGCTCCTGCAACCAGATTTGCTCTCTCTTACCCTTCTATTTATTGTTTTTACTTTGCCATGATTGTCGTGCTTGCTAGTTATCTTTTGTTGCTTTCTTGTTTATGTTTATTTTTGAAACATTGATTTCTTGTTTAAGTTTATTTTTGAAACATTGAGGACAATGTTTGGTTTAAGTGTGGGGGCTTAAACATAATGCTTTTCATGACTTATCTTTGAATTTCACCACCTATCACTACTAATATTGTTATTCAATGTTTTAAAGTGTTTTATTGTGTGTCAAAAAAACAAAATTTTGAAAGAAAAAAAAAATCTAAAAACAAAATTTTGAAAGGAAAAAAAAATCGAAAAAAGTTTGAGAAAAACCAAAAAGAGTCGTTTTTGTTGTTTGTTTGTGTCATAGAGTACCTTCCAACACAATGATGAAGATTTGGTTTTTAATTGCATGACTATTAAAGAAAGTTACAAACATGGGTGGAATTTTATATGCTCTTTGGTTAACACTTAGTTGTAGTTGTCATTTACGAATTCACATGTAATCACAAAGAAAAAAATCAGTTTTTGTAACATGCTTGAAGGAAGAAACTCAAACTAACGCTACAACCCTGTGAGACTTGAGCCTATTCTTTGTTTAGAGAGTTAATAATCTGTGCTATTCTTGTTTTCTAAAGTCGTCGCATGGTCTCATTATTTCTTTGCTTGGTTGCTACTTAGAATGCTTTTTCATCATTTTAGCTCCAAATACTAGAACTCATGCTCGTTTCCTTCAAAGCATAAAATTGATTGCATAACAAATAACAAGATGAAGTTGTTTGGTTACTACCAGAGCCAAAAAGCCTTATCCCTTGCATATGTATTGTAGGTTTAACCCATTTGAGCCTTATTTAGCCTATTTTCTTTGTTAGCCTGCATTATCCCTACCTAACCTAGTATAGGAATATCCATACCCTTGTTCTTAAAGAATAATGGAGTATGACTTGTTGGGAATTCCTTTTGATCTACGATTTGCAGAAAAACAAGTGTGGGGGAAGAATTTGTTCTTTTGAATCCAAAGAAGTAGTGCGTATGTTCCAAAGAAAAGGGAAAAAAAAACAAAAAAGAAGAAGAAGAAAAACGTTGAAAAAAAATAGAAAAGAAAAGGAAGAAAAAAATGTGTTGAAAAGAAAAAAAAAAAAAGGCTGAAAAAGAAGTGAGAATGAGTTCATAAGTGTTGGTTGTTGCAGAAGGGTCCAAAAATGTGAATCTAACCCTAAAGTTGTACGAATCTCGGCTTTGTGTTTATAGTTGGGTGATGCAATCAAAAGTTGAATTCTAAGTGTTGATGTCATTACTTTGCTTACTATCACTTTAAGAACCTTTGTTTATCCTTAACCTTTCTCTGTTAGCCAATACCTTAGCCCCATTACAACCCTTAGACTTCTATCTTGATTGTTATGTGTTTCAATATGTGGAGTTTGAAATTGGTACGAGCATATGGAATCCCTGGTTCTCGCTTCTAAGTAGTGGCATTTCGTTCATAAGATCATATACAAATTAATAATTCCAGAGAGTGCCTTCTTTGTTATAACATATGTGAGTTCTAGTCTACATGTTTACATCAATCTTCTCACATATACTTAGTATAGGGAGTGTAGTCAGAAAATCTGTGTGAAAATATAGAGTATATCCAATGAGGAATTGAGTGAATTCTCTAAGGCATATTACTACTTTCAAATATTGTTTTAATTTATTAAATGCGAGCTAGTCAGTGGTTACTGCGGGTGAGTATAAGCTCAAGAGTAAGGATGGCTAAAATCTATGTGAGTAGTGATTTTTGATATGTCATGTTCCATTGGAAATCCCTGAGGCAGAGAGCTACTTACCAACGACTGGAAAACATGAATCAAATTGGAGTAACCACGGAGGTCTACGTCAATGACATCATGGTGAAGGGCAAGCAGCGATCAGACCACATCGGCAACATGGCGGAAACTTTCAACATCCTTAGAAAGTACAAGATGAAGCTCAGTCCCGCCAAATGCACATTCGAAGTATCTTTAGGCAGATTCTTAGGGTACCAAGTAACTCAATGAGGAATCGAAGCACATCCTAAGCAGATCCAAGTAATCCTAGAGATGAGGTCTCCAACTACCTTGAAGGAGATCTAAAGCTTGACCGGACGAACAGCCGCGCTCAATCGCTTCCTCTCGCAGTCTACCAATCGATGCAAGCCTTTTTTTCAAAGCAATCAAAAGGACACAACGTGGGATGATAAGTGCGAAAGAGCTTTCCAAGACCTGAAGAAGTATCTCACATCATCTCCCTTACTATCCAAGCCGGAAGCAGCGAAAGACTTATACATTTACTTGGTGGTCTAAGAAGTAGCAATGAGCTCTGCCCTCATACGATAAGAGCTGAGGGCCCAACTGCCGGTAATCTACACTTTTAAAGCTCTTTTTAATGCAGAAACTAGATATCCGAAGATCAAGAAATTAATTTTGACGCTAATTGTTGTGACTCGGAAGCTCAGACCATATTTTCAAGCTCATACAGTCATCGTCATGACTTAGTATCCTTTACGATCAATCCTACATGGTCCAGATGCTTCTCAATAAGTAATCAAATGGGTGTTGAAACTTGGCCAATACGGCTTAGTTTTCTGACCCCGAATGGCGATAAAAGCCCAAGCCTTGGCGGACTTCATAGCAGAATTCATACCTAGCTTAGGCGAAGTAACAGAGCAACCCAACGACGCTCTGGAGGTAACCGAGCACACCCTAGACACGCCGCCTACTTCACCCGAATGAGACTTTTGGCACGTCGACGGCGCATCCAACTACAAGGGCTCAGGAGCAAGCATGGTCCTTATCACCCCAGATGGTTCGATGCTCGAGCAGGAAATCACTCTAGGCTTCAAAGCATGCAACAACTAAGCAGAGTACAAAGCCCTCGTAATTGGTCTTCGAATGGTAAAAGACTTGGCGATGAAAAAGCTTGCAATTCATTCTGATTTCCAACTAATCACCAGCCAGACTATTGGCAAGTACATGGCGACACATCTAAAGATGGCGCAATACCTATAGAAGGTATGAGAGTAACTTGAGGCGTTTCAGACTTACACCCTCACTCAAGTTCGTGGGCAGACAACGCCTATTCAGACGATCTATCTGGCCTAGGCTCCACCCTCGACCATCAACTTAAATGCTCTATTCTGGTGGAGTATCGAGACAAACCAAGCATAGTGGTGGAGCCAGCAGTAGAGGTGTCACAGGTTAGTAGAACTCCAAACTGGCAAGATTCCACTATAGATTACCTGGTCAACGGCACACTCCTCATGGAAGAATTGAAGTCTAGAAAGCTCTAAACAAAGGCAGCACGTTACTACATGTGGAACAGTATTCTCGTCTGAATATCCTACATTGGACCACATCTCTGCTGCCTAGCACCTCCCGACGACCTAAAGGTTCTAAGCTCAATCTACGAAGGCGTTTATGGAAATTACTCCGAAGGTCGATCCTTGGCACAGAAGGCTGTTAACGCCTAATATTGGCCTACTATGCATCAAGACACTAAGGAGTTAGTACAAAAGTACAACCACTGCCAACCCTACAAGTCGATACCAGCATTGTTTGCCAATGAACTACATCCGAAAATGAGTCCTTAACCGTTCATGCAGTGGGCAATCGACTTGGTAGAGCCAATGGGCAGAGGCATAATGATTGTGGCAACTGACTACTTCACCAAGTGGGTGGAAGCAGAGCCCATAACAAGAACAACTCAGATGGACATAGAGTTCTTTATATAGAGGAACATCATTTGCCGATTTGGCATCCCTCAACCAATCATTAAAGATAATGACCCGCAATTCGTAGGCAAAGATTTGGCGAAGTTCTTCCATAAATACAGCATCAAGCAGCATATGTCCACACCGAGGTACCCCCAAGGTAATTGGCAAGCCAAACCATCCAACAAGATGATTCTCAACTGCCTTAAGAAATCCCTTTTCGACAAGAAGGGAAAATGGCCAGACGAACTTCCCGAATGTCTATAGGCGTATCGCATAACCAAACGATGAGCAACCGGTGAGACTCATTTCTCTTCGGCATTTAGTTCAGAAGCAATCATTCATCCCAATGTCATCGTGCCAAGTATCAGTACTCTACTTCCAAGCATCGAGCAGAACGGAAAAGAGATGCCTATAAACTTAAATCTGGTAAAGGATAAACGCGAGAATGTCATCACCCGCAACGCTGCCTACCAGCAACAACTCCTCTCTAGTTACAACAAAAAGGCCAAGATCTGGCAGTTCCATCCTAGAGATATAGTTCTAAGAAAAGCCTTCATCACTGCCTGCAGATAAGGCTCCAAAAAGATGGATCTCATCTAGGAAAGTCCGTACAAGATCAACAAAATAGGCAGCAAGGGTAGTTATACGTTCCTACCTTACAACTAAGTTTTCATTCGTTTCACTCGTTTTTCAATGAAGAAATCAGAAGTAATTTACAACTTAGCTCGGCTGCATGCTTACAACAACTGATCACTCCTGCACTTCAAAAGAAGACCGCGCCCTTTTTATGGACTTATCGCAAGAATTGCGCCCCCTTAGGACCAACCATACTCTCCAGTCCGACACCTACATGGGTTTGCTCTCCAGTGTGGGAGGATAAACTTTACACTCCGAATATTTAGACGTGGATGAGTTGGGCTGCCCTGGTGTAACTAGGTACACGATGGCTTGCGTCGGGATTCCTAGAAATAGCCACAATGGTCCTTTTCAAGGCTTAGCTAAGTGAAGAATTTTGGGTCCCTTGGCCTAATCCGTAGGGAAATGGGCCCCAGAGACGGATGAGGCACATTACACAGTGTGCCATATGGACGGCTGCCCTGGAACCCTAAAGCTTCTACTGAGTGTACTAAGGTAGCCTACGATTTCTTGAAGACCACCTACGACTTGCCCTTCGAGTAGTAAGTCATGCTAAACTTATACAACCGCAGATCATTGTGAAAGGGTAAACAGTTAGCGTGCATATAGGAAGCTCAATCCACTGCCAACATGCTTCGCGGTCGATAAGTTTCACCTCTGCCAAGCGCGGAAGGATTGTTTAAATCTGCACTAATTTCCAAAGTGTTGTGATACTTGTTATGCAACCCACGGAATTGGTTACATAAAGAGCAATGAGTTCCCTCGGACCTTTGCTTACGAAATTCCATACAACCGCGTAAGGTTAGCGAATTTCATGACCCAAAAATCTTTAGTATGTTTTGATGCAAGCCACACAGTTCAACGGATTGTAGAAAACCAAGGTTAATAGCCAAGTGGTCACGCGGACTAGTCTGCTTCTGTAAGTAAGGAGTCCGACTGCCTACCCTATGGCTAACAACTTTGCAAAAGTTCCACACCAACACCTACAGCTCATAGGCTACGCTGGCCTGTCTACTTATAGAAAAGCAGCATATCTGCCACTGGTCTAAAGATCAAGGGTTGGGCATAAACAAAAGAAGCGAAGATGAAGAAAAACGAATGAAGCAAGTTTATTAAATTTTTTTAGCAAAATTGATATACAAATAGCAAAGGCCGAATGAGCTCAAGCAAAGCAAAAGCAACAAGGAAAATAAAGAAAATCCTAAAGGCTACCTAGAAGACTACCCTTCAGCAGCTTAGACATTCCACGACTACTCGGCTACCACACCTTCAGCAGTCGCGATGCCCTTAGTAGCGGCATCATCCAGCGCTTCACCCCAACTGCCCGAACCTGGGTACCAACTTCTTTGATTACTTCACCAATGGAAGCCTAAAAAATAGAGGCAAGCAAGTCTTCCGGAGAAATATAAAAGGTCTCGAAGTCTTTCCTAGCAAACTCAAAGTCAGACGGCCTACCAAAGAGATGATCTACATAACCCAGCTTGTAGAAATCAGCCTGATTCTGAATAAGCAAAGCCTCGAGCCTAACATTTTCATCATTCAGCTGCTCATTCTCCTCGAGCAGACCAACACGGACGCGCTGCAGCTCATCCACTTCATTTTTCGGACTTTCATTGATCTTCAGTGCACCTTGAAGTTCCAACACTTGAGGTTCAAGCCTATTGACGATCTTCTTGTAGTGGATCACTTGATTATAAGTAGCAATCAACTCTTCATCCTTTGCGTAAGCAGTGGAAAGAAGATCAGAATTGGCACGCTCAAGATCTTGAATCTAAGGTATGTAACATCTAATCTCCTTTTCTGCACCTTTATACTTAACTTGGATCGCGTTAAGCCTAGTCTTCAAGTCAACAATCTCTTGGCAAGCGGTCTTAAGCTACAGAGAAGTGGGGCCAGAGATATTAGACCCTTTCAAAGCAACGAGCTCAGACTCTAACCTCTTGATTTTTTCAGCAGAGGAATAAGCCTCAGCTGCCATAGTTTTTTTACACTTCCTTGGTATCTTCTTAATCAATGAGCATAGACTCGGCTACCAGAATCGCCGTTTTCTGCATCATAGCAAGCAAAGCAGTCCTTCTATATTCGATCGTATGCTTTACAAATGAACTTGGGCAAACAACCCTTCCAATGTCATCGACAAGCTTGGCACATGCGTCCATGTCTTCAAACAGATTTGGTTTCAAGAGCGCATAAAACTCAGCAGCCTCCCCAGAAACAGGCTTGGTGGATTTCCCACAACTGCCCATGCGAGCAGTCTCCTATTTCTCAGTAGGTAAATCAGTCTCAGCAAGAAGAGGAGTGGGCCTTGGTGCCACTTTAGCAGCAGAGTCCACTTTATCACTTTTCATAGTAACAAGCCTCTCCAAAGGTGAACCAGACTTAGCTCCCAACAGACGTCTTGGAGCAGATTTCGGAACTGGGAGAACAACAAAACCTCTACACTGAGCAATCCTATCAGCAATTGTACTAGCCACCTTTGGCATGGCAGGTGTCACCGGCTCAGATCTAGCAGCCCCATCTTTCCTCCCCTTGGATGAAGTCAAGTCAATCACAAGCCTATCGACAGCAGGCAAACCCTCACAAGTAGCGGAGGAAGTTTTCGACTTTTTCTTAGCTGGTATCTCTTGAGCAAGTGGGGAAGATCTCTTCGTTCCACCTTCATTCATACCAGGCTCCATTACAGCAATCGGACGAGCTAATGTATCCACTTTGAACCACTTTATCTTATCTCTCGAGGCCAGCCTCTATTTCTCTGGACGAAAATGACTAAGCAACCAACGCCATTCACGGTACTCATCAAGGATACCTAAAGCAACATGCACCTTCTTCATATCTAGAGAAGTCTTAGGAGTTGAGCCGAATTCCAAATCTACATAAGCAGAGAAGGACAATCAACAAATCAGATAGCAACTCAACAAAAGCACAAAGCAACCTAGAGACTAAGTAGTCTACTTACCGGTAATGAAAATTGTCAGAACACGCAGCTCAGGGGAAGAATCAGACTCCCACTCTCCATATATCTCCACAATCTCATTAACCCAGTCATGATTTCCCTTGCTCGAATGATCAAAAAATCTATGGCGAGATCGCAGCTGCCCAACTCCATCAATATGGCCTATGTCAAAGAAGTACCAGAATTCATTGACAGTTAGATCCAAGTCAAAGAATTGGCTTAGATTGAGGATTGCCACCATCACACGAACCGCATTTGGAGAACATTGAGCGGGGGCACACTTCATGGAGCAAAGCACTTCTTGGAAGAAACGCGGCATGGGAAAAGTAAATCCTAACATGAAGTAGAAGGGGTGAAACTTGATGGCTCTTCGAGCCCCACTACATGGCTCACGGCTGCTTCCTTCCTTGACACACTTCACACGCACCCTAGACGAAATAGCGTGCCTATATGCTTCAAGAAAATCTCTGAACGAGTCATCGAAGCTAATTTAGAAGTGAGCAGCCTTGAAGTAGCCTACTTTACTCAAAGGCCCACTTTAACGATACAACGGCGGCACACCATCATCACTCTTGTGGCTTGAAGAAGACATGCTCAAAGAAATTCTACAAAGACTCGAGAAAGATTTATTAGGCAAAAAAAAAAAAAAAAAAGTCAGCGCATTAAGCCCCACAGGCCCTAGACCACAGGAGCCCTGCAGTACACCAAGCCCCACGGCCTAGTCCGTTATCCCTTAATCCAATTTAGCTGGAAAGGGGTAGCGCCCCCGCACCTCCCACACTCCTTCTCTGCACAATGGCCCGAGCCCAACAAACCAGGATGCCCACGCCTCTTTGATGCCACCTCAGCAGGCCAGGCCCAATGCCTAGCATGCTACTCACATGCTTGGCCAGTGCCAGGCCCAGCCCAGCATCCCTTGCACTTCAATCAGCTTGGCCCAAGCCAAGCCGCACCTGGCCCAGCCAGCCGCCACCGCACCAAGCCAATAGCAGTAAGCCACCCACGGCAATAATGTCGTGGCCCTCTCCAACCAATTTTCACACATCCTCGACCCCTGTCGAGCTAAATTTCAAGCCCCGAAGCTCCCAAAAATTAAGAAGACAAGGAAAATTAATTTTTTTCTTACCTTGGTGCGGCGTGAAGATGAAGAAAGTGTAGAAGATTGCTAGGGGAGGGGGAACAAAATATCCTCTAGCTTTCCCTCTCTTGTATGGTAAAATAAATTACTCTCTGATGTTGATTTAATCATACACTTAAGGTAGACTTAAATAGACTTTGGAAGTGATGTATTTCTCTTTCCTAGAATGATCTAATTTCCAATTAATGTGGGAATCTACATCAAAATAGGAAACAATCTTACGTTTCCTAAAGCAAGGGAAGATTTCTACACCAACTGCCCTTTCTTGCGAGCAGCCTAACATGTGTGAGGGCATTTGTGGAGCCAAAAATAATCAAGAAAATTATGGAGGCGACACGTGGATTTTTTGGTGAAAATGACAAAATTACCCTTGAGGCACACCATGATTCCACGCGCATGCAATGAACAATAGCGGCTCAATTAAGGAAGATTCAAAGGTGACCAAAATGGTATTTATTCAAATCCCTCTCATCACTCCTTATGAAATCCTCACACAAAAGGTAACTCCCAATTTTCCTAATCAATTTAGGATTAATTGCCAAGTCAATTGCAAGATATTATTTCACATAATATCTTTCAATTATACTCATAATTCCACCATATATGGCAAGTCCCTATTCTCCAAATAGGGTCGGCCACTCCCCTATAAATAGCCATATTCTCCCACTAAAAGCTAGGGCATTCTCTACTCACAAATTCCAAAAGACATTATCTTTCAAATTCTAACTTTGGCATCAGAGATTCTTCGACCAAAGCCCCCCCCCCCCAATTCATCGTGGGCACGTGAGGCTTTTGACCTTAATCTTAGGTGTTATTATTTTGCAGGTGCATTTTCGTCAAAGGAGAAGACGACTGAGATTTGCATCCACAATATCGAAAGTTATAAGAAGATTGTTCAAACGCATCGAGTTTATACTACTTACTGGTTCGGACGATATATTTGATAAAATTCGGAGCGATATTCTCTATACTGATCATCTCCCCTCGGTTGAACAAACATTTACCTACGTTAGAAGATAGGCTATAAGACATTCTGTAATGATGAGCACCACTACTGCCACTGTAATGGTTTCTCGACCAGTGTCACGAGTTGCTAGTCATGCTCATGGTCGTCCAACCTCCTGTCGGCCTTCACCTGTGGCTATTGCTCCTGTTTCTCTCCAGCTACAAACGTCAAGGCAAATCACAGTCAAGAACTAGGTCCCTCTTCCCGTGCCTAGTCAAACGACTAGTTTTAGAAGGAGGATGCACCTATGGAGGTAGCCAAAAGCATGGTCGAGATTATTGTTTTCAACTTCATGGTTATTCGAAATGGTGGGAACCTTTGAAGCTTTAAAAACGCAACACTACGACAAGGAGGCAAGGACAAGCTTCTCTTGCAACTGCAACTGCAACTTCTCATTTATCCTTGGTCCATCAAGTAGATTTCTCTGGTGCATCGGGCTTGACCAATTATTCCCCTATGACTTCAGGTAACTTTGGATATGCTTTACATATTTATGGGGGTTCTGATCCGGTGGTTGGATTATCAAACGTAAAAACAGGCAATATCTTGGAAACTGCCCGAGCTTTGTTGCTTCGTGCTAATGTCCCACGCTTCGCTTGGGACGATGTTGTTGTGACTGCTATCTATCTCATGAATCAGATACCATCCAAATATTGAACTCTCAAACTTCGTTACAGGCTCTCTCCTACTTTAGCCCCTATTATCTACCTTAATGTTGCCACCACGTGTTTTTGGGTGTATAGCATTTGTCCATCTTTATAAAAACCAACGCACTAAACTTGATCTTTGTGCAGTATATTGTGCTATAAACTCTGAGCAATATTTTCACTAATAATAAAAATTTGAATATGATATCAAAGATCCAAACCGTTCATCTTTCTACCGCCGTTAAAATATCATGTTTTCAAAAAAGAAAATCTAAAAAAAAAATGAAATATAGGGAGAAGAATGAAGTGTAAACGTAAACTACATTCGACGATTAAATATAAATCTAGAGTTTATGGATTGTGGTATCGAATTTCGGAGTTGACTCCTTCACGAAAGTTGTAAAGCTTGTCATTATGAGTATATTTTCTTTTTACATTTTTCATTCTTGTATATTAATTATTATGATTTTTTTTTAATTTTGCACTCAAATAAAAGCACTATCATTAGGGTTTGTAGGGTTAAAAATCTAAATGATGATGTGACCATCGTCCGGCATAAATGATGACACACCCTAACTTGAAATGTCCATCTGGACCCGAATGGAGCTGTGTTGGCTGACACCTAGAACGTGACGAAGCCATAAAGTGTAGTGACATGGAAAAATGTGAATAAATTAGGACCTAAAAGTTACTATTACAAGAGTGGGCATGTGAGCGGGATTGAACTTATTTCACACATGATGTCATAGCATAAGCATAAGTACAATAAAAGTAAAATAAGGATTATACCATCAGAAGTAACCTTCCACATGTTAGCGTTTCCTAGAAATCCTCGTCGTCATAAAGGCTCTACCACTAAATCCTGGAGGGACGAAAAATAAAGGTAAGAAGACCGAAAAGCAAAGTTTTGTAAAACCGATGTTTTCGTAAAAAGTTGTAAACCCTAGCTGTAAAACAAGTATTAGTTTTCAACAAATCATATTACATATAGTATAAAAACAATTACTATGAAAAGCAGTATTTCAGAATACGGTAAATCACTATATCTCATAAATAAAAACATATAATAGCATAAGCTCATCGACATATGGTGACATGCAAGCTCATACAGAGATATTCTGACATGAGATAGACTGACATGAGACAAGTTGGGTGTAATGAATCATCTACACTCTAGTACTACAATCACGTGAAGCTGCGCTAAGCGTGTCACATACAAGACATGTGGAAGGTTACTTATGATGGTATAATCCTTATTTTACTTTTACTGTACTTATGCTTATGTTTTGACATCACGTGTGAAATGGGCTCAAGCCCGCTCACATGCGCACTCTAGTAATAGTAACTTTTAGGTTTTAATTTATTCACATTTTTCCACATCACTACACTTTATAGCTTCATCACCTTCCAGGTGTTGATCGGCATAGCTCAATTCGGGGTCCATATGGACATTGTTGGTCAGGGTGTGTTAGATGATGCAATTACGAGCATTTGTATATTTCTTTTTGACATTTTTCATTCTTGTACATTAATTATATATAAGTTTTTATTTACGTTGAACTCCCCCTAAAAACATTATTGACGAGGGTTTGAGGGTTTCAAAAATTCAAGCGATGAGGTACTCATCGTCAATGCATAGAGGATGCGATCATGAACGTTTGCATATTTTTGTTCACATTTTTCACACTTGTAAATTAATTATTATTAATATTTTAATGTAATATGATATTTCCTACAAAATACCAAAGCACATTAAAAGATACTTAATAATTAATTTACAAGTGTGAAAAATGTAAAAAAAAGTATGCAAGCACTCATGATCACATCATCTATGCTTTGACGATGGTTACATCATCGTTTGGATTTTTAAAACCCTCCAAACCCTCATGAATAGTGTTTTTAGATGGAGTTGATAATTCATAAGGGTAAACTGCCTATTTAGTCCCTGAATTATCACCTAAGTGAAAATTAGGTCCCTAAACTATTTTTTTAGAAAAATCAATCATTGAATTATAAAAATCTGCCAATTACATCCATAATGTTATGTTTGAAGCTACTATATTCAATTTTCCTTTAGTTTAGTTCACATTACTTACATGTGATACACGGTGGATGGTAGATTGGTAATTTTACACAAAAAAATAGCATATGGAGTTAACTTTGGAGGGTAAATTAGATGTTCGATTCGCAACCTATATGAAATGTTAAGAGCCTATAGGCAAAAAAAGAACGGTAATACACTCTAAAGTGTGTCTAGTGACTTAAGTTCACAAAAAATTGAATAAATAGATTTGAATATAATTCAGGGACTTATTTTACCAAAAATATAATTCAGGGACCTAATTTGATATTTCCTACAAAATACCAAAGCACATTAAAAAATACTTTAAAATGTAAAAAAAAAGTATACAAACGCTCGTGATCACATCCTCTATGCTTTGATAGTGGTTACATCATAGTTTGGATATTTAAAACCATCCAAAACCCCGTGAATAGTGTTGTTAGATGGAGTTGATCATTCATAATATTCAACACTCATGAACAATGCTTTGACGCTGGTTACATCGTGGTCTGGATTTTTAGGGTTTAGGGTAGGTAGTGACACACCCCGACCCAAAAGTGGGGCGTGCTGGCCATCATGTGAGAGTGACGTAACCATGTGCATAGTGCGGAAGCAATAAAGAATAGAAATTTACAGATCAATTAAAACCGAAACACTAGCAATACTAGTGTAAAAAAAAGTGTGAATTCCACTAATACAGAGCATAAAAGTCTACGTGCAGTCAAGCAGAAGTACTAAATAGAAATAACACCCGAAGGTGGTCCTACATAAGTGAATTCTGTCAGAACGTCCGATGAGCTCCTCGTATGCCACCAACAAACACTACTTAATACCTAGAGGGGCGAAAAACAAAGTTGAGTGGGTCAGAAACAAATCTTTTCAAAACCTTTCTTTTCTCAAAAGTTATAACCCCTCGCCGTAAAACCTGTATAATTTCCCAGAAAAAAAGTATATACTCATATATAAAATTCTCAAAATCCTGCTGGAAAATATGTATGTATGAAAGTATGTATGCCATGCCAAAGTATCATAACTGAATGCCAAAGCATAACTCTGTGAATGTGATTGAATACTAAATAATCAACTCAGCCCTCGGCTGTATATAGCTCATAACAATCATCATATCATATAGCTCATACTCATCTCAATCATATCATCATATATATATATATATATATATATATATATATATATATATACCCTGCACACACATCAATACCACCTCTAGTGGTCTGCACAACATCACTGAATATAAACTAATATGCTCTAGTGCTACGATCACGTGAAGACTGAGCGATAAATCGCGAGTCACCTACGAGTCGAACCCACCTATAGTAGCCTATTCGACAGGACTGATCACCTAACTTGGATCCGAGGTGAGCATACGGTGCGGGATGTGAATATCACGTGAAGGACTGACGCCCTTTCTTTAGGCGGGAGCACTAATATCAGTGTGCAGGTTTATGAGCTCTAATCATATCACATCACATAATTCGTTCTCATCAACTAGTATATAAACTTACCTGCCACTTACATGTGTGTCCTCAGCACCAACATTAATATAAGCAATCAACAACGCATAATAAAATAAATAGATACTTTGCATGGCATTTCATATCGCATTTCATATCACATTTCACTTAAATTGATTTTCTGGGCATAACTCATTTATATAGGTATATACGGAAAAAAAATGCCCACTCACTGATAAGTAGATGGGTCGTAACCCCCATGCCTAGCCTGGCTACGCTCGTCCTCCGGATAGGTCTCGCCTATATGAGAAGTAAATGAAATAACGTTAATTAACGCACATAATCGAAACCTTAGAAATAACTTCTCATACATTGTCAATTTGGGTATATGAATATACCACTGTGATCTACACAATCTCAGGATCATCCCCATATTTTTAGAAAAATTTTCCGACCACCCACGCGCCGCTGTACGCCGACCACGTGCCCGGCACATGTAACGGAACCGTAAATGTAACAGAAACCATTAAAGATACCTGACGGCGTCAGAATATTCCATCAGACTTGACGGAATATTCGCTCTTCTTCTCCGGTGAACCTCGCCGGTCGCCGCCGTCCGCCACCAACTGAAACTCTGATTCTCACCAGTTTCTGGAAAAATTTCAAATCATCATAACTTTTTCATTTTTGCACCATTTTCTACGTACTTTATACCAAAATGAAGATCTCACAAAGATGAACACAACCATACCTGACTCGACCCCCAACTCGTCGGTGATTCGCTGGAAAAAGCCTTGATAATTTCAGCCAAAACGAAAACTCCCCGATCTCGCTATTCCGACGTCCAAAATCTTCAAATGAACTACTCTGAGCTTCCTTAGGACCTCATAAAGCTTCCTATGAACGTAGAATTCCTTGAAAAACGACATTTCACGTGTGCATGAATAATGCACAATTCGAAGGTTATGGTTTCGTGACGAATCGAAGGTTCCAGGTTCTAAAACTTGTACTAATGGCTTCCTAAGATCACAAGGAACATGAAAATGCTTACCTTAGCCTCGATCTGCAAAGTTTCAAATGGTTTTGGGGATCGTCCGTACAACACCAAGAGGGAGAGAGAGAGAGAGAGAGAGAGAGAGAGAGAGAGAGAGAGAGAGAGAGAGAGAGTCTAAGAGATAGAGAGAGTGAGAGAGAGAAAGGGTGAATGTGTGTGTGTGGTCCAAATACCACCAACCAAACACTCCCAAATGTAAATACACACGCATACCTGAATTTATGCCTAGGGGCATTTTCGTCATTTCACATCCATCGTACGAAATTTCCGGGACTGGCTATTACAGGTAGATACTAATTTAGTGATAACGTGGTATGTAGATATAGACTAACGTAGTATGGTATTTTTTATTTAATTATTTATTGAAATAAAATGTATTTTCTTTAACAGTTAATGAGTCAGGTTATATTACCCATTAATTTTAATAGTTTGAGTTCGGGTTGAGTCATACTCCCTCTTTATTTTAACAACTTTGATATGACACGACACGATCAGGTATGTCATATAAACGGCATGTTCTTCAGGTCTAATCTTTCACTAAAACATCGTCCCAACTCAAATCATCACATTAGATATAAGCAAATGGTCACATTATAAAATTGGAAAACTCTGCCTAAAGATTATGTGTGTGTGTGTGTGTGTGTGTGGGCCTAGTTAGGCAGGATATGGTTCTTCTGAACTTGGACCTGACATTTGTATCGTGTTTTTCATGTTCTTATTGTTTTCATGACATACTTGATAGCTTAATGGGTCGTGTCGTGTAACACTTGTTAAAATGAACAAGTAATATGACCTGACTTATTGCTCGTTAAAGAAAATATATTTTAAATCAATAAATGATCAAATGAAAAACGTAGTATTCTATATATATACAAACGCTCGTAATGGCTAGCTCTACAACTTTTATGGAGAGGTCAACTCCGAAATTCACCACCATAAACCCACAAGCTATAGATTTAAATTTAAGGGTAATTCTTGCTTTACTACCATGAAGTATTGTGATTTTCAAACTTTTATACATCAAGTTTGTTTCAATCCAGTTTCATACATAAAATTATGTTTTTCTCCCAAATTCAGACTTCTGTTAGGTTGACCGTTAGTAACTCCGTTAAAGTATGATGTGGCTCCCACGTTGGATGATGATGTGGCACTTTGGCTCCACGTAGACAATTAAAAAATTAAAAATTAGATTTATTTCATAAAATAAAAAATAAATATTTTTTCCCGTCGACTCCTTGCTTGCTAACTTCGCCTAAACGGCTTTTCAATCTCTCACATTCGCCGCCGTTGCTACTCTACCCCCACATCCCATTTAAATTCCTAAATAATTTTTGGGGTTTTTGAACTTTAATCATTCAAGAAGATTAAAATTTAATAAAAACCTGGTGTTAGATTGAATATTGATTTTAGTCCCTTAATGTGTAATTTAATTCAAATTCATATTATATTTTTGTTTTTATATTTAATAGATAACTTATTTAATGTTATTACATTAAATTTTAAATTTATTATTATACACATTTTAATTCATTAATTTTATTTAACTTTCTCTAATTAGTGTACCTAAACATCAGTATCGTAATATATTTTACTAAATTAGTGTACCGAAATGTCGGTACCTAAATATATTTGTAACATCCCACATCGCCTAGGGGAGTGATCCTTAAATGTATATTCTCATCCCTACCTAGCACGAGGCCTTTTGGGAGCTCACTAGCATCGGGTTCCGTAGGAACTCCAAAGTTAAGCGAGAAAGGGGCCAGAGCACTCCTAGGATGGATGACCCACTGGGAAGTTGCTCATGAGTTCCCAGAAACAAAACTGTGAGGACATGGTCGGGGCCCAAAGCGGACAATATCGTGCTACGGTGGTGGAGCGGGCCCGGGAAGTGATCCACCCCGAGCCGGGATGTGACAATTGGTATCAGAGCCAATCCCTGGCCGTAAGTGTGCCGACGAGGACGTCGGGCCCCTAAGGGGGGTGGATTGTAACATCCCACATCGTCCAGGGGAGACATCCTTAAATGTATATTCTCATCCCTACCTAGCACGAGGCCTTTTGGGAGCTCACTGGCATCGGGTTCCATAGGAACTCCGAAGTTAAGCGAGAATGGGGCTAGACCACTCCCAGGATGGGTGACCCACTGGGAAGTTGCTCGTGAGTTCCCAGAAACAAAACCGTGAGGGCGTGGTAGGGGCCTAAAACGGACAATATCGTGCTACGGTGGTGGAGCAGGCCCGAGAAGTGATCCAACCCGGGCTGGGTAGTGACAATATTACACTAAACTAGTGTACCAAAATATCCGTACCTAACCATATTATACTAACCCAGTGTACCGAAATGTTCGTACCTAAATACATTGTAATGAATTAGTGGTGGATTAGAAAATATGCAAAAACATAAGTGTACCAAAAAATCCCTACAAAAATATTTTCTTATTTAAGATGCTTACCATAATGAGAATTAAAATTTATAATATTTTCATAAAATTTAAATTCTTAAAATTATAAATAAATAAATAAAAACATTGAATACATATGCTGGCATTAAATAGGGTTTAGGGACTAAAATCAATTTTTAATCTTGTATAAGACATTTTTCTAAACTTCATCTTATTTAGGGATTAAAATCTAGTTTTCTAATAATTTTTCCCGTCAACTTCTTGCTTGCTGACGCCGCTACTGCTCGACCAAAGAACCCACAAGGATTTGCTCCGTCTGAAATTTAATGCTCTCTAATCTGCATAACCCGTCAAGTCAGCCACCTCACTTCGTCGTCGGCAACCCGTCTCCACCTTGCACTGACAAAAGCACCGATCATCCACCGAAGGATGATCAGATGGAGCTTCTGATGTTGAAGACGCTGTTGTTGGCAGGAAACACCTCTTCCATTTCCATCGACTCCTGTCTCCTGTTTTTTGGCATCAAATACTACAATGAATGAGGAGCACTAGCAGAAATCACTCACTAAACCTGCTAAAGCTATCTTAGAGGGAATAAAGCAGGTATTGAAATTGCACTCTTGTTATATGGTTAGGCCATCTCCATTTAACCCCCCTCCAGATTATAGCCTTACAAGAAATTTTTTTTTTTTAATGAATTGTGCTAAGCCATATTTATATATCATCTCCAACCGAAGGGGGCTATTTTTTAGTCCCCTCAATAATTTATTATTTTAAGTTTGTTATTTAATTTTATTGGTTAATTGAATTAAACTACCATATTAAAATAAGATTTTCAGACATATTTTGAGTGTCACTTGTCGCTAAATGAATAAATCTCCAGATTTCTTATCCTTATATAATCTCAATAATTTTTCGGATAGGATTTTGAGTGACACACGTAGTACTCGAGTGGAGATTGTGTTGCTATTTGTTAGGTGTTGTTTAAGTCTCATGTTTTTAAGTTTCATGTTGTTTAAGTTTCATGTTGTTTAAGTTTCAATAACTCTCCCAAGTAGTACTATGGTGGAGATTGTGTTGTTATTTGTTAAATGTCGTTTTAAGTTTCATATTATTAAACATTTTAATTTTAATACGACACCTTAAAAATTCAAAGTACAACAACTTAAATACTAGAGATTACAACAACTAAAATATTAAAAGAGTGTTTAGATGAATAGAATGTGAAGAATTGAAATAAAATTAGGTAAGATAGTATGAAAATGTGAAAATGATGTGAGAAATTGTGTAGAAATAGTTTACGTATTTATAGAAAGAAAAAAATTAGAATTTTTAAATTTTTTTTTTTAAATTACTTCTTAAAAAAGAAAAATTCAAAATCCAACGGCTAGCTGACGTCAACTAGCAAGTGGGTTGCTGACAGCTGGGCCCAACTTTTCGGGTTGGCTGGCTGGTTATGTTTGCCCAGTCCTCTATTAGGGATAGATTTTGTGTCAAAATGGATCATATTTTGGCATATAACCCTTTGGCCGGCCCGGTTGGAAATAGCCTTATAAAGCTTTGAAATGGATTCTTCTATGCTTTGTTCAGATTCAATTTTGAAGCATCGGGCCATGAAGCTCGTCTACACCTTCGAATCCTTCAAGGCGCCTAACAAAGGATGTGTCGGCGGACTTCGTCCTTTCTTTACCTTCAAATCCCCAAAACAAAATATAAAAAAAATCTTTGTTTCTTCCGCGCTTGAGTGCGATACAGCCCTTTGAATCCGGTCACGACATTCAAATCATCAAAATTCATCAAGCCAATATCACACCCATATTATAATTCTTTAATTTTTTTTTTCAATTTCTTTAACTTTTAATGTCCACTTAAACCCACGGTGCACGTGGCACCAATTATTATCCACGTCGGCGCGACATTACACTTTAATAGAAGTTTTGACAAAAATGCTGACATAGGTATGAAAGTGTCACACAACTTGGTTTGAAAATCAAGGCACTTGACAAGTGAGAATTATCCTAAATTTAACCATTAATTATTGTTTACATTTATGATCTATTATTCTCACTAAATTTCTTCTTTTTTTTTAGATTTTCTTTTTTGAAAACATGATTTTTTTAGCAGATGCAAGAAAGATGAATGATTCGGATTGTAGATAACATTCAGATTTTGACTGTTTGTGAAAATATTGTTCAGAGTTAATAAAAATTTTAAAAACTATATTCAAGTTGTATGTATTTGTAATGGCCGGTGTACGAGTGGCAAATATACTCAAGTTAGGTACTCTTGATTTGAGCATAATATTGTATTAACATGCCTTATATTCTATGTAAAGGGCACAAGAGCATCACAACACAGATAAACATGATCATAGAAAATCTGGGATTGTTCAAGAATGTCATGCAGCAACTAGTTAGTTGTACATCCTATAAAAAAAAACCAAAACTAGTTAGTTGTACAGGCTGTTAGAATTAGTGGTGTACATCTGTCAATTGCAAAATAATCATTATTTCTTTTTTTTCTTTTTTTGGTCAAAGTATACTTGACACACCCCGTCCCGAAGGAGGGCATGCTGGCCGTCACGTGAGAGTGACGTAACCATTTACACAGTTCGGAAGCTTTAAAGATACAAATACTAAGATATAACACCCGAAGGTGAAACCTACATTTGTTCAATTCTGTCAGAACACCGTTGAGTTTCCTCGTGGCCACCAAAGCTCTGCTCTATCTCGAACCTGGAGGGGCGAAAAACATAAAACTGAGTGGGTCAGTAAAACAATTCTTTTCAAAACCTTTCCTTTCAAAAGTAATAGCCCCTCGCCGTAAAACCTGTATAATTTTCCCAGAAATAATGTATATACTCATATATATATCTTTCTCAAAAACCGCTGTAAAACAAGTATGTATGAAAGTATGCATATGCCATGCCAAAGTATCAACTGAATGCCAAAGCATCTCTGTGAAAGTGATTGAATCATCAAATATCATCGCAGCCCTCAGCTGTATATAGCTCATATCATACTCATCAATTCATATATCTCATCATCATCATAATCAAATCATATATATACCCTGCACACACATCAATACCACCTCTAGTGGTCTGCACAACATCATTGATAATAAACTAATATGCTCTAGTGCTACAATCACGTGAAGACTGAGCGATAAATCGCGGGTCACCTACGAGTCGAACCCACCTATAGTGGCCTATTCGACAGGACTGAGCACCTAACTTGGATCCAAGGCGAGCATGCGGTGCGGGAGGTGAACAACACGTGAAAGACTGAGCCCCTCTCTGGGCGTGAGCACTAATATCAGTGTGCAGGTCTATGAGCTCTAATCATATCACATCACATCACATTTCATCATTCGTTCTCAATAACTAGCATATAACTTACCTGCCACTTACCTGGGCGTCCTCAGCACCGACATTAATATAAACAATCAATAATGCATAATTAAACAAATAGATACTTTGCATGGCATTTCATATCGCATTTCATAACACATTTCATTTAAACTGATTTTCTGGGCAAAATTCATTTATATAGGTATATACGGAAAATAACTGCCCACTCACCTGGAGTTCGCCCTACAACTCCCTAGCACAACACATCAAGGCGTCATGACAATCGGCGCCTAGAACAATCATCAAATCATGCCTCAGAAATCATATCGATAGAATATAAACTTATATAAAACACGTCACTATGTAGTTCAATCCGGAAGATCTGCAACTCAGATTTCCAATCTGTAACTTCCGGAGGTCCATAATAAATCTCTAGAACAACATCCTAAAATTTCATGACCATCCAACGGTCGGATCTCCGTCAATTGCCAAAACTAAGTGACGGTTAACATTATATTTTATGAACTTACAACTCCAATCTCGGGAGATCCGTAAATCGGATTCTCGATCTGTAAGTTCCTATAATCCTCAAATATTACGTATTACAACATATCAAAGTTTGGTGACGATCCGACGGTTGGATCGTCGATTCATATTTTAGCCTAACCATGCATCGTATCGAAATTAAGTCCAAATGATCAACCAATGTTAAACCACTATCAAAACTGAACTCAGGACATCCAATATAGCTTAAAAATAACATTGGCGGCCCACTGGCCACGCGCCGCCACACGCGCCGCCGTGGGTGGCGGTCGGCCGCCCCGGCTCGCCGGAAAATTCAACTTTATCCAAAAATTACCAAAATTTGTAGAATTGAAGATCTCAAAGAGTAGAACAACTTTCATACCTGCGACCAAGGCCAATTCGTCCTGGAAAGGCTCCAATTTCAGCAAACCCGTACGAAACCCTAGAATTTGGTGTGCTCGAATTCGACCTCCAAACTTGTTCCAACGCTTCAACCACTGCCTGGGCTTTGTTCTAGGCCTCAAGAGGATGCCATGGGTGGTGGTAGTTGGAAGAAATTGCTTCGGGATTGGGTGATTCGAAGCCAAGACCGCCACACCCCTCTTTGCGGTTTCACCCATTTTCAAGGCCAAATCTCTCCAAATTTGAGATGGAATGGATAGAGGAAGGGTCCTAGAGTGTTTCCCATGAGGTTTCTTGAAGCAATTCGCCGGAAAAACGGGTGGAAATCAACGAAAATAAACATGGGTGCCAACCGGGTCGAAAACGGGTCAAGGGGATCCGGCCGATCCCCCGCGCCACACTCTCCCTCCTTTCTTCCTTTCCCTGTTCCGATTGGCTGGGCTTCTTCCTCTCTCCTCTCCCCATTCGCCAGCTCTCTCCTTTCTCTCCCGGAGCTCTCTTCTTCTTCCTCCTGGTTGGGCAGTTTTTGCCCAATCTTCTTCTTCTTCTTTTCTCTTCCGCCAGTCACACACACACACACACACAAAAACTCATTTCTTCCAATCCCAGCCATCCATTAATTTCTTCATTAAATCTGGGCCGTCCATTTTCATAAAAGAAATTCCATATTTTATTATTATAATTCCTAAAATGCCCAAACTTCAAACTTTAATATCTTTTTCGATATAATTCCAAATCACAAACCGCTTGCGCCCACGCATCCGTAGTGACGAGTACTACGAGGATATGTCAAGAAAACAAATCTTAGATGGCACAACACAACGATTAACCTCGAACAATGCGCGTGCCTCAAAGGGCATTTTTGTAAAATCCTTTATTAAAACTTTAAAAATTCTTAAAATCAGGGACGGGCTGTTACAATACTTCATTACAAAACAAGCATATACACATTAGAGGTCCAAATACAATATCCACATAAGCAAAATAATGGACCTCAAAAGTAACCCAAAAGCCCAACCAAAGTTTGAGCCCACAACAGAGAAACAGACGCCTAAAGGTCTTTTTCCAGCACCTTCGTCGATATCACCGAAGCTCCTCCGACGGTCTCGAAACACCACCACCAACCAAACCCATACCAGCACCTCAAAGGTAGAAAGAACAAGGATCTCGTCTTCCAGCAGATAATAACACATCGAACATGACCACCAAATAGAAGAAGCTTGTGGCGATACCACAAACAACACTGCCAAATTTGGCAGACAAAGAGAAGGAGGTGGTGTAGTCACCCGAGCCGGTATAAACACCGGAACTCTACTCACCTTCTCAGATGATGACCACAACAGATCGCAGTCAAAATTGGTTAAAGGTCGGATCCGAGGTGAAATTAGTGGAAGGCAGGTGAAGTTCATGTAGATGGGTGTGTAGATGAGTGGTTTGAAAAGCTTCCATTTTCTCCACAATTTTCTTGGTTTCCGAACAGTATTTTCTTAGCTTCCAAACATCATTTTTTTAAGGGTAATGTTAAGGAGACTAAGATGTAGACTAAATTTGTAAACTACTTATGTAGACTAAATTTGTAAACTAAATAACATGAAAGTTGATAATTGAATTGTTACTTAAATGTAATTAACGTGTTTATTTCATATTGATAACACATCATTTAGTATACAAATTTAGTCTACTTAACATTACTCTTCTTTTAATTTCACCGGTCTATACATTTTTTATTGATCCATTTTTTAGTCAACTTTTTAAAATTCTCCTCTAGTTACTTATTTATTTTATTTTTATAGATAGAGAGAGATTTAATTCGGAGATTTCGATTTGTAGGAAATATATCACTAGATTAAGTGTTAATTGGTTCTAATTCTTCCCTTTGGAATTAAAAAATAGCAATTTCAGCAATAGATATCTACCATATATTCAAGTAGAATATTTTTCACTTGATGGCAGCTAGGGTAGACTAAAACATTGACCTGCTCACTTCGACCATATCCACTCTAAGAAAAAGACGGGTATAAAATATGAAAGGATTACAAACATTAATTTTATTAACCATGGGCCAGAATGGATCAACCACAAAGTTTACAAGTTAATCATGATAAGTTGACTTCAAGTTGTTCTAAGGGCCGTCGGGTGATGAGTACAAGTAGAACGGGTCCAAGATTTGAAACACGCTAAAGACGATTCTAAACCCAATATGTTATTTGTTGGATAATATTAGGGATACCAAATTTTTAAATCAAATAATGTTATTGTTGATGGTTGAATTATTACTTAATCATTGATTAACGTGTTTAGAATCTTGAGTAGAAATTTTCTTCTATTTCATTTGTTCGATATTGGTTAAGTTGGTGCTTCTTATGACAAGCACTTCAAGTGATTTTGTAATACAAAAACATTTTCTCTGAAAACGCTTTCGGTCATTTTAAAAGTAATTTCAAATAAACCGATAACGGTGGCAATACATGCTAAATAAAATACGAAAATCAAACTTTCGTATATTTACAAGTCTTTAATTCACGAATCAAAACGGGCACCGACCGCGAACTATTGAAGGAGTAAGCAATGGCATAACCTACACTGCATTTGTCAAGTTGAAATATGAAATAGAGCTGACGTACTGAAACTTGTCATTAATTAAAATTCCAGGAAGTATTATTGCTGATTAATTCACAAAACACCGGATGATTAAGTAGATTAGTCAGGTAGCACATAATTGGCAGCCAGCTAAAACTCATTTTATAATTTGTACTCCACACAAAGTCGATGTTATATATTCGATTTATATATTAGTTTTGTATTGCACTTCTTAAGAAAACGTGATTTGTTGAGTTCATACTATTTTTGTGCAAGTCCATCATACATTATCAGTAGCGGTTTTGGGTAGTGCCCTTGCACAGGTTTCCATCCTAAAAGATGTTATCAATTACATGTCTCAACGGTGGCGGAGTTAGAAATTCATTGTAAGATGGGTCTTTTATGTCATATGAAATAAACTACATAAATTATGGCAAATATAATTAATTAGAGAAAAATTAAAGATTTTTCTCTTTATTATTTGCAATAAAAATATTAATCAAATATGAAGATACAACTTTCAAATTTGTTTGAAAAATTCACATTAGATTCGATCACAAATTTATTTTTCCCTTTTAAAGATGCAAAAATATGTATATTTGTATTTATATTTACATTTTTACGGCGAAGATGGATTTTACACCCTTACATTAGAGAATATTCCAACCAACAAGAAACGTAAAATGTCCATTTCAATGTATTTTACATCTCCCATTGGAGATACAATAGAACCTCTATTAAGTCATAAAGTTGGGACCAAACTAATTTCGAAACTTTAGTGACACATCCTAACCCGGATATCTAAGTGGACACTAAAATCAAGGCGTGCTGGACGAACCTGGAAGGTGACAAAGCATTTGTGTGGGAGTTATGTGTAAAAGTGTTAATAACTTAAAAACCGGAGCATATAACTAATTTATTATAAGAGTGAGTACACGGGATGTACCTATATTACAAAGTCAAGTATTATCATAGCATCGCTAATAGTGCAGTAAAAGTAAAATTATTCCATCATGAGTAGGATGGATATTGCAAAACTACAGGAATTAAAATTCTTGCATTTACTGGAGTAGATGTTAGAACCACCAAAGATCCCTCGATAGTCACAGAAAATCAGGGTTTTATAACCTTGGTTTTTCTCAACATAATAACCTCTCGCTGTAAAACCCGTATAGTTTTTAAAATCATACTATGTATAAGTATGAATCAAGTACCGTATAAAACAATTATTTTCAAGTATACATTAAATCATAAAATCTCAACAACACTAAATAATATGCTTTGTTCATTAAAATAGGTAGACACACAAGTCCATATAGAAAGTAGCTACATGAAACAGGCTAAGTTTAATAATTTACGCTCTAGTACTACATACACGTGAAGATGGCGCTACGCGTATCACATACGAGTCCTAGTTAATGCAAACCAGTACATGCTGGCATCTACAATGGATCCAACGTAATTGAAGGCACATTGTTGACTGATCCAAGCTTGTATCACAGCATTGTTGGCTCCTTGCAATATTTAACCTTTACAAGGCCAGACATTGCATACGCAGTCAATTTTGTGTGTCAATTCATGGCTGCTCCCACAGAAGTACATTTTGGGGCAGTTAAAAGGATGTTGAGGTTTCTAAAAGGAACTATGCAAAATGGTGTAACATTCTTAGCTGATGCAAAAGTGGGAATTACTGTATTTAGTGATTCTGATTGGGCTGCAGATTTAAACACCTGGAGGTCAGTCACAGGTTATGTAGTTTACATTGGCAACAATCCAGTCTCGTGGCAATCGAAGAAGCAGAATTCAGTTTTGAGAAGCTCCACTTAAGCTGAATATAAAGAATTAGCTCACACTACAACTGATGTAGCATGGATAAGAAACATTTTGAAAGACATGGCTGTTGTGATACCCTTTCCACGTGTGATATATTGTGATAATAAGTCTGCCATTGCTCTGAGTGCAAATCCAGTTTTTCACTCCAGGATTAAGCACCTCGACACGAACTATCACTTTGTCCGAGAAAAGGTTCAAAGGGGCGATCTTCAAGTCCAATATTTGCCTATGGATGAACAAACTACAGATATATTAACAAATGGATTACATAGTCCTTCTTTCTTGAAGCATTCCTACAATCTCAAACTTGGGAACCCTGTTGAGATTGAGGGGGGATGTTAACTGATATATACACATGTTAACTGATATATACACATCAGCATTGTTTTGGATACATGTCAGCATGAATGTTTACACATCAGCAAGGCAGTTAGGGTGTTTGTTAAGATTGTAGAAATATAAGGAAGTTAGTTAGTCAGTTGCTCATCTCCAAAGCAAATGATAGATGTATAAATACTTACTTCCTTCTCTCTGTAATTCATTCGAGTAATGTAATCTTTGGTCATTCATTTCCTCTCTGAACATTCTGTGATTGTTCTTCTTTTCATTCTTCGCCTTTACTGCAATTCATAGCTTATTGTTAACAACATAAACATAAATCAGATTAAAGTGGTTCACCAACCAAGTCTCAACCTATAGGAATTATAGAGAACATAAAAGTGGTGTGAGTTGGTGACTTAGTGGATGGGGGCCCCACCATGAATATTATTCCACCAATATTCGATGACCATTCTTGACCACTCTCATATAAAAATTTAAAAAAAAAATGATAGAAGCTTTATCTATATTATATATTACGAGAACACACATTGTCAACCTTTTTGCCCCTTTTTTCCAATTTTACCCCTCACTTTTGAATACACAATGTTGAGATGAGGAGGGCAAAATAGTAATTTTGTACCTTTTGACAAAATGACAATCATATCTCCATTTTTCCTATTTTGCCCTCACTTTTGATACACAATATTTACATAATGAGGGCAAAATAGTAATTTTGTATCAAAATATTTACCTAAGATAAAAATATGCACTTATTAAGAGAAATTGTCCCACCATCATTTTTTCATACAGGTAAGTGAAATCATGATATTTTTTGGATAGTTTGAATGAACTGAAGCGGTTGTGCTTGAGAAGATCGTGGGAGGAGGTGGGTAGTTGTTCACACACACAATGTGTGTGCTCTCTGCTAGTTGATTATTAAGAAAACATACAGTTCTCAAAAAGGACATCCTAAAGTAAATTAGAACTCTCCTCAAACCAACAACTGAAAATAAGACCAATTTGACCATTCGATAAGCTGCTACATTGGTGGATTTGCATACATGGCAGACTTTAGAATCAACAAAGCGTCGAGGGCTAGTTTTAATATCCTCAACGATCAAATAGACCCAGGCCGGTGGCTGCCAATGGCTTGGACAACCTGTAATGCATCCCCTTCCAGGATGATGTGCCGCTAGTTTTGTTTCAAGGCCAAAGAGACACCATCTCTAGCTGCTGCCACTTCAACCATCTTCGAGGAAGTAACGTTGGGTATCTTCACCACTTTGTTAACATCAAATTAATTGATTAAAAATCATTAGCATTATCATTATCAAATTTCTATTGAATTTTAGGGACTGCCAGATTCTGATATTGTTAAACTAGAAGAATTATTAAGACTCGTCGAGTGGCTGTCATTTTTTTATTCATTTTATTTAATTTACAGTTCCTGCAACTATCAACAAATATATAGCACCAAATGGATATGCACAAATAGAAAAAAGAGATGACAAAATGTGTCATTTTCTTACCAATATTATAGCCCTCTCTATCATGTAGCAGTTAATCTCTTCAATTATCTTTTTCATTTTTTGTAGAAGTATGTACACCCACCTACATTGGAGAAATTTTTCAGTGTGACCGTCACACGAGGCGGTACACCACGTGTCCCTATATAAATAGTGGGATATGTGTGTTAAAAGGTTAATAACTTAAAAATTAAAATTTTCCACCACTTACATAAAAACACGTGATGTACCATCTGTGTTCTTATCACAACTAAAAATTTCTCCCTACATTGAACTTTCACCATCCTTCAGTTAAATGCTTATTTTTTATTTAACTCATATATGTCTACCAAATTTGAATTCAAAACTTTCTTCAATCAAATTTTCTTACCATATCAATTGATCTTTAGTTTTAGATATATACTCATAAGCTTTAGCTTAAACGTCATTTTTCTTGTTGGGAGATGGTAAAATGGTAGGTCCTAAGCCAAAGTCCTGACGTGAACAATTTTTTTTTCCTTTAAACAAACTATATTATCTACACTAACACCAAATCCAACCCAATCCAACCCAACCTAAATGTTTGGGCTAAAAGCCAAAAGCCAAGCTCCGCCCAAAAATTAGCCCAGGATTCGGCGTGGGCTCCATCGGTGAGCCTGAAACCGAGCGTTTGTGCGCCAAACACCCTCCACCCACTCGCCAGACGCGCGCGACGGGCTAGCTATCAGACCGACTAGGCCCCACCCACGTGGGCATGTCGGCCACGTTCCCTAGGCACGCCAACGGCTATATTGATCCAACGGATGGAATCAACAGGCCGTTGGTTGATCCAACAGCCTAGATTCAAACTTTTTTTTTTATATTTATATATTTGTTGAATCCAATGGCTGATATCGAATATAATCAAATCTAACGGTAAAAAAAAAGATCTAACGGCCCAAATTTAAATCCAATAGCTAAAATAATTAAAAAAATTATTTAACTCAAAATTCACCCAAAAACTCTATAAATACCTATGTATTTGTTCAAACATTGACACAAAACTCACTTTTCTCCTACAATTCTTCCAATTTTTCCTTCTACCATTTCTTCCCATTTCCAAATTTTTCAAGATGGCAAGAGAGCATATTAGAGGTCGTAATTGGACATGTGAGGAAGATGTTGTTTTATGCTTGGCATGTGTTTTCATTAGCGAAGATGGTGCAGTTGGCACGAATCAAAATAAAAAGGTTTTGTAGGATAAAATCATTGAAAAGTTCCATGAAAACTGCAACGGCGGCGAGAGGGAAGGTGGTGGCGTTTACGATCGGTGGAAGACTACCAACAAAGCATCCACTTTATGGAAGGGAAGCTTGGAGAGAGCCGTGGTTGACATGGCTAGTGGAAGAAGCGCCGCAGAAATTGTGAGTTTTTTTGTTGATATTTTATTTGTCATGTACATAACATTATTTTGCAACTAATTGTTTTAATGTATTTTTTTGCATAGGGTGACAAAGCAATGGCAATTTACAAGACAAGAGTAACACCAAAAAATCAACCTTTTAAGTTGCATCATGCTTGGGACGTCCTCAAGGATTGTCCGAGTTGGGCAACCGATGCGGACCAACAATGGGGAAGATTATTTCAACATGAAGCCGCATCGACAAATGATGGAGATGAAGGTGTCGATGAAATGACCCCAACTTCTTCTATTGCAAGGCCCCAGGGAAGAGATAAGCAAAAGGAAGCAAAGAGAAAAGGGAAGTCCCAAGAGCCGATGAGTGGACACATTGCTACCGGATTTGCAAGATTGTCCGAAATTAATTTACGATAGTCTACATAATTTTTTTTTTTTTAAAAAGTTAATTTAAGAAAAAAATTAGCCTAAGTTCATTCTTTAATAATCTGGGGCTAAAATTTTAGGTCAGAAGAGTTGGAGTAGAAAAGCTGTTTCTGGGCTAAAAGCTAACTTTTCTGAGCTAAAAATTTTAGCTTTTAGCCTAAGGGTTGGAGATAGAGTAGGGGAATGGGCCAACCATCTTAATGTGTTTCAAATTCGCTTTTGGCGAGAATCGAACCTAATACCTCTTACTTACAAGTGAAGAGAAATACCACTAGACCGTAGTACTAAGTGGCTGAAGTGAACAAAAATTAAATTTGTGTTTTATATGTGTCCAGACAACTTAATTTTTTTACTTGTTTTGGTCATACTTCACCAACCATCTTTTGTGTTTGTATGTTTACTTCAAAAGCTATTTATCCCACAAAGCAATTTGATGTAATATATAATTATGCATGGCAATAAATTGTAACATGCGATTTTGCCTTATAATATTTTTTTTCTTTTTGCCTTATAATAATTCTCCGACATGAACGTTGACGACGATCCATCCAAATACAAATACAAAGTAAATTAAGAAAAATAATAAAAAGAAACACATTTTTTCTTCATCATACATGACTGGCAGGCCCATTAGGGTTGGTGCTTCATTTGATTCGACGGCAGAGAGTGATGCCATCACCAACGGGAAGCATGCAGATCTCGATCCTAGGGTCAGCAGCAAGTGCCTTGTTGAGCTCGAGGACGAAGTCCCTGTAGTACCTGACGTACTTGCGCAGTGGGGCATCAGGGGGTGCGACCACAGAGCCATTCCATAGGGTGTTGTCGTAGCCGATCAAACCCCCAACCTTCACCAAATCAATCAGCCTCTTGTGGTAGTTGATGTAGTTGTCTTTGTCAGCATCCACGAAGATGAAATCGAATGACCCATGATTCTTCTTCTGCAATAGCACATTAATTGTGAGTCCCCAAGAATATGATCGAGGGTATATGTACGATGTACATTGTCTCGTCAAAACAAAATATTTAAATTCTAACAATATAAACATGCTTCTGTAAAAAAAAAAAACGACATAACATGTCAGACCGCTGCTGAACAGCTTTTGAGAACTAAGTATTTACATCTTCGACCAATAGGTCGAGCACCGGGAGGGCAGGGCCTTCTCTGAAGTCGATCTTGTGGGCAACACCGGCCTTTTCGATGATCGGAAGACCCAATTCATAGTTTTCCTTGTTTATGTCCATGGCCAAGATCTGTGATCCCAAATCAATAAATAAAAACCATTATATCCAAATTTTTTATAAACATTTTTGGGTATTTTTAATTGAAGGTGAGGCATTGAAAATATACCTTTCCATTATCAGGAATGGCAAGGGCAGTGGCCAGGAGGGAGTAGCCGGTGTAAACTCCAATTTCCATGGTGTTTTTGGCATTGATCAACTTGAGAAGCATGTTCAAGAATTGCCCTTCATCAGCTGATGTGGTCATGATGTTCCTATTTATTTTCCATTAAAAAAATCAAATTATAAACAAAAAATTAAGAAAATAATATCTGAAAATTAATCTCCTAAAAAAATCTGAATTTAGTTAATTTAATTAGGTTTAATTGATGAAAATTAAAGCAAAATTCACAAACCATGGATGCTTTGCAGTCACTTCTCTGAGCTCCTTCATGGATTCAGGCTCCCTTGGGTACACACTTGTCTCCAATATATACTGCACAAAAATCAAACCCCAAAAACCAAAACATGAGCTTCATCATAAACCTTAATCACCTTCCAAATTTTGCAAATCTAGACGTAGCCAAGTTGACAAGGACAGTATGCCCTCGACACCCAAGTTTAAATTCTCTCATCGCAATGTATACTAGATTAGAATACCGCTTGAAACAAAACATCGCGTTCGAGATTATGAAAATATATACCTGGTAAAGAGCATCACTTTGGAGAAGGCTCTTGTGGCCAACCTCTTGGTGCCTCCCTGCCTGAGTTTGCTGCTCCTCTCCATTGGCTGCCATTGCTGCTCTGTGTTTTTTCTTTTTCTTCTCTTCTTTTACTTTGCTTTGGATTGCACCAGATTTTCTTCTCTTATATGACTAAAAGGTTACGCACAGGAAGATGAACCTGAATTGAAAGAGGAAAGAAGAAGGTATATATGGATCGAGTCTCCGGTTCGAACCGGATGGTTGGTTGGACCTGCCACCAGAAACCGGTCCGGGGTTGGTGGGTGACTAGGTCAGAATTTATGCGAGTTAAATGGGGCCCATTGATCTGGTAAACGGTATCATCATCGATGTAATAGGATCCTCTCCAGATTCTCTTTGTGGGGATCTGAAAGATCAATCAATCATATCCGTTCATCGTATATCGTACGGTTAGAAATTATTTTAAATTTTAAATTAAATATAAATAGCACCTAACGAAAACTGACCACATAATTTATGATGAACGAACACGATTAATTGATCTCTGGATTTCCACAAAGAGGATCCACTGAGGATCCTTGTCCATCATCGATGTTGTAGGACTTATGGTGTTGTGGTTGGGTTTTGGTGACAGCATTTTTTGTAATTATCACGTCATCGTTATTTTCCCTTCTATTGGTGGAATTTCAACTAAAATTTTGCCAATATCATCATGTATCTTCCTACATTCACTAAAGATTTTTCTTGAATATCTTTACCAAATTTAGGGAATTAATATTGGGCACACAAGGCAAGTAATTTTTGCGCTCTTTCTTCACCAAAACGTAAAGGAGAAATTGTACGACGTGAAGTCTATAGTATGATATTATGTGTTTTCAGAGTAAGAGGTCTTAGGTTCGAATCTCGTGGATGGCGAATTCGATACTAAATTAGGTTGTCCATTGTGTGGCTTAACTGAACTCCCCCTTCCTCTCAATGTAAAACATATTGTTGTATTAAAAAAAAAAAGCGTGTATTTAATTTCATAAAAAAATACATTTTTTACACATAAAGATGTATTGTTTATTAGGAAAACTTGAAAAAGGCTTGAAAATTTTGAGTTTTAACGTTAAGGATAAAATAAAGGGTAAAGTGAATAGTACCAAGATTGGCTTTTTAGTGTAAAAATATGATTTTTTGTTAAAGTGAATAATACCGGGAGCTTTTCGTTAAAATTCCCTTATTTATTTAAACAAATTTTTATTTAAAGCGTGATATAAATTTTTCTTATCTTAATTTTAACCATATATTTTTATCTATCAAACTATGATTTATTATAGGGGTGGGTTCGGTACGGTTACCATGCCTAAACCCTCGTACCAATTACCATACCAAACTTTCAGTTTGGTAAAATCTATTACCATTACCGTACCAAACTTTCGGTATACCGAAGTTTGGTTGGCATAGTATGACAATGGTAATTGCCATTTTGTTTTGGGACAAAATATGTTTTTGTTTTTTTAACCCAATTCCAGGGCAAAACTTTTTTTTTGTACCTTTATCTCATACATTGTAGCTTAAATTCATCTATTATTCATCGTTCACAGTTCACACACACAATAATTCAAATGATGCATCAATATTCATGATGAAAATTAAGCTTACAATCCAAATAGAAGTTAAGAACCAAAACAAATAGAAGTTAACAATCCAATTAGAAATTAAAGTTTCAAACCAAATGAAAATTGGAACTAAACTTCAAAAAGTAGAATTCATTGATCAGTTATTCAAGTTTGAGATGTTGAAGTTTTTGGAGGAGGCATTGACCTTGTAGAAGATTGAGCTTGTGTCAAGCCTACATTACAAACAAAGAAAAAATATTAATTAGTAGCAAGAAGAATTAAAGTTGAAAACCATTTAATAACAAATTTACTAAAAAAATTAAAGCATATCTTTCTTGTTTCCTCTTCTTCTATTTCCTTGTAAAATTGAAGCATATCTTCCGTTGGTTCCTTGTAGAAGTTTACTTCATCTGCCATAAGCCAACCACTAGTACACACTAGTGCCTCTACTATTTTAGGAGTTAATGATGTCCTAAAAGGGTTCACAACACTCCTCCCTAGGCTAAATGCATTTTCACGAGCAACGGTAGAAGTGGGGTTTACAAAGATATCTTGGCTATTTTGTGAAAGAATTAGGAACTCTTTTGTGTTTGATTTCCACCATTTCAAGAGATCAAAGTCACCAACAACAATGATAATATAAGTAGGGTTTTATTTTCAAATTATTGGAATATTATAAATATGTGTTATATAATTATCTATTATATAATTTATAAATTATATATTATATTGTATTTTCGGTACGGTACAGTAATACCGTGGTAATGGTATCCATTACCAATACCATACCATGAAATTTCGGTACAGTACAATAATGTACCATTACCGATTGGCACAAAAATTTTGGCATAAAATCGGTATGACATAGTTGGCAATTCAGTGGTACGGTAATTTGGCAAAAAAATCCATCCCTAATTTATTAAGTGTAAAGAATGATTCATTACGAACTGTCAAACAGAAATTGGACATGCATCATGCATCACCACCCTCTCTTTTAAAAAGGGGACCACCTTCATTTCAATCTGCAAAATAAGTTGGTGAGATTGGGATGAGCTTGGCATCTAGGCGTGGCGGTAGGTGACCACCTCCTCCTTTCTTCCACTTCTAAGCCTCCTTTTGTCTTTTATTATTATTTTTTTCAATACAAAATGTAACACTTTTTTTTTAACAAAGAATGTTATCTACATTAAAAGATCGAGGAGTGGATTAAGACTCATAATAGGTTAGCAATAATGTGGTTCAAATTCGCCTTTGACGAAAATCGAACCTAAAACCTTTTATTTACAAATGAAAAGAAATACCACTAGATAATACCAACAAAATAAATAAAATAACATTTTGGATTACATAGAAAAAATAAAGAGCAATAATGTTCCATTAAAAAGTAGCACTATACTATCTTGAGAGGGATCCTCGCCAGATCATATTTGTGAGAATCCTCCAATTACATTCGTTCATTATACATCGTGTAGTCAATTTTTGTCAGGTTCTGTTTATATTCAATTTTAAATATAAAAAATTACAATGATTTCTGATCGCACGATGTACGATGAACAGATGTGATTGGAGGATCCGACGAGAATCCTCCTAGTACTATCTTGATTGTAAATTATAGTTTGACACATATACAAAATAACTTATTATATTACAAAAACAAAAATTTATATATGCATATTAAGCTATATATAATTGAAACCATTCAGTACTACGGTATGATGATATTCCTCTTCACTTGTAAATGAGAGGTCTTAAGTTCGAATATCGTGGATGGCGAATTCGATACCAAATTAGGTTGCCCATTGTGTGACTTAACCGAACTCCCACTTTCTTTAGTGTAAAATATATCATTCTATTAAAAAAAACTATATATAATTGACAAAAATGTGAAAATTCTATTTCTAAAAGAAGGAGCCCTGCATATAATTCTCCTAAAAAAGTATCCTGACTAAATGCATAGAAGTCAGGGTATCTTTACCAATTAAGAGGGTAAGGGGGTAATAGTTCTGTTCTAAGCCAATAAAACTTAGGAATGACAATGAGTTACAACAGTGATGGTTATGCCATTATCATTTTCGACCCCGCCTTCATACTCATAATTTTAAGGGGCTTTGTGAACATTAGTCCTATAAAAAGGATTGGAATTTAAAAAAAAAAAAATCTGGTGTTAGATTTTTTTTATGCTACCGATTTCTTTTATGCTACGCTACTGAGCCGGGCAAAATCAATAAAATAAAGAAAAGCAACAAATCTATTCACCGAGTATAAAGGAGAGAGAGGGATTCGAACCCTCGATAGTTCTTTGTTTCGAACTATACCGGTTTTCAAGACCGGAGCTATCAACCACTCGGCCATCTCTCCGAAAGATAATTTCTATTTTATTTTTATCCCATATTTTATTTTTATTCCACCCCATAGAACACGGACATATGAGTTTACATATTGATTTTAATCCTTTAAAGTGTATATTTATTAATTTCATATTCTATTTTTTTTATTTAATAGGTATTTTTATTTAATGTCTCCACATTAAAAATTTGATTTTATTAATAGAGGACATTAAAAAAACACTAGTGACACATAAGAAAAATATGTAAATACATAAGTGTACAAAAATGACTATATTGAAAAATATTAAATTGACTTCTTTGTACTGAAATTTCTGTACCTAATTGGATGTACCAAAATGTATGTATCAAATGTCTATATCGAAAAATATGTTCCGGAATGTAATATATCGAATTAATGCACCTAAACATCAATACCTAAATGTATGTACCAAAATACATATACCAAAATGAATTATAAAGAATAATGTACCTAGCTAAATGTTTGTATCAATGGGTATACCGAAGTATATTAAATGAACTAGTGTACCTAAATCAACTGTTCCTCTATCATGCCCCGCCTCTAACACATGACCAAAACAAGTCGATGGTTCAGCAACATAATAATTTTTCCTTATCCCATGGTTGCATCTAACATCTGTGTTAGACTGCCTATGTACCATAAGACAAGATCAAGTCATTCGTAGTTTATCTTATGTTAATCTCCGACATTCCTCATAGTACTTCCTAGCATAAAACATAAATGTCCAAATCACATAACAACCATATACCAACCCAGAATTGTCATTTCGTCATTCACATACATCACATGCTTTCCAACAGCATTCCACCATCACGTCAAATAATAGATTCAGAGAATCAAGATGGACAATTTTAACAATGAACTACATTAAACAACGAACGATTTATAACAATAGTCTTTAACCATATTTAACAACCAATCTGAAAAATAAAAATCAAACGTAAATCATACTTTATAAACTTATGAATAATCTAGCCGGAAATCCTGAATGAGTCACCTAGACATTCATCGGTCTTTCTAATTCAAAACACCAGGGTCCTCAATATTACATACATAACCATGTAGAAAATTAGGGCTAGAGCGACACATAGGAACCATAAAGATTTCTAGGAATCTAGGTTCGAACCAACTCAATGGAATCTTGACTAAAATACAATTTCAGATAACTCAACGGAATCGAGGCGAAGCGGGGTATCTAGATCACTCAACCGAATCCCAATTTGAATACGATTCTAAACCACTCAACATAATCCCGATCTAGAATGCTTGTGGTTCCCTAATGCGGATTAACCAAGCGGAACCATAGGCATCCATCTGATAGCATGATCCCCAAATGTGGATTAACCAGGCATGATCACTATGGATTTAATATAACCAAGTAGGCAGTGACCCCCCCCCCCCCCAAAATGCGGATTAACCAGGCGGAGTCACCCCTATAATGCGTATGGTCCCCCAATGCGGATTAACCAAGTGGGACCATAGGCAATATCCAATAATGTGGTCCCCCAATACGGATTAACTAGGCTGGACCACCTATGGAAGTAAACCGAGTAGGTAGAGACCCTTCAATGCGGATTAACCAAGTGGAGTCACCCCTAAGGTGCGTATGGTCCCCTAATACGAATTAACCAGGCAGAACCACCTATGGAGATAATGTCACCAGGTAGGCAGTGACTCCACAATATGGATTAACTAGGCGGAGTCATCCCTATAATGCGTATGGTCCCTTAATGCGGATTAACCAGGTGGGACCATCCATGTACCACTAATACATGGTGCAGTCACATCATCACATAACATACATCAAATCAATATGAATTGTAGTTACTAGCATACATACTATCAATTTAACAAGACAAATGAATATCGAATCACATATCATACATTTTATAACATACGCCAGTTCATCGTGAATCACAATTTCAAATGTACATATTATCGATTCCACTTAACTAGCCAATATCTAGTCACACATACATACAAGTTCTAAGGAATAATTATAACAAGGTTCTAGCTCATATTTTCGTACTAGTAATCATACATCTCATTTATATTATCTAGAACTTCAACAAACATATAAATCACACTAAGGGATCACTTGCATGTAAATCAAGGTAAACATTAACTGGATAGCTCGGTAACCAAGATAGGCCCATAAGCCCTACTTATTCTTTAGTAATACTAATTTTAGTATTTAAGAACAATTTAAAACATGTTGACCAAAAGTCAACACTCAGTCGACGTGGTTAATGGAACGGTCAACAACCTTAGTAATTCAATCTGAAAGACCCGCCCACCGGATTTCTGATCGATAACTTCCTAAGAGTCTTAATATGTTTGTAGAACAATATATTAAAATTTTGTGAGGATCTGACAGTCAGATCTCCGCAATCGCAATTTCAGGCAACGGTGAACGATAGTTTCCTCAAAACTTAGAAATTCAATACGGGAAAATCCGTACGTTGGATTCCAACCTGCAAGTTTCTAAGGTTCTCAAATATTATTTACAATAACACATAATATGTGACGATTCAACGGTCGGATCTAGCCTACTACAAAGGTCAACAATTTAAGATTTCCTTCAATCCGAAAGATTCGTACATCGGATTTTTGATCCGTAAAAGATCCTAAAATAATATGACCAATAACATATTATAATTTGGTGACGATCCAACAGTCAAATCGTTGTCAGTTACAAAAATCGAGCGTTGGTACATTTATCCCTTAGTTCTAACAATCAAATCATCGTATTGAGTTCCAACAAACAGACCTCGGATATGGACTCATGACATTGAGGAAGTCTCGTTGTCCAAAACCTAGGTGGCCGGTGTTTCCCACGTGTCATCACACGCGCCGCCATGCGCAGTGGCTACAGTGAACGGAAACCCGAAATTCTGACCAACTCCAAACATCACCAAATTTCACAGGCAAGTAGAGCTCAGTTTATGGAACAATTTTCATATCTGTGAAGAAATCCAATTCGATAAAAAAGATGCCTAAAATTTCCTTGGATCGCCAAAACCCTAAAATGGGTATTCGTTTGATTCGTCTTCTCTGGTGCACTAACGCCCAACCAAAGCTTGGGACTTGTTCATGGGTTCAAGGAGAGTCGAATGAGGTTGGTGGTTGAAGGAACTAGCTTCAATAATGGCGGATCGCCGTCGAGGAAACTTTTGAACCCTTGTGTTGTTCTTCCACAAGATTATAGAAGTCATATTTTTCAAGGATAAAAATGAAGTTTTTAAATTGGTGATTTCCATTCCCACACTCAATGGAGAGCATATTTCCCACCCCAGATCATTATAGAATAAAATTAAAATTCAACTAAAAATATAGAGTATTTATACAAATTAATATCTTTCAAAATAATTATAATAGTAAATTCCAATATCAAAATTTGTTTTCTAATATTTCAAGTCCAAAAAAACAAAACAAAATAAATATAACATATTCCATTATCTTATTTTTTTTAACAGACGATTTTATTTACACTAAGATAATAAGACGCAATCATAATTATATGGTCCTAAATTTTCAAGGCATGAACCATTATTGTGTCAACCCATCCCTAATTTTACAATTTTAATAATTTTAAAATGAGCGAATTGACGAAAATGCCCTTAGAGGCGAGGCTATTGACTTTCGTTGAACGTCTTTTCTCAACATGTACAAGCTACTATTTTAGTGTATTCTCGAAGTACTCGACGATACAAATGCGTAGGCGCAAGTGGAATCAAATTCGGAGTTGCAATGGAAATTTTACAGAACTATGATCGCAAAGGGCATTTTAGTCACGTTTACGGGAGATATTTTGATTTTGTAGTTTTTGACCTTGGGTTGTGTACCATGTGGGACCCACGCCCCATACCTCCACCTTTCTCCCCTGCCTCCTATCTCTCAGGCATCCTCTTAAACACATTTCGATACTTGTAAGCACAATCAAGCATCTTATAGTTGGAATTCCACCTTGTAGCTACATCCAAGGGAACGGTTGCCATCTTATCTAACCTCTCTAAGATAGCAAAGTCCCTAAACTTGTCCAACCTGGTTGCACTTGAGTGAATATATTTCACATAATTTATAATCCCTTCTAATGGGTTGGCAAGATCTTTCATTCCATCCTTAACAATCAAATTAAGAATGTGGCAGGCATACCTCATGTGCAAGTATTTCCCTTCCAACAATAAGGTCTTTAAGGACCTTAATCTTTTCTTCATTGTTCAACCGCCACATCATTAGATGTAGCTGATGTGATAAAAGTTAAGCACCCAAATTAAACCTTCTTATTGTCGAATCGTAGTATAAATGCAAGTAGAGATCGTTCTAAACCGGGGATTAGGAGGGCTTTCTAAAACCTCTAAACTGACTTAAAACACAAAAACAAAGTTAAAAACGTTTGGAAAGACTCAAGGGACTCAAAACAAACTCAAAAGACTCAAAACAAGCTAAAAACACTCAAAACCGCCTAAAAACACAATCTGGGCAGTTTTAGACTCTAAACACTACTTTGGACGAAAATAAGGTTTTGACTTGACTCAAAACACTCTAAAACACAAACAAAACAGATTTTAGACACTTTGAAACAAGAAAGTAAATGGGGGTTTTGGTTCTGACGAAATTGAAACAAAGAAACAATTTGTAAAACTAAACAGATTGTAAAACGAATTTAAGAAAATAAGATGAGGGATGGATTAGTTAGAGGTCCGTTTTCCACACATGACACACTTGTACATGAATCGATTTCCAATTGCTTTTCAATAAACCATGATGCTCAACACCCCAGATTAACCGTGATGCACAAATTAACCCTCAGATTTTCCTTTACTAATTGAATTGAATGAATGCATGCGACAACCCAAATCATTCTCCAAAAGTCCTCTACATGAATGCATAATAGAGATACAATCAGAGATCATTACGTTTCATGAAAATCATAAGTGTTGACGAGGCAATTGTAACTATGAATGCATGATACGTTTGCCAAGAATTAAATTAACACGATTGTGACAATCAACCTTCACTAAGGAATATAAACTTGTAACAATTAGGTGAAACTCATTTTTATTCTAGCATCTGATTCATGCATGAAAACCAAGTATGCATCCTTAATAAACAAACACAAATCAGTTATGAATAAAACAGATAATTGAATTGCAATTATAGCTTAACAAATCACAATTGGCAAAAATCAATTCATATCTCAAACATGTTCATGGCTTCAAACTTCCCCCTAACTAATTAGGGGCTTAGCCACTCATGATTACAGCAAGTTCAGAAAGTAATAACGAATTAAACATTGAAAACAAGAATGAAGTACACCTAAAACGCTCCAATCTGCAAGCATGAAGCGCCAAGGTCATCCTTCTTCCCCAACTAGCTGCGGCACAAGGGTTCAAGGGTGTGTATGGATGTATGAAATGGTCAGAGATGGATTTAGGATGGATGTGGGTTGCGGCAAGGGAATGAGGATGGCTGGAATTGTGTTTGGATGTGTAGAATGGTGGTTTGGAGTGCGGCAAAGGATTTCTGTGATGAATGGCTGGGTCCTCTGCAGCAAAACCCTAAAACATGTATATATAGGCACCTCAAAACCCTAGAGAAATCATATTTGTACTTGGGCTTAACAGAAATTAAGGAATAAAGGCCTAAGGTGCGGCATTTAATTTGGAAAAGGAATTGTGGTCCAATTAATTTCTGAAAAGGATTTGTAGAACCCAAATCCACAAGGAAAAGGGCCTAACAATCAGAATCCAAGAGGGAAAGGGCCTGAGAGGTGCGGCACAATAGGATAAGGGCAAGGGAATGCCTTGCAAGGCAAGGAAAAAGGATTCTATAAGGGAAGGAGGCGCCAAATTTTTAGGGTTCTAGAAGGAATGTGTTTTGTGGCAGATTTTGGGGTTTCTAGAAGGATTTGGGCCGCCACTTTTGTAGGACAAAGGATAGGACTTCTAGAAAGTGTGTTTTAAGGCTGATTTCAAGCCTTTTTGTCTTCAAACTCGTCCAACAACTTGCCTCCATGCTTGCACTACCCAATCTTGGCTCAAAAATGCTCTAGAATGCTCCAAATTGCTTCTTTTTTCATACTTTGTCCTTAGAACCTGAAAACACACGAATTTGGCTTAAAAGACTAAATAACTAAGAACTAACAATGTAAAAGCACAAGAACAAGCTAACTAAGTCGCATAAATATGCTCCTATCAGTAGCATTGTCCACCACAATGCGAAACACCTTCTCAATACCCCAATCATTCAAACACTCATCCAAATGCCTCCCAATGTCATCACCCTTATGACTTGTGATTTTTTTGAATGCTATGATCCTTTTATGTAGTTTCCATTCATTGTCTAAGAAGTGGGCAGTGGCAACCATGTAGTTTATGTTTTGGATCGACGTCTAAGTATCGGTTGTGATACTTATTCTTTGATCCTCCATCACACTCTTGATCTTAGCTTTCTCAGTCAAGAACAACTCCCACACACCAGTAGCAACCTTCTTCCTATCAGGTACCATGAAACGAGGTTGAAGCTCAAAGCTATACTTCAAAAACCCCTCCCCCTCAACTGCCCTGAATGGCAGCTCATCTCTGATCACAAATTCAATGAGAACATCTTCACACATTTTCTGATTAAATGAGTGGTAACCCAAAGTCCCACAAACCATTGCCTCATTTGTCAATATAGATTGACCTTTCTTGGCACCTTTCATATAATACGGTGAATTCTTACATTGCAGTCTAAGTGGGTTCCTACAAGATGAGGTACCATTTTTATTTGGATGTGCAGGAACATGGGCTTTGCAAATGTTGCAAATGGCAATGAACTTAGTTTTCCCATCAACAACCATTTTAGTTCTAACCATGTGATCCCATACAAATGAACGACCCAGTTTGGGTCTCTTGTTATTCACATGTTCCACTTCTTTCTCGCTATCTTCCAGTTCCAAGGGCTCAATCTGATTTTCAGATTGGGGTGCTTGTTCGATTGCATTGTGTGGTTCATTTTGGGTTAATCCATGTTGTGCATTAGCGGTTGATTGGCTAGACTCCATCATCCTAAACATAAACAACGCCTATACATTCAAAATCATATATATATATATATATATATATATATGTGTATATATAATATCAGTAACCATCATGCTATCAATTTTGTTAACAATATTTTCTATATTTATTATGGCATGAATCATATACATATACATATATGTTATATTGTGTAAATGTAAAAGCTTTTTACTAAAATCTCAAATTTCTCAAATCAAGAATATATCTTTATTGTGCCTTTCTACAGTTTTGCTTAAAAAGATAAAATATAGTTTAACTTTTCTACATGATCGATCGATTGGTGTTAGGGTTTATGATATATGCGTACATCTTCTAACTCCAAATAAGGGGATACAACAGAAAAAATTCATTTAAAAATAATACTGGAATGCAACAGTACTATGAATACGTAAGATATGCATAAAGCATCGCAATACAATAAATCCCCAAGAGAAGGGTTTCACAAATATTTACCTAAATTTGAAAGCTGATGAAGAATAAGAAGATTTATGGCAAAGATAGCAGTTGGCTGGATGACAAGGAGGTGTGCATTGAAGAGAAAAAGAAAATTAAGAGAAGGCTGCTAGAAGTCGTGCATATATTTTTTAAACCCTAAAACTAAGGAGTCATTTATTTTCTAAACCCTAAAACTGAGGAGTCAAGCATGTAAAAAATACCTAAAATATCTAAATAGAAAAAGAAAAAGAAAAAAAAAAAAATATATATATATATATATTCGTAGGTATGGCATACCGCCGGCATACAAAATCAATTACCAAAGCCATGCCATTAATTGTCGGTTCGGTAAAATGCCAACCGATTATGAAAAAATACCAAAACTATACCATACCATTATGAGCCGACCGGTATGGTTCGGTCTGTAAATCGGTTTATGGCAAAATTTCCCACCTCTACTCTCTTGTGATGCCACCTCATCCCCTCTCCCTCTTATTTCCTTCAGTCTCTTGTCCCTCTTTCTCTATTAACACTCTCTCTCCCCGATAACACTATCTTCCTCCATGAGGTTTGCCGGACCACCGTCACCCACCATTATCTCCGACGAGTATCACGACCACGAACCCAAAGCCCACCTCGTTTCTTGGTCGTTAAACCATATACCTAGACCTCGAGCTACAAACGCGAACCCAGACCTTGATCTCCATGTTTCCCCGTGAGTCACCACGATTTTTCGACCAAGGTAGGCTTTAAAAACACTATATTTCCCTTCCTTTTCGATGTTTGTGGAATATCTGAGGGTTCGTATTTGTTTTGATAGGGTTTGGAGACTGTAGGAACAAATGAGGAAAACTCCTCCAATTTATTCGACGGCTTTCAAGCCTTTTTCCGGCTGACTCCGGCCAAGGTCGAGGAAACCAAAGGTAGATTCCGATTCCTTGTTCTCCGAGCTTTGATTTGATATATTGTAAGGCTAGGTTTAGTGATGTGTTTGGTTGGTCAGAGTTGGGGTTTGTCTCGGCTATCATTTTTCCAGATTTTGGTGGTTGCAGTGGCAACCGACCAAAAAAGAAGAAAAGAAAAAAAAAAGGGGGGCACCTTAGTCAAACCCGGCCCAGTCCAAGCCTTTGGGCCTTTATCCCAGGCCGGCCCATTTCTGTAATGGGCTCAGAATATTCCTTGGGTTGATTTTTTTCGGAATTTACTCGGGAACCGTCATAGGCTAATTTCGACGCCCCGAGTCCGTTTTTGACATCCATTTAGTGAAATTCCAAAGTTTTAACATAGTTGACCACCGGGGCGTCTGGGTTGACTTTTTATGAAAATTGCTCGGGACCCTTTTTAGCGTATTTCGACGTGCTGGTTCCGAGTCTGCTATCCGTTTCTCCAAATTCAAGCGTTTGAATTGAGTTTTACTAATGGGTCCCAATATTATGCTTAGGTGCGATTATTATCAGAGACTCCGGCCTTCCTAGCTCGAACGGATGTGACATCGCAAGTAACTGTGATTTTCCTTTTTATAGTATATATATAATTGTTAGTTTCCATTTATACATCCCATAAAGAGTTTTCTACAATATGTCCATATTAGCGTGACGTTCATAAGATTTAGCACATTGATAGAAATTATGAAGTATGCTACGTCCTACGGGATGCACATGTATGAGTATGATTATTGATGCCATAATTATATCTACGGCTATGAATGATATTATGTTGATTAGAACTATCGAATCACTATGGCATGACTATATTTGTGTTAACTGCTCATCGTTTACTATACCGGTGTTAGTACTCGCCCGGACCAGGGCCAGTCTTTCACGTGTATGTGCACATCGCACCGTACGCTCACTTTGGATCCATTGTAGGTGCCAGTCATGTCCTAGATTGCTATAGGCAATTAGGATAGTATGTGTTGCGCATAGCGCTAGTCTTCACGTCATTGTAGTACTAGAGCGTATATCATTGTTACATACACCCAGTCATGTTCATGTTAGAATAACTTTGCATGAACTTGTGTGTCAGCATGTGTCGATGAGCACTCAATATGATATGTTGCTTATGTGAGATTGAGTGATTACGGACGTCATGCGTACTTACGAAATATTGTGTCGTATTGAATTCTTAAGATATTGCAGGCTACGGTAAGTATTTTCATACTATACGTAGTATGTATATTTTGGAAACTATACTTGTTTTACGGTGAAGGGTTATAATGTTTTCATAAAGGTTTTATTAAAACTTTATTTTTAGGCCCACTCACCCTTGTTTTTCGCCCCTCCAGGTTTTAGTAGCTGAGCTTTCGTATCGATGAGGATTCTTGGAAAATATTGGTATTGGAGATTACCTTCAATGGTATAATTCTCATCCTACTTTACTATACTTTACTTATGCTTTGACATCACGTGTGAAATAGGTTCATTCCCGCTCACCAGCGCACTCTTATATTTAGGCACTTTTAGGTTTAAATTTATTCACATTTTCCACTACACTACACTTTATGACTTCGTCACCTTCCAGGTGTCGGTCAGCATAGCTCGATTCGGAGTCAAAGTGGGCATTCCGGGTCAGGGTGTGTCAATTATCATTGTGATAAATAAAAAATACTTAATATACTCTAAACGTGGACTTTATACATGCCTATCCAAACTTAATAACGAACATTATAAAACATAAAATTTGATTATGATATCCCTAATTTTAGCAAATAACTAGTAAAAATTGAAATATTTCGGAACTTTTTTTTTTTTTATCAAAATAAGTTTAAAACATTTTGGAAAAATTCAAATCAGAATTTGAAGTCTCTATACGCATGCCGATTTTCATTCAATATTTTGTAAATGTTCGGATTTAAAAAAAAAAAAAAAAAATTAATGACAGAATCGTAAATTTCAATCCAACTTACACCTCTAATTGTGACCCCAAAAGAGAAGACATAACTTTTTAGAATAGTATAGCTTTTAGTTTTAGCTATTGATTGAAAGAATAAAAGATTTGTTATAAACTTCTTATTTAAGTGTGATTGTGTAAATCCTATATTAGATTTGATTCTAGTTATTCTTCCCTATTAGGACTTGTATTCCTTGTAGGAGAAGGATTTCTCCTCTCCCTTATTACTATAAATAAAGGCAATGCGTAGGGGAAATAACACATCCATTACACACCCCTACAAACACATCTCTCTCTATATTCTCTCTCTGTGCCGTCGGCCCTCTCTCTCCCTATTTGTTAAATATAGGCCACAACACGTCACGTTATCAGCACGCTCCTACTGCTGCGCTTAGGAATCTGATGTGGAAGTTTTCTGCATCAAACCAGTTCACCAAGATCATCACACAATTAGGTTCTTTCAAAACAACGGTTTTTATCTCGATATTTTTTTAGCTCTGATAGCATGAACATTCATCATAATGCATGACTCAACTTTACGTTTTTCGAATTTTAGATTCCACAATTGTGTATGCATTATATCCATAATTGTTGAATTATGTGAATTGATATTGCCATGAATTGCATCAAATATATGTCCTTGCATTGAATTCTTTAATTGAATATGCATTGAATTAATTTGGAAATTGAAAAAATATAAAAAAAAAATAATTTTTAGGGTTTGTAGAATTCAAAACCAGAGCTCACGCGAGACTTCTTGAGATGCGATGCACCGGAGCAAAACCCCCAATGCTCCATCTGAGAAGACAACGTTGTTTTGGCATCGAACCCACGAACCCAGCCCCTGTTTTGGCAAAACCCCCACGGCCTCACAGCCATCTTTCTGGGACATCACGACCTGCAATCGTGTTTTTGGGACCCAACCATCGTCGGAGACAATTGGTTTCTCGAAAAATTCGATAACCATCGGTGAATTTTTGAATCCTCACGGTTTCTCAGACACCCTGACGTTGAAACTTAGGTTTCCATCCAAAACTAGGGTTCCAATTGAACCCCCTTGTATCGATGTGCCGTGACCGACGAAGGAAGTTACTTGAAGCGACGCTGGAGATTTTTTTTGGTTCGAATCCCACAACCAACGCCATTGGGGTGTTCTGGATTTCTCGACCCGAACCGTAGTGGGCCTCGAGCCCTCGGGCCTGCATCGTACATCACCTTTTTTTTGGGGCTGCTAGTTGTCTTTGCTGCCACGACCCAAATCCAAACAGCCCATTGGGCTGAATTGGACCCTCAGCCCGCGAACGACACCAGTCCAATTGGGCTTTAATGTCCCCATGCACGACGTCGCACACGGTCCCAGCTTGCCGCTAGAGAATCGGTGCACTGCACCTTGTCACACCCAATCCACCCCCATTTGGGCCTATGATATATTGGGCCTGCAACCCATATATATTTACCCTAGCCCAATTTTTGGGCTTGGGCCACACGGTTTAAACATTCTCAGCCCACCCGTGGGCTTTGGCCAATGTTTTTGGGCCCCAAATTTAATTGTTTATTTTTTTTAGACAATTTGGGTTTTATAATTTTTCACCCACACATTAATTTTGTTCCGAAATCCAAATAATTAATTCAATTATAATAATAGACCTTGAAGATCTATTTGCATATTTCTGTATATATATTTGTGTTTGTCTACAGGAACATATGAACCTGAAGTTCATAATTATTTCGAAACCTGAAGTTTCTAGAAACATGCCTTGTTTGAAAACCTGAAGTTTTCCTTGAAAACATCACCCATGAAAACCCGAAGCTTTTTCATGTAAATTTAGACCAATACATGTCTATTAGAACCTGAATGTTCTACTTCTATGTGAATGGATTTATTTTTCTCCATTACACTAACCACATCTTGTCCATTTATTTTGTGATAGGAACATGTCAAATTTGAACAAACTCAACTTCACTGCTTTAGAGGTCTCTGGAAAGAACTACCTCAAGTGGGTCCAAGATATGAAGCTTCACCTCACCGCAAAGAATTTACCTCATGCCATTGAAGATGAGACGGACAACCTGGTTAGCGAAGCTGAGAAAGCCACTGCCATGATCTTCATCCGAAGACATATTCATGATGCACTACAAACCGAGTACCTTGCTGAGGAGGATCCACGAACACTCTGGGTTACTTTGGCTGATCGTTTTGATCACCAAAATGACATCTTCTTGCCTGAAGCAAGACATGACTGGCATCATTTGCGCTTCCAAGACTTTAAGTCTATGAATGAATATAATTATGAAGTATGTCCAATCCGATCACTTCTCAAGTTCTTTAACGAGACCTTTACCGAAGAGGATCTCCTGGGGAAGACATATTCGACCTTCTCTGCTACTAATATTGTCCTACAGCAACAATATGGGGCTCAGAAGTTCACTAAGTTTTCAAATTTGATCTCTGTTTTACTTCTCGTTGAAAAGCATAATCAGCTGTTGAGGAAAAATCATCAAGCTCGACCTACTAGGGCGACTGCTATGCCGGAAACACATTATAGCACAAACCAATTCCCAAAACGACAATATAGGCGTGGTAGGGATGGCCATAAGCCACCCCCGTCAAGGTCAACAGAGCCAAAGCCCACCGAAAGGAGGAAACTGAGCCCAGAAGCGCCCTAACCTCTCTCCCAAGGCCCCGAACTTCAAAAATAAGGGCAAAGCACCTAAAACCATGGATGCGGACATGTGCTACCACTGTGGTTCAAAGGACCATTTGTCCCGTGTTTGCTGTGCTCCCTAGAAGGTTGTAGTTGAATATCATTCTCATCGTAAGAAATTTGAATCAAACTTTGTGCAAGTGGATGAACCGGAAAGTACCAAGATGGAGGTTTCTAACTTTCAGGAGGATACCACAACTATGGAAGATTAGAATCTTAGACATGAACTATTTCTAGTTAAATTTTAGAATAATGGGGCCGAGTTCCACATAGTGGCCGAACCCCCATGTTTTTTGGTTTAATTTTGCACAATTTTCCCTTATGCTTGGATTATTTGTTGGTGATTTGTTTTTGGATATTAAGTTTTTATTAATTACCATCCTTGAATACTTATATTATTTTGAATGGATATTTGTCTTTAGAACTTTTTATGCATAGTGGCCAAACCCCTGATTCAAATTAATTTTTATTTCTAGGTATGACTAGTGGGAAAGTTAGTTGTCTGGCCAATAGTGCAACCATGCTCACCATTTTGCGTGACCGCATCTATTTCACTAACTTCATATCTAAAAATGCACCTCTGGCAATCCTCTTAGGCCCATCCAACCTGATGGACAGATACGGTAAGGCAAGTATAATGTTGTCCAATAGTACAATCTTGACCATTGATGAGGCATTTTATTCTCCGCGTTCCAGAAGAACGTTGTTGAGTTTCAAAGACATTAAAGATAATAATTACCACGCTGAAACCTATGTAGAAAATGGAGTTGAATTTCTGTGCATAACTTCCTACGAATATAACCAGAAGTGTATTCTAGAGAAGACGGAGCGTATCTCGAGTGGTCTGTATACTACGACCATACGCCCTATAGAAAGCTACTATGTGGCTGGCCTTACCTTTGGGTTCGGGCACGAAATTACACTTTGGCATGATCATTTAGGACACCCTGGACGAACAGCGATATGCAGTATCCTCAAATCATCACACGAGCATCCACTAACCTGAAGTTTAGGTTCGATTCAAGGAATCGTATGTCAAACCTGCTCCATGGGAAAGCTTATTATTAAGCCTTCTTATGACAAGATTCGTTCGAATCCTCATATTTTTCTACAAAGGATTCAAGGGGACATTTGTGGATCGATTCACCCTCCATGCTGACCATTTAGATATTTTATGGTTTTTGTTTATGCTTCCACACATTGGTCACATGTGTGCTTGTTGTCTATAAGGAACGGTGCATTCTCCAAATTGTTAGCTCAGGTTATCAAGCTTAGGGTTCATGACCCTGATTATCCGATCAAATCTATTCGATTGGATAATGTTGGAGAATTCACATCTAAAACTTTTGATGACTATTGCATGTCGGTTGGGGTTGAAGTTGAACATCCAGTACCCTATGTTCACACCCAGAACGGCCTGGCAGATGCATTCATTAAGCGTTTACAAATGATTGCTCGATTGTTGGTCATACGTACCAAGCTCCTGATCATTGCTTAGGGCCATGCAATATTGCACGCAACCATGTTGGTCCGCCTAAAGCCTGTTGCGACCCAACCATATAGCACCATTCAGTTACTTAACGGATACAAACTTGACATATCGCATCTGCATGTTTTTTGTTATGCGGTCTATGAGCCGATTTCGCTTCCCTTACGTGTAAAAATGGAGCCTCAGTGAAGGATGGGAATCTATGTCGGATATGTTTCTCCTTCAATCATTCGTTACTTAGAACCTTTGACAGACGATCTATTTACCGTTTATTTCATGGATTGTCACTTCTATGAGACAGTCTTCCTGTCGTTAAGGGGAGATAAGAATGTCAATGATCCTGAAGAACGACGCGAATTATCGTTGACGACTCCCACTTTGTCTCATTTAGATCCATGCACCGTTCAGTCTGAGACTGAAGTGGAGCACATATTAGATCTTCAAAGCATGCCAGATGCTTTCACCGATCTAGCGCGATTGGCAAGATCACATATTCCAGCTGCAAATGTGCCTGCAAAGATGGATGTACCAAATGTACGACAGACTTCCTTCTTCGAGGCCCGAGACGCCACTTTGACCGATCCACATACATTAGCGGCTAGTCAATCATCTGCCCCTACACACAAGCGTGGCAGACCACTTGGTTCAAATGATTCACACCCTCGAAAAAGGAAACACACGGCACAGGCCCCTGAAGAGCTTACCGTGAATCTGACTGTCGCCTACTCATTCTATCCAACTTATGAGGAAATTCTAGATTACAGAAGCGTCCTTGAAGAGACGAATCCACCTCCCGAGAATCGTGATATTTCAGTCCATTATGCTAGCTTGGATGATGTTTAGTGTAGAAATAAGATGATCGTTGACGATGCATTAGTATATGCAGTAGCTACTGAGATCATGTTAAGCGATGACATTGAACCCCGTTCCGTAGATGAATGTCAACATAAAACTTATTGGTCAAACTGGAAACAAGCAATCCAAGTTGAACTCGATTCGCTTGCGAAACGTAAGGTGTTTGGACTTGTAGCTCATACTCCTCCACATGTGAAGCCCGTTGGCTACAAGTGGGTTTTCGTTCAGAAGCGTAATGAGAAAAACAAAATTGTGCATTACAAAGCTCGTCTTGTTGTGCAAGGCTTCTCATAATGCCCCGAGATTGACTATGACGAAACTTATTCACCCATTATGGATATGATTACTTTTCACTACCTTATCAGTTTGGTAGTTTTCGAAAAACTGAGTATGCAGCTGATGGATGTAGTAACTGTGTATCTATATGGGGATCTTGATACAAAAATTTATATGAAAGTTCCCGAAGGACTTACATTGACTGGATCAAATATTTCCAAATCTCGGAACATGCTCTCAATTTGGCTGAGGCGTTCACTCTACGGTTTGAAGCAATCCGGAAGAATGTGGTATAACCGTCTGAGTGAGTATTTGACTATTCAGGGATATGTGAACAACGAACTATGCCCTTGTGTGTTCATTAAGAAGTCACATTCTAGTTTTGCGATTATTGCAGTTTATGTCAACGACATGAATCTCATTGAAACTCCTGAAGAGCTCCAGAGAACTGCCACGCACCTGAAGTCGGAATTTGAGATGAAAGATCTAGGAAAGACTCGATACGGTCTCGGTCTCGAGATACAGCACCGTTCAGATGGAATCTTAGTACATCAATCGAACTACACCCAGAAGGTGTTACGCCGCTTTATGAGGATAAAGCGAAGCCTTCGAGTACTCCTATGGTCGTTCGATCCCTAGATGCAAACCGAGATCCCTTCCGTCCGAAGAAGGATGATGAAGAGATTTTGGAGCCTGAAGTTCCTTATCTAAGTGCGATAGGCGCTTTATTGTGCTTAGCTCAATGCACTAGACCCGACATCTCCTTCGCTGTTAATCTTTTGGCAAGATACATTAATGCACCAACATGCAAACATTGGACTGGTGTTAAAGACATTTTATGTTACCTTAAGGGTACTACGGATATGGGCTTGTTCTATCCCTATGAATCCTCGAGTGATGCCGCACCTCCTTATCTCGAGTGGATTATCGCCTTGTTGGTTATGCCGACACAAGATACTTATCTGATCCGCACAAGGCACGTTCTCAAACGGGGTTATGTCTTTACCGTTGGAGGCACCGCAATCTCTTGGAGGTCAACTAAACAAACCTTAATTGCCACTTTGTCTAACCATGCTGAAATTCTCGCCTTACAAGAAGCAACTCAGGAATGCATCTGGTTGAGAGCAGTTGTGGGCCATATTCGAAGCTCCTGCGATCTTTATCCCGTCATTGACATCCCGACGACGATCTATGAAGACAACGCAGCATGTATCGATCAGCTCAAGAAGAGTTACATCAAAGGAGACAACACCAAGCATATTGCGCCGAAGTTCTTCTTCTCACATCAACAACAAAAGCATCAGAAGATTGAAGTCACGCAAATCCGTTCACAAAGCAATCTGGCCGACCTCTTCACCAAATCACTACCAAAGGCGATGTTTCAGAAGCTTGTTCAAGGAATGGGTATGCGTAAACTTTTTGACTTGTAACATTGCTAGTTCTCTTTGGAATTATGTCAAACTCAGGGGGAGTGTCATGAAGTATACTTGCTTGATCTTAATGTACTCTTTTTCCCTACGATTAGGAGCATTTTTTCCCACTAGGTTTTTGCTACCTAACGAGGTTTTGACGAGGCACCCATCTTGGGTTGATCATATCCCTAGTGACGTCCCGTAGGCGTTTTATTTGACTTTGCATTACTCACGCATTTTTCCTTAGACTATGGATTTTGTCCCTACTTGGGTTTTTACCATAACCTTAGGTTTTTTTGTGAGACTTACTTCCTTATGCAAGTTCCTACCTTATTTGAGAATAGCGTGTTCCCAGAATCAGTACCGACGAGTCGACTTCCTCAACTCTACATGATGCTAAACCTACTTGAGTATTTACACACTTAAGGTGGAGTGTTATAAACTTCTTATTTAAGTGTGATTGTATAAATCCTAGATTAGATTTGATTCTAGTTATTCTTCCCTATTAGAACTTGTATTCTTTGGAGGAGAAAGATTTCTTCCCTCCCTTATTTTCTTGCTTTGATTTTGTTATGCTTTTGGTTCTGAAACACGTGAAAAAAAAAGACAACGGTTTTTCTGTCCCTATCCTGTGGAGTCGGTCCTCAGCAGATCAGACTAGTCTAAGGGTTATCCACCAACCCCACTCACTGGCTGCCTTTTCGCTAGAGCCACAGGACATCTCTCATTGCCTAATTATATAGTCGTTAATATGTATGCACAAGGATTTTGCTAACGACAGTAGCCCACTTGCCCTGGGCAACTCGCTCATTCTTGTATATACACTTGCCAGGACAACTGACTCATACTCGCATGTACAATGAGTTTTGTGCGGAGACGACTGACTCAAGCATTGTTCGACTGTACACGGTGTCCATACAATATACAATAATGGTTACTCTCATAACCCTTTGCCATTGATTCTAGTATGAGGTGGTGATTTTGATGTACTGTCTGTTCTGAAAGAGGATTTCCAACCTTTGCTTAATGTAAGGAGGCAATCCAGTTAGCAAAGCAGCGAAAGCACTACTGCTAAGATCTAGGAATACCGAATACAGGACTGTCTACATACGAAAATGAACCCTTAATCAATCATTGTCACTGAAGCCGATATATCATTAGAACTGGTCATCAAAGCCTTGAAAACATGCTTCTGGGAATGGATTGTGTACGATAAGAAGGGACTAGAGAATAGGATTAAGATGCAGTGTTAAGACTGACTGAAGAGTAATGTGAATATTATTTCCACTCTGGTTTCAAATAGGCTTGAAAGTGTGCAATGTTGGTCTAGAGGCCGACCGGCATTCTCAAACTGAGCAGCATATGAGCATAGCCTATGATTCTGGAGGCAGTAGGTAAACTTGTATAAAATGGTTAACCAGTTAAGCAGTCTAAACCAGTTCCATAAGTGCAAGGTAGGATTGTGTAGAAAGTAATACCCCAGCTACCATTACCTGAAGAAAGTAGCAATTGTGAAAAGCAAGGTTAAGCTGCTATCACACGGTGCAGCGGTAGTGAATGGTGAATTGTACAACTACTAAGCTATATAAGGAGGCAGAGAAGGATGGTGAAAAACAAACCGAAAAACAGTCGACTAAGTTGATGAGTAGTCAACTAAATTGCTCTAATGAACACTCTATAATACAGAACAGTCAACAAAGTTGGCTTCCTGTCAGATGCTACAATGTGCAGTTTCCGCTATGGTGTTTTCGGTGTTGCTGTTGGCCAAGCGCGGTCAGCTTGGATAGGATTAGTAAAGGGAGGTTAGTTTGCTACTTGATTAGTTTCTGTTCTGGAAGATAGATGAATTTTTCTTAAACTCGGGGCTTCGTTTTGAATGGGGAAAATACCCCACATTGTGCTCTGCATTCTGCAGAAGTCAAAGGTAACAAAGTTACAAAAGAAAGTTCTGCATTCTTCATACTCTTTTTTGTTGTTCTACAGCCCACAAGCTTCGCAGTTCTTGTTCGGATGTTGGTACACAGAGAGCAATATATCACAGCAAAAATATTATTTCCATTGTAGATAGATTTAAGCCTTCATCAAGAAATGAATAACAATGTCCAACTAATAGATTCATATTCACAACAGGAAAAATCCCATATTTCCAGTTTGATTATTGTATGCTGACATCACATGGGTACATCTTCAGACATAAGTTGTCAAAAATTGTTTGCAAAAGCAATATTTATTCAAAAATAAATTAAAAGAATGGGAAATAAACGCCAGAGCAAATTGCAGCAGCAGTATTTAATATATGGAAGCATAACTGTAATGCCGAACGAAAAAGTATCCAAGTTTACCTGCTAAAACAAAATTGTTCTATAGCTACTCCCTCTTGTGAACCAATCTCCAAGGTAGATTCAGTTGAACAAAATTCAAAAGTTTGTGTCTTGAAACTATTTCGCTTTCATAGCCAATGCACTTCGAATAACAGAAGCCTTCCTCTCAATCGAATTCTCCTCCAAACTAGTATCCCTATAATACTGAGAGCTCTGATCATACAAGGAATAATCATCCAACCCATCACACAATGCAGAAAAGTCCTCCCTCCTCAACAAACCATTATGCAATATTGAACAAGCACCGATATAAGCCACTGCCATCTTCATCTCCTCTTGTATTGGTCGGCTCAAAACACCCCAATTCTTCAGACTTACAATCGTCCTAAGCGCCGAAAGGCGCATCACATTGTGTGCTGCATTGAAATGCTCTTCGGGTGAGCCCTTCACAGCATCAACGAAGGGGACCATAAGCCAAGGAAGCAAAGGGTACCCTCCATCTCCTATCAAGTACTGATTCACAGCCACCCCATTGACAGAAGCCGGAGGAGAATTCAACAACTTTCCCGCTTCAATATCCTTATACAAAGTCGACGACTTTAGTACTCTTGAATCACCCTTATTGCCACGAAAACCGGCGACAATGCTGAGAATTCGTGACGAAGAATCCACCGTGATTTGGGCAGCAATGCTTTCTTCTTGCACCCCACCGTTTCTAACAATCTTAAACCTTGTGCAGTCAATCACACCGCAACAATTGGGCAAACCAGTTTGGGTTTCGAAAGCCGCCGATACAGAATCAAGCTCATTTGGGTTGGGAAATTCAATCCAGAACCGGTAATTGGTGCAAAGAACTCGGCACAATTGCTTGGCGCAGAACCTGGCCACCATCTCCGAAACCCCGAATTGCTTTGAAATTTCGGGGTAGCTGGAGCCGGTGGACAGCCGAAACAAGCCGATACCCAGACGGAGATCGGCGGAGAGATTGAGAGGCGACCCAACTGGGTCACGACACTCGAGCAACGGCTCGAGTAACCCGCAGAGCCATTCGAAGGTGGAGGAGGTCATTCTGAAGCAGTTAATGAACGAGTCCGGGCTCCGACTCAGACCGAGTCGGACTGAGTCACCGCCGCCGAGTTCATGACTGCTGTCATGGTCATCGGGCTCAGAATCCCGTTCTGAGAAATGGGTTCGCTTTCGTTTCCGGGAAAGGGTGAGGAGGGAGAGGGCGGCGGCCGTTTCGTGGGATGAGAGGAAATTGTTGACGATTGGGAAGACATTAGCGGCGGAATTGGAATCGGCAGAGTTGGGAGAGAGGAGGAGGAGGACGATGAGTTGGGAGATGGAAGAGAGTAGAGCTACGAGGGTGGCGGATTCCATTTTCTCGTGGGCGTTTTGATTTTGATTTTGTTTTTTTATTCATTTTTCTTGGGATTCGTGGGATTGAATATCTGGGAGACGGAGTACAAAGGCACACCTGGCTCTTGGTTCTTTTGTACACTACTGGTATTTTGCCATTTTGGAAGGATCCTTTGGGGCACGTGAGAGTGTTCTTGGGAAATTTTGGTGTACATTTTAAAGTATTTCGGACTTATTTAGGACTCCACGGTAATATTTTAGATCAATAATACAATTTTATATGTTTAAATTTCTTATATAGCGTCTTATATTTGGATTTAGATACTGCTACTTTGATGTCACTGTAAATCCTCTCAGAAGCACGTGAGAGAATTCTTTACTTGGAATTTTTTGGTGGTTTCCTAATTTGAAAGATTTTGTGCTCGAAGAGGTTAATGACTTACATAAACTCTTTAAAATGTCACTGTGTTATTGTGAACCAATAGCACTACATTATTTGTTTTAAACTTTTTACATAATGTTACATTATTGGTTGAAACACCGTAACTTTGACATCCTTGTTTCACGTAAGTTAGAGGTCACATGAAGGAATTCTGTATTTGAAAATGTTAGGATACATTTTAATAACTTAATGTGCAAGATGTAGGTCTTGAAGAGACTCCAAATTTAGATTATTACAAATTTACTAGCCTTCCATTCATTGTTTTTCAGTTTTTATTTTTTACTTTCTTGCCTTTTCCCTTCTCCCAAACAGAGAAAAAAAAAAGGTAAGGAAGAGACAAGGGAATGTGGCTTGAAGCTTTGTACTAAATCGACGCGTATACTTGTTTAATGGATCATTTCTTGTTAGTTGTATATGGTGTTATCCACACATTTCATTTTACTTCTTACACATATTTTGGAATTTTTCGATTGTCGGATTGAATGAATTGAGAATGATTAAATGACAGAAATTAACATGCGGTGTGTGAGACGTAAAAAAGAAGTGTGGATAATACCATTCATACTAAAAAGATAGGATGAATATGAAAGAAAATATATTCATTTTTATGATCAAAATAGTTGGGATTTGTTTTAAAAACCATTAGAAATGGTACACTCCAACTCTTTTTTTTTTTTTTTTTTTTTGTTTCATATGCTATATTCCACCTTTGATGTGAGATTTAAGGTTAAAAATTATAATTGTCCTTATTCGTTGTGGAAATTTCAAGCTCGAACATCTGCACATTCGCATGTTCAAACACGAAGCTAGTTCATTTAACTATGGCAAGAAAAAAAACAAAAGGGTTATAACATACAATTCATGACTTAAGCCCTAGACCATCAAACCATGATCTCTGACTGTGCCAATTCGTTGGGCAATTGTTGCATTTTGTTGGTTAAATACGCCCTAAACATGAACCCTAAATTTTGACTATGAGTCCTGTCTTATATTGAATTGGATTACAATGGATAACTGCTATATCGAAAGCGCAATGAAGGTAAAGACCAAACAAGGCCATGTAAAATTCAAGCATACTTCTATGAGAAAAATGTGCTTCATAGAAACTTTAATAAAAATGGGTCAAACGGACTTTGTATATGGGTTTAGGTTTCGGAGCCTATCTTCGATGTAAAAATTGGAAGAGTCATATGAACTAAATTAGGGCAAGTGATGGATTGGCGTTAAAGTATTTCTCTCCAACGCACTATATCTTGGTCAACCCTCTCTCATTTCCCTCTAATGTAGATTAATGTAGACTATCGATTGTATTCATATAACCAAATTGGGTCAAAAAACAGTAAAAACAGTAGAAAAGTTTGGTTAAACTCGCTCACAAACAAGCTTGGGTCACGTTAAAAGCCCATCAGAACCGTGGGTCACAAACTCTTAATTCACTTTGCCAGGCCCAATATTGCACAACATTTGCATATTGTAAATAGGGAGGGCTAGAAACCTTTGCACTAATTTATGCATTGGGACCTTTTCACTTACCAGTAGCATGTCATTTTGTACATAAAAAACAAGATCTTTAATTCTTTTTAGCTAGGGATTAAAAATGAAAAAATAAAGGGTAATGTTATTTAAACTATATTTTGTGAACTCGACGACGTGGTTGTTGATGAATGAATTATTACTTAAGTGTTGATTATTATGCTTATTTTCTATTGGCGATACATAAAATAATTTGCAATTTTGATCTAAAAAAAGGGCTATCTACATTACTCAAACATAAAACATAATTTCAAAAGCATTAAATGTTTTGTTTTGTATAAAATAATATATGACATTTGATAACGGAGTACTGCATGTGTCGACAAAGAAGACGATTCTCATCATCCAAAAAACCAAAAACCTTAGAAAACAAAATCAGGATTTCAAAAAATCTAATGAGATTCGACAAGAATCTCGGCCAAGGGTCGTCGGGGATGATTGCAGATCATCGGGGACAGCTGTTCTCACAAAAAAATTGGTGAACCGTGGTGGTCTGGTCTTGGCTTCAAGCGAGGATGGTGACGACAATGCCAAATCGGTGTCGTGCTTTTTGAGTTCAGGCTTGCAGCAGGGAAGCTCCACGTGGGCTCAACTCAGCTGGCGTAACAGCTCGGCTCCAGCGGCTCAGGCTACTGGCCTGGGTGCTGTGGCTTGGCGGCGCGGCTCAAAACTGTTGATCGCATGGGTTTTTCAAACCCCAATTTTTTTTTTCTTCATGTTTTCAATTCATAATATCAATTCACATAATAGCAATAATTTGAGTAGAATGCATGCACTATTTATATAAAATTTAAAATTCATAAAATGTAGAGTTCGGTCATGCATTATGATGAAGGTTTATGTCATTACCGCTAAAAAAATTATCGAGATAAACACCATTGTTTTAGAAGAACCTGGATTGTGTGACGATATTGATGAACCGGTTTTGTATCAGAAATTTCCCTTCAGATTCTGTAGCGCAGCGTAGAAGTGTGCTGATAACGTGTTGTGACCTATATTTAACTAAGAAAAAGAGAGGGGGTGCAATAAAGAGAGAGAGAGAGTGAAGAGACTGTAGAATGCTTAGTTATTCTTGTGTGTATTCCTCCATACGCAGTGCCTATATAGAAAGAATAACTAGAGTAATAATAATCTTGAAACCAATTTTATCTAGGATTTACACAATCACAATTAAAGAAGAGAATTGTTATTAGCACTCCAAAGTTCTCATTTGACACTCTAAACTTTTTATACTTAAAAAGAAAAATACACTTTTGAGGAGTGCAAAATGAGATTTTTGGAGTGCTAATAATAGTTCCCTTAAAGAATAACATTTTTCACATTATCGATTTTTTTTTTTTACAAATGATACGATAATCTACACTAAACTCGTCAAAACTATAAGCAGGGAGATTCAAACATGAGACCTTGGGTGCAAGGGCGAACATTATGGTACCTTTGAAATGAAATTTCATATTTTAAAATCTCTAATTTTTATAGGTAAGCTATAAATGAAAACGAAAAACTGCTACTACCAAAGGCCACATATAGCAATCCAAATACTATTTTTTTTAGAGGTCTCATGAAAGGTTTCGCTTCACTCCAAATTTATAAAATCAAAAGGGAAAAATTATACGAAGAAGTGTAGGATGATATATTTGGATTGCCAATAACAACGCTATATTCAATAAAAAAAAATAACAACACTGTATTCAATAAAAAAAGAATAACAACACTGTATCTAATTTTTTATTTATTTGAACAAGCAATATTATGTACACTAAGGGGGTAGGGGAGTGAGCTAAGCCTCACAATGAGCGAGCCATAAGAATGTGGTTTGCCTTTGGCGAGAATCAAACCTAAGACCTCTCACTTACAAGTTAAGAGTAATACTACTAGACCATAGTACTAAATGGCAATGCTTTATCTAACTTAAAAGTGTTGATGGTTGATAAACCACATAGGATTGAATCTTTGCTCCATTAGGAAGTTCCTCTTTCAGGTTGGTTTAAGCTTAGTGTTAATGGTTGCAAGAAGGGAAGTAATAATTCTATTGGAGCAGGTGGTATTTTGAGAGATTTTGATGGTAAATGGATTTTTGGGTTTTGCCTCAATTTGGGCACATGTGAGATTCTCAATGCTGAGCTATGGGGTCTTTACTTGGGCTTACAATTGGCATGGAGATTACGAATTGATAAATTATTGGTGGAATTAGACTTTGCAGTCACAGTTTATTTAGTGTTGCAAGCTATTGGCAATAATCATCCTTTAGGTCCCTTTGTGTTGGCCTGTCGAGATTTGCTTTCAAGATCTTGGCAATGTGAACTTCAGCATGTCTACAGAGAAAAGAATTTTGTGGTGGACAATTTAGTGACCTATAGTGTGACAGCCCGTCCCGAATTAATTGTATCGTGGATGCGAAAAGACTAAAATACCCTTAAGCGTTTGTAGCATGGTGTGGTGTAAGTTTTGGTATGAAGACCAATGTGTTAAGTTCCTAATATTTTGGAACCAATTAGGAACTTAGACTTTGGTTGCTTTCTTGTGTGGTTGGCTGCAATTGGACCACACAAACACACATTCTCTATCTTCTCTCCCGTACTCTCTCTCAGACTCACTCTCTCATTCTCTCTTCGTACGGACCAACCCCAAACCCCTTGCAAACCTTGCAGATCGAAGATTCAGAGGGCACCATTGTGTTCCTAAGGTTCATACGAGTCGAGTGGTGCCATTTTTAGGTAAGAACTCATTCGAAAACTCGTGAAAACTCTAACCCGATTTGAAGTACTATTCATGCAAACGTAAAATCGTGTGTTTTTAGGGATTTCAAGCTCACATAAAACTTTAGGAGATCCTCACGAGTCTCAGAGTGTTCGTTGGAAGAATTTGGACGTCGGAATAACGAGATAGACAAGTTTTAAAGTTTACTGGAATATCGAGGCTTTTTCCGGCGGGATTCCGTTGGTTTCAGGGCTCGAATCAGGCGAGACCTATCCGGAGGACGAGCGTAGCTAGGCTAGACGTGGGGGTTACGATCCTTTGACATATTAGTGAGTGGGCTTTTGTTTTCCGTATATACCTATATAATGAGTATTTTTCCCATAAATACGTTTTAAGCAATTTTATGAAATGAATTGCCATGCCAAATATGTTTATGCTATATGTATGCATTGTGATATATATTTATATACACATATTGGGATTCGATGCCAGCAGTGCTCAAGTAAGTTCAGGTAAGCTATGTGTTACTTTATGATGATTGTTGAGATGCATTGTTAGCTCATAAACCTCCACCCCGGTGTTACTGCTCCCGCCAGAGTTAGGGCCTAGCCTTCACGTGATTGTTCACCTCTCACACCACACGCTCATCTTGGATCCAAGTTAGGTGCACAGCCTGTCATCTAGACCACTTTTAGTGGGTTCGACTTGTAGGTGACCCGCGGTCATTCATACAGCCTTCACGTGATCGTAGCACTTGAGCGTAATTATTTATTATACACCCAGCCTGTCATATAGACCACTATATATGGGTTCGACTTGTGTGCAGACATGATCTATGAGCTAGAGTACAGTTGATGAGATAATTGCAGTTATCATCACTTTTAGATTACTTACCTGGATAATTGATAATGTGGCATGGCATATTCATGATTTGAATGCGTATTTTGATGATGAACTCTGTTGAGATTTAGTATATGTGTATACTATTTTCTGGGAAAATTATACAGGTTTTACGGCGAGGGGTTAGAAGTTTGATAATGAAATGGTTTTGGAAAAACTTTGTTTTTGCCCACTCACGCTTTTGTTTTGCACCCCTCTAGGTATCAGGTAGCATTTGTGTGTGGAACACAAGGTTTCCAACGGAAGTTCTGACAGACCATCACTCATGTAGGACTACATTCGGGTGTTATTTAATTAGTAATTCCTATGCTTGACTGCACTTAGACTATTAATGCTCTGATTATGTGTTCACACTTATTCTTACACTAGTATTTGCCTTAGCTTCGATTTCGGTCGGGGTGTGTCAGTTTGGTATCAGAGCATAGGTTGGAGTCCTACATATTTTGTGAACTTCCTTAATTATTTTGGTATCTTCTGTCAGAACTATGCCGCCTCGTAGAGAGCCACGTCGTTCAGCTGAGCCTAATTTTCCTAATATCGCTTAGTTAGGGGAAGCGATTGCTAATGCCATTCCGGCGTCACTTCGCCCTCCTCAGAGAACACCTCTGGAGTCTGTGTATAATTTGAAGTTGCCTCATTTTTTGGGTAATGAGGGAAATAAGGGGGCAGAAAAGTGGTTCCAGTAGCTCGAGAAGACGTTTCGGGTTATGCAGAGTCAAGGAAGCCTACCCAAGGATATGTGGGTTGAGACTACTTCTTGGTTTTTCGGTCCAGAACCTCCATCTTGGTGGGGCGAAGAGACTTTTGGATGGTCGCCCGAAGAGATTGCTAGTTGGGAAAATTTTAAGCAGTCATTTTATAAGAGATTTATTCCTCCAGCATACCTGGATCGAAAGAAGCAGAAGTTTACTAGTTTGAAGCAGGGAAAGCTGTCTGCTAATAAGTATTATAGAAAGTTCACGGATTTGTCCCGCTATGATCCAGAAGTTGCTGCCAATCCAGTTGAGATGCTTCATCGTTTTAAGCTTGGTACTAAGAAGAAGTGGCGTTCTATGGCTACTACAGCACCCTGTGCCATTTATCAGGAGTTCTATGAGATTTTATTGAGAGTTGAGAACTCAGAAAATATGCCCAGCGATAGTGAAGAAGGAGGAAAATAGGGTAATCAGAAGAGAAATGATAAGCGTAAAGGTTAGTATTCTCAAGGACCTCGCAATACCAGAGTTTTAAGAGAAGCGGTACGAGCTCGAGTTCTTCCAGTGAAGGTTTTAGTTACACAGGCCAGAGGCGAGGAGGTATATTTTCTGGAGGCCCTAGATTTCAGAGGCTGAGAGATTCAGGTGGTGCTAGTGCTCATTTGTGCCGAAGATGTAATAATTGACATTTTGGAGAATGTCGTCAAGGTAGCAGTGCATGCTATACATGTGGACAGGTGGGGTATTTGTCTAAGTATTGCCCTCAGAATCAGTAGAGACCCCAACAGCCATAGCAGCCTCTTATGCCACCACCAATGCAGACTCAGCAGTTTTCAGGACCTAGTGGCTATACTCCGACAGGTCGTGGTGGTGCTTACCATTACCAGGGAGATCCCGTTCCTTATCATTCAGGACAGTATCAGTACCCTCAGGATCCTTATCAGCAAGGTGGCTATGGTAAGCATTCAGGAGGATATATGCCTTATCAGCAGGGTGACTACAGTCAGTACTCGGCTGACGGGTCACAGTGGCATTCTAGAGGACATGCACAACAGGTTGATGTTGCTACTAGTAGTGCAGAATCGTCAAGGTAGCACAGCCATTCAGGTCAGGGACGCAGTGCTCAGGGCCGAGGTATTCATGCTAATAGAGGTCGAGGAGGAAGGCAGCAGGCCCAGGGACGTATCCATAATATTTCTCTGCAGGATGCTCAAAACAATCCTAACTTAATCATGGGTACATTAAATGTTCTTGGTCATTATGCTAAAGTGTAGATTGATTGTGGTGCTACGCATTTCGTAATTTCTCATACATTTGCTCAGTTAACCCAACCTCAATCTATACCCCTTAAGTATAAGTTAGAGTTTGCAATGCCTAGAGGGGAAAAGTGTTACGTAGATTGTGTATATCCAGGATGTCCTGTTTTGGTGAAGGATGTGCTTATGCCAGCTAATCTTACTCCGTTGGATATTGTCAATTTTGAAGTGATTTTGGGCACATATTGGTTGCATTATAATCGTGCCAATATTGATTGTTAAGGGAAAATAGTGACTTTCCATCGTCCTGGATTGCCTGAGGTTACGTTTGTAGGGGATCGTAGTGAAGTAAGGCATGGTGTTATTTTAGCTATGAGAGCCAAAAGATTGTTGAACAAAGGTTGTCAAGGGTACTTGGCTCATGTGGTATTAAATGATGATATTCCTTCTAGTGTGGAGAATGTTCGAGTTGTCAGACATTTTCCTGATGTATTCCCTGATGATTTACCTGGATTACCGTCAGATCGTGATGTGAAGTCCACTATTGAATTACTTCCAGGTACGAATCCTATTTCCTTAGCTCCTTATCGAATTGCATCGGCTGAATTAAGGGAGTTAAATATTTAGTTACAAGAATTGGTTGATAAAGGTTTCATTCAGCCTAGTACATCACCCTGGGGAGCTCCATCTTGTTTATCCGGAAGAAAGACGGAACTTTAAGGTTGTGCATTGATTATCGGCAATTGAATCGGGTAACGATTAAAAACCGTTATCCATTGCCGCGTATAGATGATCTATTTGATCAGCTTCGAGGTGCTTGTGTGTTTTCAAAGATTGACTTAAGGTCAGGCTACTATCAGTTACAAATTAGGAGTGACGATGTCCATAAAACGGCTTTTAGAACTCGTTATGGTCATTATGAGTTTCTTGTGATGCCGTTTGGATTGACGAATGCACCAGCAGCTTTCATGGGTTTGATGAATAAGGTATTTCAACAATACTTGGATAGATTTGTCATTGTTTTTATTGATGACATTCTGGTGTATTCTAAGTCGAAATCAGATCATGTTCAACATCTCACTCTAGTATTGAAGAAATTGAGGGAACATCAGCTGTATACTAAGTTTAGTAAATACCAATTCTGGTTAGATCAAGTGGCATTCTTGGGACATGTTATATCAACCCAAGGTATACAGGTAAACCCTAAGAAGATTGCAGCTGTGGAGAATTGGGAACAGCCACGAATCATCACCGAGGTACAGAGTTTCCTTGGCTTAGCAGGTTATTATCGATGGTTTGTTAAGGACTTTTCAGTTATCGCTTTACCACTTACAAGGTTGACTAGAAAGGAAGTTAAATTTGAGTGGAATGGTGATTGTGAGCAGAGTTTTCAGCAGCTTAAGTATTATCCCACTTATGCTCCTGTTTTAGCACTTCCAGATGATAGTGGTAACTTTGAGATTTATAGCGATGCTTCTTTGAATGGCTTGGGATGTGTTTTGATGCAGCATGGTAAGGTGATTGCTTATGTTTCACGTCAATTAAAGTCTCATGAAATGAATTACCCTACTCATGATTTGGAATTAGCGGCTATCATCTTTGCTTTGAAGATCTGGAGACATTATCTTTATGGTGAGAAGTGTAAGATCTTTACAGATCACAAGAGCCTTCGGTATCTTTTCCCCCAGAAAGAGCTTAATCTTAGGCAACAAATGTGGTTAGAGTTGCTTAGTGATTATGATTGCACGATTGAGTATCACCCTGGTTGTGCTAATATGGTTGCTGATGCTTTGAGTAGAAAATCCCAAGGTCGGGTCAATGCTTTGTATGCTTCTCGTATTCCTCTTCTTATAGATTTGAGGTATACTGGAGTGAAATTAGGGCTAGAAGAACGAGAAGGAGCTGTAATAGAACGAGAAGAAGCCTTGCTTGCTAGTTTCCAAGTTAGGCCTATTTTGATTGATCGTATACTTGAAGCCCAAAGAAATGATGAGGAAGTTCAGGATTTAATTTTTTCAATTTCTGAAGGAAAGAAGAAGGATCTCAGAGTTCGGGAATCTGATGGCATGCTTATGCAAGATCAAATGATGTATGTGTCAAATAATATGGAATTAAAGAAAGAGATTCTTGATGAAGCGCATGTTTCAGCATATGCAATGCATCCTGGAGCCACTAAGATGTATCATACCATTCGACCATTTTATTGGCCGGGAATGAAAAGAGAAATTGTTGAATATGTTAGTAGATATGCTATTTGTCAGCAAGTTAAAGCTGAAAAAAAAGAAGCCTTTTCGGTTGATGCAACCACTTCCCGTTCCACAGTGGAAATGGGAAGATATCACTATGGATTTTGTGTACAAACTTCCTCGTGCACGGAATGGTTATGATGGAATTTGGGTGATTGTTGATCAGCTTACTAAGTTAGCGCATTTTATTCCAGTGAGGGAGAAGTATTCTTTAAGCCAATTAGCTGAGTTGTTCTTATCGAATGTGGTGAAGTACCATGGAGTTCCTGTGAGTATTATTTCAGATCGAGACCCTAGATTCACTTCTAAGTTCTGGATAGCATTTCAGGAGGCCCTTGGTTCAAGATTATTATATAGTACAACATATCATCCCCAGACAGATAGTCAATCAGAAAGGACGATTCAGACCTTGGAAGATATGCTAAGATCTTCTGTGATGCAGTTTGGCGATGATTGGCATGCACGTTTGGATTTAATGGAATTTGCCTATAACAACAGTTACCATTCGAGTATTGGTATAACACCATTTGAGGCACTTTATGGAAGGTCTTGTCGGACTCCATTATGTTGGTCAGAAGTTGTCGAAAGAGTTTTGGTGGGCCCTGAAATAGTAGAGAAGACTACTCAGAATGTTCAGGTAATTAAGTCTAACCTGAAAACGGCCCAAGATTGTCAAAAGAGCTTAGCAGACAAACATGCCACTGACCGAGTGTATAATGTTGATGATTTTGTATTCTTGAAGCTATCACCATGGAGAGATGTAGTACATTTTGGGAAGAAGGGTAAGCTAAGCCTTAGATACATTGGACCGTATCGGATCACTGAGCGAGTTGGTAAGGTTGCGTATAGGCTTGAGTTGCCTTCAGAATTGTCTAAGCTACATGATGTATTTCATGTTTCGATGCTTCGACATTATGTCTCAGATCCATCACATGTGACAACTTTTCAACCATTGGAAATTAGCCCGCATTTGACTTATGATGAGGAGCCAGTGACTATTTTAGATTGGAAAGAGAAGGTTTTGGGAAATAAGACCGTGCAATTGGTGAAAGTTTTACGGAGAAACCATTCAGTGGAAGAGTCTACTTGGGAGACAGAGGATCGGATGAGAGAAATATATCCACGCCTGTTTTATGATTATTAGTGGATTGTTTTGGTTGTATAAATTTCGGGGACGAAATTTTTATAAGGACGGTAGATTGTGACAGCCCGTCCCGAATTAATTGTATTGTGGATGCGAAAAGACTAAAATGCCCTTGAGCGTTTGTAGCATGGTGTGGTCTAAGTTTTGGTATGAGGACCAATGTGTTAAGTTCCTAATATTTTGGAACCAATTAGGAACTTAGACTTTGGTTGCTTTCTTGTGTGGTTAGCTGCAATTGGACCACACAAACACACATTCTCTCTCTTCTCTCCTGTACTCTCTCTCAAACTCACTCTCTCATTCTCTCTTCGTACGGACCAACCCCAAACCCCTTGCAAACCTTGCAGATCGAAGATTCAGAGGGCACCATTGTGTTCCTAAGGATCATACGAGTCGAGTGGTGCCATTTTTAACCCGATTTGAAGTACTATTCATGCAAATGTAAAATCGTGTGTTTTTGGGGATTTCAAGCTCACAGGAAGCTTTAGGAGATCCTCATAAGGCTCGAGTGGTTTGTTGGAAGAATTTGGACGTCGGAACAGCGAGATCGACGAGTTTTAAAGTTTGCCAAAATATCGAGGCTTTTTTCGGCGGAATTCCGGTGGTTTCAGGGCTTGAATCAGGTGAGACCTATCCGGAGGACGAGCGTAGCCAGGCTAGACGTGGGGGCTATGATCCTTCGACATATCAGTGAGTGGGCTTTTGTTTTCCGTATATACTTATATAATGAGTAGTTTTTCCAGAAATACGTTTTAAACAATTTTATGAAATGAATTGCCATGCCAAATATGTTTATGCTATATGTATGCATTGTGATATATATATATATATATATATATATATATATATATATATTTATATACACATATTGGGATTCGATGCCAGCAGCGCTCAGGTAAGTTCAGGTAAGCTATGTGTTACTTTATGATGATTGTTGAGATGCATTGTTAGCTTATAAATCTGCACCCCGATGTTAATGCTCCTGCCAGAGTTAGGGCCTAGCCTTCACGTGATCGTTCACCTCCCGCACCACACGCTCATCTTGGATCCAAGTTAGGTGCATAGCTTGTCGTATAGATCACTTTTAGTGGGTTCGACTTGTAGGTGACCCGCGGTCATTCACACAGCCTTCACGTGATCGTAGCACTTGAGCGTAATTATTTATTATACACCCAGCCTGTCGTATAGACCATTATAGGTGGGTTCGACTTGTGTGCAGACATGATCTATGAGCTAGAGTACAGTTGATGAGATAATTGCAGTTATCATCGCTTTTAGATAACTTACCTGGATAATTGATAATGTGGCATGGCATATTCATGATTTGAATGCGTATTTTGATGATGAACTCTGTTGAGATTTAGTATATGTATATACTATTTTCTGGGAAAATTATACAGGTTTTACGGCGAGGGGTTAGAAGTTTGATAATGAAATGGTTTTGGAAAAACTTTGTTTTTGCCCACTCACGCTTTTGTTTTGCGCCCCTCCAGGTATTAGGTAGCATTTGTGGGTGGCTCACAAGGTTTCCAGCAGAAGTTCTGACAGACCACCACTCATGTAGGACTACCTTCGGGTGTTATGTAATTAGTAATTCTTATGCTTGACTGCACTTAGACTATTAGTGCTTTGATTATGTGTTCACACTTATTCTTACGCTAGTATTTGCCTTAGCTAGTGTTTTGGTTTTTATTCATTCGTAATTTCTATATTATATTGCTTCTGCACTGTGCACATAGTTACGTCACTCTCACGTGACGGTCAGCATGCTTCGATTTCGGTCGGGGTGTGTCATATAGCCTTGATTTAGATTTAGGTAATTTTTATTTTGATACTTCTCATTGTTCAGTTAGTTTTATTCGTGATGATCCACTTGGGATGTCCCGGTCTAGATTTATTATTAAGTAGGTTTGTTTGGGCTCTTGCTTTTAGCCTCGTTCTTAAACAAAAAAAAAATTTCACATAATAGTAATATTTTGAGTATAATGCTTGCACTATTTATGTAGAATTTAAAATTTGTAAAACGTAGAGTTGGGTCATGCATTATGGTGAAGGTTTATGCAATCAAGGCTGAAAAAATATAGATAAACACCGTTGTTTTGGAAGAACTGGATTGCGTGATGATATTAATAAACCGGTTTGTATCAGAAATTTCCCTTCAAATTTTGTAGCGCAGCGTAGGATCGTGCTGATACTGCGTTGTGGCCTATATTTAACTGAGGAAAAGAGAAGGGGTGTGTAGCAAAGAGAGAGAGAGAGATTGAAGAGACAGCATAATGCTTAGGATTCTTGTGTGTATTCTTTCCTATGTTGTGCCTATATAGAAAAAATAACTAGAGTAATAGATAATTTAGAAACCAAATTTATCTAGGATTTACACAATCCCAATTAAAGAAGCGAATTGTTATTAGCACTCCAAAATTATCATTTGGTATTCTAAACTTTCTATATTTAAAAAGACAAATACACTTGTGAGGAGTGCAAAATGAGATTTTTGGAGTGCTAATAACTGTTCCCTTAAAGAATAACTTTTTTCACATTATCGATTTTTTTTGGACAAATGATAGAATAATCTACACTAAACTCGTCAAAACTACAAGGAGGGAGATTCGAATACGAGACATGAGGTGCAAGGGCGAACATTATTGGACCCTTGAAATGAAATTTTCATATTTTAAAATCTTTAATTTATATACGTGAGCTATAAATGAAAACGAAAATCTGCTGCTACCAAAGGCCACATATAGCAATCCAACTACTTTTTATTTTTTTTCTCCTTCGAACTCTCATGAAAGGTTGCGCTTCACTCTAAATCTATAAAATCACAAGGGAAAATTTATACGAAGAAGTGTAGGATGATATATTTGGATTGCCAATAACAACACTTTATTCAATAAAAACAAATAACAACACTTTATCTAATTTTTTTTTTTGAACAAGCAATATTATCTACATTAAGGGGTAGAGGAGTGGGCTAAGCCTTACAATGGGCGAGCCATAATAATGTGGTTCAAATTCGCCTTTGGCTAGAATCGAATCAAAGACCTCTCACTTACAAATGAAGAGGAATACTACTAGATCGTAGTACTAAGTGACAACACTTTATCTAACTTAAACATGAAAAGATTATCAATAAATAAAAAAAATCCCTAATTTATATTCAGACAAACTTGAACTTGATTTTGCAAGCAAATTCAAACTTAAAAATATAAATAAAAAACCACTACTAAAAAATGCCACATTTAATAACCTAATTTGAACCACATTGTTGCTAGCCCATTGTGAAGCTAAGCCCATCCTCTCCCCCTTTAGTGTAGATATTATCAGTTCTTCAAAAAAAAAAAAAAAAACCTAATTAACGTTTCTTTGCTATATAAAGTAAAAATGAAAAAAAAAATTGTTATTGGCAGTCCAAAAATCTCATTCTACACTCAAAACTTTCTATATTTGGAAAGAAAAATACACCTGTGAGGAGTGTAACATGAGATTTTTGGACTGCCAATAACATTTCCCAAAAAAAAAACTAACCCATTTATGTTAAAAGGGAATAGAACCTGGGTGGGCATGGAAATAAAAACAACACAATATATATATATATATATATATATATATATATATATTAACAAACTATATTATCTATATTAAGAGAAAATGATGGGCTTAATGTAACAGCCCGTCCCGGAGATTTTGTAAGACGGACGTGAAATGACGAAAATGCCCCCAGGCATTAATTAAGGTATGTGTGTGTATCTACATTGGGAGTTTGGTTGGTGGTATTTGGACCACACACACACACACAGTTACACTTTTTTTCTCTCTCTCTCTCTCTCTCACTCCCGCATTCTCTCTCTATCTTTCAAACTCTCTCTCTCTCTCCCTCTTGGCTTTTGTACACACAAGCACCAAAACCCGTCGAAACCTTACAGATTGTAGTCAAAGAGGACACCATTGTGTTCGTGAAGCTCAGATGAGTTGATTGGTACCCATTCCAGGTAAGGAAACCTTCGAAATCTCGTGAAACTGAAACCCTGATTTTTCATGCACTATTCATACGGACGTAAAACTACTTGTTTTAGGGAATTTGAAGCTCACAGGGAGCTTAAGGAGGTCCTCACAAGTCTTGGGGTACTTCGTTGGAAGGAAATGGACGTCGGAGGGCCGAGATCGACGTGTTTCTAAGTAAGCAGAACTATTGAGCTTTCTTGGGGAAAATCTGGTGAATTTTAAGCCTTGAAACTTATATAACGTGATTCTACATGTTATTAGCTTCATTTTGGTATCAATTTTGTGGAAAATGGTGAAGAAACGAAGGAGAATAGTGGTTTCGAAATTTTACCCAGAAACCGGCGAAGTCGCCGGCGATCGACGTCTCGCCAGAAAAGACAGGAGCATATTCCGTCAAAGTTGACGGAATATACTAACGCCGTTAGTTAAGTTTAATAGTTACCGTTAGGATCTGACGGAATATTCCTAACGGCGTTAACTGACGCCTTTAGTGTGACTGTCACGTGGCCGCGCGTGGGGGCACGTAGGTTCGTGCACTCATCGGCGTGTGAGGGCGCGTGGGAAGGTGAAAAATTATTTTAAAAATATGGGGATGATCCTGAGATTGTGTAGATCACTGTGGTATATTTATATACCCAAATTGAGCAAAGTATGAGAAGTTATTAGCAAGAATTGTATTTGTGCTTAAAGAAACATTGTTATAGTTATTTCTCATATAGGCGAGACCTATCCGGAGGATGAGCATAGCCAGGCTAGACGTGGGGGTTATGACCCGACTACATACCAATGAGTGGGCAGTTATTTTTAGTATATATATGTATATACTTGACGTTTTTCCAGAAAACGTATTTAATGGAATGTGATTTAAATGCCATGTTATGCCTGCATTTTTTTTTTAGCATATGCATTATCATAATTATGCATATTGTTGCATCGTGCTGCGGAGTCCCAAGTAAGCCCCAGGTGAGTATACTATGCTGGTAATGATTATGAGATAGTTGGTGATGTTGTGATGCATATTGAGCTCATTAATCTGCACCCCGATGTTAGTGCTCCCGCCAGAGTCAGGGCATAGCTTCACATGATCGTTCACCTCCCGCACCACATGCTCATCTTGGATCCAAGATAGGTGCATAGCCTGTCGTATAGACCACTTTCAGTGGGTTCGACTTGTAGGTGACCCACGATTAGCGTATAGCCTTCATGTGATTGTAGCACTTGAGCGTATTCATTATACACCTAGCCTGTCGGTCAGACCACGTGAGGTGGTATCGACTTGTGTGCAGATATGAATAAATATGTTGAGATATGAGATTGAGATATGATTGAAATGAGCTCTAGTTTCTGCCGTATAGATCACGTCAGGTAACTTCGGCTATCAGATGATTTATATTGAATTGCATCACCTAGCTTATTATTTATTATATTGTGATATTAGGCATAGCATATACATGGCATACATACAAAAATGAATCTTGATATATTGAGCATGATTTGACTTATATTTACGTATCCTATTTTCTGGGAAAGTTATACTTGTTTTACGGCGAGGGCTTAGTATATTCAAAGGAAAATAAATTTTTTATATAAGCATTGTTTTACTGACCTACTCAGCTTTGTTTTGCGCCCCTTCAGGTCTTAGGTAGCTTTTGTTGGTGGCTCACGAGGATTCTGGTGGAAGTTCTGACAGTACATCATCTATGTAGGAATATCGGTTACTGTTTAATTTAGTAATTTCTATGCTTGACTGCACTTAGACTTAATTATGCTATGAAGGTGTATTAACACTTATTTCCTTTCTAGCTATTTTGGATGTTTGGTTTTTATTCATTCGAAATTTCCATATCTTAACGCTTCCGCTTCATGCACATAGCTTACGTCACGTTCACGTGACGGCCAACATGCCTCGATCTCGGTCGGGGTGGGTCTGTTTGGTATCAGAGCCTAGGTTGCAGTCCTGCATATTTTATGAACTTCCCTAATTAATTTTGATGTCTTCTTTCAGAAATATGCTGCCTCGTAGAGAGCCACGTCGTGTGGTTGAGCCTAATTTTCCTGATATTTCTCAGTTGGGGGAAGCTATTGCTAATACCCTTTAGTTTGTAATTCGCCCTCCTTAGAGAACTCCTCTGGAGTCCGTGTATAATTTGAAGTTGCCTCAGTTTATGGGTAACGAGGAACCTGAAGGGGCAGAAAAGTGGTTACAAAAAGTTGAGAAGACGTTCCTGGTTATGCACAGTCAAGGAAACCTACCCGAAGATAGGTGGGTTGAGACTACTACTTGGTTTTTAGGTCCAGAGTCTGCATCTTGGTGGGGCCATGAGACTTTTGGACGACTGCCTGCGGAGATTGCTGATTAGCAGAATTTTAAACAGACATTTTATAAGAGATTCATTCCTTCAACATATCTAGATCGGAAGAAGCAGGAATTTACTAATCTGAAGCAGGGAAAGCTGTCTGCTAATGAGTACTATAGAAAGTTCGTAGATTTGTCCCGTTATGATCCAGAAGTTGTTGCCAATCCAATTGAGATGCTTCGTCGTTTTAAGCTTGGTACTAAGAAGAAGTGGCGATCTATGGCTATTATAGCAACTTGTGACACTTATCAAGAGTTCTATGAGATTCTGTTGAGAGTGGAAGACTCAGAAAATTTGCCTAGCGATAGTGAAGAGGAATAAGGTAATTAGAGGAAAAATGATAAGGGTAAAGGCCAGTATCTTCAAGGACCTCGCAAGACCCAGAGTTTTAAGAGAAGTGGTATGAGCTCGAGTTCTTCTAGTGAAGGTTTTAGTACCACGGGCCCGAGGCGAGGAGGTAGATTTTCTAGAGGCCCTAGATTTCAGAGGCCGAGAGATTCAGGTGGTGCTGGTACTCATTTGTGCCGAAGATGTAATAATCGACATTTTGGAGAATGTCGTCAAGGTAACAGTGGATGTTATACCTATGGACAGTTGGGGCATTTGGCTAAGTATTGTCCTCAAAATCAGTAGAGGCCTCAGCAGCCACAGTAGCATCTCAAGCCACCGCCAGGACAGACTCAGCGGTTTTCAGGACCAAGTGGTTATGCTTAGACAGGTCGTGGTGGTGCTTACCATTATCAGGGAGATCTCATTCCTTATGCCTCAGGACAGTATCAGTACCCTCAGAATTCTTATCAGCAAAGTGGCTATGGTCAGCACTCAGAAGGATATGTACCTTATCAATAGGGTCATTATAACCAGTACTCGGCTGGCGGGTCATAGTGGCATTCTGGAGGACAGCCACACCAGATTGATGTTGCTACTAGCAGTGCAGGATCATCTAGACAGCACAGCCAGGCAAGTTAAGGTCGCAGTGCCTAGGGCCGAGGTGTTCATGCTAAAAGAGGTAGAGGAGAAAGGTAACCAGCTCAGGGACGTGTCAACAACATCTCACTTTAGAATGCTCAGAACAATCCTGAATTGATTATAGGTACGTTAAATGTTCTTGGTCATTATGCTAAAGTGTTGATTGATTGTGGTGCTACACATTATGTAATTTCTCATACATTTGCTCAGTTGACTCAACCTTAGTTTACACCCCTTGCATATGAGTTAGAATTTGCAATGCCTAGAAGGGAGAAGTGTTATGTAGATAATGTTTATCCTGGATGTCCCGTTGTAGTGGAGGATGTGTTTATGTCAGTGAATCTTAATCCATTAGATATTGTAGATTTTGATGTGATTTTGGGCACAGATTGGTTGCATTATAATCGTGCCAAAATTGATTGTTATGGGAAAACAGTGACTTTCCATCGTCCCGGATTGCCTGAAGTTAAGTTTGTAGGGGAAAGTAGTGGAGTAAGGCATGGTGTTATTTCAGCTGTGAGAGCTAAGAGATTGTTAAATAAAGGTTGTCAAGGTTACTTGGCTCATGTGGTATTAAATGATGATAATCCTTCGAGTGTGGAGGACGTTCGAGTAGTCAGACATTTCTCTAACGTTTTCCCTGATGATTTACCTGGATTGCTGCCAGATCGTGATGCGGAATTAAAAGAATTAAAGACTCAGTTACAAGAATTGGTAGATAAAGGTTTTATTCGACCTAGTATATTGCCATGGGGAGCTCCAGTCTTTTTTGTCCGAAAGAAAGACGGAACTTTGGGGTTGTGTATTGATTATCGGCAATTGAATAGAGTAACAATTAAAAACTGTTATCCATTGCCTCGTATAGACGACCTATTTGATCAACTTAAAGGTGCTTGTGTGTTCTCCAAGATTGATTTGAGGTCAGGTTACTATCAGCTAAAGATCAAGAGTGATGACATCCATAAGACGGCTTTTAGAACTCGTTATGGTCATTACAAGTTTTGTGTGATGCCATTTGGATTGACGAATGCACCAGCAGCTTTTATAGGCTTGATGAATAAGGTATTTCGGCAATACTTGGATAGATTTGTCATTGTCTTTATTGATGACATTCTGGTGTATTCTAAGTCGAAAGCAGATCATACTCGACATCTCACTCTAGTACTAAACAGAATAAGGGAGCATCGGCTGTATGCTAAGTTTAGTAAATGCCAATTTTGGTTAGATCAAGTGGCATTCTTGGGTCATGTTGTTTCAGCTCAGGGTATTCAGGTTGACCCTCAGAAGATAGCAGCTATGGAGAATTGGGAACAGCCACGAACCGTTACCGAGGTACGGAGTTTCCTTGGTTTAGCGAGTTATTATTGACGCTTTGTTAAGGATTTCTCAGTTATATCTTTACCACTTACGAGATTGACTAGGAAGGAAGTTAAATTTGAGTAGGATGGTAATTGTGAACAGAGTTTTCAGCAGCTCAAGTATTATCTCACTCATGCTTCTGTTTTAGCACTTCCTGATGCTAGTGGGAACTTCGAAATTTATAGCGATGCTTATTTGAATGGCTTAGGATGTGTTTTGATGCAGCATGGTAGGGTGATTGCTTACGCTTCGCGTTAGTTAAAGCCTCATGAGATGAATTACCCTACATATGATTTAGAGTTGGCAGCCATTATTGTTGCTTTGAAGATTTGGAGACACTATCTCTATGGTGAGAAGTGTAGGATTTTCACAGATCACAAGAGTCTCCAGTACCTGTTCACGCAGAAAGATTTGAATCTTTGTCAGCGGAGATGGATTGAGTTACTAAGTGACTACGATTGCACGATTGAGTATCACCCTGGACGTGCTAATGTAGTGGCTGATGCTTTGAGTAGGAAATCTCAAGGTTGGGTTAATGCTTTATATGCTTCTCGTGTTCCTTTTCTTGTAGATTTGAGGTCCACTGAAGTGAAATTGAGGCTAGAAGAACGAGAAGAAGCTGTAGCAGAATGAGAGGAAACTTTGCTTGCTAGTTTCCAAGTTAGGCCTATTCTGATTGATCGTATACTCGAGACTCAGATGAATAACGAAGAGATTCAAGAGTTAATTCATTTGAAGAATCAAGGGAAAAAGAAAGATCTCAGAGTTAGAGAGACAGATGGCATGCTTATGCAAGAGAATATGATGTACGTGCCAAATAATGAGGAATTGAAGAAGGCAATTTGATAGGAGCATATTTATGCGACTTAGTTAGCTTGTTTTCATGCATTAATGTCCTTAGTTCTTAGTTAATTTTGTATTTTAAGCTATTTTCATGTGTTTGTAGGTTCTAAGTGTCAAAATGGCAAAAAGAAGCAGTTTGGAGCATTCTAGAGCATTTTTGGGCCAAGATTGGGTAGTGCAAGCATGGAGGCAAGTTGATGGATGAATTTGAACATAAAAAGGCTGGAAATCAGCTCAAAAGATGGAGGAAAGAAGTCAAAGATAAAGAAGATAAGAAGTTAGCAAGAAATATGGAACATTATCCAAATCTTATCTAATCTTATCCAAATCTTATCTCATCTTATCCAAAACATTATCCTATCTTATCTTGACTTTCCTAATCCAAATACACAAAGGTTTCAGCTACAGAGAAGGAGTCCTAAACACTTTGGGATACTTAATTCCCAGCTAGAGAGGGATACCGCACCTATTTCCTTATTCTAGAAGGATTTGGTCCATTTAATTCCCCAAAACTTCAAGGATTCTGATTTCTAGAAGGGTGAGGAGTCTAAAACCTACCTAAACACCTTCCCAGCCATGACCTAGCCTTCCCCTATATATATATATATATATATGATTGTGCCGCACAGATTGAGGCTTTCTACACATCTCTTCGCATCTCAACCATTCCAAACACCATCCACAAACCCTACAGCCACTTGTGCCGCAGCCTTGCAAGGAGGTAGGAAAGGAGGAGCAGCCTTGGAGCGTGTTGCACTCAATCTGGATTGCTGGGCGTTCTTAAGTGTTTTCTACCTTATGTTTTCGTTGATTAATTTAATTTTCCTTTGTCTTGCTGTAATCATGAGAGGCTAAACTCGTTTTTAGCTAGAGGCTACTTTGAAACCATGATTTTGTGTATGATATGACTTGATAAATTTGAGTTACAGATTCTTGAAGTATAAATGCAATTGGCTTAACTGTTTGAATTAGAACTTATTTCTGTTTGTTGGTTGAGGGTCGACACTTAATTGGCATGCATAAATTTGATGCTAGGATATAAGTGAGTTTCACATAATCATTACAAACTTATGTTCACAAGTAGTAAAGGTTGCTGGAACAATCGTGTTAAGTTCAATTCTTGGTGTGAGTAACATGATGTCATAGTTATGAATGCCTCGTCAATGCTTATGATTCTCATTGAGCATAATGATCTCTGATTGTGTCTCTATTATGATGTCATGTAGGGAAATTGATGAGAATAATTTGGTTGTAGATGAGTTGTCCGTCCAATTCAATGAAATTAGGAGAATCTGAGGGTTAATTAATGATTGACACGGTTAATCTGGGGCATTGTCATTCGTAATTCAATGAAAACGTAACTGGAAGTCAAGTTATATGCATATAAATCATGTGTGGATAAGGAAACCTCTAGCTGGTTCACCATTCATCCTAAAAACCCAATTTCGTCTAAATTTGCCTAGTTTAAAGTCTTTGTTTGTTTTAGCTTAGTTTCACTCTAAAACCAATCCCCCTTCACTTGTTTGAATCAAATTAGTTAGAATCTATCTTAGTTTGTGTCTTTGTGTGTTTTGAGTCAAGTTTAGTTCAATTTTCGTCCAAAGTTGTATCTAGTGTCTAGAATCTGTCCAATTAGTGTTTTTAAGCAGTTTTGAGTATTTTGAACCTGTTTTGAGTCTTACTAGTCTATTTAGAGTCTTTTGAGTCTTGTTTTGCTTATTTGAGTCAGTTTGTGTTAGATTAGCAAGCCCTCCTAATCCCCGGTCCAGAACGATCCCTACTTGCGTTTATACTACAATTGATAACAAGAGGGTTTAATTTGTGTGCTTAACTTTAATCACATCACAATTCTTGATGAGGCACATATTTCAGCTTATACGATGCATCCAGGAGGAACTAAAATGTATCATACCATTAGGCCATTTTATTATTGGCCAATATGAAAAGGGAAATTGCAGAGTATGTAAGTAGGTGTATCGTGTGCCAACAGGTTAAAGCCGAAAGAAAGAAGCCATTTGGTTTATCATAGCCACTTCCCGTTCCACAGTGGAAATGGGAAAATATTACTATGGATTTTGTGTACAAGCTACCCCATACACAAAACAGTTATGATGGAATTTGGGTGGTTGTCGATCGGCTTACTAAGTCAGCGCATTTCATTCCTGTGAGGGAAAAGTATTCTTTGAACAAGTTAGCCGAGTTGTTCATCATGAAGATTGTGAAGTACCATGGAGTTCCTTTGAGTATTATTTTAGATCGAGATCCAAGATTTACTTCTAAGTTTTGGATAGCATTCCAGGAAGCTTTGGGTTCGAGATTACTGTACAGCACGACATATTATCCTTAGATAGACAGACAATCAGAGAGGACGATTCAGACTTTGGAGGATATGCTAAGATCTTCGGTGTTGCAGTTTGGCGACACTTGGCATAAGCGGTTGAATTTGATGGAATTTGCCTATAACAACAGTTTTCACTCGAGTATTGGTATGGCGCCATTCGAGGCATTATATGGCAAGGCATGTTGAACTTCGTTATGTTGGTCAAAGGTTGGCGAACGAGTTTTAATGGGTCCTGAGTTAGTGGAGAAGACTACTCAGAACATTCAGGTTATTAAGTCTAATATGAAAGTGGCCCAAGATCGCCAAAAGAGTTTAGCAGACAGATATGCCACTGATCGAGTGTACAAGGTTGGTGATTGGGTATTTCTGAAATTATCGCCGTGGCGAGGTGTAGTACGATTCGAGAGGAAAGGCAAGCTAAGTCCTAGATTCATCGGACCTTATCAGATCACCGAGCCAGTCGATGAAGTTGCTTATAGACTTGAGTTGCCGTCAGAGCTGTCTAAGGTACATAATGTGGTTCATGTCTCGATGCTTCGACATTATGTTGCAGATCCTTCACATGTGATACCTCATCAACCTTTAGAGATCAGTTCAGATTTGACTTATGATAAGAAGCCAGTGACTATACTAGATTGGAAAGAAAAGGTTCTGAGGAATAAGACAGTGCAGTTAGTTAAAGTTTTGTGGATGAATCATTCAGTGGAATAAGCGACTCGGAAGATAGAGGATCAGATGAGAGAGATGTACCCGAGATTGCTTAATGACTACTAGTGGATGATTTTGGTTATGTAAATTTCGGGGATGAAATTTTTATAAGGTGGGTAGATTGTAACAGCCCGTCCCGGAGATTTTGTACGACGAACATGATGACAAAAATGCCCTCAGGCATTAATTAAGGTATGTGTGTGTATCTACATTGGGAGTTTGGTTGGTGGTATTTGGACCACACACACACACACAGAGTCACACTTTTTCTCTCTCTCACTCCCGCACTCTCTCTCCATCTCTCAAACTCTCTCTCCTTCTCTCCATCTCGGCTTTTGTACGGACAAGCACCAAAACCCGTCGAAACCTTACAGATCATGGTCAAAGAGGACACCATTATGTACGTGAAGCTCAGATGAGTTGATTGGTACCCATTCCAGGTAAGGATACCTTCGAAATCTCGTGAAACCGAAACCCCGATTTTTCATGCACTGTTCATATGGACGTAAAACTACTTGTTTCAGGGAATTTCAAGCTCACAGGGAGCTTAAGGAGGTCCTCACGAGTCTTGGGGTACTTCGTTGGAAGGAAATTGACGTTAGAGGGCCGAGATCGACGTGTTTCTAGGTAAGCCGAACTATCGAGCTTTCTCGGGGAAAATCTGGTGAATTTTAAGCCTTGAAACTTATATAACGTGATTCTACATGTTATTAGCTTCATTTTGGTACCAATTTTGTGGAAAATGGTGAAGAAACGAAGGAGAATAGTGGTTTTGAAATTTTACCCAGAAACCGACGAAGTCGCCGGCGATCGACGTCTCGCCGGAGAAGACAAGAGCATATTGCGTTAAAGTTGATGGAATATGCTAACGCCGTTAGTTAAGTTTAACAGTTACCGTTAGGATCTGACGGAATATTCGCCGTCAATGTGCTTGTGACGTGGCCGCGCGTAGGTCCGTGCACTCATCGGTGTGTGAAGGCGCGTGGGAAGGTGAAAAATTATTTTAAAAATATGGGGATGATCCTGAGATTGTGTAGATCACTGTGGTATATTTATATACCCAAATTGAGCAAAGCATGAGAAGTTATTAGCAAGAATTGTATATGTGCTTAAAGTAACATTGTTATAGTTATTTCTCATATAGGCGAAACCTATCCGGAGGACGAGCGTAGCCAGGCTAGACGTGGGGGTTACGACCCAACTATATACCAGTGAGTGGGCAGTTGTTTTCAGTATATATATGTATATACTTGACGTTTTTCCCAGAAAACGTATTTAATGGAATGTGATTTAAATTAGGGCTGGGCAAACGGGTCCTGGACCCGCGGGTCGAGGCGGGTAATGCGGGTACGGGGCGGGTACGGGGCGGTTCTTAATCTTGTAAAAACATATAGGGGCGGGTCGAGCCGGGTAATTGAAGTTTTCGATTCGGGCCGGTTCCAAAAGTATAGGAACCACGGGTACCCGAACCGGCCCGTTTGTGTTACAGTGGACGGACGAGATTTAAGATATCATCTCTCCATCCAATCTTAACCGTCAGTTTCAACCTCAGCCCTAATTCCACCTCCCGAGTCCCGAGTTGAGTTCCAGAAGCACCCAGTCTCTCGAATTCTCAGACTCTCCCTCGACTCCCTCTCCCTATCCCTTCCTTTGACTCTCTCTCTCATACTCTCTCACTCACAGTGCTCACCGCCGTCGCGACCACCATTACTCACCAACTCCGCCGTCACGACCACCATCACTCACCCAATCACCATCGTTGAGCTCCAACTCTCAGACTCTCACAGCGTTGTCGCGACCAACACAACGGCACCACCTCCGCCGTCGCGACCACCATCATCACCCCATCACCACCGACACTGCTACTGCCAGTACCTACCAACCATCATCCCTCTAAAATTTAGGTAATTTTGAATTAGGTTTTATTATTAATTTGAATTTCTGGTGTAGGGATTTTTAAGGGTTTTAAGTTAGACTGCCTAAGATTGATGATTAAGCTATAAAAATGTTTCAGGATCTAGAATATGAACTGAGAGAAGTAGAATTTGTAGATTGATGATTGAGCTGTGAAAAATATTCCTCTTTTGATTTTTTTTCAGAAAGAGAAGAAATGTGCATGTCATGTTGTCTTAATCTTAATCTGTCCTCTTTCGGTTTTGTTCGTGATTTTAATATATTAAGAAATTGATGGAGTCTTTTCTTTAAAAGAGCTTTCAATTATTTTAAAACCACTTCATTTTATCTCGGGAAGGGTCTCCGATGACGTTTTCTTGAAGGTTAAATCTTACTTTTACCTTCTTGCTTCAAAGTTCTTATACATCTGTATTCTGTAGTGTTCATTCCCACGATGCATGCATAGCATACCTATTTTCTGCAAGTGGTAAGTAAGCACCAATTTTGTGTTTTAATGAAGTTTAACCTGATGCTGGATGCAGTTATTGGAAAAGAGAAAGCTTTAAGCATAACCTCTGCAGTGCAAAAATATGGCAACCTCATCGGTTTCGGTATGCTCTAAAGCTTATTTGTTTTAGATCCTTTTTATTATGTTTCGGTATGCTCTGATATAATTCATTGTACTTTTTGTTGGTATTTGCTTGGATTGACTTGGGAATGACATGTTTTTACCTGAGTGCAGGGCATTTCTTCAGTGTTTCTTTGCTGGAGTTTGTACTTTGTTGTGGCAGTTTGATCACCCTTCTCCTCCAGGTCAGTTTAGTTCTGTTATAAACACTTATACTAAACTAGGAGAATTAGAAGATACGTCTCAGGGACATGCTCTATACTTAACTAGGAGAATTGAAATATTCAAAAATAAATGCCCCTGATCAAATTGACACCGGGAATGTCAAAAATAAAGCATAATCTTGAGCTCATATTATGAGTTTTCCTTTATACAGATTTGATTCTTCATGCAAATGTTTGTTTGTTTGTTTATAGTTATTAGTTATTAACCTATTACAGGCTTAACAAATGTTTGTTTGTTTATTAGTTATTAACCTAAAACAAACATCTTTTAGGTTCCTTAGCGTTTAGTAATGATATGGACAATTATAAGTTGGTTTTAAGTTTTAACATTCAAGTCGTCTGTGTGTGTGTGTGTGTGTGTGTGTACCTTGTTGGAATGCTTAGGGCAAATCTCAGGAATAAGTTGTTGTAACTTGGATACAAGATCAGTGATCAGGTCATCACTGATACTGTTGTTGTTCATGCTCGACGACTGCCTCGACTGAGAGGATCTTCTGCTCAACATTGTCAAATATTTGGAGAGTTTGAAGTTCTGACAGAAAACTCAGAAGAAATAATAATATTAGAGTTTGAAGTTCTTCTAGAGAAAAAACCCATGCGAGACAAATGAGCTAGAGAAGTATGAGCTGAGTGAGAATGAGATAATGAGGTGCTACTTAAAAAGAATTCTAGAGAGAGAAAGAGAGGAGAGAGAGAAGAGAGAAGGAATGCTTGAGGAGGAGGGAGACAAGTGCATGGGAGTAAGCAGTGGGCTAAAGGGGGTGATAAGTTGGCACTATTTTATGAATATATACACGCATATATATATATATATAAATATATATGAATATGTATAAATATGTGTATGTGTGTGTCTATATATATATATATATCTTGTTATGTATTTTTTGTTGTCTTATCAATAAATTTCATAGCTTATGCAGGCCAAATTTGGTTAAACAACACCATCATAAAATGACAACCTTAGGATTGGAGAGAGCTCTTAAACTGGCAAGAAAATGAAATCTAATATTAGTGATGCGAAACTCTTAAATCCGTTTAGTGAATGTCATTTATGGAATTTGGAGGGCTTGAAAACAATTACAAGTTTCGCTTCAAGTCTTGGAGAATACCCGAGGGAAACATTAAGCATTAGTTGCTGCCTTTAATTCGGAGGGCTTAACAAATGTTTCTTTGTTTATAGTTATTAACAAATGTTTGTTTGCAAGAATTTCTTCATGCAAATGTTTGTTTGTTTTTTCCTTTCTTCGCAGTCAGATTTCCAGCATGTTTGTTGTTTATTTACTTGGTTCAGTTGGTTCAGGTGGTTTTTAACAAGAAGGAGTTCCAAACTTCCAATGGCAGAGGCTCTCTCTTTTCTTAAAACTAGGTGCAACTAGGTATGTTAACTTGTATGATTGTATCTCTTAAAGTTAATTTCCTACAGTACAAGATAATTTCCTTTTATCTCTAATCTAGAATGTTGTCACTAAATAATTATCATATTACATAATAGGTATAACGCTAAGTCAAAATGTTCTTCTATGTCCAAACTGATTAGTATAATAACATGATGATATTTCTCAGCCTTTTTGGTCTTTTGTCGGTCAACAATCTGTGTGTTGTGTGTTCACTCTGTTTAATTGTGCCACTGCTGCCTGCTTGTGTTTCCCATCTCAGAGGGTAATTATTTGCTTTGAACCAATCAGAAAGCAACAAAGAAATTGCTATTTTATTTACATGGCGATTATGCTTTTTTGGGTTTAAATTATGTATAATGTGTATATAGGCAATTTCTTTGCTGTTGTATCAAGGCAATGATGAATATTTCGAAATATCTTTATTTGATTAATGAATATAGTTTCATTATTTAAATTTTACAGATTTTTACATAATGTCTCAATCTCAAAGTCAAAGTACCCCTAGCAGTACTAATGTAGCATCATCTACGGCTACATCACCATGTCCTTCACAACCAACACAAGCACCCACACAATTATCAAACCGATCAATGCCTCCCCCAAACCCCTCATCCTCCAGAAAAAGAAAAGCACCACCTATTCCAAAGACAAAACAACCAACTATAATAGCTTCACTAGAGAGATCTTCTTCTGAGAGATCTTGGGTTTGGGATCATGTCACTAAGTGTACCGTCTCAGAAATACAAGAAGTAGAAAAGGATGGAAAGAAAGAGAAGGTGGAGGTACAAGTATTGAAGGCTAAGTGTCACCATTGTAACGCCCTTTTTGCATGTGATACTAGTGGGGGTGGAACTAGTACTTACATTAAACATATCAATAAACATTGCAAGTCATATAAACCAACCGATGAGTTGCAAAAGGTTCTAGGCAGTTCTGGACCTTCTAGGGATGGGGATGTCAAAAACATGCTTGTTGCTAAAGGGTGGAGCCAAGAAGAAAGTGTGGAAGGTATTATTGAGTTTATTGTGATGGAGGAGGTACCTTTTAGTATTGTGGAGAGTGAAGGGTTTAGGCGGATGATGTGCAAAGTCCAGCCTAGATTGCATGTTCCATCTCAGAGAACTATCATGAGGGAGTTATTCAATATGTATGATAACATGAAAGATCAGTTAAAAAAGGAGATACGTGATCATAGAGTGAGCTTGACTACTGATACATGGACAAGTGTGCAAAATTTGAACTACATGGTGCTAACTGCTCATTTTGTGGATGATGATTGGAATATGCACAAAAGGATTCTAAACTTTTGTTTGATTTCAAGTCATGAAGGCAAAGAAATAGGGAAGATGATTGAGCAATGTTTGGTTGAGTGGGGGATTGAAAAGGTAATGTGTATCTTAGTTGACAATGCATCGGCTAATAAGGTGGCAATTGAGTATGTTGTTCGTAAAATGCAAAAATGGCCTAATAGTAAAATGATTATGAATGGCAAGTTTATGCATGTGAGGTGCTTAGCTCATATTATCAACTTGGTAATGAAACATGGGTTGAAAAGATTAGATACAAGTGTGGATGCTCTTAGAAATGCCGTGCGGTTTGTGAGATTAAGTCCTCGAAGGTTAAGTTATTTCAAGAAATGTGTGGAGAATGAGAAGTTGGATAGTAGGGGTCTAGTTGTTATGGATGTGCCTACTAGGTGGAATATCACATACATGATGCTAGAATCTTGCTTGAAGTTTAAAAAAGCATTTGAAATGATGTCCGAAGATGATGAAGCCAATATATACACCACCTATTTCAATGAAAATGTGCTTAATGATGAAGGAGAAGAAGTGGCGGGTAAAGGGAGGGTTGGACCACCTAAGGAGGAAGATTGGGATAGTGCAGAAGTGTTTGTGGAATTTTTGAAGGTCTTCTATCTTATAACTTTGAAAGTTAGTGCAAGTAAGTATCCCACATCTAATACAGCTGTTCATGATGTCATTGATGTGGAAAATGAGATTGAAAAGCTTTTTTTGCCTGAATATATGCAAACTGGAAGAACTGTAGAGTTGGTGCTACGTGATATGGCATTCAACATGAGAGCCAAATATCGAAAGTATTTTGGTTCAATTGAGTCCCTTAATCAAATATTTGTAGTTGCCCTTGTCTTAGACCTAAGGTTGAAATTGAGGCACTACATGCACTTGTGTAGAAAGCAATTACAACTTCCTGAAGAAGAGATTGAACATAAAAGTAATCAAGTGAAGACATTGTTGAAGGCGATGTGTGATGAATATGCTTACCATGCTTTCGGTTCACAAACACAACAAAAGGGTAGAGAAAATTTAGTTCTTGACACTTCTTCTTCAAGGGTAAAACAATCATCTTCTAGTGTGCCAACAGAAAATCCAATGATATTTAGTCAAATCATGGATGATTGGGAGAAGGAACTAGAAGACACTGAGGATATTGCGCTTGCACATGAGGTGGATAGGTATCTCCTTAACACTGTAGAGAAAGTACCACATGGTTCACAATTTGACGTTCTGAAATGGTGGAAGTTGAAAGGGAGGAGCACATATCCCACACTTGCTTTGATTGCGAAAGATGTCTTGCCAATTCAAGTGTCAACAGTTGCTAGTGAGAGTGCATTTAGTGGAGGAAAGAGAGTAATTGACCCTTGTAGATCATGTCTCCTTCCTCAAATAGTGGAGTCATTGATGTGCCTCCAAAACTGGATGAGAAGTGAACCAATTGGCAGCATTGAGTATGAAGCAAGTCCTGCGGAGCTTGAATTTTATCAAGAGTGTGAAGAAGGTAATTATTTTGTTTTTTATAGTTTGGTTTATAACTTTATATTAATTGGTTTACAATTAACGTTTGTTCTTTGTTGTAGAATATAAAAGAAAAAGAGCAAATACTATATCTACAAGTTCAACCATTTCACCAAGTGTTCCTGAAGTTGAAGCTCCTCAAATAACTTGAACGAATAAAGGAAAAGGAATTGCGGTAATATTTTAAACTCAAATGAATAAACTTTAAATTTCAATGATTCAATTTCAATGAGGATAATATGATGTTGGACTTTAAAAATGTCATGTTTATATTCTATTTTTGCTTACAGATTCAATGAGGATTGTTGTTGGAACTTGGGCGTTGGATGTGATTTTGGATGTTAATTTGAAATTTATTGCGGATGTCATGTTTATGTTGTGTTGGATTATTTGATTCTTGGAATTTGGATGTCTTGGACTTTCGGATATTTTGTATGTTGATTTGATTTTTAGATGTTGGACGATGTAATATTGTTATTTTGGATGTATTGTTAATCTATGAACTTGGATGTTGGACTTTGTATTTAGATTGGATGTGAATAATGGTGAATTTGTGCAAAATCTGCATAAATGCAGTCTGTGACTGCAGTTGCAATCTGTGCAAATCTGTGCAGTTTGCAATTCTGTGTAGTGCAGTTTGCAATCTGTGCAAAATTCAAATCTGTGCAGTTTGCAATCTATGCAGTGCAGTTTGCACAGATTGCAATCTATGCAGCAATTCTGTGCAGTGCAGTTTGCAATCTGTGCAATTCTGTGCAGTGCAGTTTGCAATCTGTGCAAAATTCAAATCTGTGCAGTGCAGTTTGCAATCTGTACAACAACTACAATTTTTTTTTTCAAACAACCAAAAAAAAAAGGGACCCGCGGATCCGGCCCGAACCGGCCCATTTCAACAGGGCCGGGTAATGTCCGGTTCCTATATTAGAAAATGTAATCCCCGACCTGGCCCTAGGCCCGTTTCATTTGAACCTAGGTCCGGTCCGGTCCCTTCAAAATTGGGCCCGGCCCGGCCCGTGCCCAGCCCTAATTTAAATGCCATGTTATGCCTGCATTTTTTTTAGCATATGCATTATCATAATTATGCATATTGTTACATGGTGCTGCGGAGTCCTAGGTAAGCCCCAGGTGAGTATACTATGCTGGTAATAATTATGAGATAGTTGGTGATGTTGTGATGCATATTGAGGTCATTAATCTGCACCCCGGTGTTAGTGCTCTCGCCAGAGTCAGGGCATAGCTTCACATGATTGTTCACGTCCCGCACCACACGCTCACCTTGGATCCAAGATAGGTGCATAGCCTGTCGTATAGACCACTTTCAGTGGATTCGGCTTGTTGGTGACCTGCGATTAGCGCATAGCCTTCATGTGATTGTAGCACTTGAGCGTATTCATTATACACCTAGCTTGTCGGTCAGACCACGTGAGGTGGTACCGACTTGTGTGCAGATATGAATAAATATGTTGAGATATGAGATTGAGATATGATTGAAATGAGCTCTAGTTTATGCCGTATAGATCACGTCAGGTGACTTCGGCTATCAGATGATTTATATTGAATTGCATCACCTGGCTTATTATTTATTATATTGTGATATTGGGCATAGCATATACATAGCATACATACAAAAATGAATCTTGATATACTGAGCATGATTTGACTTATATTTACGTATCCTATTTTCTGGGAAAGTTATACTTATTTTACAGCAAGGGGTTAGTATATTCAAAGGAAAATAAAGTTTTTATATAAGCGTTGTTTTACTGACCCACTCAGCTTTGTTTTGCGCCCCTCTAGGTATTAGGTAGCTTTTGTTGGTGGCTCACGAGGATTCTGGTGGAAGTTCTGACAGTACATCATCCATGTAGGAATATTGGTTACTGTTTAATTTAGTAATTTCTATGCTTGACTGCACTTAGACTTAATTATGCTCTGAAGGTGTATTAACACTTATTTCCTTTCTAGTATTCTGGATGCTTGGTTTTTATTTATTCGAAATTTCCATATCTTAACGCTTTCGCTTTGTGCACATGGCTTACGTCACGCTCACGTGATGGCCAACATGCCTCGATCTCGGTCGGGGTGTGTCACTTAACCTGACATTGAGCTAGCAATAATATGGTTCAAATTTATGTTCGATGAGAATCAAACATAAGAACCAATTTAGCATATAAGATATATCCATAACTGTGATGAACATTTGTTATGTATCTAAAACAAAACAAATCCTTATACTTATATAAACCAACATAATTTTTTTTGGTGCCCCTCGTTTTTTGGGGCGTCGAGTGGTCGCCCTGGTTGTCTTAAGCTAGGGTTGGCTTTGCCACCCTATGAATGAATTCAAAGTTTGAGATTTTGTGTCTATGCACTACTTAAATCTCGAAATTTTAAACTTATTCAACGGTGATAAATAAGATGATGAACATCACTATCACTTGAGAATGGTGAACAAAAATATTCTCCAAAAAAACTACCTATGTATACTATATAAGTTACAAGAGTAATGTTAGGTAGACTAAATCGGTAAACTAAATGACGTGTCACCAAAATAAGCATGTTAATCAACACTTAAGTAACAATTCAATCATCATCTTGCACATCACTTTTTGTTTTTAACAAATGATATTATCTACAATAAGGGGGAGGGGGTCGGCTTAGCCTCACAATGAGGTAGCAATAATATGGTTCAAATTTGCCTTTGGTGAAAATCAAACCCAAGACTTTTCACTTACAAGTGAAGAGGAATATCACTAGACCGTAGTACTAAGTGGCTCATCTTGCATGTCATTTAATTTACAAAATTTAGTTTACATATTCATTTAGTCTCTCTACCATTACCGAATTTCTATATATACTTTAAATAGAAAGTCTCCTAACATCACCCTATTTAATTACATCACTCTTTCTCTCTCTCTAATACATTACTCTCTCTCTCTCTCTCTCTCTAATCTCTTTGGGTTCGTTTGGATGTACTTTTAAAATGATTGAAAGTGCTTTTAGAGAAAATATTTTTGGGTTCCAATAGTACTTGAAGTTCTGCCATAAGCATCAGTTATGTGCTTTTTCTAGGAAGCACTTTAAGTGCTTTTTCATGATTTACTTTCATTTTTACTAAGGATTGTTCCAAAAATATTTTCTTCAAAAACGCTTTCAATCATTTTAAAAACAAATTCAAACGAGCTCTTTAACATTACCCTTTAACCTTTTCATTTGCATTAATCTTTCTCCTTAAACTCTCTCTCTAATCTCGCTCCTTAATCTATCTCTCCCTATCTCTCTCATCCGTTGGGCTTTGTTTGTCGTATTTCGGTTATCTCTTTCGCAGTAAATTAATTTTATATTATAACATAAACCAGTATATGAAGGAGGAAGAAATTTCAGGCGGACTCAGAACACACAGAAAAGAGAGAGAGAGAGAGTAGGAGACGTTTTCTCACCAGACCATTTGATCCTGCCACTTCCATCTGTGATCTCTCATCCTCCCCAGTATCTCCTCCGGTAGTTCTTCTTCCTCATTCTTTCCCACCATTAATTCCTTGGATTATCATCTTCCAATTTTTATTCAATTTTTTTTATTTTTGATTTGTTTCTGTGGTTTTCATTTCTTCCGAATTGGAGAGAATTAGGAGGATCGGAACCGACCCAAATGACCATGATTTTAGTTGGTAATTGTGCGTTCTGGGTTTGGTTTGTTTTCCGGGGTTGGGTCGAATCATTTGAAAAGAAATCAACTTGGTCCGCTTTTTTTGGCGAGAATTGCAAAGATCCTGGGTTGGGTATGCTGAAAATTCGAACCCAGTTGAAGAAATGGGTTGGGAGATTTATCCCAAGTTTCTCATTTGCAATTTTTATTATTGGGTTTTGTGAGCCGATCCATTACTTTGCTAGGCATATCATGGGTTGGAGGTTTTGCATTAGCAGCCTTTACCATTACAGATGTTTAACGCTGTTTGCATTGTTGCTGTAAACATTTGATTGATTGCTATAGTATCAGTTCTTGAATTTTAACTCAAGGCTTATGTGTTCTTGATTCTGTGGTGGATTTTGATTTTTTTTTTTTTTTTTTTGTTGTTTTTGTTTTTGCTAAAACTTAAACCTTTGTGGTATTTGATTCATGATTCTGTATCTCATTTCGGCTACCAAATTGCCTTTCTCTTGTTTCTTGATGCTGTCGTGTTAACATTCCGTTGGGTATACAAAATACCCTGAATCACTGGAAAATCAATGTTCGTTGTAGTGGTAACAATTGTTCTTCATGTTGTGCGCACCACTTTGGTTGATATGGTGCATCAAAGTTAATACCTGTCATTGCATAATTTGATATAAATAGTTGAGTGTAGTTGATAGAGATGCCATTTGAGTGTAGGGATGCAATTGACAGTGTGAAAGTAGTGTGTGGTGATCTGAAACTCTCCTGTATATAAGGATTTTTTCTCTCATCTTGCTTTTCCTGTGTTGAGCAATAAAAAAAAGGAGGTCAATTTAACATGCACAAGTATCTTAATTACGACGGAAGTTGGATAAAGTAATTAGAACCTTTTGTAGATTTGGGTTTGGAGAGGCATTGATAATCTTAGATCGTTTAATGGTCTGAGTGAGTCTAATGATGATGGAATAAGATTTTCATTATTGATAAGCAAGAGTGTTTAGAAATTAAGTTAAGTTCATTTGATTTAGTCTTTTTGATCAAATAGAGGGAGTTAATTCAGCTCGCCTGATTCCCGCCAAGCTGCAGTTGAGTGAGTGTGACCAGATTACAAATTGAGGCTGACTTAGTCTTATTGAGTTCAACCAGATTCTAACCTGCTCCGACCAATTCTTTTCATTAATTAAGTCTGCCTGAGTAAGCTTGAGAAAAGGTGGGGTACGCGATTCTTAGTCTGATAGACAAAATTGAGGTGGTTATCCTTTTATGGTCAACCAGAATTGACTTGAGCACATTAATACGGTTTACTTAAAAAATTCACACTTGATTGTGTAAGAATCACAAGATTAAACTACTGAGTAAAAGTTCACATATTGGAGGTAAACAAGGCTGAGAGTTCTTAGACAAAACTTATAGTTTATGACATCCTTGACCATATCAAGGGAGAAGTTTATCAGTGTTCCAAGTTTGAAGCTGCTTGTTTAGTTTCTACCAAGTTACTAATGTGGATTAGAATTGATGGTCAACTGGCTTTTACTTGTAAATTATAGTACTAGTTATATAAGGGTTTATGATATTTTAGATATTTAAGATGCTATTTTGTAAGAGGGTAAGATTTCTGGCATATAAATTAATTAAGATTATTGATTGAGAATAAGTTGACTGTTCTCTGTGTTCTAATTTTCTTTCTATTCTTACTTTGTCCTACGTTTGTTTATCATTCCCCTCCCTTGTTAAACTCCTCCTACTGTTTCATTTGAGGTGTATTTTGCTGTAATTGCTCTGCTAATCGTGAGCTTACATCTTCCTGAATGACCAATCTGCACGTCACTAGTCTCAGAACCATTGTTTCATGCACCTTCTTATTTTAGCCATCATATTGATTTTTTATTATTATTATATCAGTTTCCAGGGTCAGGGTTTTCAGTTGAAGGCATGCAGATAATGCAAAGAATTGATTTTATATCATCTTATTTCCATTAGTAAATCTGAATCCTATTTTATCTCTTGCTATATTATTTAAAAATGGATTTGAACTAAAGTTTAAAATTTTGTTTTGTTACATTCAGGGTACCAGCATTGCATTGATATTCCAGATCTTTCACACAAGTGTTTTATCTGAACCACCTGTGAATACCTTATAGTGTCTTCTGAGTCGGGCATTTGTTGACACTAATGCAAGGTCAAGGGAGTGGTATTGATACTTTCCTTGAAATCACAGATGTTGGGCTTGGATCTCTCTCCAATAGCACTAGTATGAATCAGCAGACTTCTTTAAATAATATGCTAAATCCTGTTGAAAACCGGTTGTCAAGTTATATGATGACATCTGGTGAGATTCCGTGTTTAAATGCCTCTAGTAATGACACCCAGAACTTGAGTGGTTCAGGTGAACCTAGCTCGAGATTGAATCTACAAAACCCAGTGGACGATGATGGGATGAAAATGGAAGAAGGTTGGTCATCTCCGTATAGTGCTTGTCCTGTTATTGGTCAAAGTTCAGAAGAAAGACGAGTTGAACAAAATATCCTTTTTCGTGGGAGAGCTTGTATTGGACAAAGTGGCAATCAGATTCAAGGCGGGCCTTTTTTTTCTCAGGGCTCTCAAAATGCAAATATAAATTCTGCATATGTGGGAAATAGTGGTAATAGTGCGCCTGGCATGGAAGCTGATATGTCAGGTGGATTAGAAACAGAACAGACATCTTCTGGCAGTGTTTCTCCTGATATTGTTGGGACTTCGTCCAGAAGCACTGATTTTCTTGTTGAGGAAAATGATGGTAACCCAGGTTCTTCTTTTGGAACTTGGGGCTTATCGTGCAAGCGAAAGGCCCTTGAGGGTACTTCAGGCCAGGGTTATTCTGGTGGAAATTCTAGCTCCCTTCCACAAGCTGAAACTAGTGCATGGAATACTGGTCCTGCTCATTACAGTCCTTCTAGTAATTTAAGTTTATCTACACCCTTGCGTAGTTCTCCTAGTGGTGGTCCTTCAGAACAAAACTCAAGAACCAGGGTTGGTTTGAGACTTGGGACATCTGATACCTTTCCTTCATTAGGCGCAACAGGAAATGGAGCAAGCTCACTGCGGGAATTTTTTTGTAGGGTGGGTTGTCCTCGGCCTCAGCAAGAATCTGCTCCATCCAACTTATCATCACAAGGGAGATCAACAACTGCAGCTGCAACAAATTCGGGTGGTCCCCAAAGCCAGTTTCCTGCTATGCATATGAGTGGTTCGTCAGGAAACATGCTTCCTTTTCCTTGGACTGGTGCTTCCAGTTCAAGAGTGGGCAGCTTATCAAGTTCTCTTATGTCTGGATATAGAGGTGCTGAGTTAAGAGAAGAATCAAACTTAAGAAGCATTCCCAGAAACAATGTGGAGCATTCGACGTTTGCAACTGCTACTGATGTGAGAAATTTAGCACAGGATCCCACAATTTGGAGTCTGGCCCCTGGAGAATTTAGCACTTCTGTAGGTGCTCCTTCCTCTTCAACAATTGGCCCCAGTTCGGCCATTCGTTTTGTGCCTACTCCTGCATTGATCCGTGTCAATAACCCTCCTACCGAAAATCATCAAAGAACAATAGATTGGTCTTTGTTTCCTTCTGTTGATTCTCAACCCGGAGGTCATAGTCATTATAACCCAGTACCTTCAGGACCTGCTTCCTCACAAGATTCAGGAAGTTCTTCTGGATCTAATAACCAGGGTCGTCATCTACCACATCCTAGGTCAGCATTCTTGCTGGACAGACAAGGTGATGATGCTCTTAATATGCCCCAGTCACTGCGGGTATTAGCAGCCGACATCGACGGGAGGCGCCGACTTATGTCTGAGGTTTGTGTTTTTATTTCTTCGTCCTGCTTTTCAAGTACACTCTCATCGTACATGTACTCTTTGGAGGGTGTATATCATGGATATTACATTTTAAAATTAATTTTGCAATGGCTTTTCTCAGTTGCTTTCGTCATTTGGATTTTCAGATTTCAGAGTCTGAATATCACCTTTTTGAAATGTCTCGTAGTTACTGAAATCTTTCGCCCCATAAATCTTTTGCATGCTAAACTTGAATTTGTACATATTCTCCACAGTTGTTGATGGACAATAAAGGTATTAAGTTTCCACTTTTCAATTTGTGTTTCCTAAATAGGATACTTCTGCCGTGAAAGTGGTCCCTTTTCTTTTGAGGAGCTCTATTTCAACCTCCCAATCTACTTCACCCACCCCGTAACTTTTTATTACAAATTTAGCATTTCACAAAATTACTTTAAAGGGGACCATTTACAAGAAGCCAGCACACACTGGCCTTTTTTTTTCACTGAAGGCCAGCACTGAAATCTGCTATCAAGTTAAAGTTTGAAGTTTACAAAGAGTGTTTATATGGTGGGTAGTTGAGTTGCTAAGTTAGAGATATTGTAGGAATAATGGGTAATTTAGTTAAAAAAAAATAGTATACAAAATTTTGTGGGGGTGGCAAAACAAGGTGGCTGGGTAAATAAATAGGGGTGATAACGGCGCCAATCTTTTTCTTATGAGTATTATCTTTAAAGTAAGGTGTAACTCCCAGAGTGAATATGTACTGCATGGAGTGGGTACTAAATGGTGGCGTTAATGATAAAATAACATTTTATGTGTTTATGGAGCTAATTCTTATTTGTACTGCTACATTAAAGCAGATTGTACTTATCTTTGGCCTCTGACTGGGAAAATTAAACTATTCTTTACTGTTTTGGTATTTTTGCACGTTAAGGATCAGTTTTATGGTTGGATATGGGGTCGAGTGGATTTATTTTGGATACCACTGAATGGTTCTTGCCTCTGACTGGTGATATGATGACATTAGTGTTTCAAGTTTTTTTCTTCTATATCCACTAGATTTTGCAAAAGAATCATTCCCTCTGGAACTAACAATTATAATTTTCCTCGTCTACCAGATTCGTCAAGTTTTGAATGCTATGCGTAGGGGTGAGAACTTACGCATCGAGGTTTGCTATTGACCTCTACATTAATTTCTGTTTGCTTTAACTTTGAGTTTATATGTTTTGTTGCAATTGCAAAAGGCTGTTTTAGTAGCTGGCTTAGGCTGATAGTCATTTTCTTTTGACAAGTACGAAAACATGGAGGTGCAAGGTTAGATGTCTTGGATGCAGCAGCTGTCATATTTTATGATTGATTTAAAATTAGATTTTTCATGACACTGAGCTTTGTTTGTGCCATTTCTGTGGCCAAATCTAGTAACAGTTTAGCTGCCACCGTGTATACAAACCAGCTTGAGTAATGGGTACACTAGCTGTGACATGAAAAAAGCCCGTTAGAAATGAATTTACTACAACAATTTCTACCTAAACAACCTTCTGATATGTTGTGAAGGTAGTCAGTTTATCATATTTGCCCGTTTGCAATAGATCCGTCTGCTTTACTAGGTTAACATCCAAACGTAGCAGAAGTATGTCTTTAGAAGAAAGCAGCATGGAATACTGGTTATTCTACTGTTCAACGCCCCCATTTTTTTTGGTGCAGCACATTGGACATTGGTCTTTTGTGCATCAGCGTAACATTAGGATTTTTTCTTGAGTAAGAATATAAAATATCTGGATAATCAGTCATCTGCAATCTCCATGAAGTGGACTATAATTTGATGGGGTGGATTAAATGGTATGTGGGAAAACATTATAGAGTTGCGGAGGAAGATGGAACTTACGATTGTAAGAACAGCATAATTAAGCTGCTAGCATCTGGGTATGTTTATGAGTAGGTACAGGCTTGATTGTTCTTTCTGTTAGTATCTACGGTTAAATGCTTTTGTTGAACAATGGGAAAGGAGCTTGTCTTATTGCTGAATACAGCAGATTACATTTAGTTGACAATCAAGATTCATGTCGTGATGTCAGGATTATATGCTCTTTGACCCATTCATATATCATGGCATGGCTGAGATGCATGACAGGCACAGAGACATGCGCCTTGATGTTGATAACATGTCTTACGAGGTAAAATGGGGGCAAGTATTTTTCCATAGGTTTTTTTTTTTTCTTTGTTTCAGAGCAGTTCTAATAACACAGTACTTTTGGACAATAGGAACTGCTGGCATTGGGGGAACGTATAGGAGATGTTAGCACTGGACTGAGTGAGGAGACTATTATGAAGTGCATGAAACAGCGAAAATTTCTTGCTATTTCAGAAGAATCCCCAGCAGATATGGAACCATGCTGTGTCTGTCAGGTATGAGCTATGTGACTATCTCTATCCGCACAAGAACACAGCTAGTTGCTTTCGCTTACTTCAAGCAGCTGATTTATTTATTCTTGTTACCTTGTTTGAATCCTTATCATGGCAGGAGGTATATGCTGATGAGGATGATATCGGCACACTAGATTGTGGGCACGACTTCCACACCAGTTGCATCAAACAATGGCTAATGCAGAAGAATCTGTGCCCGATTTGTAAAACAACAGCCCTGCTTACTTGAAAGGGAAAACCATTGATGTCCAAGCCTGAAATTAAGTTGGGGGAGAATCTAGTCCTCCCTCCTTGTCTGAAACTAACTTTATTTGTGCATGAACTGCATGGTTTCATAAAAAGCGGAAAGAGCAGCCGTCACTGGAAAAAAAATAAAAAGAAGAAACTTTGCTGCGTGGGTCACGAAGGGATTTATATATCAGCTGGCCAAGGGTACTGTTTTATTTCTTTTATTTTATTTTATTTATTTTTTAATCACTATGAGAATAATGGATGTATTTGAATAATGTTTCTGGATTTATGAAGCCTTTGCTGAATTGGAAGATTGACTGTTTCATATTCATTGTTACTTGTCATATGCATTGACTTTACTGAACTTCAACGCATGATCATATTAGACTGTCGCTGCCGCCGCAGTCTCATATTTTGTTCTCGTTTATGGTTAACCAAATTGTCGATTCGATCAGCTGATTTGTTGAATTTGAGTTTCAGAGATGGGTTCTCTCTCTCTCTCTGATTCATTGAGTTTGGAAATATGGTGCTACTTTGGAGCTGTGGTTGTCTGAAGAGGAGGGAAACATCTTTGGATGAATTATGGTCTGGTTGGGAAGGCGGGAAGGCTTGAGTTTGGAACTAGAAATATCATCACGAATATAGGTTCTTACAAGTGATTTTTGTACGCCAATTTGTGCTCACACACTGCGCGGATAATTATGATGTTTGAATTAAATAAACTAAAGTAGAATTAAGTGGCAGAAATAAACAGGAATATGCATAAAAAGAAAATGGTTGTGAAAATTACTTTGTTTATGATTTTTTAACCTTAACCACGTTAGTTTTTCAGTGTGTACATTTAGTATTAATCCATTATGTTATGCTACCGGATCAAGTCCATAATGTATCAATAATCATGTTATTCATTCATATTATAACACATAAATTTTTAATACCAAGTATCTGTATGATGATAACATTTAAAACATTTCTCATTGAGAACCTGGCGCTGCCTCGATCCAATGTGCATTACAATCCATGAGAACCCCTCCAACTGGCACAAATGCTGCTGCCAGAGCGCATCAAAATTGTCCGATCTGAAGGAGGAGGTTTGCTGCAGGCCCAAAAAAAACCTGATTTTTAGGCCAGATGGTTGAAAATAACCTGAAAATCGTCTCAAACCGAGGACTAGACCAAAGGGTTCATGAGACAAAAAAAAGCCAACCGGCTGGCCCACTTTTTCTTTTCTTTTTTTTTGTTCTTTTCCATTTGCCTAGCCCACTTTAGGGTTTAGGGTTTAGGATTGTTTTTTGTCCCAGCCCACTTTTTTTTTCTTTTTTTATGCCCAGCCCACTTTTTTTTTTTGGACTTTTTTTTTTTTTTTAATTTCTAATTTTGCACTACACCATTTCTCACATATTTTTCACAATTTCATACTATCTTATCTCATTTTATTTCAATTCTTTACATTCCATACTATAGCCCTTTGATCATCGGTTGGAGATGATAAAAAATATGACCCTGCACTATTCACTAAAATATTAATTTCTTGGAGCTCTCTGGCCCTCCTTTAGTTTCTCTCTTGTGGCCTTATCTCTTCACTCAGTAACTTCCATATGCACCGAATTCCAAATACACAGAAAGAATCAATTATTTGTCTTTCACTGCTACTTCTTTTTCGATTTTATACCAAATACTAGTTGATTTTTATGTGAAAGAGTTTAATATACCTTGACCATGTTTAGTTTTCAAAATAAATTGATAACTATTTTTTTTTCAGTTTTTTTTTTTTTTCAATCACTTTTTTAAAAACAAAATAATTAGATTCGACAAGAAAACCAAACATACTCTTTAAGATAATGTTATTTATACACCCATTTTCACCTCCTACATACCCTTATTAATTTTTTGTCATTGATTTTCTTTAATCCATTCAATACAACGACCAAAAATTAAAAAGAATGTGTGAGAAACAAAAATAAGTATGAATAGCACAAATGCCCATATCATATTGGATGGTCATATCAGTGATGTAAAGTAACCTAATTCTACGGTTTCTCCTGGTTTAATATGATTACACTTCCACTTTTTTCCTCTAACTTTATCAACGTAACCAAAGCAGGAAGGAGAAGCTACAATCCATCCATACTCTTTGGTTTTTGCTGCATGGAACTGTAGCTTTTTTACGTGTGGCGTGAGCATTGTTCAAAATATCGAAAATATCGGCAAAATATCGCCGATATTATCGTGTGACTTATCCTCTTAATTATCGTTAATATATCGCGATATTATAGATATATTATCACAAATATCGATATTATCGATAATATCGCGATATGAAACTCAAAAATACTTGAAAAATTCTAAAAAGTCTTAATCTTGGGCATAGAGGGATTCAAACCCCTTCCATTTGACTCCTTCAACGCCTTAACCACCATACCACTTATGTTTTTGTGAAAATATGCTAAAATATTTATATATATGGTTTTGTTTTGAATTCTTTTTGCAAGATTCAAATTTGCACATATTCCAAATTTTTTGTGGTATTATATTTTAAATTGTGTCAATTAATTACTTAGTCAATGACATGTGGTTTTTAATTTTTCTATTTTTTATTTGGTCACTTACATGTAGGGATGGAAAAAATTCCCGAAAATCCCAAACCAAACTGAAAAAGTCACCCAACCCGAAAAATTTTAAACCAAAACCATCCCGAAGTTCAGGAATCCCATCCCGAAAAACACCGAAATTTTCGATATGGGATTGGTTTCCAAATCCCATTTGTTTGGTAATCCCGAACCCTTCATATCTCATTCCTGTTGGGATGGAATCAAGCGACTCATGGAAAAAATCCGAGACTCAATCTTCAAATGATTTTGCTTATGGACAACGTCAACCAATCTCGGATCCATATGGGTGGCATGTTAACAATTACATGCAAAACTATTTTGGGGATTTATCATTTGATGACTACTCTTCACAATACACTTACTCTACACATAGAGATGATGAAGATAGTGAAAATTTTGAACCTCATAGGAACTCTATGTGGTACTAAGTCACTCATGTATCTTACCATGCAATGTATAAAGTGTAAACTATTGCACTAATTCATTATATATAAATGATTATGGTGTGTTTAAACTTCTTTCATTAATTACTACATATTTTCTACACTTACAATGTTTGCCAGCTCGCTATATAATCAACTTAAATCAGTTAAATCCATCATGCAATGCATTTCCTTCCAATTTTTTGTGATAAACTAATAGATAATTGACTAAATAAACATCCTGCAAAGTTTCAATAAAAATTTCCAAGTTTTTCTTATAATTTCCGTGGTTTTTATTCAATTTTTATCGATATCAATAATATCCCGATATTTCCATCGAAATTTCCGTGTTTTTGGACTACCGATATTTCCGATCTCATCGATATTTTATACCTTGGGCACGAGTAACACATCATACTGCGTTTATTTAGGGCCAAAAAATATGTTTGGTAACTAAAAAAATGGCGCTTATTTCCAAAAATGCAGATGGAAAGGAAGAAAAGTAGGAGTATGATTTTCTCTCTTCCTATTTTCATTTCCATCTCTGTCCTCCTCTCACACTTTATTTTTTGTCTATAAAAAAATCAATATAAGATGTTGACGTGGCTTAATCGTAACCATTCAAGTAGGAAGGAAGGGGGGAGAAATTAAGAGAGGAGGGAATCCTACTCCAGAAAAGCGAAAGCAGCTATTCAAAAACCAACTTTTAATTCTAAAACATGGGTGGACAATCACCTTTTTTTTTTTGGTCTGAAAGTTAATTTCATTAATCTGATAGAAGGTTATAGGCCAACACAAAGGAAGGGAAAATAACCCAAATACATTCGCCGGCGCCGGGGGGGGGGGGGGGGGGGGTGGGGAAACAAATACATAAAAGCCCAGTCCAATTAAATAAACTAAAACGAAAACCCAAATCTCTAATCTCTGATCCCAGAAAGCAGCGTTCGTCACCGTCACTGCCACGAAAGTCTTGCCAGCAGCTACTGAAGCAGCAACACTAGAGAAAACGACCAAGACATCACAACACAAAAGTACCAAACCCGCAACTAGGAGGACCACATCCAAATTTCTTCACCAAGGACGCAGAGCCAAGAGATACTCACCAGATCCAAATCCCAATCATGAATCCCTGCAAATATATACAAACACAGTAACACATGGATAGAAGATGAGCCTAAGGGGGTATGTAAAATATCCTTACTTTGGCCGAAGCCGTAGTACACTTGGCCTCGAGGAAAATCCGGCATGCCGGTTGGGGGAGAGACAGTGAGGGAGGGAAATAAATCTGGCAACCATATTCGGCCCGAAGTCTGCAAATTAGAGCAAACGGGGTGGGGATGGTTTATGGAGAAGGGAGGCAGAGGGAAAAAGTGAGTGGAAATGGAGTTTTTGGTTTGGAAAAGAATGGCTAGAGGAGAAGGAGGGGTGGAGAAAAAGTGAGTGGACATGAAGTCCAAAAGTGAGACAAACTCACGGAAAAATTGAGACAAAGCTCAAGGAAAGTGAGAAAAATCTCAGGGAAAAATTGAAAAAGAGAGAAGGGGATCAGAAGAAAGAGGGAAAGAGGAGAACAAGGAGATTTGGACATTCACCTTTTATTGAAAGTTTTTAAATGGCAATCCTACGTACCTTCCCCTCCCTCTTCTTTTCTGCCCCTTCTGCTCCTCCCAAGTCGTGAGTGTACTAAAGAATCAGACGAAAAAAGTTAAGATTCAAACGGAAAAAAAAATGAAGAAGAATCAAACTTGCGTGCCATAAAGATGAGGAATCAGACATAAACAATTGAGATTAAAAGCTTGCATGCCCCAAAGATGAAGAATCAGATACGGATCTTGAAATTCATGAAAAAGATGACCTGCATGCAGATCTTGCAATTCTCAAAGATGCAGACCTGCATGCCCTATCGAATCAGTTGAAGATGAAAAATCAACTGCCACCCGCCCACGGCCCATCCCATTCGAACCCCTCACATCTTCCTTTGCGACCCGCCCACTCCATCCTTCGTATGGATCTGGTAAGAAGGGGGAGAGAGAACTAAGTGGAGGTGGTCAGTGACGGAGCCACATAGAGCTCAGCATTGGCCAGGCCTATCCTTGAATTTCGGCCAATGTATGTACTTTATGCAAGATTCTGCAGAATGCTCATTAATTAGTGGGATTTTGCAATTCCAAGCGTCCATGGTTCGAGACCTGCTGGTATGCCGCAATCTTTTAGATGTTTCTAAATTGAAAGAATAAAATTGCCGTATAATTTGCCTTATTTTTTACCATATTAAACTAAGCTCTTTTTAAAAAAAATAAAATAAAATAAACCTTTTGTTTTAACAAATAAAAATCATACCCCCTTTTTAGCCATTTATATAAAACAAAGGCTTCTACAGTCTAGAGCAGGATCTTATTTTAAGTAACGACCTTAAATTTTTGTTCGAATGTAATTAATGTGTTAATCTCTTTTTTTTTTATCAAAGCTCATAAAAAAATTTTGATTTATGATATAATCATTTCAATACTAGGTTTTTCATACAAAATTTAAAGCTCTACCATTCTTGTTTGATTAAAATTTTCCATGCCAGTACAAAAAAAAAAAACTTTTAATTTTCTCCTATTAGTTATATTGCAATCTTTCATATGGCGTAAAGACCTCTCCTAATCTAGTATTCTGGCTCCGCCACTGGTGGTGGTGGTCGATATGAGGTTTAGGACTTGGCAGAGAGAGGCAGAGAAAAGTAACTAAACCCTATTTTCTTCTTTCCTTTCTAAAATAAAAAATAGAAACAAGTTTTTATTTTAATCTTTGTTGGTCGTTGTCAATGAAATCAGTGCTCTGCACACCATGAGAGCTAAGAGTTTTCCTTAACAAACGATATTATTTACACTTAGAAGTGAGAATTATTCCTTCATATTTGGCTCATTAATTAGGTTTCTTAAATCAATCCCAAAATTAAGAGAAAAAAAACATACATTGGACCATGACCAGATTCTATATTGTATTAAATCAGCCCAGATATAGTTACCTTGTTTGGCCAGATTTATATATAACTAAGCTGCCTAACAAATTGTTAACCAAAAAAAAAAAAAAAGCTGCCTAACAAATTAATAGAAAGTAACTCTTATCGGAAGACGTACGCATTAAACAAAGTACATTCGTATGGGCGTTTCTACCTTGAGCACCGACTTTTAAATTATGTAAAGTACAATTTGAGGCAAGTGGTACGGTACGTGGTTGAGTTGCTTAATTTGACTTTAAAAATCACATTTTCAATTCGACATTTTAGAGTTTTCAACTCAACCACTTCATTCTTTGCGAAAAAAAAAAAAAAAAAAAAACCTTAAATTACTTCGTTAGATCATAACCAAGTGGTGATTCCATATATGTTAATTACTTCATTTCATCCGCTCATAACTAAGTGGTGATTCCATATATGCTGATTGTCATCTCAGGTACGAATTTTAGGTGTTGAATGTGATTTTTGGTTGAGATTTGGAGAAAAACGAAGTTGGATTTTAATGGGGCTTTTGGATCTAGGTCCAAAATATAGGTACTTTTTGGGACTGAGTCCAATTATCAAATTAATTACATGTTTTAACACAAATTTTGCCCTTCAGATAAAAATATTTAATTAAATTCTTTAATTTTTGTATTATTTCTTCGTTTTTTTTTTTTTTGTTGATAAAGTTCAGTTTTTAAATTTTGAATATTTAAATACTCAAACTAAAATATTATCTAGTAATTTCCTACTATATATGAAGAAAAATGATATCTACCTACAAAACCGATATAATTTAGTAACTACTTATTGTATAGGAAGACAAATGCTTCCTATTGTATAGGAAGAAAAATGCTGGGAACCTCCATTGCGGAACATTAGAAATAGAAATATTAATATACCTCCATCAAAGGAACAAATACTCAACAAAAAAAAGAAGGAACAAATACTAAGTTTCATTTTACCCTTATTATAGCACAAAAATAGAATAGAGCAAATATAAATGCATGATACTGTATTATTGCTTACAATTGATAATATATTACATAATGAATATGAAAAAATAATTATGAAGGCTATGTAACAACTGAAATCGTCATGAACGAATTTGGAGGGAGGAACACAAACATATAACCCATGAAAGAAGAGAGAAGAAAGAGGAGGATTGATTCCATGATCTAACAGATGGAATTGTTTAGAACAAGGAAAAAACAAGGGATGAAAGGGACTGGGGGTTGAGGTGATTATATTGCTCTAACCAATCCTACAACTAAGGGATTAGTTAAACCACAAAAAATCCCATAATTAAGAAATTTTGTGTATGTACTACAATTTATAAGCCTAAGGAATAAATATGGTACAAATTATAAATAAGCTTACGTGGAATCTTAGTTATTGGACCTATTTTAATTAAGTGGGCAAATCTTAGTAATGGTTCACAAAATTGGATTTATATCAACTTATCACAAAATTGGAATCTTAGTTATCAACTTATCAGTGAATTTTTTCAGAAATCGGTGAGTCTTTTCGACAGACCTGAGCAATGAACCAGTTCAAATCGACAAACTAAACCCGGTTCAGTCCCTGAACAGGTTAAAATCCTTTTGATACCAACATAATACTCTCATAGGTGACCGAAATCTAGAAGATTGCAATCAACCTTGATAGAATATTCTTTTGTCGGCGACAATCACCAGCACTGGCGCGTGACGGCGACTGGCCAGCATGTGGAAACCTGAGACCTATACTAAGGTTTTTCGACATCCTGAATCACGGTTTTAGCACCGTTTTCATACATTCAGAAGATTCTATTATGTTACTTAGATAGTAAATTATTTATAATTTAGGAAGTTGAAATGATATGTGTGGAACCATGATTTTCCAGGGCCTAAGTAATGAAAATCCGAATATCTTAGAAGTCTAGTCATGGACTCCACAGCCTCTGCTTTGGAGCTTGATAAACAGAACAATGATGTCACCATCATTCTGTTCTGGAATCAGGGAGCGAAGTCCGACGACTTCGTTGAGATTGGGCATGTGCATGAATATTTCAGGCAAAGTAACCAAAAGACACATGCCAAGAGAAAAAGTAATCTTTACAGATCTAGGATGAAAAGTTCATTTTCGGGAAAAATATGTTAGTTGGCCCATGTGGACTGTCTTAAAGTGTGAGGCTAGCTCGCATGAAAGCAGTAAGTAATTCTGATGAGACAACACAACTAGACAGAATGAACTCGAAATTTAAGCGAGTAGCGCGCAAGGTAGTAAGCAATGATAGTGTGATCCCGCAATGATAGTGTACCTTAAATCTAACTATAGATTGTGTGGTACCATTAAAAAAATTTGACAAGGAAAGCCAAACACATAAGTCTAGACTTCACACAAGGTAGTAAGCAATATTAAGACTCAAGCAATAGGCAAGAGAATAAGTATGCAAGAATTGTTTTACCATATATGAACCCTAGAAGGGTGTATTTATACTAGTCAAAGAGAAGACCTTTTAGGATAGTCGAATCGTATTAAACCGAAAGAATCCCAGGGGATATCTAGGAAGTAGATATTGCATTATCTTAGAAGTATGATTACTTGTGGCACATGCCAATCCTTAGGTTGTAAGGACTCCAAGATTATAGGAACATGCTGATTCTTTGCTAGATTATGTTTTTGTATCTTTCATAACAAGATCAACGCAACAAATAAGGATAATATGATTCGATGTTCAATTCAGTAGTAGATTTGGTGTAAAACCTATGCAACAACCAGGGTATGCCCCTTTGAATCCATATAGACAGCCACTAGTCCTTTTGACAACTCATCCTTATGCCAACTCTTCGTTACAAGTAAGCTTGACTGTTGAAATGTGTATAGAGAGGATAACAAGGTTGACGACGACTGGCTATTGATGACGGTCATATTTGGATCGGGTTGCTGCCATGAGTGGTTGTCGATCGGTTGAGTTTTGTTAGACGGGTGGGTTTACTGTGATTTATGCTTTGAATTTTAAAACTGTAGCTTTTTTAAAGGCAAAGTAAAAATTCTATGTGACCAAATTTTAAAGTTGGGTGTAAAGAGAGTATTAGTTGGTTGAAATAAAATTTTTCATTTCAAATACACAGATAGCATCAAATATTTGTCCTTCAATGGTACTTAATCTTTTTTATTCGATTTTATACCAAAAACTAGTTTACTGTCATTCATTATAACTTCCATGTGCACCAAATTAAAAATACTCTGAAAGCATCAAACCCGTAATTGTACTGCATGTTTTGTGGGTAACAAGCTTTAGATTTTGGCTCTTAAAGCTCATGATTCCTAGATAAAACCTATTTATCTTTAAACGTTTAATAAAAGCCCAAATTTAAAATTTGCAGTCACATCAGAACACTATTGACCTACTAATACAATTTATTTATATGCCATGCAGTTTCCCTAATCCCTAAATTTATGCCAAATTAAAAGTAAAATAAAAAGTGAAATTATATATACAAACTACTGTATTGCATTAATTGTATCCATATCATACAAAAAATTCACAATTTGTTCCAATTATTAAAATAAAATTATACTAAGTCCCTATTATATATTTTGAATCAAATAACATCTCTCTAACTTCTAAGTAAATTATTTTTCCATGTACTTTTACATATATTAGGCACGTTTTATTGTTGTATAAATATGAGTGTAACATAATATTTTCAATATGAATCAAACTACATTTCTTCTTGTTATAAGTAAACTATTCTCCATGTATTAGTATTATATTACACCTGCGACAGCCAGTCTCGAAATATTTTTACCGACGGTGTGAAAAGACGAAAATGCCCTTGAGCGTTTGGTTGTTTTTGTGTTTTGGGCTAATAAATTGGGCCAATTATTTTATGCCCTAAATAATTGGACCCAATAGGAAGTGAAATTTTTTTAGTGTTTGTGATTGGTTGGTTGCTTTTGGACCACAAACACAAACTCTCTCCCTCTCCCGTGCTCTTCTCTCTCTCTCTCCTTCGGACTCACTATCTCCTTCTCTCTTTGTACAGACCAACTCCCAAAACCTTTCAAAAACATCACAGATCAACCCATTGGAGACCATATTCGAGTTCCTTGTAAGCTCAGGAGCACGATCGTCCCTTTAGTTGGATGTGAGGACTTCGAAAAACCCGAGAACCCGAGATCCCATTTTGAGGTACTGTTCATGCACACGTAAATACATGATTTTTGGAGGATTTCAAGCTTATAGGGAGCTTTAGGACCTCTCCACGAATCTCGGAGAAGAATAATGAGGTGATTTGGACGTCAAGAAGTCGAGATCGACGAGTTTTAAGTTTGGCCGGATTATCGAGGCTTTCTTTGGCAAATTCTCGAGGGTTTTAGGTCCAAATTTTGGTAAGGTTTTGTTCTACTTGTCATAAGCTTCATTTTGGTATAAATTTCATGGATTTTGGTTAAGAAATGAAGAAGTTATAAAGATTTGAAAAATTTCTCAATTTTCTAGTGAGTTGCAGACGGCGGCGGACGGTGGTCACCGGCGAGGTACATCGGAGAAGAAGGAAGAATATTCCGTCAGAGTTGACAGAATATTCCTAATGGCATCAGGTAACGCCGTTAATTTATGTTAGTATATAACGGAATATTCCGTGGAATATACCTAACGGCGCGCGAGAGCGTGGTGGCGCGTGAGACCTCAGAAAATTATTTTAAAAATATGAGGATGTTTCTGAGGTTGAGTAAGTCTCAGTGGTATATTCTTATACCCAAATTGAGCAATATATGAGAAGTTATTAGCTAGTATTGTTTATGTGCTTTAAGTGACGTTTATATAGTTGTTTCGCATATAGGTGAGACCTATCCCGAGGACGAGCGTAATCATTCAAGGCAAGAGGGCTACGACGCTTCGACATACCAGTGAGTGGGCTTTTGGTTTTCAGTATATATATATACTTGATGTTTTTCCCAGAACCTTATTTAAATGAAATGTGATTGAAATGCCATGTCATACATGCATAATATTTGAGCATATGCATTACACCCAGTCTTGTCGTACAGACCACTAGAGGTGGTTCCCGACTTGTGTGCAGGCATATTGTTAATGAGATGTATACTTGTTGAGATATATGATTGAGTTATGGATTGAGCCGTACATGTCACAAGAGGTGACTCCCGGCTAGACAAATGAGGTCTAGATTCTGCCGTACAGGTCACGTTAGGTGACTCTCGGCTACATTGGTTATTAGCATTGAATTATATTACCTGGCTTACTTATGTGATATTGTGATAGTAGACATGGCGTAAGTACTGGACATGCCATATGCATGGCATTTTTATATGCAGATTTTGATACTTTTTAGCATGATTTGAGATATGTACTTACATATACTATTTTCTGGGAAAACTATATAGGTTTTACGGGGAGGGGTTAGAACTTTTTGGAAAAAAATGAATTTGAAAAGCTTTGTTTTTGCCCACTCACACTTTCTGTTTTTCGCCCTTCCAGGTACTAAGTAGGAATTATCGTTAGATGCATTGCGAGGGCTTCAAGGCAATTCTGACAGATTTCACCAAATGTAGGATCACCTTTGGGTGTTGTTTAATTAGTACTTTGTTCTCCTAGACTGCAATTAGACTATTCATGCTCTGGTTGTGTATTTCACACTTAATCTTGCTCCAGCACGTTATCTTATCTAGTACTGCTAGAAGCTTGGTTTTAATTATCCCTATTTCTTTATATTCGTATTGCTTCCGCACTGTGCACATGGCTATGTCACCCTCACGTGATGGCCATCATGCCTTGATTTCGTTCGGGGTGTGTCAGTTTGGTATCAGAGCATAGGTTGCAGTCCTGCATATTATGTGAATTCCCTAATTATTCTGGTGTCTTCTGTCAGAACTATGTCACCTCGTAGAGAGCCACGTCGTTCAGCTGAGCCTAGTTTCTCGGATATCATCGAATTAGGGGAAGCTATAACTAATGCTATACAGTCTGCGTTTCGACCTCCGTAGAGGACTCTTCTTGAGACTACATATAATTTGAAGTTAAATCATTTTATGGGAAATGAAAGACCTGAAGGAGCAGAGAAATGGTTCAATCATGTGAAGAAGACTTTTCGTGTAATGCAAAGTCAGGGGAATCTTCTTCCTGATAAATGGGTTGAGACAACTACATGGTTCTTAGGTAAGGAACCTGCATCCTGGTGGGAACATGAGGCTCAGGAGTTAACTCGAGAGGAAGCTGCTGATTGGGAAGTTTTCAAGCAATTATTTATGAAAATATTTATTCTTCCAGCTTATATTGATAGTAAGAAGCAAGAGTTTACTCATTTGTGGCAGGGGAAGATGTCAGGAAATGAGTATTATAGGAAATTTACTGACTTGTCTTGTTATCATCCGAAGGTTGCTGCTAATCCGGTTGAGATGCTACGTCACTTTGTTTTGGGTACTAAAAAGAAATGGCGTACTATAGCGACCATTACTCACTGTGCTACTTACCAGGAGTTTTATGAGATTTTGTTGAGGATTGAGGATTTTGAGAATATGCCCAATGAGAGTGAGGAAGAAGAAAAAGATGGAAATCAGAGGAAGGATGATAAGGGTAAAGGTCAGTCTTCTCAAGGACCTCGCAAGACTCAGAGCTTTAATTGAAGTAGAGCTAGTTCCAGCTCTTCCAGCGGAGGTTTTAGTTCCACTGGTAAGAGAAGAGGTGGTAGATTTTCTGGGGGTCCTAGATTCCAGAAACAGGGAGATTTTGGTAGAGGAAGTGTTCCTTTGTGCCACAGATGTAATAATTACATTTTGGAGAGTGTAGGCGACGCAGCAGTGGATGTTTTACTTGTGGGCAGATGGGACATAGAGTTATAAACTGTCTCCAGAATCAGCAGAGGCTTCAACAGCCTTCTATGCCACCACCAACATCGATCCAGCAAGTTTCAGGGTCTGGTACTTATGGTCAGATGGGTCGAGGTGGTGCTTACCATTATCAGGGTGATGCCGCTCCTTATGCTTCAGGACTATATCAGTATTCCCAGGATCCTTATTACCGGAGTGGGTATCCTCAGTATTCTGGAGGTTATACGCCGTATCCTCCTATTCTAGCTGATGGATCTCAATGGTACCAGGGAGGACAACCCCAACATGTAGAGATTGCTTCCAATAGTGCAGGATCTTCAAGGCAACCTAGTCAGCCAAGTCAAAGTCGTGAAGTGCAAGGAAGAAATAATCAAGCTAGTAGAGGTCGTGGTGGACGACAGCAGAATCAGGGACGTATCCACAACATGACATTGCAGGATGCCCAGAACAATCCTGATTTAATTATGGGTATGTTAAATATCCTTGGGCATTTTGCTAAAGTTTTAATTGATTGTGGCGCTACGCATTCTGTGATTTCTCATACATTTGCTCAAGTGACGCAACCTCATCCTACGCCTCTAGGGTATGATTTAGAGTTTGTTATGCCTAGAGGGGAGAAATGTTTTGTTGACTGTGTATATCCAGGATGTCCAGTGATGGTGGAGGATATAGTTATGCCAGCTAACCTTATCCCGTTAGATATTGTTGATTTTGGGCACATATTGGTTGCATTATAATCGTGCCAATATAGATTGCTACGGGAAATCAGTTACGTTCCATCGTCCTGGATTACCTGAGGTTACTTTTGTGGGCGAACGTAGTGGGGTGAGGCATGGCATTATTTATGCTATGAGAGCTAAAAGATTGTTAACGAAAGGTTGCCAGGGATATTTAGCTCATGTGGTGTTGAATGATGTTTCTTCTAGTAGTGTGGAGGATGTGCAAGTAGTCAGGCATTTTCCTGACGTATTCCCTGATAATTTACTTAGATTGCTGCCAGACCGAGATGTGGAGTTCACTATTGATTTGCTTCCAGGTACGGATCCTATATCTTTGACTCCTTATAGAATGGCTCATGCTGAATTGAGGGAATTGAAAGTCCAGTTGCAAGAATTGGTTGATAAAGGTTTTATTCAGCCTAGTACTTCACCATGGGGAGCTCCAGTTTTATTTGTGAAGAAGAAAGATGGGACTTTGAGGCTATGCATTGATTATAGGCAATTGAATCGGGTAACAATTAAAAATCGTTATCCGTTGCCGCGTATAGATGATTTATTCGATCAGCTTCGAGGTGCTTGTGTGTTTTCTAAAATTAACTTGAGGTCAGACTACTATCAATTAAAGATTAGGAGTGACGATGTCCATAAAACAGCTTTTAGAACTCATTATGGTCATTATGAGTTTCTTGTGATGCCGTTTAGATTCACGAATGCACCAGCAGCTTTCATGGGTTTGATGAATAAAGTATTTCAACAATACTTGGATAGATTTGTCATTGTTTTTATTGATGACATTTTGGTGTATTCTAAGTCGAAATCAGATCATGTTCGACATCTCACTCTAGTGTTGAAGAAATTGAGGGAACACCGATTGTATGCTAAGTTTAGCAAGTGCCAATTTTGGCTTGATCAAGTAGCATTTTTGGGACATGTCATATCTGCTTAAGGTATTCAGGTGGATTCTCAAAAAGTAGCAGCTGTTGAGAATTGGGAGCAACCACGAACCGTCACTGAGGTACGGACTTTTCTTGGCCTAGCTGGTTATTATCGACGGTTTGTTAAAGATTTTTCACTTACTGCATTATTGTTGACAAGATTAACTAGGAAGGATGTTAAGTTTGAGTGGGATGATAATTGTGAGCAGAGTTTTCAGCAGTTGAAGTATTGTCTCACTCATGCACCTGTTTTGGCGATTCCAGACGAAAATGGTAATTTTGAGATCTATAGTGATGCTTCTTTGAATGGTCTAGGTTGTGTGTTGATGCAGCATGGTAGGGTGATTACTTATGCTTCGCGACAATTGAAACCTCATGAGATGAATTACCCTACTCATGATCTGGAGTTAGCAGCTATCATCTTTGCTTTGAAGATTTGGAGACATTATCTTTATGGTGAGAAATGTAAGATCTTCATAGATCATAAGAGTCTTCAGTATCTTTTTACTCAGAGGGATCTTAATCTTCGGCAACGAAGTTGGATTGAATTGCTAAGTGATTATGATTGCACGATTGAGTATCACCCAGGTCATGCAAATGTAGTGGCTGATGCACTTAGTAGGAAAACTTCAGTTAGACTTAATGCCATTTATGCTTGCCATGTTCCTCTTCTTGCTGATTTAAGGTCCACTAGAGTGAAGTGAGGAGTGGAAGATCATGAGGAAGCCTTACTTGCTAGTTTCCAAGTCAGACCAATTTTGATTAATCGTGTACTCGAGGCACAGATGGGTGATGAAGAAATTCAAAAATTAATTCTAGCAAGAAATCAAGGGAAAAAGAAGGATCTCAGAATTAGAGAATCAGATGGTATGCTTATGCAGGATAAGAGAATGCATGTGCCGAGTAATGCAGAGTTGAAGAAAGAAATTTTGGATGAAACGCACTGTTCAGCTTTTGCAATGCATCCTGGAGGTACCAAAATGTATCATACCATTCGACCATTTTATTATTGGCCAGGTATGAAAAGAGAAATTGCTGAGTATGTAAGCAGGTGTGCCATTTGTCAACAAGTTAAAGTTGAAAGGAAGAAGCCTTTTGGATTGATGCAGTCACTTCCCGTTCCACAGTGGAAATGGGAAAATATTACTATGGATTTTGTGTACAAGCTTCCTCGTACACATAATGGTTATGATGGAATTTGGGTGATAGTTGATCGGCTTACTAAGTCAACACATTTCATTCATGTGAGGGAGAAGTACTTTTTAAGCCGATTAGCTGAATTATTCATATTGAAGATTGTGAAGTACCATGGAGTTCCAGTTAGTATATCTCGGATCGAGATCCTAGATTTACTTCTAAGTTTTGGATAGCATTTCAGGAGGCTCTTGGCTCGAGACTACTCTATAGTACGGCATATCATCCTCAAACAGATGGGCAGTCAGAGAGAACTATTCAGACGTGGAAGGATATATTGAGATCTTCAGTATTGCAGTTTGGTGACGCTTGGCATAGGCGGTTGGATTTAATGGAATTTGCCTACAATAATAGTTTTCATTCAAGTATTGGTATGGCACCATTTGAGGCACTTTATGGCAGATCTTGTCGTACACCTTTGTATTGGTCAGAAGTTGGCCAAAGAGTTTTGGTGGGCCCTGGGATAGTATAGGAGGCTACTTAGAATATTCAGGTAATTAAGTTTAACCTGAAAGCGGTCCAGGATCGACAAAAGAGCTCAGCAGACAGACATGCCACTGATCGGGTATATAAAATAGGTGATTGGGTATTTCTGAAGCTATCACCATGGAGAGGTGTTGTGCGGTTTGGTAAGAAAGGTAGGTTGAGTCCTAGGTACATTGGATGGTATCGGATTACCGAGCGAGTCGGTGAAGTTGCTTATAGACTTAAGTTGCCTTCGGAGTTATCTGAAGTGCACAATATGTTTCATGTTTCGATGCTTCGTCATTATGTTTCAGATCCTTTGGAAATTAGTCCGGATTGGACTTATGATGAGGAGCCAGTGATGATTTTGGATTGGAAAAAGAAGGTTCTGAGAAATAAGACCGTGCAATTGGTGAAAGTTTTGTGAAGAAACCACTCAGTGGAAGAGGCTACTTGGGAGACAGAGGATCGAATGAGAGAGATGTATCCAAGGTTGTTTTATGATTATTAGTGGTTTGTGATTATGTGTTGTTGTATGAAATTTCGGGGATGACATTTTTATAAGGAGGGTAGGTTGTGACAGTCCATCCCGAAATATTTTTATCGACAGTGTGAAAAGACGAAAATGCCGTTGAGCGTTTGGTTGTGTGTTTGTGTTTTGACCTAAATAATTGGACCTAATAAGAAGTGAAATTTTTTAAGTGTTTGTGATTGGTTGGTTGTTTTTGGACCATAAACATAAAACCTTTCAAAACCTCACAGATCAACCCATTGGAGACTATATTCGAGTTCCTTGTAAGCTTAGGAGCACGATCGTACCTTTAGTTGGATGTGAGGACTTCAAAAAACCCGAGAACCCGGGATCCCATTTTGAGGTACTGTTCATGCACACATAAATACGTGATTTTTAGAGGATTTCAAGCTTATAGGGAGCTTTAGTACCTCTCCACGAAGCTCGGAGAACAAGAATGAGGTGATTTGGATGTCGGGAAGTCGAGATCGACGAATTTCAAGTTTGGCCGGATTATCAAGGCTTTCTCTGGCAAATTCTCGAGGGTTTTAGGTCCAAATTTTGGTAAGCTTTTGTTCTACTTGTCATAAGCTTCATTTTGGTGTAAATTTCATGGATTTTGGTTAAGAAATGAATAAGTTATGAAGATTTGAAAATCTTCCCAGTTTTCCGCGGAGTTGCAGATGGTGGTGGACGGCAGTCGCCGGCAAGGTACATCGGAGAAGAAGGAAGAATATTTCGTCAGAGTTGACGAAATATTCCTAACGGCGTCAGGTAACGCCGTTAACTTATGTTAGTATATAACAGAATATTTCGTGGAATATTCCTAACGGCGGTTAGGGATTCCGTCAGGGTTGGCCGCGCATGGGGGCGCGTCTGGCCATGCCTTGGCCGGCGCGTGGCAGCGTGTGAAGCCTCAGACAATTATTTTAAAAATATGGGGATGTTTCTGAGGTTGAGTAGGTCTCAATGGTATATTCATATAACCAAATTGAGCAATATATGATAAGTTATTAGCTAGTGTTGTTTATGTGCTTTAAGTGACGTTTATATAGTTGTTTCGCATATAGGTGAGACCTATCCCGAGGACGAGCGTAATCATTCAAGGCAAAGGGGCTACGACCCTTCGACATACCAATGAATGGGCTTTTGGTTGTCAGTATATATATATATATATACTTGATGTTTTTCCCAGAACCATATTTAAATGAAATGTGATTGAAATGCCATGTCATACATGCATAATATTTGAGCATATGCATTAATATAAATATGCATATTGTCGCATGATGCTGCAAAGGCCCAAGTGAGCCACAGGTGAGTACATTATGATGTTAGTGGTTGTAAATAGAATGATGATGTTGAGATATATTGAGCTCATCAACCTGCACCTCGGTGTTAGTGCTCCCGCCCAGTGTAGGGCACTGTCCTTCACGTGATGTTCACCTCCCGCACCATACGCTCACCTTGGATCCAAGTTAGGTGCATAGTCCTGTCGTACAGACCACTATAGGTGGTTCCCGACTCGTAGGTGACCCACGATTATTCGCACAGTCTTCACGTGATCGTAGCACTAGAGCGTATTTATTACACCTAGTCTTGTCGTACAGACCACTAGAGGTGGTTCCCGACTCGTGTGCAGGCATATTGTTAATGAGATGTATACTTGTTGAGATATATGATTGAGATATGGATTGAGCCATACAGGTCACAAGAAGTGACTCCCGGCTAGACAGATGAGCTCTAGATTCTGCCGTACATGTCACGTTAGGTGACTCTTGGCTAGATTGGTTATTAGCATTGAATTATATTACCTGGCTTACTTATGTGATACTGTGATAGTAGACATGGCGTGAGTACTGGACATGGCATATGCATGGCATTTTTATATGCGAATTTTGATATTTTTGAGCATGATTTGAGATATGTACTTACATATACTATTTTGTGGGAAAACTATACGGGTTTTACGGCGAAGGGTTAGAACTTTTTGGAAAAAAAATGAATTTGAAAAGCTTTGTTTTTGCCCACTCACACTTTCTGTTTTTCGCCCCTCCAGGTACTAAGTAGGAATTATCGTTGGTGGCATTGCGAAGGCTTCAGGGCCGTTCTGACAGATTTCACCAAATGTAGGATCACCTTTGGGTATTGTTTAATTAGTACTTTGTTCTCCTAGACTGCAATTAGATTATTCATGCTCTGGTTGTGTATTTCACACTTAATCTTGCTCTAGCACGTTATCTTATCTAGTATTGCTAGAAGCTTGGTTTTAATTATCCCTATTTCTTTATATTCGTATTGCTTCCACACTGTGCACATGGCTACGTCACCCTCACATGATGGCCAGCATGCCTTGATTTAGGTCGGGGTGTGTCAACACCCATGGTATAATTTTTGTAGGTAAATTATTGGAAATTAATTTGTAGATAGGTAATAACATTTTGCATAATTGGAAATGAACATTTCATTTAGTAGGTAGGTAAGTTAATTTGTTCAAATTAAAAAAATATATATATATATATATTATACTACTAGATTATATTATTTGAATCAAATAACATTTTTGTACATGGTAGCTAGGTAAATTATTTTTCATGTATTATTACATATATCAGGCACCTTTTGTTATTTTATAAATAAATATATATATACACACACACACAATATATATCTATATATGTATATGATTGTTTTAGGTAAAAAAGATAGCATAAAATGTATGATACAATTCCTAAGTTTATGCAATATTTTGTTGTTGGTATACAATATTTTGCATCACTGGAATTGAACAATATTTCAAAAAGTAGGTAGGTAAATTAATTTGTTCCAATTATATAAAAAACATATACATATTATATAAATTTTGAATCAAATAAATTGTTTTTATGTATAATTACATATCAGGTATGACAACATGTCCCTAATTTTACGATTTTATAAATTCTAAAAGAGTGAATTGACGAAAATGCCTTTAGGGGCGTGATTGTAGACTTTCGTTAACCGTCATTTTGTGAGGTAGATGAGCTATTATTTCACCGTATTCTCGAAGTACTCGACAGTACGAACGTGTAGGCGTAAGCCGAATCAAATTCGGAGTTACAGTTAAAATATTACAAAACACCGAATACCGAGGGCAAATTGGTAATTTCACGACTACAGATATTTTGTTTTGTTTTGTGAGCCACGTGGGGCCCACACCCCACTTCTGTCTTGTCCCGTATCCCCTCCTTCCAAAAACCTTATTTCTGTCTCTCTCTTTCCTCAACCACTATCTTGCTGCCACCTCACCTCACTACTCAACTATCTCTCTCTCTTCATTCACCTCTCTCACTCTCTAAAACTCTGGACTCTTTCTCCTTGTCGGTAAACTGAGACCCCCACACACCTCGTTGCTCCGGCGAGCTCCATCACCTTCTTCATACCACACCACCATTTTCCTCACTCTATACTAAGAATCGACAATGAGTTTACGAACCCCGACAGTGGCAGAGGCCACTGTACCTTTCTCCAAGACAAACTCCAGCGATTTGTGGACTTTTTTGATGAGGTAGGGACTGCGCACCCTCAAATCACGTCATTATCATCGTTTTTTATTGTTTTCTAGTTCATTTATGCGAGCTGGTGATGTTTTGGTGGAGGAAATACCTCGGGGACCATTCGTCTTGTTCTCCGGCGATGGACCTATGGGATTTCATACTTTTTCCAGCCACTTTCTGGCCACGACTAGGTCTCATGTCGGTAAATCTTTGTTTTCCTTTCCCTTAACTTCAAATCGAACTACAGATCTCTGAGAATAGTTGAGTTTTGAACCCAGATCGGAGTTCAGAAAATTTCCTGGCCAAACCAACCCAGAAACCGGCCTTCTTCTTTGCTAGGTTCGGCGGGTGCAAGCCCAATGGGTAAACCTAACCCGGGAAAAAAAAAAGATCGAACCCAGGATCTAGCCCAACCCAGTTTCTAAAAGGATTCAGGAATATTCCAGAATATTCTTTAGAATATTCCTTGCGTTGACTTCTTCAAAAAATTTCTTGGAAACCCTCTTAAGCTAATTCCAATGTCCCGAGTCTGTTTTTGACATCTATTTAGTGAAATTCTAAAGTTTTAATGTAGTTGACCGGCTTGGCGTCTCGGTTGACTTTTAGGGTTGACCGTTGACTTTTTCGTTGACTTTCACACTATACGTAGTATGTATATTTCGAAACTATACTTGTGTTTACGGCGAGGGGTTATTATGTTTTAGAAAAGGTTTTTACAAAGCTTTATTTTTAGGCCCACTCACCCTTGTTTTCGCCTCTCCAGGTTTAAGTGGCTGAGCTTTCGTGTCGACGAGGATTCTTGACAAATCTTGGTATAGGTGGTCACCTTCAATGGTACAATTCTCATCTTACTTTACTGTAGTTTACTTATGCTCTAACATCACGTATGAAATCGGTTCATTCCCTTTCACAAGTGTACTCTTATATTTAGGCACTTTTAGATTTAAATTTATCCACATTTTCCACATCACTACACTTTATGGGTTCATCACCCTTCTGGTGTCGGCCATCACAGCTCAATTTGGAGTCTAGGTGGACATTTCGGGTCGGGGTGTGTCAGTTTGGTATTAGAGCATAAGTGTGGGCAATATGACGCTCATCACACGCATGATGTAAGCATTCTCGATTTTTGAACCTAATGTCAAATCTTGCCACCTCGTCGAGCATGAAAAATGTGTTAACTTTTTCAAAGTTTTGAGTGACTTAGACGACTAATCGACTTCCAAAAGAACACCTTTAGATTATAAGTGAAGAAATTCTCTGCCAAGGAAGGATCTAGATTAGAATCAAACTGATTAGGGCTATTGTGTCAATAGTTGTGTACCACCGAAGATCCACCAATCAATTCCATTACCATTCTCTCATCATCATTACCAACCCCTCTAAGATAGGAAACCAAATATAGTTTTATTCCTTGGCAGTACCTGTTAGTATATCACCTATTGGAATTCCAACGAAGTTTTTCTTTTCGTCGAAATTTCCAAAAATGTCTTATGTGACAATGTGGTGCTAAAGTGGTAGCACTCAACGGAAGAACATATGGGGGACAATCACTTTTGGTCGTTGATGGCACTAATCTTCTCAAACGCACTAGTTATAATTCCGGATCTTCAGGAAAAAGATCAATTTCCGTTTAAGTCCATTCTAAGTAGGCTATTAGCAAATTTCTTTTTCCGGCCTTAGGACATTTCAACCAACACTAGTTCCCAGAATTCATTTCAATGTTGTACTCATCATTTCGATGAGTATAGGCATGAGAGTATGACTTGCTATACCTTCGGGTAGCAGAAATTCCAGAAGTAGTAACCAATTTTCCTTAGAATTAACGAAACCAACTTCCAGGACCAATTCCTTGCCAATCATCCGAAACTATTCACTCAAGCAGGCTCTAACCTGTAATCAGCCTACAGTGGCACTACTTATTGACGATATTGTCCAATAACCAGGAACTATGAACCAGTATTTAAGCGGTATGATTTCTGATACTGGACACATTCTAGTATCTGGAAGTGATACCTTTGTGCCAGAACGCCAGTTCATAGTTTCAGAGTAACAAACAATATCAAAATATCATTATGCATTAATTAGCGATGTGACTAATAGACTGATTAATAGTGACAACCTGAGCCGAAGCAATTACAATCATGGAAACTTAGGGCAAGCCTTGTAAGAGGACAGTAAACTCAGTTTAACCATATCACCCATTTAGGTAACCAAGAACCTCTCTGACCAGTCATTTATCTGATCACTTCCATAGACAAACATTAGAATTGAGGCACAAGAAAAATTCCCGCTGCAAGAGCGAAATGAGAATTGGGATGTGTGAATGCCTTTTTGCACATGTTGTAGGGAAAGAAAGTAGTGGTGTATATTTCGATGATGCCAATCTTTGGCGTCATTTCCCAAAATTTCTTGGGATACCACTGAAGAGAGAAGTAAAGTACACCATCGATTCACTTTCTAGTACCACACCAATTCTCCTTACATTTTCTTGAACAACTCCGGCGTTGAGAAAACTTAGTTACAAAAGCTTACCGAATAGGAATTTACCCAACTAAACACTTTGTCTTAGGGAACCTCCAACCTAGTCATGCAGACAATAGATTGAAGCTTAGGATCGTACCTAGATTTTAGCAACTCCATCGGGTGATGATTAAAACCGTTAACCCCAACTTTGAATTGATGGTCTACCCAACTAACCTTTTGAGCCGAGTTTCTTCCCTAGCCTGACAAATTCATAGTAGTCTTGCCGATGACTTTCTCACCTACCCCAGCAACGAGATCAATTTTTCTAAACACCGACAATCAGCTCTAGACCAAGTTCCTCAAATGTTACCTCTGTTTAGATTGGTATTTTTCTTGGGAGACATGATCTCAGTAGACGATATTCTTTTCTTTTCCCAGAAGGTTGTAACTGTAGAAATTGAAATTCTCACAAAGTGTTGTTGTAAATTACGAGATACCCTTGATCTTGTCAGTTTTTATCGGTAATTTGTTAGCAAATTTTCAAATAGAGCTTTTTCCTCACATGTCAACCGAGGAAGGTTAGTTAAATCAAGATGCGGAATATGATTAAAGTTGTGACAACTGAGGTGTTGTCTAATTCCTACCCTTTTTCGCATAGTTTTTTATAACGTCGATAATTTCAAAATCCACGATGACGCTTTCTCTGGACGTTTTGTCTGTGCTGATGCTGCATGACGGAGTATCGTTTATGCCTCTCAATGGTTGAAACTGTATGAAATGAACAATATTATTCATGACCCAAAATCAACAATTACGATCCTTACTTGAAAACCAGATGACACTTCTTTGTGGAGAAAGGTATCCAAAATCTTTACCAACCTTAAACCTCTTAAATACATCTTCATTTGAGAGGAACTAGATTTCTGACAATGGCGGTGGAAAAACCAAACCAACGTCTACGATTGCACTATCGTGTATTACCCCGGTTGTGTAAACGTAATTACTGATTACCGCAGCAAAATACATATCTACTCTTGAATGCCTTCAGCCTGTCTTATTCCATTTCTATTGGAATTCACAAGTATTGTTATGACGTTACTTACAAATCATCAAGAAACTGTTCAAATGGTTATAATCACTTCCTATATCTGATTAGATATGGGAAATATCACCATAAGCTCTCGATACGAGGTATTTTGTACATATGGAGATTATGATGATGTTTCGGTGATTATCGACCAACTTGACAAGTCAGCTCACTTTCCGTTGGTCCAAAGGGACTACATTTTTTACCACTTGGTAAAAATTTCTCATTCTTGAATTTATCAGATTTTCTGGCGTTTTGATCAACATCTACTCTGCTTGTGATTCCATATTCATCTTCTTGTGCTGGAAAGCATTTCAGTCAACCGTGGGTACGTGTCTACCCTACTGCACTTTGTATTATTTCTTTTAAGTGGACAGACCATTTAGGAGAATCGCTCAGACGTTAAATTTTAGTTGTGATCATTAATTCCTCAATCACCCAACAAATACTCTGTTGAACGAATCTTAATCGTTGGTTATTGAATATCCTGGAAGCTGCCGTTGTAACGAGATGTTATGTATTTAATCTAGATTGTAGACTTTTGTTGACCGTCATTTCATGATGCATACGAGCTATTATTTCACTGTATTCTCGAAGTACTCGAAGGTACGAACGCGTAGGTGTAAGCAAAATCGAATTCGGAGTTACGATTAAAATATGACGAAACATCAAATACCGAAGGCAAATTGGTAATTTCACGTCTAGAGATATTTTGTGTTGTTTTGTGAGCCACATGGGGCCCACACCCCACTTATGCCCTGTCCCGTATCCCCTCATTCCAAAAACCTTGGTTTCTCTCTCTCTTTACTCACCCACTCTCTTGCTGCCACCTTACCTCACTACTCAACTCTCTTTCTTCATTCATCTCTCTCAGCTCTCTCTTTAGAACTCTGGACTCTCTCTCCTTCTTTGCAAATCGAGACCCCCACACACCTTGCCGCTTCAGCGAGCTCCATCACCCCCGTCGTACCACATCACCATCTTCCTCACTCTATACCAAGAATCGATGACGAGTTTACGAACCCTGACGAACTCCAACGATTAGGGACTTTTTCGACGAGGTAGGGAGCTCGCACCCTCAAATCACGTCATTATCATCATTTTGGGTTATTTTCTGGATCATTTGTGCGAGTTAGTGATGTTTTGGTGTAGGAAATACCTCAGGGACCTTTCCACTTGTTCTCCTGTGAGGGACCTGTCGGATTTCAGACTTTTTCCAACTACTTCCTGGCCACGGCTCTCGTGTCGGTAAATCTTTGTTCTCCTTTCCCTTAGCTTCAAATTGACCTAAAGATCTCTGAGAATAGTTGAGTTTTGAACCCAGATCGGAGTTCAAAAAATTTCCCGACCAAACCAACCTAAAAACCGCCCTTCTTCTTCGTTGGGTCCTGCGGGTGCAACCCGCGATCCTAATATGTCAACCCGATTCGAGAAAAAAACATAAAGATCCAACCCGGATCCGAACCCAGGATCTGGCCCAGCCCAGTTTCTAAATGGATTATGAAATATTCCAGAATATTCTTAGAATATTCTTTGGAATATTCCTTGGATTATTCCCTAGAATATTCTTTGGAATATTCCTTGCGTTGACTTTTTTTAAAGTTTTCACAGAAACCCTTCTAGGCTAATTTTGACGTCCCGAGTCCGTTTTTTACATCAATTTAGTGAAATTATGAAGTTTTAACGTATTTGACCGGCTCAGCGTCTCGGTTGACTTTTAGGGTTGACCGTTGACTTCATCGTTGACTTTTTACAAAATTTGCCCGGGACCTTTCTTTAGTGTATTTCAACGCCCTGATTCCAAATCTGCACACCGTTTTCCTAAATTTAATCGTTTTAGTTGAGTTTTACTAATGGATCCCAATATTATGCTTAGGTGCGATTACTATCGGAGACTCCGACTTCCCTTGTTCAAACGACTACAACTTCACAAGTATCTGTGAGTGGGTCATTGTTTTTAATTATTATTTATTTATTTTGTTTCCATTTATATATTTGAAAAAAAAAAATTCCTACGTATTCCTAGATTAGACTAATGTTTATAAGAATTAACGAAATGACGAAATTTACGAAATTATCCTAATTCCTATGGGATGCACATGTATACGTACTTTTATGGGATTTTAATTTCGGCCATGATTAATATTTATTGAATAGTATTATGTCGACGTGAATTATCAATTTACTGTTGCATGACCCTATTTACGTTATCTGCTCATCATATGCTACACTAATGTCAATACTCGCCCAGGCCAAAGCCAGGTTTTACGTGTCTGTTCACATCGCACCGTACGCTCACTTTGGATCCAATGTAGGTGTCATTCCTGTCCTAGATTGCTATAGGCAATTATGACTCATATGTGATGCGCATAGCGCCAATCTTCACGTGGTTGTAGTACTAGAGCGTAAATCATTATTACACCCAATCCTGTTCATGTATACCTCTGCATGAACTCGTGTGTCAGCATATGTCGATGAGCACTAGATATGATATGTTTGTTTATGTGAGATTATGTGATTACAGAACGTTAGGCGTTTATTTACTAAATGTTGTGAAGTATTGCCAGCCCGGCCCTGGCCAAGTGCAACCAGGGCCCAAAATTGAAAGGGGCACCAAAAAAAGAGTCCAAATAATTAAGTATAAAAAATAAAATAAAAATTTGTCCAAAGCCCAAAATAGGGAATGGAGGGCAAGAGGCCCAAGTTTGACAATGAAGGGAAGGGCCCAGGTTTTCAAGAATTTAAAATAAAATAAAATATATATATATATATATATATATATATATATATATATATATATATATATATATATATAATTGGACCGGCCCAAGTTTTGGCCATTAAAAGAAAGAGAAAAAAAACAATGTAAGGGGACCTCTAGTCCCTGGTCCCCCCACCATTAACCCTAATTCCCCTTTCTCCCGATTCCCCACCCCTTTGTTTCCCTCACTTCCTGCCGTCTGTTATTTTCCCCACCCCACCCACCTCATTGTTTCCCCACTGCCATCTGCCATCTGATAATTTGCTACGATGCTGCTGCTTCCAAACCCGACACCACAGGCCCACAGGTCATTGTCTTTCTCAACCACAGGTCCTTACCAGTTGCCATTGTGCATTCACCAACCCAAGTAACTTTTGGGGTAATTTGGTAAACTAATTTTTAAAATTTGAATTATTAATTCATAATTTAAATTAAATTTTGCAAGTGACATAGAATTATATGATAATTGATGTATAGAATTGTTGTTGTTGATGAATTGAATTCTTGATTAATTGAATTATTTGATTTCATATGTGTTAGTGCTTTTATAATATGTTAGACCATATGTGCTAGTGCTTTTATAATATATAATAGATGTTAGTGTTTTTATAATATATAATATGTGTTGGACTTGGAATGATAATTTTAATAGGAAATTTTTGTTATATCATGTGTAGATAATTTTTGCAAACAAATTATCAAAGTCATGTCTTTTAGGAAACAACTCTCTGGTAATATAAAAAGGAAAAAAAAAAGGCAAAGGATAACGAAATTGCCGAAAGTTTAAGAGGATCTCTTAATAAATTTTTTTCTACAAAGAATGAGTTGGTTGAAAATTTGAGAGAAAATGATGTTGGTGAAGAGTCACAAAATGTTGTTGGGGAGTCTCATGATCATGAAATTGGTGGTTATGTGGAGGAAGATGTTAATGACCAAGAAAATGTTGGTGATTTAGAGGAAAATGTTGGTGATGAGTCTCAAGATCATGAAAATGGTGGTGATGTGGATTTAAATGTTGATGATGATCATATTGGTGTAGAGGAAAATATTGAATCTCCTGAACCTATTTTCCATTTAAACATTTATGATCCAAAAGTTTGGGATGGTCATAATGCAGAAATGAGAGACTTACTTGTAGAAAAGGGACCAATTCGAGAAAAGAATCTCATTTATCCTAAGGACAAACTCTCTAGAAAAAATTTCCTCACACTACTATGGTCGAAAATTACGAACGGGTGAAATTTATGATAGGAAATGGCTTGTGTACTCAAAAGAGTTGGATAAAGTCTTTTGCTTTTGTTGTAAATTGTTTAAAACAATTGCCTCAAAAAGTGAGTTAGCAAAAGATGGAATTAGTTATTGGAGACATCTTGGTGTGAAGCTTGACCAACATGAAAAGAGTAAAGAGCATCTCATTAATTCGAGAACTTGGGTTGAGTTGAAAAGTAGGATTGACAAAAATCAGACAATTGACAAAGAATTTCAAATGCAAATCAAGAAAGAGACAAATCATTGGAAACAAGTGATGCTTAGAATTATTGCTGTTGTGAAATGTCTTGCCATACGTAATTTAGCATTTCGTGGAACAAATGAAAGACCTTATGAAGACTCTAATGGCAACTTCTTAGGTTTACTTGAAATGATTGCGGAGTTTGATCCAATAATGCAAGAGCATTTTCGACTCATTGATACTAAAGAGATTCATCATCATTATTTGAGCCATAAAATCCAAAATGAGTTGATAGCTACTTTAGCTTCAAAAGTCAAAACCGCAATCATTAAAAAAGTCAAAGAAGCCAAATTTTTTTCTGTTATTCCTGATTGTACTCCTGATGCAAGTCATGTGGAAAAAATGACTTTAATTTGAGATGTGTTGACTTCTCAAGTAGGTCAATAAATATAAGGGAGTATTTCATGGAGTTTTTGAGTGTGGAAGATACATCAGGACAAGGACTTTTTAATGAGTTGCAAGATGTCCTAAAGTCTCTTGATCTTGATATTGATAAAGTGAGGGGACAAGGTTATGGTAATGGATCCAACATGAGAGGGAAACACCAAGGTGTCTAGAAAAGATTGCTAGACATAAATCCCAGAGCCTTTTGCATGCCATGTGGTTCTCATTGTCTTAATTTAATAGTTTGTGATATGGCAAGTTCATGTCTTAATGCAAAATCTTTTTTTGGAGCATGTCAATGCATATATACAGTGTTTTCCAACTCTACAAAGCATTGGAATATTTTGCTTGAACATATTGATGGTTTAACTTTGAAGTAATTGTCAACTACTCGATGGGAAAGTCACATTGAAAGTGTTAAAGCAATTAAGTCCCAAGTAGCCTAGGTTAGAAATGTTTTGTTTAAGTTGGTGGAAATTACTGAAAATCCCCAATTGAGTAGGGACGCAGAATGTTTAGCATCAAGAGAACTTCAAGTTTTGATTTTGTATTAAGTTTGGTTATTTGGTATGAAATTTTGTTGAAGATTAACATGGTGAGCAAAAAATTACAATCTGAAGACATGCGTCTTGATGTTGCTGTAAAGGCATTGGAAGCACTTGTTACGTTTTTCAAAAACTACAGAGAAACTGGTTTTGCTTATGCTATGAGTGATGCTAAAGAAATTGACCCTGTTTTTCAAACTACACGTCATAGACCTAGAAAAAGACATCATGATAAAGTTGATGGTAATGAGAGGGAACAACAGTCTACTGAAGAATCATTTAGAACAGATTATTTTCTTGTTATAGTGGATATTGCTCTTTCTCAACTGAAACACAGGTTTGAACAGTTAAAGGCTTTTGAAATTGTAGCCACGGCAACAAGAGGAATTAGTCAAAATAGAGCACCGCCCATTACTACTCATTCACCTACACCCTTTTCAGAACACTTGATGTTACCCAACCATCACATGATAGCGAAATACATGAGACACAACAAACATCTATTGAGAATCAACCTTCAAGTGTGGAAGGTGCCGTATTTATATCGGTTTCAAAATGTGCATTTTTGTAATTGGTTATCTATTAAACATACAAGCACATTATTATTTTTATTGATTAGGTCCTACCAAAAAGAAAGGTAGAGGGAAGGCTAAGGGTAAAGATGGGAATGGCACTCCGATTGTAATACATGAGAGCAGGTAATGAGCACAAGTCACTAAAAGCATGATTGTCAAATAGTTAACTATTTAGATATGTGATTGTTTTAATCTAATTTTAATTTTATAGGATTGTAACTACAAATGCTACGAGAACTATAGGGGTGCTCTTTAATCAAGTTATTAATGCAAATGGATGAATTGTATGATCGTTTTAAGGGAACTGGATACACATACACATGTTCTAAAGAAGAGATGAGGGCTGCTTTTGAACTACATATTAAAACAAGATATGCCAATTGGATGAGCACATTAAGGAATTCGGTTTTTCATAAGTACAAGACTAATGGGGAAAGATACATTAATTGCCCATCAAATTTATCTAAAGATGTTTGGTGTAAAATGGTTGAAAAATGGGAGAAGCCTGAATGGAAGGTAAAAGTTTTATTTAAGTAGTATCATCTTATGATGGTTAATGTATTATTTTCCTTACATGTAGATGCTTACTGTGAGATGATTGTGTTTTAACTTTGCTTTCTTTTTTATGTAGAAACAAAGTGTGCAAAACGCATGCAATAGGGAGCAGTCCACAATTGTGCACACCACAGGTTCTGTTCCAATGGCAAAGTACAGAAAAGATGAGGTGAAAATACTATGTTTATGCTTTGTTTCCAAACCGTCATTCTTGCATATTTAACATTTATTTAAGGAACTTTTTTTAATCTTAATAGCTTGATCGTAGTGGAATTGAACCTAGCCCGATTGATTGTTTCAAAAAATTCCATGTGAGTAAGCGTAAGAGTGAAGGTGAAGAAACTTGGGCAAGTGAAAAGGCTAAAGAACTTTATGTATGTTATCACAATTTCAATCTTTTTTTTTACATGATATTATGTGTATTACCTATGCTTACATATTACAATTTTATTGAAGGAAAAAATGGACAACAAAAAGAATACAGCTATGGAAGAACAAAATGAAGTAAATGATTGGTCATATACAAGAAGGTGATTGGTGGCCCAAGTCATGTTCGTCTTCTTGGTGTAGGTGCTGGCTTTAGTACTAAAGATGCATATTCCTCAAATAGCCAAAGTTGTAATAAACGTATGTGCTTAGAACGTGAAGAAAGCCATGAGCAATTGAAGGACCAAGTCAACACTTTAACAGATAAGTTGAATTCTTTGCAAGAATTAGTTGAAAGACTGATGCCAAACAACTCAAATAATTATGCGCGCTCAGGACCATCTGCTTCTATGGTAAATTGTTTTATTTCATTTTTATTATTTGTCTTACTGTTGAATAATATATTATTTGTTTACTTAAGTACTCTCTTTATTGTTTGTTTGCCAGGAGAATGTTGAAAGTTGGTCAGATGCTCAACATGAAGATCAGTAGTGCATCATACTTTCATTTTGATATTACCAAATATCTAAACTTGTTAAGTTTTATTCGTGGGGTATTTTCTTTTTCTTTTTTTCCAATTTAAGTATTGTCTATTTTCTTTTTTAAATAATTTTATGAATAATTTCGTTTGGATGTTAAGAAATTTAATACAATGGTTTGGCTAATTTATTAGTAACAATTACATACCTGTTTTTGTCATATTTTAATTTCAATATATAATTTAATTATAAATAGAATAATAATTTTTTCGATTGTAAATTCCTCTCGTTAATGTGCACATTTCTAACAAAAACGTTCCTATAGGAAATACCCATTTTCAACCAAATATTGGTTACGAAAAAATTTGCGACGACTAAATATGGTCAACAATATATATTTCCAACGAAGCTTTACCGTCAAAAATATATATATTACCGACGAAACTTCACCATTGCAAATACATATCTTCGACGAGGCTTCTTTGTCGAAAATATATATATTCCCAAGGAAGCTTACCATTGCAAATATGTATTACCGACAAAGCTTCACCATTGGAAGTACATATTTTCGACGATGCTTGATCATCGCAAATATGTTTTTGTGCCTATTTCTGTCAAGCCGTTACGTATTTTCGACAACCTCATATGGTCGGTAATTGTAATTGCGATGATTGTGCACTCTCGTAAATAAAAATTATTTTGTTGGAAAAAGATTTTTTGACATAATTGTTTGGTCGGAAAAAAAGTCATTGTAAAAAATATTTGTCGTCGTTTGAAAAGTAATTTCAACAACTCTATAATTATTTACGACCATATTTCTATGTCGAAAATAAAATAAGTTTGCCATTTTGAAAATTCATTTCCGATAAAAAACTAACTACTAACGACAAGTCCTGTGTGTCAGAAATGAATTAATTCCGACGGCTAGTTGGAAAAAAAGTATTTCCAATGGATCAATTTGCGACGCCCATTGAGGGTTTTTTCCTGTCGTAAATAAGTATTTGCGATGGCAAAATGCCTTTTTTGACGACATTTGACCTCGCTAATGACACTTTGTTTTGTAGTGTTGTAGTGTTGTTTGATACACCAAAGTTAATTTCATTGGATGATCAAGAGCTAAAAGAAAATTGTATGAATCTTGAAGAACATTTGAAACATAGAAATACCATGGATGTAGATGGAGCCGACTTATGTTCCGAATTACAGGTTTTGCAAATGATGTTACATGAAGAAGCATTTCTCTCTAATAACCCTTCGACATCCATGGAAATAGCAAACCTTGTAAAAGAAATTGACATGTGTCCTCATGCCTTGATTGCTTATCGTGTACTGTTGATTGTACCTGTGACCGTGGCATCTGCAGAAAGAAGTTTTTCAAAATTGAAATTATTAAAATCTTACTTACGGACCACTATGATTCAAGATAGGCTAAATGGATTAGCAATCTTATGCATTGAAAAGGATGAGATTGAAGACTTGGAGTATGATGATATAATTGATGATTTTGCTTCAAAAAATGCCAGAAGACAATTTCTTAAAGGTTGAAATTTGAAGGAGATTTGCTAGGAGTGGTTGTATATGATTGTACTTTTGATTGTCGGGGTTTCCCCCCCTCCCGGTTGTATATTTTCTCAAGTAATATAATTTAGGCGTGAGGGCCTAGCCCCCCAGCTTCGACTGGGTTCTAGCCCTCATTAAATTTTTTTTTTAACATATGTTTTTGTATTAAAAAAGGGCACATTTTGAGCTTTCGCATTGGGCACCCAAAAACTCAGGACCGACCCTGACGTATTGAATTCTTGAGATATTACAGGCTATGACAAGTATTTTCACACTATACGTAGTATGTATATTTGGAAACTATACTTGTTTTACGGCGAGGTGTTATTATGTTTTCGAAAAGGTTTTTACAAAGCTTTATTTTTAGGCCTACTCACCTTTGTTTTTTGACCCTCCAGGCTTTAGTGGTTGAGCTTTCGTGTCGACGAGGATTCTCGGAAAATCTTGGTATAGGTGGTTACCTTCAATGGTATAATTCTCATCCTACTTTATTGTACTTTACTTATGCTCTGACATCACATGTGAAATGGGTTCATTCCTGCTCATAAGTGCATTCTTATATTTAGGCACTTTTAGATTTAAATCTATTCACATTTTCCACATCACTACACTTTATGGCCTCGTCACCCTGCTGGCATCGGCCTACACAGCTCGATTCGGAGTCCAGGTGGACATTTCGGGTCGGGGTGTATCATCAAGCCCTTTATGCAAAGCAATTTCCATTTTTTTTCAAAATTTGGGAATTAGTTGTGGGACCCACTCCACTTCGAACTTCAATGATCGAACTCTCTATTTTGTAAGTCTCGATTCATAGATCATCCTTGCAAAAATTCAATTCAATCCGAAATCATTTGCCTATTTAATTATCACAATGAAAATTCATTGTTTCTTATAGGGTAAATTACACTTTCATACCTCAGGTTTGAGGTCTATTTCAATTCCTTACAACATCTTCAAAACATTTCACTTTCATACCTTAAGTACTATTTTATTTCAAAATAATACCTCAAGTTACATTTTTCATCCATTGATCTGTTAAGTGCTGATGTGGTTGCCACATATATGCCACGTGGCAAAAATATTTTTTTTTAATTTTTTTTTAAAAACTTGAATTTTCTCCAAATAAAAAAATAAAAAATATTCTGAAACCTATCTTCTCCCCGCAATCCCCAAACCCATCTCCACCATCTTCATCTTCTTACCTGCAACCCAGAAAGAAGAAGAAGAAGAAGAAAAAAACCCCTTCAATTCGTCTTTTCCCCCTCTATCCCTCTCTTCTCCCCCATCTTCATCTTCTTCCCCCGACCCCCTACCTGCAACCCAGAAGAAAGAAAGAAAAAAAAAAAAAAAAACCCAGATCCCATCTCGCCATCGCCAGGTTCGTGGAATGAATGTGAATTTAAGGAGTGGGGGGTGTAGAGGAGAATGGGGGGGTGTGTAGAGAAGGGAATAAGATGGGTGCGGAGGGAGGGAGGGTCGCGGGTTGGGGGTGGGGTGCGCAGGGAGGGTCGCGGGTTGGGAGGGGGGGAGGGGGGTGTTAATTGTTTCTGGGTTTCTGATTTTGGGGTGGGGGGAGATGCGGGTGGGGTGGGGGGGAATATTCTGGGTTTTTGGTTTTAAGGGGACAACAGGGATTGGGGTTGGGGGGGGGGAGATGACGGGAAGGTTAAGTTCAGAGTTTTTTTTTTTTTTTTAATTTTTAAATTAATATATTTAGAAGATTTAGGGTTTTTAAAAAAAATTAAAAATTTGTTTTTTTTGCCACGTGGCACGCATTTGGCAACCACGTGGCAGCGCTTAACGGATCAATGGAAGGAAAATGTAACGGATTTATTATTTTGAAATAAAATAGTACTTAAGGTATGAAAGTGAAATGTTTTGAAGATACTGTAAGGAATTGAAATAGACTCCAAACCTGAGGTATGAAAGTGTAATTTACCCTTTCTTATAAAACAAAGTGTTCGTTAATTTCTTTGAACCCAATTAGATGTCTCAAATATTTCTGATTTGGCTAATATTTTGTAAGGATGATGTACGAGGTGCAACTTGAAAAATAGAAGGTTTGGATTATTGAAGTTTGAAATAGTTTGGATCCCACAACTAATTACTATTTTTTTTAAGAAAATGGGGATCGCTAATCTAACAAATCTATCGTTTGACCAAAAAAAAAAATTCTCATATTTGATACTAGGCCCAATCAGATTAATGGTCCGCATAATGATAAGCTATTTGGAAGATAGCCCTAAGGTAAAAAAAATTAGGATTTAAACCCTTGTGGTGAAGATTATTAGCAAATTTAACTCAAAAATGAGATTTATGTCAAATCTCAATTAAATGTAGGGATAAAAATGTCCAACCATACTATTTCTAATTGATGCCTAACCTAGGAATTTAGGATTATTGAGTTATGCCCGATTTCAGATTTTAGTTAATGAATAATTTGGGGTTTAAGTGGAATTTTGGAATTGAGTTGCAGCTCCAGCCTTCCGTTTTTAAAACTATAATTGATCTTTGTATAATCTTACTTATCTGGCTTTGTGAATTTTCAACTGGACTCATTGTTTTATCATTTTGTTGACAAATTCCATAAAAAGCAAATGCCCAAATTTAGAGTGAAACTTTCGACTTGGGAAAATTGGCTTAAAAGCTCCAGTTTCAACTCCTGGATCCGGTGATGGCGCCCTTCATTTACGATTTTTGCTAATTAATATATTCTTGGAAACGGCTTCTTTTCTTGTTGATTCTGTTCCTGCTTCGGATTGAACTTTTTTTAACTTATATGTTGCCACTGATAACAGGTAGAAAATGCCGAAGGTAATGACTAACCAAGTGAAATACCCAGAAGGTTGGGAACAAATTGAACCTACTCTTCGCGAGCTACAAGCTAAAGAGGAGAGAAGGTTTTTTTTTTTTTTTCAGTGTCAAGGTTTATTTTTTTTTTTCAATGTCTTTATGTCACATCCCGGCCCGGGACGGATCACTTCCCGGACCCGCTCCACCACCGTAGCACGATATTGTCCGCTTTGGGCTAACCATTCCCTCACGGTTTTGTTTTTGGGAACTCACGAGCAACCTCCCAGTGGGTCACCCATCCTGGGAGTGCTCTGGCCCTTTTCTCGCTTAACTTCGGAGTTCCTACGGAACCTAAAGCTAATGAGCTCCCAAAAGGCCTCGTGCTAGGTAGGGATGAGAATATACATTTAACGATCACTCCCTTGGGCGATGTGAGATGTTACAATCCACCCCCCTTAGGGGCCCGACGTCCTCGTCGGCACCCTTCCGGCCAGGGATTCGCTCTGATACCAATTGTCACATCCCGGCCCGGGGCGAATCATTTCCCGGGCCCGCTCCCCCACCGTAGCACGATATTGTCCACTTTGGGCTTACCATTCCCTCACGGTTTTGTTTTTGGGAACTCACGAGCAACCTCCCAGTGGGTCATCCATCTTGGGAGTGCTCTGGCCCTTTTCTCGCTTAACTTCGGAGTTCCTACGAAACCTGAAGCTAATGAGCTCCCAAAAGGCCTCGTGCTAGGTAGGGATGAGAATATACATTTAACGATCACTCCCTTGGGCGATGTGAGATGTTACACTTTATTACATCGTTCATTGAATTGAAAGAAAGAGTATGGTTGGACATTTTTATCCCTACTTTAATTGAGATTTGATAAAAATCGAATTTTTGGGTTAAATTTGCTAGTAATCTTCATCACAAGGATTTAAATCCTAACTTTTTTACCACAGTGCTATCTTTCGAATACCCTATCACTATAGGGACCATCAATCCGATTTGGCCTTGATATTAATATGCAATGAATTTTTAACATTAATATCTTTTTTGTTTTGTTTTTTATTTTGCAAAATCATTTACTCTCTCCTTACCATCTGCATTAGGAATCTTGTAGGCATTTGAAAAATGTAAAATGGGTAAAACAATATGTAAATAATGAATTCGTTTATATGGATTCTAATAACTGGATTTTTTTGAGTCAAAAAATTATGTCAGGTTTTATATGATAAAAAATTGAATTTGAAGGGCCAAAGTCATATTTTCATAAGTATAAACTATGCAAGATTATCAACTACGAAAACAATACAAATTATGTAAGGTTATCTCTGATGAAACAAATTAATGGAACTGAAACAAATGCTTTTGGCTTAATTACTTCTAATGATTAACAAAAAAAAACATAAAAAAATTAATATGCATACGTCGTAATCATGCTCTAAATGTTCGTGAAGACTGAAGAGTGAACTAAACCCTAAACTTATAACGCACATATCATATAGGGATGGCTGAGCCGGTGAGGCAGAGTAACCTAATTCTGCAAATTCTGCAGTTTCTACTGGTTAAATATGATTACGCTTCCACTTTTTTCCTCAACTTTATCATCATCACCATTATCAAGATGGAAGAAGAAGCTACCATCCATCCAGATGCGTTGTTTTTTGCTGCATGCAACTGTAGCTTTGTACGTGTTGCGTGAGTAAGACATCTTAGCGGCCTTTTGTCTTTCAGTTGCAGAGTTTTGATCCCTATAAATTCCAAAAGCACTACACGACAATCTCTTCCTGGTTTCCAAAGCAACTAAACTCTGTTTTCCTTCTTTCCTTTCAAAAAAATAAAAATAAAAATAGAAACAGGTGCTTTTTTTCTTTGTTAGTCGTTGTCACTGAAATCAATGCTATGCAGACCATGATAAATTCTTCATATTTTGGATCCTAGGGTTCTTCAGTTGTGTATCTTACATATGGGTAGAGGCGAGTTTCTAAACTTGTATATAATACATTGGGGTTTAGGGTTATTTAATGTGCACATATTAATGTTGCTCAGTACTACACTTTAATAGCATTCTTTTTATTTGAAACAGAAATGTCTTAAGTCTAAATTTCGTGAATACTGAGTTGGATACCAAATTATTTATTTACCTTGAATATAATTATATAATTACACCTACAATAAAACCTCTCTATAGTAATAATCTATATAGAAATAACATTCTTATAGTCATAAAAATTTCCGGTCTAACTTGGACTAGTTTTGGATAAGAATAAACTTCGCATTGTAATAAGTTATCTTTCTGTGTCTGTTATTGAAGAATCTCACCTCCATGTAACAATAATTGTCAATTAATAAATACAAAAATATGCAATGTTACAAATAAAAGTTTACGATGAACTAAAATATTTCTCTTAATTATCTGGGATAATGTGTTATTTTTTAGAGTTGATACCACGCTGCAGATACGTAATACCTCATCAACATAGACATCTTCTTGGTGCAGCCATAATGTTTCTAGCTTCTCAAGCATGTTTACAAAGAAACATTAAAGAGCACTACATACATACAAGCATTAGATTTTAAAGATTCGATGCCTTTCTTTTTCTAATATTATATCTTGAAAATTGACACGCTCCACTAGTAGTTCTTTGTATCCATCTAATTTTCATTAAGGATAAGTCAAAAAATAATTTTCTTTTTAATTACATCTCTATTAAGTAATAACCTTCTTAAAGTTATAAAATTGATTTAATCCAACATTATGGCAATATAGAAGTTTTACTGTACTTCTAAAACCAAAATCAAGAGGAAAAACACATGTTGGACCATGACCAGGTTGGATTGTTTAAATTCGCCTAGATTTAGTTCCGTTGTTGGGTTAGATTTATATATAATAAAGCTTCCTAAAACCACTTATTATAACAGTCTCTGGACAAATTATTTACAGAAACTAATACTCTTACAATATTTTTAATAATAAGTCGAACGCAATCATTACATACTTTTGTAACGTTGGCATCTTTTCCAATTGATTATAGAGAGATAATCGGGTGAGCAAAATAGAGACGCATTAAACAAAGTGCATTTCTATGTGCGTACCTTGAGCACCGACCTATAAATTAGGTAAAGTATCCGCTTTCTGACAAAGGAAAACAGAAAATTTGATGGAAGTAGTACAATGGTTGAGTTGCTTAATTTCAAAAATGACAATTTCGTTTAGACATATACAGTATTCAACTTAATCACTACTTCATTAGCTCAAAACTTAAGTGGTGGTTTCATATATGCTAATCCAAAGAGTACAAGTGGTCACTAGTAGTATCTTTTGGAGGCTACGATATCAAAATGACACGTAGTTTTGAGTATCAAACAATGCCGGATACACTGTCTTGTCTTCCGTCAATAATAAAATAAGACGTAGTTATCCTTAACGGTACTTACGTATAACGCACTTATGGTATATTGAAAGCGTTATTCTCATTCTTTCTTTTAAGGTATGTAAAATGATTTTAAAAACGTTATGTCCAGTACAGAACTACTCTAACGGCGAATTCTTTTAAAGTAGTACGAGCAAAATCGTATCCCTGATTCAGAGACCCTATACCAATACCAATTACTAAGGATTGTTAATACATAGTTCCTATACCAATACCTACTCAGAATTGTTGAAAAATCCTAAAAGAAAAATGAGAAAATGGGTTTAATTTGAGGGCCGAGGGTAATTTGGTTTTGGGTATCAGGTGGTGTTAGGGCAGATGGGGTCGGTGAGGAGAAATTTTTAATTGTGACAGGAACACGGATGGTATACCACGTGTTTATATGTAAGTGGTGTAAAATTTTAATTTTTAAGTTATTAACATTTTAACACACATATCTCACCATTTATATAGAGACACGTGGTGTACCACCTCATGTGACGGTCACATTGAAAAATCTCTCAGTGACCTTGTGGGGCCCCTGAATACGCATAGCCTAGGCTATCGGTTTTTGTTTTGACGCATAGTAACGGCATGGCAAAATGATTGTATTTTGGATTCTTACTTTGCCAACCAAAAACATCTCTCTCTTACACACCCACACCCCCCTATTGCTTTGCCACCTTTTTAAACGCTTCCTCACCCCATCTCCATCTTTCATAGTTCATACCCCCTCTCCTTCTCTCTCTCTCTCTCTCTCTCTCTCTCTCTCTCTCTCTCTCTCTCTCTCTCTCTCTCTCTCTCTCTCTCTCTCTCTCTCTCTGTCTAGCTATAATGGCTGAAGGGGAAGCAGGAGGGTTCACTGAGGGTCTGTTGTGGGAAAACCAGTCATGGGCTAATTTGTATTTTAATTCTGACAACTCAGGTGGTGGTGGTGATGAAGAGAAAAAATTGGGGAAGGAGCAGGAGACAGCTGTGATGGAAATTAGTGCAGAAGATCATAATCAGGAAAAGACAGTGCCGCCGCCACCTGCAGCGGGGAAGAAGCGGAAAGGAGAAGGAGGAGGTGTGGGCAAGAATGTGAAGGCGAAAGGGAAGGGGAAGGGGAGTACTAGAACTGGTGATAAAGGAAAAGGTGTTGCAGGGGTGAATGAGTCAGATGACCATGAGATGCATATATTGACAGAGAGAGAAAGGAGGAAGAAGATGAGGAACATGTTTGCTAACCTTCATGCTTTGCTTCCTCAGCTTCCAGCTAAGGTAATACAATTAACCATTTAAAGTTGATTAAGGGTTACCACTGAGCCTTGTTGCATGTCTGTCGCCTCTCTCTCTCTCTCTCTTAAAAAGAGACTAGCCTTTCTACTTACGTTCCTCTTTAGGTGAATCAAAGTTTTGGTTGGCCTTTTTGCATATAATGGTCATTTAATGAGAAAAGCTTTCCTTCTTTTTTTATTCCCTTCTGTGTTTCTCCCTTTCTCTCCTTCTTCCATAGCTTTTGAGGAGAATTGTACATGTTTTAATTACTGATTTTGTTGAACTATCTGTTTGACATAACTTTCATGTCAAAACAAAAAAAAGAGGGGTTTCTCTAGAAAGGTCAGGGTTTGTCAGCCATGACATATATCAAATTAAGATCTAACCAAAGATGGAGTCGGTAGATATATACAACCCATCTAGCTGAATTCTGAAACATGCAATTCAAATTAAATGTTTGGGCACACACTAATTAAACTCAGACAGTGTGAGTTCTTAGATACACCAATTCGCTAATTTCATATGATTACTTTAGGGCATCTAATTTTTTAAGATTTGGAAAAGTATAGATCTGAAGAGCAAGAACAACTATAGATCTACTTTCTTCTTTTTGTTTTTATATAGACAACTAATAATCTCTGATTACATATATATTATTACAGGCTGACAAATCCACCATCGTAGATGAGGCAGTGAGCTACGTCAAAACCCTACAGCAGACTCTCCAAAAGCTACAAAAACAAAAGCTGGAAAGGCTCCAAGGTGTCACAACCATCAATCTGGACCTAGACCCATCAATTAACACACAAGATGTCGCATTCAGTTCGAGAGAGGCATTCCTTGCTATTCATGGGTCCAATAACTTGGCCACTGCTAGTACTACCCCAACAAGCAACCCATCCAATTCATTCTCAGCCTCGCATTTTGCTTCTATAAGCTTTCAAACTTGGACTTCACCCAATGTCGTAGCCAACATCTGCGGCGAAGAAGCACATATTAGTGTGTGCACTCCAAAGAAGCCCAGTCTCTTTACCGCTATATGCTTCCTTTTGGAGAAATATAACATTGGTGTGATATCAGCTCATATTACCTCGGACTCCGATCGTAGTATGTACATGATTCATACTCACGTAAGTATAAGCTTTTTTGTTAAATTCTATTTCATTATGATTGTGCTACTCTATAATGCTAGTTAATATATAAGAAAATGTCTACATTTGCAGAAATTTAATTAAAGTGCTCTTGAAAATTTTTGCATGACTTTGTTCCAGCCAAGTACATTGAATGAATCACCATACATAGTACCAAAGTAAAACTAGGGAAAAAAAACTTGACTGAACCCATTGTGTACACCGTTTGAGTCGTCTCTCGCGTCACGTGAGAAGCAAATGTATTCTATAGGAGATCAGTGGTGGAACTAGGTTCTTAGCTTGGGATGGAGTGAGATTGGATGAAGATGGGCTAGGATGATAGTTGTGTTGGATTAGGATTCCATTAAAAAAAGTAATAATTAAAAAAGAGGAAATTACATAAAATGGGATGAGATCTGGCTTTGTACAAAAAACCAGCTGGTTACGCCTATGAGCGGAGTAAGAAATTTTCACCATAAGGTTCGTAGTTCCATTGGTAGAGCATATGCCCACACACTTACAACGAGTTCAACTCTTACCCTCCTCACTATTTAGACTTTGAGCCTCCTTATTAATTTGTAACAAATCAAGAAAATACTAAATTTTATTAGTTAACATGAAAGAAAGACGTACATATACCTATAGAGACACCATACTATACATTACCTATTAGCATTAACCTTACTAGGTTATAAGTTGGCAGCATTCAGTAGTTCGATCTCAACATAGTGTGAAATTTCAGTACATGATACGAACTACATAGAAAAAACAACTAGCTAGAGACACCATGATATTAAAGAGAATTTAGAAGATTGTTGAAGAAAAGTTGTTTTGTGTAGTTCTGCTCAGGTGGAAATATCATTGAATTCATTCCTATCTTATTGATTGCAATATAGAGTAATATGGTATTTTTCATTACATGACTGCATAGGCACAGATATCATTAATTGAATTGAGAAAAACCTTTCTTAGGATGGGTGCATCGCTCATCCGCCTATCACATAACTTGGTTTTGGATTTACAGAATGTTATGAGTCCCATGCTATTATTGTGACAAGCCGAGTGCACGCCCACAGCTAGTTCTGTCTGTCCATAGAAGTCTCTCCTTTTAATTTCATTTCCATACATGAATTGTTGAGTTTGCTAAGAAAGTTAGATATGTGAAGCTTATATCACTGCTTTTAGTTTCATTGCAAACTTATGTTTATATAATAGCGTAGCCCTCCTAGCTAGAGAGCCTCATTGGACCCTGTATATGATATGAATGCTTGCTAAATATCTTTAATAATTGAATTGAGAAAAACTAAGGTGAGACGGACGAATTGTCCATTTACAGGTCATGTGCTATTCTTGTGGGAAGCCAGCACACGGCAGCACTTGTTTGGGTCCGCACCACAGAAGTTTTTCTCTGATTGAATTTCATTTCAACATTAAATGTTGCAGTTATACTTAATTTCTGTGTCGCTTCGCAGGCAAGGGGAGCTCCAGATCAGTTTTTTGAGGTGTTTCCTGCAATGGAAATTTTCAGACAAGCAGTAGCAGAGATAATGCTAGTGGTCGAAGGTTGTTGATCAAACCTCGGCCGGAAACTCAAAGTCCCCAAAAGTTGCATCTCAAATCGTTGGTAGTTTTAAGTTTTTTCGAAGACTAGTACAGCGTCGTACTTAGCTTGCTATGGCGATGTACATGAACTTGTCTGTCTTTTCTTTTCTTTTTTCGGTCGACTGTCGGTTTTCATTTGCCCTTTTTTTTCTGCTCGTATGAATGCATGGTAAGGATCTTGTTTTTAAGTCTTTATTGTCATGCATGATGTTCATTGGGAAATTTTTCTAAACAGATCAAGTTTGGTTGGGGTAGTGAATTATATATTTTGTTCTACCTTGAATAAACTTTAGGGTTAATTTGACTTGCCACTCAGCCAGACCAGACCACCTAATCGGAGGTCGGAACTGATAACATGGAATCTGGCTGTTCAAATTGGGTTGATTAGGGCTCTTAACTAGAGGAAAGGGCAGGAGCTTTTAATCAAAACCATGGCTCAAGCTGTGCCACTTTGTACCATGCAAAGTTTTTTTGTTACCTAAGATGCTATGTGAAGAATTGAATCAAAATGTAGCTCAGTTTTGGTGGGGAAGAGAACAAGGTAAGCAAAAGATTCATTGGCTTAGTTGGCGTAAAATGTGTAAATCCAAGAGTGAGCGCGGATTAGGGTTCAAAGATCTTTATGCGTTCAACCTAGCCTTGCTTGCTAAACAAGGATGGAGACTTATACAACAACCCAAGTCACTTGCTTCTCAGTTGTTCAAAGCTCGATACTATCCAAATACTTATTTTTGGTAGGCCCTGGTGAAGACAAATTCCTCATTCTGTTGGAGAAGTATTGCGAAGGCTTGCAAGGTTATTCGTTTAGGAGCATGATTGTGGGTGGGGTATGGCTCGTATATAAAGGTTTGGCGCGATAGTTGGTTGCCTAGGAAGAACTTTTTCAAAGTACTTAGCCCTATCCCTGCGGGGTTGGATCATATATTCTATCACAGTAAATAACTTAATCGAGGATGATGGTGGTGTTGCCTGGAACATGGAGGTAATCAGTAGCATCTTCTGCGAGGCGGAGGCTAGGTTGATAATGTGCATCCCTTTAAGCATCTTCAAACTGTCTGATACCTTAATTTGGAATGTTTAGACTAGCAGGAAGTTTACAACGAGAAATGCATATCTTTTTTTTTTTTTTGGTCAACAGATAGATTTTGTTAAATTAGATGTTAGATTAGCCCCCGACGGGGTTTGGACCCACGCCGTCTTTCAAGGGCTCAACATCTTTCCACCACTGTGGTAAAAGGCCACTTGCTGAGATATGCATATCACCTAGCACGTTCTTGTGGGGATGTCAATGGGGATGAACCCAGTGGGTCTTTGATTAGAGCCCGTGTGCCTGGGAAAGTTAAGGTGTGTGTTTGGAGAAGTTGCATGAATGCGCTACCAACCAGGGATGACCTGAGAAAACGGAAAGTGATTACGGATGCGTCGTGTTTATTTTATGATGGGGGAGCAGAAACAGTGGAGCATGTACGTAGGGATTGCCGGAGGTCAGCTACATTTGGTTCTGTAGCCCGCTGCGGATTAGGATTTGGGGCGAAAGACATGGGAGAGTGTTGGTATGGTATGTTTTAGCAGCGTCTTTGTCAAGGAATAGTTTCGACATGGTGCTGGTACTTTCCTGGAGCATCTGGAAAAAGCGAAACTCCTGATTGTCGAGAGGCTTGGCTTTCAACCCCTTGGACATTCATTGCGAAACACAAGCTTGGTTGTAGGAATTAAAAAAATGGCATGAACTGGAGACCAGTGTGGAGTCATAAATAATCCTAAAAATCATGGAGCAGACACCTAGATTATTTCTCAAGAAAGACAAGACTGCCCCTATTAAATAAGCAGGGAGCAGTCTCATTCACCACGCCTAGCTAAGGTAAAGCAGGCAGAGATCAACTACTGCTCAAGGCACCTCAGCCCGAGATCAACTACTACTCAAGGCACATCAGCCCGTAGGAAAAGTTAAAGGTATTTATGATAGAATAATCCCTTATTCTTATCATAAATACATTTCTAATCAGAGAAGACCTAATTCAGGTAAGTTATCCTAATTTCATTTATTTAGGATATTTATCTAATAATTTCAAGATATTTATTTACACAAATATCTTGGAATATTCTCACCTAAAATACCACATAGGGCCAGCCCCCCCTAAACCCTAAAGGGTCTTTTCTCCTATAAATATTTTATCTCCAAAATTCAGTAAGCTTTACCTACCCCTAAAGAGGCTTTTTGCTTCCCATAAACACTCAAATACATTCTTTTCAGAATTCTAACTTTGGCATCGGAGATTCTTCGGCCAAAGCCCCCCCATTCATCGTGGGCGCATAAGGCTTTTGACCTTAATCTTAGGAGTTATTATTTTACAGGTGCATTTTTGTCAAAGGAAGAGACAGCGGAAATTTGCATCCACAAATTGGTGCTTTCATTGAGAGCTCTGATCCGAAGACTCGAAGAAGACTCTTGCTTTCAACTTCCTTCGTTCGTAGATCTGCGACTACGATAGAAGGAAATTCATAAACTACAACCAATGGGACCCCTTACATTGAAGGACATATACTAACCGATGGAGATCGCGACGTGGCTTCACACCATCGCTCCTTGAGGCTCATAACGACAAGGACTGCACCTTTGCCACCACGAGGCACCGTGGCCATGCCAGCAGCAGCTGCCACCGCTGTAGTGGCCCACGGGGCAGCCTCCACTTAACACGAGGAAACCCTAGGGCAAGAAGCTCATGGCGCAAGTAGACAACAGGCGCAGACCCAAGCAGCTGACCGCCCTTGGCAGCAGCCTTTGGTGCTTGCCACCTTTACTTGGACATGAGCTGCCCAGACTGAGGAGCCCAAGCCACGCCAACAAAGGCAGCCTAGTGCCCGTGCGCTCAACTGCTCCTGCAACCCTCCAGACGGTCCAGCATGGTCCTAGACTAATTCAACCAGCCAGATCCAGATTTCGAAGCTGACGGTTGAACCAAGGTATTTTCATCCCACCTTATTGTAGATCTAACCTATCCTGGCTCGAACTTTGCACCCGGAGTCCATTACACTTCCATTACTCAAGCAGAAGTCTACCATCCCAGCTTTTTCACTCTAAATGGCGAACAACACCTATCCCGACAGGTCGCTGAACTGACAAACGCCCTCGCACAGCAGACTACCTTCGTGAATCAACTCCTGCAGCGTGCCCAGATGAGGTGTCCCGAAGTAGGACAAGGTCAGGCGATGACGTTCATCTCTATCTGCGTCCCGGCAAGCAGTCTTTTTGGCCAACCACGGACCAAGCATTCTGGCAGTGTACACTTCCGCCTGGGCCTCTGAGATAGCATATATACTCTCATCTTAGCGCGCGAAGGAGCGTGCACTCTCGGTTAGGCCCCCAGGCGAAATGTTTGTGGCTAGAAACAGTTAAACAATTTGACTCAAGTTTAACCGGCAGCCTACGAGTAATCCGCTCGCCTACCAAAAATGTACCACATGCACCGCATCTGCGGCATAGACAAGCTGAGCATATGGAAGAGCATCCAAGACTAGCAGGTCAAACCAGAGGCATTCAAAAGCCCCGCTGCCCCGGCAGAGGCAAATTCAGGAAGAAGTAAAGAGGCTCCTGATTGAGTGACTGCGCGAATCCTAATGCATCGAGACTACAGACGAGGTCCTTCATAGGGACGTGGCACGCATGGGCAAATCATCTTTCACGAACGAGATCGAGCAGACGAAGGGAGATTGAGCCCTGAAAATGTACTTGAAGCACTACTGCAGCGCGATGATCTGCTACAGAGCCAATGATGCTTTAATGTGCAAGATATTCGCCACTACTTTGCAGGGCGATGCTCAAGATTGGTTCCATACCCTGCCTCCACAGTCCATCTGGAGTTTCGACGTGTTTTTCGTAGTTTTCACTAAGGAATACTCTTCCTACTACTTGATCAAGAAAAATTCCGATCATCTCTTCAACATCAAGAAGAATTCGAATGAGTCGCTCCGCGACTATGTTAAGAGGTTCAAAGTGGAAAAGGTGAATATAGTCAGCTACAACGACTTGATTGCCAGCGCAGCCTTCCAAAATGGACTCCTAGCAGATCATCCCCTATTCGGAGAATTGATCAGGAAGGAAGATCTAACTCTAGCAGACTCATTCGCTCTAGCAGAGAAGGATGGGCTTTGGGATGAGGCTCGAAGAGCAAACAAGGCACCTGAGTAGCCTTAGAAGAAGTCTGAGACATCTCAGAAGAAGGTGGACAAGAAATAGTCCAACGATCGAGGCAAGCAGGGGGCCAAGCGCATAGATCGATCCCCGGTAAGAGGAAGTCAGGCTACCAAGAACTATACTAAGTTTTCAATCCCGATCAACTAGATCATCCACGACCTCAAGAGTGATCTTTGGTTCAATCTGCCAAGATAATCCAAAGGAAACACCTCAAAGCTGGATCACACCGAGTACTGCACGTGCCACCGAGGTCCTAGTCACACGACCGACACCTGCTATACTTGGAGGGACTACCTAGAGAAGCTAGTGAATGAGGGTAAATGCGATAGATACCTGGACAAGCTAGCTACGTAGCCTAGGAGGAACACAGATGCAGACGAAAAACCATCTGCCAAGACCATCAAAATCAACAGCATCTTCGCCGAGTCCGAATACTTGGGGGCCATAAACAACTCCAAGGAGAGGAAGATCCAGCAGGTTGTAGCAATCTCCCAGGTTCAGGCAGCCGACTCCAAACCTGGGCTCATCGTTGGTTTTACCGAGCAGGATGCTGAGGGAGTTGACTTCTCACACGATTATACTCTGGTAATGTCCATTCAACTGGCACACACTATAGTCGATAGAGTGATGGTGGACAATGGAAGCACAGTAAATCTACTTCAACTACCCGTTATTCAGAAAAATGGGCTTAGAAAGCATGATAATACGCCGAACAGGGGTACCCACTAGATTCAACGGGTACATCTCAACTGCTATTAGCAACATAATACTCGATGTGAGAACACCGCCAGTAGTCTCAAAGTAGACATTCATTATAGTCAGTGACCCATTTCCTTATAACGGGATTATGGGAAGACCCTAGCTAGTGAAACTAGGCTCCTAACGTCCGTCGAGTACTAGAAAATTTGATTCTGCATCTCAAAATAAAGAGTCGAAGAGACCAAGTCTAACCACGCTACATCCCGATGATGCACAATGTAATGCATTTACTTGGCAGTCTCAGACGTAGCAGTAAGCTCTGCCTTCATACGAGAAGAGTTGAAAGCCCAACTGCCAGTATTCTACACTTCTAAAGCTCTTCTCGATGCGGAAACAAGATACCCGATGATTGAAAAGTTAATTTTGGCACTAATTGTTGCAGCTCGGAAGCTCAGACCATACTTTCAGGCACATACGGTCATCGTCATAACTCAATATCCCTTACAATCTATCCTACATGGTCCAGACGCTTCTCAACAAGTGATGAAGTGAGCGATGGAACTCGACCAATACGACTTGGTTTACAGACCCTGCATGGTGATAAAAGCTCAGGTTTTGGCAGACTTCATAGTGGAGTTCACTCCTCACCTAGAAGACACAACAACACAACCTAAAAGCGTCCCCGAAGCAGCTGGGCATGCCCTAGCAGCACCAACCCTTTCTGACAAAGACTTTTGGCTCCTGCACGTCGACGGTTCATCCAACTACAAGGGCTCTAAAGCAAGCTTGGTTCTCATCACCCCAAACAGCTCGATACTCGAGCAAGCAATCACTCTAGGTTTCAAGGCATCAAACAACGAAGCAGAGTATTAGGCCTTATTGGTAGACATCCGAATGGCACAAGATTTGGCAGTCAACAACCTTGCAATCCATTTCGATTCTCAACTCATCACTAGCCAGACTACTAGGGAGTATGCAACAAAGCATCCAAAGATGGCATTATACCTTTAGAAGGTACAAAAGCAGCTTGAGGCGTTTCAAACTTACACATTCACATAGGTGCCACAAGCAGACAATGCTCACGCAGACGCCTTGGCAACTTTAGGCTCTGCTTTGGATTACCAATTCAAACGCTTCACCCCGATCGAGTATTTGGGAAAGCCAAGCATAGAAAAAGAACTTGGCAGCCAAGGTGTTACAAGTCAACACAACCCTAAGCTGGCAAGACCCCATCATCGATTAACTAGTCTATGAGACATTCTCTGTAAAAAGATTAAAAGCTAGGAAACTCCAAATAAAGGTGGCATGCTAATAGATATGGAACGGCATTCTAGTCCGAAGATTCTTTTCAGACCCACATCTTTGTTACCTAGCGCCTCCCGACGACTTGAAAGTTCTAAGCTCGATCCACGAATGAGTTTATGGAAACCACTCAGGAGGCCGATCCTTAGCATAGAAGGTCTTCAACGCCAGCTACTACTAGCCCATCGTGCATCAAGATGCTAAGGAATTTGTTCAAAAGTACGACAGCTGCCAACCCTTCAAGCCTGCACCCGCACTGCCTGCTAACGAGCTCCACCAGCAGACAAGCCCATGGCCATTCATGCAATGGGCAATCAACCTAGTAGGGCCCATGTCGCCCGCTACTGGGGGTAAGGGCATGATGATCGTGGCTACCGACTACTTCACCAAGTGGGTAAAAGCCGAGCCCATGACCACCACTACTTAATCAGACGTAGAGCACTTTATATGGAGGAACATCATCTGTCGATTTGGCATCTTACAATCTATCGTCACCAACAATGGTCATCAATTCGTGGGCAAAGACTTGGCGAAATTCTTCCAAAAATATAGCATCAAGGAACACATGTCTACCCCTTGATATCCCCAAGGTACCGGGCAGGCGGAGGCATCTAACAAGACAATCCTGGACTGCCTTAAGAAATCCTTCACAAACAAGCAAGGAAAGTGGCCAGACGAACATCCCGGTGTCCTATGGGTGTATCACACAACTAAACGACAAGCAACCGATGAAACTCCTTTCTCCTTGGCATTCAGTTAAAAAACAATCATCCCTCTCAATGTCATCGTGCCGAGCATCAACACTATACTGTCAATTTTGGAGCAGAATAGAAATGAGATGGCCACAAATCTAGATCTGGCAGAGGAGGAACGTGAAAAGGTCTTCACCTACATTGCAGCCTACCAGTAATAGCTCATCTCCAGTTACAACAAAAGGGCAAAGATCTGGTATTTTCAGCCTGGAGATCTAGTCCTAAGAAAACCATGAGTCAGCGCCCAAAAAGAAGGCTCCAAAAATATGAATCCTATATGGGAAGGTCTGTACAGGGTTAGTAAAGCAAACGGCAAGGGTAGCTACACCCTCACCACCATGAACGACAAAGAGATCGACAAGCAGTGGAATGCTTACAACTTGCATAAGTACTAATGAACTCTCACTTCTCCCTGAGCACTGCTTCGACGAAATAAAGCTCGAAGACTCAAGCAGCTCAACGAGCACTACCTCGCATGCCGAGGACTATTTAGTTGTTAATGCAGTTTCTACCTTTCAGCTAAGTTCGATATCATTCCTCTCATTTTTTCAATGAAGATTTCCGAAGTTATTCATCACTTAGCTCAATTGCATATCTGCAGCAACTGTCTACTCCTACTCTTATTGAAGATCACGCCCAATCAAGGACCTGTCGCATGAATTACGCCCCCTAGGGACCAACCATGCTCTCTTCCTAGAAGAGGGTAAACTACGTACTCCGAATATCCAGACATGGATGTGTCGGGCTGCCATAGTGTAACTAGAACACAATGGCTTACGCCGGCATCCCTAGAAGTAGCCACAATGGTCTTGTTCAAGGTTTAGCTAGATTGAAAGATTTTAGGCCTTTAGCTTAATCTGCGGGGACCCGGGCCTCAGAGACAAAAGAGGCATGCATCGCAGCTCGCCCTTTGGACAGTTGTCCACGAAGATGGACCGTAGTTAAGCATCCTTGATATGACCAGCTGCTAGCAACCCCCGGCTGAGCATCTTGTATGTGACCAACTAGCGATCTTCATGTTACGGAATAATATTCCCTTACCCGTTAGTGGAACATCCCTTTTGAGCATCCGTGATGTGACCAGCTAGCATTCGCAGCTAAGCATCTATGGGGCAATACATAGGTGATCTTTACAAGGATACAAAATTCCACCTCCGGCTACACGCACAGGGTTCAGTCGATTGAGCATCCTTGATGTGACCAGCTAGAGTAAGTAGTTCAGCATCTTGTATGTGACCAACTAGCGATCTCTGCATATCCCTCAAAACCTAAAGTTGCTGCCAATTCTACGAGCAGCCTACGGTCTCTGGAAAATCCCTAGGAACCTAAAGTTGCTGTCTATTCAATGAGCAACCTACGGTTTCTGAAAGGTACTTGGGAACCTAATGTTGCTGCCAATTCAACGAGCGCCTATGGAAAACGGAAGATCCCTGGAACCTAAAGCCACTGCTAATTCACTGAGTAGCCTACGATTTCTGGAAGAATGCCTACGGTACACCCTTCGAGCAGTTAACCACATAAACCTATACAACCGTATAATCGTGTGAAAGGTTAACAGGTTTGCGCGTATATGCACTGCCTAGCGCAAAACAACCCTTTGCGTTCACACTGATTCCTAAAGTGTTGTGCCACTTGCTACGCCGCCTATAGAATTGGTTACATAAAATGCAAAGCGTTCTTTCGAACTATTGCCCACAAAATTCCATAGAACCACGCACTTTTGATGCCAAAGGGTAGGGAATTTTATGTCCCAACAATCTTTAGTATGTTGAGATACAGGCCACACAGCTCAAATGATTAAAGAAATGATGACTAGCTAAGCAGCCAATGGTCAGGGGGTAACAACGCGAGATAAGGCTCAGCAGTTCAATACTTTAGAAGATCAAAGTTAACAACCGAGCAGTCATGCAAACTCACCTACTTCTGTAAGTAAGGCACTTCGCTGTTGACTCTTTGGTTAACAGCTTTGCAGAGGTCCTAAGCCTAGATCGGCAGTCACGTAGATCATGTAAGCCTGTCTGCTTATTAAAAATTAGAACGCTTTGCTAACGACCTTGTGATTAAAGATCTAGTAGACCACGACACAAAACATGCAACTACGAAGGTCATTCGACTGTGCAAGTTAGAAGTTTCAAAAGATGCCTCAAGCAAGCGAAGATTCGCACCCGACAACTCGCAGTTGGTGCCTAAAGCAACGGAGATGGGCTTGACTGCTTTGTTCAAAGCAGCTTGCTCAATTTTTCATTCTACAGGAAAAGCTTGAAGCAAGACAAAGAGACAAGGATGAAGTAAAGCGAAGAAAAACAGTTTATTAATTTCTAGCAAATTGGTAAAGTGACATGAAGGCAAACAGAGTTCAAGCAAAAGAAAAATGAAAGTAGGAAAGGAAAAGAAATTAAATCCTAAAGTCTATCTAAAAAAACTACTTATCATCAGCTTGGACATCTTCAGCAGCTGCATTGCTCCCAGCAGCATCAACCTCCAGCGCTTCATCTATAGTTGCCACATCCTGAGCAGCACTATCACTAACCACCCCTGCATGGGCGACACAACCTTTGGCCACATCTACCTTGGCAGCTTGATCCTCAAATGCTCCACCAACGGCTTTCTCGAAGAAAAACTTAAGCAGATCCTATGAAGAAATAGCAAAAAGCTCGAAGTCCTTATCAGAAAAGACATAGTCAGATGGCATGCCAAGGAAATTTTCTATATAGCCAAGCTTGTAGAAGTTAGCTTAACCTTGGGCAATGACAACCTTAAGACTAAACTTCTCGCTCTTCACCTACTTATTCTTTTCAGTCAAGTCAGTATGAGCTTTTTGCAATTCATCTAGTTCATTCTTCAGGTTCTCGCGGGCAGACAACGCTCCTTGCAGCTCAATTTCCTTGTACTCAAGTCTGCTAATGGCTTTCTTGAGTTGAACAACATCATTATGCATGGCGAGAAGTTCTACATCTTTGGCATCATGAGTAGAACGAAATTCTGAAATGGTAGACTCAAGGTCCTGCACTAGCAACACTTGGACTTCAATCTCCTTCTCTACAACGCCATACTTCCCTCAGATTGCGTCAAGTTGAGCCTTTAAGTCACTGATCTCTTGGGGAGCAGTCTCAAGCTGCTGAGGGGGCAGAGACATAAGATCCATTCAAAAAGGTAAGTTCAGACTCCAACTCTTTAATTTTATCAGCAGCCAAGCAAGCTTCTACTACCATGGCTGCTGCTATCTCTCTAACAGCCTTGGCATTATCATGCTCCATACATGTATACTCGGTTGCCATGATCACAGATTTCTGCATCATAGCACGCAGGGAACCCCTTTGCGACTGATTCTCACGCCTCGTGAAGAAATTGGAGTCGATAACCTTGCTCAGGCCATCAATAAACTTGGCATATACTTCCGTATCCTCAAGCAGATTGGGCGTCAACAACGCATAGATCTCGAAAAGCTCCCTAAGGCTGGTTTGGCAAGCTGATCACGGCTGCTCATATGGGTAGATGCTTCATTCTTAGCAGAAATGGTCGACCCTAGCACCACCTTGGCAGTGGAATCAGCATCCTCTTTTTTCGCTGTTGCACGAACCTCCAGAATCAGATCTGACTTAGGCACGGAAGGCTGTCTTGGAATAAAATCAGGCATAGAGGGTACGGCAGGCTTCACAAGCTCAGATCCAATAGCCTTTTCTTCCCCTTGGAAAAAGTCAAGTCAATCACGAGCCTTCCATCAGTGGACAAACCCTTGCGAGCAGCAGATGGAGCTTTCAGCTTTTTCTCCACCGACGGCTCTCGAGCAGGCGACAAATATCTCTTTCTCCCGCCTTCACTTGCAACTAAGCAGCCTACTTACCATCAATGAAAGTAGTCAGAACGCGCAGCCTAGGCGAGGAGTAGGATTTCCACTCTCCGCTGATCTTTAGGGTCTCTCTAGACTAGTCATGGTCCCCTTTGCTCGAGTTATCGAAGAGCCTATGATGGATCCTCAATTGCCCAACACCATCAATATGGCCTATGTCAAAGAAGTACCAAAACTCATTGGCAGTTAGGTCCAAGTCAAAGAACTTACTCAAGTTGTGCAACCCCACCATCACGCGGACCGCGTTCCAAGAGCATTGAGTAAGAGCATACTTTATGGAGTAGATCACCTCTTGGAAGAATCAATCCATAAGAAAGGTGAACCCTAATACAAAGTAATAGGGGTGAAACTTAATAGCTTTCCTAGACCCACACAGTCCACGACTACTACCATCCTTAACCCACTTCACGCGAACCCCATACGGAATTGGGTGCTTAAACATCTGGATGAAGTATTTTAAATGCTCATTAGAACCTACCTTGACATAAGCAGCCCTGAAGTAACCTAGCTTACTTACAGATCCGCCCTGGCAATACAACAACGGAATAAATTCATCATTCTTGTGGCTCGAGGAAGACATGTTTGAAAGAATCCTACAACGGCAGAATGAAAAATTGTTAGAAGGCTGCTCGAATAAGAAAAAACAAGATTGCCCCTATTAAATAATTATGGAGCAATCTCATTCACCACACACAGTTGAGGTAAAGTAGTCAGAGATCAACGACTGCTCAAGGCACCCTTGCCCGTAGGAAAAGTCAAAGGTATTTATGATACAATAATCCCTTATTATCATAAATACATTCCTAATCAGAGAAAACCTCTTTCAAGTAGGTTATCCTAATTTCATTTTTTTAGGATATTTACCTAATTACTCCAAGATATTTATTTACACAAATATCTTGGAATATTCTCACCTAAAATACCACATAGGGTCGGCCACCCCTGCACCCTAGAAGGCTGGCCCATCTTCTCCATTTCTCCTATAAATACTTCATTTATCTCCAAAATTTAATAAGCTTTAGCTACCCCTAAAGAGGCTTTTTCCTTCCCATAAACACTTAAATACATTCTTTTCAAAATTCTAACTTTGGCATCGGAGATTCTTCGGCCAAAGCCCTCCCCCCCTCCAATTCATCGTGGGTGCGTGAGGCTTTTGGCCTTAATCTTAGGTGTTATTATTTTGCAGGTGCATTTTCATCAAAGGAAGAAACGGCTGAAATTTGCATCCATAACCAGCATGATGATTACTTCACAGAAATGGAAGGCACCAGATATTGGGTGGCTCAAATGCAACTTTGATAAGGCTTGGGATGAACGTAGAGAACTCGGAGGCGTTGTTGTGGTGTTAGGTAACGAAAAGGGGGAGTTTGTGGCTGCAATGGCACAGAAGCATGTCGGGATTTCCTGGCCGCTGCTGGTGGATGTAGTTAGGGATGGGTTCCGTTCGATTTCCTTTCGATTTTTGTTGGTTCAATTTAACTTTGGTTTGGTTTTTTACGGTTTGGTTCCCTTTTTTTAGTGATTAGAGTGGAGCAAAATGGCTTGTGCAATAGGAATCTGCAAGGGTAGGCAAACAATACTGAGCATCAGAAATTATGAAATGTTGTATGGCCAATTAGTGTGGATATGCATCGTCAGCCCTAAGTTGATCATTTTTTGTTATTTTATCATACAATTGTAACTAGACATCACCCTCATATCCTTTTTGTAACTGAAATGGCTTGTGTAAGAGAAATTTGCATAGTTTTGTAATTGGCCATACAATTGCATATCCACACTATATGCATGAAGGTGATGTACATGAACTCTGATCCTTTTAACATACAATTGCATCCTTTTTGTAATTTTATCATCACCTAAAATGAATAGATCTGTGAGCATAGGAACCAAAGTCAAAACTCAAAAAAGCTTCGTTTTAGGGTAAGAGATTATTCGGTTTGGTTTGGTTTTCAAACCACCAAAACTGAACCGAACCAACCAATTTTGGTTCGGTTCAATTTTTGAAATTCGGTTCCCCTTTTTTTTCAGTTCCCTTTTTTTCAGCTTCGATTCGGTGTTTGGTTCGATTTTTTTCGATTTTCGATTTTTCGAACCCACTCCTAGATGTAGTGGTTGCTCGAGCAATGGTACTATTCGCGAAGGATCAGGCTGTAACACCGGTGGTGTTCGAGGGGGATGCATGATGGTATTAGCTGCATTGCAACGGGATGCAGCAGATGATACTGCTCCTTTGGGCATATTCTGAACGATGCTCGCCAGGTTATGCACTCAATTCCCCATTGGAAGATCACGTTTAGTCGAGGAGAGACGAACAAGGTGGCACATCGATTGGAAAGATTAAGCTTGTCTTTAAATAATCAATTAATTTGGTTTGAGTAACTCCTGATGTAATTTTTTTATCTCTTTTTTTTTTTTGAGAATATTACTGCTTTGTAATTTTTTGGGGCGGGACGCTCTTTTTCCCTTCATCCGGATTGAAATCCCCAACAAGGTTTTATCAAGGCTCATTGTATGCATCATATCTTCAATGATGTACGTATTCCCTTCCTTGTCAATGAATATCGTACTTAATCTAAAAAAAATTAAGGAAAGGGAGAAAGAGGTTGTAGAGAAAGGAATGGAGTGTACTTAGAAGTGAATATATACATCCTATTAAGTTATAACTAGTGGAGATAACTAAAATGATCAGTACTTAGTGCTCAACACTTCCTCTTATACCGAGTATTATACACATGAACAAATGGTCTCTCTTTTCTGGAACGTCTACTTATAAGAAATGGATTTGCTTCATTGATATCTTTGTATTTACTAAAGAGTAATGCTAGAGAAACCAAATTTATAAATTAAATTATGTGTCATTAATAAAAAAAACAAGCACATTGATCGATACTTAGTTAATAATCCAGTCATCTACAACTACATAATTTGGTTTACAAATTTAGTTTAAAAAATTTAGTCTGCCTAACATTACCCTTTACTAAAATAAAAGGATTAAGTAAGTGGGCCATTACTTTTCAGTACCATGACATATGTACATGAAAAATGAAGATATATATAGTAATAGGGTTTGTTTATCTCTTACTCATTCCTTCTCATCAACATTCATTCTCATACCCATTCATTTTTATCCCCCAAGTGAAGATGCCCTAATATCATTATTGATTACCATTTTAAAAGCTTAAGCTAAAAAGTGAGGAACCAAACGGATTAAACATTTAGGCCTCACTTGGTGTCTCTAGCCCACTCAGTGGAAGGCATATTGAAGGAAGAAATTTCTGTCCACCTTGAAGGTAAAAGTTTGATTAAAACTAATCCATTCAAATCCCTCTAAAATGGTAGAATTACAAGTGACAAGTCTACTTCATGTCTGATCCATTTTTAATCCCGTCAAATGAAAAATCATTAACTCCTACTTTCAATATATCTTGATTCCATGACTTATCCACTCCAAAACCAATTCTAGGGTGGAGACCAAACAAGCTTTTAGCTGACTATATCTCCAGACGAGGGTTAGAGTGTGTGTGGATCAAGAAGTAACTATTTAGTTTGTTCAAGAGTGTTTTAGTTTTTTTTTTTTTTTTTTTTTGAACAATCGATATTATCTACACTAAGGAGGATGGGGGTAGTTTAACAACCAATATTATCCAAACTAAGGGGGATAGAGGTGGGCTTAGCCTCACAATGAACCCACGTATCTTGGGTTTTCAAATATTCCGTCCGCATTCAGCAAAAGCAACTCAAAGTAACACCAGGCTCTGTCATGATTACAGCAAAATATTGAACGTGTTGCTCTGTTTGTTGGGGCATTCAGATGTTAAAACATCTTGCTGCTATCATCTCGTACCATTATTTTTTTACAGCACTGATGAACATAGTTGATCCACTTCCTAACAACTTAAAACATGAGACAAGGTTCTAGATTTTATTTAACACATATTATTTTATGAAAGTATTCTTGTTTAGTTCAACGAAGCATCATCTCTTTCAAAACGAAAAGAACAAGTTAAATTTAAATCTAGGCTTCATGGGAAGTAAATCCGCCGAAATTCTCTTTCATAATCAAAATTACTTAAAGCTCTGTGTTGAATGAATAACTCCAACTATTATTGCATTGCAGTCCAGGAACAGTACACCCCCGTAAGGGGTGGGGAAGATTCAAAGAGGAATTTCAACCTTTCCCTGACCACAATCGTGTGATTCACTAACGTTAGTAATCAAATCCAGAACATGCTGTATAAAATACAGGCCTAGACTTTGTCCCTAATCAGTAGGCTACCCCGTGATGGTTCACTAACATTATCTATTGAGATCCATCAATTTACTAACTGGAAAGCATAGGGTCTAGTTTAACTTGTCCCAAAGAATTGGACAAATTTAAATTTATGCAACAAAAACCGAACCATTTATAATTAGAAATTGTACGTTGTAGAGTGAAACGAAACTACAAAAGTAAATAATCATTAATAGTAAGCTGTAAACAAACCTAGCTATTTGATTTTTACTACTTTCTCCTCTCCATATCTGATTGGTTGAATATTTCCAAAAGAAATGTAATATGGTTATTCTACATAAGTCATGCATTACATAGTGCATGACCGTACTACAGAGTGCGTGAGAACTCTACTCTAGCAGTAGCCTCACGCGTGAAAAGAAGAGTTGTTCAAGTCCATACAAATCTAGTGTTTGCTTTGACTACTAGTGTAGTCCAAATCCCACATCGAGTAAAATGAAGTATGTAGAAATGATTTATATTTACACCATTTTTTTTTTTTTGAACTAAGGATACTATCTACACTAAAGGGGAGAGGGGCCCTGGGCTTAGCCGCACAATGGGCTAGCAATAATTTGGTTCAAATTCTCTTTTGACGAGAATCGAACATAAGATCTCTTACTTACAAGTGACAAGTGAAGAGGAATACCACTAGACTTTAGTACTAAGTGGCATAAATACACCATTTAACTAAGCAAAAATTGTCTCAATGAGTCAAGTATCATGTTCTCACTGGCCACCACCCAAGATATCTTGGATTTTTTTCCTCAACAACACTTTATTAAATTCACGCTTGAAAGAGGCAACTTTTCTTCGAGACCTAGAGCCTAGAGCCACTGAATGTCGTTGCATAATTGATCGTTAAATTTGATTTAACAACTTAAAATTTTTTATTAGGTAACTGTAAATCTGATCCAACGGCTTAAAGAATATCGTCGAAAAAATATGGTTGAAAAATATGGAAAGATGGAGAGCATAAAAGAAAGGGTGACAAATCCCCTATTTATTGACAAAGTTAGAAGAGAGACATTAAGAGGTTGGGACCCAAATGTTGTAATATATCATATTGGTGGACAAGTTGAATTCCCATATGCTGTTGTGACTAAAAGAGTAGCAAACAAAGTTGGGTTGGCATGTGAGCACTAGTAGCCATCACAACACAAAGAATATGAACAAAGCCATGTGATTCCAACGCTTTTATTCCACAAACCTGTGACCATCATCTTCAATACTTTCAAGCCACATTATATGAGAAAATGTTTATATTGTTATTTTCGTATCGTTTCTTGACGGGTTAATAGGCGGTGCAAGAAATTGCCAAACCGAACCATTAGCCATCCTTGGAAACCTAAGCCCCCCTTGTGGTTTTATTAATTGGGCTTATATGGGCTTAAGTTATGGTGTTATTGAATTATAACTATTTAAAATTCCACAAACAAAAGGGCCCAGTCAAAGCTGGTCACAAACAAGAACTATGAATGATTTGATGTGCGACCAACTCATTCAAACGAGTGACTGGAAATTAGGGTGACCAATGACAATCACTATTTCATAATCTCCAATGGATCTTTCGTCTCACTTATGAGACTGCAGTTCTATGTATGAAAATGCTACGAATTAAAATAAAATGATATTATCTACATTTAACAAACTAATTAAACGACCGTTTTTTCTTTCTTTTTTGAAGAACTATATTAAAAGGATATTCAAGAGGAACACATTTAAACTTTGTTCTTTGAAATTTTAATTTGCAACTTTTCTTAATCATCTAAACAAAAATGCTTACATACAAAATACACAAAAAATTACAATTTTTTTATATACCAATAATCTACAACCTCAATTTTCACTTTCCTTCTTCTTTTTCTTTTTTCTACTAAGAATCTGAAAATTTGAGATTAAGAAAATTAATGAGAATCAGAACAAAAAAAAAAAAAAAAGTGAAATTTCAAAAGGGCACTACGAGCTCACTGCAAACGAAATCGTCCGAATTTCCTACAGAGTCATCGGGCCACGAATCCCGAAGCAGCTTCAGCAGCAGCTGCGCCTTCCGCTTGGCCCGCTCCGTACAATCACTCTGCACCAGCAGCAACAGCTGCGTCAGAACCCCCGCCGCCACGGCCTCGTTTTGGCTCTTCTCCGACGCCGAGCACAGCGACAGCAGCGCTCCCGCCGCGTACTCCGTCGCCCGGTCCGAGATCTTCAGAATCGTCTTCACCAGCAGCGGCACAGTCAGCCCGTGCGCAGCAAACGCCGCGCAACCCTCGGGGACTCTGCATAGCAGCTCGATCGTCGCGAGTGCACGCTCCGAGTCGCATTTCTCGAAATCCGCCAAGACGTTGATTAACGTTTCGGGCGCGCCGGCCGACACGGCCTTGTTTCGGGTCTCTTTCACAAGACACAGAGCGAAGACCGCCTTCACGCCGATTTTGAGGGCGCGCGGGTAGGCGATCGGATTTCGGAGAATTGAAACGACGCCGTGGTGGATTTCGTCCACATTGCTAACCTGCACTCGTAGCTCCGCCGTTCGCGACCCGGCCAGGACGTTCTCGATTAACGCGGCCGAGTTGACTCGGACCTCCATGGAGGGGTGCTGCACAAGGTGAGACAGGTAGGCGACCCGGTCCGGATCTGACGCCACCGCAGCGCAGTCGGACTCAGGGAGCGGGAACAGAACGAGAAGCGCGAGCGCCTCGTGAGTCAACTCGGACGATTCGGAATTGGTATCGGAGAACATGAGCTCAAGGAGAATTTCGCGGGAGTTTTGAGAGGAGATGGTGGAGCGATTCTTGTCGAGGTCGCGGGCAAGGCCGCGCAGGCGGCGGAGGGCGGAGACTCGGGTCGGGTAAGGGTTGGAATTCGATGCAGATTGAGCAAGAAGGTGGCGGATGTGGGTGGGGTCGGCGGGCTGTTTAGGAGTGGGGATGCGCTCGACGCCGAAAGAGCGGTTGGCGACGCACCATTCCTGGATGAGGCGGCGGAGGGTGTGGTTGGGAATGAGAGTGAAGTCGGAGAGCGGGGCCCGGGTGACGGGGCAGGTGATGTTGCCGGTGGCGACCCAAGACTCGATGCTGGGACGGTCGTAGGTCTGGCCGGTGCTGACCGTGACGGGGTCGCGCATGAGCTCTAAGGATATGGGACACCTAAAGTGGTATGGTATCTGTACCCCCAAATCCAACGGCTCTAAACTCCCGGGCATTTGTGTGTGTATGTGTCTCTCTCTCTCTCTCTGTTGGTTGCTAAATCTGAGGGGGTCTCTGCAAATTCTGATTTGGATTTGGCTAAGTTACCCTTTGCTGGGTATATGGTGGCTTTTATATTAGAACAAGTGGAACAGAGGGACATACCCAACAGGCCTCTCTCTCTCTCTCTCTCTCTCTCTCTCTCTCCCCCTCTCTCCACATACATCTGACTCCAGCTTTGGCCACACGTGTGGTCTGTTTGGTGGGAGGACAACTTATCTACTGTGTGTATATCTCTATTGACTCGTGTTTCTGATACACTTCAAAAATCTTTTTAGTAGCACTTAATACTACAATTTAGTTGAATTCTCTCCTTCACTTGTAAATAATAGGTTTAAGATTCGATTTTCATTAAAAATTTATTTGAATCATATTATTACTAACCCATTGTGAAGCTTAGAATATCTCCAAAGGAGATTTGACAACAACCTTTTTGCTACGAATCCATGTCATCGCCACATAGGATTTGACACTTTTGTTGAAGAATATTAATGTGATCTTTTTTTTTTGTTATAACCGATGTGTACATTTTAGTATCTCCTTTGGAGATGCTCTTAGCCCACTCTCATATCTCCTTTAGTGTAAATAATATCGTTTGCTTAAAAGAAAAAACTGTCTCTGATATGTGTATATCTTTGTATGGCGTACTCTTCGTGTTTCTGACGCACTAAAAAATGTTATCCTTTATGTGAAACTGGGTGACCGTGGTCAGGTTAAGGTTTGGTCAAATGGAATGGAGTGGACTGGACGACTGGGGTGGGACCTCCCTGTATATAAATTTCTCATGGCTATCGACTCATTCCTAAAATCTTACTCCTGTATACATCGTGGATTTGTTTTAACGTGTGCCTGTCATTGTTTTAGGAGATTGATTGGGCAAGCACCATCATTCATTCATTATAGGTGGGTCACTGGGTGGGGGCCTCTGTATTCATGCTCTTAGAGTAGGATTTTCTTCTTTCTTTTTTACCTTTGTTTCTTATTTAAACGGTTACGGTTAAGTCACATTAATATCTTATATTAATTTTTCATAGAAAGAAAAAGACGAAAAATATGAGAGGAGATGATGGAAGGGGATGAAAAGAGGGGGTGAGAGAATCCTAATTCCTTCATCAAACAGTTGATTCTCTTAAAAAAAAAATGATGTAACTGTATTTCACTTTAAACTAATATAAATTACAATAATAGGATATTAGTTAAGGTGGCTACCATGAAGTATGCGTGATTTGATAATCTAATGTATCTCAAGAAAGTTAAATATGTGTGAACACTACAACTAATTGTAAAGGATTTTCTTAAAATTTGCGTATACATAATAATTTTAGTTAACTCTCTACATTCATATAATTTCTCTCAACACCCAATTTGCTCTCTTCATTCATATTATTTTTAATTAAACTATCAAATCTCTTTAAACCTAAATTTATTACCTAAACTACCCCCACTCAAGTCAATATGTAAATTAATCTTTACACTTATTTTAAAAATAAATAACCGAAATAAATAAATAATATATATATATAAGTCACCGAATTCTTTTTATTGAAAAAAATAGACAATTATATTCGATGGCAAACAACTGGTATAAACATAAGTATTTTGTGAAATCCTGCTGAAAATTGAAATATTTTCGATGGGATCTTGCTGAATAAAGCAATTTTTTTCAATGGAGTCATGTTGAACAGTTAAGTAGAAAAAATCCAGTGATTAAGTAAAAAAAAAAACAAGAGCACAAACATAAAAGTCGTATTTCTAATCAATTTTTTAATAACATGGTTTTTACTCATGCTATTAACTTACCACAATTCAAAAAGAAAGATGCCAAATTCATAAATTGAAAGCTTTTAACACTCAACAATGGGATATTGACTGAAGTGCAGTAGAGCTTCTTAGGGGGAAGAGATCCCATCTGGATCTCTCCCACCAAATCCTAGAGATCCGGAGATCCGGACCCTTGAAATTTGATCCAACGACTACAAATAGGGGACATCTCTAAAGTTTTAATAATTGTAGCCATTTGATCAAATTTCAAGAGTACAGATCTCCGAATCCCTAGGACTTGGTGGGAGAGATCCGGATGGGATCTCTTCCCCTTTTTAGGTATCGGCTGAATTTTTGCTTTGGCTTCATAAAAGAATTGAAATCAAAACAAAAAGAACTTGCATAAATCGATTCGTACCTTAGTTGGAGGATTCAAAACTTCAAAATTACCATCCATTTGTTTAAATTGAGTGTAGAAAGAACTTGCATAAAAGAAGTTATATGGGTTCAAATCAAATTTTCTAAAACAATTTAAAGTTTAAATTGGGTGGAGAAAGAAGTTATACGGGTTCAAATAAAAATTTCTAAAATGAAATTATGTTACATAAGAAGAAATAATGTGCGAAAATGATTTTTTTTCCAAACCATATTGGTAAATTGGTGAAGCTGACAACATAAGCAAAGGCATATTTAAATGATATGGATTTTTTAATAATAAAAATATGTGAAAAATAAAATGGTTGTTGTGGCCTATTTTATCTGAGAGAAAGACGGGTGCGGAAAAAAAAAAATATATATATATATATACACATATATATATATATATATAGAGAGAGAGATATATATATATATATAGAGAGAGAGAGAGAGAGAGAGAGAGCTTAAGAATTGTTGTTATTCTCTATGTCAGCGCCTTTATTAGGATTAACTTGTCATACGAGTAAGTACAATCCTATAGTAAAGAATCACTAAAATAATGGATAATTTAGAAATCAAATCTATCTAGGATTTATACAATCACAATTAGATAATATTTATAACAAAGTTTTAGATGCAACATCAGGTTCGGCAAAGTTGGGGAAATCAACTTGTCAGCACTAATCTGGGAACATGCTAGTCTCAAACATGGAACATGCATATGAAAATAAGCATCACAAAACCCAACTATGATGAAACCCAATATGGGACAAAACCCCATAGTCTAAGGAAAACGATGAGTATGATACAAAGCCAATTTAAACGTCTACATGACGTACATAACAGTATGACCAGCTTAGGATGGGTGTCTCGTTAAAACCTAGTCAGGTAGCAAAAACCCAAAGAAAAAATGCTCCTAATTGTAGTGAAAAAAATACATAAGGCTAAGTGAGTATACTTTGAGATACTCCCCTTAAGTTTGACATAATTTCATAGACAACCAACAATGTTACAACTCTGAAAGTTTACACATACCAATTTCTTGAACAAGCTTATGAAAAGTAGACTTCAGCATTGCCTTGGTGAAAAGGTCGGCTAGGTTGTCCAGGGAACAAATTTGCTTGAGTTCAATGTTCTGATGTTTTTGTTGCTGATGAAAGCATAAGAACTTCAACGCAACATGCTTGGTGTTGTTTCTTTTGATGTATCCCTTCTAGAGTGAACTTATGGGCCTTATATTGTTGCTACAGGACTATATTGGTAGCATGGAAGGTCAAATAGGTCTTCTCTAAGAGATCCTCTTCAGTTAAGTCCTCTTTACAGAACTTAAGAAGTGATCAGATTCGACAAATTTCAGAATTCTATTCATTCACAAACTTAAAGTCGTGGAAGTGTAAAAGTGTTGCCAATCGTATCTAGCTTCAGGCAAGAATATATCTCTGTGGTGATCAAAATGATCCTTCAAAGCAATCCATAAAACTCGTGAACCCTCCTTAGCGAGATACTCGGTTTACAATGCGGTATGCATATAGATTCGTATGAAAATAAGGCGGTGCCTTTGTCAGCTTTGCCAACTGAAACATCCATCTCAGCTTCTATGATAGCTCTAAGGCATTTAGGTAGTTCCTGAGACTTCCAAAGCGATAAAGTTGTGTTTATTCAAATTCAACATATCCCTATCACACACACACACACACACACACACACACACACACAACAAAAAAAAAGATGAGTGTTGTTAGTGCAATGGAGACAAAAATTTATCAATCTATACACAAGGAGTAGAACATTTGGGTTCTATTAGACATGTTTTGGTTTAAATTTTCATGAAAAACTGCGTTGAAATTTTGGTGGTCCAAAATTGGACCTAAGCCCATATGAGATGGGTGGACATAAATAGGATCCAAGCCTAAAGTCTAGGCTGGATTTGGATGCAGGCTGAGATAGAACAGAGGGTTTCATGCCCTGTTCTTGTGGCTAGGTTGCTGCAAGCAGGCCTAAAAGCAGAGGCCCAAGATAGGCGTTGCTGCTCGAAGACCGAAGGAAAAATCGAGGCCCAGTAGGGCTCGGGTTCGATCTAGACCACCCAAGTAGCATTGGGTGTGGATTCTTGTAGAAAAAATCAACGGCGCCGCTTTAGGCAGCTTTGTTCTAGGTTGGGTCCATTGAGGCGAGCCACGGTTCAACTAGAACCTTAGGCTTTCGATGAAAAAATGATTTCGACGTCAGAGGTGTAGAGAGTCATATGGTTTTGATTTGACTCTAACGAAAGTCGACGAAATTCTTCTGGAATTAAGAATTTCGAGGAACATCGTCGGAGGCGGTGAATTCAGTCCCAAAAAACACGACAAGGATGACAAGGATATGGCTCGGCTTCAGGCGAGCAAGTTTGGGGTGGGGACGATGCCAAAAACGACGTCGTTTTTGGTTCTCGGTTAAAGCAAATGGCTTTTTGACTCGTGGCTCGACGACTTGGCTTAATGCAGATTGCTTGCTTGGCGCTAGCGGCTTGCGTGGCTCAGCAGTACAACTCGAAACCGCAGCTCACTCGAGATTTTGGTGAATACAATTTAATGCAGAATCTATAATTCGAAAAGCGTAAAGTTGGGTTCATGCATTATGGTGAATGTTCATGCAGTTAGGCTGAGAAAATATCTACAATTAAGATAGTATTTAAGAAGAACCAGAATTGCGTGATGATATTAGTGAACTGGTTTGTAGCAGAAATTCCTTTTTCAGATTTTATATGCAGCACATGAGTGTACTGATAACGTGTTGTGGTCTATTTTATTTGAGGAAGAGAGAAGGTGCAACAATTTAGAGAGAGAGAGATACGAGAAATTATAGAATGCTTAGGGATTGTTGTGGTTCTCTCTATGTTAGTGTCTTTATTTATAGTAAACCAAGACAAGAGGATTAACTTGTCCTTCAACTAACGATAATCATATAGGGAAAGAATCACTATAATAATGGATAATCTAGAAATCAAACCTATTTAGAATTTACACATTCACAATTAAATAATAGTTATAATAATGGTAGAATATAGAAGCATATATAAAATATGTGGTGTGGATAAACTATAATTAGGTTTGAAAATAGTTGTGATATTAGTGTGGGTAGTGGGTAGTGGACAGTCAAAGGTACTCAAGACTCCGACACAAACAAGAGAAATTAGAAAGAGAAAGAAACGATTTTTTTGTTTGTTTGATTAAGTGGACCACACACAAATTGCTGGAAATTGGAATTGTAGGATCATATTTCTAACTTCTACTACTACTCAATCAACTGCGCACGATAAGTGTAACATCCCACATCATCCAGGGGAGTGATCCTTAAATGTATATTCTCATCCCTACCTAACACGAGGCCTTTTGGGAGCTCACTGGCTTCGGGTTCCGTAGGAACTTCGAAGTTAAGCGAGAAGGGGGCCAGAGCACTCCCAAGATGGGTGACCCACTGGGAAGTTGCTCGTGAGTTCCCAGAAACAAAACCGTGAGGGAATGGTAAGCCCGAAGCGGACAATATCGTGCTACGGTGGTGGAGCGGGCCCGGGAAGTGGTCCGCCCCGGGCCGGGATGTGATAGATGGTATCAGAGCCAATTCCTGGCCGGAAGTGTGCCGACGAGGACGTCGGGCCCCTAGGGGGGGTGGATTGTAACATCCCACATCGCCCAGGGGAGTGATCCTTAAATGTATATTCTCATCCCTACCTAGCACGAGGCCTTTTGGGAGCTCACTGGCTTCGGGTTCCTTAGGAACTCCGAAGTTAAGCGAGAAGGGGGCCAGAGCACTCCCAGGATGGGTGACCCACTGGGAAGTTGCTCGTGAGTTCCCAGAAACAAAACCGTGAGGGAATGGTAAGCCCAAAGCGAACAATATCGTGCTACGGTGGTGGAGCGGGCTCGGGAAGTGATCCACCCCGGGCCGGGATGTGACAATAAGGCCAGCAATATATATATATATATATATATATATATATATATATACACATATATATATATATATATATATATATACACATATATATATATATATAGGAATTGCTTAAGGGGAGGGATCCCCATTTTTTCAAAAAAATGGGGACACACTCCCCACTGTTGGATTTAACTTTAATGAAATTGTGTGGCCTGTGTTTTAATCTCAACCATACAATTTCATTAAAACCAATCTAACGGTGGGGGGTGTGTCCCCATTTTTTTTGAAAAAATGGGGATCCCTCCCCTTAAGCTCCCTGATATATATATATATATATATATATATATATCAGGACCCTTACCAAGAGGGATCCCCATTTTTCTAAAAAAATGGGGACACCCTCTTGACCGTTTGATTGACTTTAATGAAATTGTGTGGTTGAGATTAAAACACAGGCCACACAATCCCAGCCACACAATTTCATTAAAGTCAGATCCAACGGTCAAGAGGGTGTCCCCATTTGTTTAGAAAAATGGGAATCCCTCTCGTGAAAGGTTTCCTATATATATTGGAACTTTAACGAAAAGCTCCTGATATTGTTCACTTTAACGAAAAAACTACATTTTTACACTAAAAAATCAATCCTGGTACTATTCACTTTACCATTTATTTTGTCCTTATCGTTAAAACTCAAAGTTTTCAAGCCATTTTCATTAGTTTTATTATACTCAAAGGTGAGATTATGAAAAAAAAATAAGAAAGTCAAATCTTAATATGCTCAAACTTTTCTCCATTGTTTCCATCATGCCAAAATCCTCTACGCACGACAAGAAGCTATTAGGGTGGCTCACAAATTGGCAAGAGTTGGACTATCTATGGAATCCCCGATGTAATCACTGACTTTTTGAATTGAGAATAGTACTGTTTTATAGTTGTTGGTGCGGGACGCTCTTTTTCTCTTAGACCGGGTTGAAATCATCGACAAAGTTTTTATCGGGACCCACTTAATTGCACCATATCCTCCGATTTGTACGTATTCGTTAAATTCTATCAATGAATATCGTACATTTCTTAACAAAAATGTGGGGTTGAAGAAAAAAAGAAAGAAATAATTCAAGAAGCAATGGAATTTACAGGTCAACTTAAGAGAATGAAATATTTGATTACATGTTGAGATTAAGAGACGTTGTATACACGATTGGATTGGTCTCCACTTTCTTTATGTTTCAAGTTTCTTTATTAGGCCGCATGAGAGAATGAGAGTATAACATCAACTGCTTTACGTCAATGCAAAAGATTTAAAGACTTAGCTCAAATAAATGTCGTTTTAACAAAGTCATTTAAACAAAAAGTTCGCATGAGAGAATGAGAGAGTATAACATCAACTGCTTTACACCAATGCTACAGTTTGTTTTGCTTTATATATCTTCCATTACAATCTCTGTAATTCAAAGGATTTAAAGACATAGTTCAAAACAACGTCGTTTTAGCAATATCATTTTAAAAAAAAGTTCACATGTAGCAAGCTCTGGGCAATCCTCTTAAATAAGTCACAAACTAAATGAGGAAGGGATCACCGGAGTTGCTTCCCTACTACTTTGATAACCTTCACGGGCCTCTTAGGCCATCTCCAACCGAGGACTAGCCAGATGGCTCATTTTAGCCCTCTGACCCTCCAAGATATTAATATTTTGATGAACGGTACATGGCCATATTTGCCTCCATCTCCAACCGAGGACCAAAGGGCCAGATGGCTCGTTTTAGCCCTGTCACAAAAAATCGTCTCCAACTAAGGGCCATAAGGCCAAACATAATTTATTATTTAAATTTAAAAACTACTACAAGTTAAATTCAAATCCAACGGCTAAGTGACGTCAGGATGAAAAATGTTGTGAAAATAGAAGTTAGAGGAAAAAATGGAATTTAAAAAAAATATGAAACAAATTTTGTGAAATAGAAGTTATAGGAAAAAATGGAATTTAAAAAAAAATATGAAACAAAATTTGTAAAATAAAAGTTATAGGAAAAAAATAGAATTTTAAAAAAAATATGAACCAAATTTTGTAAAATAGAAGTTATAGGAAAAAAATATGAAACAAATTTTGTAAAATAGAAGTTATAGGAAGTTATAGAAAAAAAATAAAAGTTATAGGAAAAATTTTGTAAATGAAAAAAATTAAATAAAACTGTAAAAAAAAAATCAAAATTAACGGCTAGCTGACGTCAGCTAGCCGTTGGATTCAAAATTTTGCTTAAGGATTCCTGTCGGTTATAACCGACAGGAAATCTGACACAAAAAAAAAACATTTCTGGCTATCCCGGGGCTGGCTGGAAGTGGCCAACCCTTTGGCCCTTTGAGATTCCGTCGGGCCCACGAGCCCTCTAGCCTAGCCTTCGGTTGGAGACGATTTTCAGACTATTTTCGGGCCAGGGGTTTAGGGTTTAGGGACCGACAGGAAATCCGACACAAAAAAAAAAAAATTTCTGGCTAGCCCGGGGCTGGCTGGAAGTGGCCAACCCTTTGGCCCTTTGAGATTCCGTCGGGCCCACGAGCCTTCTGGCCTAGCCTTCGGTTGGCGACGATTTTCAGACTATTTTCAGCCCCCTAGCCCTTTGAACCATTCGGTTGGAGATGGCCTTATATTTTGTTAAGAAAATTAAGTAACTAAAAAAGCCGCGAGGACCACCTGTACAACGCATTGGATAAAGGCAGTCCTTCCTCAACCAACAAATCCACTGTGCCACTATTCCAATTTTTACCTTCTTTTTTCCCCTTTACCAAAAGAGCTCCTCCTTTTTTGGGACATAAAAAATTCCAGTACAGCGTATCTTTGGCAAACTCGTGGAAAATGGGAACCTGGTGGGAACACAAACGCAAACAAAAATAAAAAAAGAAAAACAAAAGTACTGTTTTCAGTTTCGGTTTTACCTGCTGCCGGATAAATACGAGATAAAGATCCAACTTGAGTCAGAGGTGAACAGCAGCAGCAGCAGAAGCAGAGTAAGCACGGCGTCGTTTAGCCAACACACGGGTGGGTTAAGAGACAGAGCGGCCCACGAGCCATGCCCCAATGTAAATTTTTGTGAGTGAGTTGGTGGGGACCCTCCTGTCCCCGGTCAACCGGGCACAACCAGCTTGCCGGTTCGGCCCCATGCCACCCCTCAATTTTTACTATTTTCGGTGCTCTCTCCCTCTCTGTCTCTCATTTCACGTGCACTTTTACTTGGCTTGCACGTGTTTCCAGCTAGGTCTCGTTTATTCCTTTTGACCGCATGCTTTGACAACAGTGTCCCACGTACGGAATTCCGAGCCCCCACCATTAGACTTTGTCCGATGGCTTCCCACTTCACAAAACCCTAACACGTGAAGTGTGGAATCGTGAGAGCCAGAGGAGATTAACATCCCTGTAACAAGTCGGTATGTGGATAATTTGGTATTTTACTTTAAAAAACGAAGTGATAAGTTCGGTTGAAATTTAAAAGAACCCAACTTTGAGAGGTGGTGTTTAGAAGAATTTGTTTCAATTCTATACTACGGATTCGCATCCAATAAGAACAATTAATTACGCAAAAAAGTAGAATTTTATTTTGTTGAGGTACCATCTATTGAATTATATTCAGGTTCTTAGATAATAGCATTGTTAACTCTAAAAATTACAAAACTTACATGGCGCACATGCCGAATAAATATGAGCTAACTACGCTCTTCTTGCGAATGCGGGCGTGCCAACTCGTAACCGAGTTCGGTCGGGCAAGTAGAATAGATCTGGTGGTGGTGGTGTCAAATGCGCTGCTGACTTCTGTACTCAAGCGATTACGACCTGTCACACCCCAATCCAAAAATAAGGATGATAATCGAAATAGGGCATGAATAATATCTTAAAAAAAAAAAACAAAAAACAAAACAAAAATATTTGTAATATTACAAAAAAAATATGATGGAACCAGAGCCATCTAAGAGTTCATTTGGATCTGTTTATTTAATACATCATGAGTTTAAAGAGTTCAACTCTTACAACACACTCTTAAATACTAAGACACTTTATTCTAATTACAACTAGGAACCAACACCCATATGATATGGCTATTCATTTAGAGACGAGTCATCATCCTGTTCCTCAATACCGGTACCTGCAATAGCTAATAGGGTGTGAGCATTTCATGCCCAGTAGGAACCATATACCCTTCAAGTTCATTTGTCACAGTTAATCAAAGTGCCATGCATCAAACAATATGGTAAAATACAAATGATATGACAAAGAAGTACCCATGAACTCACTCCTTTCTAATCCTGCTAACCTATATTTATGGCATCCAAACCCACACGTCCCATACCATGCTTATACCACTTGTTCCGAACACCATAGAATATAAGTTAACTCTCATTCCTCCCTTAACCCCGAATTTTATTAGTAGTTTCAGTTTCATTAATATGGGTCATTCCCCTGATGCCCAACTATACGTTCAAGCCTTTCACCCGACGCTTGAACATATACAAGTTTTCAACACTTTTGTTTAACCAAAACTTTACACAACCCAACACTTGACTCTGTATCATGTAATGCAACCTGAGCATTTCAATTTCATATACACAATTGTAAACCTCAACATATTCAATCCAGCAATTTCGCATAGCTCAACCATTCATCAATACATAATAACATTTAACTTGGTCGATATATAAAATACACCGGAGAGGAAACTATCAACCCATAACACAGCCATGAAAATCAAATGATTCAATTTCATCCAGGCATTTCATTACTACTGTATTAGGTATAATTACTAATATCAGAAAGATTAAACATCATATAGACCTATCATTGGGAAATAGAGCCCATACCTCATGTCTAGCTAACTAGAATACCTCTCTAGGCATCCGAAGTGTTCGGAGTCACTCCCAGGCCTAAAATCTCATAAATAATAATAAAAGTTAGTATAAAACTGAAATGAAGATTCAATTTCAGCCTATCAAAAGTTTACCCAAAGATACCCCTCAGTCACAGCCTCGTGATGAACCAAATTTAAGTCCCCATATTGTGACCCCATTTTCATCCCTCAAAACTCCATGGAAAGGGATGAAATTACTTGGATTTTAAAGCTTAACAAACCTAGTTCCTAATCTAATAAGAGTTTCTCAAAACGGATTTAAGAGAATAAAATAATCAAGCTCCAAAGTTGAGTTCACAAACGGTTTTTCTGTAGAAAATCTGCAGATTTCCAGATTCTTTTCACATATCATATTTTTCCATAGAAGATCTTAACCAAAATTGGTGAAATAAATTGGGCTTTGTTCCTTGTCATGTCTAATTTCAAATATATAAAAAGACTTTTTAAAAAAAGGTGTAATGGTGTTTAGGCCCAAAATATTAGGTTGGGCCGAATTAGAATTGTTCTCGGCCCAGAAGGTTCTATTTGGAGGCTTACGGTTTATTTAGCCCATGGGCCGAGATCGGCCAGGTTCTGTTGGGAAAAGTGCTGTTTGGATAAAGGTGAGGCAGGCAGAGTCCTACGAATAACAGGAATCCTGATTCATTAAGGGGTCTCGGCAAAGATGAGGTTGACGAGATATAGAGATGTGTGCGGCATGATAAAGGCTAGGTTCAAAGTCCTGATTGAAGAAGGATTAATCGAGATAGTTTTGGATCAGAATACGGAGTCCTAATCCAAGTATGACTTGATTGCAGAGACGCTCTTATAAATACAGATGCAGTGGCAACGAGAGAGAGGTCTCCAACTCAACACACAAATCTGCCCTGCGCAAACCCTCGCTCTACGCGAAACCTCTCAACAACCTTGAGATTTTTATTTTCCTTTTCGCCAACACATCTTCAATTTGGATAAACAGCACTGTGAAGGCAACCGGTGATACCTTCAGTTTGGATAAACAGCACTATCGCCGTAGAATCAGCCGACCACGGAGCACCTTCAGTTTGGATAAACAGCACTGCGAAGAGGCCGACTGGTTACCTATCCAAGTCTCGGTCGAGAAGGACTTTCGAATCCTTATTGGCAGAGGTCATCTCATTAGCCTTCTCGGCGAAGTGAGGTGTTACCAAGTTACTACATTCGGCACATTGACAACCGAATTTGATATTGAACTTCGCAAATTAGCAGCCTTGTCTTCAGGCTCTAGAACCCGAAGGCCGAGAATTGTTCCTTCCTCGGCTGCAGTCGCAAGATCAAGAAGTCAGCCGCGCGCTGAACGCAACATCAACAAATTTTACTCACCGGCCGAGCTCGGTCGACGAGTTGGCACGCCCCGCACACAATCGAAGGACGTAGTTAGCTCATAGATTACTCGGCTTGCGCGCCACGTAGGTTTAGTAGTTTTTAGTGTCAACATTTTGGCACGCTCAGTGAGACGCAGTGCTAAAACTACGAAGTTCATGCCAATTAAGACACGATCAGTCAAGAAGAAAGCAATTATAGGAAAATCAACAACTGATTTGTCAATACCGCAGACACAAAACCCCATTGTTACCACAACACCAGAGTCTGCAAGCACGACATGCCGAGAAAAGAAAGCTAGTCTCGGCGGTCAGCCTAAAAATGCAGAGGTCCCTAGCAGAACCGCTTGCATTTTCAATGAGGTGGTAGTGGATGACTGCGATGAAGATGGTGGTGAAGGCGCTGATCTACCAACAAGGTCATTTCTCCGAATACGGCTAGATGAACAATCTCGGCAAGTTGAACAGGTATTCAGCTGAGGAATAGACAGTCTGCGCGACGTAATAAGCAGTACTAGCGAAACACACACCAGATTGCTTGAAATGCTGGTACATAAGAACTGTGAAGAAAAACCCTCCGATCATTTTCGATAATTGCCACCAAGGGATGATCCTTTACCAGTAGTACAGGCCGAGCCAGTGCCTGCTCGGCTCAAGTCAATTGACCTGGAAAAGAAAGGAGGATCGCACAGTAGAGCGGATGGATCTGACCAGAAAGTAGAAGCGACATCCATCGATGCGACCGAGATCCAGAGGATGATTGATTCGGCCTTGAAAAAGGGGCCGAAATTCCCAAAATTCATCCACCCGTACCCTGCCTACGTCGAAAAATTTGAATATCCTAAAGGTTTTAAAATCCCAGATTTTAGTCTGTTTGCCAGAGAATCGTCTTTATCCTCGTTAGAACATGTGGCCCGGTTCACCTCTCAATATGGCGACGTTAATAGCGATTTCCATAAACTACGGCTATTCAACTTCTCATTGACAGGCTCGACCTTTGTATGGTACATCAATCTCCCACCAAACTCCATCTAGAGTTGGGAGGAGTTGGCCGAAAAATTTCATGAGCAGTTCTATCGGCCAGGGATGGAAATGTCGGTTTCATCATTAGCTAGGATGGCTCAAGCATCAGATGAGTCGCCAATGGATTACTTGACCAAGTTTAAGTCGGTAAGAAATTGGTGCCGAGTACCCCTTCCTGAAGTCGAATTTGTTAGACTAGCTTTGAATGGGCTGGACGTGGAGTACAAGAAGAAATTCCTGGGGGCAAACTTCGGGGACATGTATGAATTAGCTCAACACGTTGAGCAATATGACTACCTGCTATGAGAAGAAAAAGTCTCAAAGTCTCCATCTCGAGGAACCATCTATAAAAACCCCACGGTTAGCTATGCCTCGACTGAACCTGAAGAGTATACTAGTATTGATGCAGCCGAGATAGTCATCGATAAACCGTATGTTTGCAAAGCATTGACGTACGCCAATCCCAATGATGTAAAAACTCGCTCGGCCACCGAAGAATCTACCACCAAAACATCAAAGGTTTATACTTTCGACTTCACTAAGGCCGACGCCATCTTTGATCAACTGCTGTTTGCCAAGATCATCAAGCTTCGGCCTGGGCATAATATTCCTAAGGCCGAAGAATTGAAGGGAAGAACATATTCCAAGTACCATAACTCGAATAAACATTCGACAAACAACTGTGTCATATTTTGAGATGCCGTCCAAAGCTGGATCGACAATGGCAAACTCAAGTTTCCAGACAAGAAAATGAGCGTTGATACCGACCCGTTTCCTACGGCGACAGTTAATATGGTAGATGCCCGTCTACCTAGAGACAAAGGGAAAGAGAAGGTTGAGCCTGTCCCAGGGCAACACTTTCGAACGAAGAGTTCTCAGCCACGACTCAAGATGGATTTATTTTCAAACGAGCCACCCAAGGTTCTTTCAGGACCGGCCATCATCAAACCTATGACAAACTCTAGCGCCGAGGAAGAAGATAAATCAGCGATTCTTTGCAGTCGGTGTAAGACAAACGTCGATGCAGCACCAAACAGAAGGCTGTTTCAAGTTAAGACATACTCGGCCGCAACACCTCAGAAGACACTCAGTGCGAGCCAGCGCCAGGGAGTTTTCGACAGACTCGGCCCTAAAACGCGGCCGACCGAACTACCCCCAGTTAGACGGCTCCTCGACTTCGATGCACCATTCTATAACGAGGATTATTATGCACGAAGTTCTAGCAGCTCGAACTCATTGGCAAAGCGAAAAACCTTCAAACCTCCGGAACCGCGTGATCAACGTTGGTACACCTATCATTCCCCTAAAGGTGTGTACACTGGGCTATCCAAATCACAGAAGCGTCGGCGCCAAAGAATGGACTACATGGTTCGCCGACAAGCAGCTCAGGAAACTTCGGCCCCCAAGTGGCAGCCGAAGAACAAAACTAGCAGTGACGACGAGCGACAACCCCCGACCATCATGACAGAGTTGCTCCAAGAAAGACAAGTGATCAATCTTAACGTAGGAACCATATTTGAGGAGGCTGATAAGCGAATCAAACTTCTCTTTTGACCCAGGGAAATGAAAGTGCGCCTTGAACATTTGAAGGAGGAAGACGAGAACAAACTCCTCCCGCTACCTAGACAGGAGCCTTTGATCAGGGTTAGACGGAACCTGCATCCACCGTTCCTCGGAGAGACATTGGAGTATATGCGAGAGTTTCACAAAAAGCATTCGGCCAACGATCTATATGGTTTGCCGAAAGCATGCCAAGATACGATTGATCTCGTTCTGGCCTGTCCTGATGCCAAGCGAATTATTCAAAAGACTTCAGACCTAGGGCTGAAAGCTAGGTTCCATCACATCCGAAAGGCTCGAGTCCTCGGCTTTGACGTCGACCCATATACCGATATCGAGACAAGCGAGCTCCCATTTTCTCTGGAAGATCTTCAGCACTTGCGATATCATTTTGATGTCTTTTCGGCCGTTTCTCTTTTCGGCCTTACGGCCGATGAAACGAAGCGCGTGGAACACTTAGATGCCTACCTAGACATCAGGGACGCCCGCATTATGTATCAAGAGCAGGCTCGCGGCACAACGCAAGTCCTAGACCCTGTTATGGTTCCCAATAAGCCTGTGCCCCTCGATCAACAGAATGAAGTCCTCCAAGACGCCTTGCAAGAACATACCTCGGCAACGGTCGATGAGGTCAACCCAAATACTGTCTATGACAGGAGTCCGGAGGAGAAAAGTCCGGCAAACGAATGACCGTCAGAGATGAGAGATACTGGGCCGATGGGTCATTCGGTCCTCGACAACATGGAAATCAGTATGGTCCATGTTCTGCCTGCAGTTTTTCAACCACGCACGTCCTAACCTAACTTCCTAGATGGTGACGTAGTGGCCGAGGAGGCTACCTAGGCCGACTTCGTGCTCCCTGCCGAAGTCGAGTTAGCGACAAAAGAAGATAACCTCAAGGCAGCTCTCGTCGAATTATTTCCTCGTTTGTCATCAGCTAATCTCCATCACCTAAAGCCGTTGTATGTCATGGCTCATATCGAGGGATACCCAGTGTCCAAAATTTTCATTGACTGTGGAGCGACGGTCAATATCATGCCTATAACAATCATGAGGGTGTTACGTCGTTCTAACGACGAACTTATTCCATCAGGGATCACCATGAACAATTTCGTTAGTGACAAATCCCAAACCAAGGGAGTCCTCCCATTGGAGGTGACCGTCGCAGGTCGCAACCACATGACTATTTTCTTTATAGTTGACTCCAAAACCGAGTACAATGCGTTGCTCGGACGAGATTGGATTCACCAGACCAATTGTATCCCTTCATCGCTATATCAAGTTCTCGTCTTTTGGGATGGCAAGACAGTCGTGGTTCACCTAGCCGATTCTCAGCCATTCGAAGCTAACATGATCCAGGCACGTTACTACGATGATCATGTCGGATACATCACTTTACATGGCCTTAACGAAGAAGGTCGGCCAATGCAGATTTCTATTCAGAAGGCCATCGAGGTTGGCGCCGAAACTGTTCACCAGGATTCGACGAGGCTCGGGTTGGCCAACTTCGTCACCGACCCTGATGTCTAACGCCAATCAGACCAAACACCGAGCCGCAGTTTCATCAACCATGGAACGATTGCTGGCTCATTGGTACGCTATCTCCCAACAGCCGGATTCGGGCATCAAGCTCGTGGAGTTCCTCGCCGAAGACGACAATGGCCCTGTCCTCTCTCTCGACAAAATCCAGGCAGCCCCAGCTGAACTCAAGGATAATCGGCCCCAAGTCAAAGACCCATTAGACGAAATAAATGTGGGAACAGCCGACAACCCTCGGCCACTGTTCATTAGTGCTTTGTTACCCCAGCATACTAAGACTGAACTCTGCAAGTTGCTTGGCGAATATAAGGATTGTTTCGCTTGGAGTTATCACGAGATGCCTGGCCTTGACCGAACCCTCGTTGAGCATGAATTACGCATCAAACCTGGTTGCAAGCCTTTTCGCCAACCTCCTCGAAGGTTTTCAACCGAAGTTCAACTCGACATAAAAGAAGAACTGGTTCGAATTTTAAACGCCGGGTTTATTCGAACTGCCTGATATGTCGAATGGTTGGCAAATATCATACTGGTACTGAAGAAAAGCGGTGCCTTACGCATTTGTATTGATTTTCGTAATTTGAATCTGGCAACTCCCAAGGATGAATATCCCATGCCAATCTCAGATTTGTTAATTGACGCCGCAGCTACTCATGACATGATGTCCTTCATGGATGGCCATGCCAGTTATAACCAGATCTTTATTGCCGAGGCTGATGTTCATAAAACTGCCTTCCGATGCCCGAGGGCACTCGGAACATTCGAGTGGGTAGTCATGCCATTCGACCTCAAAAACGCTAGTGCCACATACCAACGCGCCATAAACGCCATCTTTCATAATCTGATTGGTACCATAGTTGAGGTGTACATTGACGACGTGGTGGTTAAATCAAAAAGTCGCCAAACACATCTAGATGATCTTCGGCAAGCTTTCCTTCGCATGCGGCGACATAACCTCAAGATGAATTCGGCTAAGTGCGCATTCGGCGTATCGGCCGGTAACTTCTTAGGATTCCTTGTGCATCATCGAGGAATTGAGGTGGACGAAAACAAGGCATGCGCAATTATTGCTGCCCCACCCCCAACGACAAAGAAACAATTACAGTCCTTACTCGGCAAGATAAATTTTCTCCGCCGTTTTATATCTAATTCGGCGGGGAAAATGACAGCGTTCTCTACGCTTTTGAAATTAAAGAACTCTGATCGGTTTGAGTGGGGCGAAGAGCATCAAGCGGCTTGTACACAGATCAAGGTTTCCCTTACCACGCCGCCGGTTCTCGTGCCACCTCGGCGCGGTAAGCCTCTAAAGTTGTATATTTCAGCGGTCGAAGAGTCTATTGGCTGCCTCCTCGCGCAAGACAACGATGTTGGCCGCGAACAAGCTATCTTTTATCTCAGTCGGGGTTTGACTGCACCTGAGATCAATTATTCACCTGTCGAGAAACTTTGCTTGGCTTTATTTTTCGCCACCACAAAACTTCGCCATTACATGCTTCCATCAGTCACGCAAGTCATCGCCCAAACCAATGTCATCTGTTACATGGTAACGCGACCTATAGTAAAAGGCCGAATCGGGAAATTGACAATGGCATTATCAGAGTTCAGTTTGCAGTACGTGCCTCAGAAGGCCGTTAAAGGCCAAGCTTTAGCCGATTTTTTGGCCCAACATCCCTCCCCATATGATGTCGGGGGCACTGACGTCGAAATCGGCATGGTTGAAGCACGCGATAACTACTGGACGATGTACTTTAATGGCTCTAGTACCTCAGCCTCGGCTGGTGTTGGCATCGTCATTCAATCACCTAGCCACAGCCGATGGTATTTTTCTCTCCGGCTCGATTTCGATTGTACGAATAATCAGGACGAATACGAAGCTCTTATCATCGGCCTCCATGTCCTCCATGACTTACGAGCGACCCGTGTCCTCATCCTCGGTGATTCAGAACTTGTGATTAACCAACTCAATGGCTCTTTTTTATGCATGAGTTGTACTTTGGCACCCTACCACATGATTGCCAGCTATTTGGCCGAGTCCTTTGATGGCATCACATTCGAGCACATTTCCCGAGTTCATAATACCGACGTCGACGAACTGGCTCAAATCGCTTCCGGAGCACAACTCTTGGGGGGCAAGCTAGGCCAGGAAATACCTATGTTACAACAACCATACCCGGCCTTGGTTAATCAGCAAGTCCTCCGACGCGATAACGTGATACGCACAAGAGTCATGTCATTACCTTCGTTGTTGGACCGACAAGACCCTATAGATATTTGCGCAGTTGAGGTAATGCCAGATGATTGGAGGAAGCCCATTATACGGTATCTTGATAATCTTAATAGCAAACACGACCGCAAAACAAAGGTTCACGCCACGAATTATGTCATGTACCAAAATGAATTATATCGAAAAGGTGAAGATGAACTACTATTGTTATATCTCGGCCCCCAAGAGGCTGCTTGAGCAATCACAGAAGTTCATGAAGGAATTTGTGGATCTCATCAGTCGGGCCGGAAAATGCGATGGTTGCTTCGAGCAATCACAGAAGTATATTAAAAGATTGCATTGAGTTCACACGGGGATATGTGCAATGCCAAATTCATGGTCCTATACAAAGAGTCCCGGCCGAATCACTGCACTCGGTCACCAAACCATAGCCATTTAGAGGATGGGCTATGGACGTAATCGGTAAAATCACGCCGTCCTCCGGGGCTGCCAAGCATGCATGGATATTGTGGCGACCGATTACTTTACCAAGTGGGTCGAAGCAAAATCGTATGCCGAATTAACATCCAAAGAGGTTTGCGACTTTGTGGAGGAACACATCGTGACCAGATTCGGGGTACCAGAAACGATCATAACTGACAATGGCACAATTTTTACAGCCGAGAGGTTTAAAGAGTACGCGGCGAATCTAAAAATTCGGCTTGAACAGTCCACGCCATAGTATCCACAGGCAAATGGACAAGCCGAAGCAAGTAATAAGGTGATGATCGATATTCTTGAGAAAATAATAGGGGAAAGGCCTGGCATGTGGCATTTGAAGTTGAATGAGGCTTTATGGGCATATCGGACATCGCTCCGAACAGCAACTGGGACAACCTCGTACGCTCTAACCTACGGGCATGACGCAATACTACCAGTCGAATTGATCATAAATTCGTTGCGAATAATCGAGCAAAGTAGTTTGTTCAGCACCGAATATAGTCAGTCTATGAGGCAAGAGTTAGAAGATCTAGACGAAGCGCGACTTGATGCATATAATTTACTGGTAGCACAGAAAAAGATTGCCGAACGAGCCTATAACCAACGAGTTAAATAGAAAACATTCGGTGAAGGAGATTTAGTTTGGCAAACTGTGTTGCCTATAGGAATTAAAGATCCTAGGTTCGGCAAATGGTCGTCGAATTGGGAAGGACCGTTCATCGTTCATAAAGTCCTCGACAATGGGGCATATCACCTTAAAGATCGAACCGGCACAGTTCACAAGTTACCAATCAATGGGAAATTTTTAAAGAAATACTATCCGACTACTTGGGAAATGCGAGAATAAGAGTTTCATCTTATTAAAGATTGTCAAAAAGTACAGCTTGAGCCGGTCAATCAGCACATAAGTAAATCTAAGGTGACCGAGGAAGAAGAGTTTCAAGCACAGCCTTCAGCTCAAGCCACCTCACTTCGCCCATTGTGACCTCGGCTTGACGAATCCTCTTATCCATTTTATGATGCTCGACCTGCTTCAGGCTAGCCGCATAATCGGTTAGGCAGTTCTTGCCACCTAACTCGAAATCCTTCGTAAGTTCTGAAGCCACGGCCGATCTCCGATTTTGAAGTTCGACGATCTGACGGTCCAGGTCGGCTAGAGCGTCTTTCTTCACTTTCATGGCTTCAACTTTTGGGCAAAGAGCTTCGAGGACACCCGACGCAGCCTTCAAGTCATCTTCGGCCCGAAGAGCTTTCTAGAAAATGCCAAAGAATTCTCGAATCCGCTCCAAGGCCAAAGATGCCCTGGTAATAGCTTGAGGGCTCAACTGACCATTAACCGCGAGGTCATTGAGACATTCGCCGACGGAGTCGAGGCCCTTGCGTTCAAGAATTTAGGGGGCCGAAAGCAACAGAAGTTCTTGCAGCTTGACAAGAGTAGATGAGTCAGCCGATGACCCAGTCGTGGTCGCCGAAAGACCAGCAGTTCCCGACGCAGCTGAGAGGAGGGCGTCGAATTCGACTTCCCACGAAGGCTACACGAAAAAGAAAGGTCAGAATATGTTGAATCATTAGACAAGCAAGCAAGAGGGAAATTCTAGACCTGCTGGGAAGAGACTTCGGCCATGTCTGCTGGATCATTGCTCGAACCCAGAGAGCTCACTAGCCGAGCCCAGTGTTTTAGACTACTTCTCAATTCACGCGGCCGATGAAGGTTATCTACATTTGATGGCCACTGAGGTGGCCAAGAGAAATAGATAACGCCCTTCGGCGCATAAAAATTTCGGTGAAAAGAGAACGCGATCACCTGACATTTAGTATTTTTCTGGTTTAGCATTCTAAGGCAGAAAGTTGATAAAACAGAACAATGAAGTGGGTGCTTACATAGGCGGAGGTGGATTCCTGATGAGGGATGCCGAGGTCTTGATCCTGCGGGTGGATCGACGTTTCCGCCGTTGCTTCAGGCTCGGCGACAAGGCCTTTCCTATGAGCAATTGCGGGAAGATCGACTTGACCGACCGCTTCAGCGATTGCAGGTGTCTTGACCCGGCCGGCTGTTTTAACCTTCGGAAGAGGACTGCTGGGGTTGTTGTCGCTCTCATCATTCTGAAATAGAGGTTGTTAAAATTGTTCGAAGTAGTTCGAACGAGAAGGAATTAACAACCGCATCATTATACCTCCATGATGATTGCCGACTGTCTTGGAGTCTGGGAAGAAGTTCTTCTCGTCGCTATGGTGGCCTCTTCCAAGACAGGGGCCACGACCGGTTCAGAAGTGGCAGTTCTCTCAACCGGCGAAGAAGCAGCCGGTTAGACTGGGGCCGGAGGTACCGTGTCCTCGGCTAGCTGGGCAGTTGCTAGCTCAGCTGTGACATGTGGCACAGATCGAGTCTCGGGTGCTTGGCCAGTTTGGGCCCGCCGCACGACCGCCTCGGTGCCGATGAAGGGAGAGACGTCAGCTATGGCCGATCCTGTCGTTTGGCTATCGACGACATGGATCTCCCGTTCCCCTTTCTTTGCCAATTTCTTGACGCGCTTGGAAGGTTTAGGGACCACAGCTGCTGTCTCGGTCTCCTGTCGGGGTCATTTGCTTGGCCTAGATGAGGGAATCAATTTCTTCTTGGCCGCAACGGCGGCCACAACCTCTACCCTCTTTGGCGCACGGTTGCCTGGGAAAAGATGAGATCGAGTCAGTAGAATTATGACAATTTTTTCAGAAGCAAAGTAAAAATAGCTGTATACCTTGGGCCGCTTCTTTAGGCGGGAGAGCTGGGGTCTTGTTCGGACAGTCACCGAAGAGTCTGCTTGTGATATCTTCAACTGGGGCGCCAAAGAGTTGTTGGGTGCACTCTTCCCACCAGTCACCAAAGGTATCGGTGCTGAGGGATTCAGGGACGATCGGTCCAAGGCGAAGCTTCTAGCACCGCTCTTGAAACTCCCTCTTCACATCTTTGCATTCCTTTTTCAAGGAACCAGAAAAGCGCCCTCGGCTCAAAAGAGTGCGAGAAGTGAGAAGGGGGACTGGGCAGCCTTGGAGGTAGCCGAGTTGCCGGGCGGTGAAGTTTAGATGGTAGACCTCCCAGCTCGCTCGGCCGGCGTCACAGCCAAGAGAAAGGTCACGAGCGAGCACGAACGACCCCTAGGATTAACGAAGATCGACGTCTTCCTCCGTGCTCCATGCTGACGAAGGGAGCGTGACCAACGAAGGGTATTCCTGACGACGACAGAACAAAAATTCATCGTCGGAGAAAGCATCGAGGGTGAAGAAGTATTTGAATACTTCCTCGACCTTATGCGGGGGCGCTGGTCGGGAAGCCAACTGAGCACCAAGCGCCTCGATGGGCAAGAAGTTGGCAATTTCTGGCCGAATGGGGATGAAGTAAACCTGCAGCCAGAGTTGGAAGAGCTACAGAGGGTTGCTCTGGTGCGGGTCGACCTTGTGAAGGGTCATCTCGTCAAACAGCGGAGGAGGTGAGCATGGATCGTCGGGCTAAGAGCCAAAGTGTGGTCGCTAGCCAGAGCTTCGGCCACTGGCATGTTCTCGACCAGACATTTGTTCGACTTGGTACAACAGATGTATTTATTGTACTAATAAAAGAGAAAGGCTTCGTGCTCTCCTTCTCGCAAATCCTCGTCCCTTCGGCCAGCGAAATGGAGGTAGAAGGTGTTGTAGTTGAAGAAGTTCTTGTGAAGTTTTTGAACCTCTTCCTTCGAGGGTGTTTGACCTTCGCCGCTCAGTATCTCGAGGGCCCGCTTGTCGAAAAGCGCTTTCAGGTCAAGATTCGACGGGTACCCAGAGAGGGTTGCATCGATTGGAATGCCAGATGGGGAAGTCGCCAGAAGGGTCGTGACGTCGATGATGGTGGGACTGACTGGGCCGAGAGGGAGGACCATGGTGTTGGTAGCCAAGCACCAGAGGCTTGTGGCCGCTATGAGAAGCTCATTGTCCATAGCTATCTCTAGTGATGAAAGGCGGATGGCGTCATAGATGCCGAGTGTTTTCCACTGCTCACCGAAAACCGTCTCCATTAGCTCGACCCAGGCCGCCCAGGTTGCAATGGTCGAGGGCCAGGAGCCTTGAGGTTTTGCCGAACTCCATTTTAACCACTCGAAGCCTTGCAGTAGGAATTTCAGGCTCTCAGCTTTGAAAATTTCAGTAATAGGGGATGGCATAGCTGCTTTGAAAAGAAGACCAAGGATCTGATGGGGGGTGTTCATGTCGCATTCAAAGCGAATGGTTTTAATAGCGCAGGGATCGACGATCTTCTCGCATTTCTTGCATTCTTTGGAGAGCTGAGAGGTAAAGGAAGCCATTGCTAATAGTTGGAAGGTTTCTGGAAAAAAGGGTTTATGGTTTGGAGTCTGAATGCAAGGATCTTGGAGGAAAGGGGTTTTCCTTGGGTATTTCGGGAGTGAGAGCAAGAGATTTCGGAAAATTGGAAAGCGTAAAGGTGCAAATGAAGGAGTTCTGGTATTTATAGGGTCCTTGGAGGAAGATCAATCGTTTCAGAATTCGAAATAAAAAGGAAATTAGTCGAAAAGTCTTTAATCATTATGAATATCCGGAGAATCCAGGTGAAGAGACCAAGTTTTTTGTATTTTGAGGATGCACGTTTACGTGTGGCGGCGAGTTTTATGGGAAAGGACATTTTGATGCTTGCACGATCGCCATGTTATTTAAAAATCCACGGATCGAGGTGTAATGATTAGGCTTAGTAAAAGATTCGACGGTTTAGTGAATCGCACGCTTCAGGCGTCATTACTAGGGGCAGTTATGGCAGAAGACGCCACATAGTGAGATGGTTGGCAGAAAGAAGATCGTGAAATCGTGCTTCATAAATGCTTCTTGGAAATCGAGGACTAGGGTGATGAAGAGATTCGCTTCTTCAAGGTCAGGGCTCGGCCGGTAAATCTCCAGGCCGAAGACCTCAGAAGCGAAGGGGCAATGTTTAGGCCCAAAATATTAGGTTGGGTCGAATTAGAATTGTTCTCGGCCCAGAAGATTCTATTTGGAAGCTTGTGGTTTATTTAGCCCATGGGCCGAGATCGGCCAGGTCCTGTTGGGAAAAGTGCTGTTTGGATAAAGGTGAGGCAGGCAGAGTCCTACGGATAACAGGAATACTGATTCATTAAGGGGTCTCGGCAAGGATGAGGTTGACGAGATATAAAGATGTGTGCGGCATGATAAAGGCTAGGTTCAAAGTCCTGATTGAAGAAGGATTAATCGAGATAGTTTTGGATCAGAATACGGAGTCCTAATCTAAGTATGACTTGATTGCAGAGACGCTCCTATAAATACAGATGCAGTGGCAACGAGAGAGAGGTTTCCAACTCAACACACAAATATGCCTTGCACAAACCCTCGCTCTACGCGAAACCTCTCAACAACCTTGAGATTTTTATTTTCCTTTTCCCCAACACATCTTCAGTTTGGATAAACAGCACTGTGAAGGCAACTGGTGATACCTTCAGTTTGGATAAACAGCACTATCGCCGTAGAATCAGCCGACCACGGAGCACCTTCAGTTTGGATAAACAGCACTGCGAAGAGGCCGACTGGTTACCTATCCAAGTCTCGGTTGAGAAGGATTTTCGAATCCTTATTGGCAGAGGTCATCTCATTAGCCTTCTCGGCGAAGTGAGGTGTTACCAGGTTACTACATTCGGCACATTGACAGCCGAATTTGATATTGAACTTCGTAAATTAGTAGCCTTCTCTTCAGGCTCTAGAACCTGAAGGCCGAGAATTGTTCCTTCCTCGGTCGCAGTCGCAAGATCAAGAAGTCAGCCGTGCGCTCAACGCAACATCAACAAATTTTACTCATCGGCCGAGCTCGACCGACGAGTTAGCACGCCCCGCACACAATTGAAGGACGTAGTTAGCTCATAGATTACTCGGCCTGCGCGCCACGTAGGTTTAGTAGTTTTTAGGGTCAACAAATGGATTGAGAGAAAACAAGAGCCAAAGTGAGGCTCACGAACTGCAGTTTTCTAGAAATCAAAGTTGCAGTGGTAAGAAAATAGAAAATTAACTAATTTGAGCTAACCTTTTGTACCAATTGAAGAACACACCAGGCACCCTCTCTGTTCCCCTCTTTTCGTTTTCCTACTTTTCCCTCTCCAAAACCTCTCGCTCTCTTTTAGTTCTTCTATGAGAGTTAAAAATACCCTATAACCTCATAATTACATCTATGTTTTAGAATGCTTACTCACCCATCTAGACTACCCACATCACCCCCAAAATTTATGAACAAAATATGATTCTCTTGGTTCCCCACCGTGTGATGGTTGGGAAGAAGAAGAAGAAAAGTTTGGGATGTCTACATGTATAGATCGTCCTTTGTCTGTCCTTTTTTTTTTTAACTTAATTAATATTTAGAAGCTAAAATAATCTTACTCTTATAATTTACATATATACATATATATATATATATATATATATACTTTCCAAGTGTTACACGACCAAGGAAGGAACACATTTCGACCTTGGGTTCTAGAAACCTGAAGATCAATGGGAAAGTTCAAGATCTCCTGCACCAGGTTCCGCCACCTCGACTATATTCGCAACGATATAGGTGCGTCGAATCGGTATCAGGCTGTAAGGACATAAGTACTCAAATGAGATGAGCGTTTTGATGATGAATGTGGTTCGGTCTTTTGAATGCTGAACTGCAAAATGCACCTCAATCATAGAACATTCCACTTCGCTGGGAAGCTAATGAAGTGGCATCTTTCAGTGAATAAGTTAAAAACCTCTTCATCAATTGAGACTTAAATAGATAACCAACCAACTAGAAATAGTGTTGTTAGTCCAAACTAAAGATGCTCCATGATCGTTTGATTCTACGACTCTAGTGCTGTTAGTCCAAATTGAATATGTCGCCGATTTGATGCTAACACTCAAAATTTGAATGTTAACAAATTTAAATATTGTTAAAACCAAATTCACGCATCGTCGTTAGTGGTGGAGACACAAATCTGAGTAGCATGTAAGATAGCAAACAACCGTGACCAAGCCTAAAACCGAGAGAAGGGATGTGTGCCGGCCAAGGGTTCTCTGACGGTCAAGTTAGTAATGAAGTATAAGACTCAAGAAGTTAGCAAGAGAAGTAGAGTGCGATGAATGCGCAACCAGAGACGGAGAATCTTAGAGGATATCTAGAAGTAGATGCTACATCCTCTTTAGGAGTGTGATTACTTTCAGCGCACGCTAATTTCTAGATTGTAGGAATTCCAAGATATATAGAGGATTAGGTTGATTCCATACTAGATCAGATCCTGAGTTTTGCAGGATAAGCATGGTCAATCAGCGAAGTGGCTCAGACTTCACCCACTGCTCTGGAACAAGATGATAGTGACACCACTATTCTGTTAATCTAGCTCCACTCAGAGCTATTGAGTCCCTGACCAGACTTCTAAGGTAACTATATTTCGATCTACTTACTCTGACCCAAGAAAATCATAATCCCACAATTACCTTTAACTATATATATATATATATATATATATATATATATATGTCTCTCTCTCTCTCTCTCTCTCAAAGGCACTTGTATCATTTAGTCTTCTATCTTCTAATGGTGATTCAGCTATTGTGGTGTAGTGGAGACGTTTTGGATAGAGACGTGCGGTCTCGAACGTCGTGCCATAAAGCTTGTAATGATGAAGTCTGCCTTTGTTATGTGTGCACGAAAAACAAGAAATTACCTCTGGTGTATATATATATATATATATATCAAAGGCACTTGTATCGTTTAGTCTTTTATCTTCTAATGGTGATTCGGCTCTTGTGGTGTAGTGGAGACGTTTTGGATAGAGACGTGCGGTCTTGGACATCGTGCCATAAAGCTGGTAATGATGAAGTCTGCCTTTGTTATGTGTGCACGAAAAACAAGAAATTACCTCTGGTATTATACACTGATTTTAACCGTCAAATTCACTGATCGTGTGAGAAATCGATCGTAATGGTTAGATGACCATGCTATGCGCCATTTATATAATCTCAATCTTTTATCTTCATCTTTCAAAAATCCCATAATCATTCAAAGAAAAAGGCTCCAACTTTCTTCACTTATTCATTAAAAAAATTTCCCCAATTTCTTCAATCTTCTTCAATGGCTTCTTCGAGCAGAACTTCCAAATCGTTCACGATTTCACCATACAATCTTCCACTAACAAGGGTTTGTAGCCAAGTAGAATGCCAAGCCTTCGTCGAGAGTCATCTAGATCTCTAACACTAATGTACGGTTTGGTGGGAACTCGAGCATGATGTTTAGACCGTTATCCCTGTTTCGTCTAACCCTCCACGGCCCTGCACCAGGATCCATCCGTGGTTCCTAGACTTAGGCCTAAGGTTTCATTTGCTTGATCTCTTGAAATGAATCATGATCAGTTACAACATGACTATCTGCAACTTAGCCCTAACTGCTTTCAAGTTCATTACCTACTTTGAGCTTCTCAATCAATGGTATGGGGCTAACCTTGATCTCTAAGATTTAGAATCTTATTCAATGTGTGAGAAAACTTTGATGGATATTAATATTTCACGCCAAGACCCAGCCTTATCTTGGAGCCTTACATCTTGGATGTCTCGTCGCAAGATAAAGATTGGTTCAAGGACGTCTGGTGGTTAATGGTGACTAGGAATGAGACATCTTAGGGGTTAGTGTTAAACGTACCCCTTTTCCTAACCTTCATCTCAATAATGATATGGAGGACATTGGTGTATGTCAACAAGAATAAATCAACTAGGCAGTGTAGATCCCTTCTGAGAATTGGCCGACTTCCCCAATTCGATTCTCAGATCGCCGGAAGAATGTAGTCATCGAACATTGTTCTAAGTTTCCCATTCCAAACCCTGAATGGGTCGAAGCGGATGTGGTTAATAAAGATATTTACTTCCTTAGTCCCAAAGTTTTCCGATTCTAGCAAAAAAGAAACGAAATCGGTCTGGGGGCACCTCTTCAATGTTATTAAGTGCCCATTCTTAAGCTCGGTTGTCTGGGGGCACCTCTTCAATGTTATTAGGTGCCCATTCTCAAGCTCGGTTACCAATAATAGAGGCATCATCAAAGAATCCTGATGATGAGAAGGAAATCCCGTTGCGAAGGAGAAATAAACGTTTCATTGCTTTGACAACTACAAACCCAAAGACATCTGCTCTGCTGCTTCTTGTTGGTAGGCTTCAGTCTTCTCCCTTTTTACTCCAAGAACCAACGCAACCACCATAATTCAAACTTGAATCACCAGCCCCACAAGAGCAGGAAGCTCAGTCCCCGTGTTCGAGTGAAGCTCAAATCCTTCAATCTTCAACTACTTCAATTTTGACTCCTCAATAACAAGGAATTCACCTAAACCTGTTGAGGGGCCCTCCAAGGTTGACACTCCTCCATTGATAGCTTCAACTATACCTAAATGGAGAATGTAGCCTCCGCTTGTGATCAAGCCTTTAATAAACCATGATGTCTTTCATTCAGATGTTAGCAATCTCCAAAACACAAACTTTGCTCGGGCTCTTCTTGGCATCATGATTCCCTCTGTTGACTGCAAGGAAGTTTGCATGACCTATGAAGATGTCATGAATTCCATTGTGAGACAATCCTTCATTTTTTTTTTGTTACGGAATGATTTTAGTAACTTTTGCCCTTCATTTTTCCGTTGATCTGGCCCACGTCTGGATGGTGTCGGCTCTCTTCCCCCAAGCGAAGCAAATCCGTCATCTCGAGCGACCTTCTTCACATGAATTGGAGGCTAAGTTACAGCTCGAGCAACTACTGTAAGCTTAATTATTGGAGCTTAAGAGGACGTAGGCAAATTAACAGGCCATAAATGAGGCTCTTGAGAAAGAGGTAGAGAAGTACATTGACGCAACTACCTTTGAGGAGATTAAAGCGAATGACTATAAGAAGAATCTTGCTAAGGTGTGGGAAGAGTTGGAGTTGGAGGGCAAGGCCAAAATTACGGCGGAGCAAGCCTTGACACAGCTGAAATAGAGCACGTACTATCTTTAGAGCAGAATGCTTGGGAAGTGGAAGATACTGGCCTTCAACCAAAGACGAAAAAACTCCATCAGGATATTGAGCAAAAAAACAGGCTCCCGTCGCAAATCTTCAGCAACTCACGGATGTGCACGAGTTGAAGTTAGCATGCGTGCATGCTTTTCACGAGAAAGCATCTAAAGATGAATACATAGAAGGGTACAACTTCGAATATCTCTCAGGCTAATGCATGGCGAGGTCACCCAGAAGGCTGGGACGTCTACAAGTTCTAGAAGAAATCTAAAACATTGATTTTCCCATCCCAGAAGACTTGTCGAACGAGGTTTATGATTTAGAAGTGGAGCGAGAATAGAAGTGTGATTCCAGAGGTGATCTGTCAACTACTACGCCTGCGGATCCTTCAACTTCCGCTTAAGGGAAAATCATCGCCAAAGGGGATTGGTACTTGTACTCAGGGTTCAAGTTTAGAGCCACCCTCAAATGATTTTCGAATTGCCCTTTTGAATATTCCCTCAAATGGCGTAAAGCCCAAGTTTGAATGTTATAACCCACAACCATTCTGGTTGCATAACTTTTCGGAGGCCAGATGATGTACTGGACTTCCAGTCAAGGCGCCATATGCCCGTGCCTCTAGCCTGCCAATCGTAATTGGGCTTATAACAGCTCAACCTTCTCAAGCTACTAGCTGAATAATATGGAATGGGCTAAAAGACACTTATCTAATAGTGTTACTCTAAATTATTAAACTTGCAATCATGCGAAGTTTTAAAGTTTATGTTTTGCTTAAGTGACTTAAGTATTCCCTGCATCACCGAAAAAAAGAAAGAAATAAACATTGATCATAAGATAAACAAATTTCATAATTTCTTTATTGATAAAGGAAATATAGATGTTTTGACAATGAGGTGTAATTGAATCGAGAAGGATACGTACATATCTCTAGGAAGGAGAATCAAATAACTGGTGTAGTTCTAAGAAAAGATGATAGAATATAAGTATTACATCAGTGATCATCTTTGATGAATAACTTATGGTGTGGCGTTGAGCATATGTGTTCTCTATGGACTTGTCTTCGTGCAAACGACGGCTTTGCGATTGAGTCTAGAATGGACAACTTACATATCCCGGGAAGGGAATCAAGTCGCTTGTAGTTCAGATGATGACTTTCCTAATGGGTCTGAAGGCGTCTGGGGTTTATCTTAGGGTGATGGGGATTCATTTTCTTGCAATTTGTTCATCCACTTCCTTACTTCTTTGGGCCCGCATCCTTCATAAATACAGTTGATGTTAAAAGTGGGCTTTTTTGCTGGGCACTGTTCCTCATCATCGGTGTGGTTGTCAAACTTGTCCCTGTCATTCGATTTACCCAAGTCTTCTTTCCTTTCTTTGCCCCTGACAAATTCCCATCAATGTTCTTGATCCATCAGCTCTTTAATGTGATTTTTCAACCTGCAGCAGCTCCTGGTAGCATGGCCGATACTCTTGTAGAATGAGCAATACTCATCCGGATTCTTCTTCACTAGATGCTCAGGGAGTGGTTTTGGATGTCGGAGGTATGGTTTGTCTTTTATTTTGATGATGTTGTTGATGGTGGTGTTTATAGTAGTTTATTGCTTTGGTTAAGGCGGAGCCTACCTGTCTCAGCGGCTTCTTCTATCTGTTTGATGTGGGGAAGAGGGAAGGGTATCTTGGTCGCTTCTTTTTTGGTCAGCCTTTTTGGCATAATCTAAATCAGTAGTTCCTTTCCAAGCTTTATCATCCCAGTCAATGATGTCAACCGCGACATCGAAGCATTTCGCTAGAGTGGCATTGTTATACTTTCTTTTCTTCAGTTTCTGGGAGATAGATGAGTGAATGTAGAGGTAATCTTTACCTTTTCTTTGTTAATTCTTCGCCATTTACTCGTGTAACTTGTTTGTTCCTTAAAAGGATAAAAACAGCCCAGCCAACCCTCTATTGAGGTCTACGCCACTACTGAAGGGTTGGTTAAGAGGTGCTTCTCAGTCGCATAATGAGGCCAGGACACTTGGCTAGAAATTCCCTTTCACTACAAGTTAAAGGGAAGGAAACCCAGGCTGCTTTGAAAGACGTTCATCCCTAGCAAGACAAGGTTAAAGATGTCCAACCAGGGGATGCCTTATGGCCATAGGATGAAGCAAAAGGTGTTCGGCTCGAAATTGCCTCCTTGTTATAGGGTGAAGCAGAAAATGTTAGACTTGAGCCTATTCTCCCACCACATCAAGATAAAGGGAAAGATAAGATTGGTGCTGATCATCTTCCTATTGCAAAAACTCTTCCAACCACTACTCCAAATAAACCAGTCATGGCTGAGGAGTGAAAACTTCATCCCCAAGCTGTCGAAACCGACATCCTAGACCAAGAGGTCACATCATAGCATGTAAGTTCAACCTCCCTCATCTTCCAGCATTCTTTTCTTTAAAAATCCCCGGGCTAAAGCATATAACTAAAAATCAAGGGCGAAGGCAATCAGGTCAACACTCGTTGAGTTATCCGAGCAATTTCAGTTTATATAGGACTCAGCCGAACTAGCCGAACTACCCACGCTTGATCTCTTCACAGTCCTTCCTTCATAAGGACTCAGTCGATCCTATTTATGGGATAAAAGCCCATTAGCCTAAAGGACGCATACTTGGTTGAGACTCGTGGTCCTCGGGCCAACCTATCTCGACCTAAGATGTTATTTCAAGCACGAATAAGCGTTCAAGCTGTAAAGTACACTTAAACGAGTATTTAACATCGTATTAATTTGCTAACTATTAAGTTGTTTGCCGGCTGATTTGGATTTTATGCCGATTGGAATTTGGAATTTATTATTAGAATGTCATTAGGATTGATTTGGATTAGGATGTAATAAAAATCCACGAACAAAACTTATCTTATTTGGTTGGTCATGGTTATAAAATCAGTCTGGGTTTAGGTTCTAAACTTCATTGCATGCTGAGTTTTGTGAAGGATACTATTCAAGAGTCAGTGTAAGCCTAATTAAGGTTGTCAAGTTATTTGGTTACTGTATATATTGAACTTGGCAAAAGCTTTCCAGTTAGATATTGTAGATCTTACCTAGCTAGTAATTAAATAGTGAGTTTATCACTTTACTATTGCATATGGGAGACCCTTCAACAAAAGAGGGAGAAGAACTTCTCTGCAGACTACTTGGCAAGCATTTGATTGACTTATGACTTAGGTTCTTTTGAATCACAAAGTCCTCCTGGTTGTATTCCTTTTCTGTTTGAAGAGCTTTAGTAAAAGTCGACCTCTAAACATTGCCTAATCTTAAAGTTTAAACGATATAATATATAAGTATAGGCCCTTACCAAAAGGGATCCCCATTTTTTTTTTAAAATGGGGACACCTCTTGACAGTTGGATTGGCTTTAATGAAATTATGTGGTTGAGATTAAAACACAGGTCGCACAATCTCAACCATACAATTTCATTAAAGTCAGATCCAACGATCAAGAGGGGATTCCTATTTTTTTAGAAAAATGAGAACCCCTCTTATGAAGGGATTCCTATATAAGTATATATTGTCAAAATTTAAAGTGGAAAAAAGAGTAGTGCATGCTTTGCTTGTGTTTCCTACAAGATGCTAGCTGAGCTGGACCCCTTTTCCCCGTCTTTCTGCGTGATTGTGAATAATGAATATTTAGTTAGTCAACCTATACCAAATCTTGTAAACTATACTTTAATTAGTAACAAAATTCGAAGAAAGAAGCAGCAGGAAGGAACCATATACTTTATACATTTGTTTTCTTTCTCCAAAAGCGAGTAACCCACTAACCCACCCCTTCCTCATAGTGTTATTCTATGTAAGTGGAGGCTCACGTAAAGAAGCATATTGTTATATATATAAAATAGAAAGCCAGCGCCCCACGCATGCGGACAAAATTTTGGGGTCACGCCATTCGACAAAAATCTTAGGACAAAATTGCCCTTCAACCAAAAAAATCCAAAGCAGCCTAATATAATATATTAAATAATGCAGGGATAATTCGGTAATTTAATCATCATAAAATATAATATAAATATAAGTGCTAAGAGAGAAAAAAATAAAAAAAGTTGTTCGCACATGGATAACATTGTGATTAAATAAGTTGTCAAAGATCTTTTGCACACGAATAATAATGTGATTAAATTAATTGTCACATGATTGTTTTTTTTTTTTTAAATAAACGATGTTATCTACACTAAAGGGGAAGGAAGTGGGCTTAGCCCCACAATAGGCTAGCAATAATATGATTCAATCAATTGTTTATTAAATATTATTTTCTTTATTCTTAATGTAAATTCTATAGAGACCGATTTTATTATGTGAATTCATCTGCTTTAATTGGTTTATGAGAAGTTTCTTCTAGCATAATCTAAAATTATTCATTTACTTCAAATACTTGACTTTCCTTTTGTCAATTTGCGTATATAAATACATTTAAAACATGTAAGTCGCGCGTACCACGCCGTGATTCCAAAAATGTCTCATGCACGCGCTTGAGCGCATCCACGAAGGCTAGTGTATATATATTAGCCTAGTAATTGACTTCATTGTCACATCAGAACCTAAACCAAGAAAAAAATATTTTTATGGAGTGCAATTTTCTTTTCCCAATTTTATATCCTACAAAGTAATAATTCCTACTAAAAAGCCCCTCCTAGTGACATGGATTATTAGACATCATATATCCTTAATCGTCACAAAGGAAAGTTCACAGTCAAACACTAACTAAATTTCTAACAGAAAACGAACATACCCGATCAAAATCTTAGGTAAACGTTGTCACAGCCCGTCCTGAAATCATTTTATCAAGGACGTGAAAAGACGGAATTGTCCCTAAAGGTTACTAAGGTGTTGTGAAATATACATTTGGTTAATATTTATCTTCCTAAGTTTTTGGAACACTTAGGACTCAAGTGTTCTTTGGTTGGTTGGTGACCACGTGGACCACTCCCACACACACAAAATCCTACTCTTCTCTCTCCTGTGCCTCACTCTCACTCAAACTCTCAGTCACTCTCTTTCTTTCTCCTTCGAAACCGTACGGACGAACCCAAAGACCACCAAAACTTCACGGATCGACGTGGTTGAGACCACCATCGTGCTCTTAGAGACCACACGAACTCATTGGTACCCGTTTCAGGTAAGGATTCATTCATTTTCACGTCGAAATCACAAGCACCGAGATTGTCGCTGTTCATCAACTTTTAAATGGTTACGTTTTAGGACAATCCAAGCTCACAACGAGCTTAAGGAGGTTCCCACGAAGCTCGGAGTGCTTCGTTTGAAGGTTTTGGACGTCGGGATCACGAGGTTCGAAAGTGGCCGGTTTTGGTAGAAATTTCCCGACGTGATTTGGAAGGTTTTGAGGCTCCAAAGAGGTATAACCTTCTTCCTCTCATGATTTGTGACATTTTGGTGAAAATTTCATGGAAAATGATGCAAAAACGAGCGAGAAAAGGGCAGTTGCAGGTCTGCCCAGAATCCGGCGCCGGTGGCACTGTTCCGGCGTCTGGAGGTTGAAGATGATGCGCGTGGGGGGCGTGTGAGGCCTTGGCCTCCTCGGCGCGTGAGGGCGCGTGAGCCCTAGGAAAAATAATTTAAAAATATCACGATGTTCGTGAGGTTGTGTAGATCGCGTTGGTATATTCATATGCCAAAATTGAGTAATATATGAGAAGTTATTAGCGAAAGTTGGTTATGTGCTTAATTAACGTTATTTCGGTTATTTCTCATATAGGCGAGGTTTATGCGGAAGACGAACACAGTCAAGGAAGGCTAAGGGGTTATGACCCTTCGATATAACTGTGAGTGGGCAGTTTTGTTTTCCGTATATACCTATATAAATGAGTTTTTCCCAAAAAATCTATTTAAGTGAGATGTGATTTGAAAGTATGATTTGAAATGCCATGCATAGAATTTATATGAGATATGTGAATTGATATATAATGCATATATGTGACCCTAGATTATGTGCACAGATGCTAGTCGTACAGACCACTAGAGGTGGTTCCGACATGCTAGTCGTACAGACCACTAGAGGTGGTTCCGACTAGTAGGTGACCCTAGATTATGTGCACAGATGATTGATGAGAGAAGCACTAGAGCGTATTATTACACCATCCTAGTCGTACAGACTACTACAGGTAGTTCCGACTTATGTGCAGTGTAGTGCCGTACAAGTCACAGTTGGTGACTCCGGCTGGATTGGATATTGAGCTTTAGAATCAGTCGTACAGGACCACTGCAGGGTCTTCGGTTGATTTATTATTTCATCTGATTTATATTGATGCTTCCATATTATGTTTTTGGCGCATGGCATGGCATATTTTCTGAAAAGTGATAAAGAATGGTGTTTTGAGATTTTTGAAGCTATATATATTTATATATGCTATTTTCTGGGAAAGTATACAGGTTTTACAGCGAGGGGTTAGAGCTTTGATATTGAGATGATTTTCGAGAAGAAAAAAAAAAACTTTGTTTTACTGACCCACTCAATTTTGTTTTGCGCCCCTCCAGGTTCGAGATAGCAGAGCTTTGGTGGCCAAGAGGAATCCAACGGTAGTCTGACAGAATTCACAATTGTATTTTTAAGTTTCCGAACTGTGTAAATGGTTACGTCACTCTCACGTGACGGCCAGCACGCCCTCCTCCGGGATGGGGTGTGTCAAACGTTCAACACTTGATATGGCCTCTTAATCAACTGAGATTTTTTTCTTCTTGAATATGTAATTTTCAAGTCTAACAAAGAGCATTACCCGAGCTATATAGTATTCTTACATATATAATATCACTTTTTTTTAATGAAAAATTAGATTAGATTAGCTATTCGCTGATCGGCGTGTGCTATGCACCTACCCTATCCTAAAAAGAAAAACAACGATTACACCTTGAAACTCCCAGCCAGTTTCCTCTCTTCCAAATTTTCTTGATAATAAGAATGATTCTAGCATAAAATATAGGTTTGCTAAACCCTAAAGAGCAAACTATGTTATATTGTCGATGTTGAATTACTAATTAGACGAATTTTTATTTAGAAATTTTAGCTCAACTAATGGTTTGATGATATGACATTTTATAGGGTATGGAGCTATAACTAAATGTGTGAATTCGAATCTGCCTTTTTCCATAAGCATAAAAAAAGGATTCCAGCATACTGCTTTCATGCAATTGCTTTGATTCTATATTAATTAACCTGGTGCTCAACAGATCTTGTTCATGTTATGGGAGCAACAATTCCCCTACTAATTTAATCCAGTAAAGTAATCAAATCTTCTTTATCAGAATTAAATATGATATAAAATCATCAAGTGCTTGAAAGCCAACCTTTTAGCAAGATTAGTTTACCAATTTCTAAGGTGATACATCTGTGAGGTCTTACAATATTACATGTCTCGATAGTGGATGAGTTGTCCATAATCCATAAACTAATTATTTGATTAAGCACCTTGATTTCAACCTGTGAATTTAACTTTTCGGAAATTGAAAACTTGGTGGAGCTTGTGAATTGTGATTAGGCCTAGGGTTTTTATCTTTGTGGTCCTATACTCTCCTATTTATCAAATAATGCAATCATCTTTCCACGTGGGTGGTCCATGCTTGCACCGCGTGTCAACTTTGATGGGGATGCTGATGTGGTCCATTATAAACGTCTATCATCAACTATACATTTTGTATGTGTGCATAGGGTTCTCAACGTGGCCCTTTAGTTTTCCCCAAAAGCTACAAGACACCAATTTGTGTACATGGTATTTATTCAAATTTCAACTCAATGAATAAAGGTGATTTGATGTCATTGGAGAGGTTCTATTTCTACCATGCAAATAGCCCTTTTCTTTTGTTTTCATAAAGAAAAAAAAGTTTAAAAAAAGGTTTAATCTTTTGTTATTGGCAAACACATAAATAGTTTCAACACTACTTTTATGAATCAATACCCCAAATGTTAGATATTCAGAGACACGGGTCATTGACTCACTTCTAACTATACTGATATTATCTCAACTTAACCATTTATTGTTAAATGTTGGGTTATATTATAAAAAACATCGGTGTTATTAGGAGTGGAATCATACACTTAAATGTTTTACTTTATTTTCTCATCCCCCAATGTGGCGCTTATATTCAACATGTCCCGTCACATAGGATCAACACATAGTGGACTACACGTGCAACTAATCCTACATATGATATGAAGCGCATAAGCATGGTGTCCCGGTAACTCGGGCGTGACACATGCCCATAAGAGCCTCAATCAAACCCACTTTGATATCATGTCCGATATTAAGAGAGACGGGCCAATTTCATAAAGAAAAAAAGTAAAAAAAAAGGTTTAATCTTTTGTTATTGGCAAACACATAAATAGTTTCAACACTACTTTTATAAATGAATACCCCAAATGTCAGATATTCAGAGACACGGGTCATTAACTCACTCCTAACTATACTGATACTATCTTAACTTAACAATTCATTGCTAAGTGTTGGGTTATATCACAAATAACCTCAGTGTTATTAGGAGTGGAATTATACACTTAAATATTTTACTTATTTTCTCAATTCTTCCATGTGGGGCTTATATTCAATACGTTCCCTCACACAGGATCACCACATAGTGGACTACACGTGCAATCAATCTGACATAGGCTATAGAGCATAGAAGCACGGTGTTATTTAAACCCGGTAACTCGGGCATGGCACAGGCCCACATGAGCCACAATCAAACCTACTATGATGTCATGTTAGATATTCAGAGAGATGGGCCAATGGTCTACTCCTAAGACCTGCTCCAACCTTTGGAGTAAAACTCAAATTTTAGGTTCTAAACTTACTAGAACTTGCTCCAACCCTTGGGACAAATTTAAATCCAACAGCTAAGATCTAATATGATAAAAAAAATTAATCTAACGGTCCAAATTTAAATCCAACGGCTAAAGTAATTAAAAAAAATATTTTATGTGTTTTGTATTCTTTCATAATGTTCACGAGTTTCATGGTGTCGGTTTAGAGATTTTTCTATATTTATCGGAATCTAAATATTTTTAGGTTAAAATGTTCATAAAATTAAATTAGGATAGTCTATATATATATATATATATATATATATATATATATATATATTTATTACTTTAAGAAAAAAGATTATCCTAAATTCATTCTTTAATACTCTCGGGATAAAAATTTAACTCAGTAGGGTTGGAGCAGAAAAACTGTTTCTAGGTTAAAACTTAAATTTTCTGAGTTAAAAATTTTAGGTTTTAACCCAAGGGTTGAAGATGGTTTAACCACACCGATACTGTCTCAACTTAAACATTCATTTCTAGGTGTGGGGTTTTATCGGAAAATGCCTCGGTGTTATTAAGAATGGAACCATACACTTAAATATGTATTTTATTTTCTCAATCTCCCGATGTGGGAAATATATTTAACATCAAACTCATCTCTCCCTCGAATTTGTATAGCAACCATCTTGTATATATATGATTTCAAATTGTGATGCATAATTGAAACTATAGGAATTGTGCGTGATAATTGAAAATAAAATTGGAAAAAAAGGTTCAAATTCTGCACCATAATTGAAACTATAGGAATGTGTACTATAACTATAACAACTGTGTTGTAGAACCTAATGGGATAGTGCCACTTTGTTTGGATTTTCTTTTTATATTTCTTTCTTTAAGAAAGAAAAGAGTATTCAACCTTGGAATTGAGGCCTCAAGTTCGATTACTCCTTCCGCAATATTACACTTGTTTTGAAAAAAATGCCCTCCACTTTCGATTAATCCTTCTGCAATATTGCGCTTGATTTTTAAACTTTATGGGTTCTTCTTTCTTTTTATATTTTGATGGCCACAACCCGGCCCTATAACATAGCTACCATATCTCTCTTCTGATTCGGTTTTTGGGTTCTTTTCCGTTTTCTTCTTCATTTAGTTTAATTTGGGTTTGGTTAATTTGTGGGTGGAAAAGAAAGGATGGTGATCAACCCTACTAGAAATTACCATTTGCCCGACTATGGTTTGCCCAACGGAAGGGTTTTCTTGGGTAAAACCACTTCGCCCGACAAAAATTAACACTTGGTTGGGCAAATGTGGCCAATGTTTTAGTTTTTTTTTTAGAGCTTTTGCGAGATGGAGAATTTTAGTTGGACAAGCCGTAGTTCGTTGTGCCAAACATTTGGTTCCAAGGGCGAAAAATGGCGTGAAGCTAGTGTAATCTTGCTCAAGGCTTAATTAGATCTTTGACATAATTAGGTTTTAGGGTTTAGGCTGATCAAACTTTTTCGATGAACTTCCATCAAACTGCCACTACTATTTGCTTCAATACCCCCTTTTTCATTACCCAAACTCTACCATTTTACCACTTTGCATAAGGTCCCCAAGTACTTCATGAAAAACAAAAGCAGCAAAGACATTCCTATGGTGGAGTCCAAAACCAGAAGATGACGGTGCCAAGGCCACACGGCTAGTTAAGGGAAGGAGATGCACCTTCAATTATGGGGGTCTAGCGAGTAGTATTGGTGGTAAAAATCAGAGGAGTAAGTTTGAGAAGAAGAAAGAGTCAAAGCAAATTGTGGGGGTCGCAACAACTATAAGATTTTTAATGGTAAATTTAGAACTAGTAGTTTAAAAGGATATATGAATCATCATGTGGTGTACTTGAGTAATTTCTCTGTGCCGAAGAAGGTGATGACGAAAAGTTACCCAAATGTCTTGCATGTGCAAGAACATGGAGAGGACCATTGTCATGATCAGAAATACCAACGTAATCTCTGCTCTAATCCCCTACCGTTGGATTCATCTCCACGTCTATTTAATAAACACCCCTTATTCCTCCATTTTTCAGCTTACTCAAATCCACTGTTCTGAAAAAAATCTCATTCCTCTAGAAAATTTTAAATTTATCTTATTTTCTCATTTCTATTTGTAATGGGTACCAAAGCTCTAAATCCTATGGATGAGACTTTTTTTCTAGAACCATTTTCAGACACCATGGAAGGTGGAGAGGGTGGATTTTAGAAACTTTTGAGAGGAAGAGAAAGAGATAGATTTTGGCAAGAGGTTGATAGATTTAGAAGTACACTTGCCTTTAGGGGTAGATCTATTAAAGGACCAGGGTGGTCCTGTGACCACCCAAAAGCTCGAATAAATGATTGTGAAGACTTCTGAAGACCACCATGGCTGTTGCACGCTTTGCAAAATAGCAAAAGGAATAAGCAAGACATTTTTTTTTTTTAAATGACTTCGTCAAAACGACGTAGTTTTGTGCAAAGTCATTAAAAAGAAATTAAAAAGAACACGTGAGAGAGCATTTAAGGCTAGGTAGCAGCAAGTCTATAGTTGTCGGATTGTGAGGCCAAAACTCATTTTCTCAACGTCTATAGCTGATTTTTGGCTTGTTTTACTGGTTTTGGTTTTGTTTCCTCTACTCATACTTTTCTCATCTGTTTCACTTTCGTTGTCCTTGTCCTTTTCGGCAGCCCTTTTCCGTCACTTCCATCGTCTATTTTTCCTTTGCCGACACCTCTTCCTTCAACCTCTCCTTTATCCCTATCAAAATCCAGATCTCCGAGGTTTAGACTCGATTTGGGATGTAGATCTCTACCCATTGCCTTTTGCTTTACCAACTTGCTAGAAATTTTGTCGAAGTGTTATGTAGCCTCCGTCGTAGTAAAGGTGTTTTACACATCCCCTTGGCCCTCCCCACCCGGTGTTGTGTCAACATGGTTCTCTGCAGGTGTGGTGGTTGGGTGCAGGGATCTAGATGACTCCGTCGATTGTTAAGCTTGGAGATATGATTTTTGCAGTGGATTTTCTTTCTTTTTTTGGTTTATTTTAGTTGTGCTTAACTTTTTACGGATCCTCCCTTCATCTTGGTTCCTACATGGCTGTCACTCTGGTGGTTGCTGGTGAAAGTTAGGCAATGGTGGCTACTTCTCCTTGTTATTAGGTTTTTTTTGCTTGTGGTGTGTCTTCTGTTTAAGGCTTTTGTCGGTGTGGGATTGGGCCTCCCACTGCTTTCCTTTGGGCTGTTGGTTAGCTTTGTAACTTGCTTTAAGTTTTAAAGAATTTTAGCTTTGTCAGGAAAAAAAAAAAAAAAAAGGCTAGGTAACAACACCATTTTGATAGAAAAGTCAAAGCATTTAAAAATGAATAAAAGCCACTTTTTTTTAGTAGTCAGACACCACTTTAAATCCAATCCCATTTACTTCTTCACTTTACCAAATTTCAATACCTAGTTGGCCATCCACCATTCCCACCCCACCCAATCCAGCCACGAAGGCTTCCACCAGCTGCACCACACTCTCTCTCCAGTCTCCACGTACCAAACCAGACCAGGTCCAATATGACACCAAATTTTTGCTAGCTGTCACCTCTCACCATAATCTACTGTCTTTTTTCCGTTTCCACCATCCATTTAATGCCCTCATTTCTAAATTTATGTAAGTTTTCTATTTTAGTGTTAATTCATTCATATTTTTAGTGTTAGTTCATACATATTTATTGTTAATTTGTTAGGATTTTTTCATATCTATTTTAGTGTTAGTTCATACATTTTATTGTTAATTTGTTAGGATTTTTTTTTAATATAATTTGGATTGTGTTAGTTCATACATGTTTTTTTAGTTTAATCAATTGATATAGTTTTTTTTTAATCAATTGACAAGTGTAGAAATTAAAAGTATGAAACGATGTTACAAGCGAAAATCATCATCAATTGGTTTGGACAATCCTATTCCAAATAGTTCATCTCCAATTTTGGATAGTTTCAATCCTATTTTGAACTGTTCCTCCAATTCCAAATAGTTCCAATCCGATTCTGGATAATTCCATTCCACATCAAAATGAGTTAGACGTTGATTTAAATAATCTTGAGAGAGACCAAACCCTTGAAAGATAAATCCAATGAAGGATTATCCTCCAAATATTTGAGATTAGGTTCGAAGAGCATACATATTGATGCAGCCTTTTAGAGCTAAAGATCATGATTTTCTGTTCACTTTGCATTCTAATAAAGGTGACGGTTCATTGATAATTGGTTGAAGAAATTTCATTGGTTCAAATTTAGTATATGTAAAGATGCCGCATTTTTCTTTTATTGCTATCTATTCAAAGTCAATTTTGAAATATCAGGTAGTGAAGTCTTTAATGAGATTTAGCTTTCAAAATTGGAAGCATGCAAGAGCATGTTTTGAAAAACATGTAGGACTGTTTGGTAGTTTTTACAATAAAGCATGCAAAAGACACAAATTGAAACAGTTGTGGTCTAACAGTTAGACGAAGCTTGTATGGCTTATCGTACTTGCTTGAATGCATTAATCGATTACACTAAGTTTTTGTTGCGACAAGGTCTTTCATTTTGTGATTAGGATGAAAGTGACACTTCAAGCAATAAGGGAAACTATTTGGAGCTTTTGTAATTCCTTGTGGATCATGATGAGAAAATAATGGTCGTTATGTTGGATAAAGCTCCGGGAAACCTCAAGCTAATAGCTCATTCAATTCACAAAGATCTTGTTTATTCATGTTCTATTCAAACCATTAAAGCTATCATAAGTGATATGAAGAATGCTGGGTTCTTTTCTTTATTGGTGGATGAGACATGTGATGTTTCCACAAAGGAGCAAATGGCGGTGGTTTTGTAGGCAAGTCATCGAAAGGTCTGTAGGAATTTCAAATACACTAAAGGAGTCTATTGGTGCGTTCTTTAATTTCAATGAGTTGGGCTTCTCTAATTTATGAGGGCTAGGTTACAATGGTGCTAGTAATATGAAATGTGAGTTCAATAGTCTCAAGACAAAGATTTTGAATTAATAACCTTGTGTATTCTATGTTCATTGCTTTGCTCATCAACTGTAATTAGCTCTTGTTGCCGTGGAAAATGATAATGTTGACGTTAACACAACTTTTCATATTGACTAATAATGTGGTAAATAATATTGAATCTTTGTGTAAGCATCGTGATGCACTTAGAGAGATGCAACAAAAAGAACTTATGAAAGCTCTTGAAAATGATTCTCTTATGATAAGATGAGGCTTGAATCAAGAAACTAGTCTTAACTAAACATGCCAGAGCTACAAGATGGAATTCACATTATGGTACCTTGATTAATTTGATTTTTATGTTCTCATTCGTGGTCAATGTGCTTGAAATGATTGTTGATGGTAACATTAATGATACTGTGGTCGAAACAAATAGGTTATTGAGAGACATACAATCTTTTGAGTTTGTGTTTCTCCTATTTTTTATGAAATCTATATTAGGAATCAAATGATTTACCACATGCATTACAAAAGAATAATCAAGGGATTGTGAATGCAATGGCTTTAGTCAACACATGTAAAGAACAACCATTCTACATGAGAAATGATGAGGGGTTTGATCTGTTGGTTGACAAAATATAGTTATTTTGTGTCCAACATCAAATTGAGGTTAATAACATGGCTAAAACATGTAGCTCGAGATGTCACTACGTAATGCCTACAAAAACACCAACCGTCATCATTACAAAGTAGTTAAATGATCGCTTCAATGAGACAAGTACTAATTGCTTCAATGATTCCCAACTTATGGAGTTAAATGATCGCTTCCATGAGACAAGTACCGAATTGCTCATATGTTTGGCTAGTTTGAGTCCAAATGATTTTTTTGTAGCTTTTGACAAAGAAAAGCTAACTTCGTCCTACTCATTAACAAAGAAAAGCTACTTCGTGTTGCAGTGTCTAAATTCAAACTATTTGAATCAATGTAAAAGTACAAAACATGAAATAGACACTGCATTGCAGTGTTTGAATCCATAGAAACTATTTAAACATCAATGTAAAAGCACAGAACATGAAACAGACACTGCAATGCAGTGTTTGAATCCACAAAAACTGTTTGAATATCAATGTAAAAGTAGAGAACAGGAAACAGACACTGCCACAAAACCTAGAAGGAGCACATAACCTAAGAAAAAGAGCACGAAGAGTGGCGATTAGACTAAACAACATAACCACCATAAATAAACACGCATAGAGTTAGCAAATATACTGAAATAAACCCACCTAGATCAAATGCATATATTCAAGAGATTGAACGGATGACACCCAATCACCATAGACAAAATGCACAAGGTGCATATAACACCGTTGCAGAGTAAACCATAATTCCACACCCCTGCTTCATACAAAATAAGAATTAGCATGGAAACATAACAATCCAAATGCTATGTATCACTAAATTGTTCACATCGATTCAATGGAAACCTACCCAACTACTTCTCTTTTCTTATTCTTCACAATTCCAAGCAACCAAAAAACAAGGTAAGTACTAAATAGCATACACCATTTGCAAAAGTCCCAATAATGCAAAGAAAACTAAATTTGTGATATGCCCAAACCAATTTTAATCTAAACATGCTCAAATTCAAAACCTAAAGGTATAATGTGTAAAATTACACCAAATCTCTCAAAAACACAATTCAAAAACCTAAATCTTAAAAATTGAAGAACAAGAAGAAAACAGGAAGAAAAAAATACCTTGATCGTGATTTCTCAAGCAAAAGTGTGAAATCGTTCGTCAAAATCAAGATGAAAGTATGAGATCGTTCGGAGTGGCAAGTGTTTGAGGCTGCAAAATGGAGGTTGAATGTCGTGGGAGGTGATGGGTTTAAGTGTTTTGGGGGATTGAAGGCCAGCATCGTGTGTTATGAAGGAGATAGATGAGAGAGGTTGGGCGTTTAATTGACAGTGGCATGAATTGTAAATTTTATTTGATTGAGGTGTTATACTGTACCTTAAAGTTTCATTGACCTATTTATAATTGAAATAAATTTGATTGACATATTATCAGTATCATAACATTTGATTGTACAAAATCACTATTTTTAAATTAATGTAAATTAAATTAATTATTTATTATAAATATTGTTATTATAACAAATTTAAAAAAAAATTTAGCCCGAAAACTATTGTCGTCGAGCAAAGTTTATGTTTTTTTATTTTTTATATATTTTGGTTTGGGCCGAGGACATTTTTGTCAGGTCAAGATTTTAACATTATTTAATTTGATGTCGAGCAACGAAACCTGGTCGTTGGGCAAGACATTTTCATTGGGTCAAGTCAGTCAACGCATGTTTACCCGATGCCTTTGTCCGTCTCGCAAACCCTGTTTCACCCAACAAATTTGTGCTTTCGTTAGAAAAGACTTCAAGCGATCGCGTTTGCACGATCAATCTTCCTCGACATACTTTTGTCAGGTAAAGTGTATGGCGACTAAAACCACTTTGACCCGACAAAACTTTTTCGTCTGGCAAAGTGTTTTTTTTGATAGTGCAGGTGGCTGCAATGGGTGGGAGAGGAGGAGCTGCTGTGATGCATAGGAGTTTGCGATGGGTGGTGAATTGATTATTGGGAATGAGATTGTTGTTTAAAGTTTTTTTTTTCCTTATTTTTTACATTATTAAATAACTAAATCTTTTGCATAAAAAACATAATTAAACCTTTTTTAAGGTCCGCAACGTTCACATGGTCAGAAAACAGAGAAACTCACAGAAATTGTGACGAATGTATGACATTGGTATGTAATCATGAGCCAGACATTGATATGAAATCGTGAGCCGTTGTATGAAATTGAAAAAAGTATGAATTTGAAATTGGATGAAAATTTGAGGGGTCAAAATATAGTTTAACCTAACAATAAAAAAAGCAAGATAATAAGAAAATAAATTAGAAACGTAATACACCACTAGATAATGACCTTAATTAAGCTCTACTTGCATGTATGGCGCATGCACACACAGGGATACTGTCGTACCAAATGAGTAAATCGATATAAGCTGGCCATGGATAATGTTTGGATATTTATATATAATTAAGCAGGTAATATTAGAGAGACTATCTATTTAAATTATATTTTGTAGATTGTATGATGTGATTATTGATTATTGAATTATCACTTAACTGTTGATTAATATGCTTATTTTATATTGGTATTACATCACATGATTTATAAATGTGATCTAAAAAGTTAGTCTACCTCAAATTATTCATAATTAATAATTAAGCATGTGGATTATGATGCAAACAGTCAAATTCAGGAATGGCCTCACTGTATATATAAGTATATATAAATATATAAATTTATAATTAAGTGCCAAAATCATATAATTCTGGGTTGCTTTCAAACTTGGCAACTGTTGCCCCAGTTTCCATATCGTATATTATAAATTAAATGTTGCTGCTGCGCATATAAACAGGGGAGTGGAAAATCCATGAGTTCATATATGTACAAGGACATGGACGAAGTTAGAAATTTATAAGAAAATGGGCATCCTCAAACAACAAGGTACAATTAAAAAACTCAAGAATGTACTGCACAAAACATTTATATATTAATTCATAAAGTTTTTCATACAACATCTTACAATATTCCTCGACTCATTTTCATGTTTTGAAAGCGGTGCATGATAACATCATTACCAATACCATCAAATATCTATCTCTATAAAAATAACTAAAAATATAACTTTAACCCCTAAAACTTAATTTTCTTCACATAAAACCCGATATAAGTTTTTTACTCGAATAAAACCCATTTACTAGATTCCACATCAGCAAATTCATTAATTATGTTTGACTTAACACATTTAAAATTTTCTGGATGCCTAAAATATCCATATTTGAATGTTTGATGTACACAATTAATGTCATGCGAATTATAAGGGAGAATTAATGATTTTACTAAAAAAAACATTAATGTTATAAATTCATTGACTAATATATAATAACAATATAGAACATGCCTAATATATATACATGCTTAATTAAGTCACTAAAATTATATTTTACATATTAATGTAGGTAAATTATTTCACACACATATATAAAAAATTGCCTAATATATGTAAAAATTCATGCAAAATAATTTACCTAAAAAAAATTATGTTATTTGATTCAAATAGTGCACCTACTATTAAAATTTTAAAATGTTAGATTGCTCAAAATAATTTACCTTATCTATGTAAAATACATGAAAAATAATTTACCTACATAATAAACAAACCCAATATATGCAAAATTATTTACCTACATAATAAAATATTATTATTTTATTTAATACTAATTTACCTACAAAATATATTATTTGCTAATCATAAATTTACATATAGGTAAATTAATTGCATATAATAATTTTTTAACATATATGTTAGTACTGCGCATATATATATTTGAACGTATAGTAGTACTATATACATATAGGTAAATTATATATATATATATATATATATATATATATATATATATATAGAACTTTTAGTAGTATGATATGCTATTGAACGTATGTATATTTATAGTAGTATTGTATACTTTTGAATGTATTTATAAAAAGTAGTATGATATACTTTTTGTCACATCCCGGCCCGGGTGCAACCACCTCCCGGGCTCGCTCCACCACCGTAGCACGATATTGTCCGCTTTGGGCAGCGCGATATTGTCCGCTTTGGGCTTACCATTCCCTCACGGTTTTGTTTCTGGGAACTCACAAGCAACTTCCCAGTGGGTCACCCATCATGGGAGTGCTCTGGCCCTCTTCTCGCTTAACTTCGGAGTTCCTAAAAAACCTGAAGCCAGTGAGCTCCCAAAAGACCTCGTGCTAAGTAGGGCTGAGAATATACATTTAAGGATCACTCCCGTGGACGATGTGGGATGTCACACTTTTGAACGTATGTATATTTATAGTAGTACTGTATTCTTTTGAACGTATTTATATATATATATATATATATGTATATGTATGTTAGGGGTAATAGTATGTCCAATAACTATTTGTTCATTATAATAATTAAGGTAAGTAATAATATTTATTGATTCGATTGGGGCACAAGTCGTAAATATCTTGTAATAATAGGTCAATTACTTTTCTATTTGGCAGTCTTTTTCAAATTTGGGTTTTATTTAGATATTTAGAATTAGGTGGGTTTTTATCTAGGAAATAAGAGTTGTAAGGGTCTCTATCTAAATAACCCTAAAAATAATCATGTTATCATTCATCCATTCATCTTCCATTCAATTTCTCAATCGGTTCAGAAATTTCATGGCCGAAAATGTTTTTTCAACGGTGGCAGTAGCAACTGGAAGAGTTAGTGCTAATGTCACAAGTATATAAACTAGCGGATATACCTTGTCTTTTTCCCACTAGATCATTTTTTTTATAATTTAATTAGAACTGACATTGAAATTTAAATGCAATCTATTTTTTCATTTGTAGTTTAATTAGAGCTTGGGAATTGAAATGCAAAAATAGACACACACACACTTGAGTGGGGCGGATGCCCCCCTAGACCCTATACAGCTCCGTCCTTGTACAACGAAAATAACTTATTATAGGGACTTGGATTTAATTGGACATGACTTTAATATGTGCGATTTCTAGAAGGCTTTTTTGAGCATGACTGAAAATTTTAAACATGTCTGTGATTGGATGGTGGAGAACCCATTATTGTCATAGGTGTTGAATTTCATTGGGTAGATAGACAATCATTTTTCTTTTCCGCAACAAAACGATTTTTCACCTTGCAAAAAGTCCGGATGACAAATAGCGCATGACCATTTTGCTTATTTACTGTAGAACAATAGCGCAAGTTTGTGATTGACGTGGTTATAATTACATTATCCAACAATTTGAGATTTAGAATTCGAATTCTTCCTCTCTATACCATTTGTATAAACAAAAAATTATTATCCTGTGAACTGAATCTGAACATTAATGACTCATAATAATATGATAAGAGAATATTACTCGTATATGAGACAAAAAATATCATTCACGCATAGCTTTCATACTTTGTTTATTCATCTGCGGCCAAGCGAGTCCAGTGCTCTAGAATATGCTTTTTTGTTTTTGTTTTTTAATTTTTTTGCTTTTTTCTTTTTCCTGTCCAAAACTCACAAGCCATATGATGACATATTTCAGAACAGGATTCCCTCCCCCCAACCCCAAAAACCCAACCGACCTACAAATCGTATCTATTTCAATGTATTTCCTACAGCTGGATTAACTTAATCAAACCAACATATTGGTTTCGATCAGAGTGCTTGATCAGAAGGGTCGACTGTCGAAGCACATTGAGCCAAAGCTTAATTGGTGCATGTTAATCTATTAACCTTAAAGCCCACTAAAATAAAGGAGTTAAGGTTTCTTGAGCCCTGCACGAAACGATTTCATGTGACTAAATTATTTAAACGCATGCAAAGTGCCCTTCATTCATGCATGCATCTTAGTTTAGCCCCTATAGCTAGAAGACTGAAGACTTCGCAGTAAGCCCCATTCTTTTTTATATACAGTACTTGGCCCCTAATCAAAAATGTTCCTGATCAGTCGGCTGACTGCTGTGCTCATATAATATGTGCAGAGGAACTGGATGACTCAGTTCACAACAAGTACAAGTTCAGATTTTCTGTTTATCTATATTTTGAGAAAATTGGAGTACTAATGGTCCCTAAACTATGCTCAATTGTAGCTAATTTGGCAAAATGTGGAGTACTGGTCCTCATGTCTAACCAGTTTCTTTTACCATCAATTTTTCTTACTGCATGCCTGGAAGGATAGTAGTAGGAGCCCTTATTCCCTAACACAACCAGATACATATTAGCTTTATTTAAGTCAGAGTAAGAGAGGGACAATAGATGAAGAACATATGTGGACGGTTCTTTATTAGTGCATATACCTGGCCATGAGTTTACTAATTACAAGTACAACTCATTCATCTGTAAGGGAGCTGCATTTTAAATTTCCCTAGGATTTTGAGAGCAAAACGAATTATACAAGTCTTAATGCTCAATGTTCAATGTTGTCTATGTATATGCACAAACAAATTCGGTTACAAATTTGTCTCATCAATTATATTTTTTATTAAAAATTTATAATCAGCTTCTGTTGTGTATATATCCCCTTTTTTTACAGTCTGCACTCTTTAGAAAAAGTGACTTAACATTATACGAGTGCAAATAACAGTTTCTGAATCATTATTGCGCCATTTTTGCAGGCCCCCTTACCCCAAGAAACTGATATTGAAGCAGTCATCTGAGAGTGCAAATCTCACACTCTCGAAAATGTGCAAAAATACCTAAAAGAAAACTGAAAACTGTGATTGAAGTTTTCATTCCAAAACTTGCAAAGGGCGATATCATTACACCCACAAACCGATTGACTGTTTGCTAAATCCACAGATTCTGGGGCGCCACCACCCTCACTTGTCTGAAAAATTAATCATAGTCAACTCTAGTTTTCAATCAAATCATTGCATTCACTTTCATTCTTTTTTTATTTGACAAACGACAATGTTAGCAAGTTAAATTATTAGTTATTAGGGGAGGGAGATTGGTGTGGATAAAACTCGTACTATAATGCATAGGCATGATTAATTTCTGTCATTGCTGCAAGCACGGTCTGCCATTCACTTTATTTTTAACCATCCAGTATGACAATTTTGGCATTTGCATGTTGTACTTACTGAATAAAAATCAACAGCAATGAAAATTAGGCCATCGATTGTCAGCAGCAGCATGGCAGGTTTTGAGCATTTCAAGTAAGGGAAGCTGATTATCCTTGTAACATCAAATAAAATTTTGATTAATTAGAAGTTCATGAACACCAGTGACATTGTTTGAGAAGATCCAAGAGTTTCATTTCTTTATCCCCAGAAGCAATTTATTATCGATCTCCATTAGTTTCATGCACAAGCTAGGGTTTAACGCATGAAAATATTTCATTATAACCAATGCCATGTTCACATTTTTTCACCCCAAATTATATTAAACCTACTTATGCTAAAATCCCAAGCCAATTTGTGGTTGGTAAATGCTACGTACATACACCATACACAAATTTTCATATTTATTTTAGGGCGTGGTCTGTACGGAATTATGGGTTGGTAGGGATCTTGAAAGTGGGCTGGATATGGATGGGTGTGTGGGTAAGGAAAAAAAAAGAAATTGGCTGGGCTATAGTTGTCACCCATATAGTTAATCACTAGAGGAATTTTCTCCAATGCCATCACTAGATCACATCTTATATACACCGTAGACCAGACAATTAATCCGGTATCCTCTCCGTGATTATACTTCGTGATTGTAGCATGTATTATAGGAATGTAGTTTCTAATTATAATTAGTGTAGGATTCTTACCTCAATAGGGATTAATATAACCGATGTATTTTAATATTTTCCACACATCAATGCAAGGAGTCATAATTCTATATGGTATCACTCGTTTAAGTTTTCATAGGTCCTAGGGTTTGTCTCCCTTTCCCTTCTCTTGCCGTCCAAGCCGTAAATGAATAAAAAAACACAGCAGTTTGTCGTCCAATTTTCTCCGCTCATGGCGTCATCTTATTCCTCTCTTCCTGGCCAAAACACTGCAACTTCCTTAAAAACTTTTTCCACCAACTATATTGTTTGGGTTTGTCAACTCAAAGCTTTTCGTATTGGTCATGATCTCTGAAAATATGTAGACGGTTCTTGTCTCTCTCCCCCTCCCACCATTGCCAATCCTAAATACATTCAAGTTGACCATCTCTCTCCTCTTTAAATCCCCAATTCCGAGTAGCTCCGTTGGTATCAATAGGACCAACTACTACTTAGCTATCCATGAGTACTATCTCTGAATCTTTACTTTATCTCACTATTGGTTGTGCCACATTCCCATGCTTTATGGGATTGCCTCCATACTCAATTTTCTTAGACCTCTATTGCTAATGAAGCCACTTTGCGCTTTCTTGGATTTGTCCAAAGGCTCCAAGATCGCAAATGTCTACACCCAAGAAGCCAAATTCATTGCTGATCCACTTGTTGAAATTGGTGAACCTATTTATGATACAGATCGTGTTATTTGTACTATTCGTGGACTCGGGACCGTTTACCAGATGCTTACCACTACCTTGATAAGTGGTCCTCTTCTTTCCTCATCGACTTACGTTCCAAGCTTCTCACCTTTGACCAACAAAATCCCAAAAGTAATTCTGGAGTTAACAATGGCCAAGCCCTTATCATGATGAATTCAAGGTATGGTGGTAGTCGTGGCAATTCTGACCGTGGTGGTGGAGGCGTGTAGGCTAGCATGGTCCCTCTAGCCGTAGGGGAAATTGCAGGCCCTGGAACAACAACAATCATCAACGACCTACTTTTAGAGCTTAGCCCAACCACAATCATCAACAACCCTAGAATCCTCAGCAGTCACAACACTTTACTGCACTGCGGGCCTAGTGCAACGTTATCCACAACTTGCGTGGCCCAGCTTCCTGCCCCAACAGACATTCGATCCAGCCAATTCCCAGGCTCAGCACTCCCCAATCCACTGCAATTTCCATTCTTGGTCCAACTTGGTGTTACAAATGTAACACCTCTCAGCGCACCTAACAAACTTGCCCACATCACTACAGTTGGTATGACCAAGCCCCACCCCTTAGCTGGAGCTCAATTTAACAGCAATCCAAACTTGTTTGGTATCTTGACACTGGTGCTACCCACCACATGACCGGTCAATTGTCTTTGGTTTTTCATATGAAACCCTATGCCGGTTCTTCTAATGTATACTGGGGTAATGGTGATACTATGAACATTGTCCGTACCATTACCATCCGTCTTTCTCTTGTTTCTTCTAGTTTTACTCTTTAAAATACTTTTTTTTACCCAAGATAATTTAGTGTTCTTTGTCTTTACTCCTCATTTTTATCAAATCTGTGACTTACTTACCGATGTGTTGATGTTTTATGGCCCTTGTAAAGATGGGCTTTATCATTTGTCTATATTTTCCACTGTCTCTGCCGCCCCTCAAGCCTTGTCGTCATCTCTTCCACCACCTACCACCAACATCTTGGTCTTTTCCATTACCTGGCACTGTCATCATTAGTCATATCTCGTATTTCTTCTAATTTAGGTCCTACTGTTAGAGCTGATAAATCATTTTGTATGGACTATGCCCTTAGCAAGTATACCCATTTATCTTTTTATTCTAATAATAATATTCGCGGTTCTACCCTTTTTTATATTATTCATTCTAACGTGTGGATGTTTTCAGTTACTTTTGTCAATGGTTTTTACTATTGTGTACTTTTTACTAACGATTTTTCCCATTATTCCTGGATTTATCCTATGAAATGAAAATTCGAGGTCTTTGATCACTTTAAAAACTTTGTTGCCATAATTCATAACCTGTTTCACGCCGCTATTATGGTCATCCACAGTGACAATGGTACTAAATATGTCAATCAATCTTTTTCTACCTTTTGTCTTGTACATAGCATCAAACAACGCTATTCTTGCCCCCACACTCCACAACAAAATGGGCTGCAAAGTTCATAAATGAACTTTCACATCCAAACAACATTGTTATAAGCTTCTATATGGTGATATATTTTGCATGCATGATGCAACATGCTAGACTTTTAGTGTTTCCACCTAAATGTCTCTTTACTCATTATAAAGAGATATCCAATTATCTCTTCAGTCATAATGAAGAGATATCCAATGATGGATACATTATTAGATTGATAATCTAATATGTTTACGCTTCCATTCGTTACTCTAATTATTCCTCAGTCTTGAGGAAGCTATCCTTTAGCATTTCTCAAATACGTAAGGACTCACTTGACAGTTGTCATGTCTCTAATCTTGGGGTTGCACTGATATCATTTTGTATCGATCTTGGTACAACTCATATCAACGTTTTTCATACAATATGAAATACGTAAATCACTTTTCTGTGTATGCATAAAGGATTCTATTTATGCATTATGTTTCTTTGGGAGTCAAATTGAGAAACTTCCCAGTCTGACTGGAATTGTCCTTCCATTTGAAGTTTATCATTTGAGAAACTTCCTACATCTATCGTCTATCAATAGGGATTAAGATAATCCAATTATATATTGAAATCTATCATTATAGATTTGTATCCTAGCTATATAGACTATGTGTCCCACATACATTCTATCATTATAGAACGTTTAAAGTCATAACTTTATCGAAGAAGAATTCCTTTCATTCCAAAATTAATATGTCATATATATATATATATATATATATATATGTTCAAATTTAGGAATATGAATAACTCCCAATAATCTTTTGTAAACCTAGTAAACAAAAGATTCATTTACATCTTTACGAGAAATCAAACGATTTGAACTTTTCTCATGAGACGCTTATAGCTTCCACTAACTTGCTGAGATTCATGATGGATGGATCTCTACAACTTACACATCTTGTGATTCTTAGTCTTAGACATATATTATCAAGACTATCATGATAATGGTTTCGGAAACCAATACTATGTCCAAACGTTGAATCACCGTTTAGTTGTAGCAAGCAATCTTTGAATTAATTGAAACCAAGACTACGTCAAAGATGGTTTCTTCCAAGTTAACCAATATTTTTTATTGCAGTCACTTTAAGCTACCAATTAGCTTTGAAGGTTTCACTTTTTTGGGTTAAATGGTATTATACCATTTCCTTGAGTATATGTGTAGACATGTCAATTTCGATGCATACAAATGATGCATCACAAAGCTCCACGTGGCATATGACTCATCACAAATGCACAAGTCATCAATGACATGTGGCACAAATCAAGCAAAGGAAGAATAAAACCTTCCCAAAATTCGGCAAAAGAGATAAAATATCTCTTAAAATCAGCAAGGGCCCAAATTGCTCCTAAAACCGAAAAGAAAGCTAAAGCATCTTCACAAAACAAGCAAGAATTGAAGAAGCTCACAAAATAGGCAACAAGTTCTATAAATTTCAGCCAATATGAGGAAATGGCTGAAATTAAGACACAAAACATGCCTAAATTATCCCATGGATGAATCAAGACACAAATCAAAGCCAAATCCATCCAAAGGCAAGCTTTAAGAAGTCTATAAATACAAGGTCCCAAGACAAGCATATGGTCGACAATTTCTACATTCAAGGTCAACAATTTCTACATTTAAGGGCCGAAATTCTCACAAAAGGAGAACCTCTGCCAAATCTTTGAAGACTAATACGCTGCCAAAGCTCGCTTCGAAGAACGTACAACCAATGCCGAAGCTTTCTTTCGACCAAAGCTGAAGCATTCCCTTGAAGAATCAACAAGCACCTGTGCCGATTCCTTCAAGACTTTGTTGCAAGCTCAAAACTTGTAACGATGTTCGATTCAAAATCAAGTCGCCAAGACCCTTGAATCAATGAAATTTTACATCAACACTTCCTTTGCCGCAACCCTAAACCTTAGGTGAATACTATCCACGCATTGTTTCAAGCTCAAAACTTGAAGCAATTGGTCAATCGTTCATCCGAGATCAAGTCATCGCGGCCCTTGGATCAACAACTTACGCATCTACATCAAATTTGAAGACTAAATCAGAGGAAAGTTGTAAACAGAGATAGTAACCCTACAAATTCATCAATATAAATTTACTTTGTACACGTGTTCTCGTTTAATTCGATACAGAATTTTCGTGTTTACAAATTTGGCACACCCGGTGGGACATCTCTGCCTTTCATCTCTGTCTTCAAATTTGCAAGAAACACGCAAGGCATCAAGAAAGGATCAAGATGTTCCTGTAATCAACGCAAATAACAAGAACATCATTGCCACAAGTGGTGGCACTTTGGGCGTCACAACTATAAGCAAGGCAAAAGCTTTTTCTGCCATGCCTTCCACCACTACATCAACTCTGCCAAATGAGCAAGAGCACCCGAGGCACGAGCTCGTGATCACCCTGGCTTCGCTAAGAACGCCGAGGGAAGAAAGCCCAAAGAGGTATTCCGAGTCTTTGACTTCTGATGCTAAATCAAGCAGCAGCTCATATCCTGTAGCCATGCAAGTCATGACTACTAGTGCGACATCCATCGAGGAGCAGCTGGCGCAAATGAACGAAACAATTACAAGGCTGACAAAGACTGTGGAAGAAAAGAACTTGCAGATTGCTACACTCGTCAACCGTCTAGAGGCGTAGCACGATGAAAAAGCTGACCTAAAGGCTGATCCACCAAAGAAGGAAACTGACGAAAATGAGGAGCCTTTGGGGGAAAAAGCTGAAGAGAAGCTGGAGGTGAACCGAGCTACTACGCTCATGTGATCTCTCTTTATCCAGAAGTTGCAAGAGATGATCACGAGCACAATCAAGGCGCAGTACGAAGGAAGCTCGCATGACTCCGTGCTATATTTAAAGCTCTACTCTAAGAAGATTAGCGCCTTGAGGATGCCAATGGGTTATTAGCCACCTAAATTCATGAAATTCGATGGAAAGGGCAATCCCAAACAACATGTTGCCCATTTAATTGAAACCTGCAACAATGTTGGGATGAAGGGAGACTACCTCGTTAAGCAATTCGTGCGCTCGCTAAAAGGTAAAACCTTTGACTGGTACACCGACCTCGAGCCCGAGTCTATCAATAAATGAACCTGACGAGTACAAAACAATGGAAAGGTGAACCTGTCGTCGACTACATTAATAGGTGGTGTTCAGTAAGTCTGAATTGCAAAGATCAGCTTTCTGAAACCTCCGCCATTGAGATGTGCATTCAAGGCATGCACTGGGGTTTGAGAACATTTGAGGAGCTGGCAACTCGTTCCCACGACATGAAGCTGAGTATCGCCATTCATGGGAAGAATGAGCCGATCACTGACTTCAAGAAGGATAAAGTGTTCACCCCAAAAGTGGACAAGACTGGGAAGAAGCCCGCCAAGAAAGCTTTTATCGTCAATACTACCTCCATCAAGACCTCATCTGCGCCCGTCAAGATCTGCTCCAAAAACAAAACGAAGAAGATAAAGAGAGGTGAGCCTTCTCGCACCCAAGACATGTACAAAAACACCTTAAATGAACTGGAGCAGAATACGTACCCTTTTCCTGACTCTGACGTGGCTGTAATGTTAGACGACTTGCTAGAAAAGAAGGTGATTAAGTTACCTGAATGCAAGCGCCCTGAAGAGATTAATCGCGTTAACGATCCTAGGTACTGCAAATACCATCGTATTGTGAGTCATCATGTTGGCAAGTGCTTCATCCTCAAATAGCTCATCATGAAGCTGGCACAACAAGGGCAATTCGAGCTTGACCTTGAAGACACGGTCGTAACACATACTACTATAATCATGTTTGGATCATTTGATCCTGTGCCTCTCTAAATTACGCAGGCCCATTCTCATCCATGCTCAAGCTACATGGCACCTTCTGCACAACCATCGCAGGGGGCAAACGACCAAGATACACCGACCAATGAAAAAGAAGGGTGGACACTAGTGACCTACAAAAAGACAAGGAAGCCAGGACCACAAGTCACACGGCCAAAGGTGGAACAAGGGAGAAAGCACCGCCACCGCAACAATAAGAAGCCCAAAATGAGCATAAGAGCTGCCAAGCCAACAAACGTTGGGGAACCTATAGAGCAAGAGCCACGTATTCCTGTCTCTTTGCACCAGTACTTCTCGAATGACTTCTTCCAACAGTGCACTACCGTTGCCTGTCACATGGTTGAAGTGGAGATAGAAGAGCCCTCAAAAGTCAAAGCTATCGACATCGAGGAAGAGAAGACCCTCACGCCCAAAGAAAGCCTGCCAGCATACTTTAGCATCGAGGAAGCACTATGATTGCCAAAGGAAATGCGAAAAGCACTAGTAGCGGTCATGGCGAGTCCCGACGACCACGAAGTATAAGTAAGCAAGGATGACGGCTTGAAGCTTCGACCACATGAATATGCCACATGCTGTGCTACCCATGACGCAATCAACTTCACTGACGAAGACTTGCTGCTAGTGTTAAAGCCTCATAACCGTCATCTCTTCGTCTCTGGTTATGTGAGAGAGAAAAAAATCAACCGCATGTTTGTGGATGGTGTGTCGGCCATAAACATCATGCCAAAGTCAACAATGACCACAATCGGCATCAAGATGGATGAACTATCCCGAAGCCACCTCCTAATCCAAGGTTTTAACAAAGGAGGACAAAGAGCGATAGGCATGATCCGAGTGGAGATGACCATTGGCGAACTTAAATCAAGCACGCTACTCCACGTGATTTATGCAAGAACTTCCTACAGCTTGCTCTTAGGAAGGCCTTGGATCCACGAGAATGGAGTAGTACCGTCCATCCTCCACCAATGCCTAAAGTTCTACCGAGAAGGGGTGAAGCTGATACAAGGCGACACCAAGCCATTCACCGAAACTGAATCACACTTTGCGGACGCCAAGTTCTACATGGATGAAGACATGGTGCCCGAAGCTTTTCCAAAAGAGATCAAATCCACAGGCAAAGTCACACCTAAAAAGCAGGAGCGGCAAGCCTTGCCCAAGAAACAAGAAGAGGAAACTGTACCATCTTCAAAGAAAGACGATGACGAGCTTGCCAAACCCACAACAACCAAAGGGAGTGCGACACCCTCAAAAAGACCAAACACACTCGTCTTCCGATACATCCCAATGTTGAGAAGAAAGAATGGGCAATCCCTATTTGAAACTGGAACAAGCAAAGCCGACACATAGCTGCACAAGGACGATGTAAAGCTGCTCAAGACAAATGCAGTTTTACCTTTGACACAGCTAAGCAACGTTAAAGTTTCAAAACCACCACAAGGTTTTGTAAAACCCCTGTCAAAGGGGGCAGAACCAAGCACTCTTCCAACTAAGAGGATCGAAGAAGGTTTTGACCCAAACGCCTACAAACTCATGTCAAATGGTAGGTACGATTTCGCCTCCTCTTCAAATCTTGGAAAGAAGTATCAAACACTGTCAACGACAAAGAACATGACCTCACCGAGACTCAAAAGAAGTTGAAGGAGCATGGTTACGGAGTTGACAAAAACAAAGTTGGACTTGGCTTCACACCAAAAACACCCGTGAAGATTTCAAGCAAAGCGAAAAGCGTTAACGCTCAACACATCACCATGAGTGCTGAACAAAATCAAGATGAGCCTAAACCCGCCCCTCGAGCGTCAGTCTTTGATAGGTTGAATCGTTCAAAACCCAGAATTTCGGCACTTGATTGCATTGGTGGTTAAGACCAAACTTTCATCTTCAAGTGGCTTAACACACCAACACCCCAAAGCTCTGTTTTCAAAAGATTGTCAAAACCTAAGAAACAAAGCAACACGGCTAGCTTTCTTCCACGACGGTCGACCTTGGAAAAACATAAAAAAACCAAGCAGCCTTCTAGAAAAAGGAAGACAACGCCAAAAGAAGAAAAGCTCGACAGATATGTATGAACGGACGAAACGGGGGCAGGAGTAATATTCATGTCGCCACAAAGACAAGTACTTCCTTCCGGCTAAGCGAGCTATGCTCCAACAATGTCGATGAGTACCAAGCGCTGATCATTGCACTTCAAATGGCGATCGACATGGAAATCACAACGCTAGAAGTGTATGCTGACTCCAAGCTCATAATCAATTAACTCTTGACTGAATATGAAGTGAGGAAATATGATCTCGTCCCATACTTCCGGCTAGCAACTCAACTGCTACAAAAGTTTGAGGTCGTGACGCTAGAACATATGCCAAGAAAAGAAAATCAAATGGCGGACGCTCTCGCTAACTTAGCCTCAAGTATGGCGTTAGGAGAAGACGAAATTGCTGACGTGCCAGTGTGCCAAAGATGGGTGATCCCACTCATCACTGAAATGCTACTAGATGATACAAACATTATCTCAGTACTTGCAATTGACACTGAAGAGTGGAGACAGTTGTTGATCGACTACTTAGAGCATGGAAAGCTTCCAAACGATCCTAGACACCGTTCTAAAATACGTCGACGAGCACTTCACTTCCTTTACTACAAAGAAACACTATACCGACGTTTTTTTGAATGAGTACTTCTAAGATGCCTAGGTGAGGAAGAAGCCAATCAAGCCATGGAAGAATCACACTTAAGCGTATGCGGAGCACAACAGTTTGGACCAAAGCTACACTTCCAACTCAAAATAATAGGCTATTACTGGCCAAGCATGGTAAAATACTGCCTGGAATACGCCAAAAGGTGCCAAGCATGCCAATTCCATGCCAACTTCATACATCAACCATTGAACCATTACATCCGACAGTTGCTTTATGGCCATTTGATGCATGGGGATTGGACGTCGTAAAACCAATCACACCAAAATCATCTACCGAAGAAACCTACATCCTAGCCGCAACAGATTATTTCTCCAAGTGGGCCGACGCCGTACCCCTAAGAGAAGTCAAGAAGGAAACTGTCGTCCGTTTCATCAAGGAGCATATCATCCATTGATATGGTGTGCCTCGCTACATCATCATCGACAACAGAAAATAGTTCTCTAACCGACTCATGGACGAGCTCTGCGAGAAATACAAGTTCAAGCAGCACAAGTTTTCCATGTATCATGCTTTGGCCAATGATTTTGTGGAAGCATTCAACAAAATGTTGTGCAACCTTCCAAAGAAGGTAATCGGCCGAACAAAAAGAGATGGGCACGAAAGAATAAGCAAAGCACTTTGGGCATATAAGACGACACATAGGACTCTTACCCAAGCTACGCCTTATTCTCTCGTATGGCGTGGAAGTTGTTCTGCCACTCAAAAGTTAAATCCCCTCACTAAGGATGGCTATACAAGAAGGCTTGACTAAAGAGGAAAATGCAAAGCTACGACTTCAAGAGTTGGAAGCACTCGATGAAAGGAGGCTTGAAGCTCAACAACACTTGGAATGCTACCAAGCACGGCTATCCAAGGCATTCAACAAGAAGGTCCGTCGAAGGTCTTTCCAAACTAGAGATCTTGTCTTGGTATTACAAAGGCCTATCATCACAACTCACAAGACAAAAAGCAAGTTCACATCAAAGTGGGATGGACCTTACGTAATACAAGAAGCCTCCACCAACGGCGAAAGAATGCTTGAAGATCGGCCCCATCAACGGTAGATTCTTGAGGTACTATTACCCTTAAAACAGACAAACAATGTTCTTTGTTCCCACGATCTTAAAAGGCGACACCTAATACTCCTCGCCTGCATGAGCCTAAACTGTATACGGCACAACGCTCATTGTTCGCATGAGCTTAAAAGGTGGCACTCAACGATCCTTCTTCGCACAAGCTTAAAAGGCGACACTCAATGCTCATTGCCTGCATGAGCCTAAACTGCACACGGCACAATGCTCCTTGTTCGCACGAGCTTAAAATGCGACAACCAAATGCTCTCTGTTCACACGAGCTTAAAAGGTGACACCCAATGCTCCTCGCTTGCATGAGCCTAAACTGCATACGGTACAACGCTCATTGTTCACACAAGTTTAAAAGGCGACACTCAACATTCCTTGTTCACACGAGTTTAAAAGGTGATACTCAATGCTCCTCGCCTGCATGAGCCTAAACTGCACAATGATCTTCGCCTGCACGAGCCTAAATTGCAAATGGCAACAACGCTCCTTGTTCGCACAAGGCAACACACAAAGCTCCTCACCTGCACTTGCCTAAACTACACACGGCAATAATGCTCCTTGTTCGCACGAACTTAAAAGGTGGCACTCAACGCTCCTTATTCGTACGAGCTTAAAATGCGACACTCAACGCTCATGGCCCGCAAGAGCATAAACTGTGTACGGCAAAATCACCATCAAAACCATCAAAAGCAATCCATCATCCCTTTGAACTACGTCATGGCTTGATCCATCCTCAACCGAGGGTACGTAGGTAACTTGAAACTTCAAAACTTTAAGTACAGTCACATCATCAACAAAAACACAAACACTTTGAAGAATAAAGAGCAAATTCAAAATGTGAATACTTTATTTCTTTAAAGGAAGAATTTGGCTACAAAGCCTTATTACAAAATGAGCAAAATCAAAGAAAGCTTAAAGTACAAAAAATGGAAGACACTACTTGAAAGCTATGTCCCTAAAACTACGACGACGGTCTTCAAGCAAGCCTTCCAAAGCCTTCAAAGTCTCCACATCGGTGGGAGACAAGGTGGGCACCTCCATGGCCGTGCCTTTCTCTTGCTTTAGGCGTGAAATCTCATCTTGATGCTGAGAAAATGTAGCTTCCTGCTCTGAGAGAACACCTTGAAGTCGCGATTCTTCGATTTCCAACTATTCTCGCTCTCACACCAACGCTTCTAGACGTGCCTGGGCAGAAGCTAAATAAGTCTCTGTAGCTTGATAACCTTCCGAAGCAGCTTGCTGAGAAGATCGAACTTGGGCAATTGATAAGTCTATTGCCGCAAGTTGCTGAGCTCTAACCTTTGGATTCAACTTCTTCAAAGAAGCAACGTGCAAAGAAGACAACTCAATTGAGGTAGCTATAAGTTCGGCAATCTTTGACTCTCAAGAGTAGGGAATCAACATTAAGGTTATCAATCGCAGAAACAAGCTTCGATAAGTCTTCCTTGAGCAACGCAAGGTCCTTTAGTGCGCACTTTGAAATCCTCTTCTCAATGTGGCTCTTGATATCCATAGTCGCGCGAAGGTTAATGCGATGGATAAGATGCTTAGTGCCACTAAGGTTCGGCCATCTCAAAGAGATCTTAGAGCTAGCTGGCAAAGGTGTTGGACGCATGACGGGCTCTTGCATACCTTTACCTACACATGGCAAACTTAGGCAACTTGGCAGATTTGGAACAAGCTTTACACCGGGTAGATCCCCAATCTCTTTGTCTGTAGGTAGATTGCCTCCAAATAGCATCTATGTAAAGGAATGAATGCCCATGTTCGCCAAGTCAAAAGAACAAGAGGGCCTAGCCTAAAGAAGACAAAGAAAGGTGTTAGAAACAAAAGCTAAACCAATGAAAGTAGAAGAAATCACAAGAAAGAAGGAAATACATACATCTTTATCAAATAACACACGACCATCAAACTGATGAGGCCTAAACACTTTCTTCTTCTTATGAAAAAAATTAACGTCGTTATCATTTAGAGCACATTCATACGGTCGCTTGTTCAAAACTTATTGACGATGCCGCAAAACAAGTTCATCTTCGTGCTAATCAACTTCATCACCCGCCTCTTCAAAAGCATCCGAATGATGAGAGGCCAAGCATGACCGTTGAGGAGCTAAAGCCGCAGGTTCATAAAGGAGCTGTAATCGTACAATCAAAAGGTGTCGGCTAAGTAGGAACCACAGAACAACCCTATTTCGGCGTATCATTGCTTGAATGAGAAAAATTGGTGTCACTTGTCATCCCCAAGTTTTCATGATGTACCTTTGACCACCAACCTACGTAGGCACGGGTCACTAGATTACTCTTGAACTCGTCCTTAGCTGGTAGGGTGATAAAAGCATTTGTACATACACATGTGCAAGACTCCTAATATATATACATGGCTTGCAAGGATTCCGATTGTGCATTATCCTTCAGCTTGCTTGGCACAAGTTGGACAAAACTAAACTGCCTGCTGAAACGGTGAGGATTATACGGCTGAACAATACATCGGTCTCCTTACCATAAAGAAATATACCTTGAGCGAAGACTTATGAGACAAGACAAGTTTAAGAAACGAAATTGTGAATCATCTATGAAGCCTCACCGCGCCGAGCCAACCCTTGCTAGATGGTCCATTCTCAAACCTTCACATCTTCTAAACAAAGCTCGTGCCTGCAAATCATCAAAGCTCTTCGCAGAAAGCACGCTAGAGTACTTTGTCATCAAAGGCCCCAGCTTGACCGAAGTTGCTGAAGAAGGCCCCGACTTGTCTAAGGTTGACGAAGAAAAATGAGTGCCAAAGTACTCACTTAACCAACCGTACACATAATGGTAGAGAAGTACCGCAGCACAATCTTTAGTGCTCGTTGAGTTCGAAACAATACTCAAGCCGTTGTAAATGGCGGCTAAAACTGGAATAGCAAGGCTGAAAGATTCACCTGTAGCCATCTTGCCAGCCACTTTGAAGACTCTAGGATAAATAAAGTTGACGTCGTCTTTAGGGAAAACAAACTTACAAAGCCAACAAGCTAAGAAAGCAGCTAGGTAAAATTCTTCCACATGCTTTGACGCTACGCCAAGTTCATCAAACGCTTTCAACTTGGCAGGGGCACGGCGCCTAGCTGAACCAATGACACATGACGGGTCTGAGTTTCCCTTTGGCTTAGTGGTCATGTTGTGACCACTTTTCTTCGAATGCCTCTTGTACTTCATGGCATCCTAATACCAAAATCGGATCCATGAAGAAATCTTCATGCCTGACTTACCTTGAGCCTCATGGGAAAGCTAGTGATATGGCCTAAACAAATAGCAGCAACTCACAGGCAATCCTCGGTTATTACGATGAGAAAATTCCTCCACGCTAGAAACAAACTCATCGTAAAACTTACCCTTGATCGTTAAGCCTCTTATCTTGTGGAGATCCCAAAGTGAAATCAATATCTCCCCTTGAGCTGTGTGAAGTGTGTTGGTTGCTGAACACCAATGCTCAAAGAACGCACGAAGAACGGAATGATGGCAATCATAACTAAACAAAGATGCGTACACAGGATGATAAAGGCCCACGTTAGTAAGCACATCTTTGGATCGGCTCAAGACATCTTCAAGACACTCCCAATAAAACTTAACAAAGACGACCTCTCCAGTAGTAGGCAAAATGCCATTCCAAGTTATAGCTCCACTACGGATGCAATCACCAAGAAGCTCAAATGAAGCCGGTGAATTGTCACGAACATGGTGAGAAAAATTCAAGATAAGAATCCTCGACGTACACGCCTTCTTCTTCATATTGGGTCTACCAAAATCTGTGACCTCCCAAGATACTTCAGAAGACCATGACTTGATATGCATCGAGTTGTCTTTCGCAGGAAGAACAAGCGCCTTAGGGTCAAAGCATGCTACAGTAGCAAAGAAAACCAAAATGCTATGCAATCGCACTATGCAACCCCGCAGCAATTACGCAAGTAGTTTCTTGCACTGCACAGCAATGTCACCATTAAGGGAAAACTGTGACCAAAAGGCATTACATAGCGTAACCCCGCTTCAATCTTTTGCATATCACCACACGGTAAAAAGTGATGCACTGCAATAAGCTCCAAACAGCAAAACTCACGACACCAAGCAGCAATTCCATATGGCACAGCAGCACAGCAAGGGTGGTTTGTGACAAAAACACACACCCAATTGTCCTATAAATAGGGGTCAATTGCTTCCTAAATACTATAAGGAAAATACATACCAAATAGCAAAAGGAAAATCAAAAGAAGGAAGCAAATTCCAAGCAAAAAATGGCAAGGGGATACATGGCAATAGGGAAGAAAAATGTTGTTTTTCCTGCAACAAAAAAAAAATCAGCAAGGAAGAGAAAAGGAAACAAAAAAAAGAAAAAGGAAAAGGCTTTAAAATTTCCAAAACATCAAAAAAAAGTACTTTTCCTTGCCAAAATACAGAAGGCAATCCCTCCAAAGCAAGGACAAGCCTTCAAGCTTCCCAAACCAAGAGGGAAAACACCCCTTTGGCCGAAAAAAAAAAAAAAAAAAAAAGAAAAAAGAAAGGGAAAGGAAAAATGCACATCCTACTTACCCAAGGACAAGCATTAAACCTTTCCAAAACCTTGAAGGAAAGCATTAAATCTTTCCAAAACCTTGAAGGAAATCACCAAAGTTTTCCAAAATCTTGAAGGAAATCACCCTCATTGCCAAAATTGAAGGAGGTTCCTACTTAAGGAAGGAAAAGCATTTTTCCCACAACCACAAGGGAAAATCCAAGACTCAAAATACACCAAATGTGTTTTGTCAAAAAAATTATGGAAAATTAATACGGACAATAAGTATGTGCCAATTTATCCATTTTCAAATTTTCTTTCAATATCAAGCCTCTACGGCCCTTTGAAGAAAAAAAATCATTTCTTTCAAGATTAAGCTTGTACGGCCTTTTGAAGAAAACATTCATTTCTTTCAAGATCAAGCCTCTACGGCCCTTGAAGAAAAAAAGAAATTCATTTCTTTCAAGATCAAGCCTCAACGGCCCTTGAAGCAAATTTTCATTTCTTTCAAGAATCAATCCTCTACGGCCCTTGAAGAAAGTTTTCATTTATTCAAGACCAAGCCTCAACAGCCCTTGAAGAAATGTTTCGTCCAAGAAATACGCCTCAACAGCCCTTGAAGAAATGTTTCGTTCAAGAAATACTCCTCTACAGCCCTTGAAGAAGCAAACTAATTCAAGATCAAGTCTCGACGACCCTTGAGTTAGAACATTCACATTGCAGGACTTCAAAACACGTTTCCTACACGTGACAAGCACATGCCTACAATGTACCTTGAAATGGGGCCATTTGTAGACATGTAAATTTCATTGCATACAAATGATGCATCACAAAGCTCCACGTGGCAAATGACTCATCACAAATAGACAAGTCATCAATGACATGTGGCACAAATCAAGCAAAGGAAGAATAAAACCTTCCCAAAATTCGGCAAAAGGGATAAAATATCTCTTAAAATCGGCAAGGGCCCAAAGTGCTCCTAAAACCAGAAAGAAAGCTAAAGCATCTTCATAAAACAAGCAAGAATTGAAGATTGCTTACAAAATAGGCAACAAGGCCTATAAATTTCAGCCAATATGAGGAAAAGTGGTTGAAATTAAGACACAAAACATCCCTAAATTATCCCATGGATGAATCAAGACACAAATCAAAGCGAAATTCATCCAAAGGCAAGCTTTGAGAAGTCTATAAATACAAGGTCCCAAGACAAGCATAGGTCGACAATTTCTACATTCAAGGGCCGAAATTCTCACAAAAGGATAACCTCTGCCAAATCTTTGAAGACTAATACGCTGCCAAAGCTCTCTTCGAAGAACGTACAACCAAAGCCGAAGCATTCCCTTGAAGAATCAACAAGCACCTGTGCCGATTCCTTCAAGACCTTATTGCAAGCTCAAAACTTGTAACGGCGTTCGATTCAAGATCAAGTCACTAAGACCCTTGAATCAACGAAATTCTACATCAACACTCCCTTTTCCGCAGCCCTAAACTTGAGGTGAAGACTATCCATGTATTGTTTCAAGCTCAAAACTTGAAGCAATCACTCAATCGTTCATCCGAGATCATCGCAACCCTTGGATCAACAACCTATGCATCTAAATCAAATTTGAAGACTAAATCAGAGGAAAGTTGTAAACAGAGATTGTAACCCTACAAATTCATCAATACAAATCTACTTTGTACACGTGTTCTCGTTTTATTCAATACAGAATTTTCGGGTTTACAATATGTGGTACACACACTCAATGTAGTCATAAGGAACTCCATTCTTATTTTTATTCGAATTAAGAGGTGCAACTCTATGACAGAGTCATGAAGTCCAAACCATTCAACTGAGATGGTTTGTAGATCCTTCTAGACTATCTTGGAGCTCATGGTGTAGGAACAAGGTTGTTATATTTGTTGAGTATCATCTTGTCTCTTCATTGAGTTCTATCTCTCGTTCATTTTCTCTATCTTAGGCAAATCCTATTGTAGGATTACAATGAACTATCTAACAAACAACATTTGTTAGTTGGTTTATAAAAGTTTTATCCAACAAGATAATGCTCATACAAACATCGCCCTTTTAGCAAACATGCATTAAGTCAATTGACATATGCATGACAACCCCAAATCTTAACTTGATTAAGATTTGTTTTTCTTTCCAACTACATCCTATAGAGTTATGAAACATTTTGGAAGACATTCTAATTGACAATCATATTGTCTTAGAAGTGTATATCCTATATAGGGGTAATTTGATAATTCTTTCAATTGGAGAAAAGAAAATGTGTGCCTACTGCCAAGAAAACAAAATTTAACTAATAAACCATGGAATAGATAAAAGTTGATTTAAGGTTTTGAATATTTTTGGTCTTATTCTTCTCTCAATAGGAGGGCAATATATATATACAAGTACAAGGATGTATGGTACATTGAATTCTTATTCTAGGTACGTTGAATGCCTATTCTAGGTATATTGACTCAAGCCAATGCTCCTTTCAAATTGGTACATAGATGTCTCCTAAAACCCAACTTATCTAGGGAGTCATGACATGAAACGCTCTAGCTAATACTACATGTGTCAAAACTTCCACTAATTATTTGCTGATTTGACGGAGTATCAACCAGTCCGACATCTAACTTCTTCTTGATGAAGTGGCGATCCACTTTAACATGTTTGATTTGATAATGTTGAACTAATTGTTAGCAATCTCCCGCATCGCATGATTATCACAGTATAACAACATAGCTCAATTTGGCCTGAATCCAATCTTTATAAGGAGTATTTGGAGCCACAACAGTTTACAAATACTGTGTGCCATCCTCTGGCACTCCTCCTGTGCAGTAAACCTAGCCACTACATTCTGCTTCTTACTTCTCTAGGTCACCAAATTACATGTTACAAATGTAAAGTAACCTGATGTAGAACGTCAGTTAGTAATATTACCAACCCTGTCAACATCTTTATAGTCCTTAGCTTGCATGTGCCCATGCTTTCTAAAGATTAACCTTTTTTCCTAGGTGCTCCCTCTAGATAGCTTAGAATACACATTACAACGACCATATGTTGTTTACTAGGTGAATGCATGAACTGGCTCACAACACTCACATCATAAGCAATATCCGACTAGTAAGAGATAAATAAATCAACCTTCACACTAACCCCTGGTACCTCTCTTTGTTAGTAGGAACTTGGTTAAGAAAGATCGCCAGACGATAATTCTATACAATTGGAGTTTTTGCAAGTCTACATGCTAACATACCAGTCTTAGATGGAAGATCTAACACAAATTTTGGTGAGGAGAAATAAATAACATCACGGGAATGAGCAACTTTAATACCCAGAAAGTATTTTAGACTCCCTATGTTCTTCATTTTTGAACTCCGAACATAAGTATCCATGTAGCTTCTCCATCTTCTATATCATCACTTGTATCTACCATATTGTCCACATAATTAACCAGTAAAGTAACCTTACCACCTTTGCGTTCGATGAACAAAATGTGGTCAAAATTCCTTTGACAATAGCCATATCTTTTCATAGCCTATACGAACCTTTCATACCAAGCCCAGGGTGACTGCTTAAGTCCATAAGAGGCCTTCGGAGTCTATACACTTTTCATGTGCCATTCTGCACTTCGTATCCAAGTGAAAGTTCCATGTACACTTCTTCTTCCAAATTTCCATGCAGGAATGCATTTTTCACATTAAACTATTTCAATGACCAATCAAGATTAGTCATTAAGGACTCATTAAGGACTAAAATTGAATTGTGTTCATTTTTGCAACCAGAGAAAATGTCTCCTGATAATCAACCCTGAAAGTCTGTGTATACCTTATTGCCACAAGTCTTGTCTTGTAGTTGTCAATAGTTACATCCTCTTTATGGTTGATGGTGAATAGCCACTTGCATCCCTGAGAGATCCCACATTGCCCAGGGGAGTGGATCATGTGAGCCTTATATGTATATTCCTATCTCTACCTAGCGTGAGGCCTTTTGGGAGCTCACTGGCTTCGGGTTCCATTGGAACTCCGAAGTTAAGCGAGTAGCGCGCGAAAGCAATCCCATGATGGGTGACCCACTAGGAATTTCTCGTGTGAGTTCCCAGAAACAAAACCGTGAGGACGTGGTCGGGGCCCAAAGCGAACAACATCGTGCTACAACGGAGGCGTGCCCGGGATGTGGTCGGGGCCCGGGCCGAGATGTGACAATCCCACCAGTCTCTTCCTATGGTAGTGATATCACATTCCAAGTACCATTCTTCTGTAATGCTTCCATCTTTAACTGCATTGCTTCAGTCCACTTCGGATCTTGCAAGGCATCCTTCATTGCATTGCTTCAGTCCACTTTGGATCTAGCCATCTGATTCACTAAAGCCTGATAATTAGGTGACAATTGATGAGTGGATATATATTTTGTAATTGCATATCTTACTTTCCTTCGAACGAGAACATGTTAGGTGGTTTCGCACGATTTTGCCTAAGAGGCAAAACATAAGTTCACTCATTAACTTTAGAATAATGTAACACATTAGTTTCCACAGTTTTTACCTCAGGGATATTCATAGGGTCATGAGCGGTACTTGTGAAGGAAAATAGGGGTTATTGGAATCACTACTTGTTGTTTCCAGCCCAAAAAACTCAACCGTGTCTGGCCCATCACTAATAGGAGACACTGAATCCTGCCCAGACTCTTTATGTCCATTTTCACCCAATAAGTTGGTGTCATCATCAGTAGCTATAAGGATTAGGTTGGCGGTGATGTCTGAGTTCATTCCCCTAATTCTAAACCTAAGTTTGAGGCCTGGTTTCCTGGTCCATCACTCGGCCACTTAGAGTAGCCACTACAGTTTGGGCTGGGAGAACAATCCAGCTGAAATCTTCACCAGTCATCTCCCTTGAAGATTGGAAGGGATTTGATCCAAGAAAAAAAAACATTTAGGCCACAGGAAATGTGACATCCATTGTAGCATACATGTACCGTAAAAATGATGATAACAATGATACCCTTTTTGTTATGGACTAAACCCAAGAAATATACATCAAATTGCACATGGGTCGAGCTTATCACATTGGTTTTTGTGGAGAGGTACATACACTACACACCCAAATGTACATGGGGACAAACGAAGAGTTGACGAAAAAGTGACATGGCTAGCCAAAACTTCCATTGGCATCTTAAAATCAAGAACTTTCGAGGGCATCTGGTTCATGAGATACATAACATAGGCAACGACATCCACCCAATGAGATTGCAGTGCTTGGGCACCAATAAGTAGAGATCGAATGGTCTCTAAATTATACATATTCTTACATTTAACCACCTCATTTTGTTGTGGGGTTTCTGGACACGTAGTCTTATGAAGGATGCCATGTTCTTGAAAAAGCTGAGAGAGTTCGGAATTGAGGTTTTTGCCACCATTATCGAACCGAAGAACCTTAATATGTAAGGAATATTGGGTGCAAATCATGTGGTGAAACATTTGAAAAATCGAACCAACATCACTCTTATGCTTCATAGTATATAGCTAGGTCATTATAGTGCAATCATCCACAAATATAACAAAGCAACGTATTCTGTGTTATGTAGTAATAAGGGAGGTACCCCACACATCAAAATTTATTAACTCAAATGGTATTTTACTTTTATTGAAACTTAACTTGTACGAAACACGATGACTTTTAGCTACAATGCAATCACTTTAAGAGTAAAGTCTGAAACATCACTCAATAATGACAGAAGTAACTTCCTTAAATAACCAAAAGATGCATGTCCCAAAAGATGATGCCATAACCAAATTGTCATGGTCTTGTTGTTGTCACCTAGTTTGCATTGTTGTCACCTAGTTTGCACAGCACTCCAAAACCCAAAAGTGTCGGAGAGTCGGACACCCCGACACGCCTCAGACATGCCCCAGACATGAGTTGGACACGGTCAAACGGTTTGGAAACAGTGAAGACACAATCAAGACACGACAGAGGCATTTTAGAAAAACATTTAGGTCAGTTTTATAAATATCAAAACTTCTAAACCTGAAACTTTCCAACCCCTTAACTTCAATTCTCTTCCAGCCTTTCTCTATATCTTTCGCGGCGTCTTCACTCCCGGCTCCAGTCTTCTTTAGTCTTCTCTTAAGTCATCTCTTCAGTGCTTTTTCTCTAGACTTTACCTAATCTTGCGTCTCGAGTTCTCCTATCTAATTTGAAGCTCTTTCTTTAATCTGTGTTGATTGGGCAACTGCAGGATTTGATTCTACATAGAATGCTGAACACAATCTATTTTAATTGGAGGTAAGTTTACAGATTTAATTGGGTATCGCTTACTTTGAATTGAATTTGAATTTAAATTATCCTAATTTGGTTGAAGTTTTGTATATTTTAATTGGCATTGTTTGATTTGAATTTGATTGTGTGCTGCAAAGATAATAAATGTTTATCAATTGATTGGGTATGTATAATTTGAATTAGATGTTGCTTATTTTTGTTTAGGGAACATGAATGGTATCAATGAGGGATCCTATGAATGTGATGATAATTAGGGGTGGACACTTGGAACTGTAAACCGAAACCAAAACACAAACCAAATCAGACCGCACCGAACATTTCAGTTTTGCGGTTTTCAAATGGTGAAAGCGGTTTGGTTTCAGTTTTGGCTTTTGAAAATCACACCGAAACTGAACTTCACCGCAAATGTTAATAAACATTCAATAATATCCATATTAGATGTCATGTTCTAATTGGTTGTTTGTTAGAGTCCATATATACATTTTGTATGAAATCAACTACGTACACTAGAATATCATCACTTTCTTTAGCCTTCAACAGGCCACTCCTCAGAGGCAGCGCTGCTCTCGCCTCTCTCTCATCACTCATCAGTCTCTCTCTCTCAAAAGTCGTACATCTTTCAGTTGGAATGCTCTTAATGTGCGTATGGTTAATCAAGTGTAATTTTTTGAGTTTATCAATTAAACAATGGTTGGTGGAATTAATATTCAGTCTATTTTTTAGTGTACAATTACATGGTTTATAAGACTTCTTAGCTTTTGATATATTATGTGTAATCTCTGAATGTACCTGGCACAATTATATGGTCAGTTGACTTTACAGCTTAGTATAATCTTAATTAGTTTTTTTATCTTTTTTTCTATTCAGTTTAGAAAACAAAGTTGTTCTTCTTACTTTTTAATTTTGTATGTAAATGGTCTGAAGCCGAACAGAAACCGTTTGAAACCATGCCAAACCAAATCAAACAGTTTGGTTTCATTTTGGTTTTGGCTTCAAAACCGCACCGAACCGAACCACAAAAGTTTTGGATTTCAGTTTCGATTTCACTCAAAACCACACCGAATCGAACCGAACCATGCCCACCCCTAATGATAATGCTCCTCTACGGAAGCATTTTACAAAATATGAATCAAGTGGGGTGAAGGGTGGAGGGAATGTAAGTTTCAAGTGTAATTATTGTCACGAAGATTTTCATGGGTCATAATCTAAAGTCAATTATCATTTGTTGAAAATCAAAGGAGGTGGGGTTAGACCTTGCAACAAAGTTACACAAAGTAATTTATTAAAATTAAAACGAGTGACAGATGAGGCGGAGGTGAGGGTAAAAAATGCCAAAGCTAGAACAATTTCTTTAACCACCAAGGCCACCACATCAAGCAAAGTTGGCTCTTCAATTGCTACTACCTTTGATTTGGAATTAGATACATTGTGTTCCACAATGGAAAGTGGACTTAGTCAAAAGAAAAGAAGGGGAGCTGCTGGATTTATTGATGAAAACTTCTAATTGATGCATAGAGAGAATTTGGATGCTATTATTGCTATAAATGTTTTATACAAGTGGGTTGTCATTCAATCTTGCTAGGAACCATATTTTTTCCAAGCATTTACATATGCTTGTAAGAATTCGGTTCTGGGTTATAAGCCTCGAGGTTGAGGACTACACTTTTCCAAATGAAGAAGATTCACATTAAGATAAAATTAAATGAATTCGTTGAGAGAAAATGATGAAGCGTGTGTAGCGATGGATGGTCGGATTCTCAAAGAAGACCACTTATCAATATTATGGCCACTTGTGAAAGTGGACCTATGTTCTTGAAGGTGCATTTGGATTGCCGATGTTTGTGAAGAGTTTTTAGCAACTAAAAAATATATTATGAACCACCAAATGATTTTGGTCATCTTTAATTCTTATTCAAAGCTGAAGCATCTTGCAGTTGCCGACACACACTTTGCTTCCTTGATTGTGATGATGAGGAGATCTAAGGAAATAAAGCGTGACTTACAAAGAATGGTGATCAGTGAGGAATGGGATTCATATCAAGAGGATTGTGTGAACTAGCAAGAAGCATCAAACAGAAAATGTTAAGTGACAAGCTTTGGTGTGACCTTAAATGCATACTTAGTTTTACATCTCCTATTTATTCTATGCCTAGAATTTGTGACATCGATATTCCGTGTCTTCACTTGGTTTATGAATGGTGGGATTGTATGATTAAAGATTGGAAGAAGACTATTTATGAAAAAAAAAAACAAGGAGCTTGATGAGCAATCGGAATTCTTTTATACTGTGTATGAGGTGCTAATACAAAGATGGACCAAGAGTAGCAAACCACTCCATTGCCTTGCACATTCTTTAAATCCAAGGTAACTTTCTTGAGAGTTTTAGTAAATTTATTTAATTGGTCTTAATTATTATAATTTTTTCTTTTATCGCTTACATGTATTATTGCAATGAGTAGCTTGTTGGTGCTCCAAATCGTGGTGCTCCGCATAAGGATATAGAGATCTCAATAGAAAGAAGAAGAAAAAAGCTTTGAGCGTTACTTTGCTAATAGTGTGGAGAGAAGAAGTATCAATGAGGAGTATGCTACTTTTTCGACTAATCTTAAGATTTTTCAAGTAGTGATGCTATGAATGACAGATTTCCAATGCAACCAGTGAAGTGGTCGTTTATCCATGGAGCTTCTACTCCAACTCTTCAAGGTTTGGATTTGAAGCTTCTTGGACAGTCTTGTTCCTCATCATGTTGTGAAAGTAATTGGTCATCATATAATTTTATATAGTCTCTGAGGAGGAATCGGACAGCACCACAAAGAGCCAAGGATTTAGTATATGTTCATAATAATCTTCGTCTTCTATCTAGGAGGACCAACCTATATTAAAAAATGGTCACTTAAAGATGTGGGATGTGGGTGGGGATGGATTCGATTCTTTGAGTATGGAACATGCGGGTGTGCTCGAAATTGCAAACCTTTCACTTGTGAACTGGAACTAGAGGTCGTGATCTTTACTAATGACGACATTAAAGTTCAAGAGGAAATAGAAGGAAAGACTTGAAGACCATTAAGACTCCAATCATGTGTTGTTTTAACTATTATATTTGTGTTTTCATTATTATGTATCGTGAATGAATTTGGTGAACGCGGGTACTTTATGAATTCGAAGTATTGTTTTTTATATATGTAATATTTGTTATATTTTAATCGTTGGGTCCTAGCTATGTCCATGTCCTTATTTTAATTCGAAGTATCTGTTTCCATGAAACCTAGGCTGTCAGCCTGTCACCAGTATGGACTTTATTGACATGCCCTGATGCCACATCATCCACATAGTGCAACCCTCTCTTTTTAGTACCATGCTCAGTGATCGTCCGCGTCCAGATATCCTGAAGCAAGCAAAAACTAGGAAACATTAGCACAACACAATCAAGTTGTTCAGTGACCTGACTAATTGACAATAGATGATTTGACAGGGCGGGAAGAAGTAGAACATTATCAAATGACAAAGAAGTTGTAAGAGTTATGGATCCCGCTCCAATAACAGAGACAACATCACACTCTCATTAGGTAGATTTGTCATATATTAAAACAAAAATTAATCATATGTCATATGACATGTGGCTCCGGAATCAATTATCAACATGTGTCATGGTGAGCAGAAGCTACTCAGGCAGTGCCGATATTCAGAGAATTGGTTGATTACAGAAAGAACTGGGCCAGTATCAATATCATCTGGCTTATTGGATTGGTTTTGCTCCACCGGATGATCAGGTCGAGCAAGGTTGTTGCTAATTCTAGACTTAACACGACCTGTGGCTACAGTAGCACGTCCAGGTCCCGCATCTGCCATCTTTGTCTGGCTCGTGCGCTTTCCTTTTTCCCTAAGTTGCATCATTCTCTCTATAAACCACTCCAGGTAACCATGGAGTTCGAAGCATGTTTCTTCTGTATGCCTTTTCCCATTGAAGCGATTGCAATGAAGCTCTTCCTTCCCAATATCCGTATCAGTGCGGAAATTGGTGGTGGTTTTGATTTGGACGGTGTTGGTCGGGATGACTGTGCACCACGTGTGCACAGTGAGAAGGGGAGAGAGAGTGCGTGAGGGAGAAGGTGAGAGAAGAGAGAGAGGGAGGGAGAGAGGGTAAAGAGAAAAAAATCAGAAAATGGGAGGAAATAACCCATTTATATACAAGGGCAATTAAGTCATTTCATGGTGTAGGAAAATTCATATTTATGTCCGATTGTTGTGCATGCCGTGTGCATATTCCTAATGTCATATTTATGTCCCAAGATTAAGAAATTGTCCTATTTCTAGGTATTTCCATAAAAAAAATCAATATGGGCTAGTTACCCGGCCAATTCATAAGTTATTAAATTTCATATCTCAACTGATAGTTGCTCATTCGTAATTTAAGTATATTCTTAAGGGTTGGGAATAGGGGTAACCAATTAATCTAGTTGCTAAGCAGTGTGTTGCTCTTCTACACCTGAGTTCAAAGTTCTCTTTTTATAAATTAGAGTAGTTTAAAATATCACTTTCTTAAGAAAAAACAAAATCACAAGAAAGAAAAAACAAAATCATGCATTGTATAATCGTCTCCGAGTCTAAGTTCAAGCTTTTATGAACTTTATACGATTTATCGGTTTACCAACTTTTAAAATAAAACATGTGCAACTCACACATCTATACGAAACTAGTTTTTCAAAAGGCCAGAAGGCATTGTGCACTATAAAACTTTTCCTTTAATATATTAATGTTCCCATGACCTCTAACCTAGTGGCAACCATTATATTTGTAAATGATAAACCATTAATTCCAACTCGCAGCCAATGTCGACATACATTCCTCTGAGTCAGCAGCCAAAGTACGAATAAAATAAATATGATTCGTTAGTTCTACGATCACATGGTGATCACCAACCAAATGTCCCAACTAGAACAATTTAGTAACTAAGAAAGAGTACCCATCACAACTTTATGAAGAATGGTGCTACCCTACACCTCCTTATACCTTTCACGCACTCTGTTAATTTTTTTCTTTTGAACCTCTTCAATTTATTTGATTTAACGGCCAAAAATTGAGCGAAGTGTGTGAAAGGTAAATATGTGTGTTTGGATAGCACCACTGTTCTCAGAAATATAAAATCCATAACTGTATTTGTGTAAGGTATTTTTCTTTATATTTCTTTTTAAGGAACACATGAATCCCATTAAACTCTAATTCAAGTACCATTGACAGTCAAACTTTATTTTGGTTAGAAACTAGAATTCCTTTTTTCTTTTCACTGAGTTATGAATTTAGAAGAGAATACTTTCAGGTTATAAAGTCTACAGCGAAAACAACATTAGAAGTGTCCCAAGAGGAGTCCCAAACAACCACAGCAGCTGAACCGGTCCCGTATTCGAATAACCAAAGTTTGTTGTTGATGGTGCAGTTCTTGGGACAACTTCAGCCTCAGGCTGTGGACATACTCCAAAGCTCACATTGGCCTGCGTACACAAGAACACGTAATTATGAATTTATGATTACCATGCACGTAAATGACCAGAAATTAGGTTAATTGTCGTTTGAATGTCTTGTCTAGATTGATAGCGTGATAACATAACATATAAAACTGTCTTATAAAACCACATATGCATCACATTACCGGATATTTATATACCGAATATCATATATTACTCACCTTGCAGTTAGCAATGGTTCCACACCCGCAAACTAAATGACCGTTTGCGACATCCGTAGCTTTAGGAGCTCCCCCACCATCACTCCTCTAGAAGGTAGGTCACAGAAAAATGAATAAATGAATACATTTCTAATTCTATACACATATAAACAATGAGCATCAACATAATTTTTGCTAGTAAGTTTATTTTTAAAAGTAATTCATACCTTGTAAAAATCAACAGCAATAAAGTTAGGCCATCTTTTAGAAGACGCATCATAACACGTATTCACCATGCGAAGCAATGCATCTGAATTATCCTTGCAAGCTTGGGTTATATCGGGAGCATCTCGAAAATAGTTGACCAAGACCAACGATTTTGATGTTGTGTTCATGGGAGATGATTCGGCGCGATTTGGACATGATCCAGCAACCATTCCACCCTTTCCATCTACAGTTTCACTCAGAACAGAATTATATTAAGAAATAGGATCTTCTGTTTGTGTTTTCTGTGTCAAGTTCATGTTAATCGTTTTAGAGTTTAGAATTAAGCATGTTGGGGTCAAAGATTTATGTTTATAGGATTAAATAAAACCCTAAAACGACGTAATTTTGGACATAAGTACAAAAAATACAAATAGAGCGTTCGAAGTCAAAGATAGGACTCACATTGGTTTTCGACCACATAGTTCCACTCATAGGCTATCCCTTCACTTGCCTCCTTCGCTCGTTTTGAAGTGAAAACCACCAAACGCTGATTTTTCTGGATCATATCAGTAACCGTCGGCCAATCTCCGCCTTTTTTTGGCATTCTTGACACTGGGAACCAGAATTTTGTCAAGCCAGCTGCATCAAACACTTTGGTCAAGCCCTTTGGTGATGTAACATAGTCTTCAATGATGATGGTCACAATCTCTGATGGGTTTGCTTGAAGAAAGGCTTGAATTTCTTTGAGCACATTAATGGCAGGTTGCTGATAAACCAGATTGCAGATTTAGTACTGCTATTCTTAAACGAAATCTTTTCAATAAATCTAAGCAAAGTCACAAATAGCAAAGTCATTGATAAACGTTTTAAGTTGAAGACTTAACTTGAGAAGCATCTGTTTCTTACCCTTCACAGGATGTAGAAATCAATTAAACCGAAAATCGTTTAGCTAATTAAATGTCATCATGATAATTTCAGTAAAATTGTGTTTAAATGTATATTTGATCACAGTTAAATAACTAAAACATTTTTCAGTTTGGTTAAGGTTTGCAGGAATAATCCTTCAAGAGTTGAATCTTCAATAGGTAGTCGCATAATATAAGCAACCCATGCGTTTACATCACAACACAAACTCATCCTTTTGCGTATATATAAAATATCATTTGGAAACCATATAATACTTACAAAAGATGTGTAATTGTAGCAGTTGCCGCCGAACGAGTGACATAACCAAATACCATTTTGGAAGTCATACATATCCAGCATTAACCCTCTAACACCATTCTGCAAGATGATATAGCAATTAATTCACGAATTTAAGAATTGAATTTATCATGTAGCCATAATTATTTTAAAAATTCCCTTTGTTTTATCGGTCTATTATCGTTATTTGGCAGTCTTGCTTATGTACTATAATGCAAGTATGATAGGTGCATCTTGCAAGTACATATGTATTCTGCTGGAGCTTCTAATTATCGAAGTCTATGATTATTTTCTTCTTTTTTGAATATTAGACAATCGACCAAGAGGGAATTATTAAAGTCAAAACAATACCTAATCCATAACAACTTTAATATCCAAACATATTATGCAGTAGGTAGAAAGTCTAACCCTTGAACATCCTTCCACGGTTCTACAAAAGCACAAATCTGATGGCTATTCTTGCCGCCAAAGCCAAGACTCAACAAATATTTTCCTTTCTTAACTAAAAAGTGCTTTTGTTTTTGAGTTTTTTTAAGCTTTATTGGGTTTCCAGGTGCTTTTGTAATCTTAGATTACTTAACTTTCATGGCAACATAATGGTCACCACAGCCAACCAAAGACTAGTCATAACCACCACCGGATAATCCAATGGTTGAGGACAAATTCCAGGCCAGTATTCTATACGGCACGTTCTGGGTTTGATTTCTGGCGCTGGTGAATCACACGATGGTGACTAAAAGGAGGCTTAAATGCATCTGTAAGTCTTTCCATTCCACGAAAGGGTCGACTGTCGTGGCGAAGCCATCAGTTAGTCCGTTTTCAAAACAAAACAAAACAACTGAAAGAAAAAAGAAAAAAAAAAAAAAAAAAAAAAAGACCAAAGACATAGTCATACGGTTATTTCACTTTAGGATTGGTCCTCCTTAATTGAATGTAGGGCATTGTCCATTTTCCTTTTCACACCAAAACCTCAAGTAGCGTGACAACCAACATGCATGAGTCTTTATCATTACTCATTAGGCGCCATATGAACCTTGAACAATCATTTCCTATTAATAATAGTTCAACTATTGCCATACCAAACTTTCAACTAGGTAAGGAAACACCGCTCTGTCAACCGCCTAGAATTCTAAACAGAGTTTTGTTCCTCAAACATCAAGTTCCTTATTATTTCCTAGAAATTAAACAAGAAAAGAAAAATAACATAAACAAAAGAAATAGAAAGAGAAAGAAAGACATACGTTAAGCTGCTCAGTAATGGAGTCCTGCTGGTTGGTAGGAGCGATAATCAATGAGCCAGTCGCCGACTTGTCACCTAACCTCGCAAACGAATTGTGGGTTGTCAACCATGAATACTTGTTAAACGGTAGCGTTTGAACCTGCTCATGTATAAATGCACAACTACCCCATCAGACAGACAGAAACAAAAATAAAGACCAAAACTTTAAGAAAAATGGAAAATCAAAGAAGTTGGATTTATGGGAACCTGAGAAATGGGGCTGATGGGTTTGATTCTGGTGCATTTGGGCACCACGTTGCCGTCTGCAACGCACGTCTCGCAATGCAATCCCGAGTCGCAGTCGCTGTTCTTGATACATCTCTGTCCCTCCTGGAAATTGCAGAAAGAAAAAAAAAACAGAGGAAAAATGGGTTTTAAAGCTGAGGAAAATGTACAGAATTAATAAGATACGAAATGGGTTTTCAGTTTTGGATCAGAGAGATGAGAGAAATAAATCAAGAGGTTAATACCTCGCGAGCTGAAGAAAGATCGAGGAGTGAAATAGTAGCTAACAGAGTTGCAACAAAAATAAGTCTCTGCAAGTAAAAAAAATAAAATAAACAAGTGTGCGAGAAGGTGATGGAGCTAGAAGGAGGTGATGGAGAAGAAGAAGTTGTTAATTACGGGCTCCATTGAAGTATTAGGTGGGGAGCTTTACTTCCACAGACGCTATAGATTCAGGGAAATTATGAAGTAAAAAGAAAGAAAGGAGTCCTCTGTTACAAGAACAAATGAAGAAAAGAAATACAATTGGTTGAGGACTCCTCTTACCCTCTATAAATCACTCAATGTTTGAGTTATATTATGTAACAAGTGTTGTGGGAAACAAAGTTGGGGGATGGACGTTTCACAATAAAACAAGTAATTATATGACTTGATCAAGTGCGGTCCCACCCTAGAACCTCTCTCTCTTTTTCCTTTTTTTTCTTTTAGTACCGGAAAAATCCAACTTAATAACTCGGACGCAAATTGGAATGTTCATAATGTTTCAAATTCCTTACCCTCTTTCTCTCTTAGATCAACATGAAATGTGCGTTGTTTTTATGTTTATATATTTGGTCTTCAGAGCCGCCATGAGATTGCTAATTTATTAGTAAGTAGCATTCTTGTTCACTCAAATTGACAATTTTTTTATGCGCGGATAAAGGTCTGTTTAAATGGGTGGTTGCATTTCATACTTGATAAACAATTTAGGCTTATTAATTGAAATGTTTCCCGAAACTGTCATTTAGTCTGAATTTACCCTTTGAAATTGGCTTTGTCACACTCTACCCTGAAACTGACATTTTTAACTCTTTTCGTCTCACTTCACTCTATTCCATTAAAAAACTGTTAAATACAAAGGTATTTTAGACATTTTATTTTTACACATCTATTTACCTCTAACCTACACATTAAACCAACCTCAATTCCATTTTTGACAACTCTAATTTACATCCATGAGTTTTGGGCCTTTTTAAAATAAATTATTCTATCAATAGAAAATTTTCAAGCAACAAAATCATTATATCAACCAAATAACGGTTTACTTTTTTGTTTTTAGGGTCATTTCACATGCAAAGCATCCACATATTGGCTCGAAACTTTGCACTTGAAAAATATTAACTACAATGTAAAGGAAACATGATCAACCTATTTCAAGATATCTTTCTAATTGAAATTGGCCTAACCACAAGTTTCACCCATTAAATAATGATCTCAGATCAGTTGCACAAAATATAATCTCAAAAAAAAACCATTAAGCTATCATGTCCAAAATCCTTCCCAAACCAAAAAATTCATCTAACGCAAATGTGCATAGTTTACAACTAAAAGTCTGACATTGTTGCTTGTCTCAGACTTTTTCTATTGATTGAATAAGTTATTTTTAAAAATGCCCTAACTCATGGAGTTTGAATTAGAGTTGTTAAAAATGAATTGAGATTGGTTTAGTGTGTGGCTATAGGTAAAGAGAGATTATAATCTCCCATAAAGGGTGTGAGAGAAGTAATTTGGGGTGTCTGAAAAGTAATTTGGGGTGTGAATATAATCTCCCGTAAATAGATGTGTAAAAAGTAAAAAATTTAAAATACCCTTGATTTAACAGTTCTTTACCAGAATGGGATGTGAAAATGTTAGTTTTAGGAGACAAAGTGAGAGAAAACTAATTTCAAGAAATATATTGAGACTAAATGACAGTTTCAGAGGGCAGCCAACATTTTAAGAAGGGTTAATTGGATAACTCTCTTGGACCAAGTAAATTGTAGACCATGCATGGTGAAACCTTGTTTCCTTTTTCCTATGGGATTATTGGACCAAGCTTCTACCATTCTCCTAATCGTTTGATTTCAATGGATCTTACTCTAACCCTACGCAATTGAGCTAGAGCTTATGGCTTTGCGTAAGCATGAGTGTATGACTGTTGGGATTAAGAGTTTATTCCATATCCGTATGAACTTATTAATCCTCATGCTAAGGACATAGACCAAAGCAATGGGTACCTTAATATATAGGGTTATGCAGACCAACTGGGGGAGCTAAGAAAATATGTAATGCAATACGTCTTTCCTGTTTTTTTCTGAGACTACAGTTTGAGAAAAACCAAGTTCTCAGCAAGGAAAAGAAAATGATACGTTCTGTCTTCAGTTTTGTTTTTGCTTGAAGCAGCTTCCTTCTCTCGTGAAATGGATGTGACCCATCACGCACTGAAACTGCTTTATCTACAAGACTTGTAAGTTACAAACTTTGACAGACTTAGGGAAACTAAGAGGACTTCTACTCTCACAAGCGATGTTGCTTCTCCACATGCAAGTGTGTACGTAGGGTTTGTAACCGGTCAAACTGAACTGGAATTGGTGTAAACCAAACCGCTCAATTTTATTGACATTTTTAAGTAAAATCGAACTGAACTTGTGATAAGTTTTTATTTCGGTTTCAATTTGGGCATAGAACCCGACCGAATTGCACCATGCCCACCCCTAAAAAAAAAGAGGGGACGCAATTTGACTTCAAGGTTTAGGGTTGAAGAGGTATAGAATTTAAACACCAAAGCAATTCACCCCTTGCAAATATGATGATTTCTTACTTTACTATAAGGCTAGTGTTTTCTGCAACTAGACCACCCATAAAAATTAAAAGTAGACTATAACAGCTTATGTCCTTAACCTTAAATATGCTTTTACATACACTTGGGAGATGACGAACTTAGCCTCACAATGGGCTAGCAATAAAATGTGGTTCAAATTTACTTTTAGCGATGATCAAACATAAAACCTTACTTATAAGTGAAGAGAAATATTACTAGACCGTAGTACTAAGTGGCTACATACACTTTTGTTATGGTTAATACTAATCATAGGACTTTCTTCTTGCGCATGATGGCAGCACTTCCACAGCAGCTTTCTTCTC